>QXEO01000605.1:0-1377173 GCA_007115705.1 Dactylis glomerata | reverse complement strand
GCCATCACGTCCCCGACACTCCTACAACACGCCGCAGCCCGCCGCCCACGCCAGAACCAAGCCTTGCCCCTCCCACGGCCGACACCGGCCGCGCTCTCTCCCGAGATCCCCTCGCCCCGTGCTCCCTCTCTCCCTCTCCCGCCTATAAAAGGGCCCCCTGTTGGCCTGAAAAGATTCGCCTCGCCTCACCTCCCTCTACCTCCTAGACATCCTCGCTTCGCTAGTTGCTCGCCGGTTTGAGCTCGCCGGAGCAGGCCGAGCTGCAGGACGTCGTGCCATTCCCGGTGTTCCAGCCGCTCCCTCCAGCTGCCGCCTGGACGAGGTGGAAGAGGAGGAGCTCCTCCGCCGGACTGCAAGTCGCCGTCGCCTCCCGTGCCTTCCTCGTCGAGCTACGCCGCCGCGCCCTTCCTCGCCGTCGGTGAGTTCGTGCGCCCCGTGTCGAGGAAGAAGATACACGTACGTACCGATTCGGTTCGGTAAGTTCTGACAGCTGGGCCCCTGTCAGGGCGTTATTGTTTTTTTTTCTGTTCTCTCCCAGCCAGCGTGCAGCCTAGTGGGCCGGCCCAGTTAGTCTGTGTGTCCGGCCCGAGTTAAAAAAAAGGGTAATTAGGTTTGGCGAATTTCCGAAATTGTTTTCAGATGCTTTCGTATATTTAAATTTCCCGGAGATCTACCGATCCAAATCTAGCAAATGAATATGTTTTGGAAACCTTAGAACATGAGCTATCCTTTAGAAGTGGTTTCAACACAATTAGATCTACATAATGGTTGCAGTAAAAATAACAAAACAGGAGTTTTTCCAACTTAGAAAATCCATATCAATTCAAATAAAATTCCTAAAAATATAAATCCAACTTTGGAAATTCACAATTAGTGATACCCATCTGCCTATACCATTAGATCTCATTTTTGAACCTTTGAAAGTAAATGCTATTTACCTATATGGTTAATATAGGCATTTGCCATATAAGATTTTATTGAACTCAAATCAATAATCAAATTTTTTATGGAACTCTTATTGTTAAACCATATTTCCAAATACCTATCTATAGGTATTGATCTTAGTCCATGTGAGCTTGTAGGAAGTATTTGGAAATTTAATACTACATAGTAGTAATTAGAAACTCAAACTTGCACACCAATCTCAAAATATGGAAATGATATGAAACCAATTAGAATCAACCACCTTTCTAAATATGAATCTATAAACCCCGATCCAATTCAACTAGGATCTATAGACTGTACTTGTAGATTCAAAACTTGATTACTAAATAGTTGCAAACTAGAAATGGCTTCAATAAAAGAAAAATACTCCACCTTCTATGAATCCCCTTTGGTTGAACCATAATATGGAATATCTACTTGTGGTCTATGACCATGGTCAATAAGGACTTGCAAGAGATATTTCACAATTCAAAGTAAATTAAGTCCTCACTTAAGTCAAGAAAGTGATAATCCCATCTATATGGATTCAATCAAATCAAAACCACTCTCCATAGCATCCTTAGATAACTTTCTTACCCTAGTATCCTTGTCTGTTGAATGTGTGTGGTTTGTGAATTGTTTGGTGATTGTATGTGTATTTATTTTTCAACGATTAGACGACAAAGAGAGTAAGGAGAATGGATCCCGAAGTCAACCAGGCAATGGTGATGGAGACTACACAACCTGAGATGAAGATGAAGAAGACTATTTTGACATTGCCAAGCGAGGCAAGCCATCTTTTGATTCATACTCCCCATGCCTAGTTTTAATATTGCATTCTACTTGTTTTAAGTAAATTGCATGATTGAATTGCTAGAGTAGAATGATAGAAGTATATTGATGTCTTGATTATCAAGAGCATCAAGCTGAGTTTATCCAACCCTAGTTAGTAGTACTATCACTCAATGTAGTTGCTTAGTCGCTAATAAAAGTTGATGCTATCTCTGGAGGAACCCCACTTGAAAAGGGTGACTTGAACTGGAAACTTGAAATGGGAGATTGCTCCTATATGATGGCTTTATGAAAGAAAATAATCTTGACTAAGAACTATGAAATGTATTTCTCAATTGACAACGAGTGATGTACATGGGTGCCAATTATACCGTACAACCACTTTACCCCTATATGGGAAGGGGCTTAATCCGTAGCTTGTTTATCTTAGTATGGGAGGTCTTGCATCAAATCTTCATGGAAGGACTCCACGGGCGGATACTTCTTGACCAGGTGGATTCCACTAACCCGGTACCCGGGATGGGCAGAACTAGAGGCGCCGGAGCGGGGTTCCGTATCCCGGGCTCTAGGGAAGGATCCTATACTAGGATGAGCAAGTGAAAGGTTTTGTTTGATTATCTGAACCCCGCATACCTTTGTGTATGGCGAACCGTGGATTTCTCCCGGCAGATGTATCGAATCTTGTGGGTAAAGTGTACCCCTCTGCAGAGGTTTTCAAACTATTCGAATAGCCGAGTCCGGTCATGGACGGTTGGCAAACTCTACCTGGCTTTTGTCAATAATGAAAACAACTTGGTGACTTGGTGAATGACATGAATTGAATCGACTTGACTTGACCATGATGTTGACACACTTGAAGTTCTTTAGATTGAACTTAGAGAACTAAACCTCTTTTCTACCAATGAACATTCTTGGGAAATAAAACTAGCTTTTGCAAATCAACTTAGTGCTTAGTCCACCATACCAACCTTGCATATCAGTTTCCTCCTTTCAACTATAAGATGGTTTGCGAGTGCATCCAATGTACTCATGGCTGTGTCCCTGGCTATTAACTTGGCCAGACTTGAAGGAGCAAGATCAAGAAGGAAGGACTCATTGACGGCTTTGCGAATTAGGCTCGTTTCCTACTGTCTGCTTGCCTGTGCGGTTGAAGCTTGACAATATGGACCCAAAGTGTTATTCCGCTGCATATTGATGTATTGTAAGGTTTGGTCTGTGCGACCACCTATGTAATCCCCTTTATTTACTATTAATGTCTATGACTGTGATATCAACTACGTTATGTAAATCACAACATTGATTCTGGGATTGTGATGGATTACATAACGGGCACTTCGAATTTGTTATCAAATTTGAGGTCGTCACAAGTTGGTATCAGAGCCTAGGCTGACTCTAGGAAACCCTAGTTAGCATGGTCGTTAGAAGATGATATCTCTGATATCACAAGTTTGGTATCAGGACTATCATGACCTTAGAGACCTTAGTTAGAATGGTCGTTAGCTAAGAAAGTAATATTTTGTCAACACTTTATTTCTACAAAAGAAACTTATTTGCTTTGGTACCCAAAGCCAATCTATACTCCCATCTTATTCACTTCAAATATCTTACACTCTCAACTTATACTCTCAAGAGATTTTGACAAAGAATTTATTTACCTCTTTAATTACAAAGTCTTTTCAAATATTTGTTTTACTCTATTCCTCATCTACTTCAAATGTATACTATGGACGATATACCAACCTAAGACCGAAGGACTTTTGAATCAAAAGATGAGGGACTCAATATTTTTCAAGGCGTCACCTCTGATGTCAACCATGACTGCTCCCATCCAAAGAGAGACAAATATTCAAACTTCCCAGAAATCTTCTGACAGGAGGCCACTCTTCAAGATAAAGACTTCAAGATCAAATCAGGGTGATCAGAAATGATGAAGACTCGGCAACCCAAACCAATAGGAATTATAGGAAATGCTCAGTTGATTTCATTGAGCTGCCCTTACCTCACGATTATTAAGTGTGCTTAGTGCCTTGTGTGTTTGAATGATTGATTTGTTTTGGGATGTGTTGCTCATATGCCCTCCGGCAACAGTAGCAACCACCCCAACAACTTGTTTCTCAAAAGTTTCTAGTAGTCTTGTTTATCTCCTCTAAAATGAATGAGACATGTAATCTGCAAGACCCTTTATTAATGAAATTCTATGGTTTAAACCTAAAACATTTTGTTTTTGAAAAGTGTGATTGTTTGTTAAAATTGCTATGTGATTGGTGAAGATGTGTTTTGGCCCATCTGGCCACATCACATTTTGGGTGTACCCAATCTTTCTACCTCGATAGGAATCAATATACACTACATCTCTTATCTGTTAATCTCATCTCTCAATCTATCTCATCTTAACTTGTGAATCTCGGGACGAGATTCTTTTTAAGGGGGGAAGATTGTAACAACCCAAATTTTTGGAAATTTAGAAACAAATAAAATTTATTAAAATACCAAATTTTGGAGCCAACAAAAACTTTTATCTTGAATACAAGATTAATTTCTTGTCTTTTTAAAACTTGTGAATTTGAGCATTTGCTCCCATGCTTCAAATAAAAGAGTATGAGGCAGGTTTTAAAACAAATCCTTTGAGCTCAAATTTTTAAATAAAGATTTTTGTTATAATGAAATAGTTTTTCTAACTATTAATTTTTTTGTATGGTTACATGCTAAAACCCATTTGGGTCAATGGCCAAACCAAAATTAAGTCAAGCAATCACAAACAATAGAAAGGAATCAAGAAAATAAACCAAAACACAAAACCCTAAATCAGAAAGATAAGAAAAGCTATCTTCCAATTATTGTTGCCTACACCACTTTGCCCTTCTATATTAAGAAATCTTTGAACTATACCATCATGCATCTCTCCACCACAACTAAGAACAAGTTACAAAGAATCAAATACAATAACGTTTGAAACAAAAATCAACTTGGAACTCTATTTAATATTCTACCAAAGTTTGAATTCAAATAAGAGGTCATTCCCAACTCCATCTCATCTCCAAGAAAACCAACACTTTTGGACCAAGATTAAAACTTTTGCACTCCATATTGCATGTATGCATCGAATTTCAATATAGGTCTTTTATGATTTCATGTGGGTTTTAATTTGTTGTGCAATGTTTAGTTAATTCAAACCTAACCAATAGAAGCATTAGAGAAGGACCACAAAGATCAAAAGAACCAGAAGCAAGAGAAATAAAGAAAAAGAGAAGAAAAGATGATCTAGAAAAAGTTAACCACTACCCTACTTTGGACACTTAGAATAAGAAATCTGTAACTCAAGTATGGGTGTGGTCAGTTAGTTGAGCTTGACCATGCTGCATACTAACTCAACCAAGAAGTTTCCAGCAAAAACTCAAACCAGAAACCCACTCAATCATCAGCCAAACTTTGAATCTGAAACAGTGACAATACCCAAGTTTGAAATATAAATTTTTGCAAAACTTGTTATTTCTTCGAAACAAAAATATCCCTGGAACCCTTGTCCAATATCTTGACAACCCACGGTGGCCGTTTTCAAAAATTTGAATTTAAATTTCTTGCGGGCATTTGATCGAACACGTGGTGGGCGAAAATCTAGAAAATCGGTTCTACTGTGAGCATCGCTGTTCATGTTCGCCCAGGTCCTGTAGCCATGTCGTGGACTTCCTCCCTCTGTCGAGCCCAGCCTCCCCAGCCCCGACCCAGGCCGTGAGACAAGGAAGAAAGGAGGAGAAGTCACCCCGACCACATCCACAGGCATCACTGCTCCCCATCGATTCCGTCGTCACCCTGCCGCGCCATCACGTCCCCGACACTCCTACAACACGCCGCAGCCCGCCGCCCACGCCAGAACCAAGCCTTGCCCCTCCCACGGCCGACACCGGCCGCGCTCTCTCCGCAGATCCCCTCGCCCCGTGCTCCCTCTCCCGCCTATAAAAGGGCCCCCTGTTGGCCTGAAAAGATTCGCCTCACCTCCCTCTACCTCCTAGACATCCTCGCTTCGCTAGTTGCTCGCCGGTTTGAGCTCGCCGGAGCAGGCCGAGCTGCAGGACGTCGTGCCATTCCCGGTGTTCCAGCCGCTCCCTCCAGCTGCCGCCTGGACGAGGTGGAAGAGGAGGAGCTCCTCCGCCGGACTGCAAGTCGCCGTCGCCTCCCGTGCCTTCCTCGTCGAGCTACGCCGCCGCGCCCTTCCTCGCCGTCGGTGAGTTCGTGCGCCCCGTGTCGAGGAAGAAGATACACGTACGTACCGATTCGGTTCGGTAAGTTCTGACAGCTGGGCCCCCATGTCAGGGCGTTATTGTTTTTTTTTCTGTTCTCTCCCAGCCAGCGTGCAGCCTAGTGGGCCGGCCCAGTTAGTCTGTGTGTCCGGCCCGAGTTAAAAAAAAAGGGTAATTAGGTTTGGCGAATTTCCGAAATTGTTTTCAGATGCTTTCGTATATTTAAATTTCCCGGAGATCTACCGATCCAAATCTAGCAAATGAATATGTTTTGGAAACCTTAGAACATGAGCTATCCTTTAGAAGTGGTTTCAACACAATTAGATCTACATAATGGTTGCAGTAAAAATAACAAAACAGGAGTTTTTCCAACTTAGAAAATCCATATCAATTCAAATAAAATTCCTAAAAATATAAATCCAACTTTGGAAATTCACAATTAGTGATACCCATCTGCCTATACCATTAGATCTCATTTTTGAACCTTTGAAAGTAAATGCTATTTACCTATATGGTTAATATAGGCATTTGCCATATAAGATTTTATTGAACTCAAATCAATAATCAAATTTTTTATGGAACTCTTATTGTTAAACCATATTTCCAAATACCTATCTATAGGTATTGATCTTAGTCCATGTGAGCTTGTAGGAAGTATTTGGAAATTTAATACTACATAGTAGTAATTAGAAACTCAAACTTGCACACCAATCTCAAAATATGGAAATGATATGAAACCAATTAGAATCAACCACCTTTCTAAATATGAATCTATAAACCCCGATCCAATTCAACTAGGATCTATAGACTGTACTTGTAGATTCAAAACTTGATTACTAAATAGTTGCAAACTAGAAATGGCTTCAATAAAAGAAAAATACTCCACCTTCTATGAATCCCCTTTGGTTGAACCATAATATGGAATATCTACTTGTGGTCTATGACCATGGTCAATAAGGACTTGCAAGAGATATTTCACAATTCAAAGTAAATTAAGTCCTCACTTAAGTCAAGAAAGTGATAATCCCATCTATATGGATTCAATCAAATCAAAACCACTCTCCATAGCATCCTTAGATAACTTTCTTACCCTAGTATCCTTGTCTGTTGAATGTGTGTGGTTTGTGAATTGTTTGGTGATTGTATGTGTATTTATTTTTCAACGATTAGACGACAAAGAGAGTAAGGAGAATGGATCCCGAAGTCAACCAGGCAATGGTGATGGAGACTACACAACCTGAGATGAAGATGAAGAAGACTATTTTGACATTGCCAAGCGAGGCAAGCCATCTTTTGATTCATACTCCCCATGCCTAGTTTTAATATTGCATTCTACTTGTTTTAAGTAAATTGCATGATTGAATTGCTAGAGTAGAATGATAGAAGTATATTGATGTCTTGATTATCAAGAGCATCAAGCTGAGTTTATCCAACCCTAGTTAGTAGTACTATCACTCAATGTAGTTGCTTAGTCGCTAATAAAAGTTGATGCTATCTCTGGAGGAACCCCACTTGAAAAGGGTGACTTGAACTGGAAACTTGAAATGGGAGATTGCTCCTATATGATGGCTTTATGAAAGAAAATAATCTTGACTAAGAACTATGAAATGTATTTCTCAATTGACAACGAGTGATGTACATGGGTGCCAATTATACCGTACAACCACTTTACCCCTATATGGGAAGGGGCTTAATCCGTAGCTTGTTTATCTTAGTATGGGAGGTCTTGCATCAAATCTTCATGGAAGGACTCCACGGGCGGATACTTCTTGACCAGGTGGATTCCACTAACCCGGTACCCGGGATGGGCAGAACTAGAGGCGCCGGAGCGGGGTTCCGTATCCCGGGCTCTAGGGAAGGATCCTATACTAGGATGAGCAAGTGAAAGGTTTTGTTTGATTATCTGAACCCCGCATACCTTTGTGTATGGCGAACCGTGGATTTCTCCCGGCAGATGTATCGAATCTTGTGGGTAAAGTGTACCCCTCTGCAGAGGTTTTCAAACTATTCGAATAGCCGAGTCCGCGGTCATGGACGGTTGGCAAACTCTACCTGGCTTTTGTCAATAATGAAAACAACTTGGTGACTTGGTGAATGACATGAATTGAATCGACTTGACTTGACCATGATGTTGACACACTTGAAGTTCTTTAGATTGAACTTAGAGAACTAAACCTCTTTTCTACCAATGAACATTCTTGGGAAATAAAACTAGCTTTTGCAAATCAACTTAGTGCTTAGTCCACCATACCAACCTTGCATATCAGTTTCCTCCTTTCAACTATAAGATGGTTTGCGAGTGCATCCAATGTACTCATGGCTGTGTCCCTGGCTATTAACTTGGCCAGACTTGAAGGAGCAAGATCAAGAAGGAAGGACTCATTGACGGCTTTGCGAATTAGGCTCGTTTCCTACTGTCTGCTTGCCTGTGCGGTTGAAGCTTGACAATATGGACCCAAAGTGTTATTCCGCTGCATATTGATGTATTGTAAGGTTTGGTCTGTGCGACCACCTATGTAATCCCCTTTATTTACTATTAATGTCTATGACTGTGATATCAACTACGTTATGTAAATCACAACATTGATTCTGGGATTGTGATGGATTACATAACGGGCACTTCGAATTTGTTATCAAATTTGAGGTCGTCACAGTCAGGATCTGATCAAACGAACCACTCTCCCTGCATGATTAGGTGGCTGTGACGTTGCTCTGCATTTTCTTTTAGCAGGCCTTGCCATGCAATCTGGTACTCTACATGATGCAGTAGTGCATTTTCTTTTAGCAGGCCTTGCCGTGCAATCTGGTACTCTACATGATGCAGTAGTGCAAATCAAGTGCAAGTTTCAGTGAGTGAAAGCTTCAGTGACTGAATTTTTGTTCCTCAGCAGTAAACCATTTCAGCACACATACAGATCTGGACCAGATTGTGCTATGAAAAATAGATCCCCAAAACAGAGATTTTCTCAGTACGTTAACTGAATCACCAAAGATTTTTCCAGCACATAACCGGATCACCAGCCATAGACCAAGCATTGAAAAGAAATCGGCAACAACAACCGGATCACCAGCAATAAACCAAACATTAGAATGAAATCAGCAAGAAAACAATTTTGCAATTACGCGTGGAACTGGATTCAACGATGCCAGCCATGACACAAGCCAATAATCTTTGACCTGAACAAAAGGAAAATAGAAAAATCTTTGGGTCTCCCCAGCGGACGATGGTGCAAAGAAAAAAACTGAACTGCATCAGAAGAATGAATTGAAGCATGTCGCCTACCCGATTCCAGTAAAGTTGGGGATGGAGGCGACTCCACTGGGGCGAGGCGGCCTGGGCGGCGTACATCAAAGTTCGACGGTGGGGGTGAGCTGCTCGAGTACTCGCCGCCTGCGGCTCTACATCCGTGTACGCGCACCTCCCTTCGGAGCCATCCAGAGTCCTCGTCCCTGAAGGGTTTCACAGCATAGTAAAATAAAAAAAATTCCTATAGATGCGAACAATGACATGATCTAATTGCTGTGTTTTATTTGGGTCTGTCCATCACATCATTCTTCTAATGACATAATCTTATTATTAATTGACAACTCATATCTATGGTTAGGAAACCTTAACCATCATTAATCAATGAGCTAGTCCATAGAGGCGTACTAGGGACACGGTGTTGTTCATAAACCACACAAGTATTAAAGTTTCCGCTTAATACAATTCTAGCATGAAATATAAACATTATCATGAACAAGAATTATAATAATAACATCTTTATTATTGCTTCTAGGGCATAATTCCAATAGTCCCCACGTCGACCATGCTCAGCTGCCTGCCGTAGGCCCGTAGGCAGCTTTTGTTGCCGTCCAGCCCTGCTCCGGCCGCCTTGTTCCGCACGCGTCGTGCCAGCTCCGCGAGCGACGCTAGCTCTCTCACCTCCCTTGACCTCCGGCGTTGTTGCGTCCGGGCGGAAATTCTGTCACCGTCGACTGCCTCCCTCCTGCATCGCCTATGTTCAGATTGGACAAAATAAAAGCTTGTCCGTGATACCGTGATTACCGCGTCGCTTCACACCATAATTAGCGTCTATCCCGCAAGTAGTAGTTGTTTTTTTTAGTTAGGGGTAAAATTGGAAATCAAATGATGTAGCTAGAAAGTGGCTTCACCAACTCGAAATCAATAGTAAAGATTGGGTATAGCTTTTTATTTTGAGATGCGTCGTCGAATGTCCACTATGGGCATGCTATAAATTTCCACCATGAATGATGCATGGCTTAGATTAGTGGCTCTAGTGTTTCTCTAACACATATACAAACTCCATGAACTCCACAAGTTTCCAATTCCTTTCACACAGATAAGCATCCATAAACAAAAGATTATAATATCAACTTAAATAGAAATAAGTGCAATGTTGAAAGCATGCCCCATGACAGCATGGCTGAGCTAACTCCCAACTTACAACTTGCAAGCATATAATCAACATAAAAGAGGCACAATGGTCAAGTTTATTAAGTGCAAGAAAGTAAATGTGTCGTCAGGTTCGTGGGAGCTTTACTAACTAATTTTCACATAACAAAGAGTTTAATTTGGAAGATAGATAAAAGCAAGATGAATGTACTTGGAATAGCAAATTGCTAATAGGTAGATATGGTGGACACATGGGAAAACTTTGGTTTTTGGGAGTTGGATGCATGAGAAGTATTCCCTCTCAGTACAAATGAAGGCTAGCAAAATACTAGGAGCGACCAACTAAGAGAGCAATAACGGCCATAATCATGAATATTGATAAAACATTATTAACCAAAGCATAAAGTGGTATTACAAGTCAAAAACCGAATGATCATAGAGTCTTAAGGCAACTGGTTAAAGTCAAACATGGTGTAAGCATGCGCCAAGTCAACCCAAATAAAGCATCAAAGGAGAATACCATAATAATATGCTCCCATATAATAAAAACAACGCATGATTCTTCCAAAGGCACATTAAGCAATCTCAGTCATTTGAGACAAGTCATGCTAAAAAAAATACTAAGCATATAATCAAAATAACATCAAGCATGACATGCAAAAGTCTAAGCCACAGTCTAAACAAGCTCCCATTTGTACCACTATAGGCATGAAACTTTTTTCTCTTTTCCAACACCAATCAACCTTTTGAAACAACTCTTAAAGATGAAAACCAACAAATACCAGAGGTCTAAATACACCTAGCTACAAAGAACTAACAAGTATTGAATAAAAATCAAGGTAAAAAATGAAAGCTAAACGCAGTACTAGAAAAGGAGAACACTCGTTGAACGAAAAGAGTGAAAACTAGAGTGTTCTTGGCAATGAAAAACAGAGTGCATCTTCTCCAAAAGAAACATGTTGGGTTCCAACCATTTATTGCAGAAAATAAAACAAAATAAAACTGAAAGCAAAAATAAAGACGCTCCAAGAAAAATGCATAGTATACGAAGCAATAAAAATATAGTGTCTTGAAAGATGACCTGATATTTGTCGATGAAGAAGGGGTGCCTCGGGGCATCCCCAAACTTTGATGCTTGTACCTCTTGGATATTTCTTGGGGTGACATGGGCATCCCCAAGCTTGATCTTTTGTCCATTCTTCATCTCATCTCATCATTCTCCTTTCCCTACACTTGAAAACTTCCTTCATACAAAACTTCACACAATTCTTATTAGCAACATTAGTGTAAGCAAGATAGTAAATCCACCCTTTTGGTTCAGTTTCAACTCAAGTATGACACCCATTAAAGCATAAGCCACTGTAGCAACTTCCTCAAAAGTTCCATGATCAAAAGAACTAAAAAAGAAAGCAATCAAGAGGCAAACACAAATAGTGGCAGAAATCTGTCAAAAAGAATAGCTAGTAAAGATCGATTTTTTTGAAAATCTTATGTTGCTCAAATCGAAAAGTGCAAAACTAATAAAAGTTAGACAATAACCTGGGGCATGTGCACAAGAAATTGCAGATCAAAAAGACGTTCTGATAATTTTCACAAATTTTTACGATACAGCGCAGAAATCTGTTTTAGGACAACAACTTCCCCAAATCTTACCTTTCTCCAATTAGAGGTTCTTCTTGGCACAAAAATGAAAAAAAAGATAAGGAGAGGTCATTACAGTAGTAATAACTTCCAAGACTCCACAAAAAGAAAAAGTACTGAAAACAAAACATTGGGTTATCTCCCAAGAGTGCTTTTCTTTAACGCCTTTGAGCTAGGCGCAGAAAGTGGAAATCAAGTAATTTCAAGCGACGAAGCATCAAGTTCATAATTTGCTCTAAGGATAGAGTCAAAAAGTAATTTCTTTCTCTTTCTAGGGAAGTGTTCCATACCTTTCTTGAGTGGGAACTTATATTTAATGGTGCCTTCATTCATATCAATAATGGCACCAACAGTTTTAAGAAAAGGTCTTCCCAAAATAATAGGACAAGAAGCATTGCATTCAATATCCAAAACAAGGAAATCAATGGGAACAAGGTTATTGTTAACCATAATAAGAACATCATTAATCCTTTCCAAAGGTTTCTTCTTAGCAACATCAGCAAGAGGAACATCAAAATAATAATTTTCAAGAGGTGGTAAACCAAGCATATCATAAATCTTTCTAGGCATAATAGAAATGCTTGCACCAAGATCACATAAAGCATTGCAATCAAAATCATTCACATTCATCTCAATGATGGGCTCCCAACCATCTTCTAACTTTTTAGGAATAGAAACTTTTTATTTCAACTTTTCCTCTCTAATTTGCATGAGAGCATTCGTAATATGCTTTATAAAAGCAACATTCATAGAACTAGCATTAGGACTTAAATCAAGCTTTTGCAAGAACAAAATTACTTCAGAAATATTTCAACCATCAACATCAAAATCATTAAAGGTAGTAGAGCTATTGTCTCCCATACTCCAAAAAAATTTAGCACTTTTATTAGAAAAAGTTTATGCAGTTTTAGGCTTTTTAACACAAGGAGTAGGAATTTTCTCTACATCAATCACTCTACCATTAAAAGAAGGAGGCTTGCTAGCATTTGAAACAACATCACTAGTGGTGGTAATAGTACAAACCTTCATATTTCTAGCCATCTCATCTTATCTTTCCCACCTAGCATGCAATTCTGCTAACATCCTAACATTATTATCAATCTTAACCTGAATGGCATTCAAAGTATTGCTTTCTTTCACATCATGAGGCAAAACCTTTAGTTTCAGAAGTTCAAAATCAAGAGCAAGGCTATCAACTTTAGAAGCAAGAACATCAATCTTACCAAGCTTTTCCTCAACAGACTTATTAAAAGCAGTTTGTTTACTAATGAAGTCTTTGAGCATGACTTCAAGATCAGAGGGCGTGCCCCTAGTGTTGTTGGAGGAATTACCATAAGAGTTACCATAACCATTACCATTGGTAGAAGGATACGACCTATAATTGTTGCTAGCAAAATTGTTCCTATAAGCACTGTTGTTGAAATTATTATTTCTAATGAAGTTTACATCAACATGCTCTTCTTGACCAACCAAAGAGGCCAAAGGAACATTATTAGGATCAACATGAGCTCTATCATTAACAAGCATAGCCATAATGGTATCAATCTTGTCACTCAAGGAAGAGGTTTCTTCAACAGAATTTACCTTCTTACCTTGTGGAGCTCTCTCGGTGTGCCACTCAGAATAATTTACCATCATATTATCAAGAAGCTTCATTGCGGCGTCCAAGGTGATGGACATAAAGGTACCTCTAGAAGTTGAATCCAAGAGATTTCTTGAAGAAAAATTTAGTCCTGCATAAAAGGTTTGGATAATCATCCAAGTAGTCAGTCAATGAGTGGGACAATTCTTTATCAAAGATTTAATTCTTTCCCAAGCTTGAGCAACATGTTCATTATCAAACTGTCTAAACTTCATAATATCACTTCTCAAAGCTATAATCTTAGCAGGAGGATAATATTTTCCAATAAAAGCATCCTAACTCTTAACCCAAGAATTAATACTATTTCTAGGCAAAGATAACAACCAATCCTTAGATCTTCCTCTTAAAGAGAAAGGAAACAACTTAAGCTTAATAATATCACCATCTACATCCTTATACTTTTGCATCTCACATAGCTCAACAAAATTGTTGAGATGAGCTGCAGCATCATCAGTACTAGCACCAGAAATTTGCTCTTTCATAACAAGATTCAACAAAGCAGGTTTAATCTCATAAAAATTTGCCTCAGGAGCAGGTGGCGCAATAGGAGTGTAGATAAAATCATTGTTGTTTGTGCTAGTAAAGTCACACAACTTGGTCTTCTCAGGAGTACCCATTCTAGCAAGACTAAAAGCAGACAAGCAAAAATAACAACTATAAAGGAACTATTTTTTTGTATTTTCGATAAAAAAGATGCAAGCAAAAATAAAGTAAAGAAAGTAAGCAAAACAATAACAAAGTAAAAAAGATTGGAAGTGAGAGACTCCCCTTGCAGAAATCCTCTTTCTCTCCGGCAACGGCGCCAGAAAAATGCTTGATGGTGCGTGGTGGGCACCCAGTTGGGAACCCCAAGAGGAAGGTATGATGAGCACAGAAGCAAGTTTCCCTCAGTATGAAACCAAGGTTTAATCGAACCAGTAGGAGAAAGAACCAACTTCCAAAGGTTGATGCTAGCTGGCTTGGCGACAGCTCCAGACAATTTATATATGGCGCCTTATCTGCAACAACGTGGAACCTGCACACAACACAACCAAAGTACTTTGCCCCAACTAGCAGTGAGGTTGTCAATCTCACCGGTTTGCTGTAAACAAAGGATTAAATGTATTGTGTGGTAAAAGATATTTGTTTGCGAGAAAGTAAATAATGCTAGTAAAAAGTAAACGGTAATATGAATGTAAAAGAATGGACCGGGGTCCACAGTTCACTAGAGGTGTCTCTCCATAATGATAAATAACATGCTGGGTAAACAAATTACAGTTGGGCAATTGACAGAATAAAGAATGCATAGCAATGCATGTACATGTCATGAGGATCACTATGAGATTCACTTTGGGCATTACAATATAATACATAGACCGTAATCCAACTACGTCTATGACTAATAATCCACCCGCTAGATATCATCCGAACAAATGTTGGGTATTAAATTGCAAGCAACAGATTATCGCCTTAAGCAAAGTGTGTAATGTAAACAATACAAATATTCTTGAACACAAGATTGTTGTTTTCTCCCTAGTAGCAATAACACATCTACAATCTTAGAGGTTGTTGTCACTCCCCCAGATTACCAGAGACATGAATCCACTAACGAGCATAAATACCCCCTCTTGGAGTCACTAGCATCTACTCGGCCAAGATATCTACTAGCAACGGCGAGCATGCAAGATCATAAACAACATAGAGATGATAAATCACAAATCAACTTGACATAGTACTCAATATTCACCGGATTCCAACAAACACAATATGTAGAATTACATAACGATGATCTTGATCATGATAGGCAGCTCACAAGATCTAAACATGAAGCACATGGAGGAGAAGACATCAATCTAGCTCCTGCTATAGATCCATAGTCCAAGGTAGACTACTCACACATCACTCCGGAGGCAGGCATGGTGATGAAGAAGGCCTCCGGTGGTGATTCCCCTCTCTGGCAGGTTGCCGGGAAGAGCTTCTGGACCCTCCCGATCTCGCGTAGACGACAGCGGCAGCTTGCAGTATGTTTTCTGGAAAAGAGTTTGGGGCTTAGGGTTTTCTCATCGAGGAGAATATATAGGCAGAAGGGCGATGTCAGGGTGTGGACCAGGGGCCCACACCATAGCCCGACGTGGCTAGGGGGTGGCCCGCGCCACCCTATGGTGCGGCTGCCCTCTGCCCCCCACCATCTCTGCTTTGGACTCCGTCTCGTGTCTGAAAAAATAGGAACTTCAACTTTTGTTTCGTCCAATTCCGAGAATATTTTCTGTGTAACTTTTCTGAAACACAAAAACAGCAGAAAACGGGGAACTAGCACTGTGGCGTCTCGTTAATAAGTTAGTTCCAGAAAATGCATAAAAACGCCACAAAGTGTAACAAAACACAAAGCAAATGGTGCATAAACAAGCATGGAGCATCAAAAATTATAGATACATTTGTGACGTATCACTACCCCATGGTAAAATGGCGCTTAAGGCACGTGTTTTGATTTTTTTTTCTCCCAACGGAAGCATCACACTAGCAGGCATTGTCTGTAGAGAAAAGGCAGGGACATACGTCACAGCAAGTTTATGCATCTCTCTACTTTTTTGCTAGCCGGACCACACTTTTCTCTAGAGTGCTCTCCTCTTGCTGAAGAAGTAGGCTACATCCCTGACAATCCGAGCCTACCAGGCCTGCGGGGCGATAGGCTAGGGCTACACATTGGGCATGCCCTTATAATCCCAGACTTAGCAGAGTAGATGACATATAGACTACCCGCATCATATAAAATTATTCTTACAACATAATTATGCACATAAATAAATAGTGCATAAATCAAGAAGATCTCTTATTATGCAGACACATTTGATAGTTAGTTCCTAGCTTTAAAGTGTAATTATGTATATGAACAAATAGAAAAAAGTGGAAAGGTAACATAGTATGACCACGAATAACTATAAATAAAGCAAGTTCATTATATGCAAACACGTTCTTTATGAGTTTTACAGTATTGTAATAAAGTTTTTGAACAAAGAGAAAATGAAGTTAAAGTGGTTCTGAAAGAGCATGTGCCCCCATGTGTGGTTTTGATAATTAATGACAATCCCTATGGATTAATGTTTGCGTTGAGTTATATTTGTAGGATATGTCCATAGACAATGTTTGAGCCATATGTTGGCTTCAAGGTTGTAATTTGAAGAATGAAGTCGTGTTTGATCAACACATCTAGAAGACTATGAAGTGCAAGTTCAATATAATCCATCTCGGAAGATATCACTTGATTGTAGCTTGCAATGGATTAATGAAGATTGAGCTAAGCAAGGCTCTTCCATATTGGTGTATGGGGGAGTATTTTGATATGTCTTCATGAAACTTGTGCGAGCAAGCATGATCAAGAAAGGTGTTCCATCTTGAGGGTGTCAAGACCATCATCATCTAGCTCAAGTGGATTGCACAAGGCAAAGGTTTGTTCTTGATAGATTTTTCTTCTACCGGTCTCGTGTGTTAGTTTGGAGACCGGGTTATAAGATTGGTAGCCGTACTATCAAGAGGGGCTCTCGAGTGAGTAACTTAATTGTATCATTCGGAGAGAGCTCAAACCTTTGCATACTTGGCATTATCTTTCTTGGCTCTTATTTGGCTCTTATCTATGTGAGGTTCTAGAGCTTGTGGTTATTTCCATGACAAGCTCTAGCTCATCAAAAACAGATTTCGTATGGAACTCTTATTATGTTTTTGGTGTTTGGAGGTTTTACCGATTCTTCTTTATAGCTAAGTCAAACCTTTTAGCATTTGGTTTCATCCTCCTTTGTTGGACTATGATGTTTCTATGGATGAAGTTGTAGAGCTCGTTGTGGTGATTCCAACGAGCCCAAGTTCATCAAAAACGGAGTCCAGATGCAAAAGTTATCACCGTTTTTGTGTTGATGTTTTTTCTTGGCGGAAAGTTCGGCCCCAGGTCCGGCCGAGCCGGACTCCAGGCCGGGAAATCTGGCCCCAGGACAGAAAAATCCGGCGGCACGCTGAACCGCACTACTCGGGTGCTTTTTGGCGACCGCCGGACTGTCCGGCCTGAAGTCCGGTGGCGCCGGACTTACGGCCAAACTTTATCGCGATTTGCTTCCAACGGCCAGATTTTCTCGACCTATAAATACCCCTTCTTCCTCCTTGAGCTGACCATGTTTTTGGGCTTCTCTCTCCTCCATTGTTGACCTTCAAAGCTTGCCCTCCATCCTCCACTCCCTCCATGTTTCTTGCATCTTTTTAAGGAAAAAGAGAGAGGAGATCTAGATCTACATTTCCACCAATCACTTTCTCCTCTAAGTGAGTGGAACCTATTGGATCTAGATCTTGGAGTTCTTTGTGGATTTCCTCCTTGTTTTCCTCTCATATCCCTCCATAGCATTTGTTGCTTTGGTAGGATTTGGGAGAGAAGGATTTGAGCACTTCGTGTGTTCTTGCCATTGCATTTGGTGCATCGGTTTGAGTTCTCCTTGGAGATTCGGTGGTGAAAGCAAGAAGCTTATTTCCTCTTGGGTTCTTGGAACCCTAGACGGCTTAGTGGATTTTTTGGGGACCTCCAATTAAGTTGTGGAGATCTTTCCAAGCTTTGTGGTGCCTCCGTGGCGATTATTGGGAGCCTCCAATTGAGTTGTGGAGTGTGCCCCAATCTTAGTGGCTTTGTGGATTTGGGATCCTCCAATTAAGTTGTGGAGTTGCTCCAAGCTTTGTGCGGGTTCGGTGACCGCCCTCAAGGGTCCCATAGTGGATCGGGTCTTCCATCTTGGTGGGAGGGCTCGAGGAGATTACGGTGAGCCTCCGTGGCGTTTGGGGAGCCTTGTGCCTCCACACCGCTCCAACGGAGATTAGCACCCACAAGGGTGTGAACTTCGGGATACATCGTTGTCTCCGCGTGCCTCGGTTATTTTTATACCCGAGCTCCTTTACTTATGCAATTTACTTTGTGATAGCCTTCGTGCTTGAAGTTATATATATCTTGTTATCACATAGTTTCTTATCTTGTTTAACATAAGTTGTTGGTGCACATAGGTGAACCTAGTTTATTTAGGTTTTGTATGCTTGACAAATTAAACATTAGTTTTATTCCACATTTGTCAAGCCACTCGTAAAAGTTTTAAATCGCCTATTCACTCCCCTCTAGGTGACATCCGTGTCCTTTCAAGTTCTTAATATTCACATACATTCCGACAATTCTTTTCAAAGCCCTACATTGTCCAACAAAACATATGAGTTATTGACGGTGTACAGAAATAGATTAAATGAAACATTTCTTAAAGTGTTAACTCAGTTGAAATAGCTTTTTCCTATCATTACTATCCCTGAATACCATTATCTAAAAAATGAATATGCTAATTTAAAAAATGCTAACAAGAGAGAAGCCTAGAAGCCTATTTGGCCCAACAACACACATCTATGTGGAAAAACTCAACGTATAGAAACAAACTTCGAAGAAAAGAGCAGTGGCGAAGAGTAACAACAAAAAAGCATGGTCCAAAATGCTTCGCAACTTCCGTAGCATGGGCCAAATGAGTTAAACCGGAGAAACTACTAATAAATACTTACATATTTAATCATGTGTTAGTGTTTTTCATTTTTTAAAAGACTAGGACATGACACGTTACTCCCTCGCCAAAAAGGGAATAGTGCGCGCCACCAAATCGAGAATGTCATCCTTGCGAGTGATCGCTAGCAGGGACATACGTTACAACAAGTTCTTGCATCTCTCTACTTTTTGTTAGCTGGACCACACTTTTCTCTAGAGTGCCCGCCTCCTTCTGAAGAAGTACTAACAGCCTTCGAGGCTACATCCCTGACAATTGAGCCTAGCTAACCTATAGGGCGATAGGCTAGGGCATTGGACATGCCCTTATAATCTTAGACTTAGCAGAGTAGATGACATATAGACTACCCACATCATATAAAATTAGTCTTACAACATAATTATGCATATAAATAAATAGTACATAAAGTAAGAAGGTCTCTTATTATGCAGACACATTTTGATAGTTAGTTTCCTACTTGAAAGTGTAATTATGTATATGACCAAATCGAAAAAGTGGGAAGGTAACTTAGTATGACCAGGAATAACTATAAATAAAGCAAGTTCATTATATGCAGACATGTTCTTTATTAGTTTTACAGTACTGTAATAAAGTTTTTGAACAAAGAGAAAATACAGTTAAAATGGTTCTTAATATTCACATATATTTTGACAATTCTTTTGTAAGCCCTAAATTGTCCAAGAAAACATATGAGTTACTAGCGATATAAAGAAATAGATTAAATGAAACATTTTTTAAAAGTGTTAACTTAGTTGAAATAGCATTTTTTTCTATCATTACTATCCCTGAATACCATTGTCTCAAAAAATGAAAATGCTAATTTTTAAAAAATGCTAACAAGAGAGAAGCCTGTTTGGCCTAACAAGAGAGAAGCCTGTTTGGCCTAACAAGACACATCTATGTGAGAAAACTCAATGTATAGAAACAATCTTCGAAGAAAAGAGCAGTTTTATAAAGCATGGCCCAAAATGCTTCACAACTTCTATAGTATGGGCCAAATAAGTTAAATCGGAGAAACTACTAATAAATACTTGGCCTATTTAATCATGTTTTAGTGTTTTCCTTTTTTAAAAGATTGTGACATAACACACTCATTCCCCGCCAAAAAAAGGGAATAGTGCGCGCCACGAAATCGAGAATGTTATCCTCGCGGGTGACCGCTAGCTTGCATAATTGGCAAGTTCTCAGTTCTCATTTAATCCATGCTGCACACCACGTACGTCTATTCTCCCATCGCCACCACTCCACGTAAAAACGACATGAAGCAGTGGCGGATCTAAAGGGTGGCCGGGGTGGTGGCTGGACCACCCTAATTTTTTTATATAGCCTATATATTATAGAAAAATATTAAAATAAATATATTCTTGAACCACTCTGATATGTCGCGAGTGGTACGAATGGAGTACATGGTTCGTACAATCTTAAATCATGGAATGGGAGAGAGATATCCATGACTTAACTTACTCTTGCACTGTGATGGAATATGTTTTCTGATTATCTTTTGTTTGGCAAAAGATGTAGTAATCGATTTGGGATGATGTTTTGGACAGCCAAATGTACAGCCTGGTTGGCTCTTCCGCTCCTCAGAATGACAGGCGGGACCCGTTCCCAGCACAGCAGTCAAAGCGACAGAAGGCAATGACGGAAGAAGCAAAAACCCCAGCGTCCCAAGCCCTGGCACACTGGCAGAAGGCATCCACCCCACTCACACTGCGCCGATCGTCCTTGCACGATCCTCACTACATAAAGCTGAGGCAAGGGAAGCGCCTCCCTGTACTTTGCCTCCGCCTTCCACCTCGGACGCGTCGTCCGAAACCCCAATCTCCATCGTAGGGTTTCATCTCGCCAGCGGCGGCGGCGGCGGCGGCGGCGGCGTTGGTGATTGCCGGCGGCGCGCAGGTAGAGGTATGCCCACCGTCCCTCGGCCGACGCGCCAGCCCCCATTTCCGCTCCTCTGTTTCGTGTTTCTTGACGGTGTCGTCCTCGGCGTCTTCTCCTTCCGCCGCGCGCGCGCGTTCCTCCGGTGCAGCGTCCAGAGCGCGCGTGCCTCCGGTGCTCTGCTTTTGCTCTTTTTCTTGGCCGCTCCGTAGTTTCCCTTGATATCGTTCGTTTGGTCACCTCGAAAAAAAGACCGCCTTTTTCTTCGAAGGAGAGAAGAGGGTTTTTGGGAGCCCGAATCTGGGCGGCGCGGAGGCGGCCGCGGGCGGTTTGCCCGTGGTGGTCTGTGCGCTGCTCGAGCCTGGTAGTGCAGATTACTGTCAATCGCGTGTGTGCTTGTTTTTGTTTCGGATTTTGCGGCTTCAATCGTGGATTGCGGCGGCGCTGGGGTTGTTAGTGATTCTTGTTGTGGCCAATTTCTTGTGGAGCTATGCATTTTTTCCCTCATGCTCTGATTGGAGAATTTGTATGAATTTACCATGGATTTGTTGATAGGCTTCCTCTTATCCTGTTTATTGTGAAAGGGGATTTACTTATATTCGGTTCTTTCCTCTCTGTCTTGCGAAAACTAAAAAAAGGTGTTTTTGTCTACAGGGGGCAGCTGCCGGGTGGTGTAGCGATGGAAGAGCCGGAAGCGAATGGCCAGCAGTCACCGAACGGATCAGATACAGAGATTGATGTCATGGACTTGCTGGTTTTAGATTCCGATGGGGAGGGGGAGGTTCATGTAAAAGAGGGTGCCAAAGGGGGGCAACAGCCATCCCCTGATGGTGATGCAGGGCACTCTCCTATGGATGTGGATTTGAAAGGTATACCATCTGTGGAAGACGAACCGGACGTCAAGTCTTCTTCGGTCTCACGTGCGCAAGCACCAATTGACATGAGTGCTGAAAGCCTGGAGAAATTTTGTAAAGAAGCAGCAAGATCATTCTTCAGTGAAAGAGGACTAATCAGTCACCAGATTAACTCCTACAATGATTTTGTCTCCCATGGACTCCAGGAGCTCTTTGATTCTTCAGGGGAAATCAGTGTTGAGCCTGATTATGATCCTTCAAAGAAGATAGGTGCCTGGAGACATGCAACCATCAAATTTGGAAGAGTGAAGCTTGAGAGGCCGGAGTTTTGGGCTGATAACAATGATCTCGATGAGCAGACACTCAAACTGAAGCCTGTACATGCTCGCCTCCAGAACATGACATATTCTTCCAAGATCAATGTAGAAATGACTGTTCAGGTAAGGATGCTCCTTAGTTCTTACTCAGTGGAGAACTGAACTGTATTTGGTACAAGTAATTGCACTATATACAAGAAAATGAAATGATAGATTGAACATGCCTTCGTAGAAAAATTTAAATTCATCTCAATCGTTTCTGATATATAGTACTTTAAACTTCATAAGTATCACAGAAGCTTGTTGTGAAACTTATGTTTACTTGTTTCGTTGTTCCACACGTGACACTTTTTCTATGTGACCACGGCGTCTCTTTTATGGTTCCTCTTACCGTGCCTGCAAAGCTCATGTAAGCTTGCATTACATGTACTGGTTATGCTGTTTCTCAGCATTCTAAGCTTGATCTCGGCATGTCCGAGCTTGGCAAAACCACTCAATTTTCTTCATCTCTTGATGAGTGGACTTGAGTTAAAGCTATTCTTCTGTCTGTACTCCAGATATCATATTGATTTTTTGTGTCATTGAGATCTTATTATACATATTGTGCCATCTGATTTATTAGTGTTTTGACTCTGTATCAGGTTTATTCCCTCGGGCCAAGTGACAAATCAAAGACTGGAAAGGATCCATCTATCCAGAAGAAAGTTATATTACCTCCAGAAACTAAATGGGTCACCATTGGCAGGTTGCCTGTCATGGTGAAGTCAAAATTGTGTTGGCTGCATGAACTTGAGGAAACTGAGTGCCAGTTTGATTCTGGTGGATATTTTCTAGTCAAGGGAACAGAAAAGGTATTGCCTTACATGGTCTATCATGTTCATTATGTCCTGATCTAATTTTATGTGAAAATCACTGTATCTTCACGTCATATTGCACACTTTTGTAGCTTTTATAGGAGCTGCAAGTTCCTGCTTTTCTTAAAGTTGAATGTGGAAGCATCTTGTTTTAGATGTGTGATGAAATATATTTAGTAGAACCTCTAAATTCCACTCTATACATCAATCATGCATGAGAGGAATCCTGCTACTTCCGTACATATATAAATTCAGCAAAAAAATCTCAACTTGTTAGTATATTTTAAGAATGTGACCACGATTCAACTGGACTTTATACCCGTGGGTTGCTATGACAAAAAAAAAAATGCTACATGTTTACGCGATTAATCACATCATTAATCTGAGGTGCTACCCAGTTTAGGCAAACTTTGTATAGGTCAGGATGTTTTTACAGTACAGAATTAACTGGATAGTTAGCAATCCGATCTCAATCTCAGTTGTTGTTAGCAAACCCAACGGTAGGTAGAATAGAACCCATCACCACCAAATAGTTTCTAAGTTAATTGTGCTTCTTAGTTCGAATAGCACACACACCTGAATTATAGTTCAATGCTCTTGAACAAAATTTCAGTTGCTGAATTTCCAATTGCTCCACTTTCTTAAGATTAACCCTTTTCTGGATGACTTTAAGGAATTCTCTACTTAGTCCATGTACAAATGCTCTCTTGGTACTAAATTGGCGTTTTTATTAACCTCAGAGGTTTATTGCTTTCAACTCTGTAGGCATTAATCGCAGAAGAACAGAAATGCTTGACCAGGATTTGGGTCACTGACGTCCGGGGCTGGGATGCTTGTTACTTGTCTCAGATCAGACGGGAAAGGATCTTTGTTAAGCTTGTTGAGTCTAAAGAGGCTGACAATCTCCTCAAAGTGATCAACCTGTCCTTCTTGGGTGCGACTATACCAATATGGATAATGTTTTTTGCACTAGGTGTATCATCAGACAAGGAAGCTTTTGAGATGATCGACATACAAGATTGCGATGCTTCTTTGGTCAACATAATATCAGCAACTATTAAAGAATCTCGTGAACAATGTGAAGGCTTCCGCACAGGAGGCAGAGCCCGCCAATATGTTGATGAATTCATCAGAAAAACAAAGTTTCCGCCAGAAGAATCATTTGATGGGTATGTTGGCAAGTATCTGTTTCCTGGGGTCAGCGACAATAGGTCCAAGGCACTCTTCTTGGGTTACATGATGAAATGTCTGCTAATGGCCTACTCTGGTCAACGCAAATGTGATAACAAGGATGACTTCCGTAACAAGAGGTTGGATCTAGCATGTCAGCTTCTTCGTAGAGAACTTTGGGGTCATCTTAGGCATGTAGAGAGACGCATGGTCAAGACAATGCAGAGACATTTGTGTGGTGATGGTGACTTGCAGAATCTTGATCATTATGTTGATGCGACAATTGTGACCAATGGTCTCAATCGTGCCTTCTCCACTGGTTCCTGGCGCCATCCATATTTATATGGAAGGTGCTCAGGGATTGTTGCAACTCTTAGGAGAGCAAATCCGCTTCAAATGATGTCTGACTTGAGGAAGACAAGACAATTGTCTGCATACTGGGGAGGAGCTGGAGATGCTAGATATCCGTAAGTTGTTCTTTCTTCAAATAGTGATCCAACATATTCTATGCCTTGTAAGATATCCAAATGTGAACTGACATGGGAACTTATTTTGTAGGAATCCCTCCTACTGGGGAAAGCTGTGTTTCATGTCCACTCCCGATGGTGAAAAATGTGGTTTTGTCAAGAATCTGGCTGTTAGTGCTTTGGTTAGCTCTGTGATGAAGGAGCCTTTGCTTGACTTATTTGTCTCTTGTGGAATGAAGAAACTGGATGAAGGTCTTGTACAAGAGCTTGGTGGCAAAGACAAGATTTTCTTAAATGGAAATTTGATTGGTTTGTGTGCATACCCAGGCGAATTTGTTATGCATCTAAGGAATATGAGACGTAGCAAGCAAATCGATCCACAGGTTTGCCGTTTGTCTATTTCTTTGTCCTTCCTAACTGTCCAATATTCACCTCTGAGCATGTTTGTTAGTTATTTTACATTCTCGTGCTTGTTAGTTTTCGTACCTGATCCATTTGATCTTTCATGCCATTGAAATGATTCTCACGGTTTTTTACATTTTTCATTTTGTGCATGAATTTTACTTTATTACCACATTTAGGCAATTCTAGCTGAGACATTTATATTTGAAATATGTCAATGTTGGGCCATATTTTGCCACAAGCATGAGAGCATGGTTTTCGCATATACCATTTCTTATTTTCTGTAATATGACATATGTGCCACAAGCTATTGCTAACATGGGTTCTTGTTTCCATGTCTAACTTTGTTCAGGTGGAAATCAAAAGGGACAAGCAACATAAAGAAGTTCGTGTCTTTTCTGATGCAGGGAGAATTCTAAGACCACTTCTTATAGTTGAGAATCTTAAAAACATCACTAAACCGAAAGGTGGAACATACTCATTTGAGGAACTGATGGACCAAAATGTAATTGAGCTGATTGGTGTTGAAGAGGAGGAGGATATCCGATGTGCTTGTGGAGTTAGGGATCTCTTTTCTGGGGATAAAAAAGAGGGTCTGTTGTACTACACTCATTGTGAACTTGACCCTTCTTTCGTGCTAGGGTTGAGTTGTGGTATCATTCCCTTTGCCAACCACAATGCTGCTCGGAGGGTTTTAATGCAAGCTGAAAAACTATCACAACAGGCTATTGGCTACTCTTCTACAAATTCCCAGTATAGGGCTGATACCCTTTTTCATCAATTGTACTATCCACAGAGACCCCTGTTCAAAACTGTAGTGTCTGACTGTCTTGGTAAGAAAAACCATACTCGACCAGAGTATTTCAATGGCCAAAATGCAATAGTTTCAGTCAGTGTTCATCAGGGATTTAACCAAGAAGACTCCCTGGTATTGAATAGGGCTTCTGTAGAGCGTGGCATGTTCCGTACATTTCATTTCAGGAGCTACAAAGCACAGATAGAAAATAAAGATGTGACCAGACGACTCAAACACAGGGAAAAAATTGATTTTGGAAAAACCGAAAGCAAGAAAGGACGTGTTGACAGTCTGGATATTGATGGCTTACCATATGTTGGAGCAAGTCTTCAAAGTGGCGACATTGTCATTGGGAAAGTCTCGGAATCTGGTGAAGATCATAGCATGAAGCTTATGCATACTGAAAAAGGGATGGTGGAGAAGGTTGTTCTTTCAGCTAATGATGATGGGAAAAATTCTGCAGTTGTCACTCTAAGACAGGTAAATAATATAATCTGTTACAAAAATTATGCTGCATTTTATTTCATGATCCATATATTACATTGGGTGACACTAGTACTGCAAAACAGTTCTGCATGTAATTTATTTTATCTGGTTAGTTGTCTTTACATTCAGAAGATGAACCGAAATTCCTCGTAGGTTGCACTGATACAATGTAATTTCAGTATAAATTATGTGTTATTTTGTTGAAAAGTGACATTTGTTCCTCCTCGTTACTGCCTATAGGTAATCATATTAGAGACCTCGTTAGTCTAGTTTTCAAAAAAGCTAGCCGTGCACCGTATGTTTCCTTTGACTTTTTCCCATCTTTGGTCAATTTCTCATGTTTTCTGTGGTGTCTTTCCATCCATTGTAATGATATATATACATACATTACAATGTGACTTCAACATGAAGTTGCGCCCAAATATGACCTGATGTGTGTCTGGTGAATTCTTGGTACTCGCATGGTTGAACTTAAGAATTCATGGATCAAATATTTATGTCAATATTTTACGGAGGATGTTATGAGTATATTTTATATGATGTGATTGGTAATTCTTTCAAAGTACATGACGTATATAGATTGAGTGTCCATTCTAATAGTGTTACCTTTTGAGAACAAGCATTGCTTTCTTGGCTGATTTCTGTCATACTAAATTTGCCCATCTTATGCATGAACTTAGTTTTATGATTTAGGAGATGATAGATGGTCTGCAGTGTTTAATTGGATTAGAGTCCTGAGCCTCTGAGGTCACTTCAGCTGCCAAATTTTTATTATCAATCCTTATTTTTTTTGTTTTATTATTTCTGGTCTGTTCTAGTACCTGTGAATGATCAGAAATAGTACTATTTCCAAGTTCTTAAAATACTTCATAAAATTTTCCACTTATGACATTTGTTAATTTTTTTCATCATCATTATATAAGTCTGACACTTGGTGTAGGCTCGTTCACCTTGCGTTGGAGACAAGTTCGCCAGTATGCATGGGCAGAAAGGAGTTGTTGGTCTCTTGGATTCTCAGGAGAACTTCCCGTTTACTCGCCAAGGGATAGTTCCAGATATCGTGATAAATCCTCACGGCTTTCCAACTCGTCAAACTCCTGGTCAGCTGCTTGAGGCTGCGTTGGGCAAGGGAATTGCCCTTGGTGGGATGGTCAGATATGCAACTCCATTCACCACTCCATCTGTGGACGTGATCACGGAGCAACTGCACAAGTAAGTGTGTGATGAGGAGTTCTTCAATTTTCTGTTGTAACCAATGATTCTCTTCTTCCACACACAAATATACACGTGCAGAAGGCAAACTGCCAAGCAGAATAAGATACAAATTTACAGGCTCAGCCACATGCTTGGTATTTTTTAGACTCTTTCTTACTCATGCTCTTTTGTTTGACACTTTATGCTTGTTTCATTGCACTGCATTTCAGAGCTGGTTTTTCAAGGTGGGGTGGTGAGAGCGTTCTGAATGGACAAAATGGTGAAAGGATGCAATCCTTGGTGTTCATGGGCCCAATCTTCTACCAGAGGCTGACCCACATGGCTGAGGACAAGGTGAAGTTCCGTAACACCGGGCCGGTGCACCCGCTCACGAGGCAGCCAGTGGTGGACAAGAAAAGGTTCGGCGGTGTCAAGTTCGGGGAGATGGAGCGCGACTGCCTCCTCGCCCATGGTGCCACTGCCAACCTCCACGAGCGGCTCTTCACGCTCAGTGACTTGTCGCAGCTGCACATCTGCCAGGGGTGCCAGCGGGTGGCGAACGTGATCCTGAGGCCTGTCGAAGGGGGGAAGAAGGTCCATGGGGCCTACTGCGGGTTCTGCAAGTCTGCGGAGAACATACTTCGGATCAAGGTGCCTTACGGCGCGAAGCTGCTCTACCAGGAGCTTTTCAGCATGGGGATCTGCCTCAAGTTCGAGACTGAAGCCAGTTAGAACATCATCGCTATCTGTAAACGTAGACGATGCAAAACTCATGGGGCATGATTGATTACTCCTATCTTCTAATGTTTGTTGAACTATTAGCATGAATCTACCCTATGCTGTGAAACTTTATACAGCACATTACAGATGTTTAAGGGAAGGGAGGCATCACTATTCCCCTTGAACTTCCAGAAGAGTGGCGCTAAAATAGCGCCGCACTATAATAACTGTTTTTTTACCGCGCGCACTGTATACTCCTCCAGCAGAGGCGTCTTTTTCATGCGCGCTGTAAAAATATAGCGCGGCGCGGCATTTTGCGCTATCTAGCGCCTGATATTTCCGGCTCTAACTACAGCGCGCGTTATCGCTTCGCTCGCACGGGAACACGCAACCGCTTGGACAATTCTCTTCCGCGCGCGCACTCTCTTCTTTCCCCAACCCATTTCAGCGCCGCGCCACCAACCGCGTCGGCGCCACCAACAATGTAGAGGCGGCGACCGAGGAGGTGGCAGCCATGTGGTGGATGGAGCCGGTAGGATCGAGGGGTGGCAGCCAAGGAGAGGCGGTGGCTACCCTAACCCTAACCTAGTCATACCATATAAGACAATATGATTTGGGGGAACTGGCTCAACCTTCTTGGGGTGACCTATCATATATATATATATATAGGAGTACCAGAGATACATTTATAATATACACGTACAGATACATATATGCACATCTATACAGTCTAATAGTTGCAGATTCTCTGGGATAGCACACTTTTCTCCTGGACCATATCAGCTTTTTTTTTGACAATCAATATCATATATATTTATAAGAGTAAATAGTACATTGTAGAGATACCTAAGCTGAGTAATTACAAAATAAAGTCTAAAAGAAACGACTAAATCTTCAAGATCTTCAAACTCTTTCTTCTTCCATGACATAATCTTGTGTTTTTCAGAAGGCAGCCGAATAAAACTGAACCATAAACCTATAAATACCAACTAAGGTTCTCCCATAATTTTAATTTGAGCTGCAAGGCTACATGCACACGCGTAGAAATTGAAGTAGTCAATCAACATCGGCAAGAGTACCAACACCAGTATGTCAGGGAAAAATAACCGAACAACTTGGTCAACGTCGCTGGGGAGTCGAGAGTATGAATCTCCATTGTCGAGGACGTAGCAGCCGGGAAAATTATTGCGAGAATAATACTCCTCGCGGCGACCATGAGAAAATATCCAAGATCAGCTTTTTTTGTGGAGACAGTCAAAAAGGAAATAAAACCGTAAGGAAGCGGAAAGGGAAAAGGGAAAGGGAGCTAGTCGCTGGTGGGCGTGGTTGTCACGTGGCAACTTCCTATTTTAGTAGCTACAGAAAGTTTTAGGGAATTAAATTGACTTTCTAGTGATAAGTGTGAGTAGGAAAATCTTTATAGTTCACCAAAAGCTTCTTTTGGATTGATTCCAATTGGAGTGGTTCTGTAATGTTGTTAGCTACCTGAGTGTATGCTGGTTGCCTTGTCTTGATGCATATTGATGCCTGCAAGTTGTTTGCTTGAGAATAGGGTTTATTTGCAAATAGGAATTGCTTTGCTATTATATGGGTAATGTTTTCTTTGTAGAAAATATTGTTGGTTCAGATATCTAAACATGTTTGTTTCTGATACTCAATGTTTGAGTTGTGTGTTGCATGTATTGGGTGTGAATCATGTATGCATGTGTGCTTATTGTGTGTTGTTGTTACTTTTTCCGGCGATAGAAGCGAACGACGAGTGTGCGGAGGAGGGGGGGGGGGATCTTTGAGTATCAAGAGGAAGGAGATCAGGGACAAGCCACTCAAGGCAAGCCATCTACTTGTGCATATCTGAATCCTACTATTACACCTTGCATTGCTTTACTCTGGTTTTTCTTATTATGCATTGTTTTTCTATATTGCTATTATTCTCTAGATAGCAATAGTTGGCGACTTAGCTCCACAAGTCGACTTGATATCATCCATAGAGATAACACCCCTTGTGACCTATTTAACACCCCTCTCATTAGAGACTTGATGATTAGCATCAAAGTCTTTGGAAAACTTATAGTGGAGCCAAAAACTCTAGGATTGGGAATGCTCTCTGGAAAGATTTTTGAAACTGTTTTTGAAAACCTTGGAGTAGTGGCTACTCCATTGAAATGTTTTCAAATGGTTTTATAAACATGGAGTTGGACATGGGATATGAAGGAGTTGGTGGATTTCTGAAAAATGGCATTGTGTATAAGTGTTCGCCAAACCAATTACTCCCGTGCAACCACATTACCCCGGTATGGGACGGGGCTTAGTTTGAAGTCTATTTGCTTTAGTGCGGGGAGCCTCACACTATATAAGGGTTTGTAGGACCCCGGAATCTGGGTTGCCGCCAGTTTGTGGGCAATAGTAAATCGGGATCCTTCGAGATTTATCCGGCCGGAAGACACTTGGGTTCTCCCACCGTGGTGCCGGAGTTACACTCTGAAGGAGGTACTGCCGGGACGTGCCGGGGAGGTAAACTCCACAGGGTAGGCACCCGTACTAAGGTAGATGGATGGAGGACTTTGATCGATTATCCGAACCCCGCATACTTGTGTATGACGGTCCGTGGTGGTATCCCGGCGGCTTTATCGGATGGTGTGGGTAAAGTGTACAACCTCTGCAGAGTGTAATCTATTCGAATAGCCGAGTCCTCGGTCATGGACGGTTGGAATGGCCATACTTAACCTGTGTCGAGTTTTTGGTTTTACAAAATGTTTTCGAAAAAATAGAGTTTGTGCCGGACGGAGTACTTGGAGGGTACTGCCGTGGCATGGGAATGGTTCGGAGTACTCGAAGGGTACTGCCGAGGAGATGGAGGTTGGTCATGTATGATTGACCATGGTTGCCTTGGGCAAACAAAAAGGAGTTTCCCCCTTTTCTAGAGCTTTTACAAAAACTTGTCTTATAAACATCTTCTTTAATAAGGATATAGAGATGTCGTATGACATGCTATATCGACACGAGAATCTTACTAGCCTAGAGCTACCTCAAACCAAGCCAACCCTTGCTACAGCCAAATAGCATGTGATTACTTTTCTCTTAGATGGTTTGCGAGTACAATTCAAAATGTACTCACGGCTTTGTCCCTGGCTATTAACTTGGCCAGACTATGAAGATGACTATGAGGAGGACGATGGTGGTTACGACGACGCCGGTGCGAATTAGGATCGTTTCCCGGTCAGTCGCCTGTAGGGTAGTAGGCCTGACCTGGGTCAGCTACGCTGCGTGTATCCTGCTATCTACTAAGTATGAGTGTGTCAGTTGAACTCGCCCTGCGTGGCATCTATATTCGGCCAAGCGGCCTATGTAAGACTTTAAGACTCGCTATGTAATGGATGATGTAATCTGTAATGCAAACTCTGTTATGTGGATTCACAACGGTCTTCTTGGGATCGTGAATTGTATGCATAACGGGAATCCCGGGTGGTAAGCCGGGGTCCCCACATATATATATAGGAGTACCAGAGATACGTTTACAATATACACGTACAGATACATATATATGCACATCTATATAGTCTAACAGTTGCAGATTCTCTGGGACATCACTCTTTTCTCTTGGACCATATCGGTTTTTTTTTTGACAATCAATACCATATATATTTATAAGAGTAAATAGTACATGGTAGAGATACATAAGCTGAGCAATTACAAAATAAAGTCTAAAAGAAACGACTAAATCTTCAAGGTCTTCAAACTCTTTCTTCTTCCATGACATAATCTTGTATTTTTCAGAAGGCAATCGAATAAAACCAAACCATAAACCTGTAAATACCAACAAAGGTTCTCCCATAATTTTAATTTGAGCCGCAATGCCAAGGCTACGTGCACACCCGCAGCAATTGAAGTAGTCAATCAACATCGGCAAGAGTATCAACACCAGTATATTAGGGCAAAATAACTGAACAACTTGCTCGATGTCGCTGGAGAGTCGAGAGTACGAATCTCCATTATCGAGGACGTAACAGCCGGGAAAATTATTGCGAGGATAATACTCCTCGCGGCGACCATGAGAAAATATCCAAAATCAGCTTTTTTGTGGAGACAGTCAAAAAGGAAATAAAACCGGAAGGAAGAGGAAAGGGAAAAGGGAACGCTGGTGGGCGTGGTTGTCACGTGGCAACTTCCTATTGGTAAAAAATATATGACTGTTGCCCAATTAGAAATCAGTCAACTGATAAATAGACACTCCTTTAATTTAATACAGTAATATAGATAGATATTGCTTTAGTAGTATTATGAGCTTGATGTTAATACATTGTCCTTGATGCTCGCCCTATAAAATCCTCAATTGCGAACATCACTGGAAGACACAGAAACCTCGGGTTGGCTCGACCTAGCAGATACACGATACACTCTCTTGTTGTTTTCGATCTTTAGTTTTCTGTTCTAGTGCGGGTGCTGAAGGCCCCAAAAGTTTTCTTTCCAGGACGGGAAGTGTTGTTGTTATGGTTGTATGACTTTGCTGCTATTTCAGCTTCTTCCCCCAACCCATTTCAGCGCCGCGCCACCAACCGCGTCGGTGTCACCAACAATGTAGAGGCGGCGACCGAGGAGGTGGCAGCCATGTGGTGGATGGAGCCGGTAGGATCGAGGGGTGGCAGCCAAGGAGAGGCGGTGGCAACCCTAACCCTAACCTAGTCATACCATATAAGACAATATGATTTGGGGGAACTGGCTCAACCCTCTTGGGGTGACCTATCATATATTCCCTCTATTTATAAATATAAGATATTTTAGCTTTATGAAACAAATGTATCTAGACAAGTTTTAGTATGTAGGTTCATTCGAATATATACACTAAAAATTGTTTAGATACACTTGCTTCATAAACCTAAAACATCTTATATTTATAAACGGAGGGAGTATATATATAGGAGTACCAGAGATACATTTATAATATACACGTACAGATACATACTAGTAAATAGCACGTGCAATGCACGTTAGAGTTTAAGTTTTTTTTTTGAAATTCTCTTGTTATTTGGTACTTCCTCCATCCTAGCTTTATACTAAATTAGAAAAAATGGCATTGGGCTGATTTTGTAGAAAAGGGTGGCAACATATATGAAGTCAAAGTAGTATTACGAAGCTACTGGGCCTGTTTGATTCCATACTTTATTATTTATATAGTCCACTTGTCATAGATTGATTTTTTACTAACCTTTTCTGAAGTTTGTCTTCCAATTTTTTTATCCATATCTTATAGTTGCTACATTTTTCCAATCTTTGGCTTGGAAAATTATGACTGGGAATAAATGGCCCCTTATTTGAAGACTAAATCTAATGATACTAATTTAGACTATGATGAGTAGTCACACAAAGCACTGATTTATAAACAATTAGTTGAAAAAAGTGTAAATGATTTCATATTTGCAGCCTTGCAATATCGGTTCTACACAATGTAAATACCAAAAAAAGATGCTCACTCAATTTCTCAAACGCTAGTCTTAGTCAAACTTAATACGGTCTAAACTAAGCAATGAGAGAGCACTAAGTTGAAAAGAATACTCGGCCTGAGGAGAAATTAGAAGCTATTGTATTTTGTTAGAACAAATACTATGATTTTATTTACTTGCGGTTTTCTAATTTTAAATAGCGTTCTTTTATCTGAGGCTGCACCCTTTGCATGCGGTTTCTTTCTCTCTCGTCACATTGCTTGAGGGCATCCACTATGTTGAAAATAAGCAATCCATAAGAGAAAAAGTGATCTATAAGGAGTCCACATACATAGTGAAGGCTATCAACAAGAAGTCCACAAGCGCTACAGCTTACAGCCAACCCACAAGCTTGTGGACAACCATAAGCAATATAATACTAATACTTTTACATTAAAAGTACACAGAGTAGTAAAGCAACAATATTCCCTACAAATCTATTGGCCATAGAGTTGTTATTCAGACTACTTTCTCTGATGTGTGGGGCCTAGCTTAAGGTGTACTTTTGCAACATACATTGTGGTAAAATCTGTTTGCCACAAGCCTGCTCAGTGGGACCCATCTTATAGCAATTTTGACCATATACATAGGTGTACGCATGTGGTTTCCTTCTCTCGCATCGCATCACATTTATTGGTCAGGTTGGCAGAGACTTCTAGACCTGGGCAGCTTGGCAGACTTTCACGTCAGCTTGGCAGAGACTTCTAGACAACTGTGGAAGGATCACATGCGCGAGTGCGCGACAGACTAATCTAGACCTGGGTTCCATCGCGAATCCCTACAACGTGGACCGTTCGATTGGTCAATCCAAGTGCTCAAATCTTGCCACATAGTCCTCTATGTTAGTGTGTCCAATATGAGCCGTCTGATTACAAAGATCCAACGGTTATAATGATCTGGTATTGGTACACTATATAGGAGTATAGATATGCACATCTATACAGTCTAATAGTTGCAGATTCTCTGGGATAACACACTTTTCTCCTGGACCATATCAGCTTTTTTTTGACAATCAATATCATATATATTTATAAGAGTAAATAGTACATGGTAGAGATACCTAAGCTGAGCAATTACAAAATAAAGTCTAAAAGAAATGACTAAATTTTCAAGATCTTCAAACTCTTTCTTCTTTCATGATATAATCTTGTGTTTTTCAGAAGGCAGCCGAATAAAACTGAACCATAAACCTATAAATACCAACTAAGATTCTCCCATAATTTTAATTTGAGCTGCAAGGCTACGTGCACACGCGTAGAAATTGAAGTAGTCAATCAACATCGACAAGAGTACCAACACCAGTATGTCAGGGCAAAATAACCGAACAACTTGGTCGACGTCGCTGGGGAGTCGAGAGTACGAATCTCCATTGTCGAGGACGTAGCAGTCGGGAAAATTATTGCGAGGATAATACTCCTCGCAGCGACCATGAGAAAATATCTAAGATCGGCTTTTTTTGTGGAGATAGTCAAAAAGGAAATAAAACCGTAAGGAAGCGGAAAGGGAAAAGGGAAAGGGAGCTGGTCGCTGGTGGGCGTGGTTGTCACGTGGCAACTTCCTATTGGTAAAAAAATATGACTGTTGCCCAATTAGAAATCAGTCAGCTGATAAATAGACACTCCTTTAATTTAATACAGTAATATAGATAGATATTGCTTTAGTACTCCCTCCGTTCTAGTTCATAAGGCGTACACGTATTCCTAGGTCGTAATTTTGACAAATATAATTTAAATTTTACAAAATAAAAATTATACCATTAGAAAGTATAATGTTTGAACTTTTTAGTGATATATATTTTGTAGTATATAAGTTATATTATGTTAGTCAAAATGATAATCTAGGTATACGTGTAAGCCTTAAGAACTGGGGACAGAGGGAGTAGTATTATGAGCTTGATGTTAATGTCCTTGATGCTCGCCCTATAAAATCCTCAATTGCGAACAGCACTGGAAGACACAGAAACCTCGGGTTGGCTCGACCTAGTAGATACACGATACACTCTCTTGTTGTTTTCTATCTTTAGTTTTCTGTTCTAGTGCGGGTGCTGAAGGCCCCAAAAGTTTTCTTTCCAGGACTGTAAGTGTTGTTGTTATGGTTTTGCTGCTATTTCAGCTTCTTAATTGAAGTTAGGAGCTCCTTAAGACCTTAAGTCGAAAAAAAGTAAAGGTAAAGACACGTTTTGTTCCTCTCCTCCAGATATGGCGTACAATCTGCTCGTGAATACCTTTGTTCCTCTGCTCGCGGTGACGGTACCTTCAGCCGTTTTGTTTCTGGCAGCACCGGACGGTCTCGCCGGCAGCCGGCTGCCGCCGGTCTATGTTCTCATGGCGGTGATCATACTAGCGGCCGTGTCCAAGATGCGTCTGCCGCAGGCGGTGTACCTCGTGGAGTACGGCTGCTTCAGGCCCAGTCCCCGCTTCCGCGCGCCGCTGGCGACGTGCCGCGAGCACGCGCACCTCATGCCGCACCTGTACGATGACCAGAGGGTGAACTCATGATGCGGCTCATCGAGCGGTCGGGGCTCGGTGAGGAGACCTGCGTGCCGGTGGCGTACCACTGCATTCCCCCGGACCGGAGCCTGGTGGCGGCGCGGGAGGAAGCCGAGCTGGTCATCTTCTCCGCCATCGACGAGGCGTTCGCCAAGACCAGGAGCTTCTTGGTGCCGGCGGACGTGGACGTGCTCATCCTGAACTGCAGCGTCCTGGCGCCGACCCCTGCGTTCACCGACATGGTCATCAACAGGTACAAGCTCCGCGCCGACGTGCGGAGCGTGAACCTGTCCGGGATGGGATGCAGCGCCGCGCTTGTGTCGGTCGGGCTCGTCAGGAACATCCTCCGGGCGGCGGCGCCCGGCACGCGCGCTCTGATCGTGTCGACGGAGATCCTGTCGTCGGCGTACTACGTGGGCACGGACCGCACGATGCTGCTCCCCAACTGCCTCTTCCGCATGGGCGCCGCCGCCATGATCCTCTCCAACTCCCCGGAGCAAGGGCACGCGCGGTTCCGACTCGGCGGCGTGGTGCGCACCATCACCTCCGCGCGGGACGCGGACTACCGGTGCGTGTATATGGACGAGGACGACATGGGCAACACGGCGATCCGCCTCTCCAGGGATCTTCCGGCCACCGCCGGCCGCGCGCTGAAGGAAAACGTCTCCGACTTTGCCCCGCTCGTCCTGCCCGCCTCCGAGCGGATCCGCGTGGCGGTTTCCCTTCTCAAGCACAAGCTGCTCCTCCTGATCGGCGGCGCTGGTGGTGTGAAGCTCTACAGGCCGGACTTCCGGTCGGCGTTCGAGCACTTCTGTATCCACGCGGGAGGGCGCAGCGTGATCAACGAGGTACAGGCAGGGCTCGGGCTCTCCGACCAAGACGTGGAGGCGTCGCGGATGACACTGCACAGGTTGGGCAACACGTCGAGCAGCTCGGTGCTGTACGAGCTGGCCTACACGGAGGCCAAAAAACGAATGAAGAGGGTGACCGGGTGTGGATGGTCTCCTTCGGCGCTGGGTTCGAGTGCAACAGCGTCGCCTGGGTGTGCATCAAACCGGCCGCCGGCGACACCGGCGGGCCGTGGGCCGACTGTATCCACCGTTACCCGGTGCAGCTTCCCGTTGTCGTCTAACGACCACACGCTTGCGTGTCTGTATTCTGTAAGCATGCTAAAAAAGGGACATCGAGTATCGTATATTGTACCTCGTATGTATACACAGTCAGGGGCGGAGCTCCCTTAGCGCAGCCATGATTTTTTTTATAAAAACTATTGTACATACTGAGTGGTGTTTTGGACTTTGGGTGCATATGCTCCCTTTATTTTTGAAATGCATCGTTGGCACATTTTAAAATGTTAAAAAAATTCAAATAAAAAATTCACGCGTACATCTTCATATGCTACGTGCGCACAAAGCCTTTTTTTTTTGAAAAAAATCGACTTGTCGTTTGGGTTGTGTAAAAAGGACAAATATTGGTGTAAAAAATAGGGTTTTATATGAGACATGTTTTATCTTTATACATCGACCACAAAAAATATTAGTTTTTTATGAAACTGTACAAATACACACATATTGTCGAGATGTAAATGCAATTTTTTTGTAAGATTTTATTGACAAATAGAAATATTTTTTAATGGAGGGAGCATATGCACCCGGGGGCCGAATTGAATTTCCGTATATACATATAGGCATGTTCTCATGTGTATATAATTTTTCTATTTTCTTCTAAGTAGAGCGGACTTTATGGTTGCATAAGAATTGGAATTTAGATGTTTAAATAGGTAAAAACAAGCTGTACAGAATGCCCACATACTTCATGTTTTAACTTATTTCATTTGGCATCATCTTTCGGAAGCCTTTTGGCGATCTCTAAAAACTAGTCCTAGAGGGACAAGTTTTGAGAAACTCTGAATTTCACCACAATGAGAGCCTACTTTGTGATTCATCTAATATCCATGCAATTCTAGACATCAACGTCTAAATGAAAAATTCATGCACTTTTAAAACTATTAATATGTTAGTCCTAATAAATTTAATAAAAATTGTCAAATTTTATGAATAATTACATAACAAACTTCAAAATACATATATATGTTTCTTATGAGTGTGCTACATCAAGCGGGGGGGGGGGGGGGGGGGGGTATTCTAAAGTCTTGATCTTGCTGAAACTAAGAAATATTTTCAAAACAAAGCTAGAATTTTGCCATTCTAGCGGCATTAAATCTTCAAGATTGTTACATTTGTACATTCTACTTCTACTTAAATATCTTGTTATTTGCCTTGTGTATGTAAATAATGTAACAATTGAAATAATTTATCATGTGTTATGCGATCATATTTTGATTGGAATCCTTTAACTGCCAACAAAACTGATTTTATCATTGTTGCCAGCACTGGGCATTTGGCCAATTTATTTCTAATTCTGAAACTATGAGACAATTGGAAGTGTGGAATAAATAAAATAATAAGTATTAGTGTGTCCCACAATGTAAGCCCTTAGCAAACTATTTTTGTTAGCTAAAACGGCTTACATTATCGGGCGGAGGGAGTAGTTCATAAATATAAATGGTTTACAATCACTTAGTTTCACACGAAGAATCAAACATAATTCAAATTACATGAAATAAATAAGGGGATTAACCATGTTGGTTTCCCGCACGACCTCAAATATGCTCAATCAAATCGGTTTGAAGTCGGTCATGGATGTTGCGATTATGCAAAGTTTCTGTGACGTGCATGAACTGTTCCCAAGGTGCTACCTCTCGCTCTGGGTCAACCAACTCACCCTGAAAATCCTAGCCTTGGTCATAGATGGTGTCATCATGCTCGGCGTCAACAACCATGTTTTGCGTGATCACACAAGCAGTCATCACATTCCATATCCTCTCTGTGCTCCATGTTCTGGCAGAGTACCAAACAATAGCCCACCTTGGCTAAAGCACACTAAACGCCCGCTCCACATCCTTCTGTTGGGGTTCGATGCAAATAACAAAAAATTTATTGGCTACGCATCCCGAATTGGCCAAGAACTATCTATTAGTAATGTTGTAATGATTAGCTGGAGATTCGGTGACATACCCTTGTAAACCGAGCGAGGGGATTACTAAAGGAAATATGCCCTAGAGGAAAATAATAAAGGACTTATTTGCATATTTCATATAGTTCATAATAAGTTTAATACTATGTTATAAAACTATGTCAATCGGAAATATTGATATAGGTGTGGTATTAAATGATAAAGAGTCCGTAGTAATCCTCTAATTGCTATTTCATTGGTCAACTGATGATCGAGGTTTCCCGATCATGGTGCATTACGCCAATTGACAATGAGATCATGCCATTTGATAATGCCATGGTGGACATACCCAAAGTTACTATTGCAACACGATCGTGTCATGATGTTCCCGTTGCAATATGAAGAAAGTGTTGTAACTTAATCCTTAGACCGTGAGGTTAATATTTAATCACTACTTCCAGAGGAAGCTTTGATTGCATCAACCGTCACACCGTAACAGGGTGACCGAAAGGTGTCTCTTGGGTTTCCAAAGGAGTAGGTTGAGGCATATAAATCAATAGCGGGATTTGCTCGTCTGTATGATGGATATGATACTCTGGGCCCATTCGGTGAGAATACATCAACATGTTACTAGGTCACGAAGATGGATTATCACGGTACAAGTAAAAAATGATAGCTGATGACCCACAAGTATAGGGGGTGTATCGTAGTACTTTTGATAAATAAGAGTGTCGAACCCAACGAGGAACAGAAGGTGTTGACAAGTGGTTTTGATCAAGGATTCACTGTAAATACTAGCAAACGGGTTTTCAGGAGTATTTGGTAATGCAAGTAAATAAAGTACGAGTAAATAAAAGACAATAGTAATAATTGCTGCAAGTGGCCCAATCCTTTCTAGAGCAAAGGACAAGCCGGTTGTGTAACTTATGATGACCAAACGTTCTCGAGGACACACGGGAGTTTCTGTCAAGTGCTTTCGCTTCATACCGCTAAATAATCTTTATTGATTTGATAAGTGTTATGGGGGTGAACCTGTGCTAGCGTACTACCCTTACTAGGATAAATACCCACTTGTGATTATACCCCTTGCAAGCATCCTCAAATATAAAAAAGTAATTAAGATAAATCTAACCACAGCCTTAAACTCTAAGATCCTACGCTCCCTGGTGCAATGGTTTCCCAACGGAGGTTTAGGTTTCTGTTTAGGTTTCTGTCACTCCAGCAACCCCACAATTGGTAGCCAAATACACAATGCATCTCATTAGGCCCATAAATGGTGAAGTATCATGTAGTCGATGTTCACATGACACCACCAGTGAAATGGCACCACAACAAATAAATATCAAACCATTAAATATTACTCAACATAATTCCACTACTAACGACTTGACTTCTCCCATGTCCTCAAGAACTAAATGAACTACTCACAAGACATCATATGGATCATGATCAGAGGTGAAATAATGATAAATAACAATCTGAACATAAACCTTAATTCAACGGTTCCACTCAATAGCATCAACCACAAGAGTAATCAACACCGGGAAAGTTTCCCCTAAGAATTTGACAAGATTCAACTCAAGATGTTATAGCGGGATGGCGTGGTGATGGTGGAGATGAAGGTGTTGGTGATGGAGATGATGATGATGATCCCGATGAAGTCCGGTGCGATGGTGATGACGATGGCGACGATCTCCCCTCTTCGGGAAGGAGTTTCCCCGGCAGATTTCTGCCTGCCGGAGAGCTTTTCTCTCTCTGGTGTTTTCCGCCCCGCAGAGGCGGCGGTGTCTATCTCTGAGCCCCCCTTGACTTAGCTTTTCGGGGACGATGAAATACGCGAAGGGGCAATGGCAGAAGTGGGCCAGGGGGCTCTCACCACAGGGCGGCGCGGCCAGGGGCTGGGCCGCGCCCCCTGGTGGTGAGGCTGCCCTGTGGCCCCTCTCGCCTCCTCCTTCTGGCTTCTTCAGTCTTCTGGTAAAATATAATTTTTTGGTATTTTTCTGGAATTTTCCTGATCTTTGAAATATGGTGTCTTGATGGTCCTTTTTCCATCAGAATCCTGACTCCGGCAGCAAATCCTCCAATGATCATCAAACATATAAAAACAGAGGAAACAACATAAGTATCATCTCTAAATGTGAAACATATCAATGAATAACAGTAAATTATGATACAAAATAGTGATGCAAAATGGACGTATCAACCCCCCCAAAGCTTAGACCTCGCTTGTCCCCAAGCGAAAACTAAACTCGGTAAACATGATCATAGGTTTATGGAGTGAAGTGTCGATAATCAAAATACGGACAAGAAGCATCACATTCACCAAGGCACAAGTTATCATAGACAACAACTTCGCTTTATATGATATAGACTTGCAATAAGTAAAAGGGAATCACAAATAAGGATGCACAAAGTAAACTATAATTGGTGGTGGCAAACCATAGTTCTTGGTCAGAGAACAATGAACAAACTATACAAGCTTTTGAATGGAGCCTTTTTTTTAAAAAAAGCAGAGCTAATATAGCAAAACCCATATGCTCAACAAAACAAACTTTTTGCAATCATAGAAAGCTTTCAAAGATATATTCCTTCAGACAAAAGCGTTGTACTAACAAAAGAAGTTAATAAACATGATTAAATGGATCATCATATGGATGAGTGAAACATAACAACTCAAATGCTTGCTTGAGATAGAAGGGAATAGGTTGACTCAACATAAAAGTAAAAGACAGGCCCTTCGCAGAGGGAAGCATGGATTAAGCATGTGCTAGAGCTTTTCATTTGTAAAACAGAGATAAAAGTTGTTTTGAGAGGTGGTTGCTTTTGTCAACGACTAGCAACGAAGTTCTTGATATCTTCTATACTAAACAAGTGAGAGCGGTTCTGAGATGTTTGATTAGTTGGCACAATTGTGCTCTTTTATAGCTTGGCACTCCTCCCCACCTTTTCCTTTCTCAAACCATGGCTAACCGATTCCATCGGGTGCCAACCAACTTTCACATAACATGGAGGAGTGCCTTTTTCTTTTCTTTTTGAGATTACAATGGTCTGACCAGCTCCCTTGCAAAATTAATTGCGAGCAGATGAAGCTGCCTAGTTGAGGGGTACTTAATTTAGTATGGAAGATAACAAACCCATCCACTACGTCCTCATGAGCTAAAAACAGTGGCACAAAATGAGAAGTGTTTGAAGGTTTTTGAAAGGTAGCACATGAAGATTTACTTGGAATGGCTTGAAATACCATGCATAGGAATTTATAGTGGACTCTTTGGAAGTAACTTGGCTTTTGGGAGTTGGATGCACGAGAAGTATTCCCTCTCAGTACAGGTTTTTGGCTAGCAAAGCTGGGTAGCAAGCATAAGAGTTGCATGAAACAAACAAACATACATATAATAGGAACAATCATGCAAACTTCCTTGAAGGTACAACGATTTTAACTTTGAGAACAATATTGCTTATACGCCAAATATGAAGGAAAACTAAAGTGATATAACTACAAACACTTCTTTCTTCTTTTCTACTCAAACCTCAAGGTGATGTTGCTACTGACCAAGCTAAGTTTGCCAAAACCAACTAAATTTACTCATGCTCCCAAAGTGATACCAATACTAATCAACAAGACTAGTCATATGAGAGACATTGCAAACTAAAATAAAGTGTGTGGAAAGTAAACGATAAAAAATCTCATTAATATTTCATTACCGCAACTCACACCAAGGGATACATAGATAACCAACTAAGGATGATACTTCCACACTGCAAACTATTCTATAAGATAACTTCTCTATTCATGATATGACTCTACTTGAAAAGTAAATGAGTAAAAGGTGATGATGTGATACCGCGACACTCCCCCAAGCTTGGAACAAGCCAAGGGGATGCCTATACCGATGACAAATTACTCTTTTGGCGGTGGTGGTGAGTCCTTATCATCATCAGTACTTCCAAGGCAGAGGTCCCCCGCCAAGGAAGGATGTCTTGGTCTCCAATATCCTGAAACTTGCAGCAGCACTCATTTGTTGAAATCTAGCTTCATACTCACAGTTTTGGTTCTGCAAGTCATAGAGTTGTGCTTGTAATTGGTTAGTGGTCTCATGGAGCGAAAAGATGTCCTTCCAAAGTTCTGTAGTCTCCTTCTTGTACTTGGTAACAAGCTCTTGATTAATCCTATGGATGATGTCCACCTCGCGTTCCGCCATCTTCTTATATTTAAAAACTTCTTGTTCCAGTGCTTCCATCCTGGCTTCGAGACTCCCTTCTCCCTTGGAGACTTGGACATCTTTGATCTGCAACTCCCCATCTTTGAGAAACAACTCCTATGGATGCATCTTCAGTTCCCTCATATACGGATCAATGGTATCCGCAAGAGGGTTCTCCTCGGATGGACCGGACGAAGACATTGCAACTCAAAGCTGAGAACAATCCCCTGACAAAAACAACTCGAAACAAAACACGACGAGAAAACGATATACAGACCTCGGGGACTCCGGGGGGTTATATAGGTGAAAATTATACATCGAGATGAAATCACAGGAGGAAACTGGGACGGAAACGAGCTCCGGGGTGGTCTCACCACAGGGCGGCGCGGCCTGGGGTGGGCCCGCGCCCCTGGTGGTGAGGAGCCACCGGACTCCGTCTCCTTCCCGTTTTCGTCTCGTGATTTTTCATATTTAGCAAAAACAACAAAAATATTAATAGAAAAGTTTTTCGCGAATCTTTTCTGACTAGAACGGTTACCTATTCGAAAACGAACTCTGCAGGTTCCTGCAAATTGTCCTGGATGAATTCTTCCGGAGAAACTGTTTGACTAACATCAACATCTTCATTATAAGAATCTCCAGCAATATAATGTTTGAGTCTTTGCGCATTCACCACTTGTGTAGTGTCATCTTTTAATGAAGCAATCTTTATCGCACCTGAGCGGTACACTTCCACAATAACATATGGTCCTTCCCATTTAGAGAGTAATTTTCCTGCAAAAAATCTGAGACGAGACCTATACAATAGAACTTTCTCACCAACATGAAACTCTCTTTTAAGAATTCTCTTATCATGCCATTGCTTGACTTTCTCTTTGAAAAGTCTGGCATTCTCATAGGCTTCATTTCTCCACTCATCTAGAGAACTCAAATCTAACAACCTTTTCTTACCGGCAAGTTTAAAATCTCTATTAAGCTCTTTCACTGCCTAGAAAGCTTTGTGTTCTAATTCTAAGGGCAAGTGACACGCTTTTCCGTAAACCATTTTGTAAGGAGACATGCCCATGGGGTTCTTATAAGCAGTTCTATAAGCCCATAAAGCATCGTTTAACTTGCTAGCCCAGTTTTTCCTAGATCTATTGACGGTCTTCTGCAAGATAGACTTGATCTCTCTATTTGAAAGCTCTACCTGCCCACTAGTTTGGGGATGATAAGCAGAAGCAATTCTATGATTAACGTCGTATCTAGCAAGAGTTTTTCTAAAACCACCGTGAATAAAATGAGAACCGCAGTCAGTCATAAGATATCTAGGCACACCAAACCTAGGAAAAATAACATCCTTAAGCATTTTTAACGAGGTCTCACCATCGGCACTCTTTGTAGGTATGGCTTCTACGCACTTGGTAACATAATCAACAGCAACAAGTATGTGAGTATAGCCTTTTGAAGGAGGAAAAGGACCCATAAAGTCAAATCCCCAACAATCAAATGGTTCAGTAACAAGAGTGTAACTCATAGGCATTTCATTGCGTCTAGAAATATTACCTACTCTTTGACATTCATCACAAGATAAAACATACCTTCTAGCATCTTTAAAGAGGGTTGGCCAATAAAAACCTGATTGTAGAACCTTTTGTGCGGTTCTATCTCCAGCATGATGTCCTCCATAAGCGTTTCTATGGCATTTTCTCAATATTTCTTGTTGCTCATATTCTGGTACACATCTTCGCATAATACCATCAACTCCTTCTTTATATAAGTGTGGGTCATCCCAAAAGTAATGCCTCAAATCATAAAAGAATTTTCTTCTTTGCTAAGCTGTAAAGGTTGGAAGCAAATACTTGGAAACAGTAAAGTTAGCATAATCAGCATACCAAGGAAGGTCTCGCGAAGTTACATTTATTGAAGCCAACTGTTCATTTGGAAAACTATCATTAACAGAAATAGGATCAAAAGAAATGTTTTCCAATCTAGACAAGTTGTCAGCCACAGGATTTTCAGCACCTTTCCTATCTACAATATGCAAATCAAACTCTTGTAAAAGCAACATCCATCTAATAAGCCTAGGCTTAGCATCCTTCTTAGTCATAAGATATCTAATAGCAGCATGATCAGTATGAATAGTAACCTTAGAATCAACAATGTAAGGTCTAAACTTATCACATGCAAAAACAACAGCAAGAAACTCTTTCTCAGTGGTAGCATAATTCTTCTGAGCAGCATCAAGAGTCTTACTAGCGTAATGAATAACATTCAGCTTATTATCTACGTGCTGTCCAAGAACAGCACCAACAGCAAAATCACTAGCATCGCACATAATTTCAAAGGGTAAATTCCAATCAGGTGGTTGAACAATAGGAGCAGTAGTTAAAGCCTTCTTAAGAGTTTCAAAAGCTTCCTTACAATCATCATCAAAGACAAATGGTACATCTTTTTGAAGAAGATTAGTAAGAGGCTTTGAAATCTTAGAGAAATCTTTAATAAACCTCCTATAGAAACCATCATGACCAAGAACACTGCGAATACCTTTAACATCTCTGGGACAAGGCATTTTCTCAATTGCCTCAACTTTTGCTCTGTCAACTTCAATACCTCTTTTAGAAATTTTATGTCGAAGGACAATTCCTTCATTTACCATAAAGTGGCATTTCTCCCAATTAAGAACAAGATTAGTTTCTTCACACCTCTGCAAAACTTTATCAAGATTGTGCAAACAGTTATCCAAAGAAGTTCCATAGACGGAGAAATCATCCATGAAAACCTCTACAATTTCTTCACAAAAACCATGAAAAATAGCAGACATGCATCTTTGAAAAGTAGCAGGAGCATTGCATAAACCAAACGGCATACGTCTATAAGCATAAGTTCCATAAGGACAAGTAAAAGTGGTTTTCTCTTGATCTTCTTTTTTAACAGCAATCTGAGAAAAACCGGAATAACCATCAAGAAAAAAAAAGAGTCTTCTTAGATAACCTCTCTAGCATTTGATCTATAAATGGTAAAGGATAATGATCTTTCTTGGTAACTTTGTTTACCTTTCTAAAATCAATGCACATTCTATAACCAACTACTACCCTTTGAGGAATAAGCTCGTTATTTTCATTAGGCACAACAGGCATACCTCCTTTCTTAGGAACACAATGAACATGACTAACCCATCTACTATCAGCAATAGGATAAATAATACCAGCATCAAGGAGCTTCAATACCTCATTTCTTACCACTTCCTTCATCTTGGGAATTAAGCGGCGTTGATGTTCAACAACTGGCTTTGCGTCTTCCTCCATATTAATAGCATGCTGACATAAAGTTGGAGAAATCCCTTTTAAATCATCAAGAGTATATCCCATAGCTCCTCGATGTTTCCTCAATATCTCCAATAACCTTTCTTCTTCCTTTCCTGAAAGCTTAGAACTGATAATAATAGGATATATTTTCTTATCATCTATATAAGCATATTTAAGATCATCTGGTAAAGGTTTTAATTCAAAAACAGGATCGTCCTTAGGTGGTAAAGTGGTACCAAGATCCTCCATAGGTAAATTATGCTTGATCAACGGTGGTTGACGAAAGAAAATATCGTCAATCTCTTCTCTTTCCTTCCTGTAAACATCACTTTCATGGTCCTCCATGAATAGCTGCAAAGCATTATTAGGAGCAAGAGCAATAGAAGCAAGCTGTTCAACTCGAATTTTTTATCAGGCATGTCATTTTCATAAGAAGTCTTAGCAAACTTGGAAAAATTGAACTCATAAGATTCTCCATTAAACTTAGTGAAAATTTTCTCCTTCTTACAGTCTATCACAGCACCACAAGTATTCAAAAAGGGTCTACCAAAAATAATAGGACAAGTTTTACTAGCTTCCGTACCAAGTACTAGGAAATCAGTGGGATATTTAGTCTTACCGCATAGAACTTCCACATCTCAAACAATACCCAGAGGCCAAACAGTCTCTCTGTTAGCAAGCTGAACAACCACATCACTTCAAGTTCACAAGGGCCAACCTCATGCATGATTTCTCTGTAAAGCTCTAAAGGAATGGCGCTTGAACTAGCATCAATGTCGCATAAACCATAATAGCAATGATCTCCAATCCTGACAGAAATAACAGGAACACTTGTTTTCCTACGCCTTTTAGGATGTGAGATAATGTTAGAAGCATCTTCAAAAAAGAGAATATATTCATCCCCTACATCTTTAGTAACAAGGTCCTTCAATATAGCCACATAAGACTTAATAGTAATTTGCTCATCAGGTTCTACAGCTTTCTTAGTACTTTTATTAGACACACTTACCAAAGTAGAATGCTCTTTTACCTTAGCAGGGAAAGGTGTCTTCTCAAAATAAGGTTCAGGCACAATGCTATCAACAGTACAAACTTCAGTAGCTGCAGCAGGAATATGACTAATAGAATCTTTATAAGGCGCATGATATTTATTCCAATCTTTCTTTGGAACATCAAGATAAGAGGCAAAAGCCTTAAGACAATTAGCAAGTATTTGAGAATCAAGACCATAAGCAGTGCTAACATTATGAAAGTCATCGGTTCCCATAAAAGTTTTAATGCATTCATAATCATAATTTATACCTGACCTCCTACCTTTGTCGTTTTCCCATCCTTCAGCATTTTCTTGAATACAGTCAAGGAGATTCCGCTTAGCATCTTCTTTCATATGAGTAAATGATCCAAAACAGGAGGCATCCAAATAATCCTTATCATGAAGAGCAAGCCGCGCATAAAAATTATCAATAACAATATTACCGGGGAGCTCATGAATGGGACATTTGAGCATTAGTAACTTCAATCTCCCCCACGCTTGGGCAATACTCTCTCCATCATGAGGCCAAAAGTTATATATTCGATTACGATCTTTATGAATTTCACTTGGAGGATAAAACTTGGAATAAAAGAGAGGCACAATTTCCTCCCATGCAATGGATGGACCATCTTTAAGCAGCCGATACCACTCCTCAGCTCTGCCTTTCAATGATAAAGAGAATAGCTTCCTCTTGACCTGGCTCGGTGAAATACCTGCACACTTGAACAACTCGCATAATTCATGTATAAAAAGTAAGTGATCACCCGGATGGACAGTTCCATCTCCAGAATAGCAGTTATCCATAACACGCTCAACAATTTTCATAGGTATTTTAAAAGGATCTAATTGAACAGGTGGTGGTGGTGGTTCATTCACACGTGCAGCAGTGGTAGTAGTGTTCCCAAATAGGAAACCAAATGGAGAATTCTCCATAGCAAAATAAAATAAAAATAAAAGACAAAAATAAAAACAATAATCACAGCGACTGTTACCTTTACCAATTCCACTCTTCAATAGCGCTTCACTCCCCGGCAACGGTGCCAGAAAATAGTCTTGATGACCCACAAGTATAGGGGGTGTGTCGTAGTACTTTCGATAAATAAGCATGTCGAACCCAACGAGGAGCAGAAGGTGTTGACAAGTGGTTTTGATCAAGGATTCACTGTAAATACTAGCAAACGGGTTTTCAGGAGTATTTGGTAATGCAAGTAAATAAAGTATGAGTAAATAAAAGACAATAGTAATAATTGCTGCAAGTGGCCCAATCCTTTCTAGAGCAAAGGACAAGCCGGTTGTGTAACTTCTGATGACCAAACGTTCTCGAGGACACACGGGAGTTTCTGTCAAGTGCTTTCGCTTCATACCGCTAAATAATCTTTATTGGTTTGATAAGTGTTATGGGGGTGAACCTGTGCTAGCGCACTATCCTTACTAGGATAAATACCCACTTGTGATTATACCCCTTGCAAGCATCTGCAAATACAAGAAAGTAATTAAGATAAATCTAACCACAACCTTAAACTCTAAGATCCTACGCTCCCTGGTGCAATGGTTTCCCAACGGAGGTTTAGGTTTCTGTCACTCCAGCAACCCCACAATTGGTAGCCAAATACACAATGCATCTCACTAGGCCCATAAATAGTGAAGTATCATGTAGTCGACGTTCACATGACACCACTAGTGAAATGGCACCACAACAAATAAATATCAAACCATTAAATATTACTCAACATAATTCCACTACTAATGACTTGACTTCTCCCATGTCCTCAAGAACTAAACGAACTACTCACAAGACATCATATGGATCATGATCAGAGGTGAAATAATGATAAATAACAATCTGAACATAAACCTTAATTCAACGGTTCCACTCAATAGCATCAACCACAAGAGTAATCAACACCGGGAAAGTTTCCCTAAGAATTTGACAAGATTCAACTCAAGATGTTACATCGGGATGGCGTGGTGATGGTGGAGATGAAGGTGCTGGTGATGGAGATGATGAGGATGATCCCGATGAAGTTCGGTGCGATGGTGATGACGATGGCGACGATCTCCCCTCTCCGGGAAGGAATTTCCCCGGCAGATTTCTGCCAGCCGGAGAGCTTTTCTCTCTCTGGTGTTTTCCGCCCCGCAGAGGCGGTGGTGTCTATATCTGAGCCCCCCCTTGACTTAGGTTTTTGGGGATGATGAAATACGCGAAGGGGTGATGGCAGAAGTGGGCTAGGGGGCTCTCACCATAGGGCGGCGCGGCCAGGGGCTAGGCCGTGCCCCCTGGTGGTGAGGCTGCCCTGTGGCCCCTCTCGCCTCCTCATTCTGGCTTCTTCAGTCTTCTGGTAAAATATAATTTTCTGGTATTTTTCTGGAATTTTCCTGATCTTTGAAATATGGTGTCTTGATGGTCCTTTTTTCCAGCAGAATCCTGACTCCGGCAGCAAATCCTCCAATGATCATCAAACATGTAAAAATAGAGGAAACAACATAAGTATCATCTCTAAATGTGAAATATATCAATGAATAACAGTAAATTATGATACAAAATAGTGATGCAAAATGGACGTATCAATAGCCGGTAATAAGATTGAACGAGGTATTGGGAATACCGATGATCAGATCTTTGGCTATGCTAGTATCAGCGAAGCAAAGGGAAAGGTACATCGAAGCTTACTATTTAATGACTAAAAGAACTTCGTAGAATACCGACGACATCTACCCAAGGTGGCAAACATTTGTGAAGCCGGTCCACAAGCCCAAAGGTAAGAAACAAACCAACTTTCACGCGGTGCAAGCGGCGGCTAGGAAAGATGTGGAGAGAGCATTTGGGATTTTGCAAGCCCAATTTGCTATTGTGAGAGGACCGGCTAGATTTTGGGACCAAGAGTGCCTTTGTTATATCATGAATGCTTGTGTCATCATGCATAACATGATTATAGAGGATGACCCTGGGAAAGATGTAGAACAAATCAACCACTATGACTTGATGGGTGTGCCCGTACAAGTTCAACGAACACACCATAGGATTGCACGGTTCATGGCCTCTTATCATGCAATCCGGTCCAATGACACACATGATGAGCTTCAAAATGATCTCATCAAGGAGTGGTGGAAATGGTTTGGAGGCCGCTAGTTCATTTGTATATTTGTTGTATTTGTTGTGAAACAATTTGTTTTATTTGTTGGTGAACGACATCGTTATATTGTTGTAAAACTATTTGTTGGTGTGTTGTAAAACTATTTGTCCTATTGTTGATGCAAAACTTGTTGTAATAATTTTCTAGACAATTTATTGTTCATTGTTTGGTGTTTGTTTGATCTTGCTGAATGTATGCATATGTTGGTTTGGTGTTTGCGCCTGTAGCGCACGCTCTATTTTGCAGCGCCTGGTGGGAGAGATTTTTCTGCCGATGCGCGCGCTGCAAAATAGAGCCTCCGAGAATGGTCGCTGCATTATCGCGCACTGAAAACTAGCGCAGCATGCTGCATCGCACATTTGCAGCGCTGCATTTTAGCGCTACTGCTAGAGATGCTCTTAGTTATTACTGAAGTCTGCACTGGCCATCTAATTTGGTGATACTTAAATCAGTATCTAGTTGATTACATGGTTGATGCTCTGGGTATATCTTCTGTGTGATGTCCAGTTACTCTGCACAACATATTGACCCTTGGTACGGATCCAGGATACACTTGTGTGCCGTAGGAGGAGCTTATCTTTTGTTGCATTATGAAAGGTCCATGCATGCAGAGGAAGCTCATGAACCTTCATTGCGTGGGCTCCATTATGAATGGTTTCTTTTTGTTCTTCCTATTCCAAAGAATTTCAACAGCAAATGAACTGTTACTTGGAGTTACGTAAAAAAAATTACAAAAAAGTTCGCCATTCTACTAATGGGTAAATATCACATGATCCCACATGTCATATGATACCATGCTACCACTCCTCAAATTTTGAATTTACAACCTTTTAACAAATTCAAAAAATAAATTTTAGCGTTCACAACATGTGTCTACATTCCCTATGATTTGCAGAACAAAATTTGACATATACATAGAGAAATAAAAAACATGAATTTAACATGAATATTGTCACAAAAAGACAAAAGCACAAATGAAACTATTCACATGTTGATTTGTCTTTTTTGTTTCTCCATGTGTATTTAAACTTTGTTCTAAAAATTACAGACATTAGACACATGTGAACCCACACATTTATTTTCGAATTTTTTTGAAACTTGGAAATTTGAATTTTCAGATGTGGTGGCATGGTATCATGTGACATGTGGGATCATGTGATATTTCCCTTTCTACTGATATCATCCATAGTAGTACAACGAATCTAAAAAGTAATAAAAGTTATAAGTAGCTCTTTAGACTACCTAGCGACATGAGTTTTTTAAATGTTGCAGACGATCCTTGCTGTATATATGTGCTTCTTACAATAGGGGTATACTCGGCCTCTGCATAGATTAGTGACCATATCCATCTTTATTTAAATGGTTTTATAAGAGGTCATCTTTCTTACTAATATTTCATCCTGTTATTGTGAGGTGTCTGTTAGTTTCCAAAAGATAAATAAGACAAGGTTTGACATAAATCTAAGTGAAACTCAAACCAGTATGGAACTCCATTAGTACTTGTAGTGAAACTCAATGAAAATAGTATGAAGCATACATAAATAATCCAAGAAAAACTTAAAGCACTATCAAATCCCTCAAACTTGTATGAAACATATATGAAACCATAAAACCCCAAAGAAACTCACTGCTAGCCATATGAAACTCGTATCAGTGATATGATCAGTTTTAGAACGTTTCATCAATGTCTCAGTTGACAAAACATGAACTATTTAAATTTCCATAACATATTCAACAATGGTCTTATTTGAAAATCAAATCAAGATAAAGACAATGGTATAAATGGATCTCAAGGATTCCAAAAAGTTTGAACAAAAAAGAAGTTAAAATGCATGGATTGATGGATGGAAGAGTGATACGTGGATTGACGGTTGATTTCATTAAATCGCAGAGATCTTAAAGAACCATGAGAACTTATATTTTGATGGCCTCTACAGACCGTATATATTTGAGTTCTTTTACGATGATTGGCACAGACGTGGGCGTGGAGGAGACGACGACAAGCCGTACGTGTGACCGAGTATGGAGGTGCCGCCGGTTGTGGCGCCTTTTACACGATCTTGAGATCGTCAAGTGAACAACTATGTTGACTACGTGCGTCTTTGTCAAGTCTCCACCGACAACGTTTGTGCTGGAACGTAATCCCCGCTTCCGGTCTTTGAGGGTTAGTTCACCGTTGCTACCATCTCGTAGAGTTTTCTTGGCTAGTTTGTGTTCATGCGTAGGAATTTTTTTTGTTTTCCATGCTACGAACCCATCAGTTGGGCTGCATCATCTCCCCCCACTTCAAAAAGAGTCGTCCTCGATGAAAATTCGTCATCATCATGTAGAGAAGGGAGATGGGTGTTCACACATTCACACATTCACACATCAAAGACCAAGCAAAATATATGTGTGCGTGATAGATGATCACATCATCCTAGACATGTGAAGTCTTCTTCACAACACAATTAGTGCAACACAAATATATCAAAGAGAATACATATGCAAGGTCAATGTGCAAGAAAATTATTTGAACATCTTCCAAATGTGGAAACACAAAAACTCCATCAAAATTTGAGAAGATAATAATGTCCATCTCATGTTGAATGACATGTGCATAATGGCACGCAAAGGATCGAAAAGAGAAATTGGTAAACATCTTTGAGGTAGTAGAGGAGAGTTTGGCAAAAAAACACGAGGCAAATGTAATTTTTTTTATCATCAATGTGTGTGCAAATTAACAAACCATAGGAAAAAGAAAGTTTTCATCGTATTTGTTGCAACACAAGACACATCACAAACACAACAAGTTTTTGGATTTTTGATGTTGGATTGACATGGACCTACACGGTTTTCACAATAATGGTTATATCCCTCCTTTAAATGGAGCCCCTCCCCCATCCTATAGCACACCACCACAAGACCCAAACCCTTGTTCTTCATCAATTCGCTAGTTGACATTGACCCTAGTTGACGTCGACCATTTTGATTGCATGTCCCTAGATATGGGAACCAATAGTGTTGGCATGATGCATAAAAAATGTCCATGGGGGCATCCAATGTCTCCTTAACACCTACCACCAAGCAGTTCTTTTTACTACTTACATATGTGGTTTATCACTACTCTCTTAGAAGTGCCATTGGCACCATATGCAAACAACTTCCACTAATATGGTCACAAAACTTTCAAGAGTTAGTGTAAGGGAAAGCTGAGAGGATTTATGTAGCAAGATGAATTTCCATGGAGTAGTGTGTTCGACCGAAGGGCTTGCTTTGCTGGCTGCACTACTTCCACATTACCACTTCAAAGTAGTTGCATCAAGAGACGAGACTCTCAGTATCCACACGTTTTAGCGGAAACCATACACATATTTGGTGACTATTGTGTGTATAACCTTGAAGATACCCATAAAAACCAATTCTCAAACATATTCGAGATATATGTTGGCAATGAGAAGTTTGGCCACGAAAACAGTATGACATAAGACTCTAGAAAGATAAATGACAAAAGAACAAGTGGTCAATAGGACATGAATGGAACATTCATGTGTTTGCCAAGGGGTGAGCCTTCTTTTGTTCATGTGCGGTTTTAGTGTGTTCGAAGTACGTTTTTCTACCAAAGTTGTGTTTGATTCGCCATTCTATCATGAAGCTTCGAGTTTCTAAGAAAGAGTATAGTTTGCTCGCAGTCTCTAAGACCAAGTACAAGGATGTTTGTTTGGGCCTAGGGCATGAGCGACACCTTCACATGTCAGGTAGTGGTCTCATGTCCACTCATAGAAGCTTTGCTTTTGTTTCTCTAGTATTTCACTAATGTTTAGGCCAAGGTCATTTCCTTTTGTGTCCAATCTTGATGCCAAAAACCTAATTATGGAAAAGGGGTGCCGAGAATATTAGCGTGTTTGGTGGAGGGGCTAGAATTGCTAGAGGCGCTCCTTGGGGGCATTTTTGACCTAAAACTAGTTATATTGGATTAAATCGATCGGTCACTTTTCAATGTTGGATTGAGATGGACGTCCTGGATTTCTCCAACAGTCCCCTCCCTCATTTAAATACAACCCCTCTGTCAATCTTCCGCCTCGCCGCCGCACACCCCAAACCTAAGAGCTCTGGTTCTCCATCGCCTCTCTCGCTGATATCCACCTAGCCATTCTAATGCATGCCCCTAAACCGGCGCACCACCGGTGACGGCATGACGCCTAACAAAGGTCCATGGGGTAACCGCACGCTTTTCGCCTAGCCTTTGTTCTTACTACTTACATATGTGGTTCTTACTACTATGTTTGAAGTCCATTGATACCAGATGCAAACAACCACCACCAATAGGGTCGAAGAACACTCACAAATTTTGTGTGAGGAGAGGCGTGAAGGAGGATGTAGTGAGAGGGTCAATGTCCGACAGAATGACTTGTTTTGCCATATCGGCTACTTGGTGCATTAGCAAGCTTGGAAATAACTTTGTTGAAAGATGAAGCTGTTCCGTTGTTAGAATTCTCAAGACAGAGTAACCAAAGGAGGACGGCACAAATATGAAGTTGCATCAATCAACACAGGTTAGAAAATCTATGAGATCCACGTATTTTTGGTTAGAAATAAAAATTTCGTGAATCCTTCAAGGTGGATATTTTGTTTCTGCGGGACAACTTTTTCCTGTTGTTGCGGGAACGTGCACATCGGCCATGCTTGAACACGATTTTTGTTCATAAAATTCTTTTGTTTTTTGGGGAACATACAAATCTTGTTTGCATGCACGCTGATGCATCGCAATATGCAGCTGGGCAATTTCACGACTAATTAATTTCTAAATTGTGCAAAGGTTTTGTCTTGCGATCGATGAACCGTACATGCAGGTACGGCGAATGTACAAAGTACAATGGCCACACCTCACTGCATTGACCTCTCCTAATTTCTCCTATTGCTCAAATACACGATCAAATACAGTTGACACCATTTTCTGACGATAAAAAATTACCAAAACAATAATTCGACTTATTGGCTAATTATACATAATAATTTCTCCAATATACCATGTACACCTCATTGCATTAAATTCTCCTCTCACCCAAATACCCCATTTTATGACGATAAAGAATTTACCAAAACAGTAATACAGTAAGACTCATTAGCTAATAGGTGGCCGATTTACGAGCCTCAATAAATGTCCAATTACATTTTTTCTCCCAAAAAAAGAGAAAATATCCAATTACATTCACCAGTTCACTCGATATATTTGCCTTTTGCGTTCAATAGTTCGAGGTAAAAAAAAATTCAAGGCTCTCTCCTCACCTCTGACCTCCGAGTAGCTCGGCCGGCAGACAGCTGAACAATGGGTTCCTCCGGCTCGAAGGTTGCGCGCGGCGATGTAGAGATGTCGACGCTGCCTGCGCGGGCGCCGGAGAGGCGGCACAGCCTCCCCGCGCGCGCCGCGTCCGCGCTGGGATCTCTCAGCTTCTGCCGCGGCCGCCACGACAGCGTGCACGTCTACACCCCGCTTCCACTCGGCGAGGGAACGCTCAGGGTCGGAGCCGACGACGGAGCCACCGCTTCCGTGGGCGGCAAGAGGGGGCTCGTGACGGCTCTCGAGGACACCGCGTCGGCAACGTCGAGCACGGTGTACTGGCCCGCGTCGGCGTCGGCGACGTCGAGCACGGCGCAATGGCCGGTGTCACCAGGAGGGTTCCGTGGAGAACCATCGTCATCGGCGCCCGTGCAGTTTTTGGCGCCGGAGTTTGATCCGGCGGTACTGTCCCTGTTCAGGGATACCATGACAGGCCCGTCGCCGTCGCACCCGGCGCTTCTGTTCCCGGAGAGGGAGGGCACGAGCACAACAGGGGTGGAGGAACCCTTCACCCGGGACATACCGGAGGTGATGCCGGAGTTCCACGAGCAGAGGATGGTGAGGGACGTCGAGGCCTACGAGGAAGAGGTCCGCGACTACGAGGAGGACGTGGTGGAGGCGCCGCGAGCGAGGAACGGCGTGGTGGTGGTGTACTTCACCAGCCTCCGCGGCGTGCGCAAGACCTTCGAGGACGGCCGCGCCGTGCACGCCATCCTGGGGGCCTACGGGGTGCGCGTGGACGAGCGCGACGTGTCCATGCACGCCGCCTTCAAGAACGAGCTCCGCGGCCTCCTCGACGGCGGCCTCGCCCTCCCGCGCGTGTTCGTCGTCGGCGACGGCGGGCAGCAGCAGAACTGGCAGTGGCACGACCTCGGCGGCGCCGACGACGTGCGCGCGCAGCACGAGACCGGCGAGCTGGCGCGCGTGCTGGAGGGCTGCGAGCCGCTAGGGCCGAACCACGCGCCGTGCCTCGAGTGCGGTGGCATGCGGTTCCAGCCCTGCTACACCTGCTACGGAAGCTGCAGGGTGTACGCCGGCGACGAGGGCGGCTACCTCGCCGGCACGTTCCAGGACTGCCCGGACTGCAACGAGAACGGGCTCATCAGGTGCCCCTTCTGTTGCTACTGAAGCCTTCTTCTGAAGCTGTTTTGGCAGATTTGCAGTCTCGTGTCAGATTAGTGCTAAACCAGGTGGTTATCTAGGACAGACTTAGGAGACTTGCTTCGTTCTAGTAGGCTACAGTTAGCCATGTATCCCGGTATGTTGTTGTCTTCTTACAGTTTGTCGTCGTCGTCGTCGTAGTCGCAGCTGACTCCCAGTCGCTGTAGTCTCTTGTTGTTGTTGCTGCAGGTTTTGCTGTCTTGTTGCTCAGTCCATTAGATCAAACAAATCGATTGTTGTTGTGTCATATACTCATATCTTTCTCGTTTGGACATGGCATGTTCTCTCCTTATTTTTCGCTGCGCAACTCATCGAAGTACCTTTGCTAAACGAGCACGTACAAGTTATCTACCCAACGCCGAGATAACTCCTCTGTATCCATGTATATAACCCATGTAAAACACCTTCAAAAGTATCCACTGCCAGCATTGACCTAGAACGACAAAAAAAACTTGCACGAGATGGAATATGTCATGTCATAACTCTCAAGTCTCATCTATCTAATTTGAATAACCATGTATCTCGTGACAAATTAAATCTCAATTTCAGTTAAATCCTACAAGCCAATGTACATCCAAGGTCAACTTGTATGTATGTACACCTCGTCCTCATGTGAACTTATCCGCATAGTCCGAGAGGAAATCTTGAAGACTAGGTTATAATTTTCCGCTGCATAACGCATCAAAAACTTTCACAAAATGATCATAGAGAGACTATGCTAACTCCGATATCCATATAAATTGACGGTAGTGCATAACCACAACTAACATCTATATCCACATTCTTATCTGGTTCACAACTCATTAAAACCTTCAAAAAAATATCACATGGAGGCATATATAGTCCCAACAATGGAATCCACTTAGACTCACTTGGAGAACAAACCATGGAACTATTTCTTTGTATGAGCACAATGCCACATGGGCATAATGTATAGTTTCCAAACATGAAACAACGTTATCCAAGTCAACTCATATGTATGAATGGACTTACCATTCTTGTCAAAGAGAAAATCTCAAATTTATTTTCCAGTAATTAGTTGACATGATTATAGCAATACATTGCACAACTAACCAAGAACTGCCACAAAATGATCATAATGAGATATACTCCCTCCGTTTTAAAATATAAGATGTTTTAGATTTGTGAAGCAAATGTATCTAGACATCTTTTAGTGTGTATATTTGAGTGAACCTACACACTAAAAGATGTCTAGATACATTTACTTCACAAAGCTAAAACATCTTATATTTAAAAATGGAGGGAGTACATAGTGCCAACGACTATATCCACTTGAACTACAACAAACCACATAACTAACCTTTGTATGCACAATGTAATGCAATGTGGACTTATTGTTTAGTTTCCAATTATGAAGCAATGTTTATCCAAGACAACACATATGTAGGAGTACGGGGGACTTATCATTCTAGGCTAACAGAAAATCTCAAATATATTATTCATTAATTTGTTGACATAATTATAGCAATCCATTGCACAACTAATTAAAAATTGCCACAAAATGATCATAACGAGATATAGATAGTGCGAATGCCTATATCCACTTGAACTAGAACAAACCATATAACTAACCTTTGTCTGCACAATGTAATGTAATGTGGGCTTATTTTTTATTTTCCAAGTATGAAGCATTGCTTATCCAAGCCAACTCATATGTAGGGGTACGGTGGACTTATCATTCTAGTATAAGAGAAAATCTAGAATATATTATTCATTAATTAGTTGATAGGATTATAGATATCTATTGCACAACTCATAAAAACTGTCACAAAATGATCATAATGAGACATATATAGTGCCAAAGACGATATCCACTAAATTCGCTTGGACAACAAACCACATAACTAGCCTTTGTATGCAAATTGTCATGTCCACCTATTGTTTAGTTTCCAAAATTGAAACACTATTTATCCAAGCAACTCATATGTATGGGTGAACTTATCCTACTAGTCCGAGAAGTGAAAAAAAGTACTTTTTATAATTAGGTACTTGCACTATAACTATATGTTACACATGCTGATATGGGACACCATGGTGCCCAGGCATCATGCCTCAAATACATACGTTTTGCTTACAATTATGCATACCCAAGGGTATACATACCCAAGATACGTATACCCAACTCATACATACCCAAGATACATATATCCGGGATACACATACCCAATATATACATACCCAGATTACATATATATACGTATTTTTTACATACTCAAGGTATACATGCCAAAAAAAAACACCATACCTAGGGTATACATACCCCATTTATGTCTACTAGGTATGTACAAATCATACATACCTCGGGATATGTACAAAACATCATGTATTTTATGTGTATTGAGCATGGTGCCCAGGCACCTTGGTGCCCTGGTTATTATATATATATATATATATATATATATAGAGTGTGGATGTAATATCATTACAAACTCTAGTGGTTGCAATCGGAACCCTTCGTTTGCTTTGAGATCCGCACTCTTTTTTAGGACCTATTTAGTTTCTACAGCTCACAATGCAAAAATAGCAAAGGGGACCGGTTCCTTTCGACTTACACGTTTCCTATTTGGGAAGCCTAGTCTGTCGTATGCTACAGTGCATCGATCAGCTTTTCTGTGTTTTTTAGCCAAAACGATCAGCTTTACAGATGCTCCAGCCAAAACGATCAGCTTCGCTGGTGCACATGGCTTGTCAGGCTACCCTTCCGACCGGTTCCAAGAATAGGGCGTCTCTCTTCTTCTCTATTTTTTTCCGTAACGGGATATCTTCAATCGGTTCCAATGCAAGGACGGCTCTCTTCTTCTCTCTTTTCCTTAGCTGATATAAGTATCCAATTCGGCATTTCTGACGGAAAACTAAGTTGCTTTTAATCGTGCAATTAAGACCACATCTTATGGTCTGCCCGGGATCAATAGAGTCGGACAGATTGCTAGCACAGTAGTTATCCTCACACTCCTCACAGTTCGTTGCAATGGAGATTTTTGAAGGATCTTCCTTTAGCCATGCCACTAGCTCAAGCTCTTCAAAGTCCTGTAGGAGTGAACCACGGATCAATCAGTGTAACTCAGACGAACTAAGTTATCCACAATTTTCTAAGAAAATGTAGAACTTCATTTCTGTGTCATGTCTTAATGTTAAAGGTTTAGCTAATGTTGTCCTATAAACTAACAGCCGTGAACGTGGTTAGATTTAACTTCTCTAGAAGTAAATCATACAACTAGAAGTGACAATTCAAATGCTCATTAGAAAACTTCAGTTATTAAGAATCAGAACCAACATGACCTTTGGCATATACAGAAGGTCACAAGCAGAACTAGAAGACATGGAAGAAATTTAGGAACATCAAGCAATGGAAAGTAAGATCAGCTATTGCCTCTGGTATGTATAGCTCCCACCAGCCATTCAACATAATGTAAAAATTCATCACAAAGTAGAGGGGAAATTGCTTAATTAAATAACCTGAAATCATCAAGGCAACACATGACAAGTAAATTGAATTTGTTCAGAGTGGGAAAAAATCATCAGACTGCTTCCACAGAAATCAACCAAGAAGCCCATCTTTGTTCAGAACCATACGGATTAAACGAGAGCAATGCATCAGCAGTTCAGCACCATGAACTGTGATGAGTCAGTCACGCAGGCAGAGTAGCAACTCAAAACAAGAAGAATAAAGAAGGCAGGAACACTAGGCATCCGTGGGCCAAGCTCTCCGAGCAGCCTGTTCTGGCCCACGCAAGTCTTGATATCAGCTCAACCAAGTGCAGAGAAGGCAACCCCATGGCGACTGGACTACATGGTGAGGTTCAGCAGAGAGGGCGGAAGCAGCAGGCATCCTTAGGGAAGAGGATGGACAGGCGTTGGGCGACGATGGAAGGAGGAGCGGGGAGCGGCAGCCCTCTGTCCCGGCCGGTGGTGTGCTTTCCGATCTAGTCCGAGTAGTGTGCTTTGCTGTTTCCATATACTCGTTCACCAACACCAAAACCAAAATTGTCATATGTATACACTATATAAAAAAATGTTTCGGCAATAAGTTTGCGTGTTCATCTAAATGTACAAAGGTACTTGCATACAATTTATAAAAAGAGTAGTACATGTTAGGGAAAGGTGCGTGCGTCAAGAGTGCAACGGTTCTAGATGGTACCAGAAAACATTCTAGTTTATGTTTAAATTACCTTTGTTCATGTGCAAAGAAAGTATTGGCCATCAAGCCAAAAATTATTGCAAGACTTTTAAGCATCTTTCGCAAAGAGTTCCAAGATAAGAAATGAATGGTGCTCGTGTGTTCCGCAAATGGTTCCACGCATACATTCTAACGGTGCGCGTACAAGCTAATGTCTATAATTCAAAGAGTAAGTTCCAAGCATACCTAACGGTGCGTGTCTAGCAATTGAAAGGTTCGACCAACCCATACCAAAAGTGCATATGTATTTAATGTTGATGCCTTCACATTTATCATGTGCCATGCTTGATAGTCAATTGCATTGCCAAATGATCAGACTAGTTATCATACACCAACATGCTTGATATGATTTAAGCTAATTCTACAACTACACCTCTACAAAACATGACCAAATCGGCAATGAACATTTGTAAGGTGCCTGCAACATGACAATGATTACCGTAATAAAATATGTGGTTTCATCTAAGTAGAGAGAAAGGATATATATACACAACTGTGGTCACTAATCAGTGGTATTAATATATACTATGAAAGAAAGAATGGCAAAAGATTGTGTAATCGTACCATATCAAAACAATTGACGTTCTTGTAGTTCTTACAGGTATTCAGAGATGGAACGAAGATTATCAGACTTCTTGGGTTTTCTCTAGGAATGAAAAAAAGCATCTGCTTCTGGCTTCATCAACAAAGAACAGAACCTACAGGAATGACAATAAAATAAGTGTCACATACAAATGCTTTTTCAATGAGTAAAAATCTAGAATTTATTAGGTACTTGGATATAATTCCATAAAAGGAGCCACTCGTGTTACGAAAAGGTGCGTGAGAAAAAATTGGAACGGTTCTAGACGTTGCCAACAAAGGTTCTATAAAATGAGGTTCGAGTTCAGACCGGTCAGATGCGCGCATATAAGAAGCTGCATCTTAGATTAAAAATTTATAACGGAGCCACTTGTGCCAGAGGAAGGTGAGTGGGTTAATTATACACTGGTTCAAAACCTAAATGCCCTAATCCATACCCCTAGTCCATAAACACCTAGACATTATCCTTGAAACACAAGCAATGTGAGAGTATTTATTGAATACAAATCTAAATTTAGTTAGGTTCAAGTTTAGAAAAGGTTCAAAGTTTGATGTTCAACTTATCAGGAAGAGCATAGGTGGCGCATCAAGATATTTTGCATTTACATCAAGGATCACATAAAAAAGGAGTCACACGTGTTAGGGAAAGGCGCGTGAGCATAAGGTGTAACGGTTCTCGATAGTGGTAACAAAGGTTCTAGTTCATTTTATAAAAGGAGCCACATGTGTTAGGGAAAGGTGCATGAGCAAAAGGTGAAACGGTTCTAGATAGTGGTAACAAAGGTTCTAGTTCATTTTATAAAAGGAGCCACACGTGTTAGGGAAAGGTGCGTGAGCAAAAGGTGAAACGGTTCTAGATAGTGGTAACAAAGGTTCTAGTTCATTTTATAAAAGGAGCCACATGTGTTAGGGAAAGGTGCGTGAGCAAAAGGTGAAACGGTTCTAGATAGTGGTAAAAAAGGTTCTAGAACATTTTATATAAGGAGCCACACGTGTTAGGGAAAGGTGTGTGAGCAAAAGGTGTAACGGTTCTAGATAGTGGTAAATGAGCAGTGCCTATGTGTTCCATAAATGGATCCACGAATACATTCTAACAGTGCGCGTAAAAACAAACAAGTCAACACGGGCTGAGAAGAACTCAGTGCAAGGCAAAGAAAAAAAAGAGGGAACTAAAACTGTCACAATGGTTCCCTTCTGAAGGATTAACACAAACACATCTTGGCCAACAAAATACCCATTAAATATTTTAGATAAGAAAATTGCAGAAAATGGAACGTAATGACAAGAAAATCAAGCACCTTTCCAATGCATAATGTGTATCAACCAAGTTTCCAGTTACTAAACTAATTCCTGCCATCAAATCACAAACAGTCAGGCGAGTCTCAGAATCTGCAGGGCAACAGCAATACATACAGACCTGCTCTACAAATTCATGGGACGAGCACAGCAAGTCTCAGAGTCCGCAAAGTGCCCTAGCCTCTATGGCATAAAAAGGAGCCACTCGTGTTACAGAAGGGTGCGTGAGAAGAAAGTGGAACGGTTCTAGAAGTTGCCAACAAAGGTACGAGTTCAAAGCCTAAGTGCCCTAATCCATACCCCTAGTCCATGAAAACCTAGACACTATCCTTGGAACACAAGCAATGTGATAGTATTTACCCATGTAATTCATCTATAAATCTTTTTCAGCAATGAGTTTCCATATTGATAACCAACGGTGCCAGTGTGTTCCTCAAATGGTTCTAGACATTTAACAAAACAGCGCGTGCACAAACAAGTATCTCTCTCTTACATTCACGGATTTCTGTCAAGACATATTTTGAATTTTCAAAACTATAAAATTGAGAAAAATAGAATTACATGTTCAAGTGTTACTGTAAAGAGCCACACATGGATATAAAAGGTGCATATGTAAGTACCGAATGGTTCCAATCAGCCAAATTAAAAGTACCATATGTATACACAAGGGCATCAAAACTACATAAAAATCATTTTTGGCAATAAGACTTATTTCCAAAGTCCTCTCTATAAAATTCTTACTCTTACCCATAACATAAAAGGTGCCACACATGAACATAAAAGGTGCATGTGTAAAATACCAAAAGGTTCCAACGACAGCAGCCTGGTACCTATATGTATACAATCTCGGTAGCAAGAGCAGTGTTGAAAGGACGAGATGTCGCCTAGAGGGGGGGGGGTGAATAGGCGTTTTAAAAACAATTACGGAATTGGCTTGAAGAAATGCGGAATTAAACTAACGTTTATTTTCTTCAAGCACAAGACCTAAATATGCTAGGCTCAACTAAGTGCAACAACAATAACTAGATATAAGCAAGATAGCACAAGATATAATTCACAAGTGATAAACAAGATATAAGTACTTCAAGCACGATGGCTATCACAAGGAAATAAACTCGGGTATAGAGATAACCGAGGCACGCGGAGACGAAGATGTATCCCGATGTTCACTTACATAAAGTAAGCTAATCACCGTTGGAGAGATGCGGGTAACCACGAAGGCCCCCGAACGCCACGAAGGCTCACCTTCTTCTCTGAGTCCCCCACGAAGCTAGGGACCCCTTCTTATGGTTAGCTTTTCCTCCACTCCGGAGATGGCAAGCTCCACAACCACTTCACAACTCCCACGAAGGGGAATCCCGGGCCTCTTCACAATCTTCCACGAAGAGGTCACCGAGGCACCAACCGCCAAGCCAACTAGGAGGTCACCCTCCAAGAGTAACAAGCTCACGGTCTCTCACTCGAACAAATCGTAATGGAGAGCTCAACACTATGCAAGGATGCAAAGCAAGAACACAAGGGAAAGTGCTCAAATCCTTCTCTCTCAAATCCCACCAAAGCAACAAATGCTATGGAGGAGTTAGAGAGGAAGAACAAGGGTGGAGGTCAACCAATGACCTCAAGATCTAGATCCAATGGGTTCCCCTCACTTAGAGGAGGAATTGATTGGTGGAGTTGTAGATCTAGATCTCCTCTTCCAAATCCCTCAAAAATATGCAAGAATCATTGGAGGGAAGAGAGAGGGAGCAAGCTCAAGAGATTCAACAATGGAGGTGAGAGAAAAGCTCAAGAACACACTTAGAAACTCTACAAAACCGTTGGGGAAGAAGCCCCCTTTTATAGGGCAAGAAAACTGCCCGTTACAGAGTTTTCGGGGCGCTCCGGAGCAGGGCCCGGAGCAGCTCCGGATTGCACTCCGGAGTAAGTAGATTGGCACTGCTCAGCCCGGAGCAGAGCCCAGGAGCAGCTCCGGATTTGGAAAACTGCAAAAACCCTCATACGAAAAACGCGATAACTTTTGCATCCGAACTCCGTTTTTAGCAAACTTGGACTTTTTGAAAAGCTTAGAAAAAGTACTACAACTTTATGCAGAGAAACACCAAGAAATGTCAAGAGGAAAAATACGAAATATGGAGAGGTGTGAAACCTTCCAAAGTGAAGAACCGGTAAAACCTCTCAACTCGAAAACGCAATAGAAGATGCATTTGGATTCCGTTTTCGATGAACTTGGGCTTGTTGGAAAGCTAGCAACAAGCTCAAGAACCTCATACATGAGAAAACACAAGAAGCAACAACTAGGAAGATGCAAAGTATGCAAAGGATTGAGCTCCCTAAGACGATGTGATCAAGTTACCCAACCGAAAGGCCCCTCTTGATAGTGCGGCTATCTATCCTATAACCCGGTCTCTCAACAAACACCTTGAGACCGGTAAAAGGAAAACCTAGCAAGACAAACCTTTGCCTTGCACACCCCGCTTGATCTTGATGATGATGCTTCATGCTCTCCGTCAAGCCGGAATGCTTCACTTGATCATTGTTGCTTTGTGAAGACTTCCAATATGCTCCCCCATACACCACTATTGGATACCTTCACTAAGGCATGTCTTCACAATTCCATTATCACCAAATGGATGACAAGCTTCAAGCATATGATCTTCTCGAGATGCTTATCTTGAAACTTGCACTTCTCAACCTTGATGACAACCACCACTTGATGTCATCCTTTCATGGGCTATATGAAATCTCACTAGTGATGCATATCCATGACACAATACCTAACCCACATAGACAACACAAACACACATATGTAATGGGTTAGTTCACAAAGCATAATTGACAAACCATACCATACCACAAGACCGATTGGTCCCATGTGGCACATTCCTTATGCTTCATGTGTTGACCAAACTAGAATCCAATCTTTGATCTTTGCCTTGGTCAACCTTGAATCTTCTCATGCTCTATCACAATATCTTGAGCCACATAAAGAATTCTTCATTTGATTGCATGCTCTAGGTATTAGTCAATCATATCTCAACTCATGAGACCATCATGACCTCGACATAGAGCCATATCTTGAATTCTTCTCATGTAACCAAACTCTCAAGATCTTGAGACCCCTTGGCTTAACACATAAGCTAGAGCATGGATTACTTGAGTTCTACACAAGAACTACAACTCTATTTCTTCTTCTTGATCATATTGGATTCATCTCTGCTATTCAATGATCTTGATGCCAATACTTAAGATATATCATTATCTTCATGGCATCCAAGCTTTGAATCCAACACATAGACTTCAAGCTATTCCTATGAACAATTCCTTCACAAAAAGCTCAATGAAAACATTAGTCCATAGGGATTGTCATTAATTACCAAAAACACACTTAGGGGCAATTTACCCTTACAATCTCCCCCATTTTGGTAATTGATGACAATCTCAACAAGAGGTTTTATATAATGAATGATAGAAACTAATATGCAACTTATCCGAGAATAAATTGCATACAAGAGGTTGTATTTGATATGGTCAAGTAACACGAAGCTACTACCGCATATCAAAATAAATTGTACTCACATAAACTACAACAAATATGGTTGATGTGAGTGCAACCAAAATATATAGAGCAAACTCCCCCACCATATATGCACGTGTGATGAACTTGAATTTCATTGCATACATTGTCAAGATAAACCTTTGATGGAGTTTACACTATATATTCAACCATGCAAAACATCTAACAAAGAAGAGATGCATGAAAGGCAAACACTTAAGCACAACCAAACTTAAGTATAAAAACCATTTCCCTTAAACCCTCTAAACTTCTCCCCCATTGGCAACGATTGCCAAAATGGATGAAGGAATTTAGAAGGCCAATATAGTATGAGTTCCTCCCCAAGATGTGCATTTCTCATAAGAATGAGTGAAATCATATGCACTTATCAAATTAACAATATTTGGAGGAAGTCAAACCATATTGAGGATCAAAGATTGCAAAAAGATGACATATTGAAGGAAGCTTCAACGAATGAAGCAAGCAAGCAATCAAGAGACCCAAAGAACCAATTGGACACAAGAAGAAGAGATGATAAGAGCTACTAGGTGCTTTAAAAGAAATAAGGAAGCTCCCCAAGGTCCATGCATAAATTTGAATTTTTGTTGCATTTGAATACAATATGCACAAACATGGAATCCTCACTCCCTCTATATCATTTAAAACAAAACATGAGCACGAAAGAATACAAAAGGATCAATACGCTTATCAAAGTTAAATTTAGTCCAAAAAGATTCATGAGATATGAGTGCGAGAAGAAGCAATAAAGAATAAACAAGCACTCATAAATCAAGTTCTTACCAACACCATCAAGAACAAAATGTATAAGAAAGATGGTCGACAAAGAACGAGGATATCAAGGGAAGAAATTAACACTCTTATGCATATATATTTCTAAGTGGACAAAAAATCATGATGAACAATCCACAAAGGAACATGTATACACAAGAGGTTAGTTGAAATTAAGGAAGACATGATATCCAAGAAAGAGTCATAGAATATACCAAATAGCTTTGCTAGAAAGCATATATAGCTCAAGGCTCCATTTTCCATTATGGTATATTAATAAACTCCCCACACAAAGTCATCAAAGCCATCACAACTAGCAATAAGGGATCAAAAGATAGTCGGGATGCTTTGATAGGCAACAAGCATAATAAAGAAGGGTACAACTTGCAACATTATCTATATTGCACATGAGAGAGCGTTGAGGAATTAATATGCAATAAATTGCTAAAATGGCATATTTGGGATTGGTGAATCATAAACATGATTTTATATAATTCCCATCATATGCAATCATCTCAACTTGCTCACATATGAAATAAAGATATTTCTTTATAAGACCTTTGCAAGAACCGCAACATTTGCAAATAAATATTATCATGCCAAGAACCAACCTACAAGAGTTGGGATGCTAGAAAAGTATGCATGAATGTTATACTTGTTACCGAGATAGCAATGGTGTGATGTAGTAGATAAGAGTTCGCCGGTCATCCTAGCTTGGCTCCAATAATCATATGGTGATAACACCTTCCTTATAAATGAGACAAGCATCCATTGCATCTCCAATGTACCTAAGACAACATTTAAGTACATCTTGGTCCCCAAACTTATTGGGTCCAAAGTGGTTAGACTAACCACAATACATATGATAGACTCCATAAAAATATGTGCATAGTTAAAGATGAAATTTGAATTTCATGCACATCTTAGCCATTTAGGATTTGATGGAGTATAACATATATATTGGATCAAAGAAAGCAACTAAGATACAAAAATAAGCATAAAGAGAATATGCACGCACCTATCTTTCAAGATCCAAAGAAGATACGATTTAGACAAAAACACCAAGAATACAAGGAGGTATAAAAGGTGTGGCAAAACACATTATTTGTCCAAATGACATCAAGGGAACAAATCAACAAATGATTTATTCGTAAAATTCAACAAATGAACCTAACAACTTATTGAGCATGAAAGAATAAATAAATAAATAAAAGCATGCTCAACAATTTATCTCATTCGAGCAAATAAATCATAGAAGAAGGAATGAGATAACTAACTCCCAAAAGAGCAAGGTTCCAACAAATAAACCAAACCCTCTACACTTTTCACAATGGCACAAGTATCGAAAAGAAAAGGTTTGTCTTACAACAACACACACTTGATGGGGATCAAGAGATGAGACAAAGTCAAGCAAAAAGATCCTCAAGAAGGCAATAAGACAATGGGAGTCAAAATAATTTCTTGGCAAGAAATATGGGCAATAAGATGCAAATTCCAAGGTGAAGATGATCTAGAGGAATTACCACACATATATACGAATACCAATTGTCAAAGACAAGAAGTTCATATTGGAATTATTTCCCGGGGGTGTATTGCAAAGATATTCAAGATCAACTTCACAATAAAAGGCATATGGTTAAATATTCAAATTAAGCACCATGCACGAAAAAGGATTCTTGGTAGCTCCAATAATAGACAAACAATCATGCAAAGCAATGATTAGAGTATCTTGAAGCAAACGGTTTCCTACTTATGATATAGAGAAATATATTTGAGTAAAACCGCACCAAGAATTCTTACTCAAACCAAGAGCAAAGAAATGATCAATAAAATCATTTAAGAAATAACGGAGCTTGTTTGAGCAAACATGCCACCTAGGAATAAGATAATTAACAATATCAACTCTAATTGGCAATACCTCAAATGTTCACATTTCCTAGGCTTGTGATATGCATAAGGCATATTACTCCCCCATAATGTGATATTAAATTCTTTTCAACAAAAGGCAAACAAAATCCAACTAGAGATAATTAATGGAGATATAGAATTTGAATTTCTCATGAGCATGGCATACCACATAGTGACTAGATAATCTTGCAATATCAATACTAAGTGGTATTACTCATGTGCACACATTTATAGGATTGTGAGGTGCCAATGGCAAATCACTCCCCCAAAATGGGATGTTCCATTAATCACTCAATAAGAGCCAAATAAGATACCAACAAGATGCATTAGAGGCTCAAAGCAAACACACAAGTATATGATGTGCCAAACAACCAACACCTACTTGAATACACAAGTTAAGAAGGTGTAAGGAACAACATATACAAACACATACTTGGTATAAAACCAAAAACAAGCAAAGGGGCAAGTAACTTACAATGTAAAGAGGTTAAGTACAAGTTACCGCAAAGAGGCACATTGGATATAAGATGATAGTGTCAATGAATTGGCTTGATGAAATAAAATTAATGAAGATCCCTTAATTCTTCATGAGGTAGCCAAGTCTCCAATGCCCTCCATAAACACCTATTGATCAAGTTTTAGCTTGTTGGTACCCAACCAAGTTGGGTCCTAAGAGGTTAGTAACAATAGGCTTGGCAACCCAAATGGTTCTTTTCTTGACACCACTTTGAGTTCCAACAAACTTGGCAAACACATTGCCATCCTTATCTTTCCTAAGAGAATAATCATCATCAACAATGATAGGATTAGATAAGGTACCGCTTAAGCATGAAGAAGCAAAGTGCCCCTTCTCACGGCAAATATAGCAACAAGTGCTTCCCTTTCTCTTCTTCATTGATTTCTTGATTTGGGAAGCTTCATCTTGTTTCTTCTTGGGAAGTGGCCTATCTTCAACTTGAGGTCGAACTTGAGCTTGACCTTGTGCCCGCTTCCCTTGTTGCTTCTCACTCAAGTGCTTCTTCTTCAATGGGCAAGATCTCACATGATGCCCTTCAATCTTGCACTTGAAGCAAACAATCTTGGCCAAATTCTTGACTTGGTCTTGGCCCTTCTTCTTCTTGTTGCTCTTGGACTTGTTCTTGTTATTGGAGTTGAATCCAAGTCCACTCTTGTCATTAGGGGATTTTTGCACACTCAAAATATTATCGAGTGTGGAATTCCCTTCATGATGCTTCTCCAAGTCTTTCTCCAAACTAGTGACTTTGGCCTTGAGCTCTTTGATTTCCTCTACAAGGTTAGTAGTAATACAAGTACTAGAGGAAATAGAAGCTTCGTTGTTAGAGCAACAAGGCATAGCAAGTAATTTATCACAAGATGTAGCAATATTATGCCTAGACAAATTACTAGGACTAGCACATGGTAATATATCATTTTGGTTCAAAGTAGTGCTAATGTCCAAATGAGGCTCACAAGATGTTTCCTTAGTGATACTTGCCTCATGAGCTAACTTTAGCCCATTATAAGAGATTAGGAGATCCTCATGAGAGCCCGAGAGCTTTTCATGGCTTTCCTCCAATTTCTTATAATTGCTTGTTAGCAACTCAAGTTGAGCCCTTAGCTCAACATTCTCCTTTAATATAGATGCTTCACAAGAAATAGAGTTAGTAGCACAAGCATCATTAATAGATTTAGCATTTGTAAGCTCATAAGATTTAATAGATTGAGATAGGCAAGAATTAGTATGCTTCTCTTTGGATAGCTCTTGCTTGAGGAGATTGAATCTCCATTTCCCCTCATTAACAAGGGAGTTCAATTCCTTAATGGTCTCCTTGTGGTCAAACAAGGTTTCCATTAAGTGTTCGACTTTAGCACGAGCATCATTATTACCACGAAGAGAGGCATACACAATTCCCATCTCATGCAAGAAAGCTTCATTATCATCATCATTATCATCATCATCATCACTCTCATCATAAGGAGATGTGTCGGGATTCAAAGTAGGAGTTACCTTTGAACCGCTTGCCATAAGGCACATGTGAACTTGCGTAGATGATGATGGAACTTCAATAGAAGCACATTCTTCATTTTTGAGTGTAGGACAAGCTCTTGCGAGATGTCCATACTCGTGGCATTCATAGCATTGCCTTCTCTTGATAGAAACCTTCTTGGTTCTTCTATTGATTTCTTCTTTAATTATGTGACCCAATTTTTCTTTAATTTCCTCTACATGGTTAGTCATACAACAACTAGAGGAAATAGAATCATTTTGAGTATGGTCACAACTAGAAACAAGCATATCATCACAAAATTTAATCAAGCAAATTTTAGGAGATATGCAAGGACCTTTAACACAAGAATGAGTAAAGAATTTCTTGCAAGAAGTGTTTAGGTCCAAACTCTCTACACCATTAGGATTTATAGAAATAGAATCATTGGTGCAAAGAACAAGACTACCAACATCACATATGATTTCTTCACTCACCGTATCATTACCTTGTGACAAGTCACATGTTGGTGAAGTGGAAGAACTTGAACAATCATCACGACCGGATGTGGAAGCAACTTGGAGCTCTTCATGATGTGAAGGTGAAGAGAGCTCCTTGGGTTCACTTTCAACCTCAAGAGAAATGGACCCACCAAATGACTCTTCTAGCTTGGTCCATATCTCATGAGACGTCTTGCACTTTGAACCCATCAAGCAAACATAAACTATGGAGCTCACAGACAATAAAATTTCATTAAATACTTGAGCTTCTAGATGTAAATTTTTCTCATCCTCTATAGATAGACTTTGAGGATCCATCGGAGGAGAAAAGCCTACATCTAGAAATCGCTCTATATTTGGACACAAAGTCCGAAGATTAGAAAGCATACGATTTCTCCATAGCATATAATTTGTGCCATCAAAAATAATTGTGTCATTGTGCACTAAATAACTAGCCGACATCTTTACTCTCAAGGCGGTGAAGCCTAAACAAGGAGAGACCTTGCTCTGATACCAATTGAAAGGACGAGATGTCGCCTAGAGGGGGGGGTGAATAGGCGTTTTAAAAACAATTACGGAATTGGCTTGAAGAAATGCGGAATTAAACTAACGTTTATTTTCTTCAAGCACAAGACCTAAATATGCTAGGCTCAACTAAGTGCAACAACAATAACTAGATATAAGCAAGATAGCACAAGATATAATTCACAAGTGATAAACAAGATATAAGTACTTCAAGCACGATGGCTATCACAAGGAAATAAACTCGGGTATAGAGATAACCGAGGCACGCGGAGACGAAGATGTATCCCGATGTTCACTTACATAAAGTAAGCTAATCACCGTTGGAGAGATGCAGGGTAACCACGAAGGCCCCCGAACGCCACGAAGGCTCACCTTCTTCTCCGAGTCCCCCACGAAGCTAGGGACCCCTTCTTATGGTTAGCTTTTCCTCCACTCCGGAGATGGCAAGCTCCACAACCACTTCACAACTCCCACGAAGGGGAATCCCGGGCCTCTTCACAATCTTCCACGAAGAGGTCACCGAGGCACCAACCGCCAAGCCAACTAGGAGGTCACCCTCCAAGAGTAACAAGCTCACGGTCTCTCACTCGAACAAATCGTAATGGAGAGCTCAACACTATGCAAGGATGCAAAGCAAGAACACAAGGGAAAGTGCTCAAATCCTTCTCTCTCAAATCCCACCAAAGCAACAAATGCTATGGAGGAGTTAGAGAGGAAGAACAAGGGTGGAGGTCAACCAATGACCTCAAGATCTAGATCCAATGGGTTCCCCTCACTTAGAGGAGGAATTGATTGGTGGAGTTGTAGATCTAGATCTCCTCTTCCAAATCCCTCAAAAATATGCAAGAATCATTGGAGGGAAGAGAGAGGGAGCAAGCTCAAGAGATTCAACAATGGAGGTGAGAGAAAAGCTCAAGAACACACTTAGAAACTCTACAAAACCGTTGGGGAAGAAGCCCCCTTTTATAGGGCAAGAAAACTGCCCGTTACAGAGTTTTCGGGGCGCTCCGGAGCAGGGCCCGGAGCAGCTCCGGATTGCACTCCGGAGTAAGTAGATTGGCACTGCTCAGCCCGGAGCAGAGCCCAGAGCAGCTCCGGATTTGGAAAACTGCAAAAACCCTCATACGAAAAACGCGATAACTTTTGCATCCGAACTCCGTTTTTAGCAAACTTGGACTTTTTGAAAAGCTTAGAAAAAGTACTACAACTTTATGCAGAGAAACACCAAGAAATGTCAAGAGGAAAAATACGAAATATGGAGAGGTGTGAAACCTTCCAAAGTGAAGAACCGGTAAAACCTCTCAACTCGAAAACGCAATAGAAGATGCATTTGGATTCCGTTTTCGATGAACTTGGGCTTGTTGGAAAGCTAGCAACAAGCTCAAGAACCTCACATGGAGAAACACCAAGAAGCAACAAACTAGGAAGATGCAAAGTATGCAAAGGATTGAGCTCCCTATGACGATGTGATCAAGTTACCCAACCGAAAGCCCCTCTTGATAGTGCGGCTATCTATCCTATAACCCGGTCTCCCAACAAACACCTTGAGACCGGTAAAAGGAAAACCTAGCAAGGACATACCTTTGCCTTGAGCATCCCGCTTGATCTTGATGATGATGCTTCATACTTCCGTCAAGCCGGAATGCTTCACTTGATCATTGTTGCTTTGTGAAGACTTCCAATATGCTCCCACATACACCACTTGATGTCATCCTTTCATGGGCTATATGAAATCTCACTAGTGATGCATATCCATGACACAATACCTAACCCACATAGACAACACAAACACACATATGTAATGGGTTAGTTCACAAAGCATAATTGACAAACCATACCATACCACAAGACCGATTGGTCCCATGTGGCACATTCCTTATGCTTCATGTGTTGACCAAACTAGAATCCAATCTTTGATCTTTGCATTGGTCAACCTTGAATCTACTCATGCTCTATCACAATATCTTGAGCCACATAAAGAATTCTTCATTTGATCGCATGCTCTAGGTATTAGTCAATCATATCTCAACTCATGAGACCATCATGACCTCAACATAGAGCCATATCTTGAATTCTTCTCATGTAACCAAACTCTCAAGATCTTGAGACTCCTTGGCTTAACACATAAGCTTCATGGCATTCAAGCCTTGAATCCAACACATGGACTTCAAGCAATTCCTATGAACAATTCCTTCATAAAAATCTCAATGAAAACATTAGTCCATAGGGATTGTCATTAATTACCAAAAACACACTTAGGGGCAATTTACCCTTACAATCTCCCCCATTTTGGTAATTGATGACAATCTCAACAAGAGGGTTTATATAATGAATGATAGAAACTAATATGCAACTTATCCGAGAATAAATTGCATACAAGAGGTTGTATTTGATATGGTCAAGTAACACGAAGCTACTACCGCATATCAAAATCAATTGTACTCACATAAACTACAACAAATATGGTTGATGTGAGTGCAACCAAAATATATAGAGCAAACTCCCCCACCATATATGCACGTGTGATGAACTTGAATTTCATTGCATACATTGTCAAGATAAACCTTTGATGGAGTTTACACTATATATTCAACCATGCAAAACATCTAACAAAGAAGAGATGCATGAAAGGCAAACACTTAAGCACAACCAAACTTAAGTATAAAAACCATTTCCCTTAAACCCTCTAAACTTCTCCCCCATTGGCAACGATTGCCAAAATGGATGAAGGAATTTAGAAGGCCAATATAGTATGAGTTCCTCCCCAAGATGTGCATTTCTCATAAGAATGAGTGAAATCATATGCACTTATCAAATTAACAATATTTGGAGGAAGTCAAACCATATTGAGGATCAAAGATTGCAAAAAGATGACATATTGAAGGAAGCTTCAACGAATGAAGCAAGCAAGCAATCAAGAGACCCAAAGAACCAATTGGACACAAGAAGAAGAGATGATAAGAGCTACTAGGTGCTTTAAATGAAATAAGGAAGCTCCCCAAGGTCCATGCATAAATTTGAATTTTTGTTGCATTTGAATACAATATGCACAAACATGGAATCCTCACTCCCTCTATATCATTTAAAACAAAACATGAGCACGAAAGAATACAAAAGGATCAATACGCTTATCAAAGTTAAATTTAGTCCAAAAAGATTCATGAGATATGAGTGCGAGAAGAAGCAATAAAGAATAAACAAGCACTCATAAATCAAGTTCTTACCAACACCATCAAGAACAAAATGTATAAGAAAGATGGTCGGCAAAGAACGAGGATATCAAGGGAAGAAATTAACACTCTTATGCATATATATTTCTAAGTGGACAAAAAATCATGATGAACAATCCACAAAGGAACATGTATACACAAGAGGTTAGTTGAAATTAAGGAAGACATGATATCCAAGAAAGAGTCATAGAATATACCAAATAGCTTTGCTAGAAAGCATATATAGCTCAAGGCTCCATTTTCCATTATGGTATATTAATAAACTCCCCACACAAAGTCATCAAAGCCATCACAACTAGCAATAAGGGATCAAAAGATAGTCGGGATGCTTTGATAGGCAACAAGCATAATAAAGAAGGGTACAACTTGCAACATTATCTATATTGCACATGAGAGAGCGTTGAGGAATTAATATGCAATAAATTGCTAAAATGGCATATTTGGGATTGGTGAATCATAAACATGATTTTATATAATTCCCATCATATGCAATCATCTCAACTTGCTCACATATGAAATAAAGATATTTCTTTATAAGACCTTTGCAAGAACCGCAACATTTGCAAATAAATATTATCATGCCAAGAACCAACCTACAAGAGTTGGGATGCTAGAAAAGTATGCATGAATGTTATACTTGTTACCGAGATAGCAATGGTGTGATGTAGTAGATAAGAGTTCGCCGGTCATCCTAGCTTGGCTCCAATAATCATATGGTGATAACACCTTCCTTATAAATGAGACAAGCATCCATTGCATCTCCAATGTACCTAAGACAACATTTAAGTACATCTTGGTCCCCAAACTTATTGGGTCCAAAGTGGTTAGACTAACCACAATACATATGATAGACTCCATAAAAATATGTGCATAGTTAAAGATGAAATTTGAATTTCATGCACATCTTAGCCATTTAGGATTTGATGGAGTATAACATATATATTGGATCAAAGAAAGCAACTAAGATACAAAAATAAGCATAAAGAGAATATGCACGCACCTATCTTTCAAGATCCAAAGAAGATACGATTTAGACAAAAACACCAAGAATACAAGGAGGTATAAAAGGTGTGGCAAAACACATTATTTGTCCAAATGACATCAAGGGAACAAATCAACAAATGATTTATTCGTAAAATTCAACAAATGAACCTAACAACTTATTGAGCATGAAAGAATAAATAAATAAAAGCATGCTCAACAATTTATCTCATTCGAGCAAATAAATCATAGAAGAAGGAATGAGATAACTAACTCCCAAAAGAGCAAGGTTCCAACAAATAAACCAAACCCTCTACACTTTTCACAATGGCACAAGTATCGAAAAGAAAAGGTTTGTCTTACAACAACACACACTTGATGGGGATCAAGAGATGAGACAAAGTCAAGCAAAAAGATCCTCAAGAAGGCAATAAGACAATGGGAGTCAAAATAATTTCTTGGCAAGAAATATGGGCAATAAGATGCAAATTCCAAGGTGAAGATGATCTAGAGGAATTACCACACATATATACGAATACCAATTGTCAAAGACAAGAAGTTCATATTGGAATTATTTCCCGGGGGTGTATTGCAAAGATATTCAAGATCAACTTCACAATAAAAGGCATATGGTTAAATATTCAAATTAAGCACCATGCACGAAAAAGGATTCTTGGTAGCTCCAATAATAGACAAACAATCATGCAAAGCAATGATTAGAGTATCTTGAAGCAAACGGTTTCCTACTTATGATATAGAGAAATATATTTGAGTAAAACCGCACCAAGAATTCTTACTCAAACCAAGAGCAAAGAAATGATCAATAAAATCATTTAAGAAATAACGGAGCTTGTTTGAGCAAACATGCCACCTAGGAATAAGATAATTAACAATATCAACTCTAATTGGCAATACCTCAAATGTTCACATTTCCTAGGCTTGTGATATGCATAAGGCATATTACTCCCCCATAATGTGATATTAAATTCTTTTCAACAAAAGGCAAACAAAATCCAACTAGAGATAATTAATGGAGATATAGAATTTGAATTTCTCATGAGCATGGCATACCACATAGTGACTAGATAATCTTGCAATATCAATACTAAGTGGTATTACTCATGTGCACACATTTATAGGATTGTGAGGTGCCAATGGCAAATCACTCCCCCAAAATGGGATGTTCCATTAATCACTCAATAAGAGCCAAATAAGATACCAACAAGATGCATTAGAGGCTCAAAGCAAACACACAAGTATATGATGTGCCAAACAACCAACACCTACTTGAATACACAAGTTAAGAAGGTGTAAGGAACAACATATACAAACACATACTTGGTATAAAACCAAAAACAAGCAAAGGGGCAAGTAACTTACAATGTAAAGAGGTTAAGTACAAGTTACCGCAAAGAGGCACATTGGATATAAGATGATAGTGTCAATGAATTGGCTTGATGAAATAAAATTAATGAAGATCCCTTAATTCTTCATGAGGTAGCCAAGTCTCCAATGCCCTCCATAAACACCTATTGATCAAGTTTTAGCTTGTTGGTACCCAACCAAGTTGGGTCCTAAGAGGTTAGTAACAATAGGCTTGGCAACCCAAATGGTTCTTTTCTTGACACCACTTTGAGTTCCAACAAACTTGGCAAACACATTGCCATCCTTATCTTTCCTAAGAGAATAATCATCATCAACAATGATAGGATTAGATAAGGTACCGCTTAAGCATGAAGAAGCAAAGTGCCCCTTCTCACGGCAAATATAGCAACAAGTGCTTCCCTTTCTCTTCTTCATTGATTTCTTGATTTGGGAAGCTTCATCTTGTTTCTTCTTGGGAAGTGGCCTATCTTCAACTTGAGGTCGAACTTGAGCTTGACCTTGTGCCCGCTTCCCTTGTTGCTTCTCACTCAAGTGCTTCTTCTTCAATGGGCAAGATCTCACATGATGCCCTTCAATCTTGCACTTGAAGCAAACAATCTTGGCCAAATTCTTGACTTGGTCTTGGCCCTTCTTCTTCTTGTTGCTCTTGGACTTGTTCTTGTTATTGGAGTTGAATCCAAGTCCACTCTTGTCATTAGGGGATTTTTGCACACTCAAAATATTATCGAGTGTGGAATTCCCTTCATGATGCTTCTCCAAGTCTTTCTCCAAACTAGTGACTTTGGCCTTGAGCTCTTTGATTTCCTCTACAAGGTTAGTAGTAATACAAGTACTAGAGGAAATAGAAGCTTCGTTGTTAGAGCAACAAGGCATAGCAAGTAATTTATCACAAGATGTAGCAATATTATGCCTAGACAAATTACTAGGACTAGCACATGGTAATATATCATTTTGGTTCAAAGTAGTGCTAATGTCCAAATGAGGCTCACAAGATGTTTCCTTAGTGATACTTGCCTCATGAGCTAACTTTAGCCCATTATAAGAGATTAGGAGATCCTCATGAGAGCCCGAGAGCTTTTCATGGCTTTCCTCCAATTTCTTATAATTGCTTGTTAGCAACTCAAGTTGAGCCCTTAGCTCAACATTCTCCTTTAATATAGATGCTTCACAAGAAATAGAGTTAGTAGCACAAGCATCATTAATAGATTTAGCATTTGTAAGCTCATAAGATTTAATAGATTGAGATAGGCAAGAATTAGTATGCTTCTCTTTGGATAGCTCTTGCTTGAGGAGATTGAATCTCCATTTCCCCTCATTAACAAGGGAGTTCAATTCCTTAATGGTCTCCTTGTGGTCAAACAAGGTTTCCATTAAGTGTTCGACTTTAGCACGAGCATCATTATTACCACGAAGAGAGGCATACACAATTCCCATCTCATGCAAGAAAGCTTCATTATCATCATCATTATCATCATCATCATCACTCTCATCATAAGGAGATGTGTCGGGATTCAAAGTAGGAGTTACCTTTGAACCGCTTGCCATAAGGCACATGTGAACTTGCGTAGATGATGATGGAACTTCAATAGAAGCACATTCTTCATTTTTGAGTGTAGGACAAGCTCTTGCGAGATGTCCATACTCGTGGCATTCATAGCATTGCCTTCTCTTGATAGAAACCTTCTTGGTTCTTCTATTGATTTCTTCTTTAATTATGTGACCCAATTTTTCTTTAATTTCCTCTACATGGTTAGTCATACAACAACTAGAGGAAATAGAATCATTTTGAGTATGGTCACAACTAGAAACAAGCATATCATCACAAAATTTAATCAAGCAAATTTTAGGAGATATGCAAGGACCTTTAACACAAGAATGAGTAAAGAATTTCTTGCAAGAAGTGTTTAGGTCCAAACTCTCTACACCATTAGGATTTATAGAAATAGAATCATTGGTGCAAAGAACAAGACTACCAACATCACATATGATTTCTTCACTCACCGTATCATTACCTTGTGACAAGTCACATGTTGGTGAAGTGGAAGAACTTGAACAATCATCACGACCGGATGTGGAAGCAACTTGGAGCTCTTCATGATGTGAAGGTGAAGAGAGCTCCTTGGGTTCACTTTCAACCTCAAGAGAAATGGACCCACCAAATGACTCTTCTAGCTTGGTCCATATCTCATGAGACGTCTTGCACTTTGAACCCATCAAGCAAACATAAACTATGGAGCTCACAGACAATAAAATTTCATTAAATACTTGAGCTTCTAGATGTAAATTTTTCTCATCCTCTATAGATAGACTTTGAGGATCCATCGGAGGAGAAAAGCCTACATCTAGAAATCGCTCTATATTTGGACACAAAGTCCGAAGATTAGAAAGCATACGATTTCTCCATAGCATATAATTTGTGCCATCAAAAATAATTGTGTCATTGTGCACTAAATAACTAGCCGACATCTTTACTCTCAAGGCGGTGAAGCCTAAACAAGGAGAGACCTTGCTCTGATACCAATTGAAAGGACGAGATGTCGCCTAGAGGGGGGGGTGAATAGGCGTTTTAAAAACAATTACGGAATTGGCTTGAAGAAATGCGGAATTAAACTAACGTTTATTTTCTTCAAGCACAAGACCTAAATATGCTAGGCTCAACTAAGTGCAACAACAATAACTAGATATAAGCAAGATAGCACAAGATATAATTCACAAGTGATAAACAAGATATAAGTACTTCAAGAACGATGGCTATCACAAGGAAATAAACTCGGGTATAGAGATAACCGAGGCACGCGGAGACGAAGATGTATCCCGATGTTCACTTACATAAAGTAAGCTAATCACCGTTGGAGAGATGCGGGTAACCACGAAGGCCCCCGAACGCCACGAAGGCTCACCTTCTTCTCCGAGTCCCCCACGAAGCTAGGGACCCCTTCTTATGGTTAGCTTTTCCTCCACTCCGGAGATGGCAAGCTCCACAACCACTTCACAACTCCCACGAAGGGGAATCCCGGGCCTCTTCACAATCTTCCACGAAGAGGTCACCGAGGCACCAACCGCCAAGCCAACTAGGAGGTCACCCTCCAAGAGTAACAAGCTCACGGTCTCTCACTCGAACAAATCGTAATGGAGAGCTCAACACTATGCAAGGATGCAAAGCAAGAACACAAGGGAAAGTGCTCAAATCCTTCTCTCTCAAATCCCACCAAAGCAACAAATGCTATGGAGGAGTTAGAGAGGAAGAACAAGGGTGGAGGTCAACCAATGACCTCAAGATCTAGATCCAATGGGTTCCCCTCACTTAGAGGAGGAATTGATTGGTGGAGTTGTAGATCTAGATCTCCTCTTCCAAATCCCTCAAAAATATGCAAGAATCATTGGAGGGAAGAGAGAGGGAGCAAGCTCAAGAGATTCAACAATGGAGGTGAGAGAAAAGCTCAAGAACACACTTAGAAACTCTACAAAACCGTTGGGGAAGAAGCCCCCTTTTATAGGGCAAGAAAACTGCCCGTTACAGAGTTTTCGGGGCGCTCCGGAGCAGGGCCCGGAGCAGCTCCGGATTGCACTCCGGAGTAAGTAGATTGGCACTGCTCAGCCCGGAGCAGAGCCCAGAGCAGCTCCGGATTTGGAAAACTGCAAAAACCCTCATACGAAAAACGCGATAACTTTTGCATCCGAACTCCGTTTTTAGCAAACTTGGACTTTTTGAAAAGCTTAGAAAAAGTACTACAACTTTATGCAGAGAAACACCAAGAAATGTCAAGAGGAAAAATACGAAATATGGAGAGGTGTGAAACCTTCCAAAGTGAAGAACCGGTAAAACCTCTCAACTCGAAAACGCAATAGAAGATGCATTTGGATTCCGTTTTCGATGAACTTGGGCTTGTTGGAAAGCTAGCAACAAGCTCAAGAACCTCACATGGAGAAACACCAAGAAGCAACAAACTAGGAAGATGCAAAGTATGCAAAGGATTGAGCTCCCTATGACGATGTGATCAAGTTACCCAACCGAAAGCCCCTCTTGATAGTGCGGCTATCTATCCTATAACCCGGTCTCCCAACAAACACCTTGAGACCGGTAAAAGGAAAACCTAGCAAGGACATACCTTTGCCTTGAGCATCCCGCTTGATCTTGATGATGATGCTTCATACTTCCGTCAAGCCGGAATGCTTCACTTGATCATTGTTGCTTTGTGAAGACTTCCAATATGCTCCCACATACACCACTTGATGTCATCCTTTCATGGGCTATACGAAATCTCACTAGTGATGCATATCCATGACACAATACCTAACCCACATAGACAACACAAACACACATATGTAATGGGTTAGTTCACAAAGCATAATTGACAAACCATACCATACCACAAGACCGATTGGTCCCATGTGGCACATTCCTTATGCTTCATGTGTTGACCAAACTAGAATCCAATCTTTGATCTTTGCATTGGTCAACCTTGAATCTACTCATGCTCTATCACAATATCTTGAGCCACATAAAGAATTCTTCATTTGATCGCATGCTCTAGGTATTAGTCAATCATATCTCAACTCATGAGACCATCATGACCTCAACATAGAGCCATATCTTGAATTCTTCTCATGTAACCAAACTCTCAAGATCTTGAGACTCCTTGGCTTAACACATAAGCTTCATGGCATTCAAGCCTTGAATCCAACACATGGACTTCAAGCAATTCCTATGAACAATTCCTTCATAAAAATCTCAATGAAAACATTAGTCCATAGGGATTGTCATTAATTACCAAAAACACACTTAGGGGCAATTTACCCTTACAATCTCCCCCATTTTGGTAATTGATGACAATCTCAACAAGAGGGTTTATATAATGAATGATAGAAACTAATATGCAACTTATCCGAGAATAAATTGCATACAAGAGGTTGTATTTGATATGGTCAAGTAACACGAAGCTACTACCGCATATCAAAATCAATTGTACTCACATAAACTACAACAAATATGGTTGATGTGAGTGCAACCAAAATATATAGAGCAAACTCCCCCACCATATATGCACGTGTGATGAACTTGAATTTCATTGCATACATTGTCAAGATAAACCTTTGATGGAGTTTACACTATATATTCAACCATGCAAAACATCTAACAAAGAAGAGATGCATGAAAGGCAAACACTTAAGCACAACCAAACTTAAGTATAAAAACCATTTCCCTTAAACCCTCTAAACTTCTCCCCCATTGGCAACGATTGCCAAAATGGATGAAGGAATTTAGAAGGCCAATATAGTATGAGTTCCTCCCCAAGATGTGCATTTCTCATAAGAATGAGTGAAATCATATGCACTTATCAAATTAACAATATTTGGAGGAAGTCAAACCATATTGAGGATCAAAGATTGCAAAAAGATGACATATTGAAGGAAGCTTCAACGAATGAAGCAAGCAAGCAATCAAGAGACCCAAAGAACCAATTGGACACAAGAAGAAGAGATGATAAGAGCTACTAGGTGCTTTAAAAGAAATAAGGAAGCTCCCCAAGGTCCATGCATAAATTTGAATTTTTGTTGCATTTGAATACAATATGCACAAACATGGAATCCTCACTCCCTCTATATCATTTAAAACAAAACATGAGCACGAAAGAATACAAAAGGATCAATACGCTTATCAAAGTTAAATTTAGTCCAAAAAGATTCATGAGATATGAGTGCGAGAAGAAGCAATAAAGAATAAACAAGCACTCATAAATCAAGTTCTTACCAACACCATCAAGAACAAAATGTATAAGAAAGATGGTCGACAAAGAACGAGGATATCAAGGGAAGAAATTAACACTCTTATGCATATATATTTCTAAGTGGACAAAAAATCATGATGAACAATCCACAAAGGAACATGTATACACAAGAGGTTAGTTGAAATTAAGGAAGACATGATATCCAAGAAAGAGTCATAGAATATACCAAATAGCTTTGCTAGAAAGCATATATAGCTCAAGGCTCCATTTTCCATTATGGTATATTAATAAACTCCCCACACAAAGTCATCAAAGCCATCACAACTAGCAATAAGGGATCAAAAGATAGTCGGGATGCTTTGATAGGCAACAAGCATAATAAAGAAGGGTACAACTTGCAACATTATCTATATTGCACATGAGAGAGCGTTGAGGAATTAATATGCAATAAATTGCTAAAATGGCATATTTGGGATTGGTGAATCATAAACATGATTTTATATAATTCCCATCATATGCAATCATCTCAACTTGCTCACATATGAAATAAAGATATTTCTTTATAAGACCTTTGCAAGAACCGCAACATTTGCAAATAAATATTATCATGCCAAGAACCAACCTACAAGAGTTGGGATGCTAGAAAAGTATGCATGAATGTTATACTTGTTACCGAGATAGCAATGGTGTGATGTAGTAGATAAGAGTTCGCCGGTCATCCTAGCTTGGCTCCAATAATCATATGGTGATAACACCTTCCTTATAAATGAGACAAGCATCCATTGCATCTCCAATGTACCTAAGACAACATTTAAGTACATCTTGGTCCCCAAACTTATTGGGTCCAAAGTGGTTAGACTAACCACAATACATATGATAGACTCCATAAAAATATGTGCATAGTTAAAGATGAAATTTGAATTTCATGCACATCTTAGCCATTTAGGATTTGATGGAGTATAACATATATATTGGATCAAAGAAAGCAACTAAGATACAAAAATAAGCATAAAGAGAATATGCACGCACCTATCTTTCAAGATCCAAAGAAGATACGATTTAGACAAAAACACCAAGAATACAAGGAGGTATAAAAGGTGTGGCAAAACACATTATTTGTCCAAATGACATCAAGGGAACAAATCAACAAATGATTTATTCGTAAAATTCAACAAATGAACCTAACAACTTATTGAGCATGAAAGAATAAATAAATAAATAAAAGCATGCTCAACAATTTATCTCATTCGAGCAAATAAATCATAGAAGAAGGAATGAGATAACTAACTCCCAAAAGAGCAAGGTTCCAACAAATAAACCAAACCCTCTACACTTTTCACAATGGCACAAGTATCGAAAAGAAAAGGTTTGTCTTACAACAACACACACTTGATGGGGATCAAGAGATGAGACAAAGTCAAGCAAAAAGATCCTCAAGAAGGCAATAAGACAATGGGAGTCAAAATAATTTCTTGGCAAGAAATATGGGCAATAAGATGCAAATTCCAAGGTGAAGATGATCTAGAGGAATTACCACACATATATACGAATACCAATTGTCAAAGACAAGAAGTTCATATTGGAATTATTTCCCGGGGGTGTATTGCAAAGATATTCAAGATCAACTTCACAATAAAAGGCATATGGTTAAATATTCAAATTAAGCACCATGCACGAAAAAGGATTCTTGGTAGCTCCAATAATAGACAAACAATCATGCAAAGCAATGATTAGAGTATCTTGAAGCAAACGGTTTCCTACTTATGATATAGAGAAATATATTTGAGTAAAACCGCACCAAGAATTCTTACTCAAACCAAGAGCAAAGAAATGATCAATAAAATCATTTAAGAAATAACGGAGCTTGTTTGAGCAAACATGCCACCTAGGAATAAGATAATTAACAATATCAACTCTAATTGGCAATACCTCAAATGTTCACATTTCCTAGGCTTGTGATATGCATAAGGCATATTACTCCCCCATAATGTGATATTAAATTCTTTTCAACAAAAGGCAAACAAAATCCAACTAGAGATAATTAATGGAGATATAGAATTTGAATTTCTCATGAGCATGGCATACCACATAGTGACTAGATAATCTTGCAATATCAATACTAAGTGGTATTACTCATGTGCACACATTTATAGGATTGTGAGGTGCCAATGGCAAATCACTCCCCCAAAATGGGATGTTCCATTAATCACTCAATAAGAGCCAAATAAGATACCAACAAGATGCATTAGAGGCTCAAAGCAAACACACAAGTATATGATGTGCCAAACAACCAACACCTACTTGAATACACAAGTTAAGAAGGTGTAAGGAACAACATATACAAACACATACTTGGTATAAAACCAAAAACAAGCAAAGGGGCAAGTAACTTACAATGTAAAGAGGTTAAGTACAAGTTACCGCAAAGAGGCACATTGGATATAAGATGATAGTGTCAATGAATTGGCTTGATGAAATAAAATTAATGAAGATCCCTTAATTCTTCATGAGGTAGCCAAGTCTCCAATGCCCTCCATAAACACCTATTGATCAAGTTTTAGCTTGTTGGTACCCAACCAAGTTGGGTCCTAAGAGGTTAGTAACAATAGGCTTGGCAACCCAAATGGTTCTTTTCTTGACACCACTTTGAGTTCCAACAAACTTGGCAAACACATTGCCATCCTTATCTTTCCTAAGAGAATAATCATCATCAACAATGATAGGATTAGATAAGGTACCGCTTAAGCATGAAGAAGCAAAGTGCCCCTTCTCACGGCAAATATAGCAACAAGTGCTTCCCTTTCTCTTCTTCATTGATTTCTTGATTTGGGAAGCTTCATCTTGTTTCTTCTTGGGAAGTGGCCTATCTTCAACTTGAGGTCAAACTTGAGCTTGACCTTGTGCCCGCTTCCCTTGTTGCTTCTCACTCAAGTGCTTCTTCTTCAATGGGCAAGATCTCACATGATGCCCTTCAATCTTGCACTTGAAGCAAACAATCTTGGCCAAATTCTTGACTTGGTCTTGGCCCTTCTTCTTCTTGTTGCTCTTGGACTTGTTCTTGTTATTGGAGTTGAATCCAAGTCCACTCTTGTCATTAGGGGATTTTTGCACACTCAAAATATTATCGAGTGTGGAATTCCCTTCATGATGCTTCTCCAAGTCTTTCTCCAAACTAGTGACTTTGGCCTTGAGCTCCAAAAAGATAGGATTCACCATCAGGATCGAGCCCCTCTTCTTCAGTTTCGCACAGGTGAGGAGCATCCGATTCCGAAGAACTGTAATCTAACTGTCGCATGTCTCATCAGGTGAGAGGCCACTTGATCCGTGTGTCTCTGCATGCATCAAGGAAATGAGAAAGGGAATTTTCAATCGGAAATAAAAATTGAAGATAACGATGGATGGGGTGGAGGGACGAACTGAAGTACCTTCGCAGCAAACCATAGTAACAGAACAAGGGGATTTCTGCAGCGCTGGCCATGTGGCGTGCTCCATGGCGGGGGGAGTACTCATCGCGGTCTCTCTTTGAGGCGCAAGCCGGATTTGGATCGGGGTGGGGAGGCGTGGTGGCGAACAAAAAGATGAAGCAGCGCCATCACCCGTGCGGTGTCACGCTGCAACTCGACAAGAGGCATGTCGATTCCATGCGACCTTGCATGCAGCAGGTCGAGTGGCGGCTTCTCAACAGGGTGTCACCGTGCTCCGTCAGACACGCGGAAGGCACGGTGGGTCGGTGGCGGCAGGCACATGGGATGGGGATGGCGCCAGGAGGCCCAGGCGGCACGCAGGAGATCGGGGACGGGCGCGGTGGCTCGTCGGGAACGCACAGGAGGTCGGGGAGGGGGCGCAGAGGCCGTGGACGCGGTAGTGGTGTTGCGGCCGCTGTGCTCCTCGCGTGGTGCTGGTCGGCACCGCGAAATACCAGAGCCGGTCCCAGGAAGCAACGGCACGACGATGGTAAAATGAGTCAACGGGAGCCCATCGCTAGAGCCGAGGAGGAAAACGTGCCAACGGAATCCACGACAAGATAAACACGAAAACGGGATGGCCGGAACCCTTTGAATGTCTTGGCACCGATACGAGGCTATCACGGGAGTCCATCGCTACAGTCGTCGGGCAGACTGTCGTCGTAGGGGTAGCAGGCCTAGCAGATGGACGGTGCAGTTGGGGGGGCCAGGGCACACCAAAGAGGAAATTCAAAACATCACCACTAAAGAAGGAAAAACAAACATGGAAAGTTGTGTTTACACCAAACTTGGAATCTCATAGCATCACCGATGGCTAGGATTGGCGTGTCCGCGGAGTTGCTTCGTAGAAAAGCTGACGCGGATTTGCTAGCCGGGTGGCTAGCTGTGCATACCCCAGCAGCCGTTGGATGATGGGGAGCACATGCTCCGCGGGATCAGATCTTGGAGTGGCTCCGTTAGGTAGCAATGATCTCCGTCCAACACAAAAGGAGCAGCAAGTTTTGTTTTTGTGCATGGGATGACCATGCATGCAAAGTCAGGTTTTGTTTTTGTGCATGGGGTGACCATGCATGCAAAGTCGTGTTTTGGAAAGTTTCCCATATGGTGTTGTGGAAAAGTTTTCAAAACCTACACTTGTTTTGTATAGGCGGTACGATGTGTTGTGGAAAGTTTCCAAAAGCTACAATGACCGCATGGCCTACCAATGTAAATGTTTTTCTTCTTTACAAGTTGGGATGTGTATACCACCTCGTTGGGTAGATTATAACTCTGCAATTTCGGTTCCATATAGCCTAAGAACACCGCATCAACAAAAAAGTGATTAAAAAAGTCGAAAGAAAACTAATACTCTCTGGAGATGCATGCATGGAATGATAGACAAGGACAGTGTGCGATTTGGAAAGAAAAACAAAAGTTGGCATAGGGACCGAAACCCCATGCGCACCTGTCCTGACATTGGATGTGAATGAAAACAAAACTAGAACAACATCTCTAGTGCGTGGAGGAGAAAAATAAACAAAAGTGAAATATGCATGCCGTGCTCTCTATATAACGGCGTTAGTAACAGAGGTGTTAGACTTAGAGACCACCATGTTGCATGTGCTAAATCCAACGGTGGGATGCATATGCACATCTATCATGGTGGCTAGCCCACTATTTCCCAAAAATAACCAGGGCACCTTGGTGCCCGGGCACCATGCTCAATACGTACAAAATACATGATGTTTTGTACATACCCCAAGGTATGTATGACTTTGCACATACTTAGTAGACATAAATGAGGTATGTATACCTTAGGTATGTTATTTTTTTGGAATATATACCTAAGGTATGTAAAAGTATATATATATACGTATTTCGGGTATATATATATTGGGTATGTGTATCCTGGGTATATGTATCTTGGGTATACATATTTTGGGTATGTATGAGTTGGGTATATGTATCTTGGGTATGTATACCCTTGGGTATGCATAATTGTAAGCAAAATGTATGTATTTGAAGCATGGTGCCCGGGCACCAAGGTGCCCCATATCAGCTTCATATATATATATAGTGCAAATGTTGATATCCCCTTGAAATAAGTCATGTTGCCCAGCGGCCGCACCACGCCCACGCCATGAAGGTAACAACCCGAGTCGTACATTGCATGCGAGAGGACCAGCAGTCCCGCTGCCGTTGGCAACGGTCAGGCTTTTCCCGGCCGCGCCCTCGGGTGGCGGCCGGAGGAGGGCAGCGGTGACGGAATTAGGGTTCCCCCAGTCGCCACGCGGAGGCGAGCTATAATTACTATGTAGTGTATAGGAAGATGTGCTAGTGTCTATATGCGTAAACTCACATGGACAACAACCGTACAATTGATGCTAAATTTTTATACATGTCTAAAACCATACTTCTTTTATGTGCACACACAATGTCATGTGCATTTTTTTCGAAAATGGAATCCGGAGGGTTTACTTCTATTGGCAAGAGAATGGTTGTTTTCTCCCAATGTAACGAACTAACAAAGAACTAGTGATAGCTCAAGCCAGATAGTGTGTGTAGGATATTGGCGTACAAGTTCAATCTTTTTATTTGAATATGATGTGGGATCCCTTTATAATTCAAAGAAATTAAGTGATATTGTAATACTTCATAACACATATTATTTCAGAACAAAGGTAATGTATCTTGGTCGACATCCCAGATTTATAGAAGGATTTGTAATCCGACAAGACATAGAAGGAAAGATGCAAATAAAAATGTTCGAATTTTCCCCAAAAATTTGAACTCCCATTGAATTTTGGTCCTACATTTGTTTGATTTCTACATACAAAAATCAGAAAATAAATAAAAAAAGTGATGGTCCTTTTGGAGAAGGCTGCGAGACGCAAGCGGGCCAGGAATGCAGCGGCCCGTTATCCTTCCACCGTTGGAAGCGGGCAGTTGTCGCTGCTCTGTGAAGCCAGCCTCACGCTGTGCCTGCCACTCCAGCAGTCGTGAGGCCCAGCTTTCGCACAGGCCCCAGCGACTGACTACGCAACTTGGAACGGGCGGGCCAGCGATAGCATTCCCGGCCCAGGCCCGCGCAGCCATTCGGCAAAGTCCACACACCTTAATGCCCCCGCTCGGGTTACAAGCTCACGAAGCTGAGCTCGGCGGGAGAAGGGAGTGAGCCGGGTATTTATGTTGGTGTTTTATCTGCTAGGGAAGCGAGGTGGGACTAAACGAGGGGGAGGTCTTGCGCTGCTGCCTGGAGTGGAGTCTGGAGTTGTGGCGTGCGTGGGCTTTGCCGGTGCGCCATTTGAAGCAGGCCATAGCCACATGGCTTGGGCTTGACGCTTGCAGTTCAACGTGTAGATAAATGGGACATAGGTGTACCGTGTCAACCCATAGAAAAAGGTGTACCATGCACACCCCTGTATGCTTTAACCTAGGGGCTTCATAGTTCACCAGCAAACACAATAAGAACAGGATGTCCTTGCAAAGTTGTAGCAGGTCGTACATACATCTGACTCAATCGGCGTGTGCTGATTTGGCTTTAGTAACGATCGGGATGCATAAGAGCATTTCTAATGGATTTCGTAATACTCGAAACCACAAAAGTTTTTTTATGGTAAAGCGCAAACCTGTTTTGCGATATTGCCCACGTCCGACCGGAAGAGGTCCTGCAACTCGAACGCCTCATGCTCTCGCGTTGCACCGTGTCGGACATGGCAAGCCTCCTCTAAAGCGGTCGGTCTGCATGGACGGCGCCATGTGGCTTTGGATGCAGCTGCCAATGGCCAAGGTGGTGTTGGTGATGCAGGAGAGAAAGGACCCCGCCAATGCGCGTGAGCAGATCTCGCTCAACGAATTAGCTTCAATTTTTTCAAAAATATGTCGCAATTGGGACGGTGAGGTCGAACACGGCTGTGATATGGCCGGGCTCCAGACCACGCACCGAAATTTTGTCGGAATAGGTACCTTTTTTGCGATGTTTGAGCAAAGTTTTCCTCTTGCGAAGTTTACAACTTACCTTAAAACCGCCTAGCTAGCTCAAACCGTTCATGTGTAAATTATTCGGTGCATTTATTTTGGCTAAAACCTCAAATAATTATGATTATGGACCTTTTACGGGATGTGCTACAAATAAGCACCCTTCTCGGACCTTTTGCCATTGCCGCCCTGCTTTTTTGGAAATGCAAACCACAAAACTACGGGTGCTAAGCATAGTTTAAAAAACTGGACCAGTGAGTAAACCGATGAGGCGACTGGTTCACTGGTTTGCCGGTCGGGCCACCGGTTCAATGGAGACGAAAATCATTATTTTTAATTAAAAGTTAAGTAAATTAAGGAATAAAATAACCATAGAAGGTATATATATATAGAGTATATTTTAATAGGTAATCAAAATATGGTGGTAATAACAAAAAAAAATGGTGAGTCCAAGTTGTACCGGGTCTCACGTGCTTCTATTTCTACCAACTGCAAAGGTTGCGAGTTCAATTCCTCTTGCATTATTTTTTCCTGGTTTTTTTACCTCTTAGAAAACCGGCAAGGCCTCGGTTCTGGTTTTTTCGGTCGGACCACTAGACCGAATCAGGCTTTTAAACTATGGTGTTAAGACTTAAGACACCTGCTGCTGTTTATAGGGTTTAGGGTCAGTATTCCGCACCTCAGTTATGCCGTACATAAGAAGTAAAAAGCTATCTTGCGACTGAACTGCAGAAATGTGCAGGTTTATCTCTTCGTGGCCAGTGGCATTGGAAGGTAATCCTAATCCACGGTGCTGGCTTCAAGTGACGAGCTCGTTGAGCGGATCCGACGGGCGCGGTGGATAACTCAAATCCCGTGACGGATAGGGTCAAACAAAATATCCGGATCACGGAGGAAACACTCCCAGAAGAGAGATAACTACAAGACTAAACATGCCGATCGAATCTTCCCTTGCTCCCCTCGTTAACTCGCTGCCTGCTGAATCGCTCGACTGATCGGCCAGTGGGCGGTGGCCTTCAGGGGAGAAGAAGAAGACAGGTGCGTTTCATTCAGACCTCTCTTCTCTGCTCTTCTACTCGTGTTCTAGTAGTTTTCATACCACATTGATCCATTTCACTCGATGTTACCAATCTTTCTGCCAAGCCATGATCATTTCTAGGGATAAATTCGAATTTGCGTCCAAACATCCCACAGTTCTATTGAGAATGACTCTGCTACTGAACTCCCAAGTGTTGGCATTGACCGCTGCATATCGGTTTTGAGGGGTTTTCACGTGGATTTTGTAGCACACAATCACGATCACGATCGCGATCGACACGGACACCCCTCGAATAAACGAACAGATAAGATCAGCATTGACGAAATCAGTGTCTGGTACGCTGGCACTTAGAGTTCTTCAGGGTCAGGGAGTACGACTGAATCGCTACTCTTTTAGTTTGTCTTAGCGGGATGATTGAATTGCAAAATATGGGCTGGTTGCCGTAGCTGTTGCTGCCTGTCTCGGTCTTCCATACTGACAAGAGTCAAATATACGCTAGTTGTCAGCAGTCGCGCTAACGAACAGAGTACTAGCAAACACGATGGAGCTTTGAAAACTGTCGAGCACATCCCCCAACTCGATCCCACGCATGTTCCCAGTAGTAGAAAACCCTACACATTATTGATCCGCTGGCTGTAGCTAGGGATTCATTATTCTATATGTGGTGCCAACATGTATTACAAAATCTCCATTCTTCTTATCCTTTTCGTTCTCATCTGAATACAATAGGGCAAATGAAAAACAAGGCACCCTCCTTTTGACATTGGTACCGGTGTGGACAGCCACTGTGCTACGGCCGACGAAAGAGTACAAGCATCTCACGATCGAGTGAGCCGTCACACTCTGCTGGCTGTATGCATTGCACATGGCAAATACAAACTAAATCTTTTCTTTCTTTCGAGGAAAAATGTTGTGAATTTATGACTCTTCTTGGTGATGTAGTGCTGCTGCCAACAAAAGGGCAAGCAGGCTCTCTTGAACTCTAATAGTTAGCTCCCGTGGAGTAGTGTCTTGCTGGAGTTCAATTTAGAGTTTGTTTTTGTGGATTTTTCGTCGTAAAACATTTGTATACACCGTCTTTTCCATTCTACTGCCATGGAACGGCGCACAAATTAAATTAATGGCAAGTTCTCTTGAACTAGCTCCCGTGGAGTAGTTTGTATACTTACTTGTTGGAGTAGTTCAATTTTGAAATCTCTAGCTAGCATGTATGCCACTGTTCGATCATGTTGCATTTCATTTTCAAGATAGTGGTGGTGTGTGCTAGCTTGCAACTGCCACTACCGGAGTAGTCCTCAAACAAACGTGCACCGTTCCATGGAAGTAGTAGAATGAAAAAGAGACACGAACACACCAGAGGCATTGTCGTTGTAACCATTTCGTTCACTCTTTTCTGTGCGACCTAGCTACAGTAGTACGCATGCGTGCTCCCTTAGGTCAAGTGTGAATGACCTGCCCACTGCCACTCACGCAGAAGTGGCTGCCTGCCTATAAGAGGGAGTTTCTACAGGTTCCAAGCTCCTGCAGGTTAAACTAACAAGCTTGTAGTTTCACAGACAGAGAGGCAGGTGAAGATAAGAAGAAGAAGCCATGGGAGAGGAGGAGCCGAGGAAGAAGGGGGATGACCGGAAGAACAAGTACGCGGTGGCCTGCTCCATCATTGGCTCCATCATCTCCATCCTCATGGGCTACGGTAAGCAAAATGAAAACATCGTCATGCATGTCTCTATCCTCTCCAAGTCAATGGCGATGACATGATCTTGTGAACGAATGCAGACACGGGCGTGATGAGCGGCGCGATGCTGTTCATCAAGGAGGACCTCAAGACCAACGACACGCAGGTGCAGGTCCTGGCGGGCATCCTCAACGTCTGCGCGCTCGTCGGCTCCCTCACCGCCGGCCGCGTCTCCGACTGGGTCGGCCGCCGCCGGACCATATCGCTCGCCGCGTGCATCTTCCTCGCCGGCTCGGTCCTCATGGGCCTGGCGCCCAACTTCGCCACGCTCCTCGCGGGACGCTGCGTCGCCGGCGTCGGCGTCGGCTACGCGCTCATGATCGCCCCCGTCTATGCCGCCGAGATCGCGTCGGCGGAGATCCGCGGCTCGCTCACGTCCCTCCCGGAGATTTGCATCAGCTTCGGCATCCTCATAGGCTACGTGGCCAACTACTTCCTCGCCAAGCTGCCGCTCGTCTACGGCTGGCGCACCATGCTGGGGCTCGGCGCGCTCCCTAGCGCCGTGCTCGCCGTCGGCGTCCTGGCCATGCCGGAGTCGCCCCGCTGGCTCGTCATGCGGGGCCGCCCGGAGGAGGCCCTCGCCGTTCTCCGGAAGGTCTGCAACACGGCCGATGAGGCTGACGTCCGGCTCGCGGACATCAAGGCCGCCGCTGGGTTCTCCGAGTGCGACGGCGCCCCCGCGCCTGCAGTCAGCGCCGGCAAAGGCGTGCTCAAGGAGATGTTCGTTCACCCGACTCCGGCCGTCCGTCGCATCCTCGTGGCCGCCTTCGGGATCCACTTCTTCCAGCACCTGTCGGGAATCGAGGCCGTGGTGCTCTACAGCCCGCGGATATTCAAGGCCGCCGGCATAGCAACGCAGAACCAGATCCTGGCGGCGACCATCGGCGTGGGCGTCACCAAGACGGTGTTCATCATGACGGCGATCCTGCTTGTCGACCGCGTCGGCCGGCGCCCGCTCTACCTCTCCAGCCTGGCCGGCATCATCGCCTCCCTCGCCTGCCTCGGCCTGGGCCTCACCGTCATCGAGCGGTCGGCGCCACACCACGCCGCGCGGTGGGCGGTGGCGCTGGCCATCACCACGGTGTTCACCTTCGTGGCCTCCTTCTCCATTGGCGTGGGGCCCATCACGTGGGCGTACAGCTCCGAGGTCTACCCGCTGCGGCTGCGCGCGCAGGGCGCCAGCATCGGCGTGGCCATTAACCGCATAATGAACGCCGGCATCTCCATGACTTTCGTCACCCTGTACAAGGCCATCACCATCGGCGGCGCCTTCTTCCTCTTCGCGGGGCTGGCCGTGGTCGCCGCCACCTTCTTCTACTTCTGCTGCCCGGAGACGCAGGGCAGGGCCCTCGAGGAGATCGAGGAGGTGTTCAGCACCGGTTGGCGCTCGCGACTGCGGCATCGCCCGTCGCCGGTGTCGGTGGAGCTGCCCGAGCACGACAGCAAAGCGCAGCCGTGATCGACGGCGCCGGCCGTATGATCGAGTTATCTTCAGACGAATAGTATTTCGTGCGTATGTACATAGCACCAGTAGCTTCCTGGAACGGTCCTGTGCGCCACGTTCGTATGAGCCCACTATAATCTCTGTTACTGCACTGCTTGGTCCTGATCATGCATGCTGTTGCCTAGTATTTGGTTGAATAATGGTGGACTGGTGGTGCAGTGTGCGGCGAAGGGAAAACGCCCTTTTTTTAGCTGGTGCACGAAGGCAGTAGAACTACACATAGCAAATCAAACACAAATCGAACAGATGTTCTGGTGTAATGTGCTAGTCACTAGCAGCTAGTGTGCTGACCCGGCATTTGAGTGTACACAAAGATACTGGTAATGCTTTAAGCCTGACATATAAATGGAGACATGAAACCAGCTAAAATCATTCGAGATGGTAATAGGACATACAAGTATTCAACAACCTTAATACACCGGGCTTTTCTTCAAGTCTTGTTGGCATATCATGAAAGTGGAACTATCAAGGTCATAATCTTATTTTCCAACATTCATGTTGAGAAATTTCAATGGCTCAACTCCGCAAACATTGTCTTGCTTTCAAAGAGAAATGAGACAAAATTTATTTCAGACTATAGGCTTATTAGCCTTATCCATGACGTGGCAAAAAATCGCGGAGACGATGGCGTCCAGATTGGTGCCTTTCATGAACGTGCTCGGCCCAGACATCTTTTATCAAAATTAGAAGCATTCATAACATTTTTTAGGAAAAACTACACAAGACACCTCCAACACACCAGCTCCTTTGTTCAATTTGGATATTGAAAATGTATTCGATTCGAGGTGTTGGGATTATTTGCTCGACTTGCTTCGCACGAGAGGTTCTGGTCCACGGCTCTCTTGTTGCTTATTGCAAATGCATCTTTAGAGTGTTATTGAGTGGAGTTTTAGGATCCCCTAACCAGCATGAACAGGGGCTGAGACAAGGGGGACCTTTGTTCCCTCTTTTCTTCGACATAGCAATCGACCCCCTTTGTAGACTGGGAATATTCATAGATTGAGAGGGCCTCGTGCTCTCACAGCACCTCTCTTTTTGTCGGTGAAATGGATATCTTCATAAAGCATGTCAACAAAGACATGATAATCTTGCATGTATCATGTATGGTTTTGGGGAGGTAACTAGTTGTCGACAATATATGGTGTCTCGAATCCGGTCTACAGTCATATACCCCATCCAGACCACGACGTGCCAGACGACGATGCCCATGGCGAGAGCTCCACCGACCTAACTAGACACACAACACCTGGACATTTACCACGAGTCCCTAAACTAGATGATTATACAAGGAAGATCACAAGATCAAGTTAACTCTCAAGACATGCGATACTCGATGTATGTCATGAAGACTCCTACCACTAACACCTATATATAAAGAGCGAGTAAGGAAGCACCAGAACTGAAGTTCTCTAGGCCGCTCTCATTTCCCCCTCGTGCTCTCTCCTCCGCCGAGTTGAGAGTCGGCTCTCTCCCTTCGGTTCCTCTCTCCCGCTCCTCTAGCGGCTTCGTTGGATAGAGTGACTAGGAGGGGGATGCCAGGTTTTTGGCCCTCGTGTGCATAGTCGTAGTAGTATTAGGGTTTGTAGTCGGCAGTGTGCTGAATTTTGCCTTCGTGCCGAGAGAATAGCAGTGTATCTCCCAGGCCAGATTCGGAGCTTGGTGGTGGTGCTATCTCTCGTCGTGGTGCTCCTAAGGGTGGAGCCGTAGACGGCATCGAGCGAAGCCATAACCTAATCCATCAATTAGGTATGTTGTTGCGATGTGCTTGGTCTCCATCGGCATCTTCTTCATCTTTCTCCGGTTGGCTGTGGTGGCAAGGGTAGAGGGGGACAAGATGATGTGCGGGAGGCCGCTGCTTGGTGTTGGTAGGAAAGTTGTGCTGCACAAGAGAGCGAACCCACACCACTCTATGCCGTTCAACGGCAGCTGCCGATGCCCTCACGGAGTCGTGCTCGAAGAGATCTCAAGTAGAGGACATAGGGCGAAGGTAGACTCGCCTCTACTTTTTTTGGTCGGTCAGTGAACCTTTTCGATCTTAACCTCCAATGGAGGCCCTTCTCCAACTCCATGACAGTGTCGAGCGTTCCCTACACCCCAATTGGCTTGTTGCTCGGTGGTTAGTGGACGGACGTCTATGGAGCTCGTTCATCGGCGGTGACCTAGGACCTAATCGTGTTTTCATCTACCTTTCCAAGGTCCTCAATGCTTATTTGTAAGGACTGCGTTGTACTTTATTTTTTCTCAAGGTCCTTGATGTAAAAGTATATGTAACCGCCCACTTTTAATGCAGCTTCGAGGCCTCTCCCGTTCAAAAAAAACTAATGCCTATATATACCAGAGGACATTACGCCCTAAAGAAACTGGGGCCTATTTGAAGTCTATCCTAAATTCTAGACCCTAGTCTCTAGTCTATGAAGGCTTAAACCCTAGTTCATACTCATCACGCCGAGTGTCTCTCTAAACTCGACAAGATCTATCTTGTATTGGGTATTGTACTTCTCATCACCACACCAATATATAAAGTCTAAGGGAATTCATCAATTTGGCCTTGTGGCACTGCAGGTAGTCTTTAGTATAATCATTCAATCTAGAGATTGAACAATTCACAAAATAATCATTTAGGAGATTTGGTTCATCTGCTGACTAAGTTTAGTGAGAGCATGAAAAGCTTTAACATTGTCACAAGTTGACTGCTCAACATATATGTCAGCTAGGGAATCCACATATTATGAACCAAGGGAGAGTTGAGGCTGTGTAGCCACTACCTCTTCACCACTTCATTGCTTTTCCTTTCAAGTAAGAAATAGCAAATTTAGTTCTCTGCTTTGTTGTTGTTCTTCTAGATCCAAAATGTTGCTCAACTTTTTGAATCTAGGAGTCAGCATCTCCACCACCAAACTCTATGATGTTGAATTTTAGCAGATTCAACCACTAGTTTTATTCTTATAAATTCCAGTGCTTGAGGAATCCTTTTTAGACTCTTCTCCCATCATATTGTTCTTATTATGTATAATTAAGTAGAGCAAGCTGGTTTTGTGGTTCTTGCTGGATGTGAGGTTCAACTCTAAGCGGTATAGTATTACCATAGTTACGATGCATGTAAGGAGCTTTTGGTGTACCATCTAAATTGATTTCTCTAACCTGCATATCATGGAGTATTCCAGCATCCAGTGTGTTATGTGTACTGTCAACTTGATCGTGCGTTGTGCTTCCTTAACCATATGTGTGTCCATGAAGCGGGGTTTTGTCAACGCGTGAGTTACTATGACTGCTTCAGCATATTTAGCCAGCAGTTGAGCAAAGTTGGCTTGAATAGTTGTGAAAATCTCTTGTAAACTAGCAAAGTTTGCTTGCACTGTCTCTGAAAATTCTAAGAGTTATATTCTATTGTCTTTTCTATTTTGCCTCGTATTCTTAACATCAAGTTGCAATAATTCCAACTCTACCATGTCAGTATCACTAGATTTTGCTAGTTTTGTCATCTGACCTAAAGACATGAAGGTTTTATACCGACTGTGTGTCAACTACCTTACAGTTGAACCTGATCGAAGAACAAAAGGAGGAAATTTTACTTCATCTAAAAAGAAAACCAGGCCTTTGGCAATTGATCATGCTGCCGCCAACACTGCCACCTATACCGCCTCGTCCCCATGAAGTGCACGTATCAGGGTGGGATTGGAATTTTGCACTAAAGAAAAGTTCTTTGAAAACTCTTTTTAGATCAAGGCCAAAGGCCTGACATTAAACTGATAACGCCATCAATGGCGACCAGATACAAAATGTTTAACCCATCTTACAATAACGAACTATACCCACACACAAGAACATGCCTACCGAAGACTATAGACATAAGCGCGGAAGCAGAGCAAGGGCTGGACGGGTGTCGGTTTCGGGCCAGAGCACACCCAAACGAGCGAGCCATCGAACACTATGATACGTCGCAAACGTATCTATAATTTTTGATGCTCCATGCTTGTTTTACACCAATTGATTTGTGTTTTGTTTACACTTCGTGGTATTTTTATGCATTTTCTGGACTAACCTATTAACAAGATGCCACAGTGTCAGTTCATGTTTTCTGCTGTTTTTGTGTATCAAAAAAGTTACACAAGAAATATCTCGGAATTGGACAAAACAAAAGCCGAAGTTCGTATTTACCTAAAAGGAAGACGGAGTCCAGAGGAGAGACGGAGCCAGACCAGGAGGCGGCCGCACCATAGGGTGGTGTGGGCCCCTGGTCCACCCCCTGACATTGCCCTTCCGCCTATAAATTCCCTTCATCGGGAAAACCCTAAAGGATTGAACACTTTTCCACGAAACATACTGCAAGCCGTTGCCATCGTTGTCCCGAGATCGGGAGGGTCTAGAAGCTCTTCCCGACACCCTGCCGGAGAGGGGAATCATCACCGGAGGCCTTCTTCATCACCATGCCTGCCTCCGGAGTGATGCGTGAGTAGTCTACCTTGGACTATGGGTCCATAGCAGTAGCTAGATGGTTGTCTTCTCCTCCATGTGCTTCATGTCTAGATCTTGTGAGCTGCCTATAATGATCAAGATTATCGTTATGTAATTCTACATGTTGTGTTTGTTGGGATCCGATGAATATTGAGTACTATGTCAAGTTGATTGTTGATTTATCATGTCTATGTTATTTATGATCTTGCATGCTCTCCGTTGCTAGTAGATACTTTGGCCAAGTAGATGCTTGTGACTCCAAGAGGGAGTATTTATGCTCGATAGTGGGTTCATGCCTCTAATAATATGGGAGAGTGACAATAACTTCTAAGGTTGTAGATGTGCTGTTGCTACTAGGAGAGAAAACAACAATCTTTTGTTCAAGGATAATTGTATTGTTTACATTACACACTTTGCTTAAGGCTATAATCTGTTGCTTGCAACTTAATACCCAAGGGTTGTTCGGATGATATCCCGCGGGTGGATTATTAGTCATAGATGCAGTTGGATTACGGTCTATGTATTATGTTGTAATGCCCAAGTGAATTTCATAGTGATCTTCATGACATGTACATGCATTGTTATGCATTCTTTATTTTGTCAATTGCCCAACTGTAATTTTTTTTACCCAGCATGTTATTTATCTTTATGGAGAGACACCTCTAGTGAACTATGGACCCCGGTCCATTCTTTTACATATATATTACCATCTACTGCAAGCACTGTTTACTTTCCGCAAGCATTATTTACTTACTGCAAACAAACATCTTTTTTCCACAAGATATGTTTAATCCTTTGTTTTCAGCAAACCAGTGAGATTGACAACCTCATTGCAAGTTGGGGCAAAGTTTCTTGGTTGTGTTGTGTGCAGGTTCCACGTTGCTGTTGGCGCCGGTAGTGTGCCCTGCCAAAAGCCAGTTAGCAACAACCTTCAGAAGTGGTTTCTTTCTCCTACTGGTCATTCATCAAACCGGCTCTTCCTTCACAAAGGCCTGAACATGACTCCATATGAAATACTCACCAGAAGCAAGCCCAACATCAAGTACTTCCGGGTTTTTGGTTGTAAGTGTTTCTTTCTTAGGAAAGGAGTTTGTTTAGGTAAATTTGATCCAAAAGCATTAGAAAGAATTTTTGTTAGTTATGGTGCTGAATCCCACACTTATAGAGTCTTCAACAAGTCCACCAGACGCGTTGAAGAATCTTGTAGTGTGGTATTCAAAGAAAATGATAGCTCCCAAGGGGGCGAGATGTTACTTGTGATGTAGATGATGAAATACCTCAAGATGCCATAAGAAGAATGGGCGTGGGATTTATCTGCCCCATTGAGGGACACCTTGTGGTGGACCAAAAAGAACTATGCTCTACTCAAGTGGAGCCCTCATCTACACAAGTTCAACAAGCCTCTCCCGAAGAAGCAACTAATGCACCAACCAAAGAACAAGACAATGACCTTCATGAAGAAGAAGGGGAGCCACCATCCTCTCTGGTTATTCGAACCGCCTCTAATTCTTCCCAAGAACAAGATCAACCTACTCATGAAGACAATGATGATCAAGGTCAAGACGGGGACCAAAATGATCAAGATGATCAAGTGATCCCTCAAAGTTCAAATGAGGAGATCGAAGCCCGTCGCAAAAGAAGAGTTGAAAGGAACTTGGAACTTAGAGGTCATACCCTTGAGAGAGTTATTGGAGATTTAAGAGGCAAGGTGTCAACCCAGAGTCAATTGGAAAATTTAGCAATCATCAAGCCTATATCTCCATGGTTGAACCCAAGAAAGTATTTGAAGCACTTGAAGATCCAGATTGGTTGCATGCTATGCATGAAGAACTCAAGAACTTCAAGCGCAATAATGTGTGGGTGTTAGTAGAGGAGCCAAGAGAGTGCCACAATGTGATTGGCACAAAGTGGATATTCAAGAACAAGCAAGATGAGCATGGAATTGTTGCGAGGAACAAGGCAAGATTGGTAGCTCAAGGTTTCTCTCAAGTTGAAGGCATTGACTTTGGAGAAACTTATGCACCCGTGGCTCACCTTAAGTCCATCAGTATCCTTCTTGCATATGCCACTCATCATAATTTTAAGTTGCAACAAATGGATGTTAAAAGTGTTTTTCTTAATGGTCCCTTGAAAGAGGAGGTGTATGTTAAGCAACCCACGGGGTTTGAGGATCTCAACTTCCCTAACCATGTCTACAAACTCCATAAGGCCCTCTATGGACTTAAACAAGCTCCACGTGTGTGGTATGAGCACCTTAGGGAGTTGTTGTTAGACCGTGGGTTTGAAGTTGGGCAAATCGATCCCACTCTTTTTACTAAGAGCATCAATGGGGAGATTTTTGTATGCCAACTATATGTTGATGATAGTATCTTTGGCTCTACTAACAAAGCTTTTAATGATGAATTTTCAAAGCTTATGACCGATAGGTTTGAGATATCTATGATGGTCGAAATGAAGTTATTTCTTGGTTTTGAAATCAAGCAATTGAAAGAAGGGACATTTATTAATCAAGCCAAATATGTCCAAGACATGATCAAGAGGTTCAAGATGAAGGAACTAAATGGGGCCACCATGCCAATGCCCACTAAATGTCATCTTGAACTTGATCCCAATGGTAAAGATGTGGATCAAAAGGTATACTGCTCTATGATTGGTTCTTTGCTTTACCTTTGCACATCTAGACCTGATATTGTGTTGAGTGTAGGTGTGTGTGCAAGGTATCAAGTCGCTCCTAAAGAAAGCCACCTAGTGGCGGTCAAGAGAATCTTTTGATATTTAGTTCATACCCCAACTTATGGGCTTTGGTACCCTAAAGGATCAACTTTCTCTCTTTGTGGCTACAAGGATTCGGATTGGGCCGGTGACAAGGATGATAGGAAATCAACCTCCAGGGCTTGCTAATTTCTTGGTAGGTGATACGTCTCAAACATATCTATAATTTTTGATGCTCCATGCTTGTTCTTTCACCATTTGCTTAGTGTTTTGTTACACTTCGTGGCGTTTTTATGCATTTTCTAGAACTAACCTATTAACAAGATGCCACAGTGCCAGCTCCCTATTTTTTGCTGTTTTTGTGTTTCAGAAAAGTTACACAGGAAATATTCTCGGAATTGGATGAAACAAAAGCCGAACATCCCAATATTTACCGAAGCTTCCAGAAGACTGAAGAGGAGACGGAGAGGGGCCAGGGGCCAGCCTCACCACCAGGGGGTGCGGCCCAGCCCCTGGCCGCGCCGCCCTATGGTGAGGGCCCCCTGGTCCACTTCTGACGCTGCCCCTTTGCCTATAAAGACCCCCCGATGGGAAAAACCTAAAAACCCGATCAATTTTCCAGAAACACATCGCGATCCGTCGCCGTCGTCGACCCAAGATCGGGAGGGTCCAGAAGCTCTTCTCGGCACCCTGCCGGAGAGGGGAATCGCCACCGGAGGTCTTCTTCATCGCCATGCTTGCCTCCGGCGTGATGAGTGAGTAGTCTACCTTGGACTATGGGTCCATAGCAGTAGCTAGATGGTTGTCTTCTCCACCATGTGCTTCATGTTTAGATCTCGCGAGCTGCCTTACATGATCGAGACCACCTTTATGTAATTCTACATGTTGTGTTTGTTGGGATCCGATGAATATTGGTGTTATGTTAAGTTGATGTGCTGAATATTATCTTATGTTATCTCTATGTTGTTTATGATCTTGCATGCTCTCCGTTGTTAGTAGCTATCTTGGCCAAGTAGATACTAGTGACTCCAAGAGGGGGTATTTATGCTCGATAGTTGGGTTCATGCCTCTACTTAATCTGGGGGAATGACAGAAACCTCTAAGGTTGTAGATGTGCTGTTGCCACTAGGGAGAAAACAACATTCTTGTGTCCAAGGACATTCATTTTGTTTACATTACACACTTTGCTTAATACAGTTATCTGTTGTTCGCAACTTAATACTCAAGGGGTCCTCAGATGATTCCCTGCGAGTGGATTATTAGTCATAGATGCAGTTGGATGGCGGTCTATGTATTTTGTTGTAATGCCCAGAGTAAATCTCATAGTGATCCTCGTGACATATGCACGTTATCTTTATTCTATCAATTGCCCAACTGTAATTTGTTTACCCAGCATGTTGTTATTTATCTTATGGAGAGACACCACTAGTGAACTGTGGACCCTGGTCCAATTTCCTTTACATTGTTACACCGCTTACTTTAACTCGCACTGTTTACTTTCTCGCATACTACTACTACTGTTTTCCACTCGATACGCTCATACCTTTGTTTACAGCAAACTGGTGAGATTGACAACCTCATCGTAAGTTGGGAGCAAAGTTCTTGGTTGTGTTGTGTGCAGGTTCCACGTTACTGCTGGTGCAAAGCAAAGCCGGGACGAGGCGCCTTATAAATTATCCGGAGCTGTCGCGAAGCTAGCAGGCATCACCTTCTGACGTTTGGCTTTTTACTACTGGTTCGATAAACCTCGGTTTCTTACTGAGGGAAAACTTGCTACTGTGATCATCATACCTTCCTCTTGGGGTTCCCAACTGGGTGGTTATCTGCCCACATCAAGCTAATTTTCTGGAGCCGTTGCCGGGGAAAAAAAGACTTCTGCAAGGGGAGTTTCGCATGCACATCCTTTACTTTGTTTTAGTTTTGCTTTACTTTATTTTTGCTTGCTTCGTTTTTATCAAAAAATACAAAAAAAATTAGTTTCCTTTATAGTTGTTACTTTATTACTCTTAGTTCATTATGTTGTTCCCTAAGTATGTTTTGGAGGACCTCTCAGTAGGTAGTGGTTCTATTATTGGGAAAAGTAACATTGAGGAGTTCTTTAATCATATTAGCATGCATAAAGATGTCGAGGATAAATCTTTGGCTGAGCTCGCTCCTAGTTATGAAGTTGCTTCTGCTTATTTAGTTCACATGTTGGAGGCTAGGTTTGTTAACCTCAACCCTTTTATGCAACAAATGTTTCTTAAGCTTCATGATATCAAAGACTCCGAAAAGAAAGATTTTATCTTGGAGACTTTGCATAGAGAATTTAGAGATGTTGCTATTGAAGCTAGGAAAGTTTTTGAGCATTTTAATATGCTTGGCGCACCTATTAATGTTGTTGGTACAAGCAATGAAGATTTTAAAGTACCAATTCCTTGCAAACTTGTAGGATTGCATGAAGCTTTGGAAAAGAATTTCGATTGGATTTGTCCTGAAAACCCTTTTGATGAAAGTAGTGTACCAAAGCGTGATCACAAGGGATCCTCAAAAACTCATTTGGACACAATTCAATTTATTGTTGAAAAGACTTCTGCAATTGATCTTAATGCCTCATTTGATATTACTTGATTTGCACCTAGCTTAAAGGCGTTAAAGAAAAGCACTCTTGGGAGATAACCCATTGTTTTACTTTCATTCTTTTTCTTTTATTTGAGTCTTGGAAGTTATTACTACTGTAATAACCGCTCCTTATCCTTTTTATTTCGTTTATGTGCCAAGAGAAACCTCTAATTTGAGTGAGGTAAGATTTGGCGATGTTGCTATCCTGAAATAGATTTCGGTGCTGCACCGTAAAAATTCGTGAAAATTCTCAGAATATCTTTTCGACCTGAGATTTCTTGTGCGTATTCCCCAGGTTATATCCAAACTTTCATTAGTTTTACACTTTTTGATTTGAGCAACAGAAAATGCTCGAAAAAATCAACCTTTGTCAGCTATTCTGTTTTGACAGATTTCTGTCACTATTTGTGTTTGCCTCTCGATCGCTTTCTTTTTTAGTTCTTTTGATCATGGAACTTTTGGGGAAGTTGCTACAGTAGTATATGCTTTATGTGTGGTGGTTTTGAGTTGAAATCTGAAGCAAAAAGGGGTTGATTCATTATTATGCTTACACTAACGTTGCTAATAGAATTATGTTGAGTTTTGTATGAAGGAAGTTTTCAAGTGTAGGGATTGGCGAATGATGAGATGAGTTGAAGAATGGAAAAAAGCTCAAGCTTGGGGATGCCAATGCACCCCAAAAAATATCCAAGAGGTATAAGCGTCAAAGCTTGGGGATGCCCCCGAGGTACCCCTTCTTCATCGGCAAAAATCAGGTCACCTTTCAACACACTATATTTTTATTGCTTCATGCACTATGCATTTTTATTGGAGCATCTTTACTTTAGTTTTCAGTTTTTTTTAGTTTTGTTTGCTGCAATAAATGGTTGGACCCCAACAAATTTCTTTTGGAGAAGTTGCCTTGCTTTTCATTTGTCAAGAACACTCCGTTTTTCACTCTTATAGTTCGACGAGTGTTCTCTTTTTCTAGAACTGTGTTTAGCTTTTGTTTTTCGCCTTGATTTTTGTTCAGATCTTGTTTTATCTCTATATCAAGGTGTATTTTGACCTCTGATCCGTGTTGGTTTTCATCAAAAAAGTTATTTCAAAAAGGTTCGAATGCTGTTGGAAAAGAGAAAAAGTTTCATGCAAAAAAGTGGTACAAAAAGGAGCTTGTTTAGACTGCGGCTTAGACTTTTTCATGTCTTGCTTGATGGCGTTTTGATAGTATGCTTAGTGGTTTTGCTGTAGCATGACTTGTCTCAAATGACTGAGATTGCTTAATGAGCCTTTGAAAAAATCATGCGTTGTTTTTTATTATTTGGAAGCATTAATTTGGTTTTCTCCTTGATGCTTTATTTGGGTTGACTTGGCGCATGCTTACACATGTTTGACTCATACAAAGTCGCCATAAGCCTCTATGATCATTTAGTTTTTGACTTTTGATGCCATCTTATGCTTCTCTTAATGATGTTTTATCGCTATGCATGATTATGGCCGTTATTGCTCTCTTAGTTTGTCGCTCCCAGTCTTTTGCTAGCCCTCATTTTGTACTGAGTATGAGCTCTACTTGTGCATCCAACTCCCAAAAACCAAGTTTTTCCAATGTGTCCACCATACATACCTATTAGCAATTTTCTATTCCAAAGTACATTTGACTTACTTTTATCTATCCTTCAAATTAAACTCTTTTTGGTGTTATGCGAAAATTGGTCAGTAAAGCTCTCACAAACCTGATGGCGCACTTTATTTTTCTCATTCTTAAAAATTTGACATTGTGGCTCTCTTATGTTGAGTTGTTATGCTTGCAAGTTGTAAGTTGGAAATTAGCCAAACCATGCCGTCATGGGGTAAGCTTTCAACATTGCACTTCTTATTTGAGTTGATATCGTGATCTTTTGTTTATGGATACTCGTGATGTGAAATAAGTTGGTAATCTTGCGGGATCATGGAGTTTTTATATGTGTTAGAGAAATGCCTGGGCCGCCAATCTAAGCCATGCATAATTCATGGTGGAAATTTACAGCATGCCCATAGTGAACATTCGATGACGCATCTCAAAATAAAAAGCTATACCAATGGTAAATAAAAGAGATGTCGAGGTGTTCATTGTCTGTTTGTCCTATCATTTTGATGTGGGCTTGTTCCATGTCATCGGGCACGGAGGTACCCCGTTGGCGGTTCTCGATGATACGCATATACTTACAATGACAAGAGCTTGCTTGGGACTCTAAGTCGAGTAGCATGAGGTTTGGGTATTCGTACTTCACGGGACACGAGGTTTTCAACTTATGATTTGTCAAGCATATGCTTCATAATTGTACTCGCATTAACTTTAACCATTCAAGATGCCTATGATGGGGGCAATGAGAGCTCAAAGCTAGTAAGTACCATAATTTTTGAAGGTTTATAAAACTTAAAATCACTGCTTCCCTCTGTGAAGGGCTTTCTTTTTACTTTTATGTTGAGTCTCTACCTTCTACCTTATGCACCGTCTAAGAGAGCATAGTTGTCATTCTGAGTTTAATGTGCATAGTCCCAAAGTTTATCATTGATTGATTCATGATTTTGGTTTCACTTGTTCTTAAATTATTTGTATCTAGTCGCCCTCTTAAACTTGAAGGTGTCCTATGCATTTATGTTTTGCTATTCCATGAAGGACAAGCTGAAAACCATTTGCTATGTTTTTCCATATGATTTGAACACACATTTGACTTTCATTGTTTCATTTTCATGATCTTTTGTTTGTGTTCTTTTTCATGTTATAACATGGTTGCTAAGTTTCTTCTATTAAGATTATGTCTTTCATGCCCATATTTTAAGTTCTTTTGATCCCAGCACTCAATGCTTACATAGATGATCAAGATTGTGTTGGTGCATGTCACCTCAAAAATTATTCTTTTGTTATCACTTACCTACTCGAGGACGAGCAGGAGTTAAGCTTGGGGGATGCTTGATACGTCTCAAATGTATCTATAATTTTTGATGCTCTATGCTTGTTCTTTCACCATTTGCTTAGTGTTTTGTTACACTTCGTGGCGTTTTTATGCATTTTCCGGAACTAACCTATTAACAAGATGCCACATTGCCAGTTCCCTATTTTCTACTATTTTTGTGTTTCAGAAAAGTTAAATAGGAAATATTCTCGGAATTGGATGAAACAAAATCCGAACATCCCAATATTTGCCGAAGCTTCCAGAAGACCGAAGAGGAGACGGAGAGGGGCCAGGGGCCAGCCTCACCACCAGGGGGCGCGGCCCAGCCCCTGGCCGTGCCACCCTATGGTGAGGGCCCTCTGGTCCATTTCTAATGCCACCCCTTCGCCTATGAAGACCCCCCGATGGGAAAAACCTAAAAACCCGATCAATTTTCCAGAAACACATCGCGATCCGTCGCCGTCGTCGACCCAAGATTGGGAGGGTCCAGAAGCTCTTCTCGGCACCCTGCCGGAGAGGGGAATCGCCACCGGAGGTCTTCTTCATCACCAGGCTTGCCTCCGGCGCGATGAGTGAGTAGTCTACCTTGGACTATGGGTCCATAGCAGTAGCTAGATGGTTGTCTTCTCCACCATGTGCTTCATGTTTAGATCTCGTGAGCTGCCTTACATGATCGAGATCACCTTTATGTAATTCTACATGTTGTGTTTGTTGGGATCCGATGAATATTGGTGTTATGTTAAGTTGATGTGCTGAATATTATCTTATGTTATCTCTATGTTGTTTATGATCTTGCATGCTCTCCGTTGTTAGTAGCTATCTTGGCCAAGAAGATACTAGTGACTCCAAGAGGGGGTATTTATGCTCGATAGTTGGGTTCATGCCTCTACTTAATCTGGGGGAATGACAGAAACCTCTAAGGTTGTAGATGTGCTGTTGCCACTAGGGAGAAAACAACATTCTTGTGTCCAAGGACATTCATTTTGTTTACATTACACACTTTGCTTAATACAGTTATCTGTTGTTCGCAACTTAATACTCAAGGGGTCCTCGGATGATTCCCCGCGAGTGGATTATTTGTCATAGATGCAGTTGGATGCCGGTCTATGTATTATGTTGTAATGCCCAGAGTAAATCTCATAATGATCCTCGTGACATATGCACGTTATCTTTATTCTATCAATTGCCCAACTGTAATTTGTTTACCCAGCATGTTGTTATTTATCTTATGGAGAGACACCACTAGTAAACTGTGAACCCTGGTCCAATTTCCTTTACATTGTTACACCGCTTTACTTTAACTCGCACTGTTTACTTTCTCGCATACTACTACTGTTTTCCACTCGATACGCTCATACCTTTGTTTACAGCAAACCGGTGAGATAGACAACCTTATCGTAAGTTGGGAGCAAAGTTCTTGGTTGTGTTGTGTGCAGGTTCCACGTTGCTGCTGGTGCAAAGCAAAGCCTAGACGAGGCGCCTTATATATTGTCTGGAGCTGTCGCGAAGCTAGCAGGTATCACCTTCTGACGTTTGGCTTTTTCCTACTGGTTTGATAAACCTCGGTTTCTTACTGAGGGAAAACTTGCTACTGTGCTCATCATACCTTCCTCTTGGGGTTCCCAACTGGGTGGTTATCTGCCCACATCAAGCTAATTTTCTGGCGCCGTTGCCGGGGAAAAAGAAGACTTCTGCAAGGGGAGTTTCGCACGCACATCCTTTACTTTGTTTTAGTTTTGCTTTACTTTATTTTTGCTTGCTTTGTTTTTATCAAAAAATACAAAAAAAATTAGTTTCCTTTATAGTTGTTACTTTATTACTCTTAGTTCATTATGTTGTTCCCTAAGTATGTTTTGGAGGACCTCTCAGTAGGTAGTGGTTCTATTATTGGGAAAAGTAACATTGAGGAGTTCTTTAATCATATTAGCATGCATAAAGATGTCGAGGATAAATCTTTGGCTGAGCTCGCTCCTTGTTATGAAGTTGCTTCTGCTTATTTAGTTCACATGTTGGAGGCTAGGTTTGTTAACCTCAACCCTTTTATGCAACAAATGTTTCTTAAGCTTCATGATATCAAAGACTCCGAAAAGAAAGATTTTATCTTGGAGACTTTGCATAGAGAATTTAGAGATGTTGCTATTGAAGCTAGGAAAGTTTTTGAGCATTTTAATATGCTTGGCGCACCTATTAATGTTGTTGGTACAAGCAATGAAGATTTTAAAGTACCAATTCCTTGCAAACTTGTAGGATTGCATGAAGCTTTGGAAAAGAATTTCGATTGGATTTGTCCTGAAAACCCTTGTGATGAAAGTAGTGTACCAAAGCGTGATCACAAGGGATCCTCAAAAACTCATTTGGACAAAATTCAATTTATTGTTGAAAAGACTTCTGCAATTGATCTTAATGCCTCATTTGATATTACTTGATTTGCACCTAGCTCAAAGGCGTTAAAGAAAAGCACTCTTGGGAGATAACCCATTGTTTTACTTTCAGTTCTTTTCTTTTATTTGAGTCTTGGAAGTTATTACTACTGTAATAACCGCTCCTTATCCTTTTTATGTCGTTGTTGTGCCAAGAGAAATCTCTAATTTGAGTGAGGTAAGATTTGGGGATGTTGCTGTCCTGAAACAGATTTTGGTGCTGCACCGTAAAAATTCATGATAATTCTCAGAATATCTTTTTGACCTGTGATTTCTTGTTCATATGCCCCAGGTTATATCCAAACTTTCATTAGTTTTACACTTTTTGATTTGAGCAACAGAAAACCCTCGAAAAAATCGACCTTTGTCAGCTGTTCTGTTTTGACAGATTTTTGCCACTATTTGTGTTTGCCTCTCGATCGCTTTCTTTTTGAGTTCTTTTGATCACGGAACTTTTGGGGAAGTTGCTACAGTAGTATATGCTTTATGTGTGGTGGTTTTGAGTTGAAATCTAAAGCAAAAAAGGGTTGATTCATTATTATACTTACACTAATGTTGCTAATAGAATTGTGTTGCGTTTTGTACGAAGGAAGTTTTCAAGTGTAGGGATTGGAGAATGATGAGATGAGTTGAAGAATGGACAAAAGCTCAAGCTTGGGAATGCCCACACACCCCAAGAAATATCCAAGAGGTACAAGCGTCAAAGCTTGGGGATGCCCCCGAGGCACCCCTTCTTCATCGGCAAAAATCAGGTCACCTTTCAACACACTATATTTTTATTGCTTCATGCACTATGCGTTTTTCTTGGAGCGTCTTTACTTTAGTTTTCAGTTTGTTTAGTTTGTTTGCTGCGATAAATGGTTGGACACCAACAAATTTCTTTTGGAGAAATTTCCTTGCTTTTCATTTGCCAAGAACACTCCGTTTTTCACTCTTATCGTTCAACGAGTGTTCTCTTTTTTCTAGAACTGCGTTTAGCTTTCGTTTTTTGCCTTTATTTTTGTTCAGATACTGTTTTATATTTATATCAAGGTGTATTTTGACCTCTGGTCCGTGTTGGTTTTCATCAAAAAAGTTATTTCAAAAAGGTTCGAATGGTGTTGGAAAAGAGAAAAAGTTTCATGCAAAAAAGTGGTACAAAAAGGAGCTTGTTTAGACTGCGGCTTAGACTTTTTCATGTCTTGCTTGATGGTGCTTTGATTGTATGCTTAGTGGTTTTTCTGTAGCATGACTTGTCTCAAATGACTGAGATTGCTTAATGAGCCTTTGAAAAAATCATGCGTTGTTTTTTATTATTTGGAAGCATTAATTTGGTTTTCTCCTTGATGCTTTATTTGGGTTGACTTGGCGCATGCTTACACATGTTTGACTCATACAAAGTCGCCATAAGCCTCTATGATCATTTAGTTTTTGACTTTTGATGTCATCTTATGCTTCTCTTAATGATGTTTTGTCGCTATGCATGATTATGGCCGTTATTGCTCTCTTAGTTGGTCGCTCCCAGTCTTTTGCTAGCCCTCATTTTGTACTGAGTATGAGCTCTACTCGTGCATCTAACTCCCAAAAACCAAGTTGTTCCAATGTGTCCACCATACATACCTATTAGCAATTTGCTATTCCAAAGTACATTTGACTTGCTTTTATCTATCCTTCAAATTAAACTCTTCTTGGTGTTATGCGAAAATTGGTCAGTAAAGCTCTCACAAACCTGATGGCACACTTTATTTTTCTCGTTCTTAAAAATTTGACATTGTGGCTCTCTTATGTTGGATTGTTATGCTTGCAAGTTGTAAGTTGGAAATTAGCCAAACCATGCTGTCATGGGGTAAGCTTTCAACATTGCACTTCTTATTTGAGTTGATATCGTGATCTTTTGTTTATGGATACTCGCGATGTGAAATAAGTTAGGAATCTTGCGGGATCATGGAGTTTTTATATGTGTTAGAGAAACACCTGGGCCGCCAATCTAAGCAATGCATAATTCATGGTGGAAATTTACAGCATGCCCATAGTGAACATTCGACGACGCATCTCAAAATAAAAAGCTATACCAATGGTAAATAAAAGAGATGTCGAGGTGTTCATTGTCTGTTTGTCCTGTCATTTTGATGTGGGCTTGTTCCATGTCATCGGGCACGGAGGTACCCCGTTGGCGGTTCTCGATGATACGCATATACTTACAATGACAAGAACTTGCTTGGGACTCTAAGTCGAGTAGCATGAGGTTTGGGTATTCGTACTTCACGGGACACGAGGTTTTCAACTTATAATTTGTCAAGCATATGCTTCATAATTGTACTCGCATTAACTTTAACCATTCAAGATGCCTATGATGGGGGCAATGAGAGCTCAAAGCTAGTAAGTACCATAATTTTTGAAGGTTTATAAAACTTGCAATTACTACTTCCCTCTGCGAAGGGCCTTTCTTTTTTACTTTTATGTTGATTCTCCACCTGCTACCTTATGCACCGTCTAAGAGAGCATAGTTGTCGTTCTGAGTTTAATGTGCATAGTCCCAAATTTTATCATTGATTGATTCATGATTTTGGTTTCACTTGTTCTAAAATTATTTGTATCTAGTCACCCTCTTAAACTTGAAGGTGTCCTATGTATTTATGTTTTGCTATTCCATAAAGGACAAGCTGAAAACCATTTGCTATGTTATTCCATATGATTTGAACACACGTTTGACTTTCATTGTTTCATTTTCATGATCTTTCGTTTGTGTTCTTTTTCATGTTATAACATGGTTGCTAAGTTTCTTCTATTATGATTATGTCTTTCATGCCCATGTTTTAAGTTCTTTTGATCCCAGCACTCAATGCTTACATAGATGATAAAGATTGTGTTGGTGCATGTCACCTCAAAAATTATTATTTTGTTATCACTTACCTACTCGAGGACGAGCAGGAGTTAAGCTTGGGGATGCTTGATACGTCTCAAACGTATCAATAATTTTTTATGCTCCATGCTTGTTCTTTCACCATTTGCTTAGTGTTTTGTTACACTTCGTGGCGTTTTTATGCATTTTCTGGAACTAACCTATTAACAAGATGCCACAGTGCCAGTTCCCTGTTTTCTGCTATTTTTGTGTTTCAGAAAAGTTACACGGGATATATTCTCGGAATTGGACGAAACAAAAGCCGAACATCCCAATATTTACCGAAGCTTCCAGAAGACCGAAGAGGAGACGGAGAGGGGCCAGGGGCCTGCCTCACCACCAGGGGCGCGGCCGAGCCCCTTGATGTCTACACATGCTTCTGTTCTTGTAGACAGTGTTGGGCCTCCAAGTGCAGAGGTTTGTAGAGCAGCAACAAGTTTCCTTTAAGTGGATCACCCAAGGTTTATCGAACTCAGGGAGGAAGAGGTCAAAGCTATCCCTCTCAAGCAACCCTGCAATTACGATACAGAAAGTCTCTTGTGTCCCCAACACACCCAATACACTTGTCAGATGTATAGGTGCACTAGTTCGGCGAAGAGATAGTGAAATACAAGTAGTAGTGATGATTATAAGTAGCAAATGTGACTTGAAGTAAATATCGCTGCGAGCAAACATGTAACAAAACAGGAAGTAAACGGTGTGCAAAGCTTGGAAACAAGGCCTAGGGATCATACTTTCACTAGTGGACACACTCCCAACAAATATAACATAATTGAACAAATAAACAACTTCTCTTCACTATGGTACTCTGAATTACTCTCCTATTGAACAACACTAATCATTGCGTAGGGCTACGAAGCACTCCTTAAAGTTCATCAAGTACTTGACAAACACCACTCATAGAGATATTCAAATCAGATCACAACTCAAGATAGATATTATTGCAACTTAGACCAAGTACTAACACGGTGCACACACTGTCAACATTACACCATGAAAGGAGGAATAGATCACTTCAATACTATCATAGTGATAATTATTCTCATAATCCATAAAAGATCACAATCGTAGCCTAGACCAAGTACCACCACGATGCACGCACTGTCACCGTTACACCATGGCAGGAGGAATAGATTACTTTAATAACATCACTAGAGTACACATAATATCTGAATAATAACATCTACTTGTTCAACATGATACAAAGCTCACGATCACATAAATATCACATCATGGGAGAGAGAGGTGAACCACATAGCTACCGGTAGAGCCCTCAGCCCCGAGGGAGAACTACTCCCTCCTCATCATAGGAGACAGCAAGGTTGATGGAGATGGCGGTGAGGTCGATGGAGACAGCGGAGACGGCGATGGAGATCGATGGAGATGGCTCTGGGGGCACTTCCCCGTCCCGGCAGGGTGCCGGAACAGAGACTTCTGTCCCCCGAAATTTGGCTTCGACGGCGGCGGCGCTGCGGAACTATTCTAGAAATTTCGCCGACTCCCTTAGGGTTTTCCGTCCCGAGGCTTCTTATAGGCGAAGGGGCATCGTCAGGGGGCAGCCAGGGGCTCCTCACACCAGGGTGGCGCGGCCAGGGCCTGGGCCGCGCCACCTATGTGTGAGGGCGGCCTCTGGCCCCCCTCCGGCTCTCTTTCGGTCTTCGGGAAGCTTCCAGGAAAAATAAGACTTCTGGCTTTTGTTTTGTCCAATTCCGAGAATATTTCCTGTGTAGCTTTTCTGAAACACAAAAACAACAGAAAATAGGGAAGTGGCACTGTGGCATCTTGTCAATAGGTTAGTTCCGGAAATCGCATAAAAACGCCACGAAGTGTAACAAAACACAAGGCAAATGGTGCAAAAACAAGCATGGAGCATCAAAAATTATAGATACGTTTGAGACGTATCAAGCATCCCCAAGCTTAACTCCTGCTCGTCCTCGAGTAGGTAAGTGATAACAAAAGAATAATTTTTGAGGTGACATGCACCTACACAATCTTGATCATATAAGTAAGCATTTGTGAGCTGGGATCATAAGAACTTAAAACATGGGCATGAAAGATATAATCTTGACAATAAGAACTTAGCAACCATGTTGTAAACATGAAACTGAACACAAACAAAAGATCATGAATAATGAAACAATGAAAGTCAAACAGTGTGTTCAAATCATATGGCAAAACATAGTAAATGGTTTTCAGCTTGGCCTTCAAAGAGAGCAAAACATAAATGCATAGGACACCTTCAAGTTTAAGAGGGCGACTAGATACAAGTAATTTAAGAACAAGTGAAACCAACAATATGAATCAATCAATGAAAACTTTGGGACAATGCACATTATACTCAGAATGACAACTATGCTCTCTTAATGGTGCATAAAGATAGAAGGTGGTGACTCAACATAAAAGTAAAAAAAAGGCCCTTCGCAGAGGGAAGCAGTGATTAAACATGTGCTAGAGCTTTTCATTTGTAAAACAGAGAGATAAAAATTAGTTTTGAGAGGTGGTTGTCTTTGTCAACGACTGGCAATGGGGTTCTTACTATCTTCCATACAAAAATGAAGGAAGTTTTTGAGAGAGAGATTAGCACTTTTGTGCTCTTTTATAAAGTTTGGCACTCCTCCCCACCTTTTTTCCTTTCTCAAACCATGGCTAACTGATTCCATCGGGTGCCCACCAACATTCACATACCATGGAGGAGTGCCTTTTTTCTTTATTTTTTTCTCTTTTTTTCTTTTTGGAATAAGCAATATGGAAGATAGCAAATCCGACCACTACGTCCCCATGAGCTGAAAACAGTGTCACAAAACGAGAAGTGTTTTGAAGTTTTTGAAAGGTAGCACATGAAAATTTACTTGGAATGGCTTGCAAATACCATGCATAGGAATTTATAGTGGACACAATGGCAAACTTGGTTTTTAGGAGTTGGATGCACGAGTATAGCTCATACTCAGTACAAAATGAGGGCTAGCAAAAGACTGGGAGCGACCAACTAAGAGAGCAATAACGGCCATAATCATGCAAAGTGACAAAGCAACATTAAAAGAAGCATAAGATGGCATCAAAAGTCAAAAACTAAATGATCATAGAGGCTATTGGCGACTTTGTAAGAGTCTAACATGTGTGAGCATGCGCCAAGTCAACCCAAATAAAGCATCAAGGAGAAAACCAAAATAATGCTTCCAAACGATGAAAACAACGCATGATTTTTTTCAAAGGCTCATTAAGCAATCTCAGTTATTTGAGACAAGTCATGCTACAGCAAAACCACTAAGCATACTATCAAAATGACATCAAACATGACATGCAAAAGTCTAAGCCGCAGTCTAAACAAGCTCCTTTTTGTACCACTTTTTGCATAAAGATTTTTCTCTTTTCCAACACCATTCAAACCTTTTTGAGGAAACTCTTTTGAGGAAAACCAACATATACCAGAGGTCCAAATACACCTTGATGCAAATATAAAACAAGATCTGAACAAAAATCAAGGCGAAAAATGCAAGCTAAATGCAGTAGCAGAAAAAGAGAACACTCGTTGAACGATAAGAGTGAAAACTAGAGTGTTCTTGGCAAATGAAAAGCGAGTTCATCTCCTCCAAAAGAAACATGATGTGATCTAACCATTTATTGCAGCAAACAAAACAAAACTAATAATGAAAACTAAAACAACCGACGCTCCAAGAAAAACACATAGTGCATGAAGCAATAAAAATATAGTGTCTTGAAAGGTGACCTGATTTTTGCCGATGAAGAAGGGGTGCCTCGGGGGCATCCCCAAGATTTGACGCTTGTACTTCTTGGATATTTCTTGGGGTGATGCATGGGCATCCCCAAGCTTGAGCTTTTGTCCATTCTTCAACTCATCTCATCATTCTCCAATCCCTACACTTGAAAACTTCCTTCATACAAAACTAAACACAGTTCTATTAGCAACATTAGTGTAAGCATAACAATGAATCAACCTCTTTTTGCTTCAGGTTTCAACCTAAAACCACCACATATATAGCATATACTACTGTAGCAACTTCCCCAAAAGTTCCGTGATCAAAAGAACTCAAAAGAAAGCGATAAAGCGGCAAACACAAATATTGGCAGAAATCTGTCAAAACTGAACAGCTGACAAAGGTCGAATTTTTGAGGTGTTTTCTGTTGGTCAAATCAAAAAGTGTTCAACTAGTGAAAGTTTGGATATAACGTGGGGCATATGCACAAGAAATCTCAGGTCCAAAAGATATACATAGAATTTTCACGAATTTTTACGGTGCAGCACCGAAAACTGTTTCAGGACAGCAACATCCCCAAATCTTAGCTCACTCAAATTAGAGGCTTCTCTTGGCACAACAACGAAATAAAAAGGATAAGGAGCGGTTATTACAGTAGTAATAACTTCCAAGACTCAAATAAAAGAAAAAGTACTGAAAATAAAACAATGGGTTATCTCCCAAGAGTGCTTTTCTTTAACGCCTTTGAGCTAGGCGCAGTAATTTGCAAAGATGCTCATGTGGGCGCCATATAAGAGCTTGAGGCAAAGGCGCCATATAGTAACTTAAAGCAATAGAGAGCATCAAAAAGCAGATATGAAAGACATTTAAATCTAAACCACTTCCTATGCATAGGAATCTTGTAAGAAAATAAATCAACGAGGCACATAGTAGCAAGCATGGATAGATAAAATAAGTGCCACTTCAAGATTTGCAACATAAAGAGGGGAAACTTAATATTGTTGAGATCTATCAAACCATGTTTCCCTCTCTCATAATAACTTTCAGTAGCATCATGAATAGAATTAACAATATAACTATCACATAAAACATCCCTATCATGAGCCACATGCATAAAAGAATTAATACTCACCACAGGAACAATAGTAATAGGAGCAGATTCAACAGAATAATTATTCTCATCACCATAATCATCATAAATAGGAGGCATATTGTAATCATAACTAATTTTATCCTCAATAGTAGGTGAACTAAAAATATTATACCCATCATCATAACCATCATAAACTAGAGGTTTAGTATCATCACAAGCTAAAGAACAGCTATTTCGCAAAGCATATTCTTCAAACATATCATAATAAGAAGGAACATCACATGTGGGAGATAAAATATCATCAGAGCAAACTTTCTCCACTAAAGCTGGGGGACTAAAAATATCATACTTAACAAAACCAGCTTCCCCAAGCTTAGACTTTTCTATAGCATTAGCATTAACAGTATTCAAAGCATTCGTACTAATAACATTGCTATGCGAAATAAGCTCCAAAGGATTTTCAATTTTCTCTTCAAATCTGAAATCAGGAAAAAAGACTAAAGAACTCTTTGTTTTCCATTAAGCCTAACTAGTGAAAATAAAAACAAGAAACAAAAAGATGTAATTGCAGAATCTAAAGGAAATAGCTCCGAGCACTCACACAGGAGGATGCGAGTACCTTTTACGTTACCTCCCCGGCAACGGCGCCAGAAAAGAGCTTGCTGGCGCGTAGTTGACGTGGGAGCTTGTAGTTGATGTGGGAGCTTCTTCTTCTTTGTTCCCCGGCAACGGCGCCAGAAAAGAGTTTGATGTCTACACACGCTTCTGTTCTTGTAGACAGTGTTGGGCCTCCAAGTGCAGAGGTTTGTAGAGCAGCAGCAAGTTTCCCTTAAGTGGATCACCCAAGGTTTATCGAACTCAGGGAGGAAGAGGTCAAAGCTATCCCTCTCAAGCAACCCTGCAATTACGATATAGAAAGTCTCTTGTGTCCCCAACACACCCAATACACTTGTCAGATGTATAGGTGCACTAGTTCGGTGAAGAGATAGTGAAATACAAGTAGTAGTGATGATTATAAGTAGCAAATGTGACTTGAAGTAAATATCGCTGCGAGCAAACATGTAACAAAATAGGAAGTAAACGGTGTGCAAAGCTTGGAAACGAGGCCTAGGGATCATACTTTCACTAGTGGACACACTCCCAACAAATATAACATAATTGAACAAATAAACAACTTCTCTTCACTATGGTACTCTGAATTACTCTCCTATTGAACAACACTAATCATTGCGTAGGGCTACGAAGCACTCCTTAAAGTTCATCAAGTACTTGACAAACACCACTCATAGAGATATTCAAATCAGATCACAACTCAAGATAGATATTATTGCAACTTAGACCAAGTACTAACACGGTGCACACACTGTCAACAATACACCATGAAAGGAGGAATAGATCACTTCAATACTATCATAGTGATAATTATTCTCATAATCCATAAAAGATCACAATCATAGCCTAGACCAAGTACCACCACGATGCACGCACTGTCACCGTTACACCATGGCAGGAGGAATATATTACTTTAATAACATCACTAGAGTACACATAATATCTGAATAATAACATCTACTTGTTCAACATGATACAAAGCTCACGATCACATAAATATCACATCATGGGAGAGAGAGGTGAACCACATAGCTACCGGTAGAGCCCTCAGCCCCGGGGGAGAACTACTCCCTCCTCATCATAGGAGACAGCAAGGTTGATGGAGATGGCGGTGAGGTCGATGGAGACGGCGGATACGGCGATGGAGATCGATGGAGATGGCTCCGGGGGCACTTCCCCATCCCGGCAGGGTGCCGGAACAGAGACTTCTGTCCCCCGAAATTTGGCTTCGACGGCGGCGGCGCTGCGGAACTGTTCTGGAAATTTCGCCGACTCCCTTAGGGTTTTCCGTCCCAAGGCTTCTTATAGGCGAAGGGGCATCGTCAGGGGGCAGCCAGGGGCTCCTCACACCAGGGTGGCGCGGCCAGGGCCTGGGCCGCGCCACCTATGTGTGAGGGCGGCCTCTGGCCCCCCTCGGGCTCTCTTTCGGTCTTCGGGAAGCTTCCGGGAAAAATAAGACTTCTGGCTTTTGTTTCGTCCAATTCCGAGAATATTTCCTGTGTAGCTTTTCTGAAACACAAAAACAGCAGAAAACAGTGAACTGGCACTGTGGCATCTTGTCAATAGGTTAGTTCCGGAAATCGCATAAAAACGCCACGAAGTGTAACAAAACACAAGGCAAATGGTGCAAAAACAAGCATGGAGCATCAAAAATTATAGATACGTTTGAGATGTATCACCCCTGGCCGCGCCGTTCTGTGGTGAGGGCCCCCTGGTCCACTTCTGACGCTGCTCCTTCGCCTATAAAGACCCCCCGACGGGAAAAACCTAAAAACCTGATCAATTTTCCAGAAACACATCGCGATCCGCTGCCGTCGTCGACCCGAGATCGGGAGGGTCCAGAAGCTCTTCCTGGCACCCTACCGGAGAGGGGAATCGCCACCAGAGGTCTTCTTCATCGCCATGCTTGCCTCCAGCGCAATGAGTGAGTAGTCTACCTTGGACTATGGGTCCATAGCAGTAGCTAGATGGTTGTCTTCTCCACCATGTGCTTCATGTTTAGATCTCGTGATCTGCCTTACATGATCGAGATCACCTTTATGTAATTCTACATGTTGTGTTTGTTGGGATCCGATGAATATTGGTGTTATGTTAAGTTGATGTGCTGAATATTATCTTATGTTATCTCTATGTTGTTTATGATCTTGCATGCTCTCCGTTGTTAGTAGCTATCTTGGCCAAGTAGATACTAGTGACTCCAAGAGGGGGTATTTATGCTCGATAGTTGGGTTCATGCCTCTACTTAATCTGGGGGAGTGACAGAAACCTCTAAGGTTGTAGATGTGTTGTTTCCACTAGGGAGAAAACAACATTCTTGTGTCCAAGGACATTCGTTTTGTTTACATTACACACTTTGCTTAATGCAGTTATCTGTTGTTCGCAACTTAATACTCAAGGGGTCCTCGGATGATTCCCTGCAAGTGGATTATTAGTCATAGATGCAGTTGGATGGCGGTCTATGTATTTTGTTGTAATGCCCAGAGTAAATCTCATAGTGATCCTCGTGACATATGCACGTTATCTTTATTCTATCAATTGCCCAACTGTAATTTGTTTACCCAGATGTTGTTATTTATCTTTTGGAGAGACATCACTAGTGAACTGTGGACCCTGGTCCAATTTCCTTTACATTATTACACCGCTTTACTTTAACTCGCACTGTTTACTTTCTCGCATACTACTACTGTTTTCCACTCGATACGCTCATACCTTTGTTTACAGCAAACCGGTGAGATAGACAACCTCATTGTAATTTGGGAGCAAAGTTCTTGGTTGTGTTGTGTGCAGGTTCCACGTTGTTGCTGGTGCAAAGCAAAGCCTGGACGAGGCGCCTTATAAATTGTCCGGAACTGTCACGAAGCTAGCAGGCATCACCTTTTGACGTTTGGCTTTTTCCTACTGGTTCGATAAACCTCGGTTTCTTACTGAGGGAAAACTTGCTACTATGCTCATCATACCTTCCTCTTGGGGTTCCCAACTGGGTGGTTATCTGCCCACATCAGTTGGTCTTTGGTGTGTTGGTCCTCTAAGAAGCAAAATTGTATATCTCTCTCCACTGTCGAAGACGAATACATTGTCGGCGCAAGTGGATGTCCTCAATTGTTGTGGATGAGGCAAACTTTCAAGGAATATGGTGTCCATTTGGACAAAGTGCCTCTTTCATGTGACAATGAGAGTGCTATCAATATAGCCTATAATCCGGTGCAACATTCAAGAACCAAGCATATTGAGATCCAGAATCATTTTATAAGAGATCATGTTGCTTGTGGTGATATTGAGCTTGCATATGTTTTTACCAAGGATCAACTTGCCGATATATTCACGAAGCCCCTTGATGAAGCAAGATTTGGATATTTGAGGAATGAGCTCAATATCATTGATTCAAGGAGTGTGGCTTGAGCATCTCACAAAATACACCTATATTTCAATACTTGTTTGGTTTAGGTGTGGGCATGGATATAGGGGGAGTGCGGTCCTAATTAATTGGGCTATCCCTCCCCCATAAGGCTGATAGTAACAAAATCATTCTCTTAATATCATTTTGTGATATGTGAGCTTCAATGACGAGTATTGGTTATGGACCCAAGATACATCTTTACGGTCCAATGCCAAAACACTCATACATGGTAGCCTCGGCCTCCAACCTCTTCTTTTTCGAAGAGTTGATTCCTTGCAAATCGTATTTGAGATTTATTGAGCTTTATTCATCTTTGTCTTTATTCTTGATATGAAGGCACTTGCATTGGTTTTTCTGATGATTTTGTGTTTTTTGCAACGTCAAGTGCCGAGAACCACTCCATGTGTATATTCTATCATAAGCCTACTTATCTAAGCCATGCATCTTTCCTTCTCACTTCATGCATGCCCAAAAATTCCAATACAAAATTCCTGTCTTTTATCATCTAGACCGCCTATAGCCGGACCCAGTCCGGAAATAGCCGGTGGGGGCGGCTAAAGCCGGCATGTCGGTTTCTACCACTTTCATCTAAGGGTCGTGGGGGGTGAGGGTTACCCTCACTTTTCCCCCACGCCCCCTTTTCCTCCAGGCCCCATACCGATGCCCCTATCCTTGGTGAAGCCGCCGCCGCCGTCAAGCATCCCTCCGACCGTCGGAGCTCCTCCCCGGACTAGCTCCTCTCCTCTAGCTCCTCCTCCCCATGGATCAAGGTACCCTCCTCCCTCTCTCTCCTCTCCTCTCTCTCTCTCCAGGCATTTCCCTAGGGTTAGGGTTAAGAGATTTTTCTTGGGTACTTGTTGATTTGTGGAGCATTAGGGTTTGATCCTAGTTCTTGTGATAACCTAGATGAAACTTAGATGCATTGTGGTGAGCTTTCTCTGCTTTGGTTGAATCCCAACATCTGTTTCGGCTAAAGCCGGTGTCAGACCGGCTAAAGCCGGTTAGACTAGCTAAAGCCAGCCCTGGTTCGGCTAAAACCGGCCTAGATCACCCCTTTCATCTCTGTTTTATTTCTCGTCTATTACATTTGATCCTCTGGTATGCATGCTTACCTATGTGCTATCTATCTTCTTTTGTTTCACAGGTGGGTCTCGTCCCAAGAGGACTTAGTATGTTGATCCCTCTCTTGGCCATCGCAAGGAAGCTCAAGATACTCGTGTGGCCGCTGCCGCCAAGAAGCAGAGATTGGAGGAAAGAAATAAGAGAGCTTTGTTTGCAAATGTTGCTTACCTCAAGACACTGTCGAAGCAAGAATACCGTGAGTTCCACGGTCATAAGTTCTACACCATGCCCAGGGATATCACATGCACCTACTTCTACCGCTCTGAGCATGAGAGGATATATGAGCAGAATATTGTGCTCTTGTCCAAGGAAGAGTATTTTGGAGATGCTCTATGGGTTACTCAGAAGATGGGATTGCACAATCTTATGGTCTTCAAGCAAGACTATTGTCCAAGGTTGATCCAGCAGTTCTTTGCCACCATGGAGTTCGATACTCAAGAAGATATTGGGTTCACTTGGATGACTGATGAAGTAAGGAGGCACTTGACATTCACTCGCTTTGGGAAGCTCTTGGGTTACACCTTTGATGGTATGCACTCTCCACGAGGTCACTGAATGCATCTTGACACCTCCGAGTACAACAAGAAGATCCAGTGTCTCTACTACCCCGGGGGCAAAGCGGGAGAGACCGCCAACCTACTCCCACTATATGATATCCTACTCCAGATGTTACGTGCCAACATTTCTCCAAGTGGTGGCAACAATGACTCTATTCGAGGTGGATTAGTGCATCTTCTCCACCATGCCCACCTAACCTTTGAGGCTAGTGAGGAATGTGAAGGGATGGAGCTCAATGTGATGCACTTCATTTTCTCAGAGATGTGGCTTGCTATGCTTGATATGAAGATTCCCCCTTATGCTCCATACATCATGAGGCTCATTTTGGACAAGGGGATTGAAGGAGAGTTTGAGATTGAGGAAGGTATTCAGTTTGAAGATATGGAAGTCCACAAGCTCAACAAGCTCTACAAGAAGACAACTCATTTGATGACTAGCACCTCACGTGCATTCACTCCTAGTGCTTCGAGTGGAGATTTAGGTGGCAACCGCTATGCTAGGGTTGTAGAAGGAAGAATGTGGATCCTCCAAGTGGTGGCATGGGTCAAGAACTCAAGAAGCTCAAGTGGTGGCAAAAGTCATTGTTTTGCATGAACAATGTTGTCCGCCACAACCATTATGATGACTATGTTGAGCACAAGCGCCTCCGAAAGAAGCAACATGACTTGGATGCTCGTTTGAGGGTTATGGAGAAGGGCAAGGGTTCAAGCACACAAGAAGATACGGAAGAGCAAGTCAACTCTGAAGACACCTTCTTCTTTGGCAAGTGGAATGAAGATGATGAAGGAGAAGCGGAAGGAGTTGGCGGAGGTCACTTCCAAGGGCAAGGAAGCCATTGAGGAGGATGATGAAGAGGAAAGTGAAGATGGAGATGCAAGTGAAGAAGAAGCGGAAGAGGATGAGGACTACGATGAGTGTTTTCCTTGTGTTTTCTCCCTTTTTGGCATCTTGATGCCAAAGGGGGAGAAGTCACATTTGCATGAGTTTCATTTGGATTTGCTCGGGTCACAAGCTTCTATCTCATTTGCTTGCTTGTGTCCCATTTGTTGAAGTTGAACTCTATTTGGCTTTGTTGTGTGAAACTCTGTCTATGTCGTGGTTAAACTATGTGCTATGCTATGTGTGTAGTAGACTTGTTAATGTTCCTACTATTATGCTATATTATTATTATGTGCTATATGCTTATTGAATATCTTGTGCACATGTGGATCTTGTTATAAAATCTAGGGGGAGTTCTTCTAGTCGATTTGTCCTTTGTATTCAAATGCAAAGTTTAAATAGGGCACATAGCTAGGGGGAGCTCCGTCTATATTTGTTAGGTTTTAAACATGCAAAATTGTGTGTAGTCATCAAACACCAAAAAAAAGGAGATTGAAAGAGCATTTCCCGCCTAATTGATTTTGGTGTTTGATAACAATGCATTAATCTATTAATCGTGTGCTTTGACCTTTTCAGGTATTTATTTATAGGCACAAGATATTTGAAACATCCCTTGTATATTGCATTACACTAATATCATCATTTCTAAAGGGGTGAAAATCTGGGTGGAATTGATCAATGCAAGGAAGAAAGACTGCCAGTTTTCACTGAGCCAGACCAGCTTTAGTCGGTGTGCCTGGGAAAATGGCCAATTCTGAGGCGAATGCCTCTCTGTCGCAGTCTGGCTTTTTGTCCGGCTATTCTAGGCAGAATAGTTGTCTCCCAATTTCTGACCGGCTTTAGCCGGTGTCCAGACTAGCTTTAGCCGGTGTGACCAGCTTTAGCGGGAGTTAAGTCCGGCTTTAGCCAGACCTCCTGAGCAAGCAACGATCAGATTTGGGGGGTATATGTACCCCCTCCCTTCTTCTTACTCAAGAGCTGCTCGTTCCAAGCCTCAAGACCACCATTGTTAGAGCCACAAAACTCACAAGATCTCCTCCCTCAACCCACCAAAGCTCTTGATCTTTGGAGAATCGAAGGAGGAGGCCTTGATCTACATCCTCACCGAAGCGATTTACTTTCCCCTCTCATTTTCTTGAGGGATTTGAGTCTTGGGTTTCCTTGGAACCCTAGACTTTGATTTGTGTATTTGATAAACTTGCTATTTGTTGTTTGATAGCATTGTGTTGTTCTTGGGAGCCTCCAATTCGGTTGTGGATGCGTGCCCCAAGCTTGTAAAGGTTGGTTCCGCCTTGATGAACCCCTTAGTGGAAAGTGATCCAGGCCTTTGTGGCGGAAACTTGCACTGGAGAATAGGGTGAGCCTTTGTGACATTGGTTAGGCCTTTGTGGCAACCACACCCCTCCAACGTAGACGTACTTCCCCTAAAAAGGAAGGAACTACAAGAATCACATCCTTGTCTCTGTGTGCTCCACTCTCGGTTACCTCTATCCTTTATTGCCTTTACTTATTGTATCTTGCTTAGCTTGTTAATTATCATATAGGTAAATTCACCCAAGTTGCATGTCTAGAGAATTTACCTTTTGTGTCAAGCCTAAATTGAAAATGAACTAAAATTTGAGTAGCACATATTCACCCCTCCTCCCTCTAGGTGCCCTTACGATCCGTTCAATAGCAACCAACAGCCAACCAACGGCCCAATGATACAAGGTGGAGAGGAGAACCTCTTACAAAGCATATCAAAGATAAAGAAAGGAAAACACAAAAAAACCAAAACTAGGAAAACAAAGAAACGAAACCAAGTGGTATCAGGGTTCCATGACGACGCCCCCAAGAGGGTAACGACGCAGAGCGCCGCCGCCGTTGAGACCGCAAGGTCGTTTCACCCGAAACCATAGCACGGGGAGGATAGCCACAACAACGCCCTCAAGAGGGAAATGACACCCGCAGGAATCGCCAATGTTGGCGCTAAAGCCTTGAGCTTTTGCCCGAAAAAATCCTCGCACCGCTCCCTAATACGTCTCAAACGTATCTATAATTTTTGATGCTCCATGCTTGTTCTTACACCATTTGCTTAGTGTTTTGTTACACTTCATGGCATTTTTATGCGTTTTCCGGAACTAACCTATTAACAAGATGCCATAGTGCCAGTTCCCTATTTTCTGCTGTTTTTGTGTTTCAGAAAAGTTACACAGGAAATATGCTTGGAATTGGATGAAACAAAAGCCGAACCTCCTAATTTTACCAAAGCTTCACGAAGACCGAAGATGAGACGGAGGGGAGCCAGAGGCTGGCCACACCACAGGGGGGCGCGGCCCAGCCCCTGGCCGCGCCCACCCATGGTGAGCCCACCTGGTCCACCTCCTGACGATGCCCCTTTGCCTATAAAGACCCCTCGTCGGGAAAAACCTAAGGGACGGATCGCTTTTCCCAAAAACATACTGCAAGCCGCCGCCGTCGTCGAATCGAGATTGAGAGGATCCAGGAGCTCTTCCCCGCACCCTACCGGAGAGGGGAATCCCTGCCGGAGGCCTTCTCCACCACCATGGTCACCTCTGGAGTGATGTGTGAGTAGTCTACCTTGGACTACGGGTCCATAGCAGTAGCTAGATGGTTGTCTTCTCCACCATGTGCTTCATGTTTAGATCTTGTGAGCTGCCCTACATGATCAAGATCATCTTTATGTAATCATACATGTTGTGTTTGTTGGGATCCGATGAGTATTGGTACTATGTCAAGTTGATGTGCTGAATATTATCTTATGTTATCTCTATGTTGTTTATGATCTTGCATGCTTTCCGTTGCTAGTAGCTATCTTGGCCGAGTAGATGCTAGTAACTCCAAGAGGGAGTATTTATGCTCGATAGTTGGGTTCATGCCTCTAGTTAATCTGGGGGAGTGACAGTTGCCTCTAAGGTTGTAGATGTGTTGTTGCCACTAGGGAGAAAACAACATTCTTGTGTCTAAGGACATTTGCTTTGTTTACATTACGCACTTTGCTTAATGCGATTATCTGTTGTTCGTAACTTAATACTCAAGGGGTGTTCGGATGATATCCCCACGAGTGGATTTTTAGTCATAGATGCAGTTGGATTACGGTCTATGTATTTTGTTGTAATGCCCAGAGTAAGCCTCATAGTGATCCTCGTGATGTATGTATGTTATCTTTACTTTATTAATTGCCCAACTGTAATTTGTTTACCCATTGACAAGGGTATAGATAATAGAGCCCGGCAGTTGAGTACCCCTGAGGCCCGTTAAGCTAGGACCAGTTGTAATACTAGTCGAAATACGAGTTCATGCCATATATCGATATTGTAATATGTATCGGATCCCTCCCGATCCTTGAGACCTGGCCACCTATATATAGGGGCCAGGAGAGGACGGTGAAGGACAGATTGAAAGCAAGCCAGGTTTACACCTCACGTTTACTTTCGATACACACCTTGTTTGACTGATTTTACCTTCGAGTTTATCCGACGCCCTATCTCCCCGATCCTAAGTCCTTCATTCAGGATATTTGTTGAGTTAACCCTCGTCAATTAGCGCCGACCATGGGGACCTGGGCGTTGGAATCATGAATTCGACGGCTTTTTTGCTTTTAGCCAACAGCAGTCCAGAAGTCGACGAAATCCAGATACCCTTCGGAACCATCGATTTTCAACCTCACTAGTCAAGTTTCACACAAGTATTCGAGAGCATGGATCAAGATATGGATTTGACGATCGGAAGTCTAAACTTTCGCGTCGGATCACTAGGTTCGATTCACCTTTCAGATCCGGCAAAACCGGGTCTGTCGGCAAGCAAGTCCAAGGCAGAAACAACGTCAGAATCGTTAGAGGGCTCTTCCAGCGAAGTAAATTCGCCGGTCAGCTTCATGGAAATAGAAACATAAAAAGGAAAATTCACAGAAGGCGACAAAACCATGGGAAACTTCGACTTAGAAGTACAACTCGAAGATCTGATGATTAGCCATGATGGTACTTCAGATAAATCAACGGACACCTGGAAGATGGGGTTAGAGCTTCATGAGGATGAAAATTCATTCTTCTCAAGCTTCGATAATAAGTTTGATAATCGGTACCAAGTACTCGCTATTACAGAAGACAACTCAGAGGAGCTCAACGAAAACAACAATCCAGTGCTCAACCCAGCAAACATAAACAGGGGGGCAAACCACCTAGCAGAAGAAGAAACTGCAGACTCCCTGGCAAACCGGGAAAAAGTTCGACTATCAGTCGATGAGTGGAGGACAATCAAAATAGCTGTGGAGCACTACACGCCAATACCAAATAATGCTAGCAAGAATATGCTTTTGGGGTACCACTACGCCCTAAGACAGCAGTCAAAGCTACTAGCGAAAGAAAGAATTGAAATACAGAAGAGAAAAGACTCAGCCATTGCAGCAAGCGACAATGCTCACAGAGCATGTAGCGACGCATCATACACAAATGGCAAAAGACATCGCTGGCACGGATCAAGGTATGAGAACCTCGAATACTCAGATAGGCAAAGTCTCTCCAAAAACCTCGACTCGTCTTTCTTATCAGTCGACGAGCAAGGGAACATTATACCAAAGACACCCGAAGCAGCATTGGTGGCAGCTCAAGCATACCTACATACAACGCGACCAAATCCAGGAGACCCAAGGGAACATATGCACCGGGTAGCACTAAATGGATTGAAGATGGTAGGCAACAAATTATCAGCAAAAGAAGAGGAGGCATATCGTAACAAAGGAACCCACAAGCCAAGATCACCACGCCATCACAGCAGTCCTCGGCACAGAAGCGGAAGTCGACGATCTAGAACGCCATCACCAGGGCAACACAACAATCCAAAGTATAAAGGAACCCGACGATCCAGAACCCCTAGCAAAGCATATGACTACGAAGACGAAAAAAAGGAGATGGGGCGCCATGCTTTACCCATAGGGTTCGCATCATGCCAGTACCCAAAGGTTTCAAACTACCCCATGATCAGCAAAAATATAATGGATCTCACGAGCCACAGTCATGGCTTTCAGATTATCTACAAGCAGTAAAATTACTGGGAGGAACCAGGGAAACAGCAATGCAAAGTTTGCAACTACACCTCACCGACGCAGCAAGGTCATGGTTGAGCAAACTAGGAAAGGAAACAATCAAAAGCTGGGAGGAGCTCACAAAACAATTTACGAGCAACTTTAAATCGACATACAAGCGGCCAGCGTCCATAGAAGAAGTCAAAGCCTGCGTACAGCAACGCGGTGAGACATTAAGGGCATATATCCAAAGATGGAGCATCATAAAAAATTCGGCAGTCAAAGTTTCAGACGAAAGAGCAATAGATGCATTCATAGTTGGGTTAAGGCGAGGAGACCTAGTCGAAGAGATGGGCAGAATCAAGCCGAAAACAGTATCAGATCTAATGGATATAGCAAACAGATTTGCAGATGGAGAAGATGCGTGCAACAACAAACGGACACGATCGCCAGAGGATGATAGAGGAAACAGATATGGAGACCAAAGGAGGAGATCCCGCAATTATGACAACTATGGCTCTCACAGCCAAGTAGCCGCAGGGTACAAGGACAATAGCTACCAAAGTAATGACCACAAAAGCTCGGGATATCGTTGCTACGGAAAAGAAGATTACAAAAAAATTCAGCCAAGAGAATCCAGAGAGTACAACCCATCACCAGAGGATATGCTAAACGTACCATGTCATATACACTCCGCGTTTGTTGATGGGAAACGAGTATCCAGACATGCAATGAAAGATTGCACAACGTTCTTGAAATTACAGGAAGCAGCACTAAATAAGCAAGCCGAAGCAAAGCGAAAAGGATGATCACTATAATTTATATGCACTGTTATGAGCCCTAAAACCTTGATCCTTGCTTACTTTACCTTGATTCAGTATATTTTGTGCCAGCATTTTATAGCATTTGGTCTTGTATTGCAGTTCAGTGTGTCAAGGCACACAATTCTCCAGGAAGTTGTTCAAAGTACTCAAAACCCTACAAGTCCAAGTCATAGAAGCTGGTCCATGGAAAGAGAAGAATTAATTCAAACCAATTTGAATCACCAGAGAGGGAAGAGACCAACTTGAGAAGCAAGTTAGCAGAAAAGGTGAAAAAGGCAGAGAAAGGAGAAAAGAGGGGAACACCCCATGTGCTATGAGAGCTGAGAGAGGAAAGGAAAACCCCCCTACCTCCATCAGTTTCTCTCCCCCCCAAAATGGAAAAAGGTGTATAAAGGAAGGGACCATGTCACAAGAGTAAGAAGCCCATCCACCACTCCCATCGACAGAACATCTCCTCTGCCACCAACTCTCCACCTCTTCTCCACCAACCACCAAGAACACCCAAGAACACCCAGGAAGAAGGACAAGAAAAGGATGCACACGATGAGCAAGCTGCTGGAGAAAGACAAGGCTGTGATGAACTGAAGCACAAGATCTTCCTCAATCTCAATCCACTCCTCTGCTTCTCCTGCTCCCTCAAGTTTTTAGTGAAGAACAGCTGAGCCTCTCCCTCTTTCTTTTTCTTGTAATATGTGCTGATTGTAGTGGATCATGCGTTAAGAAACAAAGTTGGTGATTTGCTTGGTTATTGCAGTGAATTGAGTGACACAGTTCTCTGAAATCTCTAAGTCTTGCTGTTCGACTGTATTTTATCGTGTGGCGCAACTATAACCTAGTAGTAAGTCACTGCATAACATCTGGGTGACATAATTATTGAGTATTATTTAGTGATCAAAAGGGAGCAAAGAAAGAAGAATCAGATGACAGTTTTGTTCATCCAAATGACCTTGGCTATTGAAAACATCAGCCGTGGCATATGCATGGAACAGTAGCAGCTGCATGCAATGCAATGTATTCAAATATCATCAACTCTATCGATATCAGCTAGCTAGTCAGCTTGAAATGTGCGTGGTTTGAACTATGGATCTCCAATCAGGTATAAATTACATACGGATATCTATACGTATATAGGTATCAGGACCCTACCAATGGAAATGGCTAAGTGCCTCGTTGAGTGGAACAACTCCAGGATAAGAGGCTCGCTGGCTAACAACCGCGACGGCGGCGCTGATCACCCTTATCTTTTTATCTCCATCCATGGCTCACGGTAGACGGGTAATATATAAAGGCCTACTGGTGCGATCGCTGAAGAGGTTGGAAATACTGATAACACATACACCTATACGTCCACTTCACTACCACATACACACACTTTCATCCACGCACATCAGATCTCGCCGACGAACACACCTCAATTCCAATCCAGGCCTGGTGCTCGCCACTCCTTCCAGCGTCCACTGGGTGACTTTCTTCAAGTTGCTCAGATCGATGGCGTCACGTGGTAAGTAAATAGCATGGAGGTAGCATGCGGCATCAGTATTTTTCTCCTTGTCTATTTCATTTGCGTTGCAAGTTTGCGGTGTCTCTCGGCTCTACGTGATCTATATCGCCGCCGTGGATATTGCTTGATATGATCTGGAAAATTGGTGTCGCCCCGGCTCTACGCGATTTATCGCCGCCGATGGGATCTTCAAGATTCGTGATATCCCGGCTCTACGCGATTCATATCGCCGCCGATGAGATCTTCAAGATTCGTGATATCCCGGCTCTACGCGATTCATATCGCCGCCGATGAGATCTTCAAGATTCGTGATATCCCGGCTCCACGCGATTTATCGCCGCCGATGGGATCTTCAAAATTCGTGATATTTCGGCTCTACGCGATTTATCGCCGCCAATGGGATCTTCAAAATTCGTAACATCTTGGCTCTACGCGATTCATATCGCCGCCGATGGGATCTTCAAAATTTATGACATCTCGGCTCTACGCGATTCATATCGCCGCCGTGAATATTGCTCAATCTGATCTTGGAAATTGGTGTCACACCGGCTCCACGTGATTTATATTGCCGCCGATGAGATCTTCAAAGTTCATGACATTTTGGCTCTACGTGATTCGTATCTCCGCTGACAATGTTCATGATGTTCAACTCACAACGTTTTGTGACTATATCCAAAGTACTAGTGCACCAGCTCACTTGTATATGAATGGAATGATCTCCAAATTATTCATGGAAGAAATACGTCATGTGATAGATAATATAAAAATTATGGCCATCTACACCGGAATAAGCAAGGCCAATCTCAACAATTTATAGAGGCACAATCCACATGAGCCAGTGATCCAATATTTAGTTTCAGTCCAGCTTATTCTATTCTGTGACCGACGAGGCCAAAAACTACATATACATCTTGACCGACGAGGCAGGATGCACGCCGTTCGTGACTGACGAGGCCGAACGCATATTCTAAGACTTCATATGAATTTGCTAGTCTGATGGGAAAAGCATCTATAATTTGTTGATTTGGTTGCAGTTATATAGATATTTGCATATTACACTCATGTGGAGATATGAGATATGAGCTATGAGTTTGATGAGGACGACGACCATTGAATGCAGCATAATCGGAGGTCTTTCACGGATATAGATTCGTGAATGTAATTAACTAGAAGTCCTCTCGAGGCTCTAGGAGTCAAGAATTATACAATCGTCTTATGTATGTCAGATGTTACACAAGGAATATGTAAAAACGAGACTTGTATGCTTTCTACAAATATCAATAAAGACTGCAAGTTTTCACTGTGTGTTCTTTGTGTTTGTCATATTTAAATTGTATACAATCGTATACTGGCACGCCCGCACTTTAAACCGTCAGTGCCGATTGTTAGGAATAGACTTGTTGTATTCCATGGGGGCCAAAGGCCACAATATATAGTTACATGTACAGGTGATAATATGCAGGAAAACCCCCTAACAGGTGGGAAAATACACATATACAAATATACATCTAACACCCCCCCCTCAAACTCATGGTGGATCCACAACACTGAGTTTGGAGAGTAAGAAGTCATGCTGCGCTCTAGTTTGTGCCTTTGTAAAGAAATCCGCCAACTGCAAATCTGAAGGCACATACTGAAGCGCAACAACCTGAGCCTGCACCTGAGCACGTGTATAAAAAGCATCAACACCAATATGCTTGGTAAGCTCATGCTTGACCGGATCACGTGCAATACTGATAGCACCTGTATTGTCAGACAAAAGTGGAGTGGGTGTCGTAACAGAGACCCCAAAATCTGCAAGCAACCACCGTAACCATGTCACCTCAGCAATCAACAAGGCCATAGCTCGCAACTCAGCCTCTACACTCGAACGGGAAACTGCAACCTGTTTCTTCGTCTTCCAAGCAACAAGCGAACCACCAAGAAACACACAGTAAGCAGAAAGTGAACGACGATCCGAAGGATCACTCGCCCAAGTAGCATCCGAGTAGCACTGGAGCTGGAGAGAGCTGGAACGAGGAAAGAAAAGGCGACGAGTAATCGTGCCACGAAGATAACGAAGAACACGGAGGAGATGACTATAGTGGACAGTGGTAGGAGCTGAGACAAACTGACTCAGAATATGAACAGGATAAGATATATCAGGACGAGTGATAGCAAGATAAACAAGACTCCCAACAAGATGGCGATAACGCGTCGGATCAGGAAGAGGATCACCATCAGTAGTACGAAGCTTAACATTAAGCTCCATAGGAGTCTCAACGGTGCGCTCATCCCCAAGAGCAGCACGAGCAAGAAGATCCTGAATATACTTTTCCTGAGAGATAGAAAAGCCATCAGAAGTGGAAGAGACCTCGATCCCAAGAAAATAGCGGAGAGGACCAAGATCGATCATAAGAAACTGCTCACGAAGACGAGCCTTAACAAAGGCAATATACTCAGGATCATCACCAGTAATGATCATATCATCAACATAGAGAAGTAGAAGAGTGCGTCCACGAGGAGAAGTGTGAACGAACAGCGCTGGATCATGAGCGCTGGGAGAGAAACCAGCAGCAGTCACCACAGAGGCAAAACGCTCAAACCAGGCACGAGGGGCCTGTTTCAGGCCATAAAGAGAACGCCGAAGGCGACAGACCATCCCATCAGGGACAGAATACCCGGGAGGAGGCTGCATGTAAACCTCCTCACTCAACTCGCCATTAAGAAAAGCGTTCTGAACATCAAGCTGAGACACAGACCAGTGTCGAACAGAAGCGACAGCAAGAAGAGTACGCACAGTGGTCATATGAGCCACAGGGGCAAAAGTCTCATCATAGTCACGGCCGTGCTCCTGCTGAAAACCACGAGCCACAAGACGCGCTTTGTAGTGCTCAAGAGATCCATCAGAGCGGGTCTTAATTTTATAGACCCACTTACACGTGATAGGACGAACACCGGGAGGGGGAGAGACAAGATCCCAGGTGCCAGTGTGCTCAAGCGCAGCAATCTCCTCAGCCATAGCAAGCTGCCATTCAGGATGACACTCAGCATCCCGATAAGAAGTCGGCTCGGAGGCAACAGAAAGACCGTACTGACTAGGAGAGTAACGGTCTGGAGCACGACGTGGATGAGTCGCCGGAAGAGGAGAGGGAAACTCGTCAGAAGAAGAAGACATATCAGAGAAGAAGAAGAGAAGAAGAAGGGACATCAGGAGGAGGATCTGGAACATGAGTGCGACGAGAATAATGAAAGGGAAAAGGAGACAACGGTGAGGTGGGCGGAGGATCAGAAGAAGAAAGAGGAGAACTAGGTGGGGAGGAGGACAACGGAGTCGAAGAGGATGGCGCCGGGGACGAAGAGGGCGCATCAGAACGAGGTCCAGGAGGAGGGACAATAGGGACAGAAGGAGGTGCATCAGGAAACAGAAGAAAGGAGATATCATCCACCGGGTAGGTACCAGAGGTGGGGCGAGGGTAGAAGGGACGCGTCTCATCAAACGTGACGTCACGAGAGATGCGCATCCGACGACCAACAGGGTCCCAACAGCGATAGCCCTTATGCTCATCACTGTAGCCGAGAAAAACACACTCAACAGACTGAGCGGTCAGTTTGGTGCGTTCACGAGGAGGGAGAAGAACATAGCAAACGCAACCAAACGAATGAAGAGGCGAGTAGTCTGGAGAACCACCAGAGAGACGCTCGAGAGGGATGCCACCCTGGAGGGCAGCAGAAGGCTGGATGTTAATGAGGTAAGTCGATGTAGCGACAGCCTCAGCCCAGAAATGCGGCGGAAGAGAAGAAGCAATCATCATAGCACGGGTGGTCTCAAGAATATGACGATGCTTACGCTCGGCGACACCATTTTGAGCATGCGCACCGGGACAAGAAAACTGAGCAAGGGTGCCCTGCTCAGCAAGAACACCACGCAGGTGCTGAGAGATATACTCACCAGCAGAATCAGCACGGAACACACGAAGACGTAGACGGAGTCGGCGGAGGGCGGCTATAACCGCGTGAAGAGGCCGCGAAAGTCGATGTAGAGCGACAGGCCGACGTAGACAGGGTCAGCGAAGCGCGGCCATAACAGCGGGAAGAGGCCGCGCGGGCGGCCGAGACGAGGGCGGGGAGCGGCGGGAGAGGCCGGAGAGAGCTCGCCAACAGCGAGAAAAAGGCGGCGGCGGCGGCTGGACGCGGCGGCTGGAGGCCGGGGCGGGCAGCGGCGGCGGCTGCGGGATGAGGAGCAACCTATGGCTCTGATACCATGTTAGGAATAGACTTGTTGTATTCCATGGGGGCCAAAAGCCACAATATATAGTTACATGTACAGGTGATAATATGCAGGAAAACCCCCTAACAGGTGGGGAAATACACATATACAAATATACATCTAACACCGATAAACTTTTTTTTGTTTATCTTGGGTAAAACAAATGGCACGCCCGGTGGGACTTGGCTCTCCTCCCATCTTCGCTGCTCATCATCGGTCGTCAGAATCTGCTCATGTTCTATCTCTTTGACACCAGTCCCATAGCAAGAGTTTGTGTGGTAAATTTAATTGCGGTGAAGTTCTAACCGATGTACATCTCGTGCAGATGAGGACTTCACCAGTGTTGGATCGAGGGATGTCAGAAAGCAGTCAGAGAAGCAGCCAGAAACTTACGTTTTCCAGTTTGGTTCGATAGCACCAGTAGTAGTTTCAAGCATTGGTTCCAACACGCATGTATATCAGGCAGAGTACTCCTCTCAGCTAAACACTACCAAGAAGATTTGTAAGCACGCAGCTGCAATAGCTAGGGAAGAGTACCAAGCATTGACGAGTGATGTAAGAAGACTACTGAAGCACGACGGAGTTGTTAAGGATGTTTGCAAGAGACAGTGTTACCCATCTGCTCCTAAGCAGTTGACGTCTCCAGACTTTGGTGAAGTTGAGCTCCTCCAAGACTTGGAAACTATTAAGCATCGCCTAGACTTTGATATTTCGCGTGCTCGGGCTGTAGGTAACAAGATTGAACAGATGGATGATGTTACACAAAGGAAAAAGAATGATTCCCGAAGAACCCAACAAGAGTCGTGCTCTGCCAGGTTCGAGGATGGCGAGAATAGAGTAAGGCGAACCAGCAGGATAGTACACGGGGTGAATACTGCATCATGTAGCATGACAACTGTAAGATCAGTGCAAAATTCAGACACAGAGTGGGAACCACCAGTTGTTCTTCATGAGTTCTCTTACTCCTCAGATGAGGAAATTTTACCAAATCCCACTCCTTTGTTCATGAGGAATTCAAGGTATCTAAAGGAATATTCAAAGGGCATGCTCTAGTAAATGGAAGAAAGGATGCAATAGCATCGGCATCGTGCCTCCCATTGACATTAAAGGGTGACCAAACCCCGGAGGACAAAATCTTACTGCACGCAAGTGATTACAGCAGACCTTATGCTAGCATCAGTTCTCGACTCCCCGCTGATCAACACCAGGTCAAAGAAATTGCAGAACGAAGTGGAGCTGTCACGCGGTTGAGAAACATTGCCCGAGGAACCACGATATTTTTACATAACAGTTCTAAGGATGAATGCACAAGTGATGAAGATTTAGACTCAGAATCATCATCATCATGGAAAATAGATGATTCTCCTATTTACCCTGAGTCGGCAACCTCAGAGTCCTTGGAAGATCAAGATGTAATAGGTTCTGTGAACCTTGCATCTGTGCAAGTTCATTTTGATCACGATGACCTAACAACTGCTGCACGAGTTGGCATAGAAAATCACAATGACCTTCCACCAGTCTTGACTGGAAAAGAGGGAACTAAACCTCCCGATAATCATGAAGCAACTTCAAGTGCCCAACTTATGGGAGCACAGGGGCCAGATTATGGCAGAAGAATAGATTCTATTGATGCGAAAATCGACCAACTATTCAGCATGGTTGCAAACCTTTCAGTGAATGGGGTACAGTCTGTATATCCGCCTCTGCAAGTTATAGACCCACAAGTTGCTGAACTAGAGGCTATGGCGCAATCTCACCATACACCTCGTGCACATGGAGGTTTCGAGCAACCTCAGTCTCTGGGAGGGGTACATCGCAATGTGCCAGTTATGCCTCCACACTCCACATCAGCTGCGCTTGCACTACCTGGCACGCTAAAAATTTATTGTGACATAGCCGAAGAGTTAATCAACAGAAGAATGAAGCAAATAGCAGAGGATCAGGCTCCTAAAGCTCTCGAAAATGAGCTAGAGAAGCCATATGAGGCATGGCACGATAAAGTGGCCTTTCCCGCTGGATGGCATCCGCCTGCATTCAGGCAGTTTGATGGAAATGGAGATGCAAGGGAGCACCTTGTATATTTTGAGGCAGCCTGTGGTGACACAGCTAACACATCCTCCCTTTTACTTCGACAATTTTCATCATCTTTAACGGGTCCAGCTTTCCATTGGTATAGCCGCCTCCCCGCAGGTTCAGTACGCAATTGGCAGACAATGAAAGATCTCTTCAAGTCCCACTTTATTAGCATGAGTAAAGATATATCTCTGCTGGAGTTATCACAGATAAAACAAGGAAGAGATGAAACAATTGATAGCTACATTGTTCGTTTTCGTAATAGCTACGTATGTTTGACTAGAGAAATGCACCCAGAAGATGCTGTCGACATGTGCGTCCATGGAATGCAACAACATTGGTCACTGGAGGTGTCTCGGCGTGAACCAAAAACCTTCAGTGCTCTTGGTAACGCTGTAGCTGCCACTAAGTTGGAGTTTGAAAAGGCTCCCCATATCATGGAATTGTATAAGAATGCCGGCACCTCGGACTACACAAAGAAATTTCAGTCCACGGCAAAACCATTTGAAAATGGCAACAAGCCTAAAGTACTGCAAGTGGGAAGTAATACTATTAGATTATCTGAAATAGTTGCAGGACCTCGTCAAAACATGCATGTCTTCGGAACAAGGAACGAGCAGGGGCAGCGAGCTCGTCCTAGCATTCAGGAATTGCTCAGGAAGCAATACATATTTCGGAGAGAGTTGGTTAAAACTTTCTTCAATCAGCTACTACAACAAGGGGCTTTAAACTTGCCTGAACCACGGCGACCGGATCAAGCAGGGATGACCGAAAATCCTCTTTATTGCCCATACCATAGATATGTTGGTCATGTGATTGAAGATTGTGTTGCCTTTAAGGAGTGGTTGCAGAGGGCAGTTGATGAAAGGAAATTAAACTTGGATCCAGAAGCGGTAAATCCTAGTTTTCATCAAGTCAACATGGTATCGGTTGGACAAAATGAGAATAAAAGTACATCATAGATGCTATCAAGGAAATGTACGTACATCATAAAGTCTCAACTTCTCTTCATGCGTCGCACACACCCCCGCGCGCCCTGTGAAATCATCATATCCGAGTCACCAACGTATGCCACCAAGTTTTATTCCCAAGTCATTCCCTCGAGTGAAACCATCGCGGCATACTTTAACCCATTTTTTTCCACAAAATTGGGAACTGTCATCTCACACTATACAAGGCGAAGTACCTGATATGCCAGGGTCAAGTACAATTTTATTCTCATGCAATGGTCGGATCAAGTGAGGAGGCATATGATTCAGAAGGCGAAGTATTTTTTTTTTTACGTCAAGAACATGAGAAAATGGAAAAGGATGTAGTGCCAAGTGAAGAGAGAATGGAAGAAACATGAACTTACATGGAGGAAGTGAAGATACAAAATAAATAAGACAAAATTATTTTACGCGCGAATTGTCTGAGCCTTTTATAGTAAAATTTTGTCTGTTGGCATCCGTGATTTTTCTACCCTTCTTATTGGAGAGGTTTTTCCACGTTAAAATCGTGTTTCTTCTGCCTTTTGTTTTGATCTTGTTTGTTCTATTACTTGTTGTAATTATAACAATAAGTTTTCTAAAGGGATTTATAAAAGGGGCTATAGTCAGCCCCATATAAAACAAAGGGCTCCCCTTACCAGTGTCTGACTGTGGCACATGAGTATTGTTGCAAACGAGTTTGCTTGCTTCGGCAATGTTGGGCGAAGTAGCAATTTTCAGTTCGCACAAAGCTCGGAGAAACGCTCTTTACACGAAGCATGCAGGCAGCATGAGAGCAACAACAAAACATCGGTCCATATCCCCTACTTGGGGCAAAACTATAGTCATTAAAGAGATCAAGACCAACCAATGAACCAAAGGCATACAGCTGCCCGAGACCAATCATGAGCAGTCACAGGAGACATGTACAATCACCTGAGATACAGAAAACTCTTGCAACATTACTCACGGGTCATCTCATAGTCTTGCAATTGAAGGCGGAGCTCACAAAACAAACAATAGAAACAATATCTTCTTTTATTTGGTTCTTTTCTACATCTTTCGTTTTTTTTATTTTATTTCTTGTGTCCTGATTTTGTGCTCTTGTTTATTTTGAAGAAAAATTTATAATGTGCATTGAAATTGGTATGATGTTTTGCCATAACCGTCGGTCGACACACATAAGGGGCAGTGAAACATAACAGTATAATTCATGTGGATCCTTGAACTCTTCCAATCTCCACTGGCTGGCACTGTGTCTACATAACAGTCGCAGTAGAGTAAATAATATTCCATGAGAAACGGCAGGTCCTTTCGCCTTGTCTCAAGATTTTATTTAGAAACAATGACTTGGCGTGAAATTCTCTGGTTGGCACCAAGCAGCAGTACGGTCGCAGAGAAGTTCTATGGTGCTGGCATGGTATTTCGTCAGAACTTGGAATATGTATGCCAGTCATTGCATCAGTAATCCCTTTGGCTGGCGCCATTATGGTCGCAATGGGATTAATTTCTTTATAACACGGACGCACAGCATGGACTTCCGCTGTGGCTTGTTTGATTTAGGTTTAGACCTAGACAATATGTATATATATAATCAGCTTATAGTATGGACTGACACCGAAACACGGTACGGACTTTTGCCGTGATCTTGCCGAAACACAGGTTTTACTCATGGATAATAATCAAGTAGCCTATACTATTTACTATTACAAAAGGATGCATACAGTGGATGCATCACTAGAATCATCAAGAGTAAAGAAACTTGCTGATCTACAAAAAGGTGACTTCATAGAGCAAGTTTGAAATTTCATGATGCTCACTCAACAAAGCATCTTATTCTTGCCACCGAACACATGCATGTACGGTTGGTGAAACCTAGCGTAGATCGATCTACAGCAGATGGCTGCTAACAAGAGAAAGAAGATACCTGTGAAGACAATAAAAAAGAGAATTAGATGTACATGAGAATCACGGTGGAGGAAGCCAAGCTCTGTTCCGCGGCGGCGTATGCAGAGTAAACTTGCGAGAGAGTCTTTAGAAGTTGGCCTTTGGGCTACCGCACTATTTATAACGGAGACAGTTAAGATTATGATGCTATGGAATTAACCATCCAGGCTGGTTTTGGACTTCGCATATGCTCTACGGTTACGATTGTTGGTTGAGATCTGAATTATTCCAGTAAGATATGAACATAATCTGTTTCGCCAAGCCAAGTACAAACTGCTCCGCGTTTGAACTCAACTTGGCGAGGGGCATTTGTTCGACTGTATTTTATCGTGTGGCGCAATTATAACCTAGTAGTAAGTCACTGCATAACATCTGGGTGACATAATTATTGAGTATTATTTAGTGATCAAAAGGGAGCAAAGAAAGAAGAATCAGATGACAGTTTTGTTCATCCAAATGACCTTGGCTATTGAAAACATCAGCCGTGGCATATGCATGGAACAGTAGCAGCTGCATGCAATGCAATGTATTCAAATATCATCAACTCTATCGATATCGGCTAGCTAGTCAGCTTGAAATGTGCGTGGTTTGAACTATGGATCTCCAACCAGGTATAAATTACATACGGATATCTATACGTATATAGGTATCAGGACCCTACCAATGGAAACGGCTAAGTGCCTCGTTGAGTGGAACAACTCCAGGATAAGAGGCTCGCTGGCTAACAACCGCGACGGCGGCGCTGATCACCCTTATCTTTTTATCTCCATCCATGGCTCACGGTAGACGGGTAATATATAAAGGCCTACTGGTGCGATCGCTGAAGAGGTTGGAAATACTGATAACACATACACCTATACGTCCACTTCACTACCACATACACACACTTTCATCCACGCACATCAGATCTCGCCGACGAACACACCTCAATTCCAATCCAGGCCTGGTGCTCGCCACTCCTTCCAGCGTCCACTGGGTGACTTTCTTCAAGTTGCTCAGATCGATGGCGTCACGTGGTAAGTAAATAGCATGGAGGTAGCATGCGGCATCAGTATTTTTATCCTTGTCTATTTCATTTGCGTTGCAAGTTTGCGGTGTCTCTCGGCTCTACGTGATCTATATCGCCGCCGTGGATATTGCTTGATATGATCTGGAAAATTGGTGTCGCCCCGGCTCTACGCGATTTATCGCCGCCGATGGGATCTTCAAGATTCGTGATATCCCGGCTCTACGCGATTCATATCGCCGCCGATGAGATCTTCAAGATTCGTGATATCCCGGCTCTACGCGATTCATATCGCCGCCGATGAGATCTTCAAGATTCGTGATATCCCGGCTCCACGCGATTTATCGCCGCCGATGGGATCTTCAAAATTCGTGATATTTCGGCTCTACGCGATTTATCGCCGCCAATGGGATCTTCAAAATTCGTAACATCTTGGCTCTACGCGATTCATATCGCCGCCGATGGGATCTTCAAAATTTATGACATCTCGGCTCTACGCGATTCATATCGCCGCCGTGAATATTGCTCAATCTGATCTTGGAAATTGGTGTCACACCGGCTCCACGTGATTTATATTGCCGCCGATGAGATCTTCAAAGTTCATGACATTTTGGCTCTACGTGATTCGTATCTCCGCTGACAATGTTCATGATGTTCAACTCACAACGTTTTGTGACTATATCCAAAGTACTAGTGCACCAGCTCACTTGTATATGAATGGAATGATCTCCAAATTATTCATGGAAGAAATACTTCATGTGATAGATAATATAAAAATTATGGCCATCTACACCGGAATAAGCAAGGCCAATCTCAACAATTTATAGAGGCACAATCCACATGAGCCAGTGATCCAATATTTAGTTTCAGTCCAGCTTATTCTATTCCGTGACCGACGAGGCCGAAAACTACATATACATCTTGACCGACGAGGCAGGATGCACGCCGTTCGTGACTGACGAGGCCGAACGCATATTCTAAGACTTCATATGAATTTGCTAGTCTGATGGGAAAAGCATCTATAATTTGTTGATTTGGTTGCAGTTATATAGATATTTGCATATTACACTCCCGTGGAGATATGAGATATGAGCTATGAGTTTGATGAGGACGACGACCATTGAATGCAGCATAATCGGAGGTCTTTCACGGATATAGATCCGTGAATGTAATTAACTAGAAGTCCTCTCGAGGCTCTAGGAGTCAAGAATTATACAATCGTCTTATGTATGTCAGATGTTACACAAGGAATATGTAAAAACGAGACTTGTATGCTTTCTACAAATATCAATAAAGACTGTAAGTTTTCACTGTGTGTTCTTTGTGTTTGTCATATTTAAATTGTATACAATCGTATACTGGCACGCCCGCACTTTAAACCGTCAGTGCCGATAAACTTTTTTTTGTTTATCTTGGGTAAAACACTTGCTAGATTTGCTTTTTAACTGTTTGATCTATCGAGTGTAAGGCAAGTCCCTGCACTCCTTTGTGTGAAATCATATCCCTAGCCTCTCTCTGCTTGTTAACTCACAGAGTTCTTGCCTGACAAACAAGAAAGCTGTGATCTTTGTGTTAAAACTTTTCTTCTTGCTAAAACCCTAAAAAGATCTTGGCTTGCATGACTAGTCTCTGCTTGCCTGTGAATTGCACCATCTTTCCCTGTCTAAAACTTGCTTAGATCCTTGAGAGACTTTGGCTTGACAACCCAAACCTTTCAAGTTAATTTCTGAACTTTCACTCTTCCTAAAACCTCTCAAAACCTCTTGTTCTGACAGTAAAACGCCCACCTTTCTGAATTTGCTTAGCTTCTGGAAATAAAGAACCTTTCTTCCCTTGTTGATCCCTGTGGAGAGAACGATATAAAACCCCCACTAAACTAGAGTGATCAAATTGGCGCTGTTGCCGGGGATCAACTTTTGATTGTTTCTTTAGAGTACAGTAGACTAGTCTATGTTCATCTTGTGTAATAACTGTCTCAATTACATATCTGTGATCCAGGCCTAGAATTGTTATTAGGGGTTTTAGTTCACTAACCCTTGATAAAAGTTCTTGTTTGTGATTGTGTGCAGAGGAATCATGATTACATTCATGCAGTGTGGGAACTCAGTTGATGCAGTCGTCTGAAGACTCACCTTTAGCTCCTTTTGACCCTGAGCCTGAAAGAACATTTCTTGCTAGAAGAAGAGCAGCTTCTGAAGTTTCAGTGGAAGATTTGGAATCTTCAGAGTCAAATTTCAGTATGGGTGACAAGAAGTTAAGAGATTTATGGATTCCTAAGGATCAGATATCAAATGCTGATGTGATAATGCCTGCCATCCAAGCTAATAACTGGGAAATCAAGCCAGCCTTGATTAACATGGTACAGCACAACCCCTTTAAAGGGTCAGCTCTGGAAAGTCCTCATAAGCACATCAGGAATTTCTTGGAGTACTGCAATACACTCAAGCACAATGGTGTACCCCTTGAAGCAATTAGAATGCAGCTGTTTCCTTTTTCACTGTCAGGCCTTGCAAAGGTGTGGTTTCATGCTCTGCCATCTCACTGCAGAGACACTTGGGAACATGTACTGCAAGCTTTCTTTGAGAGATACTTTCCTCCTACCAAGGCAGCTGAGTGCAGAGATAAGATCACTAGGTTTGTGCAGTATGAAGGTGAAAGCTTGTATGACACTTGGCAAAGATACCAAGGCCTCATCAGAATGTGTCCTAACCATGGTCAGGAGCAGTGGCTTATCCTGCAAACATTTTACAAGGGTTTGACAGAGCAAACTAGGTCTTTTGTTGACTCTGCTGCTTGTGGTGGTATTATGAACAAGACCCTTGATGAAGCTACTGAGCTGATAGAAAGCATGGCAGCCCATAACTTTTCATGGACAAATGAGAGAGCTGTTCATCCTAACAATCAGCTGCAGATTTAGGCAAGTGGTCAAAATGCCTTGGAAGCTAAGCTGGACAGTCTAGCAAGTCAGTTGTCTCAGCTCATGACTGAGAGAAACAGCAAGGCATTGGTGCCTGTTAACCAAGTTTCTTCTGCCTGTTTAATCTGTGGAAAAGAAGGTCATTCACCCCTAGAATGTACCCTATCTGCACCAGCTGAAACTATGGTATCAGAAGTGAATTATGCTCAGAATCAAGGTATTTTTTCCCAGAGTTATAATCCTTCTTGGAGAAATCATCCCAACTTATCATATAAAAATGCCAACCAGCAAAGCTACCCTCAGACAGTTCAGCAGAATTATGCCCAAACAGCCCAGCAAAATTTCAGACCCCAAGGTAATATGCAACATCCACAACAACATCATCAAGCAAATCAGCAAAATGCTTCTTCTAGCAACAGTCAGTCTGAAATAAGTGAAATGATGAGGCTGCAAAAGGAAATGTTCAGTGGAATGCAGGAAACAATGAAGATGCAGTCTGAACTCTTCTACAAAACCATGCAGCAACTCACTGCTGGCATCTCCAATAACCCTGGTAGCCAATCTGAAAACAAGTTACCTGCCCAAGCTGAGAAGAACCCTAAGCAATGTGGTGCCATATCAACTACTGAAGTTGTAGATGCTGTCACCACCAGGAGTGGGGTGAATACTGAACCATTACTCAAAACCCCTCCAACTGTCACTTATGTAGCTCCACCAAGAAGAACCACAATTCAGAAGCAAACACCTTCTGAAGCTGCTATCCCAATGCATGAAAAACCAGTGGAACCTCTTGCTGAGACACAAAACCATGCAACAAAACCAACAGAGAAGTCTCTGCTTATGAAAGTCCCATTTCCTGAGAGATTGGATAAAACTAAGGAAGAAAAACAATACTCCAAGTTCCTTGAGACAATGAAAAAAGTTCAGATCACTATTCCCATCTTGGATGCAGTGCTGCACATCCCCTTGTATGCTAAATTTTTTAAGGACTTGATAACAAAGAAGAGAAGTTTGGAAGACCCTGAGGTAGTTGCTTTGATAGAAGATTATAGTGCTGTCATTCTGAACAATATGCCTAAGAAGCTTGGTGACCCTGGGAGTTTTAGCATCCCCTGTGTAGTTGGAAAGAAAACATTTACAGCACTTTGTGACCTTGGTTCATCAGTAAGTGTGTTGCCCTCAGCTGTAAGCCAGATTTTGCAGTTGGGAACTCTGAAACCTACCCCCATGACACTTCAGCTAGCTGACAGAACTTTGAGGAAGCTAGTTGGAATTCTAGAAGATGTGCTTGTCCAAGTTGGAAACTTTGCTTATCCAATTGATTTTGTGGTTCTAGAGATGGAGGACAATGCAGAATCCATGATACTAGGTAGACCATTCTTGGCAACAGCTGGAGCAATAATTGATGTGAAAGGTGGAACACTAAAACTGCAATTTGGGTCAGAACAGGCTGAGTTTAGTATGAAGCATGCCTCTCATGTACCCAATATTTTTGAACAGTGCCATTCCCTTGATATGGTTGAAAAGAGTGTGCTGGAAACTTTACCAGAAATGCAGCCACAAGAGCCTGAAGCACAAGTGTTTGTGACAGCTGATAAGGCCAAATTACAGGAACTATGTGAAATAAATATCTATGAAAATGCACCAAAGTTTAGTTCAAGTGAATTAGCTAAACCAGCTCATCATTCCATTGTTGAGTTAAAGGAATTACCAGCTCACCTGAAGTACTCCTTCTTAGGGAAAGAAAAAATACATCCAGTGATAATTAGCTCTGCCCTGGATAGTGAGCAAGAAGAGAGCCTGCTGACAATATTGAGATTGTACAAGAATGTTATTGGCTACTCAATTGATGATATCATAGGAATCAGTGAGAAAGTTTTCTCTCACAGGATTCATTTGGAAGAACGCAGCAGACCAACTAGAGAGGGGCAGAGAAGACTGAATCCTGCAATGCAAGATGTGGTTAAAAAGGAAGTCCTGAAACTACTCAAGGCAGGAATGATTTACCCAATCTCTGACAGTGAGTGGGTGAGCCCTATCCATATTGTTCCTAAAAAAGGAGGCTACACAGTGGTAGAAAATGAGGAAGGAAGATTGATGACCACAAGACCTGTTACTGGATGGAGAATGGTTAATGACTTTAGGAAACTAAATAAAGCAACTAGAAAGGACCATTTCCCATTGCCATTCATGGACCAAATGTTGGAAAGGCTTGCTGGACAAAAATTCTATTGTTACCTTGATGGATATTCTGGATTCCTTCAAATACCTATTCACCCAGCTGATCAAGACAAGACCACATTTACATGCCCTTATGGAACATTTGCATACAAGAGATTGCCTTTTGGGCTATGCAATGCACCAGGCACTTTTCAGAGGTGTATGATGTCCATATTCTCTGACCACATTGAGAAAATCATGGAAGTATTCATGGATGACTTCACAGTCTATGGGAAGGATTTTATTACATGCTTGAAAAATCTGACATTAGTTTTACACAGGTGTTCAGAGCAGAATTTGATCTTGAACTGGGAGAAATGTCATTTTTTAGTCTCTGGAGGAATTGTGCTTGGTCGCCTTGTGTCAGCTAGGGGAATAGAAGTGGATAAAGCAAAGGTTGATGTTATTGCCAAGCTACCTCCACCAGAAAATGTGAAAGGAATACAGAGTTTCCTGGGCCATGCTGGTTTCTATAGAAGGTTCATCAGGAATTTCTCTCACATTGCCAAGCCACTTACAAACCTTCTGAACCATGATGTTAAGTTTGTGTTTGATGAAGCATGTATGCAAGCCTTCAACTTGCTAAAAGAAGCTCTTATCACAGCTCCAGTAGTACAGCCACCTGACTGGACACTGCCTTTTGAACTGATGTGTGATGTCAGTGATTATGCTGTTGGGGCAGTGCTTGGGCAGAGGAAGGAGAAAGCTGTTCATGTGATCCACTATGCTAGCAAAACACTAGATGATGCTCAGATCAACTACACTACCACTGAAAAAGAATTGCTGGCAGTAGTCTTTTCCTTTGACAAATTCAGACCTTACCTTGTGGGACACAAGTGTATTGTTTTCACCGATCATGCAGCAATAAAATACTTGGTAAGCAAGAAGGATGCCAGGCCAAGACTTATCAGATGGATCTTACTTCTGCAAGAGTTTGATATTGAAATAAGAGACAAGAAAGGGTCACAAAACTCTGTAGCAGATCATCTTTCCAGAATCAACTGTTCTGAAAACAGATAAATATAGGACCATATACCTGGTGAGCATCTAATGGTAGTCAGTGCTAATTTCCCATGGTATGCTGACATAGTAAATTTCCTAGTTTGTGAAATTGTGCCAGCTGACTTGTCCTATCAACAGAAAAAGAAATTCCTACATGATGCTAAGAACTATTACTGGGATGAACCATTCTTGTACAAGCATTGTGCTGATGGCATTGTGAGGAGATGTGTGCCTTCTGATGAAAAAAATGATGTCATGTTCCAGTGTCATGCAGGCATGTATGGAGGCCATGCTGGGGTACTTAAAACCCAAGCAAAAATCTTGCAAGCTGGATTTTTTTGGCCTAGCATGTTCAAAGATGTGCATGATTACATCATGAAGTGTGACCCCTGTCAGAGAACAGGAAAAATCTCAAGAAGGAATGAAATTCCTCATAAAGGAATCCTTGAAGTTGAATTGTTTGATGTGTGGGGAGTAGATTTCGTAGGTCCTCTGCCCTCCTCAAAAGGCTTCAAGCATATCCTGGTAGCCGTGGACTATGTGTCCAAATGGGTGGAAGCAATACCCACTGTCAATGCTGATTCCAAGGTTGTGTGCAAATTCTTCAAATCAGTCATATTTCCAAGATTTGGTGTGCCAAGAATAGTGATCAGTGATGGTGGGCTCATTTCAATAATGAACAGCTAGAAAAGCTCTTGAGCAAGTATGGTGTGAAAAACCATAGAGTAACAACACCCTATCATCCTCAAGCCAATGGCCAGGTAGAATTGTCAAACAGAGAAATAAAACAAATTCTGGAGAAGGTTGTATCTAAATCTAGAGGTGATTGGTCAATAAAACTACCAGACACCTTATGGGCATATAGGACAGGATACAAAACACCAATAGTAATGTCTCCATTCAGGATTGTCTATGGTAAAGCATGCCACTTACCAGTGGAGTTGGAGCACAGAGCTCAGTGGGCAATCAGGAAACTCAACATGGATTTAGGGAAGGCAGGAAGCACAAGCAAATTGCAGATGTGTGAACTAGAAGAACTTAGAAATGATGCTTATGAAAGTTCCAAGATTTACAAGGAAAAAGGCAAGAAATGGCATGACAGACACATTCTCAGAAAGGAATTCAGTGTTGGTCAGGCAGTATTGGTTTATGACTCTAAACTGCATTTGTTCTCTGGAAAATTCAAGTCAAGATGGTTTGGACCTTGTGTCATCAAGAGAGACCTTGGACATGGTGCCTTTAAAGTCCAAAGCTCAGCTGAGGGTACTTTGAAGGTGAATGGTCAGAGACTCAAGCACTACAGAGTTGGGGAAAGGATTGACACCCAAGTTGATGAAGGATCTGAAGATGATGAACCAGAGGATGCCCCAAATGCATGTTCTGCTCTTGAGAACCAGTAATGAGAAGCTACAGTCAAGCTAGAGACTTTAAACAAGCGCTCATCAGGAGGAAACCTGGTATCTCCTTGTACAATCCATTTTCTTTTCACCTTTTATGTTTTGTTACCTCTTGCTTTGTGTGTTTCTTTTTTCTGTTGTTTCAGTTATGAAATAATTGAATTGGGAGATGGCTAGCTGAGGTTTGGTAAAGCAAAGGAGCAGGAGGATCACGAGGTGAACACATTCCAATTCCCTAAAACCATTTTGCACTACAAATAACATTTTGAAGTTTAGATCTGATTATTCTCTATCATTGGTTGGTCATTTGTGAAAGTGTTCTGTCAAAAAAGGAATCAACTTTTGTTGCTTGAATCTGAAAATATGACTTTGCATGCTATTGAGAATCTTGCTTTATATCTGCTTATAACTATTGCAACTGCTTATGTTCAGAGTCAAGTCTCAAATCAGAATTTTTGTATGTCTCTCCTCAAAAGACCTTTGGAACATTAGGATATTGATAATTGCTCTGAAACTGAAGTTCATGATCCATTTCTGATCCATATACTAATTGCATCTTTTGCATTTTTTGCGTTAGCAATCACTATCTCTGGATTGTGATTTGTGAAGCACTAACACACTAACACCAATACTAATCAAGAAGTTCCTGACAGTAAGAGAAAGTTTGGCATTAGCAGCCATGATCCTGGGATTGTGGTATGTGAAGCACTAACCTGAAATTCTATCTGAAACTTGTTGCAATCTCTCAAGCATTAGCAACTATGATCCTGGGATTGTAGTTTGTGAAGCACTAATTAAGTTGATCCTTCAAGAAGCTAAGAAACCAACTGATTACTTGTTTATGCATTAGCCTATTATGTTCCTGGGAACTATAATAGGTGAAGCACTGACTTTGCATTCATATTTCAATCATTCTTGCATAAATGGCTATTTACTGGATTATGAGCATTCAATTTCAGAACCAATTGCTTTATACTCATGAGTCCAGGCAGTTTGATCTAGACATATCTAAATTCTCCTTGTGAAACTTGCTTCAGAAATGGAAATTGCAAGAATTAGTTGCATGAAACGGCAATGAATCAATATCATGATCTGTTGCATTTTTCTTTTTTGTGCAATGCTCATTTTTCTTTACTTGAGGACAAGCAAAGGTTTTGGTCTGGGGGTTTGATCACTATAATTTATATGCACTGTTATGAGCCCTAAAACCTTGATCCTTGCTTACTTTACCTTGATTCAGTATGTTTTGTGCCAGCATTTTATAGCATTTGGTCTTGTATTGCAGTTTAGTGCGTCAAGGCACACAATTCTCCAGGAAGTTGTTCAAAGTACTCAAAACCCTACAAGTCCAAGTCATAGAAGCTGGTCCATGGAAAGAGAAGAATTAATTCAAACCAATTTGAATCACCAGAGAGGGAAGAGACCAACTTGAGAAGCAAGTTAGCAGAAAAGGTTAAAAAGGCAGAGAAAGGAGAAAAGAGGGGAACACCCCATGTGCTGTGAGAGCTGAGAGAGGAAAGGAAAACCCCCCTACCTCCATTAGTTTCTCTCCCCCAAAAAATGGAAAAAGGTGTATAAAGGAAGGGACCATGTCACAAGAGTAAGAAGCCCATCCACCACTCCCATCGACAGAACATCTCCTCTGCCACCAACTCTCCACCTCTTCTCCACCAACCACCAAGAACACCCAAGAACACCCAAGAACACCCAGGAAGAAGGACAAGAAAAGGATGCACACGATGAGCAAGCTGCTGGAGAAAGACAAGGCTGTGATGAACTGAAGCACAAGATCTTCCTCAATCTCAATCCACTCCTCTGCTTCTCCTGCTCCCTCAAGTTTTCAGTGAAGAACAGCCGAGCCTCTCCCTCTTTCTTTTTCTTGTAATCTCTGCTGATTGTAGTGGATCATGCGTTAAGAAACAAAGTTGGTGATTTGCTTGGTTATTGCAGTGAATTGAGTGACACAGTTCTCTAAAATCTCTAAGTCTTGCTAGATTTGCTTTTTAACTGTTTGATCTGTCGAGTGTAAGGCAAGTCCCTGCACTCCTTTGTGTGAAATCATATCCCTAGCCTCTCTCTGCTTGTTAACTCACAGAGTTCTTGCCTGACAAACAAGAAAGTTGTGATCTTTGTGTTAAAACTTTTCTTCTTGCTAAAACCCTAAAAAGATCTTGGCTTGCATGACTAGTATCTGCTTGCCTGTGAATTGCACCATCTTTCCCTGTCTAAAACTTGCTTAGATCCTTGAGAGACTTTGGCTTGACAACCCAAACCTTTCAAGTTAATTTCTGAACTTTCACTCTTCCTAAAACCTCTCAAAACCTCTTGTTCTGACAGTAAAACCCCCACCTTTCTGAATTTGCTTAGCTTCTGGAAATAAAGAACCTTTCTTCCCTTGTTGATCCCTGTGGAGAGAACGATATAAAACCCCTACTAAACTAGAGTGATCAAAGGATATGAAGGAAACACAAACAACGCGCCTGCAAGTCAACAAGGAAACAATGGAGTCCTACAAGGTCAAGACCAGCCAAACCAGGGACGCGGCGACGATGAAGGATATGTTCCATCTAAAGGGCACATCACAGCAATGATACAGCCAGTGCCCAAGTCGAACAAAGAGGAGAAAAGCATAACTCGACAAGTTAACCTCGCAGTAACTTCACCTCCAGCAACAACGGAATATCTACACTGGTCAGAGCAACCCATAGAATTCAGTAGAGACGATCACCCAATAATAGTACCTCGGCCAGGAAATGCGCCTTTGGTACTCAAAGCTCAAATAGGGACGTACGATGTCGACAAAGTATTCATGGATGCAGGAAGTGGAATAAATCTGATCTACGCGAAGACTCTAAGAGCAATGCACATTTCATTAGAGTTCCTGAAGCCAACTGACTGCTGCTTCCACGGAATAGTCCCAGGAAGTGCAAACTATCCACTAGGTCGAATAGCACTCAACGTTTGCTTCGAAAATCGGCAAAACTACAGAAGGGAGAAACTCGACTTCGAAGTCATCGACTGGCCATCACAATATCATGCGATCATCGGGCGACCCGTGTTTTCGCGATTCATGGCAGTACCTCACTACACTTACCTGGTACTAAAAATGCCAGGACCCAATAGAACTATTACAGTCAAAGGAAGCTTCGAGCTATCAGATCTATGTGACAAGGAATTTCACAAGATGGCCCAAAACTTCGGCATGATGGCAAGCTACGGAGAACCCAACTACAAAGCAAAAAGCGCGACTACAGGAGTTACACAGCAACTCGAAGGACACCCAGCAGAGCCAAAAGTGAAGAAACCGCGGGTACAGCCGTCAGAACAAGAGAAACTACAAGAGAAGAAGAGAAGACTCAAGCGACATAGGCGACAAGACGAACAAAAAGTAGAGTAGAAAAATAAGGCTGTAAAAGCCACGAGTTATTCCAGGGCAATGCCCTCTAGATCCAGAACACAGGTCATTGGTCGGATCTCTTGGGTCACCCCATGTATCTTACATTATAAGCATAAATAAAGACAAAAGTTCCTCCTATTCGAGTTTATGCGTCTTCAAGCAAAAATTGCGGCAAATGCACCGAAATCCACAAAGGTAAAGCGCTCTGAGAATAAAATTTCTGACAAAAGGAGTTAGAAAACAAAAACTCTCGCGTTCTACACACAAAAAAATACAAATGTCACAGTAGTGGCTGATCAGAATCATCTATGCCCAAAGAATCTAAATAATGATGCTCGCGGAAAAATGCGGCATCCTCCTGAAGTAACCTAGCTATGAGCCTCCTTGCTGGTTGAAGAGTAGCATCCATATGGACTCGCAACATAGCTCCCCCTGGAGGCAAACTTAGTGACATGGAACTATAATTAAGCCTTGGATGCCACTTACGTATCCAACCAAGAGCAAAATTGGTGCCAGCCACTAAGTTGAGCTCTATCAGTTGATGAATTCGCTGACTAGATCTAAAAACGTCGAGTAGCAGCGGAAAGCTTCCAGGAAGAGGATTGCGAGGGAGCATGACAGAATACATGGTAGTCAAAGATCTTCGACAACCATCAACAGCCTCTCCAATGTGCTGAGCACGATCTTGAAGAAGCACAATAGCACGACAGCGCTAGGGATCAGACCACAAACTTTCGACTCCCTCCGATGATTTCTCGAGAGCCGCGATTCGTTCAGAAACCCGACGTGTCTCACCAACAAAGTCCAAGCAAGTGTCTGCGATAAAGAGAAGTTATTAGCCACCAATAATGGAGTAAAAAGGACAAGAGGAAGGTTGCAAAGAACCTCACATTGCAGCATCTCATAGACAGATTCAACAATACCAACGAGAAAGGAGTCGCATTCTTCAAGATGCACAATTCTGGCCGTCAGACCCGACACCTTATCCTCCAGTATGGATATCTGCTTCATAAAGCCGCAAGATTTGTTGGCCTTGTCCATAGCCATCTGTGCCTGGCTCTTCATCAAGGCTAAACGGCTTTCAAGGTCCGAAATTCTCAACAAGTGTTCAGAACACCGACATGAAGGATGAGGAGGCGTAGGAACTCTAGAGTCGAACATATTGGTGGGAGGTGAAGCCCGGCCATGACCCGACGATCCACCAGCACGCACAGGCTGGAAGCCAAGCAGAAAGAAGAAAATAACATCTCAGAAACCCCATTTAAGCCAGATATTTCATAAAAGAAAAGTATTTACAACGAGTACAAGCCCCCTGACTAGTTCTTGGGCAAAATGTAACTGGAAGTTCACTACAGCAAAAGAAATGAAGATTACAAAGGAAGACTAAGTCTACACCACCTCAGCATCATGATCCATGGCAGAAGTAGGTGTGGCAGAGGTAGCACCAGCGTTGGGAGGAGGCATGGATCCACTTGTCGCCGGAGTCGAAGAAACCGGCGTAGCAGAGGTCGTAGAAGCCACTGAAGGAGAAATTATCGATACAATGCCTGGCGCGTACTTCTTTGCCTTCTCGAAGAAAACCCACAGCTCCGAAAGAGGTCAACCGCGGGAAGAGCTCACCTTCTCCTAGTTGACCTCCTCACCATGTGCGTATGTAAGCGCAATGGCCCCCTCGGTACCTCGCTTCATGGAGCGGCCCTTCATAAGAAGGATAGGATCGTCGGGGGTGTCAAAGGCCTTGGCAAGTTTCTTCAAATCATTATCCGGCATCTCCGCTTTTTGCTTGGGCCACAACCCGACGAAAATCCGCGTGAGCACGCGGCTAGCCAACTCGAAGATCTCCTAGACAGAAATCCAGTTCGCCTCCAGCAAGTTAACTGCAGCCATGAGAGAATCATCGTCTGGCTACAAAGATGACGAAGACACCCTAGTATGTTCTGCAAAACCAAGGAAACAAAGACAGAGGTAAAAGCACACATCAGCAAGCATAAGAGCGGGCAACTCGACAAAGAAGGGAAAGCATGATATTTACCTCCAGCAAGAGCAAACATTTTATTAAGCCATTCAGTCACGACCTGCTTCCGCTGGATGTGCTCCTTATTAGCGTCAGAAAGGGCCTTCTCCGCTTTCTTTGCCCTAGCCAATGCTGATTTACTGGACTTCTCAGCAATGGTTTTGGCAGCAGTGGCGGCATCCCAAGCTTTTCTGGAAGCTTCGAGTTCAGCTTCTAGAGACAAAATGCAAGCATTAGCTGCCGCCAAAGCATCTGCAGTCCAAAGAAGGGAAAAGAAAGTCGAATAAAGAAACAAAGAAAGGCACTCGAGACAAGCAAAATATAGGAAAGAAGATTACCCTTAGAAGCCCTAGTAGCTTTCAAATATTCGACACATTCAGTGCCCAAAGTGACAAATTTCTTCATCAAGATCTGTTTAGAAAAACACGTGAGTATGAAGATCACGCAAGGAACAAAAGTAAAAATACCAGGATCAAGACACACATCATCAAAGGAGCTCGTGAACCGATGGGTCTCGAGGGAAGCACCGACGTCTATCGACTTCTTCAAATGCTTGGAACCACGAGTAGAGACGACCTTCTTAACAGGAGCTTTTGAAGACTTAGCCACCGGAGCAGTTTCCTGCAACGAAGGTTCATCGACGGCCATAGCTTCAACAGAAGGAGTAGTGGCAGCATCTTTCTTCAGGTTCTCGTTGTCACTATGAAGGAAAGAAAAAGGGAGAGACTTCGCGTAAGTCAAAAGAAAGGAAGCAAGTAAAACTAAAAAATTCGAGTCAGTAAAAACTCATGAGTCCAAGGCGTCAAAAAGTTCTTCCTCATCCTCTAGAGCAGAGGCCTCCCCGGCCACATTCTTGTGAGCGAAGGCACTCGAAGAAGCAAGCTCCTCGACATGTTTCCTCTTCTTGTCAATGCCAAGATCTTCGGAAAGTGCTGGAGGAGGCGACGTAGTCGAACTAGTCCTTTCCAATGAATCTTCGCCTTCATCTTCATCTTGGACGTCCTCAGCCTCGGGGGCTTTGGAGGCAGCGGAAATAGGCACATCTTGAATGGCCCCTCCCTCTGGAAGAGGAGGGCGAGAAATAAGGGATTGGTGATCCTGAAAGGAAAACAAGCCGAGAGTTATAAGCAAAACAATGATAAGATAAAAGAAGGCAAATAAAGATAGCAAACATACCGCAGGCAAGGGGTGCTCGGAGTCGAAGTATCTAGCAGCCAAATCCGCAATCTCATGGTCTTTGGTGAGAGTAGTAAGAGCTCTCACCCGCTTGTCGAGATCCTTCTTCTCCAGAAGATCGTCAGATACTCGAGAAGAATCTCCCAAGCCAGAAAAAGACCACAGTTTGGAAAGACAGTGCTAAAGAGGTTGAACTTGACGTTGCAGGAAAAACGCCATAAGTTGAGTACCCGAAAGCGCACCTCCTTTACCATTCTTCAGAACCTGGATGCGGGCTAGAAGTGGTTTGATTTCCTCCATCTCAGCTTACGTGGGAGGCGAATCCCACGAGGCCAATTTCTTCACTTCTTTAGAGGCATCAAAAGGGGCAATGCCGTACTGGTCAGAGGAAGAGACATTCTGGTCTTTGATATAAAACCATTTCTTACTCCAACCTTGCACTGAGGCAGCCATGGAAAACTCCAGGTACTGAGATTCAACAAGGATGGAAACAATAGCACCGCCCAATTCAGGTTTCTTTGATAAAGCGACACTAGGGCGGAGCCGAAAGAGGAATTTCCAGAGAAGAAAATGGGGTTCGATCCCCAGAAACGACTCACAAAAGGTGATAAAACACGCATGTGAAGAACTGAGTTTGGTGTGAGCTGGTGAAGCTTCACACCGTACACGAAAAGAAGCCCATGAAGGAACTCATGGGCAGGGAGAGAAAGACCGCGTAAGAGGAAAGCAAGAAACATCACCCAGAAGCCGCTCGGGGGCATGGGGATGCGCTTGGTGCTAGGGAAGACGACCTGATCGTCGTCGGAGATGAGGCCATCAGCCTGGGCCTTCTCCAGATCCTTCTGCTTGAAGTCAGAAGGCACCCAGCTGGTCGCGGAGTTAGCAGTGTTGCTCTTGCCCATCTTGTTCTTCTGCGCAAGAGTCTTGACGCGCATCTACGGCTTGCGCATGGGGGCTGTGCAAGAGCTCAGAGGTGCACAAGGGTTGCAACAATGGTGGCGGCGGCAGAAGCGAGGAACTGGTAAACAGTAAATTCCCCACTCTCCCCCTTATATAGCTTCCTGATGAAGGAATGTGGGCTGAGACGTGGCGCAAGGAGCGGAAACGGCAGCCCACTAATGGGCAGGGAAATTGCGAAATTACTGTGTTGTCCACGAGTAACGGTCAGCGCCGAGTCAAAATTACACACAGGGTGATTATATTAATGACGTCATGAAAATTCGAGTAAAGGGCAATAAGATTATGACAGTGAAAAGTCTGGTGTGACATATCTGCGTATTGATGATGACAAAGGAAGTCGACGAAAAATTGATGTAAAAGGTGCACAGAGATCAATGAAGAAAAACTGATTCTCTGAGTCTATACCCGAAAATATTCGACTATAGCCTCGGGGGCTACTACCATCGGGAGCGCTGAACGCGCACCCGACGATATTATTAAGTGAAGCTATGATCTGATGAAATGAAAGTAGGCACAATGTCTTTGAGCCTATACTCGAAATAAGATTTTTTGACTATAGCCTCGGGGGCTACTCCCATCGGGAGCGCTGGGCGCGCACCCGACGATGTTTTTTATGAATAATGGAGCCAAAACAAAAGACGAAAGAAGATTTGGGAAGCATCATTACTACCATCGGGAGGGAGTTTTATCAATCAAGGTTGAACAACCCAAATATTTTGCACATTGAAACAGTCAAACAAGGCTGCGACATATGATTCTCGAGTTGCGTCATCGCGACAAAACTTGAATGTCGTGGTTGAAATATATCACGAAGGTAAGACCCCAGGATCCGTCCTGTGTGGCCTGGTATACGCACATGGATGCGCTCTACTGGTACTTATCCGTGTCTACTATGCGAAGAAAATCCTGGTGGACGCACTGGGTACCCTGAGAACCACTGGGATTCATTCTTTGAAAATCCTAAATGAGGCAAAAGAATGGGTTTGACCGGTTTCCCGAATTCAAGTCCAAGGGGATTGAATTTGAAGTAGGTGACAAGTATCTGTTCTGGCAGTTAACTGGCCTCTTGATCCGTCAGAGTTGTTAGGCTTGTTCATCAAAATCCCTTGCGAGACATTATAATAAAAAGATAAGTCGAAAGACCAAGTCGAAGACTTGAAGATATGAAGAAGAAGTATTGATCAAGTCGAAGATTTGAAGATCTGAGATTCAACCCGAATCTGCAATTCTGGTAGAATCTCAGGGGCTACTGACAAGGGTATAGATAATAGAGCCCGGCAGTTGAGTACCCCTGAGGCCCGTTAAGCTAAGCCCAGTTGTAATACTAGTCGAAATACGAGTTCATGTCGTATATCAATATTGTAATATGTATTGGATCCCTCCCGATCCTTAAGACCTGGCCACCTATATATAGGGGCCAGGAGAGGACGGTGAAGGACAGATTGAAAGCAAGCCAGGTTTACACCTCACGTTTACTTTCGATACACACCATGTTTGACTGATTTTACCTTCAAGTTCATCTGACGCCCTATCTCCCCGATCCTAAGTCCTTCATTCAGGACATTTGTCGAGTTAACCCTCGTCACCCAGCATGCTTTATTTATCTTATGGAGAGACACCACTAGTGAACTGTGGACCCCGGTCCAATTTCCTTTATATTGTTACACCGTTTTACTTTACTTGCACTATTTACTTTACATGCAAACTATTATCCTTTTACCACTCGATACGCTCATACCTTTGTTTACAGCAAACCGGTGAGATTGACAACCTCATCGTAAGTTGGGGACAAAGTATTTGTTTGTGTTGTGTGCAGGTTTCGCGTTGCTGCTAGGTGAAGACACACCAACAAGTTGTCTTGCGCCATTGGAGTGTCACTAAGCTAGCAAGAATCACCTTCTTAAGTTTGGCTTTCTCCTACTGGATTGATAACCTTGGTTTCATAACTGAGGGAAGACTTGCTACTGTGCTCATCATACCTTCTCTTGGGGTTCCCAACTGGTCGGTTATTTACATTATCAACACCGCACCATCAAGCAAGTTTTCTGGCGCCGTTGCCGGGGAGAAAGAAGACTTCTGCAAGGGGAGTCTCGCACGCACAATCTTTTACTTTGTTTTTAGTTTTGCTTTATTTTATTTTTGCTTGCATCTTTTTATCAAAAATACAAAAAAAATAGTTTCCTTTATAGTTGCTTTTTATGTCTAGTTTAGTTGTTGCTACTATGTCGCCCAAAGAAATGATCTTCACTTTCAAACAAAAGAGTGAGGAAAGTTTCAAAGAAGCTTGGTCTAGAATTTATGATTGGCATAGAAAAACAGAACCGAAAATGACTTTGAGTTTGCTTCTTAGTAGCTTTTACTTTGGACTTGCTCTTCGTTACAGATATGCTTTGGATGCTACAGCAGAAGGAGATTTCCTTCATTGTGATGGAGATCAAGCTTTCAATATTATAAAAAGTTGATTACAATTTATAGCATGCCAACTGATTTTGATTCCTCTCTTGTGAGCATTTTTAATGGACTTAATACTCTTGCGACTCGCACTACTTGTTTGGGTAATTGCTATAGTACTTTGCGCAAGCATTTTAATTATGTGCCAATAAATTCTAAACCATCAAGTTGGTACCCTACGGTAAAAATCACCATTAGTGGTGAAACTTTTCATGCTCGTTGTGATATTATGTCTGAATTTTGTCTTATGCCAAAGGATGTTTATGAATCTTTGAGTCTTTGGAAACTTTCTGAGGGGGGAGAAGAAATTTCTCTTACTAATAATGCCACTATATTTCCCGTTGGAATAGCTGAAGGAGTTTATACATAAGTCCTAGGAAAAATGGTATCTACTGATTATCTTATTATTGAATGTGTAGGAAAAGGACAAATCACGCTTGGAAGGTCTCTACTAAAGCTCCTGGGCGCCATTATAGATGTGGGAAAAGGCACCATAAGATTCATCTCTCCACCTTGTAATAATCATGTGTTCCCTAAAGTTAAGATCAAAGGTAAGAGAGGAAGACGTAAGGCACCCGTTGACCCTAATGCTTCATCACTTGACATTACTTGATTCACACTTTCTACGCCTAGCTCAAAGGCGTTAAAGAAAAGCACTCTTGGGAGATAACCCATTGTTTTCTTTTCAGTTCTTTTTCTTTTATTTGAGTCTTGGAAGTTATTACTACTGTAATAACCGCTCCTTATCCTTTTTATTTCATTGTTGTGCCAAGAGAAACCTCTAATTTGAGTGAGGTAAGATTTGGGGATGTTGCTGTCCTGAAACAGATTTCGGTGCTGCACCGTAAAAATTTGTGAAAATTCTCAGGATATCTTTTTGACCTGCGATTTCTTGTGCATATGACCCAGGTTATATCCAAACTTTCATTAGTTTTACACTTTTTGATTTGAGCAACAAAAGGTACTCAAAAAAATCAACCTTTGTCAGCTGTTCTGTTTTGACAGATTTCTACCACTATTTGTGTTTGCCTCTCGATCGCTTTCTTTTTGAAGTTATTTTGATCAAGGAACTTTTGGGGAAGTTGCTACAGTAGTATATGCTTTATATGTGGTGGTTTTGAGTTGAAACCTAAACCAAAAAGGGTTGATTCATTATTATGTTTATGCTAACGTTGCTAATAGAATTGTGTGAAGTTTTGTATGAAGGAAGTTTTCAAGTGTAGGGATTGGAGAATGATGAGATGAGATGAAGAATGGACAAAAGCTCAAGCTTGGGGATGCCCACGCACCCCAAGAAATATCCAAGAGGTACAAGCGTCAAAGCTTGGGGATGCCCCCGAGGCACCCCTTCTTCATCGGCAAAAATCAGGTCACCTTTCAAAACACTATATTTTTATTGCTTCATGCACTATGCGTTTTTCTTGGAGCGTCTTTACTTTTGTTTTTAGTTTTCTTTTGTTTTGTTTGCTTCAATAAATGGTTGGACCCCAACATATTTCTTTTGGAGGAGATTTACTCGCTTTTCATTTGCCAAGAACACTTCGTTTTTCACTCTTATCGTTCAACGAGTGTTCTCTTTTTCTAGAACTGCGTTTAGCTTTCGGTTTTTCGCCTTGATTTTTTTCAGATCTTGTTTTATCTTTGCATCAAGGTGTATTTGGACCTCTGGTCTATGTTGGTATTCATCAAAAGAGTTGTTTCAAAAAGGTTTGAATGATGTTGGAAAAAGAGAAAAAGTTTCATGCAAAAAAGTGGTACAAAAAGGAGCTTGTTTAGACTGTGGCTTAGACTTTTTCATGCCATGCTTGATGTCGTTTTGATAGTATGCTTAGTGATTTTTGCTGTAGCATGACTTGTCTCAAATGACTAAGATTGCTTAATGAGCCCTTGAAAAAATCATGCGTTGTTTTTATTATTTGGAAGCATTAATTTGGTTTTCTCCTTGATGCTTTATTTGGGTTGACTTGGCGCATGCTTACACATGTTTGACTCATACAAAGTCTCCATAAGCCTCTATGATCATTTAGTTTTTGACTTTTGATGCCATCTTATGCTTCTCTTAATGATGTTTTGTCGCTACGCATGATTATGGCCGTTATTGCTCTCTTAGTTGGTCGCTCCCAGTCTTTTGCTAGCCCTCATTTTGTACTGAGTATGAGCTCTACTCGTGCATCCAACTCCCAAAAACCAAGTTATTCCAATGTATCCACCATACATACCTATTAGCAATTTGCTATTCCAAAGTATATTTGACTTGCTTTTATCTATCCTTCAAATTAAACTCTTTTGGTGTTATGCGAAAATTGGTCAGTAAAGCTCTCACGAACCTGATGGCACACTTTACTTTTCTCGCTTTTAATAATTTTGACATTGTGGCTCTTTTATGTTGACGTTATGCTTGCAAGTTGTAAGTTGAAATTAGCCAAACCATGCCGTCATGGGGTAAGCTTTCAACCTTGCACTTCTTATTTGAGTTGATATCGTGATCTTTTGTTTATGGATACTCGCGATGTGAAATAAGTTGGGAATCTTGCAGGATCATGGAGTTTGTATACGTGTTAGAGAAACGCCTGGGCCGCCAATCTAAGCCATGCATAATTCATGGTGGAAATTTACAGCATGCCCATAGTGGACATTCGATGACACGTCTCAAAATAAAAAGCTATACCAATGGTAAATAAAAGAGATGTCGAGGTGTTCATTGTCTGTTTGTCCTATCATTTTGATGTGGGCTTGTTCCATGTCATCGGGCAAGGAGGTACCCCGTTGGTGGTTCTCGGTGATGCGTGTATACTTACAATGACAAGAGCTTGCTTAGGACTCTAAGTCGAGTAGCATGAGGTTTGGGTATTCGTACTTCACGGGACACGAGGTTTTCAACTTATAATTTGTCAAGCATATGCTCATAAAAGTTCTTGCATTTACCTTAGCCATTCAAGATGCCTATGATGGGGGCAATGAGAGCTCAAAGCTAGTAAGTACCATAATTTTTGAAGGTTTATAAAACTTGCAATTACTGCTTCCCTCTGCGAAGGGCCTTTCTTTTACTTTTATGTTGAGTCACCACCTTCTACCTTTATGCACCGTCTAAGAGAGCATAGTTCCCATTCTGAGTTTAATGTGCATTGTCCCAAAGTTATCATTGATTGATTCATGATTTTGGTTTCACTTGTTCTTAAATTATTTGTATCTAGTCGCCCTTTTAAACTTGAAGGTGTCCTATGCATTTATGTTTTGCTCTTCCATGAAGGACAAGCTGAAAACCATTTTCTATGTTTTTCCATATGATTTGAACACACGTTTGACTTTCATTGTTTCATTATTCATGATCTTTCGTTTGTGTTTCTTTTCATGTTATAACATGATTGCTAAGTTTCTTCTATCAAGATTATGTCTTTCATGCCCATGTTTTAAGTTCTTTGATCCCAGCACTCAATGCTTACTTAGATGATCAAGATTGTGATGGTGCATGTCATCTCAAAAATTATTCTTTTGTTATCACTTACCTACTCGAGGACGAGCAGGAGTTAAGCTTGGGGATGCTTGATACGTCTCAAACGTATCTATAATTTTCCATGCATGTTCTTACACCATTTGCTTAGTGTTTTGTTACACTTCGTGGCGTTTTTATGCATTTTCCGGAACTAACCTATTAACAAGATACCACAGTGTCAGTTCCTGTTTTCTGCTGTTTTTGTGTTTCAGAAAAGTTACACGGGAAATATTCTCGGAGTTGGACGAAACAAAAGCCGAACCTCCTATTTTTACCGAAGCTTTGCGAAGACCGAAGATGAGACGGAGGGGGGTCAGAGGCTGGCCACACCACAATGGGGCGTGGCCCAGCCCCTGGCCGCGCCCACCCATGGTGAGCCCACCTGGTCCACCTCCTGACGACGCCCCTTCGCCTATAAAGACCCCTCGTCGGGAAAAACCTAAGGGACGGATCACTTTTTCTAGAAACATATTGCAAGCCGCCATCGTCGTTGAATCGAGATCGAGAGGATCCAGGAGCTCTTCCCGGCACCCTGCCGAAGAGGGGAATCCCTGCCGGAGGACTTCTCCACCACCATGGTCGCCTCCAGAGTGATGTGTGAGTAGTCTACCTTGAACTAAGGGTCCATAGCAGTAGCTAGATGGTTGTCTTCTCCATCATGTGCTTCATGTTTAGATCTTGTGAGTTGTCCTACATGATCAAGATCATCTTTATGTAATCATACATGTTGTGTTTGTTGGGATCCGATGAGTATTGGTACTATGTCAAGTTGATGTGCCGAATATTATCTTATGTTATCTCTATGTTGTTTATGATCTTGCATGCTTTCTGTTGCTAGTAGCTATCTTGGCCGAGTAGATGCTAGTAACTCCAAGAGGAAGTATTTATGCTCGATACTTGGGTTCATGCCTCTATTTAATCTGGGGGAGTAACAGTTGCCTCTAAGGTTGTAGATGTGTTGTTGCCACTAGGGAGAAAACAACATTCTTGTGTCTAAGGACATTTGCTTTGTTTACATTACGCACTTTGCTTAATGCGATTATCTGTTGTTCGCAACTTAATACTCAAGGGGTGTTCGGATGATATCCCCGCGAGTGGATTTTTAGTCATAGATGCAGTTAGATTACGGTCTATGTATTTTGTCATAATGCCCAGAGTAAGCCTCATAGTGATCCTCGTGATGTATGTACGTTATCTTTACTCTATCAATTGCCCAACTGTAATTTGTTTACCCGGCATGCTTTATTTATCTTATGGAGAGATACCACTAGTGAACTGTGGACCCCAGTCCAATTTCCTTTACATTGTTACACCGTTTTACTTTACTCGCACTATTTACTTTACTTGCAAACTACTATCCTTTTACCACTCGATACGCGCGTACCTTTGTTTACAGCAAACCGGTGAGATGGACAACTTCATCGTAAGTTGGGGACAAAGTATTTGTTTGTGTTGTGTGCAGGTTTCGCGTTGCTGCTAGGTGAAGACACACCAACAAGTTGTCTGACGCCATTGGAGTGTCACTAAGCTAGCAAGCATCACCTTCTTAAGTTTGGCTTTCTCCTACTGGATTGATAACCTTGGTTTCATAACTGAGGGAAGACTTGCTACTGTGCTCATCATACCTTCTCTTGGGGTTCCCAACTGGTCGGTTATTTACATCATCAACACCGCACCATCACTCCCAAGAACTCAGTCGCCCACTGTCTCCGAGTTAGGCCTTCGAAACGCGATCTGGGAGCTGCCAACGCTGAAGCACCACGAACACCAGGATCCCCCACTGTCCGCTCCACGCCATCCACATAATCGAAGAGAGAGACCACCACCACTGCCACATCGCTCGCCGTAGATCCATCTGCGTAGTCCACCTTCCAGGGCCGCCACCCCGGCATCCACGAACTCGGGCTAAAGGTCCGACCAACGCCACATCGCACGACCCACGAGATGGATGGGGTAAGTCTCAGGGGCTTGCAGGCATCGGGCCACACGACAGCCTAGGGGAGGGGAACTGCCCTCCATCACCAGCTATGAGTGCCGACCAGACGAGGCAGCAGTACCAATTGGGTCAAAGATCAGGCCCAGATCTAGCCCAACCAGGCCCACACTGTACGCCGCCGCTGGAAGAAGCCCCACTGCCACGCCGCCCAGGGATCACACGTGTCACACGCTGCCGCCAGTCGAGTCCTTCACCAACCACGAAGAGCACTACCGCCAGCCGCAACTTCCCGCGAGGAGCCTAGATGCCGGGTAAGACAGATCCCGCCGCCGCCAGGGCTTTGCCCGGCAGCCCTTGCCAGTGGAGGCGGGGGAAGGGAGAGAGAGGATTTGTTGAGTGGCGGGCGGCTAGGGTTCCGTCTTGGTCGCCCGTGCGGGGGGCGACGCGAGACGGGCGAAGCGTTTTTTTTTTGTTGGATCGTTTTCAGATTCATACGCCATTCATTCACTTTCAGAGGGATGCTTCCCAGTGGATCTAGGTTTCACAGGGAAAAAAGAGCTATGCCAACCAGAAAAATAGCGGCTAGGGTTTAACCTAAGAGAATTATAGAGATACCGAATACATTTGCTTCTTCAGCCTCCACGGAACGAACTCCGTCAGTTTCGTCAGCTATCGTGTGCTGCCCTGGCTTGGTTCACCTTCCTGGCTTCCTCCATGTTCTTTGCGTTTGTCGCACTGTTGGTCGACACTCAGACACCATCAGGGTGACACGCTACTCCTCTTCAACCCCAACTCCGCGGCAAGCAGGACCAATGCCATGGACTGGGATCACCTCAAACCTTCATCCCCACCGTCGTCAGTCATTTGCCAAAGATGGTTTCTTCACCAAGGCAGGTGATCCATTGCAGGTATATACGCGCCGTGGATGAAAACAAGTTAACATAAGTATCCTTTTGTCCTGGTGCTACTAGGTCTGGATGAGATCGGTATCAAACCATTCCTCCAGAACAGAATAAGATTTTGCAAAGGATCATCTTCTCATTCTTTCATAATTTTCATAAGTTCTCCTTCTCGTTCACGATAAACCACTGGACAAAATATACAGCTGCCTGCATGTGCCTGGGGATACATTCACAAAATTGAATGGGCACGACAAACCCATTCCATCCCCAGTCACAAAGGTCTGAACTCTGAACCTTCGGTCGTCTTCCCCTAGATACTACTACCAAGTCTGGGACACAAAACTACGGATGATCTACTATACAATATGTTGGAAGGTGAAGTTCGTGGCGAAGCTCATTTGAAGAGCATCTTGAGCTGCTCGATGCGCGAGCTGCGGACCTCCTCATCAGTCAGCGCCCCAGAGATCATCCGCTGCTTGCGCGCCTGCACCTGCTGCATCCGTTCCTCCACAGTATCCTGAGACAGGCAGAGCAAGAGCTGTGAGTTCTGCTTGTTTGTTACCTGGGAATTACATGTGCATATGCATCTCAAGATGATTTCATTACCTTGACGATGAATCGCCTGACTTGGACAGCTCTTTTCTGCCCGATGCGGTGGATCCGCATGATAGCCTGCTCCTCCACTGCAGGATTCCACCACGGGTCCTATATCAACACAGAAATTGTTAGCAACACCGGTTAGCACAGGGGGAATGTATGGCAGTCTAGCAGTTCTCAGAATTGACACAGTATTGCAGAATTACCATGAGAAAGACATTGGAGGCAGCAGTTAGATTCAGGCCTACTCCTCCAGCTTTGAGTGACATCAGTAGCACCTGTGTTTCCAGGCCAAATGATCAGCAAATGTGATGATTCAAATAACTAGTATTTTTTTCAAAACAAAAACAGAAACGGACATACCAGCTTGTCCTGGCTTTCACTGAACTCCTTGAGAACTTTCTCCCTGTGCTTCTGGCTCAGCTTCCCGTCAAACCTCAAGAACTTGATACCTTTCTGCTCGAAGGGGATCTCCAGGAGATCAAAGAAGGAAGTGAACTGGCTGAACACAATGCTCTTCTCCCTCTTCTTCCCAAGGTCCTCCAGGGTCATGATGAGCTTGGCCACCTTGCACGAATCCTTCCAGTTGTTCTTGGCATCAACCTCGTAGCGGCACTGGCCAGGCAGATTGATCAGATCAGCCTTGGTGATGGGGCTCCGGCACAGTGGACACGGACCCCCAGCTGGAGTCGTCCAGCTAGACAGAAGGCACTCGCGGCACATCCGGTGCGCACAAGGTGTGAGCACGGGATCATCAGAAGTTGACTCAAAGCAGATAGGGCACTCAGCAGTCGCGCCCTGGCGGATTTCTTCAACAACCTCTTCTACGTATGCCCGTGAGGGTACTATGGCAAGCCGTCCAGGATCACTCTGTACCCCTTCAAGGAACCGTTGTGCTAGCTCATCAAGGTCTGTGTACTTCTTAGTATCAGCTTTGCTGCACATTATGAGTTTGGTAAAGAAATTAGAGGATGAGATGATGAAATGCAAGGAAGAGGTTTTATTTCAATAAGATAACAGTTTTATTGCAATGAATGGCTAACCTGATGACTAGGAAAGGGTGATCACAGCACTGCCTTAGCCGAAGAAGCAGCTCAAGAATATTAGCATAGTTGCTAAGAACATTGCCTTGTGCCACAAACTTATCAAATTGAACCTGTTGGAAAGATCATTTTGAGTTAGACACGCAAAGAAACATGTCCATAAAGTTTCAGAAGATAAATCTCAACAAAAAGGATTCTTAACTTCCATCTTCTCATAGTAACTAAACAAAAAACATAAAACATCTACATACCTTTGATCTCCTGAATAGTGCTTCATAAAAATCACGTTCCTCGATAGTTTGTTCGCATTCCACAACCTCAATATTAGCCGGTGGGAGCACCAATATGGGACTGAAACAAGCATCAGAGACATGTGATCAACATACTTCTAAGAGGCAAAAGGCATGATATGCTTATTTATGCAATTAAGAACACCAAGGAAAGACAAAGTAAGAAAATGCATACTTTCCCATCTTGTCCTTTGTTTCCTTGGTCCTCCTCAGCATGAGCGGCCTCAGAATAGCTTTGACAAGTTTCAGTCCCCTCTCGTCACCATTCTCATAAGGTCTCTGAATCAGCTTCTGCCACCTAGAGAAAAACAAAACAGCTTATGAATGAGGGTTTCAACAGCAAATATATGAACTGAGCTGTCTAATAAATTCATACCAATTTGCATTGCACCATGGCTCAACATGGAGGAAGCAAAGAAGACTGTAAAGGTCTTCTAAATTATTCTGCAGCAAATGCAATCATATTAACATAATGAAATGTCATCATTACAAGCTAGCATTCCTAGAAACTAGGAAAGATGGATAATAGTGTCCACAAGTAAACACACCTGCAATGGTGTGCCAGTAAGGCACCACCTGCATTGTGATGATAATAAGTATGCCGCTTGGGCGGCTTTGGTTTTGGGAGATTTGATTGTATGTGCTTCATCAAGCACAACTCTATACCAATCTATCATGTGAAAGACACTGCTGCCATCCTGTGAAGGTACAACTTTCATTAGCAAAACTATGCTATGCATGTTTCCTACAACAATGATTTTGAAACAGGAGATAAAAGCTCATAAGCAAACTCTTACAGATTTATGAGCTGCTTGAAGAACACCATAGGTCGTTAAGACAACGCTATGCTCAGCCATCAATCTGAGGTCACTATTTCTATTACCACCATAATATACACACACAGAAAGAGCATCTGGTGCTGAATGTGCCCCCAATTCATCCTGCAAGGAAAGCATGATCACATTAATACTTCTATAGCGTGTTGAAAATATTATTGCAAGCAAACAAAAGTTACATGAATGCATGTACAAGAAAAATGGCACAAAATTAATATCCAACACTGCCCTTTCCACTAACACTGATTAATAGCAGACTAACGTCAGTTCAATGGTGTAAAATACTAAACATCAACAACATGATGATAACCCAAAAGATTTTGGTGATTTTCCGGAATTGACCACATAGGCAACTGCTTACCTTCCATTGACCCAGTAATGCCATTGGGCACAAAATAAGGGTGCCACCTCTTATAGAGGGTGTCGAAGTTCGTGTTCTGGTATCACGACCTCTTACAGGCCTCTCATCCCTTCCTATGTAATTAGAATGCTCTCCCCTTGGATCCGAGAGTATCAGGGCAATAGTCATGACAGTTTTGCCAAGACCCATGGCATCTGCCAGTATCTACAAGACATGGATAATACATTAATACTTCTCATGGTAGTACCAAAGCTATGATTCAATTATGCAGGCGAAAGCACTGTAAATATACAAGAATACTGTGACACTTTTTGAAAAACATTTCAAAGGCTCAAAATTTGTCAACGTTGTAACAATTGTCTCACCAAACATGCACAAACATTTGCCACACCTCCCTCTATTAGACAACTAGACATAGATGTAACAAACAAGCATGATTGCAGGCACGGACCCTTTAACAAAAGACAATCTTATGTTTTCTTTTGCTATTGAATTATTTAACATGTAAATTCAAAACACCATTAGCAAATCTATTTCTAAGAAACAACAAGAATCAGGGAACATGGTACAGCATTATTTTCAATGTAACCTAAACTAGGCACAAACATGAGCAGCCTTCATAAAAGACTTACCCCTCCTCGTGTAGTCCGACTTAAACTCGGAAACTTGGTTGTCGCTTCACCAGAGAAAACATTAATGTACACTGCAGGAGCCCTCCTGATAAGACATGTCAAAATATCAGTTATTAGCTCTGACCATTATCAAAATTCTTCTGAATTATACAAATAATAAGACTGCAAAACACATACTTGTCAGCAATACTGTAGGCGCTAAAACAGGGATCAATAGTTTTTTTTGCTTCAGCATCAAGGCGCCCCTTCTCCAATTCTGACATCCAGAAGAGAGCCTCTTTCTGGTAAGGTTTGAGGACTGAAACAAGAGTGTGGCGGCTCTGCTTCCTATTTTGCCCACATACACAAATATATAAAGGGTATTACTTTCCATGCAAATAGTATATAGTCTGAGTAAGAGTGAAAACAGAAATGCACTTCAATTGTTACCTTCAAGTCATATGTTTCAGCTGTGCCAATAATTTTGTTCAAGGCAGCTTCCGAAATGGCCTGCTCATCAGCACCTTGCTCCGGAAAAGTTTGGCCAGCTGTGCGATGTGTTTCAAGTCCAACAATAGGAGTGGATTCATCATCTCCATTAGCATCACCCTGGTTTGAGCAGGCATTTAAGAGAAACATAAAAAACCAAAAAAAAATGCCAAGCAAGTAGTATTCTTAAAGGAGCTACAAATATTGTTGTGTTGATAGAATAAGCGCACCAAATGACAGTATTTCATTATACACTTGCTCTATGATAGATCATACCAATATACATACTGAATATTTTGGTTAACAGACAACGTACAGCATTTCATTGTATACTTGCTCTAAGATAGATGTTACAGATGCGTGTGTTGAACAATTAGTAGTAGTACAGAACAAGAGGATTGTTTGGCTCACCCTCAGATTCCACGGTCTTTTTCTTGTTAGCTCATCAAGAGTGAAATCAGCCTGCATGGAAAACACCAGTATGTGAACTTGAATCAGTCAACAAAAATTTGAGAAGGATCTGAATCAATCATTCAGCAGTAACACTACAAGAACTGCAAGGTTGGCTAAATTTACTTAAAGGTACCTGGATAGATGCCCTTAGCTTGAGTAATTTGAACAGGGCATGGAGAGGGTTGTCTGAATAATCGACATTTGCAGGAGCAAGCTGGCTCAAGGACGAGTTGTCACCTTCAGTGAACACAGACTTGTGGATGTAGAAGCTGTATGAACATTAAGCATTAATCATAGAACAGCAGACAAAATTGTGTAGTGTAAGTGTAAGTGTGTAACACAAATAACACACATGAAATCAGCAAGGTAAATTGTATGATCATCGGTAATTACCTGACATAGAGCAAAACCTCCTGCATCAGCCTCAGTTGCATTGCCGGAAACACGATCTTCCCCTGGATCTTGACCTTGGAAGAGTTCACCAGCGGGACAAGGCACTTTGTCCACTCCGTCGACAGCTTCCCAATCTACAATAAAATCATGAAATTTGCACAAGATTAGGATAATTTTGGACGCAAAGATATTGATCAGTCCCAACAATCATCAGATAATTCTGCACAGTAATTCACCTCTCCGGAGCGCTTGGTGGAGAAGCGAACTATCTGCGCCAGCGCTGCCGCCTTCTTGGCGGACACCTTGACGCCTCCATGGAGCCGGCCGTACGACGGGAAGGCGAAATGGACGATCTCGCCGGCGTCCACCGCTCTCCTCCCGCTGTTGGTGGACAGGCCATTGACGTAGGCCTTCTCGACGAGGAACCAGTCGCTCTCCGGCGGGAACTCGCCGAACTCCGCCTCCGGAGGCGCCACCACCATCTTCCACTCGCTCGACGGCGGGGCCGCGGCGGCCCGCGCCCGCCGCGGGGCCGGCGCCGGCAACGGCGGCGGCTGGTACATCTGCGCGACCTCCTGCGGCGAAATGGCCCGGATGGGCCGCGGGTTGAGGTACGGCAGCGGGTGCGTCGCCGTGAGGTCGACCGCGTCCTCTTCCCGGGCGCGCTTCTTCGACATCGGCGGCGTGGCCGGCGCGTCGATGATCTGCACCTCGTCGTCGTCGACGACGGCCGCCCTCGGCGCCCGCGGTACGAGGCTTATGCCGCAGTCGCCGGCGCGGGGGCGGCGGCGGCTGGTAACCTCATCCTCGTCCTCGTCCTTGACACGGCGCGGCGGCGGCGGCGGCGGCAAAGGCGCTCCTTTAGCGTGTGGCGAGCCGTCAGGCCGCTCCATCTTGACATCGCGGACGGGCTCGGCCTTCACCTTGACTGTAGGCGTCGGTGGCGGCGATGGGGTGGCGGCAGCGACGTCGCGCTCGGCCTTGACGCGAGCTTTCTCGGCGTCGAGCAGCGCGTCGATGGCGCGCTCGGCGTCTCCGTCGTCGGAGGGGTCGGCGACGCTGTCGAGGAGGGCGTTGATGGCGCGCTCGGCGTTGCCGCCGCAGCGGGCGAGCGCGGCGAGGACGTCGGTCGCCGGGAGGCGCGCGCCGAGCACCGCGCGGACGGCGGCGATCTCGGCGGCGAAGAGGACGGCCTGGTCAGGGGACTCCCAGTCGCCGTCGTCGCACGTCATGGCGGCGGCCGGTGGCGCGGGCGCGAGTGGCGCTGGTGTCCGGCGATGGGGGGCGAATCTCAGGTGCTCGCGAAGGGAGATTTGGATTGGAGGCAGAGGAGGAGAGGGGACTGGACTGGATTGAGGTGGAAGGGCGGCGGTTTGGGGGCGAGGTTTTATGGGGGTTTATTTTTGGCGCGAGAACAAGTGGAGGGAAGGAGTTTGGCGGGGGAGGGAAAGTAAGGAAATTTAATGAGAAAACTCAAACGGTGAAATCATTTTCGCGGCGCGGAGCGGGAGAGGGAAAAGTAAAAAAAAATCCAGGCCTCCTTTTTTACTGTGTCAGCCCAGCTCAAACTTTCCAGTTTCCTGATGGCCCGAACCGGCCGATGGAAGGGGCCCATAATGCAGTAACGTTTGGTCAACACTTGTCAAGTTCCTACTAGGCCTATTCAACAAATGCTATACTCTGCACTGGCCGGCCGCTACGGGGCGCCGCACAACCTTGGATGCCTACCACATCGACGGGCCGCGGTCCATCAACACCAACGGACAGGAGATCTTAGGGGAAAACTCACCGATGACAGTAATGATGTAACCGGTCAAGGTGTCGCCGACGGAGGTGAGGAATAAAACTTAAGGGAGGTGGGTGCGGGTCTTAGGGTTTTGGCGATCAAATGGGAGCTTAGAGGGAAGGCCAGATGACCGGGAGTCCGGGACCTTGTCGAAGACAAAGACGACGTGGTCGGCCGCAGTGTCGCCCGCGGATCCGAGGAAACAAACTTAGGGAGGTGGGTGCGGGTCTTAGGGTTCCGACGGGTGAAGAGGGCCTTAGAGGGAAGCAGGAAGCAGGGCAGCGATTAGTGTTTCGGCGACGGGTACGGGAGGAGCTTCTGCCGAGCAACGGGATCGAACGAAGGGTCGGAGAAGAGAAAATAAGAAGATAACCCACTAAGGGTGTGGTTGGGTTACACAGCCACCTCAGATATTCAGTGGAACGACATTTGCTGTTTGGTAGGCCGGCTCTCCATCTCGGCACTGCCCAACAGAGCCGAAAAAGGCCCCTCCAAGCCCTGCCGGGTAGAAGAAGCCGATTCGAGGCTTCGCCCCTGGGCAGGGCTGGACTCGGCAGCGCTTCCACCCCGCGTACCCGCCCCCACCCTCGCTCCTAGGGGTCTCAGCGCCCGGGCCCCACTTTTCCCCACCCCAATTGCTCTCTCTCTCTCACCTTGTCCTGGCAGCGCCGCCCCCTCCCTGAGTCGGCCTCCGCCTCCAGAGCCATACCCAGCCTCCCCACGCCGGCCTCCGCCCCTCCCCAACCGCGCCACCCCCGCCCAACCTCCGCCTCCCGACCAGCGCCGGCCCCGGCCTCCCGACCAGCCTCCGCCTCCCGACCAGCGCCGTCCCGCTCCTGCCAGCCTCCGCCTGGACCACGCCTCGAGCTCGTCTCCGGCGCGAGCTCCTCCGCCCCAGGCTCCGCCGCCCCGCCCAGCGACCTGCGCTGCGTGCTGGTCTCGCCCAGCGACCCGCCGCCACGGCCGAGCGCCCAGGACGGAGCCGCCACGCCCAGCGACCAGCGCCGCCACGGCCGGGTCCTCGACCACCATCGAGCAGCCACGGCGGGTGCTCTCTCGCCGGCGCCGGCGCCGGCCGCTAGCACGGGAGCCTGCCAGGGACCCGATGGCGTTTTTATTTTCTACTCAGGGACCCGATGGCGTTTTTATTTTTATGCAGGGACCCGATGGCGTTTTTATTTTTATGCAGGGACCCGATGGCGTTTTTATTTGTAACACAGGGACCAGATGGAGTTTCTATTTGTACGCAGGGGCCAGATTGTTATGTGCTTGGCATGGCTGAGCCGTACAGGCTACCAAACAAGATCTTTACTCAGCTAGGTTTAACTCACCCGGGCTACCAAACACACTACAACAAAACTCAGTTGTATGTGATGAGCATAGCTAGATTCGGCATGGCTGAGGTGAGATAGCTCACCCGGGCTACCAAACACACCCTAAAGGGACAAGAAGAAGAAGGCGTTGGTGTTCGTCTAGTGTGTGTGGCGCTCTATCTCGACCGACCAAGTTGGCGTATAGAAGGACCCGCCTATTCCTCCTCCTTCAGGGCCAAAATAAACCCAATATATCTCCGTACCTAAATACAACTTGGACGCGCCCACCTATCTGCATGTGTTCTTTTGTGTTCGTACAGATAGCAAAAGTGGCATCCATTTTGAGATATATTTTCGCATGTGGGTACGATTTTAACCCATTTTGAGATATATTTTCGCATGTGGGTACGTTTTAACCCATTTTGCCTCATATTTAGGCTAGATTTTGGTCCAAACAAACAAGTCACGGATGCCTCGCATGTCCTCCCTTGTCCTCTCCATTAATTGACCCGACCTCGGCCATCCTTTTCAATCTAAACATAGACTTCATTTATAGGAATTTTATGAATAATACAAATATTTAAATTAAACAAGACTAATCAACCCTCCTCAAAGTAAATGTTGATGATGTTGGCTCTCTAGCGGCACAATAGAATGCTTTGTGGCGTGGGTGTGATGATGTCCTCGACGGTGTGGTCGGGCGACCATAACCGCCTCCGCTTGGATACAATCTTTTATGAAAGTGGATGCTCGCCCGTGAAGCGTAGTGTCACCTCTCGCTCCTCTCGAGGGAGGCTGGGCCAATACTCACTATCGTATGAGCATCGAGGGTCACCCCAGTTATTCGACGAGTTATTCCACATGTGGTGAAAGATATCATGTTGGACGGCCTTGTCGGTGGGGACTGGTGGCGTGAGCACCCCGCTTAGGCTCATGGCCCAGCTTTTTAGCATCGACGCCTTCCCTGGCATGAGGATGTCGTGTTTGGTGAAGTCGATGGCCTTATAGAAGGATGGCCACAATATCACTAGTAGGAAAAGGCTTATAGTCACCAACTTACTGTTGGCGCACCAAATTTGGTGCCCAGTGGTAACTATACCACTCGCGTACCTATTTTTGGTGCTCCAGCGGGGCCCAGTGGCTTGCTCCGGAAGTGGGTCCATGCAAATACCCTTGGCGCACCACATATGGGTGCGCATGGGGTATTTTCCTGGACCCACCACCAGAGCCGGTCGGCGGGGTCCACCCTAAATAACCCCAGGCGCACCTAGCTTGGTGCGTCAGGGGTAATTTAGGGTGGACCCCTCGCATGGTGCCACCTGCTGAGCCCCACCTCAAATTACCCCTGGCGCCAGCAGTATATTGTTACTGCTGGTGCACCAAGCCGGTGCGCTAAGGGTAATTCAGGGTGGACCCCTCACTTGGTGCCACCTGCTGCGCCCCACCTCAAATTACCCCTGGCGCACCGGCTTGGTGCGCTAGCAGTAACAAGGTTACTGATGGCGCACCACATTGTGTGCTCCAGTGGTAAGTTATTGGGTGGGGCCAGCTAAGGTTATTATATGCGGGTCTGAAAATCATAACTAATTTAAAAAATAACCAAACAACGCAAGATTTTCGTGTAGCATCATCTTATGTGACCGTTTTTTAGGGAAAAAATACCAAAACTTGGAATTCGGCGATTTTTTACCTCGGCGGGGCTTTGGGGCTAGGGTTAACGGGGTTAAGCTAGGGTATGGCTTTCGACACTGATACGTCTCAAACGTATCTATAATTTTTGATGATCTATGCTTGTTTATGCATTATTTGCTTTGTGTTTTGTTACACTTCGTGGCGTTTTTATGGGTTTTCCGGAACTAACCTATTAACAAGATGCCACAGTGCCAGTTCTTTATTTTCTACTGTTTTTGTGTTTCAGAAAAGTTACACAGGAAATATTCTCGGAATTGGACGAAACAAAGCCCGAACCTCCTATTTTTCCCAACACGAGACGAAGTCCGAAGGAGAGCCGGAGGGGGGCCAGGGACTAGCCACACCCTAGGGTGGCGCCCCCACTTGGCCGCGCTGGGGTGTGGTGTGGGCCCCTTGGTCCACCTCTGACATCGCCCTTCTGCCTATAAGATCTCTCCGACGCGAAAACCCTAAATCAATCGGCGTTTTTTCTAGAAAAGTTCCGCAGCGCCGCCGCCATTGAAGACCAATTTTGGGGGACAGAAGTCTTTGTTCCAGCACCCTGCTGGGACGGGGAAGTGCCCCCGAAGCCATCTCCATCGACTCCATCGCCTCCACTGCCATCTCCATCAACTTCACCGCCATCTCCATCGACGTTGTTGTCTCCCATGATGAGAAGGGAGTAGTTCTCCCCGAGGGTTGAGGGCTCTACCGGTAGCTATGTGGTTCATCTCTCTCTCCCATGTTGTGATCTATATGTGATCATGAGCTTTGTATCTAGTTGAATTGGTAGATGCTATTCTTCATATATTATGCTACTCCAGTGCCTCATTATTGTAATCTCCGGAGACATCTTGTACCATGATGTGAAGGATGATAGTGTGCGCATTATGTGTGTCTCTTTGGCTAGTGTCTCTATGAATTGTTGGTGTTTGTTGGAACCATCTAGTGCGCTCAAGGTGATAGTGTGGGGTAATCTAGTTTGGGGGGATGCGAACTTTGAGGAGTGCTTCGTAGCCCTACACATGATTAGTGTTCGTTATCCATTGGAGAATAGTTTAGAGTAGCATAGTGAAGATAGATATTTATGTGTTCAATTATGTTATCTTTGTTGAGAGTATCCACTAGTGAAAGTATGATCCCTAGGCCTTGTTTCTAAGCATTGGAACACCGTTTACATTCAGTTCTATTACATGTTTGCTCGCGGCGATATTTATTTCAGATTGCATTTACTAATTATAATCATCCATATTACTTGCATTTCACTATCTCTTCGCCGAACTAGTGCATCTATACATCTGACAAGTGTATTGGGTGTGTTGGAGACACAAGAGACTTCTTGTATCATAATTGCAGGGTTGCTTGAGAGGGATAGCTTTGACCTCTTCCTCCCTGAGTTTGATAAACCTTGGGTGATCCACTTAAGGGAAACTTGTTGCTGTTCTACAAACCTCTGCACTTGGAGGGCCAACACTGTCTACAAGAACAGATGCGTGCATAGACATCAGACACCTAAATCTACTTGGATTGAGCCAAAAAAAATCATGCACGTGTATGTTAGTATTTCCTTCTATTTTGACCCTAGGTTTAGGGTTTTCGCCAGATGAATCACACAATTTTTGCATTCAGAGTGCCAAAACTATGGTTATTTGAGCTGTAGCTACCAAAATTCCAATTTGAACATATACATTAGAATTTTTTCTTGCAAATAGGTCACATTTATTGACTCCACGTGAAGGTCTTGCATTTTTTTGTTTTTTAATTAGTTATGCCCGATTTAGGGGCCGCTTCCACCAAAATCAGCACGAGCTTGTGCAAAATTCAAAAGATACCACCATAGGTTGCCGCAATGAAACGAGAGCTGATATGCGTATCCCAAGTGGTCTATTATGTATGTGGGGTGTTGTTCCCATCTTTTGATTTCGCGTTTCGGTAGCTGCTTCACAAAAAAACTCAATTTTTTGTACTCTGAAAATGGAAAAAGCACTTTTTGTGGGACAAAACGAAAATCAGCCTCCCTAGCGTTCCTCACCATCTCAATGGCCACACATGTGTCCGATATGGCCTCATTCCGACAAATTATGCCATAATCAAGGCCGAACCTAGCTCATTTGACCTAAAAGTCATGCAACCTCGAACGTGGTAGGTCATTTATGTGAAGAGACTTTCTGGTAAACTATTTTTCTCAAGGTTTGAAATTTTTCCCGCATCTAGGTGACATAAAATGACGTCACGTGAAGGTCCCACATTTTTCTAATTTTTTTGAATTAGTTACGCCCAATTCGGGACCCGCATGAAATGACAACACACGAAAACTCCCGCTCACGGCCAGGGGGTGCGGAGTCCCGCTTTTAACCGTCAAAGTTTAGTGAAGAAATAATGTGTTGTGGATCCAAAAATAATTTTTGAAAAAATTAATGAGCTCGTCTTATTAGCGCTAAAGTGCAAACCCGGACCGCTTCCACCGAAATAGGCGGGAGCTTGTGCAAAAATTTAAAATATAAGTCTGTAGGTTACCGCAACAAAATGAGAGCTAATATGCGTATTCCAGGTGATCTATTATTTATGTGGGGTGTTGTGCCCATCTTTTGATTTCGCGTTTATGTAGCTACTTCAAACAAAAAATCGATTTCGACACTTCAAAAATGGAAAAAGCACTTTTCATGGGACGAAATGAAAATCGGCCTTTGTGGCATTCCTGGCCATCCCAAGGACCACGTATGTGTCCAATATGGCCTTGTTTTCATAAAATATGTCATGATCAGGGCCAAACCTAGCTCATTTGACCTAAAAGTCATACAACCCCGAATGTGGTAGGTCATTTTTGTGAAGGGACTTTCTGGTAAACTACTTTTCTCAATGTTTGAATTTTTTCCCGCATCTAGGTGACATAAAATGACGCCACGCGAAGGTCTCGCATTTTTTTGATTTTTTTTGAATTAGTTATGTCCGATTCGGGACCCATATGAAACGACAACGCACGAAAACTCCTGCTCGTGTGCAGGGGTGCGGAGTCCCACTTTAATGGCCAAAGTTTAGTGAAGAACTGATATGTTGCAGATCCAAAAATGCCTTTTTTTGAATTAGTTAAAGTGCAAACGTGGACCGCTTCCAGCAAAATCGGCAGGAGCTTATGCAAATTTGTAAAGATACATCTGAAGGTTTGCGCATCAAAACGAGAGCTGATATGTGTATCCCAGGTGGTATAATATTTATGTGGAGTGTTGTGCCTACCTTTTGATTAGCCGTTTCGATAGATGCCTCATAAAAATCCGATTTTGGCACTCCAAAAATGGAAAAGGCACTTTTGTGTGAAGAGATTTTATGATAAACTGATTTTATCAAGGTTTGATTTTTTTCACATTTAGGTGTCATAAAATAATGTCACGCGAAGGTCTCGCATTTTTTTCAATTTTTTGTATTAGTTACGCCCAATTTTGTGAAGGGACTTTCTTGTATAGACTCGATGCAATCCGATGGCTCTAAAACTTTGTTAGAAAACACATATCCGTGTGCTTTGCTCTGATTGGTTGGGAGTGTTTTGCCCTGGATAGCTATCTGGCACCAACACCACGTCGCACCAGACCCCACGGGCCACGGTCCACACACACACCATACCACACACTTGCGCACACCCACACCATGCATGTACCCTAGCTGCAGCCGCCGCCGCCGCCGCACACCACACACCACAGCATTCAGCGAACCCTAGCTGCAGATGTCACCGCCTTCCCTTCCCCTCTCTAGATGTCATCGGCCTGCCGTCGTCGGCTTTCCCCTCCCCTCTCTAGCTGCCGCCATCAGTGCCTTTCCTCTTCCCTTTCTAGCTGTCTCTGCCGCCGCCGCCTTTCCCCTCCCCTCTTTACTAGAGGGAGGGTAGGCTCCTCGGGCTGGAGGCAGGGGCGGGCCTCCTCAGGCAGGTGCGAAGTGGCGGTGTGTCGGGTCGGGTGTGGGAGGCGGCGCGGGGTCGGGTGTGGGAGGGGTGCAGGAGGGGGTACGGGACTAGATGCCGACGAAGCCGGTGCGCCCACCACGCCCCATCCTCGACCTCATCCGCGCTGATGAAGCCGGCGCGCCCGCCATGTTGCTGACGCCATGGCCGCCATCGTGGAGCTTGTCACAGGACCGGCACCTGCTCGCCTGCGTCCATGCCTGCGCCACGCCGGTGCTCGTCAACCGCAGGTGTCGACGGCAAAGGCCTGCTCAAGGTCAATCGCAGGTGTGGACGGTGGTGGCTCCTCGAGGACTCTGTCGGTGTTCTGGATACCGAGGTATCCCGGTCCACCTGCTCCTGGGCAACTTCAATGGCCTAGCTTCGGCCTAGGAGCGTAATGAAGACCGAAGCCCAGCAAGGAAGACCCTCATGAGGAGGCGCCTCATGAGGAGAACGACGACAAAACCGCTAAGGACCAGAAGATCTCCTCGCGAGGTGTTCCTCGTGAGGGGAGGGACCAGATCTGCGCCAGCTCAGCACAATCCTGCGTTGGCGAGAGGATAAAACCAGAAGATGGCGTACTGTCCACGCTACCTCGACAAGGGGGTGACCAGCCTCTGCCGTGCCTGCATAAAGCTGCATGGTGGTTGTTGCCACCCCCCTGAAAATGGGGTGGATGGTGCAGGGAGCCAGAGGAGGACGTCAGCCTTCCTCCATCCACTCCCGTGGATCGGCGCCACTACTCTACGTAGACCAAGACCACCCAAGACTGAAGACAACAGCTGTCCCACTCCTTGGCCGTATTGTGGCAACCCCTTCCCCAAGTTGATGAAGGGAAGGAGGACCTCAGAGCTATAAAAGGAGAGGGGGCTACCCCTTAGAAAGGATCCCCAATTCTGAGCTCCTAGCTAGGCTAAGTTGGTTCTTCTACCTCCGGCCAGCTAGTGCTCTATAACCAAGACCTTGTACTCCTCTCGAGGTATCGCGTCGTAATACAAGAAGGCAGGAAGTAGGGGATTTACCTCACCACGAGGGCCCTTAACCTGGGTAAAGATCGGTGTTCCTCTCTGTCATGCGTCGTGCTCTCCGACGTCTTGAGTCTTCCGTCGTCGTGTTTCGTCGCAATCTAGATCTCACGCGTACAGCCCCCTGCGTTCAAATCTTTCAGTCCTTCGTGTGGTATCCCGTGTTCTTGTGACACGAAATCCACTGACATTTGACGTGCCAGGTAGGGGGCTATGGTGTGTTTTCCAAGATCTGCTTCGCCATGGCCGACGCCAACACAAGGCTCAAGCGTCTTCGCCGCTGCAACGCTGTTCGAGGAAAATACCAAGCCCATCATCTGTCGTCAACATGTCTCGGCTGAGGAGGAAGAGAAGGATGATCTCGAGTCCTCCTACATCCCGTTCGGGCATATAGAGCCTTCGCTCTCCTTCACCGCCACCGCTACTTCTCGCACTCGTTTTGGGAGTCAGTTGACTCCTGCGCAGGCTCTCGCCATGGCGCAGGATTTGCTGCGCTATCAACCCACTATGGACGGGCGTGAGGGGTGGCACGCTCGAATCGCCGAGCTCGTCACCATCTCCAATGAAGACCCGGCCTTGGGAGGTGCCCAGGGTGTGGGGGAACCAGATCCGGCAGCGGGGCACCATGTCCCGGGCGTCAGAGATGGAAAGGCCGCTCAGGCCAAGAAGGTAGTTTCTCGTGCGGTATCTTTGCCGCGCGGAGAGCCCAGATGCCAAATTGTCCAACGCGCTCCATAAGACGCACGCGTCTCCCTCGAGCGCCACCGAGAAAATCATGACCACGCCCTCGACGACATCGGCGAAGCTGGCAAAAACATCAAGGTCACCGGGGAACTCGTCTACAACCCCGGGTGTCTCGCTCTCGCTCGCCAGCAGCGCTACGTGGTCTGGCCTGACAAATTCAGGCCGGACATTGGTGCACGTTATGATGGGACCTCCAACCCCATCGAGTTCCTCCAGCTCTACATCGTCTCCGTTCAGGCCGCGCGTGGAGATCAGCGTGTGATGGCCAATTGGTTTCCCATGGCCCTCAAGGATGCGCCGCGAACTTGGCTCATGAACCTTCCACACAAATCTGTGACTTCATGGAAGGATCTATGCCGTCAGTTTGTCGCTAACTTCATGCCCACATACCAATGCCCCGCCACGAAGAACGATCTCAAGGCGGTGCATCAGTACAAGGGTGAAACGCTTTGCCAGTACATCCAGCGCTTCAGCCAGGTGAGGAACAAGATCCCATGGATCTCCAATGAGGAGGTCATCTCCGCATTCTCCACGGGCATCGCCAACATCAAGATGAAGGAAAAGCTGTCTGTGAATGATGAGCTGACTTCCGTGGTCAGGCTCTTTGAGATCACCGATAGATGCGCCAAGGCCGAGGAGGGGAGGCTCTTCGTGCACAATCTGCCGAAGGCGCTTCCCCCAAAGTCCAAGTCCAAAGACCCCGAGCGTAAGGAGGCTGCTGCCCTCGCGGCGGAGCCTAATCATAAGCAACGCCGTGGGGACCGCTTCGAACGTGATAAGGGTGGACGACGCTGCTATTGCATCCTCCACAAGAAGGACACCCACAATACCAATGATTGTTGGGTAGTTCGGAAGTTCCATGAAGAGAATGGAGTCACCAAGCATCGTGGGAGTAGCCATAGCTACGGCAAGGGTGGATCACGGGGTGACCGCCGTGACGACGACCGGGACGAGGGTCGCCGCCACAACGGTCCATCAAGCACAGATGCCGAGTAGCTACCGCTGCCTCCACCGACAAACGATCACCAAGAAGAGAACCAGGGGGGCTATTAAGAGCCGCGAGGCTTCGCCGCTTGCCTCCTGGGTGGAGCCCAAGCTCCGTTATCTAATCGCCACTTCAAGCAGCTGTCGCGAGAGATCGCAGCGGCACAACCAAGCATAAACAGCCCTAGGCTGAGGTGGTCTACCAACAAGATTGGCTTCGACAAGAAGGACCACCCTATCTCCACCAGGGCCGTTGGCACAATTCCCCTCTTGTGCATGCCCACTATCAACAACATCATCGTCAACCGCACTCTCATCGACGGAGGGGCGGGCCTCAACATCATCTCTGTCAAAGTCTTTGAGAAGATGCAAGTGCCATATCATCGGCTCATGCCGACCCGATCGTTCTTTGGAGTAACAAAGGGTTCTACAATGCCCATCGGGCAGGTTCGCCTGCCCATCACCTTCGGCACCAGGGACAACTATAGGACGGAAAGCCTCGACTTCGACGTCATTACATCGCGCTGCCTTACAACGCCATCCTCGGCTACCCAGCCTTGGCGAGGTTCATGGCGGCAACGCACCACGGCTTCAACGTCCTCAAGATTCCTAGCGCCAACGGCATGATCACCGTGCACTGCAATGAGAAGGATGCTCTTCGCTCCGTAGAGCATGTCTACCATGAGGCTGCCACCATGTTCCCCGCCGATGAAGATCTGCTGGAACACTCAGGTGACCTCGCGAGGAAGAAGCAGCTCATGTCGCAGGAGTGAGCTGCTGCCAAGAAAGCTTCTCTCGAGCCCCTTCTGCCAGGCTTGTCAGGGAAGAAGCTTGCCGCATCTACGTCGGCCGCGCCAAGCGAGGACCTAGTCCATTTGATGCTGGACATGAGCATTGGGGAAGCTGTTGTACCCTCAAGAAGGAGGCCCCAGTTTACCCAAGAGCGCTTTGCTACAAAGAAGGTCCCGCTTCAGGCTAGGGGCTGCGAGAACTTTGTCACCATCGGGGCAGGGCTTTCCCCCAAATAGGAAAGCACGCTCGTCACCTTCCTGCGGGCAAACTCTGACATGTTCGCTTGGACACTGTCAGATATGCCCGGTGTCCCCAAGAAGGTGATTGAGCACCACTTAGCCGTGTGCCCTCAGGCACACCCAGTGAAGCAGAAGACAAGGAAGCAAGTGCAAGAGAAACAAGACATCGTCGTCCAAGAGATTGAGAAGCTGAAGAAGGCCAAGTTGATACGCGAGGTAGCTCACCCCATGTGGATTGCCAATCCAGTGGTCGTGCCAAAAGCTAACGGCAGTGGGCGCCTCTACATGGACTTTACTAGTCTCAACAAGGCCTGTCCCAAGGATCCTTACCCGCTCCCGAGGATAGATCAGATCGTCGACTCCACCGCAGGTTGTGACCTCCTTTGCTTCTTGGATGCATTCTCCGGCTATCATCAAATTAAGATGGCAAAGGAGGACGAGGAAAAGACTGCCTTCATAATGCCTTGTGGGGTGTACTGCTACGTCTGCATGCCCTTCAGCTTGAAGAACGCGGGAGCAACTTTCTAGAGGCTCATGCGTAAGGCCTTGGGGGCTCAGATGGGAAGGAATGCGGAAGCCTACATCGACAACATCGTCGTCAAAACCCGTGAGGGTCATACCTTCATAGAAGACTTGGAAGAAACATTCGGCAACCTAAGAAAGGTAAACTGAAGGGTTTCGCAGCATAGTAAATCAAAAAAATTCCTACGGATGCGAACAAGAAAGCCAAGATCTAATCTAGGAGATGTAATCAACGAGATAGATAGATGAGATCTTCATACCCTTGAAGAAATCGCACAGCGGAAACGTTCAACAGAACGTGGATGATGTAGTCGTACTAGCCGTCTCCTCCCCGTGATCCGATCCGATCCTACGTCGCAGGTGGCGGCGCCTCCGAGAGATGCACACGTACGGTGCAGCGACGTCTCCTCCTTTCTTGGTCCAGCAAGTATGGTGGAGAGATAGATTGGATCTGCAGCACGACGGCGTGGTGCTTATGGTGGAGAGTTTCTGCGGCAGGGCTTCGCCTACGCACAGTCGCGAGAGAGAGAGGTGGAGGGGCAGCAGTGACCAGGGCACTTCCCCTTAGGCCCACGCAGCCCTCCGACAAGTGGGCCCACGTTGGTCCCACTCCGGAACCTTCTAGAACCTTCCGGTACAATACCGATAAACTCCGAAACGATTCCGGAATCCAAAAACTGCTTTCCTTTATATGAATCTTATTCTCCGGACCATTCCGGAACCTCTCGTGATGTCCTGGATCTCATCCAAGACTCCGAACAAAAACTCATAAACCAATTATCCATTCTATCCTAGCGTCGATGCACGTTAAGTGTGTGACCCTACGGGTTCGAGAATATGCAGACATGATCTTCTATCAATAATCAACAGCGGGATCTGGAAACCCATATTGACTCCCACATATTCATCAATGATCATATCGGATGAACCACGATGTCAGGATTCAATTAATCCCGTATATGTATTCCCTTCGTCACACGATATTTTACTCGCCCGAGATTCGATCGTCGGTATCGGCATACCTAGTTCAATCTCGTTCACAGCAAGTACTTTACTCGTTCCGTAATCCGATATCACTTCGTGATTAACTCCTTAACCACATGCTTGCAAGCGGTGTTGATATCGATTACCGAGTGGGCCCGAAGTATATCTCTCCGACTTGGGAGGGACAAATTCCATCTCGATACATACAACCCAACAAGTACTTTCCGATCACCTGAGAGACACCTTTATGATCACCCTCACATAGGATGACATTTGATGACCTCAAAGCTTTCTTCCGATACCAGGGAGTTGTATTATCTCATGGTCTAAGGAATACAATACTTGACATAGGAAAAAGCTTCGCAAAGATGAACACAATGATACGATCTAATTGCTCTGCTTTATTTGGGTCTGTCCATCACATCATTCTCCTAATGATATGATCTCATTATTAATTGACAACTCATGTCTATGGTTAGGAAACCTTAACCATCATTAATCAATGAGCTAGTCCATAGAGGCGTACTAGGGACATGGTGTTGTTCATAAACCACACAAGTATTAAAGTTTCCGCTTAATACAATTCTAGCATGGAATATAAACATTATCATGAACAAAAATTATAATAATAACATCTTTATTATTGCCTCTAGGGCATAATTCCAACAGTCTCCCACTTGCACTAGAGTCAATAGTCTAGTTTACATCTGGTAACAATCTAACACCCATGGCATTAAGGTGCTGATCATGTTTTGCTCGTGGAAGAGGTTTAGTCAACGGATCTGCGACATTCAGATCCATATGTACTTTGCTAATCTTCAGATCTCCATCTGATATATAATCTCAAATTATATGGAAACGGCAGTTGATGTGCTTGGTTTTGGATGATATCTTGGTTCCTTAGCCAGTGCTATGGCGCCAGTGTTGTCGCACAATATCTCCAGTGGGTCCAAGGCATTTGGAACCACATCAAGCTCAGTGATGAAGTTCCTGATCCAAAACTCCTTCACTTGATGCTTCCGAAGCAGCCATGTATTCCGCTTCTGTTGTAGATCCCGCGATCACGCTTTGCTTGCAGCTTCTCCAGCTCACAGCTCCACCATTCAAAATATAAATGTATCCTGTCTGAGATTTAGAATCATCCGGGTCGGTGTCGAAACTAGCGTCGACGTAACCTTTTACGACGAGCTTCTCATCACCTCCATAGACCAAGAACATTTCTTTAGTCCTATTTAAATACTTTAGGATGTTCTTTACGGCTGTCCAGTGTTCCACTCCTGGATCACTTTGGTATCTGCTCGTCAAACTAAGAGCATTGGACACATCCGGTCTAGTACACAGCATGGCATACATGATAGAACCTATGGCCGAGGCATATGGCACTTTGCTCATAGTATCTCTATCTTTTACCGTAGCTGGACACTGAGCCTTGCTCAATATCTTACCTAACAACATGGGCAATGAACCTTTCTTCGCTTTATCCATTCTGAACCTTTTCAGAACTTTGTCCAGGTATGTACTTTGGCTTAAAGATATTAGGCGTCTTTCTCTATCTCTATAGATTTTGATGCCTAATATATAAGCAGCTTCTCCTAGGTCTTTCATTGAAAAACATTTATTCAAATAACTCTTCACAACGTTAAGCATACCGATGTCATTTCCAATAATCAATATGTCATCCACATATAGTACTAAAAATGTCACCGAGCTCCCACTCACTTTCTTGTAGATACAAGCTTCGTAGCAATTTGGAACAAATCCAAAACTCTTGATCACTTGATCAAAACGAAGGTTCCAACTCTGAGATGCTTGCTTCAGTCCATAAATGGAACGCTGAAGTTTGCACACTTTATTAACATCCTTAAGATCGACAAAACCTTCGGGCTGCATCATATACAACTCTTCATCAATGTTGCCATTGAGGAACGTAGTCTTGACATCCATCTGCCATATTTCATAATCATGAAACGCAACAATTGCTAATAAAATCCGAATGGACTTAAACATCGCTACGGGAGAGAAAGTCTCATCATAGTCAACACCTTGAACTTGCCAAAAACCTTTTGCGACAAGCCGAGCTTTATAGACAGTAACATTACCATCCGCGTCCGTTTTCTTCTTGAAAATCCATTTGCACTCAACGGCCTTACGGTCGCTAGGAGGGTCCACCAAAGTCCACACTTGGTTTTCGCTCATGGATCCCAATTCGGATTTCATGGCCTCTAGCCATTTCTCAGAGTCTGGGCTCATCATCGCTTCCTCATAGTTCGCAGGTTCACTGTTGTCTAACAACAAGACGGTTAAGACAGGGTTGCCGTACCATCCAGGAGTGGCACATGACCTTGTCGACCTGCGAAGTTCAGTAGTACCATCGTTCGAAGTTTCATGATCCTTGTCATTAGCTTCCTCTCTTGTTGGTGCAGACGGCACCGGAACAACTTCAGGTGCTGCGCTACTCTCCAACTCGAGAGAAGGTTCAATAACCTCGTCTAGCTCTACCTTCCTCCCACTCACTTCTTTCGAGAGAAACTCCTTCTCAAGAAAGGATCTGTTCTTTGCAACAAACACTTTGCCTTCGGATCAGTGGTAGAAGGTATACCCAATCGTTTCCTTAGGGTATCCTATGAAGACGCATTTCTCCGCTTTGGGTTCGAGCTTGTCCGGCATCAACTTCTTGACGTAAGCTTCGCATCCCCAAACTTTAAGAAACGACAACTTAGGTTTAGCACCAAACCATAGTTCATACGGTGTCGTCTCAACGGATTTAGATGGTGGCCTATTTAAAGTGAATGCAGCGGTTTCTAATGCATAACCCCAAAATGATAACGGCAAATCTGTAAGAGACATCATTGATCGCACCATATCTAATAGAGTTCGATTCCGGCGTTCAGACACACCATTGCGTTGTGGTGTTCCGGGTGGCGTGAGTTGCGAAACGATTCCGCTTGCTTTAAGATGCGTGAGAAAATCATAACTCAAATACTCACCTCCACGATCGGATCGCAGAAATTTAATTTTCCTGTTACGATGGTTTTCCACTTCGTTCTGAAATTCTTTGAACTTTTCAAACGTTTCAGATTTATGTTTCATTAAATAGATATACCCATATCTACTTAAGTCATCAGTAAAAGTGAGAAAATAGCGATATCCACCGCGCGTCGAAACACTCATTGGTCCGCACACATCGGTATGTATGATTTCCAATAAGTCCGTTGCTCGCTCCATTATTTCGGAGAACGGGGTTTTGATCATCTTGCCCATGAGGCACGGCTCGCACGTGTCAAATGATTCAAAATCAAGAGACTCCAAAAGTCCATCAGAATGGAGTTTCTTCATGCGTTTTACACCAATATGACCTAGACGGCAGTGCCACAAATAAGTTGGATTATCACTATCTACTTTGCATCTTTTAGCCTCAATGTTATGGATGTGCGTTTCAGTGCTTTCGAGATTCAGAAGAAATAAACCATTCACAACAGGTGCATGACCATAAAAGATGTTATTCATATAAATAGAACAACCATTATTCTCAGATTTAAATGAATAACCGTCTTGCAATAAACACGATCCAGATATAATGTTCATGCTCAACGCAGGCACATAATAACATTTATTAAGGTTTAAAACTAATCCCGAAGGTAAAACTAAGGAGAGCGTGCCGACGGCCATCACATCAACTTTTGATCCATTGCCAACGCGCATCGTCACCTCATCCCTTGCTAGCCGCCGTCTATTCCGTAGCTCCTGTTTCGAGTTACAAATATTAGCAACTGAACCAGTATCATATACCTAGGCACTACAACGAGTGCTAGTAAGGTAAACATCAATAACATGTATATCAAATATACCTTTAATGGTGCCAGCCTTCTTGTCCGCTAAGTACTTCAGATAGTTGCGCTTCCAGTGACCATTGACCTTGCAATAGAAGCACTCAGTGTCCGGCTTAGGTCCAGACTTGAGCTTCTTCTCAGCAGGGGCAACGCGCTTGCCGCTGCCTTTCTTGAAGGATCCCTTTGCACCCTTAGCTTTCTTGAAGCTAGTGGTCTTGTTGACCATCAACACATGATTGTCTTTCTTGATATCCACCTCCGCAGCTTTAAGCTTTGCGAAGAGCTCAGTGATCGTATCAGTGGAACCAATTTGATTGTGAGTAACTACAAAACCTTTGTAGCTAGGAGGGAGTGATTGCAGAACTCTGTCAATCTTGAGCTCTTCTGGAATCTTGCAGTCCAGTTGCTCAAGGCGTTGAGTGTAGCCCGACATCTTAATGGCGTGCTCACTAACGGAACTCCCTTCCTCCATCTTGCAGTTAAAGAACTTCTCAGAGATCTCATATCTCTCAGAACAGGCTTGAGTCTGAAACATGATTTTTAGTTCCTCAAGAATCTCATAAGGCCCGCGGTACTTCTCAAAACAATTTTGAAGTTCCGGTTCCATAGAAAACAACATGGTACTCATAATCGCATCACAATCATCTCTGCGAGCATTGAAGTCAGCAAGTTCTTCAGTTTTCGCTATTGCAGCAGGGGTGTCACCTAACGCTTCCTCAAGTACATAGGCTTTTTGTCCGCCAGCGAGAATGATTCTCAGATTGCGGAACCAGTTGGTGAAGTTAGACCCATTGTTCTTAAGCTTTTCTTTCTCAGCAAAAACGTTGAAGTTGAAGTTGGACTTAGCCATTTGATCTACAACATTGCAAGTACAATTTAGACTATGTTCATGATAACTAGTTCAACTTAATCAAATTACTAGATGAACTCCCACTAAATTCAACATCCCTCAAGTTGTTTAGTGAACATGATCCAAATTCACCACACCTAATCCGATCTTCACGAGAAGAGATGTGGTTTCAATGGTGGACAACAAAGTGTCGATCGTATCATTCATATGACTCATGTTTAACCTTTCGGTTCATGTGTTCTGAGGCCATGTCTGTACATGCTAGGCTCGTCAAGTCAAACCCAAGTATCTCCGCATGTGCAAAACTGGCTTGCACCCATTGTATGTGAACGTAGAGTTTATAGCACCCGATCATCACGAGGTGCTTGAAAACGACGAACTTTCGCAACGGCGCATACGAGGGGAGAACACAATTTTATCTTGATCTTTAAGTGAGGAATCATCTTATAATGCTACCGTCGCGATCTAAGCATAATAAGATACATAAAAGGATAAACATCACATGCATATAATTTTATGTGACATGGTATAGCCAATCTCCGCGCCATGATCTCCATCTTGTGCGCGCCGGCATGATCTCCATCACTCCACCATGATTGCCTCCACCACGAATAGCAACTACAACTATTGCTAACTACTTAGCGATAAAGTAAAGCTATTACATGGCGTATAAGAAGTTGACTCGCAGGTCATACACAATTATAAAGACAACCATATGGCTCCTGCCGGTTGTGAACTCATCGACATGCAAGTCGTGAAAGATTACAAAACATGATCATTGCATACATCTCAATTCATACACATCATATCTTGGGCCATACCATATCACAAAACACTCCCTGAAAAAACAAGTTAGACGCCTCTACTTTGTTGTTGCATGTTTTACGTGGCTTAGGGAGTAACAAGCTAAGAACGATTCTTACCTACGAAAAGCCACAACGGTGATACTATGGTTGCTAACATCCGTTGTAAATCTCATGACTACTATAGTGAGAGAAACTGGCATCCACCAGCCGCATGTATGGAACAAGCCACACGTCAAGTGCGGAGCCGGTCTCGCGAACGAGGTCGCGTAAAGTTGGCCTGGACCGCTTCGATCTCACTATGCCGCGCCATAAGAAATACAAAACAAAGAGGTTTGCAACAGAAAACATCAACGCCCACAACAAGCATGTTGCGTTCTACTCGTGAAACACATCTACGCATAGATCTAGCTCTGATACCACTGAAGGGTTTCGCAGCATAGTAAATCAAAAAAAATCCTACGGATGCGAACAAGAAAGCCAAGATCTAATCTAGGAGATGTAATCAACGAGAGAGATAGATGAGATCTTCATACCCTTGAAGAAATCGCACAGCGGAAACGTTCAACAGAACGTGGATGATGTAGTCGTACTAGCCGTCTCCTCCCCGTGATCCGATCCGATCCTACGTCGCAAGTGGCGGCGCCTCCGAGAGATGCACACGTACGGTGCAGCGACGTCTCCTCCTTTCTTGGTCCAGCAAGTATGGTGGAGAGATAGATTGGATCTGCAGCACGACGGCGTGGTGCTTATGGTGGAGAGTTTCTGCGGCAGGGCTTCGCCTACGCACAGTCGCGAGAGAGAGAGGTGGAGGGGCAGCAGTTGGCCGGCGGCTAGGGTTGGAGTGGGAGGGGGCTGCGCCCCTGCCCCCCCTTATATGGGGGGCTGGCCGGCTGCCTTGGCCCCTCCTCCAAGCCTCTAGGGCGGCGGCTAGGGGGAAGAGTAGGGGGCAAGTCTTCCCCCCCCTCTTCTGGAAGGTTCCCTTAGGGTTTCCCCTAAGGGCTGGCCGGCTGGGCCTTAGGGGCCTTGTGCGCCTGGCCCAAAGTGGCCAGGGCACTTCCCCTTAGGCCCACGCAGGCCTCCGACAAGTGGGCCCATGTTGGTCCCACTCCGGAACCTTCTAGAACCTTCCGGTACAATACCGATAAACTCCGAAACGATTCCGGAATCCAAAAACGGCTTTCCTTTATATGAATCTTATTCTCCAGACCATTCCGGAACCTCTCGTGATGTCCTGGATCTCATCCGAGACTCCGAACAAAAACTCATAAACCAATTATCTATTCTATCCTAGCGTCGATGCACGTTAAGTGTGTGACCCTACGGGTTCGAGAATATGCAGACATGATCTTCTATCAATAATCAACAGCGGGATCTGGAAACCCATATTGACTCCCACATATTCATCGATGATCATATCGGATGAACCACGATGTCAGGATTCAATTAATCTCGTATATGTATTCCCTTCGTCACACGATATTTTACTCGCCCGAGATTCGATCGTCGGTATCGGCATACCTAGTTCAATCTCGTTCACAGCAAGTACTTTACTCGTTCCGTAATCCGATATCACTTCGTGATTAACTCCTTAACCACATGCTTGCAAGCGGTGTTGATATCGATTACCGAGTGGGCCCGAAGTATATCTCTCCGACTTGGGAGGGACAAATTCCATCTCGATACATACAACCCAACAAGTACTTTCCGATCACCTGAGAAACACCTTTATGATCACCCTCACATAGGATGACGTTTGATGACCTCAAAGCTTTCTTCCGATACCAGGGAGTTGTATTATCTCATGGTCTAAGGAATACAATACTTGACATAGGAAAAAGCTTCACAAAGATGAACACAATGATACGATCTAATTGCTCTGCTTTATTTGGGTCTGTCCATCACATCATTCTCCTAATGATATGATCTCATTATTAATTGACAACTCATGTCTATGGTTAGGAAACCTTAACCATCATTAATCAATGAGCTAGTCCATAGAGGCGTACTAGGGACACGGTGTTGTTCATAAACCACACAAGTATTAAAGTTTCCGCTTAATACAATTCTAGCATGGAATATAAACATTATCATGAACAAGAATTATAATAATAACATCTTTATTATTGCCTCTAGGGCATAATTCCAACATAAACATCAAGCTCAACCCCGCAAAGTGCGCCTTTCGTGTACCATCGGGCAAGTTGTTGGGATTCCTCATGTCCCATCGCGGGATAGAGGCGAACCCTGACAAGGTCAAGGCCATTGAAGAAATGCGTCCTCCGCGCAACCTTAAGGAGATGCAGCGCCTCGCGGGATGCATGGCGGCCCTGGGGCGCTTCATCGCGAGAAGCGGAGAAAATGCCCTGCCTTTCTTCAAGCTCATGAAGCGCACTGGAAAATTCAAGTGGACTCTGGAAGCTGACAAGGCCTTCGCCGAGCTGAAGAAGTACCTCACTAGCCCACCGATCATGGTCGCTCCAACGTTCCACGAGCCCTTGCTGCTCTACATCGCTGCGACCCCAAGAACTGCAAGCGCCGTCCTCGTCGCAGAGCGGGACGCTCAAGTAATCGCCAAAGAGGAGGTCGATCCTCCATGCCCGGGGGCTCCTCCTGAGGAGGAGGCTGTGGTCTACGCTTCCCCTCGCGAGGAGCCACCTGCTACACCTTGATACGTCTCAAATGTATCTATAATTTTTGATGCTCCATGCTTGTTTATGCACCATTTGCTTTGTGTTTTGTTACACTCCGTGGCCTTTTTATGCATTTTCCGGAACTAACCTAATAACGAGATGCCACAGTGCCAGTTCCCTATTTTTTGCTATTTTTGTTTTTCACAAAAGTTACACAGGAAATATTCTCGGAATTGGACGAAACAAAAGCCGAAGTTCCTATTTTCCCAACACGAGATGGAGTCCAAAGCAGAGACGGAGGGGAGCCAGGGGCCAGCCACACCATAGGGCAGCGCGGCCTGATACGTCTCAAACGTATCTATAATTTTTGATGCTCCATGCTTGTTTTTACACCATTTGCCCATTGTTTCGTTACACTTAGTGGCACTTTTATGCATTTTCCGGAACTAACCTATTAACAAGCGCCACAGTGCCAGTTTCCCGTTTTCTGCTGTTTTTGTGTTTCAGAAGTGATACACAGGAAATATTCTCGGAATTGGACGAAACAAGTTCCTGAAGTCTTATTTTTCCCGGAAGCTTCCAGAGATCCGAAGAAGTGTCGGAGGGGGGCCACCAGGGCCCCACACGCGTGGGTGGCGCGGCCAGCCCCCTGGCCGCGCCGGGCCCACGTGAGGGCGCCTGGCCCCTCCTCTGACATCGTCCCTTCGCCTATAAAGACCCCCCGACGGAAAAAACCTAAGTACCCGATCAGATTTCCAGAACACATCGCGATCCGCCGCCGCCATCGACCCGAAGATCGGGAGGGTCCAGAAGCTCTTCCCGGCACCCTGCCGGAGAGGGGAATCGCCACCGGAGGTCTTCTTCATCGCCATGCTTGCCTCCGGAGCGATGAGTGAGTAGTCTACCTTGGACTATGGGTCCATAGCAGTAGCTAGATGGTTGTCTTCTCCACCATGTGCTTCATGTTTAGATCTCATGAGCTGCCATACATGATTGAGATCATCGTTATGTAATTCTATGATGTTGGTTTGTTGGGATCCGAGGAATATTGGTGTTTATGATTAAGTTGTTGTACTGAATTATATCTTTTGTTATCTCTATGTTGTTTATGATCTTGCATGCTCTCCGTTGTTAGTAGCTATCTTGGCCGAGTAGTTGCTAGTGACTCCAAGAGGGGGTATTTATGCTCGATAGTGGGTTCATGCCTCTATTTCACCTGGGGGAGTGACAGAAACCTCTAAGGTGGTAGATGTGCTGTTGCTACTAGGGAGAAAACAACATTCATATGCTCAAGGGCATATGCTTTGTTTACATTACACACTTTGCTTAATGCAATTATCTGTTGTTCGCAACTTAATACTTCTAGGGTGTTCGGATTGATATCCTCGGGAGTGGATTATTAGTCATAGATGCAGTTGGATGGCGGTCTATGTATTTTGTTGTAATGCCCAAAGTAAATCTCATAGTGATCTTCTTGACATATCACGTTTATCTCTATTCTATCAATTGCCCAACTGTAATTTGTTTACCCAGCATGTTTTATCTATGGAGAGACACCACTAGTGAACTGTGGACCCCGGTCCTATTTCCATCATATTGCTATCACCTGTTTACTTTACTCGCACTGTTTACTTTACTCGCATTTTATTATTGTTTTCCACTCGATACGCTCATAATCTTTGTTTCAAGCAAACCGGTGAGATTGACAACCTCATCGTAAGTTGGGAACAAAGTACTTGGTTGTGTGTGTGCAGGTTCCGCATTGCTACTGGCCGAAGACGAGTCAACAAGTATCGTTAACGGCGCCCTTGTTGGAGTGTTATTAAGCCAGTCTGCATCACCTTCAGTCGTCACCGTCTCTCCTCTCTAAGATCGACATACCTTGGTATCTTAACTGAGGGAAAACTAGCCGCTACACTCATCATACCTTCCTCTTGGGGTTCCCAACGGGCTGGTCATTCACCACGCACAAAGACTTACTGCTCCACATCAACTACACGCCACCAGTTCTTTTCTGGCGCCATCAACCAGTAGCAGCTTCTTTTCTGGCGCCGTTGCCGGGGACTAAAGAAGAATACTTCCAAAGATTGAAGAAAACCTCCCGCGTCAACTTAGCGCCAGCAACATCCACTTGGAGTAGCAGCTTCTTTTCTGGCGCCGTTGCCGGGGAGGAAGAGAAGACTTCTGCGAGGGGAGTTTTTCGCACACACATTCTTTACTTTGTTATTGTTTTGCTTTACTTTATTTTATTTTACCTGCATCGTTTTTATATCAAAAACCCAAAAAAATTAGAATCCTTGGTAGCTGTTTTTACTTGTTTACTTTCGTTTTGCTGAAATGGCCAATCCTGAAAACACCAAGTTGTGTGACTTTACTAGCACGAACAATAGTGATTTTATCTGCACTCCTATTGCACCACCTGCTACTGCTGCAAACTTTTATGAGATTAAGCCTGCTTTATTGAACCTTGTTATGAAAGAGCAATTCTCTGGTGCTAGTACTGGAGATGCTGCAGCTCATCTCAACAATTTTGTTGAGCTATGTGAGATGCAAAAATATAAAGATGTTGATAGTGATATTATTAAGCTCAAGTTGTTTCCTTTTTCTTTGAGAGGAAAAGCTAAAGATTGGTTGCTGTCTTTGACTAAGAATAGTATTGATTCATGGGCTAAGTGTAAGGATGCTTTTATTGGTAGATACTATCCTCCTGCTAAGATTATATCGTTGCGTAGCAATATTATGAAGTTTACTCAGTTTGATAATGAACATGTTGCTCAAGCTTGGGAAAGAATGAAATCTATGATAAAGAATTGCCCCACTCATGGACTGACTACTTGGATGATTATCCAAACTTTTTATGCAGGACTGAATTTTTCTTCAAGAAACCTACTTGATTCAGCTGCTGGAGGCACTTTTATGTCCCTTACCTTGGGCGCCGCATCAAAGCTACTCGACAACATGATGGTAAATTATTCTGAATGGCACACCGAGAGAGCTCCACAAGGTAAGAAGGTAAATTCTGTTGAGGAAACCTCTTCCTTGAATGATAAGATTGATACCATTATGGCTATGCTTGCTAATGATAGGACTCATGTTGATCCTAATAATGTTCCTTTGGCCTCTCTGGTTGCCCAAGAAGAGCATGTTGATGTGAATTTCATTAGAAACAATAATTTTAACAACAATGCTTATAGGAACAATTTTGCTAGTAACAATTATAGGCCGTATCGTTCTACCAATGGTAATGGTTATGGTAACTCTTATGGTAATTCCTACAACAACACTAGGGCCGCGCCCTCCGAGCTTAAGGTAATGCTCAAGGACTTCATCGGTAAGCAAACTGCTTTTAACAAGTCTGTTGAGGAAAAGTTAGGCAAAATTGATATTTTTGCTTCTAAAGTTGATAGCCTTGCTTATGATGTTGAACTTCTGAAATTAAAAGTGTTTCCTAATGATGTGAAAGTGAGCAATGTTGTTGCTGCCGCTAATACTATCCAAGTTGGAATTGATGAAAATATTAGATTGTTAGCGGAATTGCATGCCAGGTGGGAAAGAGAAGATGAGATGGCTAGAGAGATGAAGGTATGTACCATTACTACCTCTAATGATGTTGCTCCTACTGATAGTAATCCTCTTACTTTGATTGGTGTAGAGAAAACTCCCACTCCTTGTGTTAAGAAGCCTAAAACTGCCAAAACTTTTTCTCAAAAGAGTGCTGAAATTTTTCGGAGTGTGGGAGATGGTAGCTCTATTTCTTTTAATGATTTTGATGTTGATGGCTGCAATATATCTGAAGTAATTTTGTTCTTGCAAAATCTTGCTTTGACTCCCAATGCTAGTTCTTTAAATATTGCTTTTACTAAGCATATTACCAATGCTCTCATAAAGATTAGGGATGAAAAGTTGAAGCAAAAAGCCTCTGTTCCCAAGAAGTTAGATGATGGTTGGGAACCCATCATTGATATGCATGTTAATGGTTATGATTGCCATGCTTTATGTGATCTAGGTGCTAGTATTTCTATCATGCCTAGAAAGATTTATGACATGCTTGATTTACCACCGCTTGAAAAGTGTTATTTTGATGTTCCTATTGCTGATGTTGCTAAGAAGAAACCTTTGGGAAGGATTAATGATGTTCTTATTGTGGTTAACAATAACCTTGTTCCCGTTGATTTTCTTGTTATGGACGTTGAATGCCATGCTTCATGTCCTATTATTTTGGGAAGACCCTTTCTTCGAACTGTAGGTGCTATCATTGATATGAGGGAAGGCACTATAAAGTATCAATTCCCACTAAAGAAAGGTATGGAACACTTCCCTAGGAAAAGAAAGAAATTGCTTTTTGAATCTATTCTTAGAGCAAATTATGAGCTTGATGCTTCATCACTTGATATTACTTGATTCGCACTTTTCTGCGCCTAGCTTAAAGGCGTTAAAGAAAAGCACTCTTGGGAGATAACCCAATGTTTTCTTTTCAGTACTTTTTCTTTTATTTGAGTCTTGGAAGTCATTACTACTGTAATGACCGCTCCTTATCTTGTTTATTTCGTTTTTGTGCCAAGAGAAGCCTCTAATTTGAGTGAGGTAAAGATTTGGGGATGTTGCTGTCCTAAAACTGTTTTCGGTGCTGCACCGTAAAAATTTGTGAAAATTCTCTGTTTATCTTTTGGACCTGCGATTTCTTGTTCATATGCCCCAGGTTATATCCAAACTTTTCTTAGTTGAACACTTTTTGATTTGAGCAACAGAAAATCCCTCAAAAATTCGACCTTTGTCAGCTGTTCAGTTTTGACAGATTTCTGCCAATATTTGTGTTTGCCACTTTATCGCTTTCTTTTGAGTTCTTTTGATCATGGAACTTTTGGGGAGGTTGCTACAGTAGTATTTGCTATATATGTGGTGGTTTTGAGTTGAAACCTGAAGCAAATAGGGGGTTGAATATATTTTATGCTTACACTAATGTTGCTAATAGAATTGTGTTTAGTTTTGTATGAAGGAAGTTTTCAAGTGTAGGGATTGGAGAATGATGAGATGAGTTGAAGAATGGACAAAAGCTCAAGATTGGGGATGCCCATGCATCACCCCAAGAAATATCCAAGAAGTACAAGCGTCAAAGCTTGGGGATGCCCCCGAGGCACCCCTTCTTCATCGGCAAAAATCAGGTCACCTTTCAAAACACTATATTTTTATTGCTTCATGCACTATGTGTTTTTCTTGGAGCGTCAGTTGTTTTAGTTTTCTTAGTTGGTTTAGTTTGTTTGTTTGCTGCAATAAATGGTTGGACCCCAACAAATTTCCTTTGGAGGAGATGTACTCGTTTTCATTTGCAAAGAACGCTCTAGTTTTCACTCTTATCGTTTATCGAGTGTTCTACTTTTTCTGCTACTGCTTTTGGTTTTCGTTTTCGCCTTGATATGCGTTCATATCTTGTCATATCTTTTCATCAAGGTGCATTTTTCCTCTGATATTTATTGGTTTTCATCAAAAGAGGTGTCTTTAAAAATTTCAAATGGTGTTGGAAAAGAGAAAAAGCTTTGTGCAAAATAGTGGTACAAGAAGGAGCTTGTGTAGACTGCGGCTTAGGCTTTTTCATGTCATGCTTGATGTCTTTTTGATAGTATGCTTAGTGGTTTCGCTGTAGCATGACTTGTCTCAAATAACTGAGATTGCTTAATGAGCCTTTGAAAAAAATCATGCGTTGTTTTTATTGTATGGAAGCATTATTTTGGTTTTCTCCTTGATGCTTTATTTGGGTTGACTTGGCGCATGCTCACACATGTTAGACTCTTACAAAGTCGCCAATAGCCTTCATAATCATTTAGTTTTTGACTTTTGATGCCATCTTATGCTTCTTTTAATGTCGCTTTGTCGCTTTGCATGATTATGGCCATTATTGCTCTCTTAGTTGGTCGCTCCCAGTCTTTTGCTAGCCTTCGCCTTGTACTGAGTATGAGCTCTACTCGTGCATCCAACTCCTAAAAGCCAAAGTTTTCCAAAGTGTCCACCATACATACCTACTAGCAATTTGCTATTCCAAGTAAATTTGACTTGCTTTTATTTTCTCTTCAAATTAAACTCTTACCAGTGTTATGCGAAACTCGGTTAGTAAAGCTCTCACGAACCGGAAGGCACACTTTACTTTTTCCTGTTCTTAAAAATTTGACATTGTGGTCTCTTATGTTGAGTTGTTATGCTTGCAAGTTGTAAGTTGGATTCTAGCCTATCCATGCTGTCATGGGGCAAGCTTTCAACATTGCACTTCTTATTTGAGTTGATATCGTGATCTTTTGTTTATGGATGCCCGCGGTGTGAAATGAATTGGGAATCTTGTGAGGATCATGGAGTTTGTATATGTGTTAGGGAAACGCCGGGCCGCCAATCTAAGCCATGCATAATTCATGGTGGAAATTTGCAGCATACCCATGGTGAACATTCGACGACGCATCTCACAATAAAAAGCTAAACAATATAGCAAATAAAAGAGATGTCGAGGTGTTCATTGTCTGCTTGTCCTGTCATTTTGGTGTGGGCTTGTTCCATGTCATCGGGCACGGAGGTACCCCATTGGCGGTTCTCAATGATATGCATATACTTACAATGACAAGAGCCTTGCTTGGGACTCTAAGTAAAGTAGCATGAGGTTTGGGTACTCGTATTCACGGGGCACGAGGTTTTCAACTTATGATTTGTCAAGCATATGCATCATAATTGTTCTCGCATTAACTTTAACCATTCAAGATGCTTATGATGGGGGCAATGAGAGCTCAAAGCCGGTAAGTACCATAATTTTTGAAGGTTATAAAACTTGCAATCACTGCTTCCCTCTGCGAAGGGCCTTTCTTTTACTTTTATGTTGAGTCACCACCTTCTTTCTTTATGCACCATTAAGAGAGCATAGTTGTCATTCTTAGTGTGATATGCATTGTCCCAAAGTTCATTGATTGATTCACGATGATTGGTTTCACTTGTTCTTAAATTATTTGTATCTAGTCGCCCTCTTAAACTTTGAGTGTCCTATGCATTTATGTTTTGCTCTCTTTGAAGGACAAGCTGAAAACCATTTAGATGTTTTTCCTTATGATTTGAACACACGTTTGACTTTCATTGTTTCATTATCATGATCTTTTGTTTGTGTTCATTTGCATGTTTACAACATGGTTGCTAAGTTCTTATTGTCATGATTATATCTTCATGCCCATGTTTTAAGTTCTATTGATCCCAGCTCACCAATGCTTACATATATGATCAAGATTGTGTAGGTGCATGTCACCTCAAAAATTATTCTTTTGTTATCACTTACCTACTCGAGGACGAGCAGGAGTTAAGCTTGGGGATGCTTGATACGTCTCAAACGTATCTATAATTTTTGATGCTCCATGCTTCTTTTTTACACCATTTGCCTATTGTTTCGTTACACTTAGTGGCACTTTTATGCATTTTCCGGAACTAACCTATTAACAAGCGCCACAGTGTCAGTTTCCTGTTTTCTGCTATTTTTGTGTTTCAGAAGTGATACACAGGAAATATTCTCGGAATTGGACGAAACAAGTTCCTGAAGTCTTATTTTTCCCGGAAGCTTCCAGAGATCCGAAGAAGTGTCGGAGGGGGGCCACCAGGGCCCCACACGCGTGGGTGGCGCGGCCAGCCCCCTGGCCGCGCCGGGCCCATGTGAGGGCGCCTGGCCCCTCCTCTGACATCGTCCCTTCGCCTATAAAGACCCCCCGACGGAAAAAACCTAAGTACCCGATCAGATTTCCAGAACACATCGCGATCCGCCGCCGCCGTCGACCCGAAGACCGGGAGGGTCCAGAAGCTCTTCCCGGCACCCTGCCGGAGAGGGGAATCGCCACCGGAGGTCTTCTTCATCGCCATGCTTGCCTCCGGAGCGATGAGTGAGTAGTCTACCTTGGACTATGGGTCCATATCAGTAGCTAGATGGTTGTCTTCTCCACCATGTGCTTCATGTTTAGATCTCATGAGCTGCCATACATGATTGAGATCATCGTTATGTAATTCTATGATGTTGGTTTGTTGGGATCCGATGAATATTGGTGTTTATGATTAGGTTGCTGTACTGAATTATATCTTTTGTTATCTCTATGTTGTTTATGATCTTGCATGCTCTCCGTTGTTAGTAGCTATCTTGGCCGAGTAGTTGCTAGTGACTCCAAGAGGGGGTATTTATGCTCGATAGTGGGTTCATGCCTCTATTTCACCTGGGGGAGTGACAGAAACCTCTAAGGTGGTAGATGTGCTGTTGCTACTAGGGAGAAAACAACATTCATATGCTCAAGGGCATATGCTTTGTTTACATTACACACTTTGCTTAATGCAATTATCTGTTGTTCGCAACTTAATACTTCTAGGGTGTTCGGATTGATATCCCCGGGAGTGGATTATTAGTCATAGATGCAGTTGGATGGCGGTCTATGTATTTTGTTGTAATGCCCAGAGTAAATCTCATAGTGATCTTCTTGACATATCACGTTTATCTCTATTCTATCAATTGCCCAACTGTAATTTGTTTACCCAGCATGTTTTATCTATGGAGAGACACCACTAGTGAACTGTGGACCCCGGTCCTATTTCCATCATATTGCTATCACTTGTTTACTTTACTCGCACTGTTTACTTTACTCGCATTTTATTATTGTTTTCCACTCGATACGCTCATAATCTTTGTTTCAAGCAAACCAGTGAGATTGACAACCTCATCGTAAGTTGGGAACAAAGTACTTGGTTGTGTGTGTGCAGGTTCCGCGTTGCTACTGGCCGAAGACGAGTCAACAAGTATCGTTAACGGCGCCCTTGTCGGAGTGTTATTAAGCCAGTCTGCATCACCTTCAGTCGTCACCGTCTCTCCTCTCTAAGATCGACATACCTTGGTATCTTAACTGAGGGAAAACTAGCCTCTACACTCATCATACCTTCCTCTTGGGGTTCCCAACGGGCTGGTCATTCACCACGCACAAGGACTTACTACTCCACGTCAACTACACGCCACCAGTTCTTTTCTGGCGCCATCAACCGGTAGCACGGCCTAGCCCCTGGCCGCGCCACCAGGTGGTGGGGCCACCTAGCCCACCTCCTGACACCGCTCTTCCGCCTATATATTCTCCTCGGCGAGAAAACCCTAAGGACCCGATCAATTTTCTAGAAAACATACTGCAAGCCACCACCGTCGTCGACGCGAGATTGGGAGGGTCCAGAAGCTCTTCCCGGCACCCTGCCAGCGAGAGGAATCACCACCGGAGGCCTTCTTCATCACCATGCCTGCCTCCGGAGTGACGTGTGAGTAGTCTACCTTGGACTACGGGTCCATAGTAGTAGCTAGATGGTTGTCGTCTCCTCCATGTGCTTCATGTTTAGATCTTGTGAGCTGCCTATCATGATCAAGATCATCGTTATGTAATTCTACATGTTGTGTTTGTTGGGATCCAATGAATATTGAGTACTATGTCAAGTTGATTTATTGATTTATCATCTCTATATTGTTTATGATCTTGCATGCTCTCCGTTGCTAGTAGATATCTTGGCCGAGTAGATGCTAGTGACTGCAAGAGGGAGTATTTATGCTCGATAGTGGGTTCATGCCTCTAGTAATCTGGGGGAGTGACAGAAACCTCTAAGGTTGTAGATATGCTATTGCTACTATGGAGAAAACAACAATCTTGTGTTCAAGGACATTTGTATTGTTTACATTACACACTTTGCTTAAGGCGATAATCTATTGCTTGCAACTTAATACCCAACGGTTGTTCGGATGATATCCAGCGAGTGGATTATTAGTCATAGATGCAGTTGGATTACGGTCTATGTATTATGTTGTAATGCCCAAGTGAATCTCATAGTGATCCTCATGACATGTGCATGCTTTCTTTATTCTATCAATTGCCCAACTGTAATTTGTTTACCCAGCATGTTATTTACCTTATGGAGAGACACCTCTAGTGAACTATGGACCCCGTTCCATTCTTTTACATTTATATTACTGTTTACTATTTACTCGCATTATTTACATTCTCGCAAACTACTATATTTTACCACATGATACGTTTATCCTTTGCTTACAGCAAACCGGTGAGATTGACAACCTCACTGTAAGTTGGGGCAAAGTACTTTGGTTGTGTTGTGTGTAGGTTCCATGTTGCTGTTGGTGCAAAGATACGCCCCAGATAATGTGCCATATATAAATTTTCTGGAGCTGTCGCCAAGCCAGCGAGCATCAACCTTCGAAAGTTGGTTCTTTCTTCTACTGGTTCGATAAACCTCGGTTTCATACTGAGGGAAGACTTGCTATTGTGCTCATCATACATTCCTCTTGGGGTTTCCAACTGGGTGCCTAACAAGCACTATCAAGCAATTTTTCTGGCGCCGTTGCCGGGGAGAAAGAGGATTTCTGCAAGGGGAGTCTCTCGCTTCCAATCTTTTTACTTTGTTATTGTTTTGCTTTACTTTATTTTTGCTTGCATCTTTTTATCAAAAATACAAAAATTAGCTTCTTTTATAATTGGTACTTTGTTACTTTTAGTTCATCATGTTGTTCCCTAAGTACGCTCTGAAGGACCTTTCAATAGGTAGCAGTTCTATAATTAGGAAAGATAACATCAAGGAGTTCTTTAATCATGTTAGTAAGCATAAAGATGTTGAGGATAGATCTTTAGCAGAACTTGCTCCTAGTTATGAAGTTGCAGCTGCTTATTTAGTTCATATGTTGGAGGCTAGGTTTGTTAACCTTAATCCTTTTATGCAGCAAATGTTTCTTAAGCTTCATGGTATCGAAGACTCCAAAAAGAAAGATTTTATTTTGGAGACTTTTCGTAAAGAATTTAGAGATGTTGTTATAGAAGCTAGGAAAGTTTTTGAGCATTTTAATATGCTTGGCTCACATGTAGATGTTGTTGGTACAACCAAGGAAGAGATCAAAGTACCAATACCTTTCAAACTTGTAGGATTGCATGAAGCCTTGGAAAAGAATTTTGATTGGATTGTTCCTGAAAACCCTTTTGATGAAAGTAGAGAACCCAAGAGTGTTCATAAGGGATCTTCAAAAACTCATTTGGATACATTACAATATCTTGTTGAAAAGACTTCCGCTATTAATCTTGATGCTTCATTTGAAAATACTTGATTTCCATTTTCTGCGCCTAGCTCAAAGGCGTTAAAGAAAAGCACTCTTGGGAGATAACCCAATGTTTTATTTTCAGTACTTTCTCTTTTTGTTGAGTCTTGGAAGTTATTACTACTGTAATAACCTCTCCTTATCATTTTTATTTTGTTTTTGTGCCAAGAAGAACCTCTAATTGGAGGAAGGTAAGATTTGGGAAAGTTGCTATCCTGGAACAGATTTCTGCACTGTACCGTAAGAATTCATGAAAATTCTCAGAACGTCTTTTTGATCTTTGATTTCTTGTGCACATGCCCCAGGTTATTGCCAAACTTTCATTAGTTTTGCACTTTTCGATTTGAGCAACAGAAGATCCTTAGAAAAATCGATCTTTACCAGCTATTCTGTTTTGACAGATTTCTGCCACTATTTGTGTTTGCCTCTCGATCGCTTTCTTTTTGAGTTCTTTTGATCACAGAACTTTTGAGAGAGTTGTTACAGTAGCTTATGCTTTAATGGGTGTTATACTTGAGTTTGAACTGAACCAAAAGAGTAGATTTACTATCGTGCTTACACTAATGTTCCTAATAGAATTGTGTGAAGTTTTGTATGAAGGAAGTTTTCAAGTGCAGGGAAAGGAGAATGATGAGATGAGATGAAGTATGTACAAAAGCTCAAGCTTGGGGATGCCCATGTCACCCCAAGAATTATCCAAGAGGTACAAGCGTCAAAGCTTGGGGATGCCCCGAGGCACCCCTTCTTCATCGGCAAAAATCACGTCATCTTTCAAGACACTATATTTTTATTGCTTCATATTCTATGCGTTTTTCTTGCAGTGTCTTTACTTTCGCTTTCAGTTTTCTTTCGTTTTGTTTGCTGCAATAAATGGTTGGACCCCAACATATTTATTTTGGAGAAGACACACTCCATTTTTCATTGCCAAGAACACTCTAGTTTTATTCTTATCATTCAACGAATGTTCTCTTTTTCTAGTACTGCGTTTAGCTTTTTTCGCCTTGATTTTTGTTCAGATCTTGTTATTTCTTTGTATCAAGGTGTATTTAGACCTCTGGTATATGATGGTTTTCATCTTTAAGAGTTGATTCAAAAAGGTTGATTGGTGTTGGAAAAGAGAAAAAGTTTCATGCCTATAGTGGTACAAATGGGAGCTTGTTTAGACTGTGGCTTAGACTTTTGCATGTCATGCTTGATGTTATTTTGATAGTATGCTTAGTAGTTTTTGCTGTAGCATGACTTGTCTCAAATGATTGAGATTGCTTAATATGCCTTTGAAAGAATCATGCGTTGTTTTTATTATATGCGAGCATATTATTGTGGTTTTCTCCTGTGATGCTTTATTTGGGTTGACTTGGCGCATGCTTACACCATGTTTGACTTTAACAAGTTGCCTCAAGCCTCTATGATCATTTTTTTACTTGTGATACCACTTTATGCTTCGGTAAATAATGTTTTGTCTCAATGCATGATTATGGCCGTTATTGCTCTCTTAGTTGGTCGCTCCCAGTCTTTTGCTAGCCGTCATCTGTACTGAGAGGGAATACTTCTCGTGCATCCAACTCCCAAAAACCAAAGTTTTCCAATGTGTCCACCATATATACCTATTAGCAATTTGCTATTCCAAGTACATTCGTCTTGCTTTTATCTATCCTTCAAATTAAACTTTTTGTTATGTGAAAATTAGTCAGTAAAGCTCTCACGAACCTGACGGCACATTTACTTTCTTGCACTTTAAAAACTTGACCATTGTGGCTCTCTTATGTTGATGTTATGCTTGCAAGTTGGAAGTTAGCTCAGCCATGCTGTCATGGGACACACTTTCAACATTGCACTTACTCCTATTTAGTTGATATCATGATCTTTTGTTTATGGATACCTAGCAATGTGAAATAAGTTGGAAACTTGTGAGCTCATGGAGTTTGTATATGTGTTAGAGAAACGCCTGGGCCGCTAATCTAAGCCATGCATCATTCATAGTGGAAATTTATAACATGCCCAGAGTGGACATTCGACGACGCATCTCAAAATAAAAAGCTATACCAATGGTAAATAAACAAGATGCCGAGGTGTCCATTGTGTGTTTATCTTGTCATTTTGATGTGGGGTTGTTTCCATGTCATTGGGCAAGAGGTACCCCGTTGGCGTTCTCAATGATACATGTATGCTTACAATGACAAGAACTTGCTTGGGACCTAAGTCGAGTAGCATGAGGTTTGGATATTCGTATTCACGGGACATGAGATTTTCAACTTATGATTTGTTAAGCATATGATTCATACTTGTACTCGCATTTACCCTAACCATTCAAGATGCCTATGATGGGGCAATGAGAGCTCAAAGCTAGTAAGTATCATAATTTTTCGAGGTTTATAAAACTTGCAATCACTGCTTCCCTCTGCGAAGGGCCTTTCTTTTACTTTTATGTTGAGTCTCCACCTTCTACCTTTATGCATCGTCTAAGAGAGCATAGTTGTTATTCTGAGTATAATGTGCATAGTCCCAAAATTTATTATTGATTGATTCATGATTATAGTTTTGCTTGTTCTTAAATTATTTGTATCTAGTCACCCTCTTAAACTTGAAGGAGTCCTATGCATTTATGTTTTGCTACTCCATGAAGGACAAGCTGAAAACCACTTTGCTATGTTTTTCTATATGCTCGAAACACACACTTGACTTTCAATGCATTATTACTCATGATCTTTTGATTGTGTTACTTTTCATGTTATAACATGGTTGCTAAGTTTTATTGTCAAGATTATGTCTTTTATGCCCATGTTAGAGTACTTTGATCTCAGCATTCAATGCTTTACATCGTTTGATCAAGATTGTGTTGGTGCATGTCACCTAAAAAATTACTATTTTATTATCACTTATCTACTCGAGGACAAGCAGGAGTTAAGCTTGGGGATGCTTGATACGTCTTAAATGTATCTATAATTTTTGATGCTCCAAGCTTGTTTATGCACCATTTGCTTTGTGTTTTGTTACACTTCGTGGCATTTTTATGCATTTTCCAGAACTAACCTATTAACGAGATGCCACAGTGCCAGTCCCTATTTTCTGCTATTTTTGTGTTTCTGAAAAGTTACACAGGAAATATTCTCGGAGTTGGACGAAACAAAAGGCAAAGTTCCTATTTTTTCCGACATGAGACAGAGTCCAAAGCAGAGACAGAGGGGAGCCAGGGGCCAGCCACACCATAGGGCGGCGTGGCCTAGCCCCTGGCTGCACCACCAGGTGGTGGGGCCACCTGTCCCACCTCCTGACACCGCCCTTCTGCCTATATATTCTCCTCGGTGAGAAAACCCTAAGGACCCGATCAATTTTCCAAAAAACATATTGCAAGCCGCCGCCATCGTCGACGCGAGATTGGGAGGGTCCAGAAGCTCTTCCTGGCACTCTGTCGGAGAGGGGAATCACCACCGGAGGCCTTCTTCATCACCATGCCTGCCTCCGGAGTGATGTGTGAGTAGTCTACCTTGGACTACGGGTCCATAGCAGTAGCTAGATGGTTGTCTTCTCCTCCATGTGCTTCATGTTTAGATCTTGTGAGCTGCCTATCATGATCAAGATCATCGTTATGTTATTCTACATGTTGTGTTTGTTGGGATCCGATGAATATTGAGTACTATGTCAAGTTGATTTATTGATTTATCATCTCTATGTTATTTATGATCTTGCATGCTCTCCGTTGCTAGTAGATATCTTGGTCGAGTAGATGCTAGTGACTCCAAGAGGGAGTATTTATGCTCGATAGTGGGTTCATGCCTCTAGTAATCTGGAGGAGTGACAGAAACCTCTAAGGTTGTAGATGTGTTGTTGATAATAGGGAGAAAACAACAATATTGTGTTCAAGGACAATTGTATTGTTTACATTACACACTTTGCTTAAGGCAATAATCTGTTGCTTGTAACTTAATACCCAACGGTTGTTCGGATGATATCCGGCGGGTGGATTATTAGTCATAGATGCAGTTGGATTATGGTCTATGTATTATGTTGTAATGCCCAAGTGAATCTCATAGTGATCCTCATGATATGTGCATGCTTTCTTTATTCTGTCAATTGCCCAACTGTAATTTGTTTACCCAGCATGTTATTTACCTTATGGAGAGACACCTCTAGTGAACTGTGGACCCCAGTCCATTCTTTTACATTTATATTACCATTTACTCTTTACTCGCATTATTTACATTCTCGCAAACTACTATCTTTTGCCACACGATACGTTTAATCCTTTGTTTACAGCAAACCGGTGAGATTGACAACCTCATTGTAAGTTGTGGCAAAGTACTTTGGTTGTGTTGTGTGCAGGTTCCATGTTGCTTGTGGTGCAAAGCTACGCCGCAGATAAGGATCCATATATAAATTGTCTGGACCTGTCGCCAAGCCAGCGAGCATCAACCTTCGGAAGTTGGTTCTTTCTCCTACTGGTTCGATAAACCTCGGTTTCATACTAAGGGAAGAGTTGCTGCTGTGCTCATCATACCTTCCTCTCGGGGTTCCCAACTGGGTGCCTAACAAGCACTATCACACCTTCGCTGACCAAGCTGCTCCCCTAGAGCGTTTCTCCTGAGCTTCATGAGGAGGAAACTCCTGAAGGCACGACTAAAGTGCAGAAGCCCGTTTACTTCGTCAGTACCGTATTGCGTGATGCATGGGAGCATTACAGTATGCAGCAGAAGCAGCTCTACACCCTGCTGATCGCTTCAAGGAAACAGCGTCACTACTTTCAGGGCCACCTGATCAAGGTGGTCACTGATCGGCCACTGGAGACAATCTTACGCAACCCAAATGTCACCGGGAGGGTGGCAGAGTGGGCTGTGGAGCTCCAGCCATTCGAGATCTCCTTCGAAACCACCAAGGTAATCAAGAGCAAAGCTTTAGCTGAGTTCACCACCGAGTGGACCGATCCATTCGTTGATGAGCCTCCCGAGGTGGAATATACGCTTCCCGGAGAGGAGGCCCCAGGTCTCTGGGTCATGCACTTCGATGGTGCCTTCAACTTTCCCGGCACGGGGGCTGGGGCCGTCCTCACCTCTCCATCTGGGGACAAGCTCTTCTACGCCATTCAGCTTTGTTTCAAGCCAAAGCACAAGGTCTCCAACAACATCACGGAATACGAAGGACTCCTCGCTAGCCTAAGGGCGGTGAGCGCTTTGGGCATCAAACGCCTCATCGTCAAGGGAGATTCGTAGTTGGTCGTGAACTTCTCCAACAAGAGCTACACTCTAAAGGATGAGCACATGGCGGCTTACCTTGAAGAACATCACAAGATGGAGAAGCGCTTCCAAGACCTGGAATTAAAGCACATTCCCCGAGGGGAGAATGTGGAGGCAGATGATACGTCTCAAACGTATCTATAATTTTTGATGCTCCATGCTTATTTTACACCATTTGCTTCGTGTTTTGTTTACACTTCGTGGCATTTTTATGCGATTTCTGGAACTAACCTACTAACAAGATGCCACAGTGTCAGTTCCCTGTTTTCTGTTGTTTTTGTGTTTTAGAAAAGCTACAGAGGAAATATTCTCGGAATTGGACGAAACAAGTTCTGAAACTCCTATTTTTCCCGGATGAAGGGCGAAGACCGAACGAGAGCTGGAGGGGGGCCAGAGGCTGGCCACACCACAGGGGGGCACAGCCCAACCCCTGGCCGCGCCCACCCATGGAGAGGCCACCCTGGTCCACCTCTGACGATGCCCCTTCGCCTATAAGAAGCCTCCCGATGGAAAACCCTAAAACAATCGGCAATTTTCGAGAAAGAGTTCCGCAGCTCTGCCGCCGCTGCCGACGAATTTCAGGGGACAGAAGTCTCTGTTCCGGCACCCTACCGGGATAGGGAAGTGCCCCCGGAGCCATCTCCATCGGTCTCCATCGCTGTCTCCATCAACCTCACCGCCATGTCCATCACCGTTGCTGCCTCCGATGATGAGGAGGGAGTAGTTCTTCCCCGGGGCTGAGGGCTCTACCGATAGCTATGTGGTTCACCTCTCTCTGCCATGATGTGATCTTTATGTGATCGTGAGCTTTGTATCGAGTTGAATTGATGGATGCTATTATTCAGATATTATGCTACTCCCGTGCTTTATATTTGTAATCTCCGGAGACACCTTGTATCATGATGTGAAGGTGATAGTGTGCGCATTATGTGTGTCTTTTTGGTTAATGTCTCTATGAATTGTTGGTGTTTGTTGGAACCATCTAGTGCGTTCACGGTGATAGTGTGGGACAATCTAGTTTGGGGAAATACGGACTTGGAGGAGTGCTTCGTAGCCCTACACATGATTAGTGTATGTTATCCATTGGAGAATTGTTTTGAGTTGCATATTGATGATAGTATCTATTGGTTCAATTATGTTATATTTGTTGAGAGTGTGTCCACTAGTGAAAGTTTGATCCCTAGGCCTTGTTTCCAAGCATTGCACACCGTTTCCTTTCAGTTTTGTTACATGTTTGCTCGCCGCAATATTTATTTCAGATTACATTTACTACTTATAATCATCACTACCACTTGTATTTCACTATCTCTTCGCCGAACTAGTGCACCTATATATCTGACAAGTGTATTGGGTGTGTTGGGGACACAAGAGACATTCTGTATCGTAATTGCAGGGTTGCTTGAGAGGGATAGCTTTGATCTCCTCCTCCCTGAGTTTGACAAACCTTGGGTGATCCACGTAAGGGAAACTTGCTGCTGCTCTACAAACCTCTGCACTTGGAGGCCCAACACTGTCTACAAGAACAGAAGCGTGTGTAGACATCAAGCTCTTTTCTGGCGCCGTTGTCGGGGAGGTAAGGTAAAAGGTACTCGCATCCTCCTGTGTGAGTGCTCGAAGTTATTTCCTTTAGATTCTACAATTATATCTTTTTGTTTCTTGTTTTTATTTTCACTAGTTAGGCTTAATGGAAAATAAAGAGTTCTATAGTGTTTTTCCTATGTTAGGATATGAAGTGTTTGAAGAGAAAATTGAAAAACCCTTGGAGCTTAATTTGCATGCTAATAGTGTTGTTAGTATGAATGCTTTGAACACCGTTATTGCTAATGCTATAGAAAAGTCTAAGCTTGGGGAAACTAGTTTTGTTAAGCATGATATTTTTAGTTCCCCAGCTTTAGTGGAGAAAGTTTGCTCTGATGATATTTTATCTCCCATATGTGATGTTTTTAATGATGCTTGTGCTCCTCATCTTTTTAAAATACCTATGAAAATTGTTGATCGTGCTATGAATAGCTGCTATTTAGGGGATGGAACTGTCCATCCTGGTGATCATTTGCTCTTTATACATGAATTATGCGAGTTGTTCAAGTGTGCAGATATTTCGATGAACCAAGTTAAGAGGAAGCTATTTTCTTTATCACTGAAGGGCAGAGCTGCGGAATGGTATAAAACACTGAAGGATGGCCAACCTATTGATTGGGATGAATTTGTACCTCTCTTTTATTCTAAATTCTATCCTTCTAGTGAGGTTTATAAAGATAGGAATTATATTTATAATTTTCATCCGCATGAGGGAGAAAGCATGGCCCAAGTGTGGGGAAGATTGAAGTCACTAATGCTCAAATGTCCTATTCATGAGCTTCCCCATAATATTGTTATTAATAATTTTTATGCAAGGCTTTTAGGATATTACAAGGACTATCTAGATGCATGCTTTGATGGGTCTTTCACAAGCAAGGATGTTGACATCAAGTGGGATCTGCTTGAAACAATTCAAAACAATATTGAAGATTGGGATAGCGACAAAGGTAAAGGATCAGGTATAAATATGAGTATGATTGCATTAAGTCTTTCGCTGAAACTGCTGATTTTCAAGAGCTTAGTGCTAAGTATGGTCTTGATCCTCAAATTATGGTTGATTGTTTTAGAGCCTTTGCTTCCCATATTAATGTTCCCAGAGCAAATGGAGATGTGTATCATGAACCTTTTAAAGACACTTGCATAGAAAGTGATATTGTTATTGATGATTGCAATAAACATGCTAAAATTTCTGAAAGTACTACTTCTTATAAGCACGTTAATTTTTGTGGAGTACTTAGACCTTGTGAACAGAGTTACAGCAAAAAAGATTATTGTATCCACCACAGGAATGAAGAAACCCGAATGTGGTATAAGGCTCTAGATGAGCTTGGTAAAAAGGTTTGTGAGCCTTATCCTTTTATTTGTGAACTTTGCTATGACAAGGGTCATTTTAATTTTCAATGCTCAGGCCATAATAGTGATACATCCAATCGAATGAGTACCGCAAGTTTGTATTGTGATGACAAGATCACTCTCAATCAGCATGATGAGCTTACTTTGTTTTTGGGGTGTGAAGAGTTATCTAGAAAAACTTCTTTGGTAGATATGAGCGTTTTTAAAAATATTAGCATCCTACAGGGTTGTCGTCTTTATTGTGTTAAAGATTGTCGCACAAATACTTACATACAAAATGTTATAAAACATGATATTTTGCCAAGCTATGATAGGACTAATATATGTTTCCATCTTATTAACAAAGAGGAGAAATCCTCCAAAGTTTCTTCTGTTGTTTCTGTCAGCAAACCAGATTATGTGGAGAAGATGCCTTTCAAGTCTCTCCCTCCTAAAGGAGAGAGTAAGAAGAGTAAGAAGAAGAAGAAGAGGAGTAAAAGGAGAGAGGAAACGGTATCTTCCCCTAAGCATGTTGCTCGTATTATAGATTATGATAATTCTGATCTTGATGATGTTCCCATGCCTGTTACCTATGTTAGTGATCATGATTGGGAAAAACACTCTACTTTTGATATTAAAAATCTTTTTGGCACCAATTCTAAAAATTATAAGGTCAATAATTGTTGTACCATTAGTACTATCCATGTTCCTTCTTATGATGATATGTTTGATGAATATGCTTTGCAAAATAGCTGTTCTCTCGCTTATGATGATACTAAACCTCTAGTTTATGATGGTTACGATGATGAGTATAATATTTTCAGTTCACCTACTTTTGAGGATGATATGTTTGATGAATATGCTTTGCAAAATAGCTGTTCTCTCGCTTATGATGATACTAAACCTCTAGTTTATGATGGTTACGATGATGAGTATAATATTTTCAGTTCACCTACTTTTGAGGAGAAAATTAGTTATGATTACAATATGCCTCCTGTTTTTGATGATTATGGTGATGAGAATAATTATTCTGTTGAATCTGCTCCTACTATGATTGTTCATGTGGGGAGTATTAATTCTTTTATTCATGTGGCTCATGATAGGGATGCTTTATGTGATAGTTATATTGTTTATTCTATTCATGATGCTACTGAAAGTTACTATGTTGCAAATCTTGAAATGGCACTTGTTTTATCTATCCATGTTTGCTACTATGTGCCTCATTGATTTATTTTCTTACAAGATTTCTATGCATAGGAAGTGGTTCAGATTTAAATGTGTTTCATATTTGCTTTTTAATGATCTCTCTTGCTTCAAGTTCCTTTATGGCACCTTTGTCTTAAGTTCTTTTCGGGTGCCTATGTGAGCATTTTCTGAAATTACTGCGCCTAGCTCAAAGGCGTTAAAGAAAAGCACTCTTGGGAGATAACCCAATGTTTTATTTTCAGTACTTTTTCTTTTATTTGAGTCTTGAAAGTTATTACTACTGTAATAACCGCTCCTTATCTTTTTTATTTCGTTGTTGTGCCAAGAGAAACCTCTAATGTGAGGAAGGTAAGATTTGGGGATGTTGCTGTCCTGAAACAGATTTCGGTGCTGCACCGTAAACATTCGTGAAAATTCTCAGAATATCTTTTTGACCTGCGATTTCTTGTGCATATGCCCCAGGTTATTTCCAAACTTTAATTAGTTTTACACTTTTTTATTTGAGCAACAGAAAACCCTCAAAAAAATCGATCTTTGTCAGCTGTTCTGTTTTGACAGATTTCTGCCACTATTTCTTTTTGCCTCTCGATCGCTTTCTTTTTTAGTTCTTTTGATCACGGAACTTTTGGGGAAGTTGCTACCGTAGTATATGCTTTATATGTGGTGATTTTGAGTTTGAAACTGAACCAAAAAGGGTTGAATTACTATTATGTTTATGCTAACGTTGCTAATAGAATTGTCTGAAGTTTTGTATGAAGGAAGTTCTCACGTGTAGGGATTGGAGAATGATGAGATGAGATGAAGAATGGACAAAAGCTCAAGATTGGGGATGCTTATGTCACCCCAAGAAATATCCAAGAGGTACAAGCTTCGTAGCTTGGGGATGCCCCCGAGGCACCCCTTCTTCATCGGCAAAAACCAGGTCACCTTTCAAGACACTATATTTTTATTGCTTCATGCACTATGCATTTTTCTTGGAGCGTCTTTACTTTTTCTTTCAGTTTTCTTTTTCTTTTCTTGCTGCAATAAATGGTTGGATCACATCATGTTTGTTTTGGAGAGAGCTATGCTTCGTTTTTTATTGCCAAGAACACTCTAGTTTTCACTCTTATCGTTCAATGAGTGTTCTCTTTTTCTGCTACTGCGTTTAGCTTTCGTTTTTTGCCTTGACTTTCGTTCAGATCTTGTTATATATTTGCATCAAGGTGTATTTGGACCTCTGGTATATGTTGGTTTTCCTCAAAAGAGTTGTTTCAAAAAGGTTTGAATGGTTTTGGAAAAGAGAAAAAGTTTCATGCAAAAAAGTGGTACAAAAAGGAGCTTGTTTAGATTGCGACTTAGACTTTTTCATGCCATGCTTGATGTCGTTTTGATAGTATGCTTAGTGATTTTTGCTGTAGCATGTCTTGTCTCAAATGACTGAGATTGCTTAATGAGCCTTTGAAAAAAAATCATGCGTTCATTTTATTATTTGGAAGCATTTATTTGGTTTTCTCCTTTGATGCTTTATTTGGGTTGACTTGGTGCATGCTTACAACATGTTTGACTCTAACAAGTCGCCATAAGCCTCTATGACCATTTATTTTTGACTTTTGATGCCATCTTATGCTTCTCTTAATATTGCTTTGTCGCTTTGCATGATTATGGCCGTTATTGCTCTCTTAGTTGGTCGCTCCCAGTCGTTTGCTAGCCCTCATTTTGTACTGAGTATGAGCTCTACTCGTGCATCCAACTCCCAAAAACCAAGTTGTTCCATTGTGTCCACTATAAATTCCTATACATGGTATTTGTAAGCCATCCCAAGTAAATTTTCATGTGCTACCTTTCAAAAACCTTTAAAATACTTCTCGTTTTGTGACACTGTTTTCAGCTCATGGGGACGTAGTGGTCGGATTTGCTATCTTCCTTTTTTTCTATTCCAAAAAGAAAAAAAAAGAGAAAAAAAGAAAAGAAAAAAGGCACTCCTCCATGGTATGTGAATGTTGGTAGGCACCCGATGGAATCGGTTAGCCATATTTTGAGAAAGGAAAAAAGGTGGGGAGGAGTGCCAAGCTTTATAAAAGAGCACCAATGTGCCAATCTCTCTCAAAAACTTGCTTCATTTTTGTATGGAAGATAGTAAGAACCCCATTGCCAGTCGTTGACAAAGACAACCACCTCTCAAAAACTAATTTTTATCTCTCCGTTTTACAAATGAAAAGCTCTAGCACATGTTTAATCCCTGCTTCCCTCTGCGAAGGGTCTTTCTTTTACTTTTATGTTGAGTCTCCACCTTCTACCTTTATGCACCGTCTAAGAGAGCATAGTTGCCATTATGAGTATAATGTGCATTGTCCCAAAGTTATCATTCATTGATTCATGATTATGGTTTCACTTGTTCTTAAATTATTTGTATCTAGTCGCCCTCTTAAACTTGAAGGTGTCCTATGCATTTATGTTTTGTTATTCAATGAGGGACAAGCTAAAAACCATTTGCTATGTTTTTCCATATGGTTGAAACACACACGTGACTTTCATTGTTTCATTTTTCATGATCTTTCGTTTGTGTTCTTTTTCATGTTATAACATGGTTGCTAAGTTTCTTCTATTGAGATTATGTCTTTCATGAAGGAAATATGCCCTAGAGGCAATAATAATATTGTTATTATCATATTTCTTGTTCATGATAATGTTTATATTCCATGCTAGAATTGTATTAAGCGGAAACATTAATACTTGTGTGGTTTATGAACAACACCGTGTCCCTAGTATGCCTCTACTAGACTAGCTCATTGATTAATGATGGTTAATGTTCCCTAGCCATAGAAATGAGTTGTCGATTAATAATGAGGTCATGTCATTAGGAGAATGATGTGATGGATAGACCCAAATTAAGCACAACAATTAGATCGTGTCATTGTGTTCACAATTGCTTAGCTTTTCCTATGTCAGCATCCTATTCCTTAGACCATGAGATAATGCCACTCCCTGGTACCGGAAGAGAGCTTTGAGGTCATCAAACATCATCCTATGAGAGGGTGATCATAAAGGTATCTCTCAGGTAATCGGAAAGTACTTGTTGGGTTGCATGTATCGAGATGGGATTTGTCCCTCCCATGTCGGAGAGATATACTCCAGGCCCACTCGGTAATCAATATCATACACCGTTTGCAAACACATGATTAATGAGTTTAATCACAGGGTGATATTGGATTGCGGAACAAGTAAAGAGTACTTGCTGTGAATGAGATTGAACTAGGTATGGCGATGCCGACGATCGAATCTCGGGCAAGTAAAATATCGCGAGACAAAGGAATTTGTATACAGGATTAATTGAATCCTGACATCGTGGTTCACCGATAATGATCTTTGTTGAATATGTGGGAGTCAATATGGATTTCCAGATCCCGCTATTGATTATTGATGGTGATCATGTCCACGCATTCTTGAACCCGTAGGGTCACACACTTAACACTCATCGACGCTAGGGTAGTTTCGGGATTTATGGAAATTGTTTCGGAGAGTTACAGAATTGGTCCGGGAAGAGGATTAATGATTTATTAATTAATTGAATTAATAAATGTTAATACATATATTTTTTTACTAGAAATAAATAAGGGCTAAATGTAGTCCGTGCAAAGTTTTGCTAATGGGCCTATTTAGTAGCTCCATCTAGACAAACTGCAAAAAGAAAAAGGCAAAAGAAAAGAAAAAAAAGGAGGAAAGGCGTCGCTGGGCCACCTGGGTCGGCTAGCCCCGTGCCCCGTGTGCGCGCTCGCCTGGCTGGGCCAGTCAGGCCGGCTCCCTGTGAGCCCGCTTGGTCTGGGCCCCGGCTGGGCCGAGCAGGCCGCTGCCGCAGCAGGCCGCTGGAGGCCGATCGCCCAGGCCGGGTGGCCATGCTCGCACCACCTTGGCGATCGATGCGATCGAGCCAGGAGGCGAGGTAGGCCGTTCGCCAGGAGGCCGCTTCGGTTGCTCTATCGCGGCAGGGAGCGTCGCTCCACGCCTGGACACGCCAGGAGCGGTTCACTCGGGGGGCCACGCAATGGATCACGACTGAATCAATCTGAAGGCGGCGACACGTTTCCTTGATGAGGCAGTAGGTTTCAGAAACCTGCCCTCTTCTTCAAGACACGCCCGATATAAAAGGGTGAGCACGGGATCGGATCTTGGCATTATAAAATTGTTTTCGGCCGCCGTTACTGTGTCTTTTTGCGTGTAGCCTCTAGCCCTAGTTTGACTAGTTTCTTTGCCTATCTTCTTCCACCTCGCGCGCATAGGCGAATCCCTGCCCGCATATACTCTCCACCATAAGCACCACGCCATCGTGCTGCTGATCCTATTTACCACTCCACCACACCTTGCTGGACCGAGGAGGAGGAGTCGTCGTTGCGCGGTACGTGTGCATCGCTCGGAGGCGCCGCCCGTTGTGGCGCTTGGATTGGATCGGATCGCGAGGAGGAGACGCTAGTACGACTACGCCGACCACATTCATCTGAACATTTCCGCTGTGTGATCTACAAGGGTATGTATATCTAATCTCTCCCGCTCGTTGTTTTGCATCTCGTAGATCAGATATTGGCTTGTTCTTGTTCGTACTCGTATAAATTTTTTGTTTTCTATGCTGCGAAACCCTTCAGTGGTATCAGAGCCAGGTTTATGCGTAGATGTTTTACACGAGTAAAACGCAACCATGTTGTTGCGGGCATTGATGTTTTCTGTTGCAAACTTCTATGTTGTGTATTTCTTATGGCGCGGCATAGTGAGATCGAAGCGGTCTAGGCCAAGTTTACGCAACCTCGTTCGCGAGACCGGCTCCGTACTTGACGTGTGGCTTGTTCCACACATGCGGCTGGTGGATGCCAGTTTCTCTCACTATAGTAGTCATGGGATTTACAACGGATGTTAGCAACCATAATATCAACGTTGTGGCTTTGCGTAGGTAAGAACCGTTCTTATACGTAGCTCCCATAAGTCACGTAAAACATGCAATCAACAAATTAGAGGCATCTAACTTGTTTTTGCAGGGAGTGTTTGTGATATGGTATTGCCACGAGATGTGATGTGTATGATGATATATGTAATGTATGCAATGATCATGTTTTGTAATGTTTCACAACTTGCATATCGATGAGTTCACAACTGGCAGGAGCCATATGGTTTTCTTTATAATTTTGTATGACCTGCGTGTCAACTTCTTATACACCATGTAATAGCTTTACTTTATCGCTAAGTAGTTAGCAATAGTCGTAGTTGCTATTCGTGGTGGAGGCAATCATCATGGAGTGATGGAGATCATGCCGGCGCGCAAGTGATGGAGATCAATGCGCGAAGATTGGCTATACCATGTCACATATTGTATATGCATGTGATGTTTATCCTTTATGCATCTTATTTTGCTTTGATTGCGATGGTAGCATTATAAGATGATCCCTCACACTTAATTTCAAGATAAAAAGTGTTCTCCCCTCGTATGCGCCGTTGTGAAAGATCGTCGTTTTGAAGCATCACGTGATGATCGGGTGCTATAAACTCTACGTTCACATACAACGGGTGTAAGCCAGATTTACACATGCGAAAATACTTGGGTTAAACTTGACAAGCCTAGCATGTATAGACATGGCCTCGGAACACATGGACCAAAAGGTCAAGCATGAGTCATATGGACGATATGATCAACATGTTGATGTTCACCATTAAAGCTACATCATCTCAGGTCAGGGGCGACAGCCCCATTACTGATCACCTCCACATACCTGTGGTGCTTAGTTCCTCGCGTAGTACACCGGAAAATAAGAAATCTTCGGAAAATTCCAAGGTGTGCCCAAGGTACTCGCCAAGGACAGACGCCTCGTGAGCATCCCTCACGGGGCGCGTCCAGACGCATCGATGCACTTAGCATCCGCAGGAGTCAAGATTCCCCTCGCTCGAGGAAGGCCGAACATGGCAGGATCATCGAAGACTAAGGCCGCTCCGATCATCTTGGGAAGGAGACGTAGATCCGGAGGTCCGCGCCACGCCCTTCACCTCGTGAGCAATCCTCAATGAGGTGTCGACGGCCTTTGGGCTCTCTTAAGCGTCGACGCTTTCGCGTCCGTGAGAGTCCAGCTTCCCTCACGCCAAGGAAGGCCCCGTGAATCGCCACGTGCGGCAATTTGCTCTTAGCTGCTGGCATAGATAGTGTCGCGCTCCCTCACGATGAGGAAGGTCCCTGTGCCGGTCACAGGGGCATCTTATTCGCCTTTCTTTTTTCATTTGTTTTATCGATTTGTTTTTCATTTTCAGGGATTTGGGGTTTTTTGTTTTCCAACTCTTTCTTCAACTAATTGTCTCAGGATGGACAATCTTTGTCGCTGACGCCGACCCCGCCATGAGCTCTGAAGCGCTGGGAGGCCTCCCATGAGCGCAAGCAACTCGTCAGGGCTCTCGAGCGAGCGGACGACCAGGACAGCGCAAAGAAATGAGAAGCAAAAGGAGGACAAAAGGCAATAGCTAAACCATTTCATCATCAAGCCCCAACAGGGGAAGGGGCAAAATCACGACGGGGCATACCCCGCCAGCGATGAAAACTATTCAAAAGAAAGGAGGAGACTAGTTCTCCTCCCCCGAGGACCTCCGGGACTGACGCCATCCCTTCACTCCACCGCCGCGGGAAGGGGGTAGGTGCGGCGGACGCCATTGGCGGTGAAGACCCACGCTGAGGCCTCCAACGTCCCCAGCTTAAAGCAGAATATGAGGTGGTCGCCGACGCGGAGGTGGTGAACGAGGGCAAAAGCCCTCCAGCGCCCGGAGAGGACGGTGTTGCCGCCCACGCCGAGGATGATGTCCATAGGCCAGATCAGCTCTGGCCTGCTCTGCTCCACCAGCACGACCTTGCCAATGGAGAGGCCGGGAGTGGAGATCACCCTCCGGACCGCATCGGGCAGCCGGAGGGTGGTGAAGCTCCAATCCTGGATGACAACGAGGAGCTCCAAGAAGTAGGACCCCGGTGAGATGAGGGGTCCTAGGGCCTCCGCTGCCAGGCGGCGGGGGGTCACGACCATGCCGGTCACGAAGGGTGCTGCCTCCGGTGGCACCGGGGCATCTGCGACTGGGAGGAGGGGGCCCAGAATGGCCCCTGCCTCCCGGAGCGCCCGATCAATGCTCCCCGCAGAGCGGGGAGCTGGCAATGCCGCCACCAGTGGTGACAGCGCAGCCAGAGCACCTCCCGGTGCGGGACCCCGGAGGGTCAAAGCCCTGGAGGTCCCCGGGGCGGCGCGGTTCTCCATGCCCTGTACTGGTGCCCCTATGCGCAGGGGGCCTCCAGCTCTGGGCGCCCCGATGGCGGCCACCTTTGGCTTGTTGCGGCTGCCGAGGGGGTGCCCACGCCGCTTTGTTCATGCGCCTGAGGATCTAGCGGCGGTGGAGGAGGTAGAGGGATCCATGGCGCAGGGGGAGTGTTCTTTGGTGCGTGAGTAGTACTAGGAGGAGGCAAGTGGTGTGCAGAGGGCGTCGAGGAAGCAACATTTAAAGGGCGCGGCTGGCGTCGAAGCATCAAGTCCTAGCGCGGGAATCAGAGCGTCGGCGTAGTACTCCTGCAGTGAAGTGATGTGTCATCATGGCGGTTTGACGTGCCGGGGGCTGCTGCGTCGCCCGCCGCTTCGTCTCGCCAGCCGTGGTCATGACACGTGTCAGCGGCCTTTGCATCTTCACATGGTCCTCTGATCGCATGCGTTGAGGCGTGCCGTTGGAGGGCCCAACAGCTACTAGGGGCCCCTGACCCTTCGCTCCCTCGAGAGGGCGCGTTTGTGGGCCAGGCTCCTGGGGGCTTCTGTAGATGTTCTGGATACCGGGGTATTCTGGTCCACCTGCTCCTGGGCCACTTCAACGGCCCAGCTTCGGCCTAGGAGCGTAATGAAGACCAAAGCCCAGCAAGGAAAACCCACATGAGGAGGCGCCTCATGAGGAGAACGATGACAAAACCGCTAAGGACCAGAATACCTCCTCGCGAGGTGTTCCTCATGAGGGGAGGGACCAGATCTGTGCCAGCTCAGCACAATCCTATGTAGGCGAGAGGATAAGACCAGAAGATGGCGTACCGTACACGCTACCCTGACAAGGGGGTGACCAGCCTCTATCATGCCTGCATAAAGCTGCGCGGTGGTTGTTGCCACCCCCTAAAAATAGGGTGGATGGTGCAGGGCGCCAGAGGAGGATGTCAGCCTTCCTCCACCCACTCCCGTGGACCGGCGCCACTACTCTACGTAGACCAAGACCACCCAAGACTGAAGGCAACAGCTGTCCCACTCCTTGGCCGTATTGTGGCAACCCCTTCCCCAAGTTGATGAGGGGAAGGAGGACCTCGGCGCTATAAAAGGAGAGAGGGCTGCCCCTTAGAAAGGATCCCCAATTCTGAGCTCCTATCTAGGCTAAGTTGGTTCTTCTACCTCCGGCCAGCTAGTGCTCTGTAACCAAGACCTTGTACTCCTTGTGAGGTATCGCGTCGTAATAGAAGGCAGGAAGTAGGGGCTTTACCTCACCACGAGGGCCATGAACCTGGGTAAAGATTGGTGTCCCTCTCTATCGTGCGTCGTGCTCTCTGACGTCTCGAGTCTTCCGTCGCCGTGTTTTGTCGCAATCTAGATCTCATGCGTACAACCCCCTGCGTTCGAATCTTTGGGTCCTTCGTGTGGTACCCCGTGTTCTTGCGACAAATCCACCGACAGACTCAATTGATTTCTCCAATCACCGGAGGGTGTTTTCTGTAAATTTTGGGACATGCTTATAATAAAATTATTTATTTTGTTTTTATCTGTAATTTGTACCTGTAAAGTAGCCAGAGGCCTGATCAATGCCCAGATCCACCCACGTCTAGATCTAGATCTAGATCTAGATCTAGATCAGACCCACCCGGTGTGGGTTTCCTTTTTTTAATATACTAACAACCTCTCGCTGGGGAACCACACTAGCGTGCCAGAGAAGTTCTTTATCGCTGGGGAACTATACTGGTGCGCCAGGGAAAACACTGATTGCTGGCAAACCTGCTTAGTGCGCTAGTAATAATGGATATTGCCGATGGCGCATCACTGGTGTGCAAGCAGTAAGGGTTACCCCTGGCACACCAGAGGTGCGCCAGCAGTAGCCATTTATCACTGGCGAGTTAGTGCTGGCGCACCACTGGTTCGCCAGCAATAGTAAAAATTGCCTATAAAAGGTGCGCCAGCGGTAGGCTTTTTCCTACTACTATATCCATGGCGGTCGTCGTGGAGCCGAAGAGAATGAGAGGGGAAAGGAAGAGGCGGCATTGGCACAAGGAAGAATGCGATGTGGGTCACCGAGAGGGGATAAAGTAGGTAGGTCATGTGATAGGTTTGTTGCTATGATCAAAAGGCGTCGTGGGGAAACACGCCGACATTTTAGAAGGTGTACACACTTTGACCAACTATCGTTGTTTGAAAAAGGCAAAATGGTAAAAAAGATGGAAATGCGCGAACCAAATGGGTGGCACCATTGGGTGACATGGCTGGAATAGTGATACATGCAATTTGTACCATCATATAGTGGTTTTATTATGTAATATGTTATTGATTATTACTTTGAACTTAAGCTATTCAAAAAAGTCTTGTTACCCACATGGGTAGCTACACACCCATGTGGTGTACAATGATTCAAGCCGTATGAACCCGTATTATGTTGCGGTTCGGTGCAAATAATAAAAAATTATTACCTACGGAACCCCGAATTGCCCAGATCTATCTATCTAGTAATGCTATAACAATTAACAGAGACTCGGATACATACCCTCGTAGACCGAACATGGGGATTATGTTCCCGCACAAGCGTTGATGATGAAGATGACGTAGCCGACCTCAAGGTCATGAAGATCTTGATGTAACAACGTCACGGCACCATGACGCCAATGTGACAACACCGGCGTACCAACATAGTGCCGCATGTGCAGTACCTCGTAGTACTCGCACACGTACATCGCACCATGACTCCTTCCAGATCCAGTCCAGCAGAGCAGTGGAAGAAGAAGTATTTGGACTAGAATTCTGGCAGCCTTGTCGTGGGGATGACTATTCGGGTAGGCCAAGGGCAGAGCCATCTGCCGGCTGATATCCCAGGATTATCCACGATGTTAGGCCAGAGAGGCCGGCTGCGCCAGCAGCCGGCTGGCGACTTCACCGTGGGAAGCCCGAGCCGGCGAAGATGACGAAACTCCTCCAACGGTCGCTTTACCAAAAGCGGCACGACCCCGACAAGGTCGACAGAAGTGGGAGACATGCGTGATGCCAACCATGCTCGGCCTCCACCAACCAACGAGCAAGACCCTCCTCCACGAAAGGATCCGAGACAAAGCAGAGCGCATATGCCTCGAAGATGCCAGTCCAAGGGGAAAAGACACTTTATAAAGTTGCCAGCGTCCCGACAGAGGGCAGAGGACGGCGGGCCCACGTCAAGACCGCGGCCACGGAGGAGCCGGCAGCCGGGCAGCCGGACACCTAAATTGTAACCAAGCCCCCGCCTATATAAGGGGGCCTGGACCCTTAGACTAGGGAGATCAAACTCTTCTTCTTCTACGTCTAGACAATACAGCTCTAGGAGCCTTGTAGCCACCGTGTGCTGAGAATAAGAAACAAGGCATGAAGTAGGGGTGTTACCTCCGGAGTGGAGGGCCCTGAACCTGGGTAAATCGCTGGTGTCCTAGTTACACAATCTCGAGCCAGACCCATCGTCGCACACCGTCGAGCCCCTCCGTTAAGCCATCCCCATGGCTACTGTCACTAAAATACCATGACAGTTGACACCCACAGTGGGGCAATGCGCAGCAACGACTGGAGCGAAGTTCCGATCGGGATCCCCATCGACGTCGGCGGTCATTGCTTCTACGTTGCCAAGCCCTTCCCGGAGGAGGTAACCGACGTGCTCGACCCTCTCTGTGACGTAGGCTCAAGTTGCAGTGAAAGCAGCGACCTTAGTGCCATGGTCGAAGTGATGGCCCTGGGAGACAAGAGGGCGGTGACTCACCGCGCCCCGCGCGCCCGTCGCTCGAATGCCTTCTTCCACAGGAGCAGAATGCTTCGCTCCTAGAGCAGGACGCCTCGAACATCACCATCGTGGACCCGCGCGCACCACTCCACCATGTCATCAACCCCGTCCAGGTCGCAGAGGCCCTGGAACGGACGCGCCTCGTTCTCCTTGGCAAGATGGCCGAGGATGAAGACGCCCGGCGCCGCATGAGCACCGCGCTCTACAAGTTCTACGACGCGCAGGAGGACGCGCCGGCCGAGCTTGCTCATTGCCAGCGGCGTGGCCATGGACTCTCTGTTGCGGGCCCAAGCCGGGTCCCGATCCAGCGGGCGCCGTCGTCAAGCCAAGGCCCAGGTGGGCGTGACCAGGGTGGTTGTGCTCCAAGCTGCAACGCCCGAGGCTGCCGCGCCCAGCAGGCAGGTGGAGGCGGCCGACCACATCAGGTTCCGGCACCAGCGGCTAAGTTGAGATCTCAGGCTCGCTGGCCAGCTCTGCACGTCCATCTGTGGCTTGACCGCATAAAGGCGCTCCCCAAGGGATCTGCCAGCTCAAAGCGAGCGGCGGCTGACCAAGGAGGCCCGGGGGCTGTCGGCAGCGGTCAGGGGCGCAAGAAGGGCAAATACACCCTCGATGCAACGCTTGACCAGCCGTGCAAATTCCACAGCACCCCCAGCAGGGAAGCGACCCACTCCACGCGTCAGTTCCGTTTCATGAGAGAGCTAGAGCAGCGCGCTCAGCAACTCCCTGGAACCTCGCAAGCGTAGCCAGCTGGAGGTCAGGAGGACCACCATCACAAGCCGGCTACCGAGAAGCCGGACCAAGGCGATGACGACTTCCCGGCGGATGTTGAGCAGTACCATGTCTTCACCACTCCGGGGAAAGACAAAAGGAACGACCTTTGGTACAAGGCGGAGGTGAATGCCATCATGCCAGCGGAGTCCCAGTTCATGCACTGGTCCGAGGCAGCTATCACCTGGGGGTGCTAGGACCACCCACCATTGATGCCCAGCCCTGGAGAATACACACTGGTCCTGGATCCCATCGTGTGCTCTGACACGCACACCTGCCGTTTCTCCCGCGTACTCATCGATGGCGGCAGTAGCATTAACCTTCTGTACCGGAGCTCAGTGGAGAAGCTGGGCATCCCGCTTGCCCAGTTGGAACCGAGCCGGCTCACCTTCCATGGCATCGTGCCAGGGCATTCGTGCACCCCTATGGGTAGGGTGCGGCTAGAGGTTCTCTTCAGGAAGAAAGGTAACAGCCGCCGTGAGCCAATCTGGTTCGAGGTGGTGGACATCAGCAGTCCCTACCATGCGCTGCTTGGCCATCCAGCCCTAGCCAAGTTCATGGCGGTGCCGCACTACGCGTATCTCAAGATGAAGCTTCCAGATCCTAGAGGCGAGATCACAGTTTCGGGATGCTTCAAGAAGTCGCTAGCGTGCGCCAAGGCGAGCTCGCAGCTGGCAGAGGCGTTGGTCATCGCTGAGGAGAAGCGGCAACTCCTCCATCACATGGAGCTAACCCAGCAAGACGTGTCGATTCGCTAGTCGCCAGTGGAGCAGTTCTAGCTGGCCAATGACACTAAGAAGGTCCTTTTGGACGAGAGCGACCCATCCAAGTTTGTCATCATCGGCACCGGCCTCTCTGCCAAATAGGAAAGCAAGCTCATGAGCTTCCTCCGTGAGAATCGGGACATCTTTGCATGGTCTCCAAAAGACATGCCAGGTGTGTCGAGGGAGCTGGCTGAGCACTCACTTCATGTCCGGCCAGATGCCAAGCCGATCAAGCAACCGCTGCAGCGCTTTGCAGAGGAGAAGAGGAAAGCCATCGGGGAGGAAATCGCATGGCTCCTTGCAGCCGGCTTCATCATGGAAGTGTTCTACCCTGATTGGTTGGCGAACCCAGTCCTGGTCCTGAAGAAGAACAATACTTCGCGCATGTGTATTGACTACACCAGCCTCAACAAGGCTTGCCCCAAGGATCCCTTCGCGCTACCGTGCATCGACCAGGTGATCGACTCCACAGCCGGTTGCGACCTACTGTCATTCCTGGACGCTTACTCGGGCTACCACCAGATCCTGCTCTACCAGCCAGATCAGATCAAGACATCCTTCATCACCCCGTACGGAGCCTACTCCTACGTCACCATGCCCTTTGGCTTAAAGAACGCTAGAGCAACTTACCAGTGAACCATGCAACGATGTCTGCAAGGACAGATTGGGCAAAACGTGCACGCTTAATTGGACAATGTGGTGGTGAAGACCAAGCAGAGCGGCACACTCCTCGATGACCTCAAGGAGACCTTCGCCAACCTGCGGCACTATCGCATGAAGCTCAATCCTGAGAAGTGCACCTACGGCGTGCCGGCTGGACAGCTCCTAGGTTATATCGTTTCCCAGTGAGGGATCGAGGCTAACCCCTCAAAGATAAAAGCCATCGAGGCCCTAGAGCCGCCCACCGAGCTCAGAGATGTGCAGAAGTTTGCCGGCTGTTTGGCCTCGCTCAGCCGATTTTCTAGCCGGCTTGGAGAGAGAGCCATGCCGATGTACCAGCTGATGAAGAAGATAGACCATTTCGTTTGGTCCCAGCGTGCTAATGAAGCTTTCAATGACCTCAAGCGAGCTTTGTCCACTGTGCCAATCTTGGCAGCGCCGGCTCCGCGAGAGCCAATGCTGCTCTACATCGCGGACACTCTGCGAGTCGTCAGCATCGTGATCGTGGTGGAACGCACCAAGAAAGGCAAGGAGCTACCGATCCAGCACCCGGTGTACTACCTGAGTGAAGTGCTCACTCTCTCCAAGCAAAACTACCCGCACTACCAGAAGGTCGCATACGACGTGTACATGGCGGCCAGGAAGCTGAAGCACTACTTCGAGGAGCATCCTATCATGGTGGTGAGCACCACCCCGCTCTCGGAGATCATTGGATGCAAGGATGCAACGGGTAGAGTGCCCAAATGGGCGATCGAGCTAGACACCCACACCATTTAGTACAAGCCCAGGATGACGATCAAGTCTTAGATCATAGCAGATTTCTTTGCTGACCGGGGAGAAAACCAGTACCTGCCGCCAGCTCCGGACTCCACGTACTGGCGCATGAACTTTGATGGCTCCAAGATGCTCGGGGGCTTGGGAGCCGACGTCGTCTTCACCTCTCCCAAGGGGGACAAGCTGCAGTACATACTGCAGATCCACTTCCATGCGTCGAACAACGTCACCGAATATGAGGCCCTGGTGCATGGGCTCAAGCTGGCCAAGGAGATTGGCATTCGGAGGATCCTCTGCTTTGGAGACTCCGACCTCGTGGTGCACCAGGTCTCGGGGGAATGGGACGCTAAGGACGCCAACATGGCTTCCTATCGCTTCTACGTCTAGCAGCTCTGCGGATTCTTTGAGGGCTGTGAGTTCCATCACGTCCCCGGAGCAAACAACAACGAGGCGGATCGGCTGTCCAAAATCGGCTCCACCAAGCAAGAGATTCTGGCTGGGGTGTCACTGGAGGTAATCTGCAAGCCGTCTATCAAGCCATCGCCGGAATCCGGCTCCATCTTCGTGCCGGAGGACCCCACTCTAGTTCAGACGCCATTGCTGGACTCGGGGGCTGCCGCCTCGGAGCTAAAGGAGGTAGCCGACCAGCCCAGCGCGACTGGCTTGACGAAAGACTCGGGGGCTGCCGTCTCCAAGCTGGCCTCCGCAGCCGGCCAGTCAGACAAAGCCGGCACATCGATGGACCCGAGGGCTGCTGACCCTCTGGTCGCCAGCGTCTTCCACATTTGGGAGATACCATCCTGAGCGGAGCCATTCTCCAATTACCTCATCACTGGGGACTTGCCGCAAGACGAAGCAGAAGCCAGACGACTACAACGCCGCGCGCAGGCATACACCATCATCAACCATGAGCTGTACAAGCGCAGCGTGTCAGGGATCTTCCAGAAGTGCATCAAGCCGGAAGAAGGACAAGAGCTGCTGAAAGAGATACATCAAGGGGAATGCGGACACCATGCGTCTTCCAGAGCCTTGGTGGCCAAAGCTTTCCGCCACGGCTTCTACTGGCCGACGACCCTACGAGATGTAGATCAGTTGGTGAAGCATTACAACGGCTGCCAGCGCTTCTCCAAACACTGGAACACCCCAACGGCGGCCCTCAAGACCATCCCACTCACCTGGCCGTTCGCTTGTCTGGGGCCTTGACATGGTGGGACCGTTCAAAACAGCGCCCGAGGGCTTGACGCATCTGCTGGTAGCAGTGGACAAGTTCACCAAGTGGATCGAGGCCAAGCCAATCAAAAAACTCAATGGCTCGTCCACCATCAAGTTCTTCAATGAGATCATCACGAGATATGGATTCCCGCACAACATCATTACTAACAACAGGACAAACTTTGCAAAGGGAGTCTTCGCAGAGTATTGCGGCCAGAAGGGCATCCGGCTGGACCTGGCGTCAGTGGCACATCCTCAGTCCAACGGGCAAGTGGAGAAGGCAAATGGTCTGATCCTAGCCGGCATCAAGCCAAGACTGGTCGAGCCTCTTGAGCGCTCAGCCGGCTGCTGGGTCGAGGAGCTACCCTCACTGCTCTGGAGCATGCACACCACTCCAAACCGCTCTGTCGGCTTCACTCCTTTCTTCCTGGTCTACGGAGCAGAGACTGTGTTGCCCACCGACATCGAATTTGATGCGCCTAGAGTGGTCTAGTACACGGAGAAGCAAGTGAAAGAAGCTCGTGAAGATGGCATCGACCTCCTCGAGGAGGCGCGAGAGCAGGCCTTGGCCAGATCAGCGCTCTATCAGAAGCTGCTGCGACGATACCACAGCCAGAAGATCTGTCCTCTCGCATTCCGTGAAGGAGATCTCGTACTCCGGCTGGTCCAAAACACCAAAGGCATGCACAAGCTGTCCTCTCCTTGGGAGGGACCGTTCATTGTCAGCCAGGTGCTAGGAAATGGGGCATACTACCTCATCGAGGTGCAAGAGCCCAGAAAGAACAAGGTAGACAATTCTGACAAGGAGACGGAGTGTCCCTGGAATGTCAGTCTCTTAAGACTTTTCTTCTGTTAAGGCAAAAGCTTGTACTCCGAAAACTTGTCAATGAATAAAGGGCGACAGAACGGCTAGTTACAGCTGGCTCTGCGAAAAACACTTTGTGTATTTTTTGCCTCCTGCGTTATTCACTTGACCGGCAGTCGGCTCCGAGCACCGAGCCCCAGTCGGCTGCCCTAAAATGATCAAACCCCCGTCAGCCGGATGAGTACCACATATGGAACAGGTCTCGAGCCCAACCTCCATCCCCCGGTTCCACGTAGCCGGCTGGAAGGGAGCCGGCAGGCTGCATACGCAGGAAAACCACAGGGAGAAATCGCAAACGATAAACGAATTACTCAACTAGGCATCAAGGGTAATGATTGTTGATTACGCACCAGCTAGCTCAAGCCGGGTGTCCAACAAACTGAAGTACTACTTCTCACCCCGCGGCACGCTCCCACCCTAGGCTGGCATTCGGCTGCCGGCCCAAGGGAGACCAACCGGCACCAGGCTGCCGGTTGGGGGTAGAAGGGCCGAAGGGTGGGGAGATTAAGGAAAAGGTTGAGGGAACCGAGCTAGGGCAGGCCAGCAAGTAGTCAACGGTCAAAGCTTTCAGCGCTTAGGCTGGGTAGCCATATCAAAGAGGTTCAAAGCTAGAGCTACCTCGCATGACGTAGGCACCATATACGAACGAGTCAATTTTAAGCCAGCTATCATTCCAGCTGCCCCAAAACTCGGGGGCTAGGGAGAAAGGGAATTGGTCCCTAAAAAGGGGCCGTCTCCAATCCTTCGCCGGTTATCCGATCAGTTGGTGCTACGTCATGACTAGCAAAAGAGGCTCAAAATCGAAATCTGCAAAGGTATTCGTGAGGGAAATGGCTAAGGTTAGTGGTCTAGAGGTTCGCCCCAGCCGCAGCAGGGTTCTCGCAAAGGTTCTTGAGGGAGAAGCACACCGGCTCCGGTCTCGCCCGAGCCGGCACCAGACGTAACATCCACTCCTATTCCCTCGAGTCGGCGTTTGCTCGTACCTTCTGAAGCCGGCCAGCAGAGTCATTGCCCTTTGCGCTGAAGCCAGACGAGTTTGCCAGGAATGTCTCAAAGGATCGACGGCTATCCTAGCCCCTGCCTACAGACATACCTAGTGATAGCCCTAGCGCAAGAAGAAGTTCTAACTACGAAGCCGTCATCATTCTCAGGCAAAAGCAAGACAAACATTCACAAAGGCACAGGGGGTGAAGGAAGACAAATTTCATCAAGCACAAGTCTGACAGTTACAAAAGTTTCCTAAGTCACTACTCTAAGATACTAGTGCTCCTCGTCGTGGAGATGCTCGCCTTCCTCGGCATGGCGCGGGCGCCACATGGACTTCGTCCCAGAGAAGTCCGCGCTCGAAGCCGATGAGATCCGCGTGGGCAAAAAGGGCGATGGGGCGCTTGCCTTCACAACCAAGCGGCGAAAGTGCGAGCACAGAGGGTGCCGTCGAAGATGCAGACAATGAAGTTTCGCCTCCCATCGCAATGAGTGAAGAGAAGGAACCAGCCCGCGTGCACGCCATAGTCTGCGAACAACTTTGGCCACCCGTTGCGGAAGTAGCACTCCCCTTCGCCGTCATAGTAAACTTCGACGTGGTACCTAGGCTGGCCAACGCTGCACACCCGCAGCGTAGCTTAAGCCATCTCCTGGCCCTCCATCGCCTCCACGAACTGGGATGGAATGCGGAGACGGTCCTTGGCCCCGGCGAGCACCGGGACAATGAAGGTGGACCACCCTTCGGCCGAGGTGTAGGCCGGCGACTGGAGCACCGGCAGCGTCGGTTGAAGCCAAGACGGACCAGCTGGCGAAGAAGCCGCTGCGCTTGGCCCAACGGATCCAGAGGCAGTGGCCGCGAGGGCGGCAAGAGTCTTCTTGTTCTTGCTGCCTAGCGGCCGTCCACGGCGGCGAGCTGGCGAGGGAGCGACCATTGCTACCGTCGCCGCCTTCTTCCCGCTTCCCTTCGGGCGACTGGGCCCTCGCTTCCTCAGAATGCCCTCGCCACCAATGGCTGGGGCCGCCCTGATAGAAGCTGCGGCGGCGGGGGCGGTGACGGCCGCGGCCGCAAGGGCCGCCAAGGTCTTCTAGTTGTGGCTGCCCAATGGGCGGCCGCGCTTGCGGGACATCGGCGGCGTCGCCACCGGGCTTGTGATCTTCTTCCCGCCCCCTTTTGGGCGGCTGGGTCCTCGTTTCTCCGGGGCACCCTCACCTCCGGCGCCAGGACCTCCGAGAGAAGACATGGTCAGATTGCACTCTGGCAGGAAGAGTGAGACAGAGGAGGAAGCAGAGTGTGCCTTCGACCCTGAGCACCCCCGACATTTAAAGAGGAGTGATGCAGGGGAGGCGGCCGGCGTAATGGGATCGGCTATGCCCAATGCTTCGGTAACCGCTCCATTATTTTTGCATCGTGCGCACCCTCGGAAAGGCAACCGCCGCAGCCACCACAACGGATCGTGGGTGGAACCAACGGGACATGTCACTGACGCACGCCAGGCAACACCACATGACGTTTCAAGAAGTTATTACAGTGACCGAAGAGTCCAAGCGATGGGACATTGCGCTGCAGCATCCAGGCCAGTCGCTGCGTGGGTCCAGATTCCAAAGTGGTTCAAGTTCCAAGGAGCTAGGCGCCGGCTAGCGGCTGTGGAGCAGCCCAGAGCCGGTTTGGTCCTGGAGCCGACATGTCCCGAGACGGCTGATAGATCTCCGAGGCTTGGACTCAGAAGCAACAACCTCCGAGGTGTCAATTGTCTATTTGTCTTGTCATTTTGATGTGGGCTAGTTTCCATGTCATCGGACAGGAGGTACCCCGTTGGCATTCTCAATGATACACGTATGCTAACAATGACAAGAACTTGCATGGGACCTAAGTCGACTAGCACTGTTTAAGTACTCGTATTCGAGGGACATGAGATTTTCAACTTATGAATTGTCAAGCATGTATCTCATATTTGTACTTGCATTAACCTTAACCATTCAACATGCCTATGATGGGGGCAATGAGAGCTCAAAGCTAGTAAGTACCATAATTTTTGGAAGGTTTATAAAACTTGCAATCACTGCTTCCCTCTGCGAAGGGGCCTTTGTTTTACTTTTATGTTGAGTCTTCACCTTCTACCTTTATGCACCGTCTAAGAGAGCATAGTTGTCATTCTGAGTATAATGTGCATAGTCCCAAAATTTATTATTGATTGATTTATGATTATGGTTTTGCTTGTTCTCAAATTATTTGTATCTAGTCGCCCTCTTAAACTTGAAGGTGTCCTATGCATTTATGTTTTGCTACTCCATGAGGGACAAGCTGAATACCACTTTGCTATGTTTTTGTATATGCTTGAAACAAACAATTGACTTTCAATACATTATTACTCGTGATCTTTTGTTTGTGTTACTTTTCATGTTATAACATGGTTGCTAAGTTCTATTGTTAAGATTATATCTCTTATGCCCATGTTTAAAGTACTTTGATCTCAGCACTCAATGCTTTACATTGTTTTGATCAAGATTGTATTGGTGCATGTCACCTCAAAAATTATTGTTTTGTTATCACTTACCTAGTCGAGGACGAGCAAGAGTTAAGCTTGGGAATGCTTGATACGTCTCAAACATATCTATAATTTTTGATGCTCCATGCTTGTTTATACACCATTTGCTTTGTGTTCTGTTTACACTTCTTTTCCTTTTTTTGCATTTTCCGGAACTAACCTATTAACAAGATGCCACAGTGCCAGTTCCCTATTTTTTTGTTTCAGAAAAGTTACACAGGAAATATTCTCGGAATTGGACGAAACAAAAGCTGGAGTCCCTAATTACCTGACACGAAGACAGAGTCCAAAGGAGAGTCGGAGGCGGACCAAGGGGCGGCCACACCTGGTGGTGGCGCGGGCCACCCCTATGCCGCGCCACCAGGGGTGTGACCCCCTGGTCCACCTCCTAACATTGCCCTTCCGCCTATTTAATACCCTCGACGGGAAAACCCTGGGCCCGAACTCTTTTCGAGAAAACATACTGCAAGCCGCCGCCGTCATCGATGCGAGATCGAGAGGGTCTAGAAGCTCTTCCCGGCACCCTGCCGGAGAGGGTAATCACTATCGGAGGCCTTCTTCATCCCCATGCCTGCCTCTGGAGTGATGTGTGAGTAGCCTACCTTGGACTACGGGTCCATAACAGTAGCTAGATGGATGTCTTCTCCTCCATGTGCTTCATGTTTAGATCTTGTGAGCTGCCTATCATGATCAAGATCATCGTTATGTAATTCTACATGTTGTGTTTGTTGGGATCCGATGAATATTGAGTACTTTGTCAAGTTGATTTATTGATTTATCATCTCTATGTTGTTTATAATCTTGCATGCTCTGCGTTGCTAGTAGATATGTTGGCCGAGTAGATTCTAGTGACTCCAAGAGGGAGTATTTATACTCGATAGTGGGTTCATGTCTCTAGTAATCTGGGAGAGTGATAATAACTTCTAAGGTTGTAGATGTGCAGTTGCTACTAGGGAGAAAACAACAATCTTGTGTTGAAGGACATTTGTATTGTTTACATTACACACTTTGCTTAAGGCGATAATCTGTTGCTTGCAACTTAATACCCAACAGTTGTTCGGATGATATCCGGCGGGTCGATTATTAGTCATCGATGCAGTTGGATTACGGTCTATGTATTATGTTTCAATGCCCAAGTGAATCTCATAGTGATCCTCATGACATGTACATGCACTGCTTGCATTCTTTATTCTGTCAATTGCCCAACTGTAATTTGTTTACCTAGCATGTTATTTATCTTTATGGAGAGACACCTCTAGTGAACTATGGATCCCGGTCCATTCTTTTACATTCATATTACCGTTTACTTTCTACAAGCATTATTTACTTTCTTGCAAACAAATATCTTTTACCACACGATATGTTTAATCCTTTGTTTACAGCAAACCGGTGAGATTGACAACCTCACTTCAAGTTGGGGAAAAGTACTTTGGTTGTGTTGTGTGCAGGTTCCATGTTGCTACTGGCGCCAAAGCTACGCCCCAGATAGGTGCCATAAATAAATACTCTGGAGCAGTCGCCAAAGCCAGCTAGCATCAACCTTCAGAAGTGGTTTCTTTCTCCTACTAGTCGATTAAACCTTGGTTTCATACTGAGGGAAAACTTGCCGCTGTGCTCATCATACCTTGCTCTTGGGGTTCCCAACTGGGGCTGTTAGCACCGCCATCAATTAACAGATTGTTGCTTTGAGTCCCCGTTAAGGGCCATCCGTTGTATACGCCATATCCACTATAGTTGGAGAAACAGACACCCGACAAGCCACTTTTATACGGTGCAAGCCGTATGTCAGTCGTGGAACCAGTCTCACATGAAACACGTAAGGTCGGTCACGGGCTGCTTCAATCCAACTATGCCATAGATATAAACAAATACACATTGGAGGATAACAATAAGATGATCAACATTCACATATTTCTATGTGTTCTAATCGTATAAGCATACTACGCATAGATCGGCTCTGATACCACTGTTGGGGTTTAGTGCAAATAACAAAAAATTATTACCTACAAAACCCCGAATTGCCGAAATCTATCTATCTAGTAATGCTATAATGATTAACAAAAACTCAGATATGTACCCTCGTGGACCTAACGCGGGGATTACACTCCCGCACAAGCGTTGACGATGAAGATGAAGTAGCCGACCACAAGGTCATGAAGATATTGACGTAACAACGCCACGGCGCCACGATGCCATGACGCCAGTGTGACAACACCCGCGCACCAACATAGTGCCGCACGTGCAGTACCTCGTAGTACTCGCACACATATGGTGCACCATGACTCCTTCCAGATCCAGTCCAGCAGAGCAGCGGAAGAAGAAGTATTTGGACTAGAAGTCCGACAGCCTGACGGCGTCCGGTATGAGGAGTATCCTCTAACTCGCTGGCACGACTCCAAACGTGGGAGCTGAGCCAAAGAGAATAGAGGAAGAGAGGTTGCGCATAGGAGAGAGAGGAGATGAGAGCTCTTCTAGGAACTCCCTCAATCCACTTGTGTCAAACTGTCCTCTAGGGGGGGGGGGGTTATATAGTGGGATGAGGGGGCAGCCTTGCCCCTTTCCCAAGGCAAGGGCCAGCGGCTAGGGAGGAACCCTAGGGAGCCCTAGGGCTTGGATGGCCCAGCCGGCCACCCTCATGGGCCCCAATTGGCCCATCCCTAAACCCTAGGCGCCCCCTCCACCTTATCCAATAAGGGGAGGGCAGCTAGGGCTTACTAGGCTCCCCCTCGGGAGGGGCCCAATAAGGTGGCTGCCTATATAAATTAATTAAATATTTTTTTATTAATATTAATTCATTAATTAATATCAATTACTTCATTATTTAATTCCTCGTTGCTCCAAAACTCTTTTTGGAACCCTCCGAACGACTTTTGGATCTCCGCGGAACTTTTTCGGTTTCCTCCTGTCAACTCTTTGATAATTCCAGAAACATCTTAATGTAATCGCACCCTTAATTAAGTTTCCCTACAGTTCAGGAATACTCTAGACATTTTCGAGACTCCTCTCCGGTATATGATCATCAATCGAATCTAGACATCTGTGATGATCCCTGTATATTTCCACGAAGGAACTTTGTCATTACCACAAACGTCGATGCCCTATTCCTTTTGATTCTGTGATACTTGCAATATCCGAGGTTTGATCGTCAGTATCTTCATACCTAGTTCAATCTCGTTTATCGATATTCCCATTTACTCATTCCGTGATGTTCCATCCCCGTGACCTAGTCACATGTTGCAACATTGGATGAATCTCACCGAGTGGGCCTAGAGTATCTTTCCATCACAGAGAAGAACAAATCCTGCTCTTGATGCATATGCCTCAACATTCTCTATTGGAAACTCAAGTGACACCTTTTCAGTCACCATATTACTGAGTGATGGTTAATGCAATTAAAGCTTACTCCGAAAGTAGTGATTAAACATGATCTCATCGTCTAAGGATTAGATTATAATATTTCTTATTATTGCAACATGAACATCGTGACACAATCATGTTGCATAATAATGTTGGGTATGTCCATCATGGCATTTACATAATGACATGAACCCCACTGTCAATTGATGTATTTGTCACATGATCTGTAAACTAATCATCAGTTGACCAGTGAGCTAGTATAGAGGTATACTAGGGACTCTTGGTTGTTTAATGCCACACGTGTATCGGTGTCTCTGGACTGACATAGTTATAGCACAGTATTAAACTTATTATGAACGCTTCGGAATATGCAAATAAACCTTTATTATTTTCCTCTAGGTCATAATTCCTTCATTGCTGTGTAAAAGCGGTTTCAATTTTTTTGTTTGAATATTTTTTGGTCAAAGTCAACTCAAAAATAAAAAATTCAATGAAAAATCCGTTTGTGAGTTGACGTTGATGAAAAAATATTCAAACCAAAATTTTGAAACCACTTTTGTACACCAAAATCTCATGTTCTACTAGAAAAATAAGCTAAAATGGGTTCATACGTATTTAATAAAAAGTTCGCTAGGGGTGTGTAGCTACCCATGTGTGCAATGAATTGTCTCTCTAAGATATTTAATCTATTTTAGATGATTTACAAGACTTTTTCAAACCTCTTTGCATTGGTATTTAATTCTACAATAAGAGAATCTCTAGTTTGTGTATTTTGGATTTTCAGAGACCTTCATGAATTCAAATGGAGCTAGGATTTTTTCCATGTTTGTTTTTCACTTGAAGGACTACCAACAAAGAAGGGAGGCAAAAGGCCTTTGGAAGCCCAAAATAGGGGGGGTGCTACGCTGCCACCCTTCCTGGCCGTATGGCCCCGCCTATTTGGTACCTCAAAGGCTCAAACCTGGCATCCTCCTTTCTACGTACCTCTCTGTCTCAGGGAATAAGGGAGACCATAGTGTATATAGATTTTTCTCATGCGACAGCAAAAGTCTCCTCTTCTTCTCTGGGAAGGGCAGATTATGCTACTCTGCGGTTGCCACCAGGGGATGTCAAAAGCCATCATCTCCGCCAACTCTCCCTATGCATAGGGGGGACTACTTTCGTCACCATCTTCAAAAACATCACGGTCACAACCATCATCACCTTCAAGATTGACGTCAACCCATTTTAGTTTGTGTAGACCCGAATCCTGGAATTTTCTTTGTGAACCTTGCATGTTCATGCTCGGATTACACTCTAGAGTAAGAATAAGGGGAGGAACGACAAGTTCATCCAAACTTTGAACTTGCAACAGAGGGATCCTTGATCGGGGGCATTAGAGCTTACTACAATGATTGGAGTTTAGTCTTAATAAAACCTTTGCTTGCATGCTTTTGTGGCATTAGTATCAATTACTAGGTGTGTAATTGCTCATAATAATGGTTACACCTATTTATGGCTCTATCCAAAAATACTAGAGATTGACAAAATATTTACCATGTTCACGTGGAAATCTAGGTGCTATGTTAATCCACGCCGCCCTTGGAAACATTTGAATCACATAAGTGCACACCCAAGTTTGTCCTCTTATGCATGTAGGATCGAGCTTTCTCTAAAAAGAGCTTGTTACTTGTTGCTTTTTTACTTGATTTTATTTTCTTGCAACTTATACCCAAAACACCAAAAAAAACCTTTGCTTCTTTTATTGTTATTTTGTCGAACTTGTGAACTAATTGAAAGATATTTTGATAGATCCACTACCTTAGTGGGTCATAAAACGGGCGTGCATGGGTTAGTTGCTTGTCCGCAGAGCCACCCAAACAAACACATATTATGTGATGCATGCAAAATTTATGCATGAATTTTGTAGTTTATTGATGCATATTCCAACATATTTAGATATTATGAGATGTTATAATCATGTTTTGCATTGATTTATGGGGATTTTCCATCGATCCCTCTTATTTTGGTTATAACTCTACTGAATAGGAAAAACCTATTTTCTATATTTTGACGTTTCACAGACCTTCCGGAACTCAAATTGGCCGAGGATTTTTATGGTATGAATATTTTTACATAAGAAGCAACCTGGGATGAAGAAACACACAAGTGGGCCACTAGGCCCCAAAAGAGCATAGGTGGCATGGGCCCTAGACCTGGCCGTGCCACCCATGCTTGTTTGAGTCTGTAGCCTTCGATGTCGTCCATCTTCGCTCCAGATCGCTCAGCTTGACCTAAAAAATCCTAAATAAAGACCCCCCCCGATGCGTTCCCTCGAGGAGGCGGCGGAAAAACATGAAACCACAAAACAGAGGCTGTTCTAGCGAAGATTGGAGGGGAAATGTACCGGAGTCGCCCCCGGTCGCTTCTCCATCCTCTCCGACATCACCAACACCTCCGCCATAACGAAGAGGGAGTAGTCCACCTATGGACTATGGGTTCGTGGCAGTAGCTTGTTCTATTTCTCTCTTGTGATGTTTAGATGTCATATGAGCTGCCCAACATGATTATGGCCATATTATGTAATTCCTATGTGGTGGATCCTTATTTTGTTGGATGATCTATAAGATGTGATTCTTATTATGTTCTTGATGTTTGAGTAGATGCATATTATTACCATGTTTTTTATTACTTGTTCTGATCCAACTAGTACGTGAGAGCATGAGGGGGATGATGTGTATTAGATGGAGTAACTTGATAGTAGTAGTGAATTGTGAGAGCAATTTCATGACCTGCAATGGTGTTTGCCAATTCCGTAGTTACCTCACTATGGATAAAAAGAATGCATGTGCTATATTTTTTAGTGACAACTGAGAATCCTAAGTTGACATTCATGGACTTAGTTCCATCGTAATATGTCCAAGCAGTAGCATATTTGTTATTCACCATCATGTCAAAGTACCTAAAGCTATACTCTATTAATTCTTAATACTAGATTGCTTGAATGTTATTCCTTTCTAGTGGAGTATAAGTAAGATGTGTAGTATCATATTTGTGTTAGGACGTGATGCTCATATGAATATTATCAAGTAACGTTATAAATTCATGTTGTTGTTTTGGTCATCTATCTTGCGCTTAATGCCACCACAACTTTATGAGAGAGTTTTCAAGAGAACCCATGAACCCCCGTCCAATTTTAATCATAATAAACTCCTTTACAATGCTTCCACATGTCTTTTTATTTTCAGTTATAATTAAATCCGAAAATACAAAAATATCTTTTACCTTTTGCAATTACATAAAAACCCCCAAAACATCTTTATTTATAGCTTTAGTTTACTTTCCGTTATTTACTTTTTGTTATTTTATTTTATTTTATCAGCTGTACTTATTCTGAAACCTTGTCCTTGACAACCAGTCGGTGGAATTGGGGACGCAAGACAAGGAGTTTGTTTTGCAAGTTGTGTGACGAGAAGGAAGAGCTATTTCGACTGTTCCCCGATAGTTCGATATAAACCCCAAGTCACCATTATGGGAAATTTTTCTCTTGCTACAACACTCTGCACTTAGAGTCCCAACAAAGTGGCACATTGCTTAGTGTCATCATTATGTTAGAAATGTATTGGCCCGTTGAAGTTTCCCTAATAAGGGTCAATCTGATGGTCCAAATAGCTTTACAATACAACATCTTGAAATGGTGTTTGTTAACAACATGGGTTTGAGCTTACCATGTGGTAAGTGTTTTGGATATGTTCGATGAAAATCACAACACTGTTATCAACCCTCAAAAGAGAAAAGATCAAATAGTTTCCCAAAGTTTTTCTTTGTGTTTGAGTTTAAAAATATGTACTGTCAAGAGGGCTTTCTCCATGGTGCATGTGGGTAGAATCAAATTGTGTACACAAAACAATATTGTGCCCACAAGTCCATCCCATATTTTGGAGCGAGAGACCCAAAATCCTATTGTTGTATGTTCATTTTTCTAGGGCAAACATTGCATGAGGCCCAAATTTTTCATCCAGACACAACTTTTGGAGGAGGAAATACTCAATATACCTGGCCCAACATTTCACGGATGTTGCTTGAGTTGCACTTAATATTGGTGCAAGCCACAATATCGGGCCATAATTGACCCTAAAACAATTTTAGGGCTATAATTTATGCACCCCCAGGTTCAGAATTTCTGGGGTGAATTTCCCCAACGGTCAAATTATGGGGAGGGTTATAAATCTCCCCCTCTTTCCCAAGATAATGTTGCTTCTTCAACCTCCCTCTCTCTCCTCCATTAATGCATGGTAAGAAGCCTTTGTCTCTAGAGTTAACATGGTAGATCCGAAATAGCCATAACAGAGTAGCACAATTTTATTTTTGAGAAATGCATGGCAATTCAATTAATATCATAAATGGAGCCTGGTGAAATAATGAGTTGCAAACATTGGGATTTTGCACACTAGCCTCGACTCGACAAGAACTAGTACTTTTGTGTTAGGCATGGCAAAGACAAAGAATGGGTCAAATGCCCCGCCTCACAACTTGACTTCCTTCTTTGCTATCTGTGTCAACCTGATGTCATACATGATGTATCAGCAAGCCGGCAAAAACACAGGCCCATTTGGAACATATGAATTCAAAGCATAGGCATCGATTTTTTTTCCAGAATTAAGAAGTCATATATCCTGAATTCTATAGAAAGTAAAACTATAGGGAAATTGTGAAAGTTCTCTTTGGATGTCATGCAGAAAAACGCAGTAATTGCAAACAGAAAGGGCTTGTTTAGTTCAAAGAAATTTTTATAGGAATTTTAAAGAATTCAATTCCTTAGGAAATTTTCCTTCGTTTGGTTCGTAAGATTTGAATCCATAGGAATTTTTTCCATAGTCTAGAATTGCATGCAATTCCATAGGAATTTCCCCATTAGGTCTAACCTTATGGAAGATTTTCTTTGTTTCTACAACTGTGACAAACACATGATCCTTTACAATAATTCTTGTGTTTTTCCTACGGTGCAAACAAACAACTTGCAATACAAATTCTTGTGCTTTTAATTTCTCTAGGAATGAGCACGACATGACTCTCTTCCTATGATTTTGCTATTCCTACATTTTGTAAATCCTAAGAACCAAACAGGCCCAAAGAGATGATAATATGAGATGCGACATCATGTTATTTTTCATCCAAAATTTCTATCAAATAGCCCATTTCACACAAATTAAGAATTCCTATTCCTTGGTTCCAAACAGCCCCACCAAATTTTTTCCTAGAGAAATCTTGTTCTTCAAATTTCCTATGCTTTTCCTTTGTTCCAAACATGTATAAAGTTTCGCCGCGCTCTCTTTTTGAAACCACCCTCTCGTTTCCTTTTTGTAAATTCAAAAGTATATTCCATCAGTAAAAGTCAGAGTACTACTAGTATATCTTGATTTTGATATTTTTGTTTTGGAATATCAAATAGTCTCAGGGTTTTTTCTTTAAGGTAACAATATTACTCGCCTCCGCCGTGCTTCTCGACGCCGTTCAGTCTTTGGGCCAATAGCTCGTATGCGACATATTTCAACCTAATAGGGAGAAAAGCGCCATCGTTGGATAAAATAGCTCCTATGCGACCAATCTTACGGCCCGAATAGCCTACATACAAAACATGCCTTAAGCGCAAGAGCCAGAGTTATCTACTTGGATTATGTGAGCCGAGCAGGACCCACATACAACAGGTCAACTGATGGCGGGACCACAACTCATCCACCTCACCGTCGGAACTTCGCCGTAGCTACCTAGGTGGGATCCAATCAAAGTAGGACCCAATCAACGCAGGTCCCACAAAATGTGGGACCCAAAAAGAGCAGGACCCACATCACGGCATGTCCCACACTACAGGGCCCCCTAAAATGTCAGCCTCATGTTGGGACCCACAATTCAGTGGATCTCTTCTTTTTTAACCTCGACATGGGATCCACTATAAGAGGGCCCGTGCCAACTCAAAACTGGACCCATGATGCGACCACCTTAGAGCGGGACCCACTACTTATCCAACTCAGCTTTGGATAAGGCGGGAGGCCAAGCAAGCCTCCCCCACACACACACACTCTATTACCTCCCCTTCCGTACCTGTTTCTTCTTCTTCTCCGACAACGAATCGCATGCGATGTGAAGTTTTCCCAGATCCCCTAAGTGCGCACGCATCGCGCTTCTGAAGCAGTATGTCACAACAGAGGAGAAGAGAATGGCAGCTATGGGGCGCAAATGTTAAATCTGATTTCTCTCTCACCCTCTTTCTCTAATTTCATCCAATTTTGTGTTCTCCTAATATGAGGAAATGCATCTCAAAAATAAATAATCTGAGGAAATGCATCTCAAAAAATAAAGAATCTGAGGAAATGCCAAATGGGAGGTGCATTGGAGAAATTATGGGCGATTTCATTCAAATATTGTTATATATTACAAACTTTAATGAAATAAATTTAAAGTTGAATTCCAAATAACTTAAATCTACTCAATAGTAACGCTAAGAGCGATTTCAGCCAAATATTATTATATATTACAAATTTGAACAAAATAAAACTAAACTTGAATTCCAGATAACTTAAAACTACACGGCAGCCTCACCATCATCATTGTCATCGTTGCTAGCGCCGGACGGGCCAGCATCGATGTTGTGAGCCGTCTTTGTCCCGTCCTCCCGTTCCTGATGCGCGACCTTTTAGCATAGCGCTGCTCCATCCTGCCTGTGAACCATCTTCTTGTGGAGCAACACAAGCATTGTGGACGGCGCCTCCCTGCGTCGCTGAGCCAGCAGCGTAGCATGCCTACAGTGACCGTCCTCGAGATCGGCTTCCTCGTCGTCCTCTAGATCGGCATCCTCTACGCCGTAGACCACCGTGGAGTCATTCGGCTCCTAGCGCGCCCTCTCGAAGGAGCGGAGCAATGATGCTTGCACCTCCTCCAACGGCGGCTGACCCTTATGTTTTTTGTCGAGCTCGTTGAGGAACTCCTAGAAGGAGTCGTCATCCGAATGCTCCTCCTCCTCCGGCGGTGGCGGTGGCGATGGTGCTGGCGTAGATGGGGGTGGTGCTGGTGGTGGGGATGTCGGTAGTGGCGGTGTTGGTGGCGGCGGTGCACCATTTGGAAAGGCCTTGGAAGAGTGGCATAGCATTGCGTAGGTCATGATGAGATGGCGATGCATTGCGGTGGTGGTGCAGGCGATAAATGTTGGGGCTCCATGAGGAACGACGGTGAGCCAACGAGATTTTATAGATGGAGTCGATGCGGGAAATGTAGCGGCGTGGGGGAAGAAGATGGAGTGCGACCTGGTGGTCCTTGTGCGTGATGAATGACCAGCCCGTTGGGAACCCCAAGAGGAAGGTGTGATGAGTATAGCAGCTAGTTTTCCCTCAGTTAAGAAACCAAGGTATGTCGATCTTGGAGAGGAGAGACAAACGACTGAAGGTGATGCAGACTAGCTTAATAGCACTCCAACAAGGGCGCCGTTTACGACACTTGTTGACTCATCTTCGGCCAGTAGCAACGCGGAACCTGCACACAACACAACCAAGTACTTTGTTCCCAACTTACGATGAGGTTGTCAATCTCACCGGTTTGCTTGAAACAAAGGTTATGAGTGTATCGAGTGGAAAACAGTAGAGTATGCGAGTAAAGTAAACAGTGCGAATAAAGTAAACAGGTGATAGCAATATGATGGAAATAGGACCGGGGTCCACAGTTCACTAGTGGTGTCTCTCCATAAGATAAATAACACATACTGGGTAAACAAATTACAGTTGGGCAATTGATAGAATAAAGATAAACGTGATATGTCAAGAAGATCACTATGAGATTTACTCTGGGCATTACAACAAAATACATAGACCGCCATCCAACTGCATCTATGACTAATAATCCACTTGTGGCGAATCAATCCAAGAACTCCACAAGTATTAAGTTGCGAACAATAGATAATTGCATTAAGCAAAGTGTGTAATGTAAACAAAGCATATGCCCTTGAGCATATGAATGTTGTTTTCTCCCTAGTAGCAACAGCACATCTACAACCTTAGAGGTTTCTGTCACTCCCCCAGGTTAAATAGAGGCATGAACCCACTATCGAGCATAAATACCCCCTCTTGGAGTCACTAGCAACTACTCGGCCAAGATAGCTACTAACAACGGAGAGCATGCAAGATCATAAACAACATAGAGATAACATAAGATATATTTCAGTATAGCAACTCAATCATAACACCAATATTCATCGGATCCCAACAAACCAAACATGTATAATTACATAACGGTGATCTCAATCATATAGGGCAGCTCATGAGATCTAAACATGAAGCACATGGTGGAGAAGACAACCATCTAGCTACTGCTATGGACCCATAGTCCAAGGTAGACTACTCACTCATCGCTCCGGAGGCAAGCATGGTGATGAAGAAGACCTTCGGTGGCGATTCCCCTCTCCGGCAGGGTGCCGGGAAGAGCTTCTAGACCCTCCCGATCTTCGGGTCGACGGCGGCGGCGGATCGCGATGTGCTCTGGAAAAGTGATCGGGTCCTTAGGTTTTTTCTGTCGGGGCTCTTTATAGGCGAAGGGGCGATGTCAGAGGTGGAGCCAGGTGGCCTCACACCACGGCAGCGCGGCCAGGCCCTGGGCTGCGCCAGCCTGGCGTGAGGGCCCCTGGTGGCCCCACTGCTACTCCTCTTCGGATCTCTAGAAGCTTCCGGGTAAAATAAGACTTCAGGAACTTGTTTCGTCCAATTCCGAGAATATTTCCCGTGTATCACTTCTGAAACACAAAAACAGCAGAAAACAGGGAACTGGCACTGTGGCAACTTGTTAGTAGGTTAGTTCCGGAAATTGCATAAAAGTGCCACGAAGTGTAACGAAACAGTAGGCAAATAGTGTAAAAACAAGCATGGAGCATAAAAAATTATAGATACGTTTGAGACGTATCAAGCATCCCCAAGCTTAACTCCTGCTCGTCCTCGAGTAGGTAAGTGATAACAAAAGAATAATTTTTGAGGTGACATGCACCTACACAATCTTGATCATATATGTAAGCATTTGTGAGCTGGGATCATAAGAACTTAAAACATGGGCATGAAGATATAATCTTGACAATAAGAACTTAGCAACCATGTTGTAAACATGAAAATGAACACAAACAAAAGATCATGAAAATGAAACAATGAAAGTCAAACGTGTGTTCAAATCATAAGGAAAAACATACAAATGGTTTTCAGCTTGTCCTTCAAAGAGAGCAAAACATAAATGCATAGGACACCTTCAAGTTTAAGAGGGCGACTAGATACAAATAATTTGAGAACAAGTGAAACCAACAATATGAATCAATTAATGAAAACTTTGGGACAATGCACATTATACTAAGAATGACAACTATGCTCTCTTAATGGTGCATAAAGATAGAAGGTGGTGACTCAACATAAAAGTAGAAGAAAGGCCCTTCGCAGAGGGAAGCAGTGATTGCAAGTTTTATAACCTTCAAAAATTATGTTACTTCCGGCTTTGAGCTCTCATTGCCCCCATCATAAGCATCTTGAATGGTTAAAGTTAATGCGAGAACAATTATGATGCATATGCTTGACAAATCATAAGTTGAAAACCTCATGTCCTGTGAATACGAGTACCCAAACCTCATGCTACTTTACTTAGAGTCCCAAGCAAGGCTCTTGTCATTGTAAATATATGCATATCATTGAGAACCGCCAATGGGGTACCTCCGTGCCCGATGACATGGAACAAGCCCACACCAAAATGACAGGACAAGCAGACAATGAACACCTCGACATCTCTTTTATTTGCCATTTGTTTAGCTTTTTATTGTGAGATGCGTCGTCGAATGTTCACCATGGGTATGCTGCAAATTTCCACCATGAATTATGCATGGCTTAGATTAGCGGCCCGGCGTTTCCCTAACACATATACAAACTCCATGATCCCCACAAGATTCCCAATTCATTTCACACCGCGGGCATCCATAAACAAAAGATCACGATATCAACTCAAATGAGAAGTGCAATGTTGAAAGCTTGCCCATGACTGCATGGCTGGGCTAGTCTCCAACTTACAACTTGCAAGCATAACAACTCAACATAAGAGACCACAATGTCAAATTTTTAAGAACAGGAAAAAGTAAAGTGTGCCTTCCGGTTCGTGAGAGCTTTACTGACCGAATTTCGTATAACACTGGTAAGAGTTTAATTTGAAGAGAAAATAAAAGCAAGTCAAATTTACTTGGAATAGCAAATTGCTAGTAGGTATGTATGGTGGACACTTTGGAAAACTTTGGCTTTTAGGAGTTGGATGCACGAGTCAAACATGTGTAAGCATGCGCCAAGTCAACCCAAATAAAGCATCAAGGAGAAAACCAAAATAATGCTTCCAAATAATTAAAAACAACGCATGATTTTTTCAAAGGCTCATTAAGCAATCTCAGTTATTTGAGACAAGTCATGCTACAGCAAAACCACTAAGCATACTATCAAAAAGACATCAAGCATGACATGAAAAAGCCCAAGCCGCAGTCTACACAAGCTCCTTCTTGTACCACTATTTTGCATAAAGCTTTTTCTCTTTTCCAACACCATTTGATATTTTTTTAAGACACCTCTTTTGATGAAAACCAATAAAGATCATAGGCAAAAATACACCTTGATGAAAATATATGACAAGGTCTGAATGCAAATCAAGGCAAAAATGAAAACCAAAAGCAGTAGCAGAAAAAGAAGAACACCCGGTGAAATTGTAAGAATGAAAAATGGAGTGTTCTTGGCAAATGAAAACGAGTACATCTCCTCCAAAGGAAATTTGTTGGGGTCCAACCATTTATTGCAGCAAACAAAACAAACTAACTAAGAAAACTAAAGCAACTGACGCTCCAAGAAAAACACATAGTGCATGAAGCAATAAAAATATAGTGTTTTGAAAGGTGACCTGATTTTTGCCGATGAAGAAGGGGTGCCTCGGGGGCATCCCCAAGCTTTGACGCTTGTACTTCTTGGATATTTCTTGGGGTGATGCATGGGCATCCCCAAGCTTGAGCTTTTGTCCATTCTTCAACTCATCTCATCATTCTCCAATCCCTACACTTGAAAACATCCTTCATACAAAACTAAACACAATTCTATTAGCAACATTAGTGCAAGCATAACATATAATCAACCTCTTTTTGCTTCAGGTTTCAACCCAAAACCACCACATATATAGCATATACTACTGTAGCAACTTCCCCAAAAGTTCCGTGATCAAAAGAACAGCTGACAAAGGTCGAATTTTTGAGGAGTTTTCTGTTACTCAAATCAAAAAGTGTTCAACTAACGAAAGTTTGGATATAACCTGGGGCATATGCACAAGAAATAGCAGGTCCAAAAGATATACAGAGAATTTATACGAATTTTTTACGGTGCAGCACCGAAAACAGTTTCAGGACGGCAACATCCCCAAATCTTTACCTCACTCGAATTAGAGGCTTCTCTTGGCACAAAAACAAAATAAAAAGGATAAGGAGTGGTCATTACAGTAGTAATGACTTCCAAGACTCAAATAAAAGAAAAAGTACTGAAAATAAAATATTGGGTTATCTCCCAAGAGTGCTTTTCTTTAACGCCTTTGAGCTAGGCGCAGAAAATTCCGAATCAAGTAACATCAAGTGATGAAGCATCAAGCTCATAATTTGCTCTAAGAATAGAGTCAAAAAGTAATTTCTTTCTTTTCCTAGGGAAGTGTTCCATACCTTTCTTTAGTGGAAATTGATATTTGATGGTGCCTTCCCTCATATCAATGATGGCACCTACAGTTCGAAGAAAGGGTCTTCCCAAAATAATAGGACATGAAGCATGGCATTCAACGTCCATAACAAGAAAATCAATGGGAACAAGGTTATTGTTCACCACAATAAGAACATCATTAATCCTTCCCAAAGGTTTCTTCTTAGCAACATCAGCAATAGGAACATCAAAATAACATTTTTCAAGCGGTGGTAAATCAAGCATGTCATAAATCTTTCTAGGCATGATAGAAATACTAGCACCTAGATCACATAAAGCATGGCAATCAAAACCACTAACATGCATATTAATGATGGGTTCCCAACCATCTTCTAACTTCTTGGGAACAGAGGCTTTTTGCTTCAACTTTTCATCCCTAATTTCCATGAGAGCATTGGTAATATGCTTAGTAAAAGCAACATTTAAGGAACTAGCATTGGGAGTCAAAGCAAGCTTTTGCAAGAACAAAATAACTTCAGATTTATTGCAGCCATCAACATCAAAATCATTAAAAGAAGTAGAGCTATCATCTCCCACACTCCGAAAAATTTCAGCACTCTTTTGAGAAAAAGTTTTGGCAGTTTTAGGCTTTTTAACACAAGGAGTGGGAGTTTTCTCTACACCAATCAAAGTAAGAGGATTGCTAGCATTAGGAGCAACATCATTAGAGGTAGTAATGGTACATACCTTCATCTCTCTAGCCATCTCATCTTCTCTTTCCCATCTGGCATGCAATTACGCTAACAATCTAATATTTTCATCAATTCCAACTTGAATAGCATTAGCAGTAGCAAAAACATTGTTCTCTTTCACATCATTAGGCAACACTTTTAATTTCAGAAGTTCAACATCATGAGCAAGGCTATCAACTTTAGAAGCAAGAATATCAATTTTGCCTAACTTTTCCTCAACAGACTTGTTAAAAGCAGTTTGCTTACCGATAAAGTCCTTGAGCATTACCTCAAGCTCAGAGGGCGCGGCCCTAGTGTTGTTGTAGGAATTACCATAACCATTACCATTGGTAGAAGGATACGACCTATAATTGTTACTAGCAAAAATGTTCCTATAAGCACTGTTGTTAAAATTATTGTTTCTAATGAAATTCACATCAACATGCTCTTCTTGAGCAACCAAAGAGGCTAAAGGAACATTATTAGGATCAACATGAGTCCTATCATTAGAAAGCATAGCCATAATGGTATCAATCTTATCACTCAAGGAAGAGGTTTCCTCAACAGAATTTACCTTCTTACCTTGTGGAGCTCTCTCGGTGTGCCATTCAGAATAATTTACCATAATGTTGTCGAGTAGCTTTGTTGCGGCGCCCAAGGTAAGGGACATAAAAGTGCCTCCAGCAGCTGAATCAAGTAGGTTCCTCGAAGAAAAATTCAGTCCTGCATAAAAAGTTTGGACAATCATCCAAGTAGTCAGTCCATGAGTGGGGCAATTCTTTATCATAGATTTCATTCTTTCCCAAGCTTGAGCAACATGTTCATTATCAAACTGAGTAAACTTCATAATATTGCTACGCAGAGATATAATCTTAGCAGGAGGATAGTATCTACCAATAAAAGCATCCTTACACTTAGCCCACGAATCAATACTATTCTTAGTCAAAGACAGCAACCAATCTTTAGCTTTTCCTCTCAAAGAAAAAGGAAACAACTTGAGCTTAATAATATCACTTTCTACATCCTTATATTTCTGCATCTCACATAGCTCAACAAAATTGTTGAGATGAGCTGCAGCATCTTCAGTACTAGTACCAGAAAATTGCTCTTTCATAACAAGGTTCAACAAAGCAGGCTTAATCTCATAAAAGTTTGTAGCAGGAGCAGGTGGTGCAATAGGAGTGCAGATAAAATCACTATTGTTCGTGCTAGTAAAGTCACACAACTTGGTGTTTTCAGGATTGGCCATTTCAGCAAAACTAAAAGCAGATAAGTAAAAACAACTACCAAGGATTCTAATTTTTTTTGGGGTTTTGATATAAAACGATGCAGGTAAAATAAATAAAGTAAAGCAAAGCAATAACAAAGTAAAGGATGTGTGTGCAAAAAACTCCCCTTGCAGAGGTCTTCTTTTTCCTCCCCAGCAACGGCGCCAGAAAATTAGCTGGTGGTCCTTGTGCGTGATGAATGACTAGCCCGTTGGGAACCCCAAGAGGAAGGTGTGATGAGTATAGCAGCTAGTTTTCCCTCAGTTAAGAAACCAAGGTATGTCGATCTTGGAGAGGAGAGACAAATGACTGAAGGTGATGCAGACTGGCTTAATAGCACTCCAACAAGGGCGCCGTTTACGACACTTGTTGACTCGTCTTCGGCCAGTAGCAACGTGGAACCTGCACACAACACAACCAAGTACTTTGTTCCCAACTTACGATGAGGTTGTCAATCTCACCGGTTTGCTTGAAACAAAGGTTATGAGTGTATCGAGTGGAAAACAGTAGAGTATGCGAGTAAAGTAAACAGTGCGAATAAAGTAAACAGGTGATAGCAATATGATGAAAATAGGACCGGGGTCCACAGTTCACTAGTGGTGTCTCTCCATAAGATAAATAACACATGCTGGGTAAACAAATTACAGTTGGGCAATTGATAGAATAAAGATAAACGTGATATGTCAAGAAGATCACTATGAGATTTACTCTGGGCATTACAACAAAATACATAGACCGCCATCCAACTGCATCTATGACTAATAATCTACTTGTGGCGAATCAATCCGAGAACTCCACAAGTATTAAGTTGCGAACAAAAGATAATTGCATTAAGCAAAGTGTGTAATGTAAACAAAGCATATGCCCTTGAGCATATGAATGTTGTTTTCTCCCTAGTAGCAACAGCACATCTACAACCTTAGAGGTTTCTGTCACTCCCCCAGGTTAAATAGAGGCATGAACCCACTATCGAGCATAAATACCCCCTCTTGGAGTCACTAGCAACTACTCGGCCAAGATAGCTACTAACAACGGAGAGCATGCAAGATCATAAACAACATAGAGATAACATAAGATATATTTCAGTATAGCAACTCAATCATAACACCAATATTCATCGGATCCCAACAAACCAAACATGTAGAATTACATAACGGTGATCTCAATCATGTAGGGCAGCTCATGAGATCTAAACATGAAGCACATGGTGGAGAAGACAACCATCTAGCTACTGCTATGGACCCATAGTCCAAGGTAGACTACTCACTCATCGCTCCGGAGGCAAGCATGGCGATGAAGAAGACCTCCGGTGGCGATTCACCTCTCCGGCAGGGTGCCAGGAAGAGCTTCTGGACCCTCCCGATCTTCGGGTCGACGGCGGCGGCGGATCGCGACGTGTTCTGGAAAAGTGATCGGGTCCTTAGGTTTTTTTCGTCGGGGGGTCTTTATAGGCGAAGGGGCGATGTCAGAGGTGGAGCCAGGTGGCCTCACACCACGGCGGCGCGGCCAGGCCCTGGGCCGCGCCAGCCTGGCGTGAGGGCCCCTGGTGGCCCCACTGCTACTCCTCTTCGGATCTCTAGAAGCTTCCGGGTAAAATAAGACTTCAGGAACTTGTTTCGTACAATTCCGAGAATATTTCCTGTGTATCACTTCTGAAACACAAAAATAGCAGAAAACAGGGAACTGGCACTGTGGCAACTTGTTAGTAGGTTAGTTCCGGAAAATGTATAAAAGTGCCACAAAGTGTAACGAAACAGTAGGCAAATGGTGTAAAAACAAGCATGGAGCATGAAAAATTATAGATACGTTTGAGACGTATCACGACCGCGTAATGAAGGCGCAACATCGGCAAAAAGACGTCTCGCCTACCCCCGTCTAGGGAACCTGCGCGTAGTTAAAGCTGACCAGTCAAACTTAATGTTGTTGGGTTTTCTTTTTGTATATTTAGGGTGTTGTGCGGGTGTGAAGCCTTTTTTGTCCAAAAAGCCTGTACGCTAGATCTATTTTTGAGGGTCCAGATCGCGTCAACCGCCACGATCGATACTTCACCTTCGGGCGAGACTGGGCGCACGCGCATTCCAATGCAAATTTTGACCGAATAAATAGAACAACTAAAACTTGATTATATTGTATAAAATTAGTATAGTTGGATTTGTATTGTAACATACTTTTCAATGATGCTATTTTTATACCAACATTTTTTATATATTTAGAGTGAATTCTGGTCAAAGAAAAAACACGTAAAATGAGGGCGCCTTATTCCTTGAAAAGGAGGTAGTATATTACTAGCAAACACAAATATTACTTAGCTGGACCTGCATATATGTAGAGTACATCACGGTAGACTCAACTTGACATGGATATATTAACAATACCCTAACACTACACGGTCCAGCAAAGAACACTGAGCCCGGCCAACACCATCTTAACACGGGCCACCCCCTTCACGCTGGGCCCCTTCATGCCTGCTGGCCGCCCCTAGCCACCACCTGCCCCTCATCGACGGAGTAGGGGAGAGTGTGCATGCGGTAGGGGGAAGGGAAGATGCAGTCGAAGTTGGAGAAGATGTTGTACATGGTGAAGGCGATGAACTCGCAGCCGCACCAGAACGCTTGGCTGAGGAGGTAGAAGGCGTCAAACGGGTTGGTGAAGTGAGCAAGGACCGTCCTGACTCCTACGCCGCAGGGGCCACAAACTTCCTCCACGTGGAACATGAGTGGCACTCCCGACGGGGGGCTCGAGAGGTGTCCATAGCCGTACCGAAGGAACACTTCAGTGAGCTCTATTGTACCCCTCCACCTCGAGATCGCCCACACCCGGACGGTGTTCTCGATGAGGACGCCGGCGGGGTACAACCTCTCCGGCCACGTCAGCAATGGACGGAAGGGTGGCTCGTTGTATTGCATCTTTGCTTGTATCGGGTTTGGCTTTTGCTCTAGGATTTGGTGGCTTTTGTGTGGAGTGGGAGGTGTTTAAATAGGCGGAGTGCACTGCATTTCACCCGCTCATCGAAGGCCCATTTTAATTGCCTTAGTGCGTCGTTTCACCTTATTCACACTCAATCGATGGCGTGCTAATCGGTAAAGCTGTGTGTGGTCTCTGAACCAACGCTACACTAATTGCCGTGATGCAACGTGACGACTCTGAGCGGCTTGGAACTGCGCATGTAGGCATGCATGCATGCCAATGATCGTGTCGGTAGCTGGCATGCGTGGTATGCGGAGTTGGCAGCAATTCCTTTTTTACTAGTTTTTATTTCAGTTGCATTAGTTGTAGCATAATTTTACTTTCAGTTTTCAATTTAAAACTAAAAATCCATAAAAAATTGTATCATGGAAAAGAGAGCTTTTTGGCCGTTCGTTGTTAAGAATTTTCCTCAAGACATGAACATCCCTACAGATGAGTTTGAAATAGATCCCAATATCACTAAAATGATTTATGAACATCGCTTTTGTGGAAAGCCAAAGGGTATTCATCATATTAGGAAGTTCAATGAGAGGCAGTAAAGTTTTGAAACTAAATCATTCCAACAATGAGATAATTAAAGTAAAGCCTTTTCCCTGTTTACTTGCTGGAAAAGCACTAGACTGGATATCCTACAGGAAACTTTAGCACTTGGTTTAATTTAAAGGCTTCATTCATGGAAAGGTGTGGTTCTATTGAAACAATTTGCAATCTTAGACAAATGGTTATCGCTTTCAAACAAGAGGAGGAGGAATGATTAGTAAAAGCTTGGGAAAGGTTTAAAGGAATTGCTTTTGGAATGGAACATGGTCTTAGAGATTGGATGCTTGTGCATGTTTTTTTATAAAGGGTTGTCTGACACTTCTAGGACCTTTTTGGATGATGAATGTGAGAGTGCTTTTATGAATACTAATGCTACAAATTCCCTTCTCTTGCTTGATATTTTACTTGTGGAAGTGAAGATTAAAAAGAGCTTTGAAAAAGCTAAAGTGCCTGAAGAAGATTTTGATGACCTTCATGAGATTTTTAAATTATATAATAGGGAGAAAGAGGTAGAAGAAGTAAAAATGCTTAGTGAAGTTAAAGATCCTTTGCTTGATTTGGAAAGTGTAGCTTGCATGAACTTATGTCTATCTTACAAAAATTTGCAAGTGATCCATCTATAAATGCTAACCAAGCAGGTTTTGGTTCTTATATTACTAATCATGTCTTGAAAGAAAAGATTGCTAGGTACAACCAAGAGGACATGATACCACAAAAGCTTGGGGATGCATGGATCCCAAAGGTACTAGTAACTATTGGAAAAGAAACACATCGTGCTATGTTAGATACTTAGATCTTGGATCTAGTGTTTCTGTTTTATCTAAAGAGTTATATGAATTGCTAGAGTTACAAAGTATTAAAAAAATGCTCTATTTACTTGCTACTTGCTGATGATTCTATTAAACATGCTTTAGGCAAGGTTAGTAATGTTATGGTAGAGCTACACATGACTTTTGTATCTATTGATTTCATTATCATGGATATGGGGAATAAAACCTCTAGTCCTATTATTCTTGGTAGACCTTTTCTTCGTACTACAGGAGCTATCATTGATTCGAAGGAAGGAAATGTGAAGTTTCAGTTTCCACACAAAAAGTGCATGGAACACTTCCCAAGGAAGAGGGACACTCCAAAGTACAAGTTCCCTCATGAGCTTCACCCATCTTAATTATCAAGTAAGTAATCCTAGCTATATGGCTATAAAGAAAGCGCTTTATGGGAGGCAACCCGGTTGTTTTTATTTTGATTTTCTTTGTGTCCTCTTGATATAATAAGATACTTTATTTTTTGTTTTGCTACTAGAGTTTTTAATAAAGTGCCAAGTTTTACTAATTTTGGATTGTTAAAGTTGCCGAAAACTTATGGAGCAGAAATTCCTGCACGAACTCTTTTCAGTAAAAACATTCTCAAAAATTCTCTGTAGCTCCGATTGAGCTCTCCTTTTAACTTAAATTGCAAATTTTCATCCTCTGTATTCCTGATTTTTTACAGAATTTTTTGACATGTTTAAGTAGGTTAATTAATTACGTTTTGCTACTGCAATATTTCTAGACAGATTCTGTCCTATTTTGTTTTATGCATTCTTTGAGCTTTAAAGCTAAATCTTTTTGATTAGTTTGAGTTTATAAGAAGGAATACAAAATTATATACCTACTGGACACTTTTCATGCAATTTTTTTTGGGAATTACATGCAGCAAGCATCATGCTTTTTATGCCTACTAATGTCACCTCACGGAAAAAGAGATGGGAGATATCTTTGTGTTGAAGTTTTTTCACAGGAATTAGAGGAGCTGCACCAGGAGACATTCAAGAATGGTGAAAACCATAAGCTTGGGGATGTCAAGACCCCACTGGACTACACACTCTCGGTTTGCATACGTCTACTTTTTGTTTTTCTATCAATAAAGTTTTATCGCATAAACTTGGAGCGTCTTTTATAGTATTGTTGTAGTTTGTTTTTCCTTTATTTTCTTTTTATTTGGTGAGACCACCATTTTATTTATTTTGAGAGAAAGATACTGAAGGTTTGGTTTGATTTGATTTGGATGCATTGAAAGATTTGGGATTGAGATATAGGAGTTGATTATTAAGATACATATAGTTGCATGCTTCATATGCTTTGAATAAGTTTTGATTTGCATGTGGTTTATTAGGAGCTATCTTGTATTCATTGTTTTGATGCTTAATACTTGTTTACATTGTTTAACATGGATTGTTTAGCTCTTATGGACACTTATGCATGCATGTAGTTGGTCAACTTTCTCCCTCTTGCTAGCCCAAAAATAAAAAATCCAACAAGTCAAAAACTTGTTTTCCCAACACCTTCAAACCAAGTTATTCCAGTGAGTCCACCATATCTACCTATTAGCTTTGATGCTATTCCAATTATGTTTTTCATGTTTCATTGTTTTACTTAGTTTTCCAAATATTAAAATGCTTATGAGTATGTTTGTTATGAGAAAAGTGGTCTAAAGGCTCCCACGAACTTGAATGCACACTTTATTTCTTGCATTTAATAAACCTGAACCATTGTGATTAAGATTATGAAGTTGTGATCTTGAGAAAGTCTGAGTTGGGAGTTATCTCATCTATGATGTCATAGGGCAAGCTTTCAACATTGCACTTGTTTATATTCTAGTTGATGTCATGATTCTTTTGTTTTTGGATGCTTATCATTTGTGAACTAAGTGAGAAAACATTGTTCATTCATGGAGTTTGTATAAATGGTTAGAGGAAACTCTCGGGCCACTAATATAAACCATGCATCATTCATGGTGGAAATTTACAGCATTCCATAGTGAGCATTCGACGATGCATCTCATAATAAAAAGCTATACCCAATGGTAAATAAAAGAGATGTCGAGGTGTTCATTGTCTGTTTGTCTTGTCATTTTGGTATGGGAAAGCTTCCATATCATCGGGCAAGAGGTACCCCGGTTGAGATTCTCTATGATACTATTATACTTACAATGACAAGAATTTGCTTTGTTTCTCGAGTTTAGTAACATCTGGTGTAGGCACTCATTTTCAAGGGGCATGAGGCGTTCAACTTATATTTTGTCAATGGCACTACTCATATTTGCTTTCACATTAACCATTAACCATTTCAAGATGCTAATGATAGGGGTAATGGGAGCCTGAAACCAGTGAATACCATGTCTTAAACATAAGCTTAAGTTGAAGCATTTGGAAGCTAGATATTACTTTACTCATGTTTTACCTCTGCTTATCATCTGTTTATCTAATACTCTATGACCATTATAGGATGTCTTTGCTTTGTTTTATTTCATTTTGCATACATTTGGTCCATAGTGCTTTCTTCTATGTTCTACTTTGTGAATCATTATTAGACATCCTTACACTGAAATGTTGATATCCTTTGATAATCTATCTTGCATATTGCTACTTATTTATAGAATGAATCACTTAATTATGTGTAGCAGCAATAATCTTCTTTGATATCTTAGATAGTAGTAAAGTACAAAGCTCATGTTTTTTTTATCACCTTTATACTCGAGGACGAGTATAGGTTAAGCTTGGGGATGTTGATGCATGTAAAATGCATACATGATCTTTGCACTTTACCACTTGGTATTCCACCTTATTTGCATCATATATTCGTTATATTCATGCTTTTTGATGATTATTGGGAATAATTCACATGTTCCCTAATTTTATTGGATTAACCTGGGAAAACTAGAAAACCTCCTTTTCAATGTTTTTGACTTTCATGGACCCAAACGGAGTCCAAATTACCTAAAATTTTGAGGAAACGAGTTTTTTCACAGAACAAGACTTAGGAGCGAAGGAGATGCAACAGGGGAGCCACGAGGGCCAAACAGGCATGGCCCACACAGCCAGATGCCTGGGCCGCATGGGGCCTACCCGTTCCCACTAGGGCGTAGAATGCCATGTTTCTTTTTTATTTTGCCTCTGTTTATCTATCTATCTATTGATATTGTTCTTTTTAATTAGCATCCTAGCATGCTTGTGATGATATATTATAGAGCAAGCTTGCTGACTAATTCTCTTACTGCTAACTTAATTCTATTGCAGAATGATGGGCAAAGTGATTCTCTCCACATGGCCAGAATTGAGCAAGAGAAAGCCAATGAAGGTGTGTGAATTCTTGTTGAGAAACATAAGGTATGCATTTCTACCCTCCAATTATAGGTTTCATTCAAGTGTCTTTTGAATTCTAGAATCTAGAATTTACTCTACATGTCAAATACCTTCCAGAAAGAGAAGGAAGCTGCTTTGAACAAAATCTTGATGTTAGAGGAGCAGCTGGATGAGAAGCAAAAGCTTGAGCTGGATATAGAACAGCTTAGAGGCAAACTGGAGGTGGTGAAACACGAATTTTTGACACATAAGACCACCTGCCCCACTGAAATGCTAGAAAAGACCACCTCTGAAATTTTTTGTCAAAAAGGACCACCTGCGAATGGCGGCACCCTTGCCCAGGCGACACGTGGCACGTGCCGCCTGGGCCAATGCCGGCAGCACCCTGCCGCCTTTGCCAAACCCGGCATGTTGCCGTGCCAACACCCGCAGTGGGCCCTGCCGCCAATGGGAAGTCCAGCATGTCCATGTGGCACATGCCGGCAACGGTGGTGGCGGCACCCTGGCAGCCAGCCCTTGCACTGATTTTTAGGTTGGCCGACAGCATCTCCCGCCCTTGCACTAATTTTTATGTAGACTGTGTAAGATTCGATGTGTTGAGCTAATGTCTCGCATGCGCTGATAAAATCGATGCTTTAGAATACTGTTTGATACAGAAAAAGACCACCGTTCACTGTGTCGTAGCAGTAACTAGACCACCGACGACACTAATCGCAGGCTATATAAGCAAGGTATTCGTCATTCATTCCTCTCACCCATGGGTTTGTTGCATCAGTATAGCCTCCAACCATGTCGGATGTTCTTCCTTTCTTTGATCCCGCTAACTGTGATTTCCACCCAGAGATGACCCATTGTATCCTGTGTCGTACCGGAACATTTTGTGAGATTAGAGGTATGTCTTTCCAGGAGGTAATCATTGAAGATAGCCACGTAGCTAAGATAGGTATATGGTTACCGAGGATGCAGCTCCCACAGAGGAGCATAGAAGAGGTACGCCAAGAACTATTAAGGCAGCAAGCAAGGTGGAATAGAGTGGTTGAGCTCAAAAATATTGAGGCTGGTCTTGGTTTTCAACGTTGGATCAATACTGATTCAACTGAAATCACGATGCTGCCAAAAACATACGCATTGCACATGCAGGTAATATTTATAATTTTGCGCACTTTATATTCCTTAAGATTTATTTGTAGTACTACTGACATTATCTGGTTTTCTATTTGTCATATGCAGCACTATCCTGATGACGCAGAGTTTGTCAATAGAAGAATCAAGCACTTTGCCTGGCTGAATAAGATATTTGGTCCAGTGCGGGGTGGGTTATACCGCCCGAATACATATGGTGATGCTCTAGCAGAGGCAGCATATGATGAGTATAATGATGATGACTTCATGCCTGCGCCTGTGAAATCTAAGGGTAAGAGTGCTGCATCATCGAAGGCCAAGAGGACGTCAACGTCGAATGCCAAGAGTACATCAGGTTGCAAGGCCAAGACTACGGTAGCCTTCGATGAGGATAGTTGTGATGACTTCACGCCTCGGTCGGCTGCTAGATTTAAAGCAATGAAAGCCAAATCTAACGCAGCATCATCGGGCAAGCGTTGATTCGATTAGTGAAACATTGTAATGTATCTTAATTTGAAGCCTCGTGACATGTGTATCTTACTTGTAGTTTATGTTGTATTTGTGTTGCAAGCAAATAAATGGCAGGCCTTATTATCGCAATAAGTGATTGAAAGCAAATTTATTTGTCCCATACAAACAAACATAGAAATATGTCTATTACATAGCTGGAAATAGTAACATAGATATATATAGGCGTACACAAATTGTGTTAGCCTTGTCGGCGAGGTCTGGGCTGCCTGTGCCGACGTCCTGAAGGCGATAGACGTTCACGGGGGGGGATGAGGTTCACGGTGGCCTCGGCCGTACTGCCGCTTATCCTCTTTTGGTTGTGTGTCAGGTGGTGGCGGAGGAGTATGAAACACGTGCTGAGATCCTGAGGGTGGATGGATTAAGCTCCCAGATGTGCTAGCTGGATCGTACGAAAAGAAGTCTGGGATAGATGAAAAAAAGTTGGTGTTATCCTGTCGCAGCATATACTGAAATCCCTGTGGTGGAGCCATGGTGTATCCAATACCAGCTCCCATGTCGTCCCACGTCGGATCAATAGTTTCCTAAGGGTTATAGACATTATTAGAACCCATGTCACGTTAATGAGGTTGAGAAGGTGTAATTAGTTAAGATATATGCACATACTTGTGTGGTATTGAACCGTTGTGAACTCTCGCCTTGATCCCACGTCGCATGTGCTTGCGGTATATTTTGGCCAACATCACAATCCACTGAATCCCACGCAGTCCCAATATTTTCGTGCACACGCCGTGCTCCCACGTCGCATGTGTACGAGTCCATTCCTCCAGATGGGGTAACAGTTGGCATAGTAATTGGCTCCTCCTAGCAAAATCATTGAAAAAAGAAATTGTTACTGTCTATGGAATTTAATGTTTTTGTAGACAAGAGTCTTATCGGGGATGGGAAATGTGAAAAAAGACGTTGTTCCATAGTACCTGTCTAGCAGCACGTCTTTGAGATCCTAGGCGTGAATGTGAACGTTATAGTAGTGATGAGTCTTGTCGGGGATGTGTCATTGGTGTGGTACTCAGTCGCGGCTCACTGGGTCGCGCAAGACTCGGTCTAGACGAAGGCGCTTCAGGCATTTCGCGATGATGCGCCATAATATCATCAAGACGGGTGCAGCCTAAACGCCGAAGTCCGCTTGCGGCAGTAGCGAAAATACGTCTAAATATGTTCTTCCCTTCCTGTGTATTTAAGTTCTGCTGTTGCATAGCTCTTTGCGCATCAAAAGCGATTTGCCGTAAATCTTCTAGCTGCATGTATCACAATTAGGACATGATTAGTTAGGACATGATTAATTAGAACACAATCAGTACCGTGCTGTCACGATGGTACGCCGATGATAAGATTTCTGGTCCACGCACTTGCTCATCCTGTGTAAGCTCTATAGGCGGAGGACCCGACAACAAGGTACGTGTATTACGGATGTACCACTGATTGTATATCGCAGCTGTATTTATATTGTATGGTCTAAAAATTGAGAAATATATTAGACATAGTAAAAGGGTAATATTTAGACTCTCAAATAAAATATACAAAAACATATTACCTTTCATCCTGTACACAATCAATCAACGCGTTCTCATTCCACGTTTCAATCCAACGCCTATTATGTGTCTGCCAGTCATAACAATTCTTTCCTTTATTGTCTTGCCTAGATGAAAAAAAATTGAATTAAATAGAGCTCACATAATATTAAGTATACGATACCATTGAGTGGAAATCTTACTTATGTATGGCATGTTCGAGCTGTCTGGGTACTGGTGGGGGCACATCCTGATGGAGATCAAATTGGCGCATTACACGCTCGAGGTTATATGGCTCAACCATCCAAATAAATAGTAGGTTGCAGCGAGTCATCCAGTACGCATGGTCTCTGACACAGTCAATTGTTGGCTGCTGATCACCCCAGATGGACTCAAAATTGTTACGCGTCCATGGATCCCATATGACATTGTACCACTCCAGATGCTCAAACTGGTTGTGATATTCAGGGTAGCATCCGCGTACAATATTTGTGGCCCATGATTTGTGGACATGGACCCACCGGCTAGCCATAGTAAGAGGCCCATATTTATATTGTGTGGCACTATTATAAGGGTGGATTTTATTCTTCATAACTGGACGACCAACAGGTATGTACTCCCATGACCATAGCTGCAAAAACTCATAGGGAACAACAAGTGTATGACCACCAGCACCTTTCGTCCTGGTTGCATCACATAAACCCCTATAAGTATGAGCTAGCAAAGCAGAACCAAAGCTGTATGGGGGGCTTGTAGGTAATGGAGCATCTACTATCTCCTCGGCAATCTTAATTAGACTAGGGAGACATACATCCCCGTGCGTCGACGGGAACATCATACCAAAAAGAAACAGCAAATACGCGAACAGATGCCTCCTCAACGTCTCCTCTGTTGCATCATCTGGTATTTTATAATAAAGTTGTGTTAACCAACTCATTGGGACACCCCTTGGTCTTCTACCACCCCGAGCACCTGAATTAGGCACTTCCGTGTCTAGACGCACTCGAAGATCGTCAGGCCAATCACTAGAATATGCAGGAGGGACCAAAGGCTTACCGCAGATTGGTAGACCTGTGATCAGTGACACATCCTTAAGTGTGGGCGTAAGCTCCCCACAACGTAAGTGAAAAGTGTGTGTCTCAGGTCTCCAGCGATCTACTAGTGCTGATTGCAGAGACGAGTCTAACATGAATTGAGCCTCAACATCTGTTAACCTCGAGTATGGAAGAAGTCCGTAAGCCTGAAGGTATGTGTCATAAAAAGCATTTGTATACCATCGGCTTTTAATGGTTCGGAGCCTAAATGTTGGAGGCGGGTGCACATGTGTACTAGGATCCAACCAAATGTGGCAGCGGTGCCCATCATCAATTGATTGATATAATAGGGATGGTAGTTGCGCCATATTATCCTGTAGTCAAAATTTAGTTAGTAAAAATAATATTGCGAAAACTTACTAAAAATTATATACAAACTAAAATCATTAGATAATGAAGGGAAAGGGAAGAGGGTTTTCTAGAGGGTGAGTGAGGAAGCAGGGTCTGGAGCTACTGGGTGCAAGAGACGAACCGACGAAGCACTTGGAAGTAAAAACAAAGCTAAATTACAAATTACAAATTAAACTCATTACATAACACAAATACATAATTCATTACAAACGAAATTCATTACATAATAAGTTCACGAAAATTAATAGTAATTTATTACATTACATCGAAGCTAGGAAAATACAACATTCGAAATGACTAGCTGCGGTAGGGGCATTCCCTGCGTGGGTGTCCAGCGCACCTACAAATGCGACATCGACGTGGTTCTCCAGATTGGCTATGGTCCATGTCGTTCCTATGACGTCGAGATGGTCGGCGTCCCTTATCAGTTCTAAGCATCGCCGGATTTGGAACATATATGATATTACTTCGCTTGCACACATCCCTATAGTGTTCATCTATGCCCCAGGCCCAGAATTCACCATTCCAGGTGTTAAGAAGACTGAACGTGCTGAAATAAGGAGATATGTAATGCTCCACGCTGATCTTCTGTTCGGCAGCCGCCCTGAGGACATGACTACATGGATAGCCTAGCAGCTTGGGCTTGTTGCAGGTGCACTCACATGAGTTGGGGCCAAGAGTAATAGCATGCTTTCGTGCTCCCCTGTGGTGGCCGTGAACATACTTCTCTCGAACATTGATCAACCATTTATTCCTAAGGGCGTCGACAAGACTACACCCATGACTCCTGGATTTTTTCTGCTTTCTCATCCAGATACCTCTGCATTTTTTCACACCATGGCTTGTTCATGCCGACTAGTGCATTGGCAACCTGTACTCTGTCTGCAAACTATGATAGAGTACGGTTCCAAGTTTCAGTAATGAGGGCTGTAAGAGGGAGGGCTCGCACCCCTTTGAGGACGCCATTATAGACCTCTGACATATTGCTGGTCATTATGCCGTACCGAGCCCCTGAGTCATGAGCGAGTGCCCACTTGTATAAGTCGGGGCAATTCTCTGTTATCCACTGTGTTAGATTGACAGGTGGTGTTCGACCCCTCCGGCCTTCTCGAGATGGCAAGGCAGCACGCTCGATTTCTCCATTGATTCCCGTCCAAATTGCATTCATCTTCGACTCGGTGTTCTGCATGCACATCCTCTTGAAAAGCTTGAACCAATCCTTGTTCTTGAACTTTGTGTAGAAATTTGCTGCTAGGTGCCGCATGCACCACCGTGTCTCCAAATCAGGCCACCCCCATTCAGGGTCCGTAACCTGCTTGATTGTGTTCAGCGCGTTTAGCAGACCCGCGTTGCGATCAGAGATGATGCATACATCGGGACGCTGCTTCACGACTCCATTCTTCAAACAGCTTAGAAACCACAACCAGCTGTCCTTGTTCTCACCCTCCACCAAACTATATGCAATAGGCAGAAGCTGGTTATTTCCGTCTGCTGCAATTGCCACCATGAGTGTACCCTTGTACTTTTCAGTCAGAAATGTACCATCAACTGATAACACCGGGCGACAATGATGGAATGCCTGTATAGTCTGGGGGAATGCCCAGAATACACGGTCAAGGATTCTTTTGTTCTCCTCCCGAGGGTGCGGCCGATATTTCAAGAACACTTGAGTCCCCTTGTTAGTTACACATATCTGATTAAGCAATCTAGGGGTGTAGTTATAGGCATCCTCATATGTGCCATACAACCTCTCAAAAATGTCCTCCTTGGCACGCCGAGCCTTGCCGTAGCTGACCTTGTAGCCAATTCGGTCTTCTGCAGCTTTTTGCAGCTTCTTAATACCCATATTAATATCTTCTTCCACTGCCACTGACATTATATGTGACACGTACTTCGCGGTCACATTGCTATGATCTAGAAGAGTTCCAACCTGCTCGCAGCTATGGGGTACAATTTTTGTGATCACCCATGGCTGACATACACCACGCCTCTGACGAGCGATCACTCTACCCTGGCAACCCTCGGCCTTGAAAAGGCAGATGACTTTCAGCTCAGTCTTATCAGACTGTTTAACTCTATGCTGCCGAGATATGGACAATGCATATCTTTTTATTGCCTGGTCAGCAGAGTCCTTGTCAGGAAAACTATGCCCAACCTCCAGACTAGCCTCACCGAGGCCCGCAACAGAGTGATATTCGTTGCGGATGGTCATAGTCTGTAAGAAGTCTTCGGGCATCGGTCCTGCAACCGCCCTCTGAGATGGACCAACACCTTCCTCCTCTAGACGATGACGACCCAGAAGAATGATCGTCATTGTCATCATCTAGGGCCTCCGGTAATCCCTCCATACGTTCACTTATGTCAACGACCGCAGACCAATAGCCTGGGTCGGGCACAAGCTCAAGTTCCATCGGCTCCGATCGGCCGCTGCTGGGGCCGCCTGTGATGGCTAGCTGCGCCTCTGGAGCGCCGCTACTGCATCCAGGCTCATCACTAGGAGAGATAAACTGCACATACACCATCGGTCTTTGAAACATAGCGGCGCCTGGCGTGGTTGCAAACCTCATGTATGTCCTCCATGAGTTATTTCCTTTCACCTCCCGCAGACCCCAACGGGGAGCTGTCCCATCATCCCCTCCCACACATATGACGGCCTCAACGGTCATCTTCTTCCCCCGTATCTCAGGACCAAACTGCACCCGGATGCATTTCCTCACTTCCGCAAAATCTAGGTTCTCCATATCTCTCACTACAACATTTATAGACTCGCACTGAGACACATCTAGCCCAGAAATTCCGTCGCGAACCACATCCCCATAAAACACTAATAAATTTTCCATCGTACCTACCCCACAAATTTATAATGGACATTAGTAACACGGAAGCTAAATTTCATATTTATGTATAAATATAAATATTCTACTAAATGAGCTGACGTTATTTATATTTCGCATATAATTTATTATTCTTTCATGCATGCAATCACTAGCGGAATAAACTTATTTCACTGTACTGTTCTACCAACATAACTATATGTGATATACTACAACAAAATAAATACTTCACACTTTTTAAGAAATTAATTTTAGACCTACCTAAACTTCAAGTATGCAACTGAAAATTTTGCATACAATTAATTATTCTTTCATGCATCCAATCAATAACAGAATAAAATTACTTCACATTTCCGTTCTACCAACTTAACTACATGGGATACACTACAACAAAATAAATACTTAACACTTTTTAAGAGATAAATTTTATACCTCAACTTCAAGAACGCGACCGAATATTTCCAATAACCAATAATTAATTATTCGGTCCCCAACTTTTTATGCGACCGAATATTTCCAATAACCACTAATTAACTCACGTTTGTAGCAAATTTCACCTGAAATATATATGCAACCAAATTATTCACAAATCACACTTCTACTACTACAGGAACAAAAAAAAATATGACACGAGGTTTATACCTTTTCTTCAATGACTATTGCTCCACTTGGAATTAGGCGGCACACAATTTGCATGTACTAACAGCGACATCGTATTTATACTACAATCCACCTACCACATAAAATCATTGGTTTCGTTAGAATGCATGTACAAATAATCCATGCTTCATTACCAAGTAGGAAAACATGCAACTATAATATCATAATTATCACTCTCCATGCAAATAATATGATACATCCCTAAATCTATAACTACCATGCAATAATATAAGTAATTATTTGGCATATGTTACCTTCATGTGTGTACTTAAATCCTTCCTAATTCTACATTGAAAAAATCTAGTTAGAATATCTGCATATGATGATACACTAATCTGTTCTGCAATTTTACGAATAATATGTAATAATGGCTGCCATCTGCATATGATGATAAACTAACTAAAATTTTCTATTCATACATACAATGATGGCTAATTCTTGTTGTCTGATGAGATTAACTATACTATATAATATTACTTTTCTCTGCTCGCTAATTTTGTACTGATGACACAACTAATTTACATACTTCTAGCTACAAACATTACCTTGTGATGATTCCTTCGTCCACTACATCAACATCTGCTCAACAGCTGATACTTCAGATCGATGATCGCTACACAGCTAAACTTTAGAAGTGGAGTGAGGCAGAGAGTGAGGGAGTGAACTGCAGCGCACAGCTCTCTCGCACACAGCTCTTGCGCTTAAAAAGAGCTAAAAGCGATACTAATACTCCTTTCGGTGGTCTGCAACAGCGTTTTAATTGACAAAAGCTAAAGTTTGCAATCAGCAGTCTCGGAGTCAGCACCAAACGAATCTCCCGCCCAGCTCTTTTCCTTTTGCATCGGAACTTGGGCCGGTCGGCTGTCGGCCAGAGGATCGCAGGCTGCCGGCGCTCCCATTGGCGGCAGGGGTGCCAGGTCATCCTGCCGCCACCGGGGAAGGCGGCAGGGCCCACCAGCCGAATGGCGACGCACGAAGCCGGACGTGCCGGAAATGGGAACGGCGGCACCCCCCTGCCGGCACTGGCCCAGGCGGCACGTGCCACGTGTCGCCTGGCCAGGGGTGCCGCCACTCGTAGGGGGTCTTTTTTGGCAAATATTTTCAGAGGTGGTCTCTTTTGACATTTCATTGGTGCAGGTGGTCTCTTCTGTCAAAAATTCGTGAAACACATGGAGGGAGAGGGTATTGATGTGAAGAAACGCTCTGAAGAGCTGACCAAGCAGCTAGATGAAAGAATGGATGCCATGGAGCACTTGGATGAGCTAAATCAAACTCTGATCATCAAGGAGAGGAAGACCAATGATGAACTGCAAGATGCAAAGAAAGAGTTGACGAAGGTAACTTGATCTACTAGTCTTCTCTTAAGCAAGTTCTGCACAGTTTGATTAGAATCCCTTCCAACTTCTAAATCTTTATGTCCTGAGACACGAGCATGTGTGAATGTCTAACATCTTTGTACACACCCTCCTTCTGAAACAACCTTGTGAGTTAATTGTTATATGCCAACAACCAACAACTTTCAAGGTTTTTAGTTGGTGTTAAGCATTGACTGCAATTGCTGTGGTTACTAGTTAATGTCACAATAAAATTTCCATTGTATCTTTTCTCAGATGTGAAGATAACACTATAACAGTGATGCCATTGCCAAATTTCTTTTCTGCATATTATGACATTGAATCACTTGACTGTTTTTTTTGCAGGGCTTGGCTGATTTGCTAAACCCTCGTAGCAGCATTGGAATCAAGAGGATGGGTGAACTGGATGAGAAGGTGTTTTTTAATGCTTGCAAGGAAAGGTATGGCGCAGAGGCTGAAACAAAGGCCCTTGAATTCTGCTCGTTGTGGCAAGATAATCTGAGGGATGCTAATTGGCATCCTTTCAAGATGGTGCCAACAGGTGATACGCACAAGGTACGCCCTCCTCTTCTGCAATTATTGCTGATAAGCAAGTACATTATGCAGTGTTAACAGGATGTGATGTGCCAGCAAAATCATCAACGAAGGCGACGAAAAGCTGGTGAGCTTGAAGAAGCAGCTCGAAGAAGAGGTCGTCAAGGCTATGACCACGGTGCTGCTGGAGATCAATGAGTACAACCCCAGCGGCAGCTATGTGGTCTCTGAGCTGTGGAACAACAAGGAGAACAGAAAGGCCCGAATGGGGGAAGTCGTGGAGCACATCATGAAGAGGTGGAAGGTGTCGAAACGGAAGAGGTGATGAATGCACCGCACTGGAACAAGCTAAGGTGTTTCATCTTAGAGATTCAGCAGATTAGACAAGACTGTGCAATGGTTTCCTTTTCACTATGATTCATACTTTGTCGGTGAACTGCAAGTTATGTGCTATTCCGGAGACACACTTATGTATGCCCCTCTTATATCCTTCCTGAACCGTCTGACACTTTGCGAGAACCGACTGAAGCAACAACCGTTTTATGGCTCCTGCAACTGATGTTACATGCAGAACATGTTTAGCAGATCGTTCCTTCTTACTATATCGCATGATCTTTGTGCTGTTATCATTGCACAACTGTTATCTTTGTGATCCCCCTTGTGATGTGATGCAGTAAGAGCTTCAGTGACTGAAGCACAAGGCACTAGTTGATCTAGTTGAAATTTCCACCTTTCTTTGTCTACATTTATATTTGTGGCTTATCATTCTGGGCGGGGGACTTGATTTTCTATGTTTGGAACAATTTGTGCTTTTGATGGATGTTATACTTCTGTTATAGTTGAATCTGTTGTGTTTGTGCTGACGATTCAAGTAGAACGTCAGCTTCTGATTAAACATTATAGCCTACATGTACCATATACATACAAGTTGAATTGCAACCTTAGGGAATACTTATACTTTGTATGCTGATGGCTAATGCCATCGCTTGCATGCCACCAGTTTTTGCGAAGCACTGGCTTGCTGGCCAGGGATTCTTTGATGATCGTAGCAAGTAGCAACCAACCTAGAGGAGACCAAGTTGGGGAATATATTTTTTCCCAAATCTGACCTTTGAGGAAACTAATAACTCATCTGATCCCTCGACGAAACTATTTCGAAAGCTGACTTCTCTGTTCGGCGCCAACGAGAATAAAGCTGAAGTTATGAAGATCGGCGCTAAAAGCACAAAAACAACTTTGGTAGTTCAGCCCAATGCTCTTGGCGCTAAGCTCATTTCGGTGCCCGTTGGCTTGACGCCCTGTGTTGGCGCCAACATGTACAGCTTTTGGTTTCATCTTCATTGACGCCGAACTCAGGGATTAGATTTCGAAATGGTTTCGTAGGGAGGACAGATGAGCTAGTATTAATTTTTAGATCAGATTTGGCAAAAAAAAAAATTACACCATGGAATGCCATCTAGTTTGTCACTGACACGTAGGCCCTACTCCCCATACCATCCTCTCGTTTTGAGCAGGGTCAGGGTGGGCAAATCGTCGTCGTCCATGGTGCCGGCGGCGAGGGGGTGCTCGCTTTCCTAGGCGCGCTTGGAACCTAGGCCGCTTCCCCATGTCACTATGCCAGTACGGGTGCCTCTACGCCACGATCGGGCGCCATCTTCGTCTGGGTCTCGTCGGCGCCCGCTCCATCACCACGGCAGCCCTCCGGCCCGCCGCGGCGGATGCCTCCGCGTCCCCGCCCCCGCGTCAGACCACTACTGCCGACTACAACCGCCTCCTCGCCGGCTACGCGAGGTCGCCTCGCCGCCGCCTCGCGGACGCGCGCAACCTGTTCGACAGAATCCCGTCCCCCGACGCCGTCTCCTACAACACGCTCCTCTCCTGCCACTTCGCCCGCGGCGACGTCGCTGGCGCCCGGGAGCTCTTCTCCGCGATGCCTGCCCGTGACGTCGCATCCTGGAACACCATGGTGTCCGGGCTGTCCAGGAACGGGGCCGTGGAGGAGGCCAGGGCCGTGTTCCTGGCAATGCCGGAGAGGAACTCCGTGTCGTGGAACGCCATGGTTTCCGGGTTCGCTTCCTCCGGAGATATGGGCAAGGCGGAGGAGTGCTTCAGGGACGCACCAAACAAGGAGGACGCGGTTCTCTGGACCTCCATGGTGTCGGGGTACATGGATGCCGGCAACGTGGAGAAGGCCATCCAGTTCTTTCAGGCGATGCCGGTGAGGAACCTGGTCTCGTGGAACGCGGTGGGTGCTGGCTACGTGAAGAATTCGCGCGCCGAGGACGCCTTGAGGGTGTTCAAGACCCTGGTTAGGGACGCCAGTATCCGGCCAAATGAGTCGACGCTGAGCAGCGTGCTCCTTGGATGCAGCAACTTGTCTGCACTAGGATTCGGGAGGCAGATACATCAGTGGTGCGTGAAGCTGCCGTTGAGTAGGAGAGTCACTGTGGGCACGTCCCTTGTGAGCATGTACTGCAAGTGTGGGGACTTGGACGGTGCTTGCAGACTGTTCAGTGAGATGCGTACAAGGGATGTGGTAGCATGGAATGCAATGGTTTCCGGCTATGCTCAGCACGGGGATGGATGGGAAGCTATCAAATTGTTCGAAAAGATGAAGGGTGAAGGCGTTGAGCCGAACTGGATTACGTTCGTGGCAGTATTGACAGCTTGTATCCACACTGGGCTGTGTGAGTTTGGAATACAGTGCTTTGAGAGTATGCAGGAATTCCATGGAATAAAGCCCCGGCGCGATCACTACTCTTGCATGGTGGATCTTCTCTGCCGAGCTGGTTTCCTTGAAAGATCAGTAAACTTGATTCGCTCTATGCCATTTGAGCCACATCCTTCTGCTTACGGCACTCTATTGGCTGCTTGTAGAGTTTATAAGAACTTGGAATTTGCAGAGTTTGCTGCTGGAAAGCTAATCGAACAGAACCCGAAGAGCGCAGGCGCCTACGTACAGCTGGCAAATATTTATGCTGCAGCAAATCAGTGGGCCGACGTCTCTAGAGTAAGAAGGTGGATGAAGGATAATGCAGTGGTCAAAACACCCGGGTATAGCTGGGTTGAGATAAAGGGTGTAATTCATGAGTTCAGATCAAATGACAGATTGCATCCGCAGCTTCATTTGATTCATGGAAAGCTGGAGCAGTTAGAGGAGCGGATGAAGGCAATAGGTTATATTCCAGATCTTGATTTTGCACTGCATGATGTAGAGGAGAGTCTGAAGGTGCAAATGCTAATGAGGCACAGTGAGAAGCTTGCTATTGCTTTTGGCCTGATCAGTACTGCCCCCGGGTCAACTTTGAGAATTTTCAAGAATCTCAGGATTTGTGGAGATTGTCACAATGCTGCTAAGCTCATCTCCAAGATCGAGGATCGAGAAATCATCCTGAGGGATACCACACGTTTCCATCACTTTCGAGGTGGCCATTGTTCATGTGGGGATTACTGGTGAATAATGCCACTAACGGCTAGAAGGACATGAATGTGTCGCATTGGATCTGCGAAGTGCTCAACATCCTAACATGTGAGAAATTTACCGTAGTGGTTTCTGTGTGTGAATTACTTGTACAGTTAATGGCACTGTCAATCTTGAGTGGTGAACGCAGTTTCTAGCCAGAAATTTCATTTAATTCATCTGTGATGAGTAATCTTGAGATCCTGATTCTGGTGGTCTGTGTTCTTGCTTATTGATAACAAGTGGGAAGTAAATATATGGAAATGATGCCAGGGAAAAAGTTGAAGAATTTTTCTTTGTGTGCCAACAACATCTGAAAGGCCTGATTGCCATCATTTCAAGTTGATGACCACATTCAGGAGGACTGAGGTTGGAATGAAAACTATTGACCTTGAACTTTATCTCACTCCCATCTTACTTCTGCTAGCTAAGAAAGGAGGGTGCATTTTCCTTTATTATTACCTGTATTCTCTTAGTCATCCTTGTACATTATGCAGTGAACTTTGTGTACAGATGAATGAGAAAACATCCTTACTTGCATCAACAGAGATGAAAATGCAGCAGTCTCAACTTTGTAGCAGTGCAAATGACATACTAGAACTGCGGCTGTGGGGGCGTGGCAGACCTTAGCGCGAAACAGGTTTGCTACCATTTGGAACTTACATGTTCTCCTTGCATACATTACTTTGGCAAATACTTCTCCTATGTATGCATCCATATTTGGTAACTATGTTGCTCTGCAGTTCGCAGGGTGATGTATTACAGAAGGGCCCTTATGTTGCAAAGTTATTTGGAGCGAATGCCTTCTGAAGGTACTTCTACTAGCTTCCTTGTGAGACACATATATCATATATATAACTGAATGCATGTAACATCCTTTTCTGATGTTTTTCTTTGCTAGACCTTGAATCTGACTTTTACATGGCTGGTCTGGCTGACACATTTTGAGCATGCTGATTTGAAGTTTATGTACAGTGTTGCCTTCAAAATTCATGGATTACACAAAGAAGAAGGGAAACCGGAAGCTGTGGATGTAATCCTTCAGCGGAGGTGCTCTTACCTTCATATGAATTATCTCTAGTTCCTTTCATGGTAAATAAGCGCCTGCTTCTTTTCGTAGAATCAGTACTGGAGGGTTAGCCCTTTTTTTTTGTGCCTACTATGTAGTGATACTGCTGGACCAGTACACCAGCTCTAACATTTATTTTCTTTCTTTCTCAGAAGAGAAGCTCTCTGAATTGCTTACATTGATGTTGCTGGGAGTCTTAAAAATGGAAAGCGTAGAACTTAGTTATTACTCAAAGCTTGTTCTAGCTGACATCCATGGAAAGGACAAGGTCAGCCAATCGGTTTTGGATACCTTTCCTCCTGTCGAATGGTTGATTGCTCTTTTTCGCAAAAAAAAAGGTTGATTGCTCCTATGGAGTTCCTTAAGGACTATGTTTTATAGCAGACTAGCAGCAATCTTGGGTTTCAGCTGTTGTTTTCATTATCACGCCTTTACTGCTTAAAGTATTTTAGTTAGTAAAGGTTGTTTTGGTCCATTGAGTTCATTGGTTGTTCATGTGATTTTTTTTGCTTAATTCGGTATACTTGATGGCAATGAACTTGTTTATGTAAGCACCACTATAGTTTCTTGACCGTTGCATGCTTAAGGAAGTTCAATATCTTCAACTATAAACTTCAGTGTGCTTTATTATTTGCACAATATGTTAATTCTCACCAAATTAAGTTTTCTGTTGCAGTATATTTATTCCGTTAAATTGCTTGGCAAACCAAAGCTTGGGAAGGGCAAATCTGGAAACCAAAATCATGCCGTAGCATTCACTTGTGGAAATGCTGTATAAAAGTATTGATGTGAACCAGGTATCTACAGTCAGATTTGATAACAGCGCTTACGAAACATGCGCAGTACACCAACTACCATTTTACAGAGGCAACTATTTTTGCACTTTTTGTTGCCAAATGTATTTTTTACTGCATCCTCTTGAATTTTCCATGTACACCTTTTCTTATCTGTACACATTTTGGTAGTTTTGTATTCCGTGCATAGTTTCTCTACCGTTGCCATTTTCTCTCTTTATGAGAAATTCTTTCAATCATTATTCTCATCTGCACTGCAGCATCAGTAAGTGACATAGGTAATATCTGGGTGAACCATAAGTAATATAACCTACCAACTTAGTATTTTCATAATCAAAACTATACAATTGGATAGCAATCTAGATACGCAGCTATGAAGCTAAGAGTCTAAAAACAACAAGCTAATCCATAACTTTGCAGTTATGCTGAAACTGAGGTGTAAAATGTATTGGCTGAGACTGATGCTCCTGGTTATGCTTTCTCAAGGTAAGACATTCCATTCTGTTCAGTGATGTATATTGAAAATAAGCGAGACTGAATCCATGCACTTCAGTTGGTTCGCATTTGCTGAACCGCACTGTAAATCGACATTTTGCTCAAGGACATCGCGAGAACACACCGACCACTCATCGAACTTGCTAAAATACAAATATTTGAGGATGGTGATCAAATATGTTCTAGCTTATGGCATAATTGCCTAATGTACATCAAAGAATTGTTGATTCCATTATGCACGTCAGGCTTTCCACATATGTCGACAAATTGCAGAGCCCCAAACCCAATTTTTTCCTTGCATATAATATGGTCCAGAATTATATGATCTTTTGTTGAAATAAAACACATTTTGATGTGCATAATTGCCTAATGTACATCAAAGAACTGTTGATTCCATTATGCACGTCAGGCTTTCAACACATGTCGACAAATTGCAGAGCCCATAACCCAATTTTTTCGCATATAATATTGTCCAGAATTATATGATGTCTTTTGTAGCAATAAGACACGTTTTATCTAGCATGGGTAGAGTCAAGAGAGCTTGGTGGAGTTTGGTCGCCCTCTTTATTGGTGGAAAGCGTCCAATTGATTGTGCTCCTAGTGTGTTTCTCTTTTCTCTTATATTGGATGCAAAAATCTAATATGCCTGACCGTATTACCGGGCATCTTTGATTCAAGAATAAGCATTTTTTTCCCTTCGTTGTCAATACCAACCAATGGTCATAGAACTTACTGATAGACATGTGGGTTGTGGGTTCTTGCTTTTCATCCTGTCCATAATTAACACCTGACCTTGCTAGGTACATTGTCACTGCAAGATGCTATCTATTTCATTTGAGAACTGGATTCACAAAGGAGAGATGGGACTTATCCAGTGTACATCTGAATATGGTTTGATAGGATGTGTAGTTACTCAGATTAGTCAGCTCCAAATAAGTGGCTTACCCTGCAACCTGAACTCAGTTTCAGTGATTGAGTACAAAATAGGGCCTTTTGCATTGGCGAGGACACATAGTAACTGATGAGACTAAATCGGACGTTGGCGAAGTTATGTGTGCTTACAAATGCACTATATGGTGCAATATCATCGACGCCATGCCAGCCATGTTGCAAGTCAAAATTATGTTGCCGCATCTCACATATCTAACCCAGATCTCCACGGATGGTGGCTGCAAATGTCCCGTACTTGACATATTTATACAGGTTGATTGATGCAGATCCATCTATGGAACAACACCCAGTTTAGGGAATGTAGTGCTTAGTTTTTAGGCCACGTGGATGTTGTAGTTGTTGCTTTCGTCCTGCATCGTATCTGTTATGTGTTGTTGATTCCATGCTCTATCGTTGCAACTTAGTTTTCTTTTCATCAGATCATAATTCATACCATGTTTTTATGTACTGTGCAGACGCCTATTTGAAGAAGTAGAGTACCAACTTCTTCAAATAGGCGTCTGCACAGTACATAAAAACATGGTATGAATTATGATCTGATGCAGTAGTTCTCTTCTATGTATCACTACATATTTGTTCAACTAATTTCAGTCATTTCATGATTGGAGAAACATTACCATTCTTTAGTGACAACACATTCATATGTGTTCAAGTTTGTACTGAGCGACATCTTAAATAATTACTGAGAGAGGCATTTCCTGTGTACTAGAGCAAGCCTGACAATTTGGACACGGCAAAAATCAAAACATCAGATTATGCCAAGATGGCTGACACACAATGAATATCATTTTCCATTATGGCGAGGAATGGCCGCGGAAGAAAATCAGGCCCTTCCTTTGTGTGCCCGTGTTCTGGTACCTATTTTAACACGCGAGGATGATAGGACCTCCTGGTCGAGCAATGCCTGCAGCGTCTACAAAAAAAATGCACACATACCGATTTGTTGGCTGTTTCATTAGATGACAAGACTCATTCGGTGTGTTCTACTCCCTCCGTTTAGAAATATAAGATGTTTTAGCTTTGTGAAGAAGATGTATCTAGACATCTTTTAGTGTATAGGTTCGTTGGAATCTATACACTAAAAGATGTCTAAATACATTCCATTCACAAAGCTAAAACATCTTATATTTCCGAACGGAGGGAGTACCTGATAACTTTTATTAGTATCAAAGTTTCAACATCATTATTTTTTTCTCAACTGAATGTCCAAACCCCGAGCCACATGGACCATGTGGTTCTTGCAACCAGAAGAAAATTGAAAAGAAAGTTACTTATGTATTTACAAATAGGAAACCACATATGTGTATGGGTCACTCAAAATCTACATAGCCAGTGATTTCTGTGATTCAAATCAAACCATTTCATGCTCGACATCGCAAGAGGAAAAACATCAAGCATGCTTCCATTGCAACACTTCATCGAGGGTCTAACATAAACACATGATACATATGACAACATTTGAAATTTCATGCATGCAACAACAACAAAAAAGTACATTTATCTTCATTTGTTACAACTAATATTTTGAAAGATGCAACCTAAAATATCAGCATACTCCCTTTGATCGGAAATAAGTGTTGATGGTTCTGTATGACACTTATTTCTGATCGAAGGGAGTACAACTTACAAAAAACTGAAATGTGCCACAATTCAGAAACACATCACCACATGCACATGACTAATGCAATAACACCCACAATCATTGCAACATATCACGGTGCATGACATATACCTTTGCATAATATTAATTAAACTACAAACATTACACTATCTCGAAACATTAATAAATGAAGTCTTGCTGCATGTATAGCATATAGCGTGTATGACCAAAACACAAAGTGAACACATATAAATCTCATGTGACTTCATGTCGTGTGCAAGCATGACGTGTTAACGGAGCGACCTCCCAGTTTGGATTAGCCAATTGGTGAAGAAAACCAAAGATACCAGGAGAATACAAACTAAGAAACAAGACTAGGAGAATTAAGTAGTATACACAGCTTAAATTAAGACATCATGTGGATATGAAATGCATGACTAGACAGATTGATCAACCGAATGGAATCATTTTCCATAATTCTTAGAATTGAGGGATAATCTGAGGGACATGCATTACATGCATGCACTTTATGGGTGGTATTGCATATATATATATATATATGCAAAATAGTGAGATGTCTACCTGGCTACATGTGCATACCCATCCAGCCATTGGATACTTCTATAGACAATTTTCCACCCCACATCTTAACTGACGTCGTTAGCGATCGGGTCCAGCTTTTCTCCTCTAGGCGACCACAACCCACCTGTACGACGCCTCCACAAATTCCCCAAACCACTCAGCGCATCCACATCCCACTCGAGCACCACCAGCCCCGCCCGCGCTCATGGCGGCGCCGCCCGCTCCACCCGGCTCAGGGGATCGGCGCGCAACGCCCAGCCCGGATACAACTCCCTCAAAAGACGGCGAGGCCCTCGTCCGACCTGGCCGGCTCGAAGTCAGCGACCTGGGCGCGAGGTCGTCCTCATTTTTTCCGATCGGATTTTTCCTGTTTTTCTGATCCAGGTCGGCCTGCCCCTCAGGATGTAGAAAGATTCTCTTCTGGCTTTTTTTCTAGATCTGGATTTGTTTCAACCCATTTTTTCTGTCTGGATTTGCTACGACCTGCAAGGATCTCGCCTCTCCTCACGAGCTAGTTACTGTACAGATTTCCAATCTGGAGTATTCATCTAGCTTTCGTTTTGGTTGTTGTACTGCAGCCTTTATTTGATTTTTGATGTTTTTTGTGATGAATTCTGGAGCTGAGTTGAGTCCCCCGCACCTCCACGCCGCCAGTCGCCGCAGCCCCCGCACGTCCACGCCGCTGGTCGGGATCCCTCGACCTCGCGTTCCAGATTCAGATCCGATGTTGACTTTTTTACATGATGTGTTCCCGATCCACACTCAGCTTGCTTTTTTAATTTCTAGTGCTATGTGTTCCCGATCCAGATCCAGCGTGTATGTTCTTGAGGGAAAGAAACGCATAGATTTTCTTCCAGTTTTTAGTCTAGCGGTTATTTTTCTTCCCAGGTTGAATTCAATCTTTGTTTTTGAACATGTATTTTCGATGGATGTCCGATCAAATTACGAAAGTGTTCCCATATTTGCACCTTTTTCATTTCTTGTACAGTATTATTAGGTGGTGTGCTGATCAGGTCTTGGGGTTCCGATGGATGTAAGCCTCTCCATAATTAAGAAAGAAGAAGCCAGTTTCTTTGCCTTGGTATAAGCCGTTGCTGAATGGCTACTTGACAGATGGAGGAATGTCCTTATTTCGATCTGAACTTTGTTCAAATTTTAAACATGCTGAAAGCCATGGAAGATTCAGAAATTAAGGCCATTCCACACAAAAAAAAACATCAGCACGGTGCGGATGCTTTCCATAAAAGAACAAAATTGGTAGCGCCGATCTAAACCCAGAAGTTTTTTCGACCATGAAAAAGAAAAAGTTAAGCATACGAGATGAAAAGTCTCAACCAGCTGTCCACATTCTTTTGTTGTTTTATTTTTTGGATGGATGCACGTGGGACCATCCTACTATTCAGGAAGGACATGTTCAAATTTCATGCACCGGACTATAGCTCGGCAGAGTGTACGAACGCGGACAGTGTAACGGAAGTAGATGGCAGCAAACGGCAACACGAATCTTGATACTTTATCTAATGGCTATAAGCACGTGCATAGCTAGCCGGGTGGTTAGCAAATCTGCGTCGATATATATATATATATATATATATATATATATATATATATATATATATATATATATATATATATATATATATGGGATTACTATCAAGAATGACGCTAATTTATTAAGGATAAAATGAATGTTGCGCATTGGATATGTGAAGTGCTCAACATAGCTCCTAACATTTGAACAATTTTCCATCAAGGATCAGGTTTCTTGGTTTTGTTGCTTTGAAAGAAAAATTATGGCGTCTAGAAGTGTGAGGTTTGACAAAACCTACTGTACGTACAGTTTGTGGACACGGATTGTTGTTGCATGAGTGGAATTGTTGATTCTCTCAGTAATTAGCAAGATTTTGTCAGACTTCATACGTTAGAGGATGATAAGCTTATCTTTTACAGTGAGGCTTGTCTTGAAAATTCAGTTGGCTAAACTAAGGGAGCAGTCACAACTCACATTTTTCGCTTTATTAATGAAAGTTACTAACCAGGCAATAGAATGTACGGATTATGGAATTTTGAGTTCTACCTTTTCAGCAAGCCATGTAGGTAATTTTAATTCATGCATTTCTACTATTCATATTCCTCTGAAAACTTTTATTATTGTGGATGTCCCACGCCAACATTTTGTCCCCACAAGGAAAAACTGATCTAACAAATAGGCGAATTCCCTATGGGCTAAAATCAACCCGTGAGCGCACAGGCATATTTGCTAACAAAATTTGATTTTATTTTTCACAATTCTGGCTACAAAGTTTCCGAAATGCAGTTTTGATCCCGGGTGCATATGCTCCTTTTACCTAGAAATAAGTTTAAAATATTAAAAAATAGGAAAAATATTCGCATGTATATCTCCACATTCTAAGTGGTCGCACATGGTTTTCTGAAAAATGGACATTTTTTTGTGAGATGTGCAAAAAAGACCAAAAATGTGTTGCCAAAAAGGTTATTTTAGTATTGATTTTTTTCATTTTTACATAGGACACATAAAAAGCCATTTTTTTCTTGAAACACTTCGTGGGCACCTAGGACATGGAGATATACACACGATATTTTTGTTTGAATTCTTTTAATATTTTTAAATATGATAAAAATGCATTTCAAATAAAGGAAGCATATGTACCCATGAGCAAATGACATGCCCACAAAGTTTGATGATTTTTACTTTTTTGGTTTGGGAGATAAGCGTGTATGTGTGGGTATTTGTCAAGTGGAATATTAGCTCTGTAGCTTTCTCTTAATTACTCCATGAGTATTAATCAATACTTCTTGTCCAATTTTTCTTGATATGTTCTATTGCGTTATGCAAGTAGCCGGCTGGCCGGCCTTAGTCCTCCCCCCACGCGTCCACCCCCCTCCCGCCGCCGCCGCCAGAGGTGTCACCGGGCAAAGCCCGGGTGGCACAGCCTTCCCTCGGCTCGGCTTTAGGGCTGCGGCGGTGGCTTCCACCCCGATCCTTCCTGCCGGCGATGCGACGAACGACGGCGGCCAGAGATCGGCAGAAGGCGGTGGTGGAGCAGGCGGACTCGATCTTGGCCCTTTGGGCTAGGTCGGGCGCCCAGTTCTTCGATCTGGCATCTGCTAGATCCCTAGGCTCGTTCGGCAGCACGAGGGAGCCTATAACTTCCTATACCAGGCTTGGTGGCGGTGGCCACCTTCTTCACTGGAGGGGGTCGACCAGTCATGGCTGGTTTGGTGGATCTCGATCTGTCATCCAGTCCCAGTTGCGAGTCGAGAAGACATAGTTGTCGGTGAAAACTGAGCCGCTGGCGAGCGATGGCGGTAGGTCTGCATCGTTACCTTGATGAGGGCATCATTTGTGCAACGAATGTCAAACCAGTCGTGCCACTTCGGGGGAAACCCTGAGATCTGGTTTTCCGGATCGGACGATGACGGCATTGTGGTGTCATTTCTCTCTTGGGAGCATCATTTCTGGAGTGGCGCAGGAAGGCCTTCTATGATCCGAGAGAGGCTGGTTCTACGATCTAATTGGTTGGACTGTAGGATGATCTGCGAAGAGTCGGGTTCTGCGTCCTGATTGGCTGCAACTTTTTTTCAGAATCGTGTAGATGAATCGATACGGTCTTCGGACTTGGGTCATGCGTGTGTGTGTGTCTGTGGTTGGTTGAATTGGCCTAAAATAAAAGGACTAAATAAAATGCAAAACAAAAATAAAAGTGCAAACCAAAATAGTAAAGTAAATGCAAAACTGAAAATAAAAGAATGATAATATGCAAGATAATAACAAAACAAAAATAAAGTACTTTGCAAATCTAAAAGTACAAGATGATACTCACATAGGTGCAACCTCCCCAAGCTTAGGCGTTTGCACAAGTTGGTGATGAAGACTTTCTTGTGAGCAACTCTTCTACTAGTTCCCTGGCAACGACGCCAGAAAATCTTCTTGATGCTTCGCTAGGTTGAGACTCCAAGTGCAGAGTGCTGAGCATAGGGAAGCTTGATTTTCCCCACGAAGGTGACTCGAGGGTTTATATCGAACTCTCGGGGAACTGTGTGTATAAGGATCCTTCTTGTCCTTCTTCTAACAACCTGCAAAGTAAAATAAATTTGCTTTGTTCCCTCAACCTCACCAAGTGGTTGTCAAGCACAAGGTGTGTGTAAGTATACAAAACTGAAAATAAATATACAAATGCAACAACGCTAGAAAATCTGTGCCGCGGGAATATGCAAACTAAAGTAATATGCATTTTCTGGAACTAACCTATTAACGAGATGCCACAGTGTCAGTTCATGTTTTTTCCTATTTTTGTGTTTCAAAAAATATACACATGAAATATTCTCGGAATTGGACGAAACAAAAGCCAAAGTTCCTATTTACCTAACACGAAGATGGAGTCCAAAGGAGAGACGGAGGAGGACCAGGAGGCGGCCGCACCATAGGGTGGTGCGGGCCACGCCCTGGCCACGCCACCAGGTGGTGTGGGCCCTGGTCCACCCTTTGACATCGCCCTTCCACCTATAAATTCCCTTTGTCGGGAAATCCCTAAGGGACCAATCACTTTTCCACGAAACATACTGCAAGCCGCCGCTGTCGTCGACCCGAGATCGGGAGGGTCCATAAGCTCTTCCCGGCACCCAGTCGGAGAGGGGAATCATCACCGGAGGCCTTCTTCATCACCATGCCAGCCTCCGAAGTGATGCGTGAGTAGTCCACCACTGGACCATGGGTCCATAGCAGTAGCTGATGCGGGCAGGATAACCACCCAGTTGGGAACCCCAAGAGGAAGGTATGATGAGCACAGTAGCAAGTCTTCCCTCAGTAAGAAACTGAGGTTTATCGAACCAGTAGGAAAAAGCCAAACTTCAGAAGGTGATGCCTGCTAGCTTCCCGACAGCTCCGGACAATTTATAAGGCGCCTCATCCAGGGCTTTGCTTTGCACCAGTAGCAACGTGGAACCTGCACACAACACAACCAAGAACTTTGCTCCCAACTTACGATGAGGTTGTCAATCTCACCGGTTTGCTGTAAACAAAGGATTGAGCGTATCGAGTGGAAAACAATAATAGTATGCGAGAAAGTAAACAGTGCGAGTAAAGTAAACGGTAATAGCAATGTAAAGGAAATTGGACCGGGGTCCATAGTTCACTAGTGGTGTCTCTCCATAAGATAAATAACAACATGCTAGGTAAACAAATTACAGTTGGGCAATTGATAGAATAAAGATAACGTGCATATGTCACGAGGATCACTATGAGATTTACTCTGGGCATTACAACAAAATACATAGACCGCCATCCAACTGCATCTATGGCTAATAATCGACTCGCGGGGATATCGTCTGAACACCCCTCGAGTATTAAGTTGCGAACAACATATAACTGCATTAAGCAAAGTGTGTAATGTAAACAAAACGAATGTCCTTGGACACAAGAATGTTGTTTTCTCCCTAGTGGCAACAACACATCTACAACCTTAGAGGTTTCTGTCACTCCCCCAGATTAAATAGAGGCATCAACCCAACTATCGAGCATAAATACCCCCTCTTGGAGTCACTAGTAGAATTACATAAAGGTGATCTCGATCATGTAAGGCAGCTCACGAGATCTAAACATGAAGCACATGGTGGAGAAGACAACCATCTAGCTACTGCTATGGACCCATAGTCCAAGGTAGACTACTCACTCATCACGCCGGAGGCAAGCATGGCGATGAAGAAGACCTCCGGTGGCGATTCCCCTCTCTAGCAGGGTGCCGGGAAGAGCTTCTGGACCCTCCCGATCTCGGGTCGACGACGGCGGCGGATCGCGACGTGTTTCTAGAAAATTGATCAGGTCTTTAGGTTTTTCCCGTCGGGGGGTCTTTATAGGCGAAGAGGCAGCGTCAGAGGTGGACCAAGGCGGCCTCACCATGGGTGGGCACGGCCAGGGGCTGGGCCGCGCCCCCTGTGGTGTGGTCAGCCCGTGGCCCCCTCCATCTTCTCTTCGGACTTCTGGAAGCTTTGGTAAATAATAGGAGGTTCGGCTTTTATTTCGTCCAATTCCAAGAATATTTCCTGTGTAACTTTTCTGAAACACAAAAACAGCAGAAAACAGGAAACTGGCACTGTGGCATCTTGTTAATAGGTTAGTTCCGGAAAATGCATAAAAACGCCACGAAGTGTAACAAAACATAAAGCAAATAGTGTAAGAACAAGCATGGAGCATCAAAAATTATAGATACGTTTAAGACATATCAAGCATCCCCAAGCTTAACTACTACTCGTCCTCGAGCAGGTAAGTGATAACAAAGAATAAGTTTTGAGGTGATATGCACCAACACAATCTTGATCATCTATGTAAGCATTGAGTGCTAGGATCAAAATAATTTAAAACATGGGCATGAAAGATATAATCTTGATAGAAGAAACTTAGCAACCATGTTATAACATGAAAAAGAACACAAACGAAAGATCATGAAAATGAAACAATGAAAGTCAAACGTGTGTTTAAATCATATGGAAAAACATAGCAAATGGTTTTCAGCTTGTCCTTCATGGAATAGCAAAACATAAATGCATAGGACACCTTCAAGTTTAAGAGGGCGACTAGATACAAATAATTTAAGAACAAGTGAAACCAAAATAATGAATCAATCAATGATAAACTTTGGGACTATGCACATTAAACTCAGAATGACAACTATGCTCTCTTAGACGGTGCATAAAGGTAGAAGGTGGTGACTCAACATAAAAGTAAAAGAAAGGCCCTTCGCAGAGGGAAGCAGTGATTGCAAGTTTTATAAACCTTCAGAAATTATGGTACTTACTAGCTTTGAGCTCTCATTGCCCCCATCATAAGCATCTTGAATGGTTAGAGTTAATGCGAGTACAATTATGAAGCATATGCTTGACAAATCATAAGTTGAAAACCTCGTGTCCCATGAAGTACGAATACCTAAACCTCATGCTACTCGACTTAGGGTCCCAAGCAAGCTCTTGTCATTGTAAGTATATATGTATCATCGAGAACCGCCAATGGGGTACCTCCGTGCCCGATGACATGGAACAAGCCCACATCAAAATGACTGGACAAACAGACAATGAACACCTCGACATCTCTTTTATTTACCATTGGTATAGCTTTTTATTTTGAGATGCATCTTCGAATGTTCACTATGGGCATGCTGTAAATTTCCACCATGAATTATGCATGGCTTAGATTAGCGGCCCAGGCGTTTCTCTAACACATATAAAAACTCCATGATCCCGTAAGATTCCCAACTTGTTTCACATCGCGAGTATCCATAAACAAAAGATCACGATATCAACTCAAATAAGAATTGCAATGTTGAAAGCTTACCCCATGACGGCATGGTTTGGCTAATTTCCAACTTACAACTTGCAAGCATAACAACTCAACATAAGAAAGCCACAATGTCAAATTTTTAAGAACGATAAAAGTAAAGTGTGCCATCAGGTTCATGAGAGCTTTACTGACTAATTTTCGCATAACACCAAAAAGAGTTTAATTTGAAGGATAGATAAAAGCAAGTCAAATGTACTTTGGAATAGAAAATTGGTAATAGGTATGTATGGTGGACACATTGGCATAACTTGGTTTTTGGGAGTTGGATGCACAAGTAGAGCTCATACTCAGTACAAAATGAGGGCTAGCAAAAGACTGGGAGCGACCAACTAAGAGAGCAATAACGGCCATAATCATGCAAAGCGACAAAGCAACATTAAGAGAAGCATAAAATGGCATCAAAAGTCAAAAACTAAATGATCATAGAGGCTTATGGCGACTTTGTATGAGTCAAACATGGGTAAGCATGCGCCAAGTCAACCCAAATAAAGCATCAAGGAGAAAACCAAAATAATGCTTCCAAATAATAAAACAACGCATGATTTTTTTAAAGGCTCATTAAGCAATCTCAGTCATTTGAGACAAGTCATGCTACAGAAAAACCACTAAGCATACTATCAAAACGACATCAAGCAAGACATGCAAAAGCCTAAGCCACAATCTACACAAGCTCCTTTTTGTACCACTTTTTTGCATGAAACTTTTTCTCTTTTCCAACACCATTCAAACCTTTTTGAAATAACTCTTTTGATGAAAACCAACATGGACCAGAGGTCAAAATACACCTTGATACAAAGATATAACAAGATCTGAACAAAAATCAAGGCAAAAAACAAAAGCTAAACATAGTTCTAGAAAAAGAGAACACTCATTGAACGATAAGAGTGAAAAACGGAGTGTTCTTGGCAAATGAAAAGCAAGGCAACTTCTCCAAAAGAAATTTGTTGGGGTCCAACCATTTATTACAGCAAACAAAACTAAACAAAACTGAAAACTAAAGTAAAGACGCTCCAAGAAAAACGCATAGTGCATGAAGCAATAAAAATATAGTGTGTTGAAAGGTGACCTGATTTTTGCCGATGAAGAAGGGGTGCCTCAGGGGCATCCCTAAGCTTTGACGCTTGTACCTCTTGGATATTTCTTGGGGTGCGTGGGCATCCCCAAGCTTGAGCTTTTGTCCATTCTTCAACTCATCTCATCATTCTCTAATCCCTACACTTGAAAACTTCCTTCATACAAAACTCAACACAATTCTTTTAGCAACATTAGTGTAAGCATAATAATGAATCAACCCCTTTTTGTTTCATATTTCAACTCAAAACCACCACATATAAAGCATATACTACTATAGCAACTTCCCCAAAAGTTCCGTGATCAAAGGAACTCAAAAAGAAAGCGACCGAGAGGCAAAACACAAATAGTGGCAGAAATCTGTCAAAACAGAACCGCTGACAAAGGTCGATTTTTTCGAGGGTTTTCTGTTGCTAAAATCAAAAAGTGTAAAACTAATGAAAGTTTGGATATAACCTGGGGCATATGCACAGGAAATCGCAGGTCAAAAAGATAGTCTGAGAATTTTCACGACTTTTTACGGTGCAGCACTGAAATCTGTTTCAGGACAGCAACTTCCCCAAATCTTACCTCACTCAAATTATAGGTTTCTCTTGGCACAACAACGAAATAAAAAGTATAAGGAGCAGTTATTACATTAGTAATAACTTCCAAGACTCAAATAAAAGAAAAAGAACTGAAAGTAAAATAATGGGTTATCTCCCAAGAGTGCTTTTCTTTAACGCCTTTGAGCTAGGCGCAGAAAGGTGCAAATCAAGTATTTTCAAGCGATGAAGCATTAAGATCAAATGTTTCCTCAAGATCACCACTTACCACACTAGGCACTTTAGAAGTTCCCAAAGATGATTCAACCTGCAAGTCACTCTTAGTTGAACTAAAAGTCTTACCAATTTTAAAAACATGCTACGGTTTAGGCACAGACACCTTGGGAACATACATAAATTTTTGCTCTTTTCCAACAAAAGCTTTCTCCTTCTTAAACTTAAGAGAAGAGAAAATTGAACTTAAAGTTTCCTTAGATTCCTCCAGTTTCCCAATCCTAAGGTTTTGACTATCAAGAGTAGTGCTAGCCTCTAAAACTGTGATTCTCTTACCGATACTTTCTATCAATGTATTAACTCGGCTAGCATTATCAAGGATATTTGGCAAACTTTTTTTCTAAAGAGCTAAGCTTTTCTAAAACTTCCTCCAAAGTGACCTCAGTTTTAACAACATGAATAGGTGGTACTCCCACTAAACTTTCAATTAAAGTGCATGCTTCAAGAGCGGGAGTACCCAGAAAATTACCTCCTGCAAGAGTATCAAGAACATACCTATTCCAACTAGATATACCAACATAAAAATTTCTAAGGAGGATCATGGTAGAATGCTTCTTTGTACACCTATGATGAGCATTGCTAATACAGTACCAAACATCTTTCAAACTCTCTCCCCCTTGTTGCTTAAAAGTACGAACTTCAACTTCAGGATTACTCATTCTAACAAAACTAAAAGCAAGTAAATAAAAATAACAACTAATAGGAAACTAATTTTTTTTATTTTTGATAAAACGATGCAAGCAAAATAAAGTAAAGCAAAACTAAAACAAAGTAAAGGATGTGCGTGCGAAACTCCCCTTACAGAAATTTTCTTTTTCCCCGGCAACGGCGCCAGAAAAAGTGCTTGATGCGGGCAGGATAACCACCCAGTTGGGAACCCCAAGAGGAAGGTATGATGAGCACAGTAGCAAGTCTTTCCTTAGTAACAAACCGAGGTTTATCAAACCAGTAGGAAAAAGCCAAACTTCAGAAGGTGATACCTACTAGCTTCGCGACAGCTCCGAACAATTTATAAGGCGCCTCGTCTAGGGCTTTGCTTTGCACCAGCAGCAACGTGGAACCTGCACACAACACAACCAAGAACTTTGCTCCCAACTTACGATGAGGTTGTCAATCTCACCGGTTTGCTGTAAACAAAGGATTGAGCGTATCGAGTGGAAAAACAATAGTAGTATGCGAGAAAGTAAACAGTGCGAGTAAAGTAAATGGTAATAGCAATGTAAAGGAAATTGGACCGGGGTCCACAGTTCACTAGTGGTGTCTCTCCATAAGATAAATAACAACATGCTGGGTAAACAAATTACAGTTGGACAATTGATAGAATAAAGATAACGTGCATATGTCATGAGGATCACTATGAGATTTACTCTAGGCATTACAACAAAATACATAAACCGCCATCCAACTGCATCTATGACTAATAATCCACTCGCGGGGATATCGTCCGAACACCCCTCGAGTATTAAGTTGCGAACAACAGATAACTGCATTAAGCAAAGTGTGTAATGTAAACAAAACGAATGTCCTTGGACACAAGAATGTTGTTTTCTCCCTAGTGGCAACAACACATCTACAACCTATGAAAATTGTTGATCGTGCTATGAATAAATGCTATTTAGGGGATGGAACTGTCCATCCTGGTGATCATTTGCTCTTTATACATGAATTATGCAAGTTGTTCAAGTGTGCAGGTATTTCGATGAACCAAGTTAAGAGGAAGCTATTTTCTTTATCACTGAAGGGCAGAGCTGCGGAATGGTATAAAACACTAAAGGATGGCCGACCTATTGATTGGGAGGAAATTGTACCTCTCTTTTATTCTAAATTCTATCCTTCTAGTGAGGTTTATAAAGATAGGAATTATATTTATAATTTTCATCCGCATGAGGGAGAAAGCATTGCCCAAGCATGGGGAAGACTGAAGTCACTAATGCTCAAATGTCCTATTCATGAACTTCCCCGTAATATTGTTATTTATAATTTTTATGCAAGGCTTTCAGGATATTACAAGGACTATCTAGATGCATGCTTTGATGGGTCTTTCACAAGCAAGGATGTTGACATCAAGTGGGATCTGCTTGAAACAATTCAAAACAATATTGAAGATTGGGATAGCGACAAAGGTAAAGGATCAAGTATAAATTATGAGTATGATTGCATTAAGTCTTTCGCTGAAACTGCTAATTTTCAAGAGCTTAGTGCTAAGTATGGTCTTGATCCTCAAATTATGGTTGATTGTTTTAGATCCTTTGCTTCCCATATTAATGTTCCCAAAGTAAACGGGGATGTGTATCATGAACCTTTTAAAGACACTTGCATAGAAAGTGATATTGTTATTGATGATTACAATAAACATGTTCAAATTTCTTAAAGTACTAATTCTTATAAGCATGTTAATTTTTGTGGAGTACTTAGACCTTGTGAACAGAGTTACGATAAAGAAGATTATTGTATCCACCACAGGAATGAAGAAACCTGAATGTGGTATAAGGCTCTAGATGAGCTTGGTAAAAAGGTTTGTGAGCTTTATCCTTTTATTTGTGAACTTTCCTATGACAAGGGTCATTTTAATTTTCAATGCTTAGGCCATAATAGTGATACAGTCCAATCGAATGAGTACCGCAAGTTTGTATTGTGATGACAAGATCACTCTCAATCAGCATGATGAGCTTACTTTGTTTTTGGGGTGTGAAGAGTTATCTAGAAAAACTTCTTTGGTAGATATGAGCGTTTTTAAAAATATTAGCATCCTGCAGGGTTGTCGTCTTTATTATGTTAAAGATTATTGCGCAAATACTTACATAAAAAATGTTATAAAATATGATGTTTTGCCAAGATATGATAGGACTAATATATGTTTCCATCTTATTAACAAAGAGGAGAAATCCTCCAAAGTTTCTTCTGTTGTTTCTGTCAGCAAACCATATTATGTGGAGAAGATGCCTTTCAAGTCTCTCCCTCCTAAAGGAGAGAGCTAGAAGAGTAAGAAGAAGAAGAGGAGTAAAAGGAGAGAGGAAACGGTATCTTACCCTAAGCATGTTGCTCCTATTATAGATTATGATAATTCTGATCTTGATGATGTTCCCATGCCTGTTACCTATGTTAGTGATCATGATTGGAAAAAGCACTCTACTTTTGATATTGAAAATCTTTTTGGTACCAATTCTGAAAATTATAAGGTTAATAATTGTTGTACCATTAGTACTATCCATATTCTTTCTTATGATGATATGTTTGATGAATATGCTTTGCAAAATAGCTGTTCTCTCGCTTATGATGATACTAAACCTCTAGTTTATGATGGTTACGATGATGAGTATAATATTTTCAGTTCACCTACTTTTGAGGAGAAAATTAGTTATGATTACAATATGCCTCCTGTTTTTGATGATTATGGTGATGAGAATAATTATTCTGTTGAATCTGCTCCTACTACGATTGTTCATGTGGGGAGTATTAATTCTTTTATGCATGTGGCTCATGATAGGGATGCTTTATGTGATAGTTATATTGTTAATTCTATTCATGATGCTACTGAAAGTTACTATGAGAGAGGGAAACATGGTTTGATGGATCTCAATAATATTAAGTTTCCCCTCTTTATGTTGCAAATCTTGAAGTGGCACTTGTTTTATCTATCCATGTTTGCTACTATGTGCCTCATTGATTTATTTTCTTACAAGATTCCTATGCATAGGAAGTAGTTTAGATTTAAATGTGTTTCATATTTGCTTTTTAATGCTCTCTCTTGCTTCAAGTTCCTTTATGGCACCTTTGCCTTAAGTTCTTTTCGGGCGCCTATGTGAGCATTTTCTGAAATTACTGCGCCTATCTCAAAGGCGTTAAAGAAAAGCACTCTTGGGAGATAACCCAATGTTTTATTTTCAGTACTTTTTATTTTATTTGAGTCTTGGAAGTTATTACTACTGTAATAACCGCTCCTTATCTTTTTTATTTCGTTGTTGTGCCAAGAGAAACCTCTAATGTGAGGGAGGTAAGATTTGGGATGTTGCTATCCTGAAACAGATTTCGGTGCTGCACCATAAAAATTCGTGAAAATTCTCAGAATATCTTTTTGACCTGAGATTTCTTGTGCATATGCCCCAGGTTATTTCCAAACTTTAATTAGTTTTACACTTTTTGATTTGAGTAACAGAAAACCCTCGAAAAAATCGATCTTTGTCAGCTGTTCTGTTTTGACAGATTTCTGCCACTATTTGTGTTTGCCTCTCGATCGCTTTCTTTTTGAGTTCTTTTGATCACGGAACTTTTGGGGAAGTTGATACAGTAGTATATGCTTTATATGTGGTGATTTTGAGTTTGAAACTGAATGAAAAAGGGTTGATTTACTATTATGCTTATGCTAACATTGATAATAGAATTGTGTGAAGTTTTGTATGAAGGAAGTTTTCAAGTGTAGGGATTGGAGAATGATGAGATGAGATGAAGAATGGACAAAAGCTCAAGCTTGGGGATGCCCATGTCACCCCAAGAAATATCCAAGAGGTACAAGCGTCAAAGCTTGGGGATGCCCCCGAGGCACCCCTTCTTCATCGGCAAAAATCAGGTCACCTTTCAACACACTATATTTTTATTGCTTCATGCACTATGTGTTTTTCTTGGAGCGTCTTTACTTTTTCTTTCAGTTTTCTTTTGCTTTGCTTGCTGCAATAAATGGTTGGATCACATCATGTTTGTTTTGGAGAGAGCTATGGTTCGTTTTTCATTGCCAAGAACACTCTAGTTTTCACTCTTATCGTTCAACGAGTGTTCTCTTTTTCTGCTACTGCGTTTAGCTTTCATTTTTCACCTTGACTTTCATTCAGATCTTGTTATATCTTTGCATCAAGGTGTATTTGGACCTCTGGTCTATGTTGGTTTTCCTCAAAAGAGTTGTTTCGAAAAGGTTTGAATGGTGTTGGAAAAGAGAAAAAGTTTCATGCAAAAAATGGTACAAAAAGGAGCTTGTTTAGACTGCGACTTAGACTTTTTCATGACATGCTTGATGTCATTTTGATAGTATGCTTAGTATTTTTGCTGTAGCATGTCTTGTCTCAAATGACTGAGATTGCTTAATGAGCCTTTGAAAAAAATCATGCGTTGTTTTTATTATTTGGAAGCATTTATTTGGTTTTCTCCTTTGATGCTTTATTTGGGTTGACTTGGCGCATGCTTACAACATGTTTGACTCTAACAAGTCGCCATAAGCCTCTATGATCATTTACCTTTTGACTTTTGATGCCATCTTATGCTTCTCTTAATGTTGCTTTGTCGCTTTGCATGATTATGGCCGTTATTGCTCTCTTAGTTGGTCGCTCCTAGTCTTTTGCTAGCCCTCATTTTGTACTGAGTATGAGCTCTACTCGTGCATCCAAATCCCAAAAACCAAGTTGTTCCATTGTGTCCACTATAAATTCCTATACATGGTATTTGTAAGCCATCCTAAGTAAATTTTCATGTGCTACCTTTCAAAAACCTTCAAAATACTTCTCATTTTGTGACACTATTTTCAGCTCATGGGGACGTAGTGGTCGGTTTTGCTATCTTTCATATTGTTCTATTCCAAAAAGAAAAAAAAGAGAAAAAAAGAAAAGAAAAAAGGCACTCCTCCATGGTATGTGAATGTTGGTAGGCACCCGATGGAATCGGTTAGCCATGGTTTGAGAAAGGAAAAAATGTGGGGAGGAGTGCCAAGCTTTATAAAAGAGCACCAATGTGCCAATCTCTCTCAAAAACTTGCTTCATTTTTGTATGGGAGATAGTAAGAACCCCATTGCCAGTCGTTGACAAAGACAACCACCTCTCAAAAACCAATTTTTATCTCTCTGTTTTACAAATGAAAAGCTCTAGCACATGTTTAATCCCTGCTTCCCTCTGCGAAGGGTCTTTCTTTTACTTTTATGTTGAGTCTCCACCTTCTACCTTTATGCACCGTCTAAGAGAGCATAGTTGCCATTCTGAGTATAATGTGCATTGTACCAAAGTTATCATTCATTGATTCATGATTATGGTTTCACTTGTTCTTAAATTATTTGTATCTAGTCGCCCTCTTAAACTTGAAGGTGTCCTATGCATTTATGTTTTGCTATTCCATGAGGGACAAGCTGAAAACCATTTGCTATATTTTTCCATATGGTTGAAACATACACGTGACTTTCATTGTTTCATTTTTCATGATCTTTCGTTTGTGTTCTTTTTCATGTTATAACATGGTTGCTAAGTTTCTTCTATTGAGATTATGTCTTTCATGCCCATGTTTTAAGTTCTTTGATCTCAGCACTCAATGCTTTACATAGATGATCAAGATTGTGATGGTGCATGTCACCTCAAAAATTATTCTTTTGTTATCACTTACCTACTCGAGGATGAGCAGGAGTTAAGCTTGGGGATGCTTGATACATCTCAAACGTATCTATAATTTTTGGTGCTCCATGCTTGTTTTACACCATTTGCTACGTGTTTTGTTTACACTTCGTGGCATTTTTATGCAATTTCTGGAACTAACCTACTAACAAGATGCCACAGTGCCAGTTCCCCATTTTCTGCTGTTTTTGTGTTTTAGAAAAGCTACACAGGAAATATTCTCGGAATTGGACGAAACAAGTTCTGAAACTCCTATTTTTCCCGGACGAAGGGCAAAGACTGAACGAGAGCTGGAGGAGGCCAGAGGCTGGCCACACCACAGGGGGGCGCGACCCAGCCCCTGGCCGTGCCCACCCATGGTGAGGCCACCCTGGTCCACCTCTAACGATGCCCTTTCGCCTATAAGAAGCCTCCCAATGGAAAACCCTAAAACAATCGGCAATTTTCGAGAAAGAGTTCCGCAGCTCCACTGCCGCCGCCGACGAATTTGGGGGGATAGAAGTCTCTATTCCGGCACCCTGCCGGGACGGGGAAGTGCCCCGGAGCCATCTCCATCGGTCTCCATCGCCGTCTCCATCGACCTCACCGCCATCTCCATCGTCGTTGCTGCCTCCGATGATGAGGAGGGAGTAGTTCTTCCCCGGGGCTGGGGGCTCTACCGGTAGCTATGTGGTTCACCTCTCTCTCCCATGATGTGATCTTTATGTGATCGTGAGCTTTGTATCTAGTTGAATTGGTGGATGCTATTATTCAGATATTATGCTACTCCCGTGCTTTATATTTGTAATCTCCGAAGACACCTTGTATCATGATGTGAAGGTGACAGTGTGCGCATTATGTGTGTCTTTTTGGCTAGTGTCTCTATGAATTGTTGGTGTTTGTTGGAACCATCTAGTGCATTCATGGTGACAGTGTGGGACAATCTAGTTTGGGGACATACGAACTTTGAGGAGTGCTTCGTAGCCCTACGCATGATTAGTGTTCGTTTTCCATTGGAGAATTGTTTTGAGTTGCATATTGAAGTTAGTATCTATTGGTTCAATTATGTTATATTTGTTGAGAGTGTGTCCACTAGTGAAAGTATGATCCCTAGGCCTTGTTTCCAAGTATTGAACACCGTTTACTTTCAGTTTTGTTACATGTTTGCTCGCAGCGATATTTATTTCAGATTACATTTACTACTTATAATCATCACTACTACTTGTATTTTACTATCTCTTCGCCGAACTAGTGCACCTATACATCTGACAAGTGTATTGGGTGTGTTGGGGACACAAGAGACTTTCTGTATCATAATTGCAGGGTTGCTTGAGAGGGATAGCTTTGACCTCCTCCTCCCTGAGTTTGATAAACCTTGGGTGATCCACTTAAGGGAAACTTGCTGCTGCTCTACAAACCTCTGCACTTGGAGGCCCAACACTGTCTACAAGAACAGACGTGTGCGTAGACATCAATAATTATAAGGAAGAAAATGTCTATATTCTTAAATATCTTAATAGATGCTCTCCACCAACGGAAGAGACTAATGCCTTGCAGGAGCCTATGGAAGAAGAAATTGCTGAAACTGGAAGCTCATTGGATGAAAAAGAGGAGGAGAGTGATGATCAAGAGGAGGAAGAATGGAGCTACCCATGTCCACCTCCCAATAAGAGTAACTCTTTAACTAATACCATATTTGATCGCCTTCCATGCTTACCAAAGGAGGATGAGTGTTATATTGATAATTGTGATGATTCCATTGATTCTTTTGAAATATTCCTTTTTGATGAAATTGATACTTGCTATACTTGTGACCTTGATACTACTGAAAATTATTATGAGAGAGGAAAATATGGTTGGTGGAATTTTCATGTTACTAAAACACCTCTCTTTATATTGAAAGTTCTGAAGTTGCTCTTGTTTTATCTACCCATGCTTGTTACTATGTGCTTCTTTGATTTATTATATTACAACATTCCTATGCATAGGAAGTGAGTTAGACTTAAATGTATTTCATATTTGCTCCTTGATGCTCTCTTTTTCTTCAATTCATATTTCTTATGTGAGCATCTTCTCAAATTACTGAGCCTAGCCGAAAGGCGTTAAAGAAAAGCACTCTTGGGAGATAACCCAATGTTTTTCTTTCAGTAATTTTTCTTTTTGTTGAGTCTTGGAAGTTGTTACTACTATAATGACCTCTCCTTATCATTTTTATTTCGTTTTTGTGCCAAGAGTAGCCTCTAATTGGAAGAAGGTAAGATTTGGGGAAGTTGCTGTCCCGAAACAGATTTGTAAAAATTCATAAAAATTCCCAGAACGTTGTTTTGATCTGCGATTTATTGTGAACATGCCCCAGGTTATTGTCTAACTTTCATTAGTTTTGCACTTTTCGATTTGAGCAACAGAAAGTTTTCGAAAAAATTGATCTTTACCAGCTGTTCTATTTTGACAGATTTCTGCCACTATTTGCATTTGCCTCTTGATCACTTTCTTTTTGAGTTCTTTTGATCATGGAACTTTTGAGAGAAGTTGCTACAGTAGCTAATGTGTTAATAAGTGTTGTACTTGAGTTGAAACTGAACAAAAAGTGGACCTACTATCTTGCATACACTAATGTTGCTAATAAGAATTATGTGAAGTTTTGTATGAAGGAAGTTTTCAAGTGTAGGGAAAGGAGAATGATGAGATGAGATTAAGTATGGACAAAATCTCAAGCTTGGGGATGCCCATGTCACCCCAAGAAATATCCAAGAAGTACAAGCATCAAAGCTTGGGGATGCCCCATGGCACCCCTTCTTTATCAACAAAAATATCAGGTCATCTTTCAAGACACTATATTTTTATTGCTTCATATGCTATGTGTTTTTCTTGGAGCATCTTTATTTTTGCTTTCAGTTTTCTTTTGCCTTTTTTTCTGAAATAAATGGTTGGACCTCAACATATTTCTTTTGGAGAAGACACACTCCGTTTTCATTGCCTAGAACACTCTAGTTTTCACTCTTATCGTTCTACGAGTGGTCTCTTTTTCTAGTACTGCGTTTAGCTTTTATTTTTCGCCTTTATTTTTGTTCAGAACTTGTTAGTTCTTTGTATCTAGGTGTGTTTAGACCTCTGGTCTTTGTTACTTTTCATACTTGAGAGTTGTTTCAAATAGGTTGATTGGTGTTGGAAAGAGTAAAATGTTTCATGCTTATAGTGGAGCAAAAGGGAGCTTGTTTAGACTATTGCTTAGACTTTATCATGTCATCCTAGATATTATTTTGATTATATGCTTAGTAGTTATTGTTGTAGCATGGCTTGTCTCAAATAACTGAAGTGCTTAATGTGCCTTTGAAAGAATCATGCGTTGTTTTTATCACATAGAAGCATAATATTGTGGTATTCTCCTTTGATGCTTTATTTGGGTTGACTTGGCACATGCTTACACCATGTTTTGACTTCAAACTAGTCGCCTCAAGCCTCTATGATCATTTGGTTTTTGACTTGTAATATCACTTTATGCTTTGGTTAATAATGTTTTGTCGCTATGCATGATTATGGTCGTTATTGCTCTCTTAGTTGGTCGCTCCCAGTCTTTTGCTAGCCTTCATCTGTACTGAGTATGATCTCTACTTGTGCATCCAACTCCCAAAAACCAAAGTTTACCAATGTGTCCACCATATCTACCTATTAGTATTTTGCTATTCCAAGTATATTCATCATGCTTTTATCTATCTTCCAAATTAAATTTTTTTGTTATGAGAAAATTAGTTAGTAAAGCTCTCACAAACTTGATGGCACATTTACTTTCTTTCACTTAATAAACTTGACCATTGTGGCTCTCTTATGATGATTATATGCTTGCAAGTTGTAAGTTGGGAGTTGGCTCAGCCATGCTGTCATGGGGCATGCTTTCAACATTGCACTTATTCCTATTTAGTTGATATCATGATCTTTTGTTTATGGATGCTTATCTGTGTGAAAGGAGTTGGAAACTTGTAAGCTCATGGAGTTTGTATATGTGTTAGAGAAACGTCTGGGCCGCTAATCTAAACCATGCATCATTCATGGTGGAAATTTACAGCATAACCATAGTGGACATTCGATGACGCATCTCAAAATAAAAAGCTATACCCAATGGTAAATAAAAGAGATGATGAGGTTTTCATTGTCTGTTTGTCTTGTCATTTTGATGTGGGACAGTTTCCATATCATCGGGCAGGAGGTACCCCATTGGCGTTCTCAATGATACATGTATGCTTACAATGACAAGAACTTACTTGGGACCTAAGTCGATTAGCATGGTTTAGGTACTCATATTCAAGGGACATGAGATTTTCAACTTATGAGTTGTCAAGCATATATCTCATATTTGCACTCACATTAACCTTAACCACTCAAGATGCCAATGATAGGGGCAATGAGAGCTCAAAGCTAATAAGTACCATAATTTTTGGAAGGTTTATAAAACTTGCAATCACTACTTCCTTCTGCGAAGGGCCTTTCTTTTACTTTTATGTTGAGTCTTCATCTTCTATCTTTATGCACCGATTAAGAGAGCATAGTTGTCATTCTGAGTATAATGTGCATAGTCCCAAAATTTATTATTGATTGATTCATGATTATGGTATTGCTTGTTCTCAAATTATTTGTATCTAGTCACCCTCTTAAACTTTGAAGGTGTCCTATGCATTTATGTTTTTCTACTGCATGAGGGACAAGCTGAATACCACTTTGTTATGTTTTCTCTATGCTTGAAACAAACAATTGACTTTCAATACATTATTATTCATGATCTTTTGTGTGTTTCTTTTCATGTTGTAACATGGTTGCTAAGTTCTATGGTTAGAATTATATCTTTTATGCCCATGTTTAGAGTACTTTGATCTCAGCTAGCAATGCTTTACATAGACTTGATCAAGATTGTGTTGGGTGCATGTCACCTAAAAATTATTATTTTGTTATCACTTACCTACTCAAGGACGAGCATGAGTTAAGCTTGGGGATGCTTGGTACGTTGCAAATGAATCTATAATTTTTGATGCTCCATGCTTATTTTACACCAATTGCTTTGTGTTTTGTTTACACTTCATGGCATTTTTATGCATTTTCTGGAACTACCCTATTAACGAGATGCCGCAGTGCCAGTTCATGTTTTCTGCTGTTTTTGTGTTTCAAAAAAGTTACACAGGAAATATTCTCAGAATTGGACAAAACGAAAGCCAAAGTTCCTATTTACCTAACACAAAGACGGAGTCCAAAGGAGAGACGGAGGAGGACCAGGAGGCGGCCACACCATAGGGTTGCGTGGGCCACCCCTGGCCGCGCCACCAGGTGATGTGGGCCCCTGGTCCACCCTTTGACATCGCCCTTCCGCCTATAAATTCCCTTCGTCGGGAAAACCCTAAGGGACCGATCACTTTTCCACAAAACATACTGCAAGCCGCCGCCATCGTCGACCCGAGATCGGGAGGGTCCAGAAGCTCTTCCCGGCACCCTGCCGGAGAGGGGAATCATCACCGGAGGCCTTCTTCATCACCATGCCAGCCTCCTAAGTGATGCGTGAGTAGTCCATCATTGGATCATTGGTCCATAGCAGTAGCTAGATGGTTGTCTTCTCCTCCATGCGCGTCATGTGTAGATCTTGTGAACTGCCTATCATGATCAAGATCATCTTTGTGTAATTCTACATGTTGTGTTTGTTGGGATCCGATGAATATTGAGTACTATGTCAAGTTGATTGTTGATTTATCATGTCTATGTTATTTGCGATCTTGCATGCTCTCTGTTGCTAGTAGATATCTTGGCCGAGTAGATGCTAGTGACTCCAAGAGGGAGTATTTATGCTCGATAGTGGGTTCATGCCTCTAGTAATCTAGGAGAGTGACAATAACTTCTAAGGTTGTAGATGTGCTATTGCTACTAGGGAGAAAACAATAATCTTTTGTTCAAGGACATTTGTATTGTTTACATTACACACTTTGCTTAAGGCGATAATCTGTTGCTTACAACTTAATACCCAAGGGTTGTTCGGATGATATCATGCGGGTGGATTATTAGTCATAGATGCAGTTGGATTACGGTCTATACATTATGTTGTAATGCCCAAGTGAATCTCATAGTGATCTTCATGACATGTACATGCATTGCTATGCATTCTTTATTTTGTCAATTTCCCAACTGTAATTTGTTTACCCAGCATGTTATTTATCTTTATGGAGAGACACCTCTAGTGAACTGTGGACCCCGGTCCATTCTTTTACATTTATATTACCATCTACTGCAAGCACTGCTTACTTTCCACAAGCATTATTTACTTTACCGCAAACAAACATCTATTTCCATACTATACGTCTAATCCTTTGTTTACAGCAAACTGGTGAGATTGACAACCTCACCATAAGTTGGGGCAAAGTAGTTTGGTTGCGTTGTGTGCAGGTTCCACGTTGCTGCTGGCGTCGACACCACGCGTAAGACTTTCTCTGGCGCCCTTGCCAATGTCAGCTAGCAACAACCTTTGGAAGTGGTTTCTTTCTCCTACTGGTCGATTAAACCTTGGTATCATAACTGAGGAAAAACTTACTGCTGTGCTCATCATACCTTCCTCTTGGGGTTTCCCAACTGGTCCAGTGAGACATCAAGCATTAAGCACAATGACATGAAGTTAAAATAAGAACATGCTAGATCTAGTCACGGATACTCAGCAAGGTCACGCTAGAGATACCCTATAGCATGGTATTTTCTTTATCCCTAGTGAGGTAACAAAGTAAGGTAAACACCCAAGTGACTCCAAAGGACCGTCCTTCCCGGAAAAATCACCCCCGTTACTCCAACTAATGCACACGTTCCCCCACACACGCTCTCATAAACATGCTTGATCATAACAAGTAAATAAGAACGATGTACATAATATACATCTACTCATACACTGAAATTAAAGAACAATTGCTATCTCATATATTACTCAAAGAAAGAACCACCACAAAAGTGATACAAAGATGGCCATAATCATGTTATGCAGCTCATATGGCGCTAAAACGATGAAGAATAATAGAGAGATACAATTAGCTACTGCCACAAACCCGTAGTCCAGAGGTGGACTACTCCCTCTTCATCATGGTGACGAAGGTAGAGTCGTTGGAGGGGATGGAGATCACACCGGCAGCGCCCCGCCGGAGTTTTCCCCTCCAATCTTTGATCTCCCAGGCTTCTATTTCGTGTTTTTGTGTTTTGGCGGTGCCCTCCTTCGTGAAACTCAGGGGAAACCTTTTTATAGATGGTTTTAGGTCAAGACGAATCCAACGAGATGAAGATCGACGATATCAGAGCAACGAGGTGGGAACGGGTAGGACCCACATGGCCCAGGCATCTGGCCGCGTGGGCCATGTCCGTTTGGTCCTCGTGGCTCCCCTGTTGCATCTCCTTCGCTCCTAAGTCTTGTTCCATGGAAAAAACTCGTTCCCCCAAAATTTTAGGTAATTTGGACTCCGTTTGGGTCCCTAGAAGTCAGAAACATTGAAAAAGAGGTATTCTGGTTTTCCCAGGTTAATCCAATAAAATTAGGGAACATGTGAATTATTCCCAATAATCATAAAAAGCATGAATATAACCAATATATGATGCAAATAAGGTGGAATACCAAGTGGTAAAATGCAAAGATCATGTATGCATTTTACATGCATCAACATCCCCAAGCTTAACCTATACTCGCCCTCGAGTATAAAGGTGACATTCATAGACATCGTTTTATCATAATATGTCCAAGCGGTACCATATTTGATATTCAACATCATGTCAAAGTACCTAAGGTTATACTCTGTTAATTCTTAATACTAGATTGCTTGAAGTGTATTCCTATCTAGTGGAGTATAAGTAAGATGTGGTGCATCATCTTTAAATTAGGACGTGATGCCCATATAAATATTATCAAGTTAACATAATAAAAATCATAACAATGTTTTGGTCATTCGTCTTGCGCTTAATGCCACCACAACTTTATGAGAGAGTAGATAAGTGAACCCATGAAACCCGATCCAATTTTAATCATAAGAAACACCTTTCCAACGCATGTACATGCACTTTTATTTTCAGCATTATTTTATTCCGAAAATACAAAAACATATTTACTTTCTTGCATACACATATAAAACCCAAAAATACCTTTCACGCATCATATTTACTTTATTGCATTATTATTTACTTTATTTGCATTATCATTGACGAAGGAATGACTCAATGGGTCCTCATCTTTGGCCTACATGGTTTTCGGCCCAGAAGCAAGCCCATCGAAGGGATGATGGAAGCCCACAAGAGTGCATAGATGGCGCAACTCACGAAGCCAAAGCTTGGTGTTTACTGCAAGGATTCGAAGGAGAAGACCTAGTTGTACTCCTCTTGGTCTAGGGTTTCCACCTACCATCAATCTGTAACCAACTTGGAGAACAATCCCGAGACCTAACCTTCACATATAAAAGGTTAGGAGGGAACTCTAAGATCTCCCTCTAGACATTCTTTAGCCTCGCCTGAGCACTCATAACCTCAAGAGCTCTCCACCTTAGGCTAGATCCAATCTACGCCACCATTGTAACACCTCCCTGTAACACAACATCAATACAAAGTCAGACAAGCAGGACGTATGTCTTTACCCTCTGGGGGGGGCAAACCAGGGTAAACTCTTGTGTGCCCTTGTACTTGTTTGACCACCGTCGAGTTCACCAGATTCCACGCCCTCTCCTCAAGCTTCGGCTTCATGGGCTGCGCCATCTGTGCACTCTTGCGGGCTTCCATCATCCCTTCGACAAGCTTGCTTCTGGGCTGAAAACCAAGTAGGCCAAAGATGAGGATCCACTGAGTCATTCCTTCGTCAGTATCATCATATTTTATTTTACTTACATTCACACCTTGTGCTTGACAACTACTCGGTGGAGTTGGGGACACAAGATAAGGAAACTGTTTTGTAGGTTGCTTAAAGAAGAACGACGAGAGCTTTCTCGACTGTTCCCCGAGAGTTCGATATTAAACCCCGAGTTCCCTCGTGGGAAAAATTTACTCTTGCTACAACACTCTGCACTTAGAGTCCCGACGAGTTGGCACCTTGCTTAGTGTCATCAAACGGGAATGCACCTACTCCTATGCCCCATATAGTCCATCAAGTCCCCCTCCCATGCTATATGTATCAAGTTTTACCAACTGGAATTTTTATGCTATATCATATTAGTATCTCTTCCACCCAACTATGGAGAATTATCAAAGATGAATACAAGCCACATGTTCCAGAGAATTTGACTCCAATAGAAGTGGTAGAAAATCAAATCAATGCATTTGCCTTGTTCATCATCCAAAAGTTTTTGACACTAGAGAAAATGGTGCACATTCGTCTGCTCGCAACCGCCAAAGAAGCTTGGAATCACATCACCAACGTGTTCATTGGAAATGCGAGCATTCAAAGCTCGAGGTTGTAGCAGGGCTCGCGACCTTGTCGTGGCCATGAAGGATCTTGGAGCCAAGCATGTGGATGATGGATAGATCAAGGGAAAGTTTGTTCAAGCCCTCTTGCCTTTTGAAGAATCCAAGTCAGACACCATCAAGGGAAGAGCAGACTATCATCAAATGTCTTGAAATAATGTGTTAAGTGATATCATTGCTATGTCTATCTAAAAAAAGAATGTGAATGATGCTCTTGCACATGCCCATGGACTTTTGCAAATCAAATCTAGCATTAAAGGCCGATGTGGAATATCAAGAAGAAGAAAGATAAGAGGAGGAGGAGGTGGAAGAAGAAGGTTGCCCCAAGGACACCAAGTATGCTTGGATTGAGCATATGGTGTTAACTTTGAGAGCCTTTCGGGGCAACAAAGGAATGAACTTCAAGCTAAATTTATCAAGAGTCAACTCAAGTGCATCCAATCCCAATAACAACTTGAGTGTGAAAAAATGCTACAATTATGGAAACTCCAATCACTTTGTAGTTGAGTGTTCCTATGAGAAGATAGAATATAATCGAGGAAAACTTATTTGCAAGGATAAGTCCAAGTCCTCCCCAAGAAAAAACTTTATCTAGACGAAGGCACCATGGTAGTGTTTGTGGTTCAAGAAGAGTACATGTCTAGAGATGAAGAAGAAGATCAACATGAGGAAGTGGGAGTGGCCTCCATCGCCATTGGCAAACCCATTCCATACACCTCTCCATTTGCCTCCCACCTCCAGCAATGCCGCATGCCTCATGGATCACACTATAAAGGTATCACATCCCATCATACCAACTGACTTATCTTTGATGGATTGTGTGGGGAGTGATGTGAATGAGGTTGAGGTAAATGTGTTTTCTTATCTAACATGAGTGGTGAGACCAAGAAGCATGTCAAAGCCTTTATGGGGCAACCAAATGAAGCCATGATCTTGTTGAAGAGAAAGAAGTATCTAGGCCTTGTTCGGTTAATCCCACCCTAACGAGGGTTAACTCGACAAATGTCCTAGATGAAGGACTTAGGATCGGGGAGATAGGGCGTCGGATGAACTCGAAGGTAAAAGTCAGTCAAACAAGCTGTGTATCGAAAGTAAATGTGGGTGTCGAACCTGGCTTGCTTTCAATCTATCCCTCACCGTCCCCTCCTGGCCCCTATATATAGATGGCCAAGTCTCGAGGATCGGGAGGGATCCGATACAGATTACAATATTGACATACGACATGAACTCGTATTTCAACTAGTATTACAATTGGGCCTAGCTAAATGAGCCTCAGGGGTACTCAACTGACAGGCTCTATTATCTATACCCTTGTCACACCCCGACTGGGATTTGTGCCCAAACCCCGTGGGTCGAACGGGATCGGCTTCGCCGGGAATTAATCCCAAACCACGCAAAAGAAGTGTTCGGTTAAACTCGCTCGGGATCCCACACCAGCCTAAATCCCCCCAATCCTGTCCATTTCACAGGGATTAAAAACATCTAGTCCCACCCCGTGGAACTATTCCCCGCGTGGTCATCCCGAATCGATACAGCAAAAAAAAGGCAATCACTCCTTTCTCTCTCGCATGATTTCGGGGCGATGCCAGCGGCGATGGAGGAACAGTGCCACGGCGACGGAGGGATGGCGCTGCAGGGACAGAGGGATGGCACCCAGGAAGGAGTCGACTTCCGCGGCACAACCAGCCTCGCTACCGACGCCGCCAAGGAGCCCGGCCCAAAACCCTAGCCTACGCGAGGCCCCCAACTTGTGCATACATGTCCAAGTTGACATCTTGTCTACAATCTTTCAGAAAAGGTTAGTTTCCCTGTTCTGATCATTATTTCTTTAGTCTAACGGGCACAATGAAGCTAGTTATTGTTTCCTGACTGCTAGATAACTATACCAGGAATTTGTTTTAGACCTTCATGTAAGATAAAGTGGTGACCTTTGAGTTAACACTTGTTTGCTCTTGGTTACATGTAGATTGTTGCCGACATGGCATGTCGCAGGTGTTCGGCATCACGGTTGGATGGCGACATGGCAGTGGTGTTGGCCAAGGCACTATGCTGCAACGACGCTTTGGATAAGTCATGTCACGGCATCCTCCGGTGGCCCTTACGTGCGATAGCGAGGGTGAGGAGATGTAAGGTGGTGGTGAGAAGGTGAGGGATACCCTATTATGTATCCGGTAACGAGGACATGTAAGGTGGTGGTACAGAAGGAGAAGCCAGCGAGCACTCACATGAGAAGTTTACATAGTACCTTCTTTGATGTATATTTTGTGTCAATTGTTCATGGCCAATTTAATTTGATTTGTATCTGGTGACGATGACACTTGATCATAGTACTCACCTGGCACGTTCAGTAATTAGAAGCACAAATTTTGATCATCGCAACTCCAGTTTGCTTGTTCTTGTTGGCCTTTTCAGCAATACATGTTGGACAGTGTCATTGTTTGTGAGAAAAAAAGCAGCAGCTCTTTATTATTTCCCTGTGTTGTTGGCTGATGGATGGGAGTAACCAAACAGAGTTTCAAATGCAAGGGATTGTGGGAATTGGTGGGGGAAAGGATTGGTGGGGTTCGGGTGACATGAGGGGGTCACCCCAATCCCTGCGTGGGTTGGATCCCTGTGTGGGTGAACCCGTAGCAATCAAACAAGGTCCGAGGAAGAACAAGATCTTAGGATAACACAGGAGGAGACCCCTAACATCGCAACGCTACTAGTGTCATAATCTGGATGTCTGCTCTGTTAGGTCAGGGCTCTGGCGATATGGTGGGCGACTTCGCCCTGCCGCCACCCCGGCCTTACGAGAGCCCATCGGAGCGTCGCAAGGCGGTAAGAGAGTCTATTCGGCGTACGTGCCGGGAGAGAAAGGGTCTGGAAGAGGAAGTCCGTCTCCAACACGGAGGCCTAGAGGCGGTGGGAACACCCATAAAACCCCACGAGTCCGAGATCTCGAAAATGAATCACCAGATCCCAGCCTCATCCGCGATCTACGATCCTGGGAGAGGTTCCGCTGTGTTACAGATTGAGTAGATCGAACCGGCGGAGATCGCCATGACTGGAGAAGGAAGCAAGGAGGGGATCGCATCTGGGGCAACACCAAGAAGGCCACCAGTGCAGAGATCAGAGGTACGTCAACAACAGATGAATCCAGGGTCTCAGCGACAGCTAGGGTTCTTGAGGGCGCCGCCTCGTAGTGGGGGTGATCAAGGGGGACTCGGTGGAGAGGCCTTCCCACCCGAAGCTATTTGGGGGTAGTTCATCTAGGCCTTATGCGGGTCAACGAGCGATCATGGACCTGGAAGCGGGCGCGATGGAGGATGGCAATTGGGATGACAGTATTATGGAGGAGGAGGAGCTAGGGTTTACACAAGGTCCTGCAACGCAAACTGGCGGGGTGGCTGACATGGAAGATGTGGTCCATCTGGAATTTGACGTGGATGAGGATGATGCTCAACCACTACCGCGTGAACCCAAAACCTGGAAGCTCATGGCAACGTATATGGCAAATCTTAAGCCCAATGTTAAAACCATGTTTAAGCGCTTTGCGGAGGATGTTTGGAGACTACGTACTGGCATCAGGTACTCAGAGCGTGGCAAGAATTACTTTATGATTACATTGTTCTCTGAGGGAGATTATGATTTTGTCATGCGCGGTGGCCCTTGGATTTTTCAAAAACATGCTCTGGTAGTCAAGGACTTTGCTGTGGCCTCGCGACCTTCTGAAGCAGTTTTTGACTCTGTTCCAATATGGGTGCGGATATATGATGTGCCTTGGGACAAGCAGAATAAAAAGTGGGGCATGAGGTATAGCAATGGCTTGGGGAAAGCAGTAGAGGTTGACGTGCCATTAGATGTGCAAGACATGAACGAATTTCTCTGAGTCCGGGTTGAGATCCCATATAACAGGCGCATCCAACCACAGCTGTCCACGGGGGTCAAAGGAAAACCGGGGTCGACGATGGTTTTCAAGCTGAAATATGAGAGGATTCCACATTACTGTGAACACTGTGGCTTCATGGGGCATAAGAAAGATGACTGCGAGAAGAAGCTTAGGGGAACACCTTCTCTGGACTATGAAGCATACCAGCTGCGGTGCAGCCCTTTTAAAAAGTTTGAACACCGGGCACACTTTGTTCCAGCTTCTAGCCAGGCCAATGCTAAGCGTGGTCTCAGCTTTGACAGTTTTGGATCAGCGGAGTCTCGCAAATCTGCATGGCCTGGGAGAGATCAAACCCCATGCCAGCCTTTCCAATAGATGAGGAGAGACCGACCAGCTTCACCTGACGGCATCGAGGACATGCCCCCATTAGAAGATGACCTACCCGCCTATGATGATGGGATGGTGCCGGTGGGTGCACATGATGGGTTTGATGACAACGAAGCACTTCGGATGGAGGAGGTCGATCAGAACTTGCTGCCCAAGGTTGACGCCATGCAGATGGGGTCCACTTCAAACCACCGCCATGCAATGTCGATCGGAAGAGAAAAGGAGCCCATAGTTCAATTTCTAGAAGAAGATGAGCTCCAGTCTAAAGCAGAGGAGGACGGCCAAGTCAATATTACGGTGAACAAGCATGTACTTGGTAACGTGATGCAAGCAATGAGTTTTGGTTCAGGAAGCAGGAGTGGATCTCTTGGCCCACATAGTAGTGATATGATACCCCCGATGAGAGGAATATCGAATCTGCAAGTTTCTTTTGGTTCAGTGCAAGACGTGACTATGACGCCGGCAGATACGGTGCTAAGGAAGCGTGCAGCGGATGATGAAGAAGTCCAGGGTGAGCATTTGGACCTTACCCTTGGTCTCAACTATGGAGGTGGGATGCTGGTAGACGGGAACCAGGAGGGAAGGCAAGAAGATCCACAGGCGCAACCAAGCGAGCATTTGATGATGGACGAAGGGAGGGACAGAAGGTTTGTCCGTACAGGTCATGTAAAAAAGGCGAGGCCAAATGTCTGGTCTCGCCAGGCGCCATGAATTGCCTATCGTTTAACTGTCGGGGGGCCGGGAATAACCCGACAGTGCGTGAACTTGTCTCACTTTCCCAGGTTTGGAGTCCTAAGTTACTTTTTCTTTGTGAAACTAGGCAGAATACAAATAAAATGCATCATTTGCGTCATAGGTTAGGTCTTAAAGGTTTTGTTGGCTTCAATAGTTCTGGTCTTAGTGGTGGCTTAGCTCTGTTTTGGCATGAAAGTCTTCTTGTAGAAATTCAATCAGTTAATGAAAGATACATTGATGTGTATGTGCGCGAGTCTCTGAACACGCCCCGTGGCGTCTTACGTGTGTTTATGGTGAGCCACGAGTGGAGGATCGTCATCTTATGTGGGATGCCCTTCGACACCTTAGCACTCTTTCTGATTTTCCCTGGCTGGTTGTCGGTTATTTTTAACGAAGCCTTATGGCAAGAGGAGCACCTCTCACACACACCGCGGGCAGTCAGTCAAATGGATGCGTTCCGGGAGGTTTTGTGTGATTGTGATCTTACTGACCTTGGCTTTTCAGGTGTTCCTTACACCTATGACAACAAAAGGCATGGACGTGCTAATGTGTGTGTGAGGCTTGACAGGGCGGTTGCGTGCCCGAGGTGGCGTGATGCCTATGCAGATACAAAGGTACAACATTTAGTATCTCCTCTATCTGACCATTGTCCGATCCTCGTGCAGGTTGAAAGAGAAGTAAGAATGCCGCGCAGACAGCCGCGTCGTCAATACGAAATCATGTGGGATAGAGAATCGGCCCTATCTGAAGGCATTTCCAATGCATGGAAGGATGCAGGGACTAAGTGTGACCTTGCTGATATTATGAAGGGGCTGAATGGGGTCATGAACACTTTTCAAACTTGGAGCAAAAAGAAGTTTGGTAACATTTTGCGTGAACTCGAAAATCAACAAAAGAAAATTGAGCTGCTACGTTTAGCCAACGCAGATCAGAAGGAGATTCAAAAAGCCTCTGATGATATGCAAGAGTTACTCTACAGGGAAGAAATGTTATGGCTCCAACGCTCCCGTATATCTTGGCTGAAAGAAGGTGATCGAAACACACGTTTCTTCCATCAGAAAGCAAAGTGGAGAGCTCAGAGGAATAAAATCAAAAAGCTTTAGGATGATGATGGGGTTTGGAAGGAAGCGCCATCGGAGATGGAGAGAATGGCCTCCTCTTATTTCAAGGAGATTTTCACACGTGACCCCTCTCTGAATGCAGATGCTATTATTAATATGACACAGGAAAAGGTCACTGTAGACATGAATGACGACCTATGCAAGGATTTCTCTGATGAGGAGATCAGCGATGCTTTATTCCAAATTGGCCCTCTTAAAGCCCCAGGTGTTGATGGTTTCCATGCTCGGTTTTATCAGCGTAACTGGTCTACGATTAAGGCTGAGGTAATAAATGCTGTTAAACTGTTTTTTGCAACTAACCGTATGCCGGAGGGGGTTAATGATACAGCGATTGTGTTGATCCCCAAAGTGGATCAACCTGAGAAGATAAAGGAATTCCGGCCTATTAGTCTCTGCACAGTGGTCTACAAGCTTATTGCAAAATGCATGGTGAATAGGTTAAGACCAATCTTGGGTGATATTGTGTCTATAAATCAAAGTGCCTTTGTGTCTAGCAGGTTGATTACTGATAATGCCTTAGTTGCTTTTGAATGCTTGCACTTTATTGAACAGAATACAAATATGAGCAAGAATTTTTGTGCCTATAAGCTGGATTTATCTAAAGTTTACGACATAGTGGATTGGGATTTTCTAAAGAAAGTGATGCAAAGGTTAGGTTTCTCTCATCGTTGGGTGGACTGGATAATGTCATGCGTAACCTCGGTGAGATATCAAGTTAAATTCAATGGAAACCTCCTAGATTCATTTTCTCCTTCTCGGGGCCTCCGGCAAGGTGATCCTCTCTCTCCATTCTTGTTTCTGTTTGTTGCTGATGCGTTATCGACATTGTTACAGAAGGAAGTGACTGATGGTGGCATTGTTCCCTTGAAAATATGCCGAAGAGCCCCAGGTGTTTCCCATCTTCTTTTTGCGGACGATAGCTTGTTATTTTTCAAAGCTAATGGGGAACAAGCGGCTAAGATTAAAGAAGTCCTAGAAATCTATGCTTCGAGTACAGGCCAACTAATCAACCCAAACAAGTGCTCTATTATGTTTGGCGATTCTTGTCCAGTGGAAATACGTGGCACAGTTAAAGACACTATGAATGTGTCACAAGAAACTTTTGAGAAGAAATACCTAGGCCTTCCTACGTTAGAAGGCCGTATGACGAGTGACAAGTTTCAGAGTCTACAAAACCAGTTGGCTTCATGCCTGGTGGAGTGGGATGATTCACATAAATCACAGGCGGCAAAGGAAGTGCTTATTAAAGCAATAGCACAGTCTATCCCGGTGTATGTCATGAGCGTCTTTAAATTGCCTTTGGGTTTGTGTGATGAGCTTACCAAGATGATTCGTCGTTATTGGTGGGCTGCACAAAATGGTAAGAGAAAAACTCACTGGGTTGCTTGGGATATCATGCTGAGACCGAAAGATTATGGCGGGATGGGTTTTTGAGATATGAGATTGTTCAATCAAGCTTTGCTCACTCGTCATGCGTGGCGCTTAATACAGTACCCTGACACCCTATGTGCCCAGCTGCATAAGGCTAAGTATTACCCCAATGGCTGTCTAACGGATACAGTGTTTACAGGGAATGGCTCTTCCACTTGGCATGCTATCGAACATGGTCTGGAACTGCTGAAACAGGGAGTTATTTGGAGGGTAGGCAATGGTGCAAATATTCGTGTTTGGAGGGACCCTTGGATCCCACGTGATGGAAATCACCTACCTGTGTCGGAGCAAGGGAGGTGCCGGTATCGTTGGGTTGCAGACTTCTTATTGCCAGATGGTGCATGGAATTTGCAACGGCTGAACCAATATTTCCAACAAGAAGATGTTGCAGAAATCCTTAAGATACACACGTCTCGACGAAATGAGGATGATTTCGTCTCCTGGTACCCTGAGAAATTGGGTATCTTCACGGTTAAATCAGCCTATCGGTTAGCTCTCCATAAGCAGATGATGCAGCAGGATAGAGGTGCCTCTAGTTCGCGCCCTGATGGTCTACGACCATTTTGGAGACTGATTTGGAAATGCTCGGTTCCGCCCAAGGTCCGATTGCTAGCTTGGAAAATCTGTCGTAATGCCCTCTCAACGCAACCGAACCTTGTCAGAAGACACATGGCTACTATAGGAACTTGTCAAATATGTGGAATGGAGGAAGAGTACTCCTACCATGTCTTTATGCGATGCCCACATGCTCGACAGCTTTGGCTCTCAATGAAGGAGGTGTGGCCGCTGCCTGATGAGGAGAAGTTGCAAAACTCGGGGACCGGGTGGCTGACTACCTTGCTACAATCTATTCCAGAGAAACAAATCGCCCCTTTGCTCATGACCCTCTGGCGCATTTGGCATGCGCACAATGAGATCACACACGATAAGCCGTGTCCGTCTATCGAAGGTTCAAGGCGCTTCCTTGTAAGTTACTTGAACTCTCTCCTTCTAACCAAGCAGTTCCCTGCTGCAGATATTATGAAAGGAAAAATGGTGATCGACCTGGATAGAGGGTTCAGCCGTGCACCTAGGGAAGAGGTGCTGAAGAAGGACAAACCAAGGTGGTCGAAACCACCACCTGGGGCTGCAAAACTGAACGTTGATGGCTCGTTTGCGAGTAATGGCGCGGGTGTTGGTATGGTCCTTCGTGATCACACGGGCCAAGTGATTTTCACGGCATGTCGCTCGATGAATCACTGCCGAGACGCTTCTGAAGCTGAACTGATGGCGATTGAGGAAGGGTTACTACTGGCTATGCAATGGTCGAACCTGAAGATTTTGGTGGAATCCGACTGTGCTGTTGCAGTCGAGATGATTAATGGAAAGAACCCCAATATCTCAGTCTATGCTTTTAGAGTTACTGCTACTCGTGATCTTCTACAGGAAAGAGAGTCTTCTTTAGTTAAAATTCCGCGTGATTGCAATTCAGTTAGCCATGAACTTGCAAAAATGGGTAGAACCCTGGCTAGAACTGAGCTCTGGCTTAACGCTTCCCCCCTGGAACTAGCGTCGGCCATTGCTTCTGATTGTAATTCTTCTGTTTATGTTTAATAGATTACTTTTCCCCGCAAAAAAAAGGAGGAGACCCATAGTGGTCTTGATGAATCATGCAATTTGGATATTGCCAAGTTAAAAAATGATGATATTGCTCAGTCTGTTGCTAAAGCTCGAGCTAAGAAAATTGAGAAACTTGGATAATCGGTGCAGAGACAACCAAACGGCCACGCAGCGCAAACAAACCAGCTAGCTGCACACTCTCCCCTCCCAACCTAGGGTTTCCGCCCAAATCGTGTAAAAATCGACTTGAAGATTCGCGAAACCCGCAACGATGGCCACCACCGTCCACCCCCACTCCCCGGACTCAACAGCCACCACCACCATCACCACGCCTCCCCTTCCTCCTCCTCCTCCTCAGGAGAACCAGCCCTCCCCCGCCGATGGTCCCGACCCCGCCGCCGTGTCCGGCAGTGGCGGCGGCGGCGAGATCCCGGCGCTCGACCAGCATCTCGCCGTCGCCGACGGCGCCGGCGTTGCCGAGGAGGGGAAGGCGGCCCCCGGCGGCGGGAAGCTGGTGGCCGAAGCCGCGCGCAAGTACGCGGCGCCCCGATCGTCGCGGTTCCACGGCGTCACCAGGTGGGCAAACCCTAGCTAGGGCGGAGTCACTGTTCATTCACAGGGCTCGCTGCTGACTCGACTGTCTCTGTTTGTCACTGGCGGAACAGGCTCAAGTGGAGCGGCAAGTTCGAGGCGCACCTCTGGGACAACACCAGCCAGGTCGAGGGCCGCAAGCGCAAGGGCAAGCACGGTGAGTAGCTTTGCAGCCTCACATTCCTTTCTAGTATCTTGCCTGCTCACTGCGGAGGCTTCTGATTGTTCACGGCTCCTCTCTGCTGTATAGTATATCTATGGAACTGCCTGTGGTTTAACTTGGAATGCAGAGAGCGCACTGATCAGTTATCAGTGGCAATCCGCTACTGTTAAATGCACTAGGCCGGTGACACGCCTAGCACGTCATGGCTGACGAGTCGGCTAGATGTGCACCTAGAACTAGGAGAGCACGACAGGTGACGAGGGATTATCTCACCTCTGCGTGCACTTAGGTGGGCGAGGCGGCAGCGTTGTAGGATAACGATATTAACTTATATCACTCTGTTCCATAATATAAGCCTTTTTAGCAAACTATTGTGTTCCAGTTGTTAAAAGCGGACTAGCTCGTAATGCTTATATAGCATGATGCTTGGATTTATGTATGTGTATGGGAGACATGACCACATCACTGTTCGATTGATAAGATGGATTCATGATATTCACTTTTATGTGACATTGAAAGCCTTTGCTCATATATTATGATAAAATCGTGTGCAAATACGCTTTGTTCATAAGAGGAAAGCGGTATTATTGGATATCTCTATCTAGCTTTGCTCTTCTTTCTGTAAAATGGAACATTGTGGCACTACTTCCCGTCATTCTCCTTAACTGATTGTTTTTCTTTGAATTTTCTGCATGGGATTGATTTCTACCTCTGACTGCAATGTGGTTCTTCAGTCTACTTGGGTAACTTATGCTGCCTGGTATCATACACCAAGTTTGTCTCGAACATAAAGCAGCTCAATTTAATCATCATTTTGGCAATACAGGAAGTTATGTTACTGAAGAGAGTGCTGCAAGAGCGCATGACCTTGCAGCTCTTAAATATTGGGGCATAAGTCAACACACCAAACTGAACTTCAACGTAAGAACTGTTTTGCAGATTTTTGTGTATTGCGAGGGGCTGTTATACAAGCAAGTGGAATCGATATAACTCATAATTCTTCTCCAGGTTTCTGATTATGAGAAAGAAATTGAGATCATGAAGAACATGAACCAAGATGAATTTGTGGCCTACATAAGGAGGTTTGTTTCTTAGTTGAATATAGCTGATTTAAAACCATTGTGCTATTTTTGTAACTGTTCCGTTTATGATTATTTCAGGCAGAGTAGTTGTTTCTCAAGAGGAACTTCAGCATACAGGGGTGTAACTAGGTGCTATTCTATGCTTCATGAAAATATATTAGTAACTATCCAGTCTGCTGAAATAAATTAGTAGGATTTTATTCCCCTTTGTTTCTTCCTGCAACTGAAGTATTTTCTGTTATGTTAAAACTATGTAAACCTTATCTCTGTGCCAATACCATCTAATTAGTAGGATTTTAATCCCTCTACCAATCTCTGCATGTTCTGTTGCAAGCCTGCAACTTTATCTAATCACTTGAACTAAACAGGCGAAAAGATGGTAAATGGCAAGCACGAATTGGTAGGATTGGTGAGAGTAGAGACACCAAAGACATCTACCTTGGTACCTTTGGTGAGTGCTATTTCTAGCAATTGCTGGCATTTACATCACAGACTATTTCTTGTGAGAGAATCACCTTGATTTGTAAACTTGTTTGAAATTAATAAATAATTGAACTTGGTTCACAGAAACTGAAGTGGAAGCAGCTGAAGCTTATGACCTAGCAGCAATTGAGCTCCGTGGTGTCCATGCTGTCACCAACTTTGATATCAGCAACTACTGCGAAGAGGGTTTAAAGAGACTTGAAGCAGGCTCATCCGAGGTAGCAAACCTGGACGATCAACCAGAGGTCCCAAAGAGACTTGAAGCAGGCTCATCCGAGGTAGCAAACCTGGAAGATCAACCAGAGGTCCCAAAGAGACTTGAAGCAGGCTCATCCGAGGTAGCAAACCTGGAAGATCAACCAGAGGTCCCAAAGAGACTTGAAGCAGGCTCATCCGAGGTAGCAAACCTGGAAGATCAACCAGAGGTCCCAAAGAGACTTGAAGCAGGCTCATCCGAGGTGGCAAACCTGGAGAATCAACCAGAGGTCCCAAAGCTAGCTGGACAATAGATATTAGAATAACATGTAAATTATTTCGGTAACTTTGCTTTGTCTTTTTTCATTGATGGTCATTAATGTTTTCTCCTTTTCTCTTTAGAGTGACTTTTCTCCTTTCAGCTTTTCTGTACCTTTTTTTCAAGGGAATCTTGGTGCGCCTTGTTGACTGTGTGTGGTATTTATCAGCTCCAGACTAGAACCGTCTGATGTTGTACTCTGTAATCTGATGTAAACTATATAAAAATCTTTGATGGTTTGTAAAAACGACAATGCAATGGGAAGATCAGTGTTTTAATTTTTGTTACTTGCTTTCATTCTGTAACTCCACTTGGTGTTACATTCCACTGCCCTGATGTAAACTATACACAAGCCTGTTACGTTGTTATCTCTAGGTTGTGACAAACGTTGGTGATTTGACTGTAACGTTACAAATAAAGCCCCATTTTTTAGAACAGCATGGAAGTTTGAAGTTCTTCCGAGTAAGAGTAACCGGACATGTATTAAAAAAGTACACATTTGGGTTTCATCGTGGAATCACTAGCACTAAAATACTGTAGTAAGAAAACAGTTACACATGATATCTAGTTTTCTACTGGAGCACTAGATGTATGTACCAGCTCAGTTCCTCGGCAGTATAAATTGAACTGCAAAAACGTCTTCTATTTGGGAACGGAGGAAGTATCTTCCTTTCTTCTTACTGGCTGTTCCTCATAAAACAAAGGTTGAAATGGATGTGACATCGAGTCACGGGGGTGTTCCAAGCGAATCATTATGCTTGGACACGACATAGTTAATACTTCTCTGATGTTCTCTTTGTCCTTCATCAGTTGCTCCGGCCATCGCTGCAGCTAAGGTCGAGCCTTCGCACTTCCATCTTCCCGTTCAGTGCTAGTGCAAGGACATCGTGCTCTTCTACATACCACAGCTCTGATACCTTCGCCTGAAACAGTTTTCAGATGTAGACTAACTAGTGAACGATGATGTGCTTGCAGTTCAGGATAAATGTACACGATACACTGCAATGAATTTTACCTGGAAGCCACGGATCTTCCTGTTAACTTGTGCAACGAGGTCATGGAAGAATTTGATGTGATCAAAAGATGATGCGTTCTCCTACAAGAGTGTAGAACAAATGTTTAAAGATTGGTGCCACATGAGATTAAGAACAGTTAAAAAGAGCAGTGTGATGCCAAATACACGGTTAATTCGAATTAGCAGGCTTAGTGCATGAATATATTGAAGAATCTTGCTAGATCACAGACTAAAGCAAAACATCATGTGCCCGTCCCCAAAGAACTCAGATACATAAAATAGCAAATTTAAGTGAGATTCTAGGGAGCTACCTCTTGTGAAAGCTTAGGAGGTCCCAAGATCCGCGCAAAGGATGTGTGAAGCAGAACAGGGTCATACTGTTACAAGCAAAAATCAGCTTAGTGACCAAATCACCGAGAAGTGAGAAATACAAAGTCAATAGCAATCATAAATAAGTATGTAAAACCTCTAAAATAAATCCTGAACACTGAACTTAGTACAATGATGAGGTCAATTAGTAGACGGAATTTTTGTGCTCTCCTCAATGCTGGTCATGTTAAGATGATGCTATCTGTTAAAAATGGACCAGGTCAGGTTTCCAATAGTTGCTCTCACCAATTGCTTTTGAGGTGCACGAGGGAGAGCTTCTCTCAATTTTGAACGGATGTCGGCAGGATCTGTACCAGATTCAACCTAAAAATAGCAAAATAATTTATCCTATTTCAGTCTGAATATTCAAGTAGAGGATGAAACACTAAGGTTACATGTACACCAAACAAACATGGATGTACAAAATGTCATCTGGATGCAGAATAAGGTGTTATAAGAGATCCAAACCTGCCACAGACCAAGAAGAACTCCAGTTGATGTCAAGACCACTTGATCCAAAACAATTTTAAGGGGACACGCAGCCTTGGTAACTCTTTTTACAGCGTCGACTTCAGCTTCAATCTCAACAATACCACACAGAGATACATCAGTAAAAAGTTTTAATCTCATGCTCACACTAATCACAATCGGATGACATATTTACCTCATCCTTGGTTGCTAAGACTGGCTCCAGGTGATGGGAGGCATGAAACATGCTGAAGTGATACATGCTCGAATTTTGGAACCAGATAACTGGCAATAAATAATGATCCAGGCAAAGTAAATCAAAATCCAGTGCTTAAACAAAGCTGCAGCTTTAAGTTACAAAAAGATAAAATACATCTAGAAGACCAGACCTTCCAGCCGATAATTTCTATTCATAATTATTGGAATACAGAAGAGGTAACAACTGAATGTAGTGAACATAAATTATATCACGGACAGTCATCCTCGGAATCACCAGATGAAATTATAAGACTAGTGTTTCAAGGATCACGTAGCAAAACCTTACCTTTGTCAAAATAAGGAAGAAATACTTCCTTCACAGCCATCCTGCAAGCACAAATCATATTCGATTAGCTCGGTTTTGCTCCCATTTGCAAGGAAAGAGCAATATTGCCATCTCTGATAGGCCTATTGCAGCTAAATCAAATTCAGATCAGCAACAACCCTCACAATGGCAGCTGGCTCGCAACGAAATCTCATCACTTACGATATCACGGTGGCGAACTCTGGGTCCAGGTAGAGCACGTTTGCACGCACCGGCGGGTCGGCGGCCTGACCATCAGTAGTCACATTTTTAGAAATATCACGCATGCCATGCGCAGCACAAGGCGAGAGCAGGGGACGGATAAGATAAACCTTCACCTTGAGCTTGGGCACGACGGCGCCGTCTCTGACGTCGAAGAGGTCCGAGAGCGCGAGCGACTGCGACGTCTCGCCGCCCTTCAAGAACGCGGCGCCGCGCTCTTCGAGGTCCCGCGCCATCCTGCCGTACAGCTCGGCACGCCGGGACGACACGGAGGTCCCTGTGGCAACCAAGAAAAAGAAACAAAAATGCGCATGATTTCACAACCTGGCACACTAGAGAAGGTGGAAGAAGACATACCAGAACCGGAGGGGGAGGAAAAGATGAAGAATTGCTAGGGAAACGGGCGGGGTGGGGGGAGGGAGAATTACGAGGGGTTGCGGTAGCATAAGGGTCCATGGGCGGACGGCGCTGGAGGAGGAAGAGGAGGATGAGGACGGCTGCCGGTAGGAACCAGACGGCGCTGGCCGGAGATCTGAAGCGGGTGGTGCTGATAGGGGCTTTCGTGGCCATCCCAGGCAGTCAGTCAGTCAGGCGTGCGTGTGTTCAGGTGTGCGCTCTGTCTATCTTCTTCTAGTGGCATCTAAACATATAATTGACTCTACGGGGGCTCTCACGGTGAAAAAAGTTAATGTCCATCTGTCAGCGAACCGCTGTCCGACGACCACGCTACTCAAGGCCCAAGAAGGAAAAGCAGCCGGGCCCGTCAGCTGCCGGCCCGTCTGCGCGACTGAGCGTTAGCACGTCACCATATATGTAACGCGTTAGCAAACGGATGAGGTTGGCGAGAGAGAAACGGCTGAGGCCGATGTCTAGATTCTGACTTGATCCCTCGAGATCGAGATCGTTGTAATACTCGTACTTGAATTCTGGATGATATGAGAGAGATCCTAGTCGATGCCTAACAATCTGGTATCAGAGCCCTACCTCAATCCACGCCAGAAATTTTTTCCCCAATCCGAATCTGGATCTCCTGTACCCCCCTCCAAACCATCCCCGAACTCGCCAATTCACCAGAAATCGAGCCATGGCGCTTGAATCCTACTCCAAGGAAGAGATGCTGGATGCGATGCACAAGCTCATCGAGGAGCAGCGGCAAACGGCGCAGGCGGCGCTTGAGGAACATCGGCAGGCAACTCGGGACTCGCTGCAAGAGCATCATCGATCTACCACCGAGGTGCTGAACGAGATCCGCGCCGATCTCGGGGACATTCAACTTCGTCTCGAGCGCGGCGCCTCCAAGGCGGCGACAGTACCGGCGGCGTCCCTGTCTTCATCACCTCCGACGCCGCGGGATGCGCAATGTTGTCCAAATGGGCGCGGCGATGACAAGCAAAACCGGGGGAAGGTTCTGGAGACCCCGGGTCTCTACGTACCTCCTCCGGTAAGAGGTGCGCATCTCGCTCGATCTGCCCCATCGTTTTCATCTGATGATTCGCACACACACTACCGATCGATTCCAAAAATTGATTTTCCGAAATTCGATGGTGCCTGTCCGAAATTGTGGCAACAACGCTGCGAAGATTACTTTTCCTTGTATGGTACCCATCGTTCGATGTGGATCACCATAGCTACCATGCAATTTGAGGGAGCTGCGGCACGCTGGTTACAATCCGTACAGCGTAAAATTCCTCACACCACCTGGGACGAATTTTGCGGCTGGATTGTAACTCGATTTGGTCGCAATCAACACCAAGCCCTACTCCGACAACTCTACCATATCTACCAGAATGATACAGTGGTGGATTATGTTGATCGATTTGCCTCCCTAATCGATCAACTATCTGCTTATGAGCCAAACATTGATAATCTGCACTACACCACTCGATTCCTTGATGGCTTGCGTCCACACATTCGTGCTATTATCACTCTGCAGCGTCCTGGCGATCTCGATACTGCCTATTCTCTCGCTCTGTTGCAGGAAGAGGTGGGTGACACCCGGAGCGCGACTTTTCCTCCTCGCCAGTACCAGTTACCAGCAGCCCCACCAATGTTGGCACTACCGGCTCCTCGAAGGCTTCTACCATTACCAGCTCCACCAACAATTGCACCTGCGTCTGATAACCGGCCAACGGTACAAGCCGGTTCGTCTGTTGCACCTCCGGGACAAACTTCGGCTGACAAATGGGCTGCTCTTCGTCAGTATCGCAAAGCTCGTGGTCTGTGCTTTACATGTGGTGAGAAGTGGGCAAGAGATCATTAGTGCAAACCCACTGTTCAGTTACACGTGATTCAGGAAGTTTTGGACATGTTTCAACCTGACGCTGCAGAACTGGAAACGGACTCTATTCCTGATTCACAAGCTGAGTTACAATTGATGCTGGCCGACACAGTGCTCAAGGACCCAAGTTCACTGACTTTCAAGGTTTCTGCTGTTATCCAAGACCACTTAGTTCAGTTGTTGATAGATTCGGGAAGTACACATTCCTTCCTCAACAGCAAGTTCATATCTCTGTGCTCTGATGTATCCACTCTGGATCAACCATTGCGAGTTAAAATAGCTGATGGAGCTCTTATGTCCTGTGATAAAGGATTACTGAATTGTCCTTGGAACTGTGCAGGTCAAACATTCACCAGTCACTTCAAATTCTTACCACTTGGCACATATGAAGGTATTCTGGGTCTTGATTGGCTTACCAGACACAGTCCTATGAAAATTGACTGGGAAGAGCAATAGATGTCCTTTGACTATCAGGGTGCTTCTGTCACAATACAAGGGCAAAACCCTAGCAGTTTTGCCTGTACCATAGTGGAACTCACTCTCTTGCATGAATCTGATACTCTTTCTCCCTCAGTACAGGCTGAAGTGAAGCAAATTTTGGAGGAATATCAGTCTGTATTTGCAGAACCAACAAGTTTACCACCTAGGAGATTTTGTGATCACACTATACCCTTGATTGCAGGAGCACAGCCTGTCAACAAAAAGCCCTACAGATATACTCCTCAACTTAAGTCTGAGATAGAAAGGCAGATCAAAGAAATGCTGGACAGTGGGGTAATTCAGATCAGCAATAGTGCATTTTCTTCCCCTATCATTTTAGTGCGCAAGAAAGATGGTAGTTGGAGAATTGTGGTCGACTACAGACACTAGAATGCCTTAACTGTCAAAAGTAAATATCCTGTGCCAGTAATTGATGAATTACTGGATGAGTTAGCTGGTGCTCGATGGTTTTCCAAGTTGGATTTACGTGCTGGATATCACCAAATCAGAATGGCACCAGGAGAGGAGTTTAAAACAGCCTTTCAAACTCATCATGGCCAGTTCCAGTTTAATGTGATGGCTTTTGGTCTTACTGGTGCCCCAGCAACTTTCCTTAGTGCTATGAACTCGACCTTGGCACCCTTTCTGCGCAAGTTTGTCCTGGTCTTTTTCGATGACATACTTATATATAGCTCCAATTATGAAGATCATCTGCAGCATCTCTCTCTCGTTCTGCAGAAACTGCAAGCAGACCAGTGGCAAGTGAAATTCTCTAAATGTGAGTTTGCGCAACAAAGCATCACTTATCTAGGTCATGTTATTTCAGCAGCTGGTGTAGCCACTGATCAATCCAAGATTGCAACTGTTCGTGACTGGCCAGTACCATCCAACACTAAAGAACTCAGAAGCTTCCTTGGTCTTTCAGGCTATTATCGAAAATTTGTCAAGAACTATGGTGTGCTTGCTAAACCACTCACTAACCTGTTGCGCAAAGGAGTACTGTTTGTCTGGACAGCTGAAACCGAGCGTGCTTTTCAGCTACTGAAGGAATCACTGATTACTGCTCCAGTCTTGAGTCTACCAGATTTCACCAAAGTGTTCACTGTCGAAACTGACGCTTCAGACATTGGTATAGGTGCTATCTTATTGCAGGACAACCATCCAATAGCTTTTGTGAGCAAATCCTTGGGTCCAAAAACACGGGGTTTGTCCACCTATGAGAAAGAGTACTTGGCAATTCTTCTCGCCATTGATCAGTGGAGGCCTTACCTACAGCATGCAGAATTTCGTATTATCACTGACCAACGCAGTCTGGCACATCTCTCGGACCAGCACTTACACACTCCCTGGCAACACAAAGCATTGACGAAAATGCTAGGTCTTCAGTACACAATTGTGTATCGAAAAGGGTCAGAAAACACGGCAGCGGATGCTTTGTCTCGTCGTCCTCAACCGATGGGTACCTTGGCAGCAATTTCATCAGTACAAGCCACCTGGCTTCAAGAAATCACAGAAGGGTACAAGACTGATACCACTGCACAAGCAAAAATGACACAATTGGCTATATCTCCGGCTACTGGCGGTGACTTTACACTCCGGGATGGTCTCCTTCGTCATCGAGGGCGCATCTGGTTGGGTAACAACATTTCCCTTCACAAACGAGTCACAGCAGCTCTGCACGACAGTCCTACAGGTGGCCATTCAGGGTTTCCAGTAACTTATCGATGGATCAAGACTCTCTTCTCCTAGCCCTTGATGAAACAATTCATCCGTCGTGCTGTACAAGAATGTTACACCTGTCAACGTGCTAAACCTGAGCGTGTCCGCTACCCTGGTCTTCTGCAACTTCTGCCAGTTCCGCAAGCTGCCTGGGAGATTGTTTCCATGGATTTCGTTGAAGGCTTTCCGAAATCTGGGCGTTTCGACGGTGTACTCGTGGTGGTGGACAAATTCTCGAGGTATGCCCATTTTATTGCCATTTCGCACCCCTACACGGCCGCCACCGTCGCGCGTCTTTTTCTGGATAATATCTTCAAATTGCACAGCATGCCGCTGTCAATCATCTCCGACCGCGATCGCATCTTCACCAGCGCCTTCTCGCGGGAGCTGTTTTGTCTCACTGGCACCAAATTGCGTCTCAGTTCCTCTTACCACCCCCAAACTGACGGCCAAACTGAGCGTGTTAATCAGTCCCTCGAAGCCTTCCTCCGCTGTTTTGCCCAAGCTTGTCCTCAACGCTGGGCGCAGTGGTTATCTCTGGCTGAGTACTGGTATAACACCAACTGGCACTCTGCTCTCAACAAATCTCCATTCGAGATCCTTTACAATCATCCACCCCGTCATTTTGGCTTGGTGCCGTCCGATGCCTGTGCTGTCACTGATCTACAACAGTGGCTGGATGAACGCAATACTATCTTGGCGCTCCTTCGACAGCAACTTCTCAGAGTACAACAAAAGATGAAATCTGCTGCCGACAAGAAACACAGCTTTCGTGAATTTGCTGTGGATGATTTGGTGTTTCTGAAACTCCAGCCCTATATTCAGAATTCAGTGGCTCTTCGTTCCAATCAGAAGCTGGCTTACAAGTACTATGGGCCCTATCGAGTTCTGGCACGAGTGGGCAAAGTAGCTTATCGCTTGGATCTTCCAGCTACCAGCCGCATCCATCCTGTGATCCACGTTTCTCAACTCAAACGTGCCATTGGCCCAGGTGATCAAGTACAACCTATGTTACCTGTCAATAATCCTGGTCTGCAGGTACCATTCAAGGTTCTTCAACGCCGTGTCTGTCGCAAAGGGGGTTCGAGCATTTCGCAGGTGCTCGTTCAATGGTCTGGCATGACCGAAGACTTGGCGACCTGGGAAGATTCGGAAGCTCTTCGACAACATTTTCCTGCTGCAGACGCTTGGGGACAAGCGTCGTCTCACGGAGGGGGGGGGGTTGTCAGCGAACCGCTGTCCGACGACCACACTACTCAAGGCCCAAGAAGGAAAAGCAGCCGGGCCCGTCAGCTGCCGGCCCGTCTGCGCGACTGAGCGTTAGCACGTCACCATATATGTAACGCGTTAGCAAACAGATGAGGTTGGCGAGAGAGAAACGGCTGAGGCCGATGTCTAGATTCTGACTTGATCCCTCGAGATCGAGATCGTTGTAATACTCGTACTTGAATTCTGGATGATATGAGAGAGATCCTAGTCGATACCTAACACCATCGAGCCCTTAGAGCGAAATCCTGCCGTCAGATCGCAACGAGTCTTTTTTACCCCTGAAACAGTAATTTGCGTCCAATGTTACTGGGCCATCAACACTCAACATAGGCTTTTGTCTCACACACATTATTCCGTGGGGTATGCAAGGAGTAGCTGGGTCCGAATATCCCTCCGCAGCCGCGTAACCCAATCCCCACCCACCCACGCCCGTCCTCCCCCAATCCCCACCCACATCCTTCCTCGCCCAATCCCTTCCCTCTCCACATCAGACCCCGCGCCTTCTTCTCTAGCATGACGTTTGTCCTCGTCGATAGGAGGAGCATGGCAGCAACCATCACATCGCCTGGAGCATCACGCAAGGGATCGACCATCGGAGCTCTTCCACCAAGCCCCTCCTTCGTTGACCTCGATCACCCGCCAGTGAGAAGGAAGAGTACGATCGCCGGGAGATGAAGAAACCCTAGCATGAACTATGTGTTAAATAAAGATGGTTATGTCTTACTTATGTGTTGAATATTAGTTCTCTCTTTTGATATTGTCTGAAGACAGGGATGGAAGAGGGGATTAATTCTAGAGACATGGTAGTGATGAGCGTTGCAAGTGCCACTCTCACGTAGATCCATTGCCATGTGGCTAGAGGAGGATTAAAGGGGACTCACTGAGCCTATCCATGACCATGGGAACAATGGGAACCCCTTAATTGTGGTGTGTTGTGGTGGTTTATCGGGTATGACTGATGTGGTCGTGAGGGGCGGTTGATGCTAATGATTTGTCAGCAATCACCCATCTAGGAGCTCCTCCCATATAAAATACACAAGGCAAGGGATTAGTGCCAATAACCATCTTGTTAAATACTTAGAATAAATGCTAGTGGTGTATTCAATACTCCCGAAGAACGCTTTCACCCACCCAGTTTCATTCTCTTTTACATCGAGCTATTCTTTTTCTTGCTAGTCACTTTAATTTACTTATTTATTGTTTCGTTCATCTTGCAAACACACTTATTATTCCTACTTGAAATCAAAGATAGCTTTCAAGCATACTTTGGTGAATAGTAACAAAGAGCATCCTAAAACTACAGCCGGTAGGCTCTCTGTGGGATCGATATCTTTATTTGAAACTAGCTATACCGACCTGTGCACTTGCAGACATCAATCTATTTCTGGCACCATTGTCGGGGAGATAAGCGCTGTTGGCTTTTGATCTTAATTATTATTCATTATTGTTTTGCTAATTATTATTTACTAGTTTCAGGTAGTCACCATGTGATGACACTAAGCAAGGTGCCACTGTTGGGACTCCAAGTACAGAGTGTTGTAGCAAAAGTAAATTTTCCCCATGACGAAACTCAGGGTTAATATCGTACTCTCGGAGAACAGTCGTAAAAGCTCTCTTTGTTCTCGTTAGGAAACCTGCAAAACAAGCTCCTTGCCTTTGTCCCTAACTCCACCGAGTGTTTGCCAAGCACAAGATGTGTATGTAAGTAAAATAAAATAATGATGTAAATAAATAAATATACAATAAAATAATTATGGTGCGGGAAAGGTAAACTAAACTAATATGCAACTAAATTAATGCGGTAAAGGTGTTTTTGGATTTTGTATGTAAATGCAAAAAGTAAATATGTTTTTGTATTTTTGGAATTAAGTAGTGCTAAAAATAAAAGTGCGAGTGAAAGTGCTGGAAAGGTGTTTCTTATGATTAAAACTGGACCGGGTTTCATGGGTTCACTTGTCTACTCTCATAAAGTTCTGGTGGCATTAAGTGCAACTTGGATGACCGAAATATTGACATGGTTTTTATTATGTTAACTTAATAATATTCATATGGGCATCACGTCCTAAATTAAAGATGATGCAACACATCTTACTTATACTCCACTAAATAGGAATTTCACTTTAAACAATCTAGTATTAAGAATTAACAGAGTATAGCCTAAGGTACTTTGACATGATGTAGAATATCAAATATGTTACCGCTTGGACATATTACAATAGAACCATGTATATGAATGTCTCTCAGAATTTTTAGCTGTCACAAAAAAAAGTAACACATGCATTCTTTTTATCCCTAGTGAGGTAAGCATAGAATTGGTAAACACCATATCAGATCATGAATACTATTCACTTGGACTACTACTACCTAGTTACTCCATCTAATATACACCATCCCCCTCTCGCTCTCTCGCATACATGTTGGATCAGAACAAGTAATAAAGAATGGGATAATAATATGCATCTACTCATACATCAAGAGTATAATAATATATCACATCTCATAGATCATCCGATAAAATAAAGATCCACCACATAAGAATTGTCTAATACATCAAGAACATAATAACATATCACATCTCATAGATCATCCGATAAAAATAAAGATCCACCACATAGAAATTACATAATATGCACCATAATCATGTGGGCAGCTTATATGGCATCTAAACATCGAAGAATAAGAGAGAGATATATAAAACAAGCTACTGCCACAAACCCATAGTTCAGAGGTGGACTACTCCATATTCATAGCGATGTCGATGGTGGTGATGTTGGAGAGGTTGGAGAAGCGACCGGGGGCCACTCTGGCAGTGTTTTCCCCTCCAATCTTCACTAGAACAGCCTCTGTTTCTGTATTTCATGTTTCTCTGCCGCCTCATCTCGGGAACGCTGATGGGGTATTTATATAGGAGTTTTTAGGTCAAGATGAGCATCAGGAGATGAAGATGGATGACATCAGAGGTCCGAGGCTCAAACAAGCCTGGGTGGCGCGGCCTGGGCCTAGGCCCATGCCACCAGGCCTCGTTTGACCCTTGTGTCCTCCCTCGTTGACTTCTTATGCTCCAAAAGGTTCCCATGATAAAATATTAACATCCAAAAAATCCCAGGTCAATCTTAGTTTGGGAAGGTTCCTGAAATGCCAAAATATGCAAAACAGGGTTTTCCTGTTCTGTAAAGTTATTACCAAAATAAGTGGGATCGATGGAAAATCCCCATAAATCAATATAAAACATGATTATAACAACTAGTAACATTATAATATATAGGAATATGCATCAATAAACTATAAAGTTCATGCATGAATTTTGCATGCATCAACATCCCCAAGCTTAACCCATGCCCATCCTCGAGTATGAAGGTGATAAAACTAAACAAGAACTTTAGAGTTTATTGCTTCTATGAAAATAACATGTAGTAATGAATATGATCAATGCTACAATCTTTAATAAACAACAGCAAGCAAATGAGATATCAAGTGGTACTTCTAATTCAACTCAAAGATATCCAAAAATCAATAACAAAGTACAAAAACAAATGAAACTTAAACATGCAAGTGCTTGCTTGGAACTTTTTTCTTTCTTTCTTCTCTTTTCTTTTCTTTTGAATAAGTGGCCACTAAAAATAAGTAGGGGATATATGTTCCAAGCTTTGATGCTAAAGAGAAAATAAATTTTAGAATTGTGCAACTCAAGTCAACGGTAGCGAAGAGCAAATATGGTTTACATGATCAATACTTTACTAGTTGTAAGTCTCATACCCCTTTGTTAATAGTACCTTCCTCTACGCACTACTCAACTTTGGAATTACCATAGATTTTCATTGTATGCATACTTTCAACCAAGTGCTCGCAAAGGAGTACCTCCATACCACCTGTACACAATGCCTTTTGGATTTTCATCTGTTTGCAACGGCAATACATACCGGGATGACAGAGCAATATACAAATGAACTCCTTTAAAGTACCAACTGAGTAGTAAATTAAACTTGTTTAAGTTAATGAGAAAGTCTACTGAAACTTCTACCATAATTAAGCATGGTTTCGGTTAGCGGTCCAATGCTCTTCTATAAAAAATATGCACACTCGAATCTTTAATATGATAACCCCAACTCATTTCACACCGAAACTCACAAATATGATTTTTAATTTGTTTAATAAAATGAGATCACTGGTGTCCATTTGCACTAAATATTTACTCAGCTAGAGATAAAAAAATAAGAACGGTTCGATTTTTAATTGCGCATGATTGTAACGTCATCGAAGCCCACGGTCGCATGCACCGCTGTGCAAGTGACCGGCTGCTAGCGAAAACAATGGGTGGAGTACGATACATCCATGTGCAGACGAATTGTAGGTTTGATACAGTCCATGCTTGGCCACTTGGAGATATTGCTTTTGAGAGCAACGCAGATAATCATTGTTCGTTTCTATCGAGACACTTGCAGGTCAAACAGGCAAGCATAGAGTCTTACCGCCAAGCCGGTCACAACTCAATGCGCGCGTGATGAATCAAATCGTCACGCTAGTGAGTTTCTGCTAGCGGTAGTCCTTCACTTTATTTCTTCAGAAGACTTCTTTTTGTTTGCGTTTACCATGGAGACATCTCATCTAGCTATCTAGTCACACGAGCCCATATTTCTCCCACAGAGGTCAGGTCTGTCTCTATTTTTCAGCTCATCACACTTTTAGGGTTGTCTGCACGATAATGCATGCGATGCGTGTGGCATCGAGAATTTTTTTTAAACGGAGGCAAATGGTTTTATCCATTTGATTAATTTAGAGGTTTACAAGTAAGTAAAAATTCTTAATTATAAAAATCCTACCCAACCTCCTAGCACCCCGAATCACCCACATGCATGTTTCATTCTTAATTTTATCTACAAGTACAAATGAGGGGATTGCTTATTTTTTAAAACTCTTGCATTACGCTCATTCTAAAGCTCCCACATAGTGAGCAACGTGAGAGATGACAAAGTCTTGTGTTTAGGAGTTGCGACGTCGCCAATAAAGACCACCACTTTTTAATATTTAGACCCAATTATATTGCTTTGGATAAACGCCTTGAAGGCGCCCAAGCTATTCCCTTCCAAATTCTAACGGTAAAACTACAATTGACAAAAAAATTGATTGACCAATTCCGTAGTTTGCTTGCAAAGAGGACATAGACAACAATTAGAACATCCATGATTTCATAATCTATCGGCCAAAGCCTGTTGTGAAGAGCAGGCCAAACATGATTTTGACCTTGGGGGAGCTGAAGCCTTCCAAACTATATAGTATTATGTCGGAATGAATGAGACCAAGGAACTGTAGATTTTAAGATGATGTCTCGGAGTGTTGCCTGATTTCCATGAATTTCCAAACACATGTCTTTAGTCAAAACTTTAGGGCTTATTACCACCGGTTGGACCAGCTGGTTGGACTAGTTGCACACACCCTATCTCGACAGTTTATTTCTTGCTTCTGGAAAATAATCTTAAACTCTGACAGTGGTAACACAATTTTAGTGTCCGGCTAGGGTATTATAGTTCCTCTTAACCTATAGTTTGTTACGATAATCTTGGTGCTAGCCGCAGAGGCGGCAAATTGGTGACGAAAGAGTAGAAACCTATATTTTGCACCTTGACTAGATCGACCAAATAACTACGGCAATCGATTCTTGTTCCCTAGTCCGGGCAACTCCGGGGGAAACCCTAGATCCGGGTCTCCCAGGTTGGATGATGGCAGCGTGTGGCGTCGTTTTTGGAGTTGATTCTCACTGGAGGGACCTTGAGGTTGAGCGGTTTCCGTCTTCCTCTTCGGCGACATCGACTTTCGGCGGCGAGGAGCAGCGGGGTTTCGGTGTTGGATTTGGTTTGATGGACTCGTGCAGGGTGGTGGGACCGTTTGACGCCGTGGTGGCATCGATGGCAAGACTGAAGAGTGGCTTCACTTCGGTCGAGCATCTAGGAGAAGGGTATGCGGAGAGTAAGAGAGGTGGAGGTGACCTCTGGAGCTTGCGCACAAGGCGCTTTCTTTAGATTTTACCAGGGAGTTGGCAATGGCGGTAGCTGAGCCTAGTCCAATCATCTATGGGTTGTACTAGTTAGGTGGTGCTTTGACACCTTAGTCGAAGGCTTCAGTTTGTATGATCGTTGTAATACTACTTGCCAGTCTTTGTTGAATAATTAAAATAAAGCAAGGCCGTATGCATCTTTTCGATGCAGAGGCTGGGGCAACCCCATTTCAAAAAAATATGTTTAATAAAATCCCAAAGAGTAAATTCTAATATTTACCCTCTAATTATCCGTTAAGTGAAAATTCGTCTAGATCACACCTTTTAAAAGCTTTTAACCATCATTTTTGTGTGTGTCCATTGAGCAAGGTGTGAAGTGCTGACCGGAGTTCGAAAATATTAGAATGATGACAAGGAATGGAACACATGGATATGAGAAGTCTTGACAAGATCGTCAATTCCGACCTCCAATATTTACAAATTTTGTCGCGCCAGGTTGATATAACATGTCGGTCCTATGTAACAAAAACAAACAAAATGCTAAATTGGGGTAAAACCGTGTTTAAAGTCTCACAATTACGATATTTTGATAGAGGTTCCACTAAATGGGGTAATATATGTCATAAATACACAAACTACAAGGTAAAAAGCGGGACTCACTCAATCCCAACCATTTCATGCTTTTCTAAAAAAAAAACATTTCATGCCAGTAAGTGAGCCATGCCATCCAGTCGGCTAGGATTTTTAGACAAGAACTCAATTAAAACAGCTAAAATCAGTAAGACAAAGACGTCTTTTCCTTTTCATTGGAAAAAAAGTACATAAAAATGTTGATTACAGGGAAGCTTAACTCTCCATGCATGTTAACAATAGATTAACAAGTGCATTTGGTACTCTACTCACACTATATGACAGCTAGAAACTTACATATGGATAAGAATTTATTTTCTGAAACTTTTATAGGAAAGCTAGCTTATCTCTCAGACCCGGTTATAGTACTCCATGCATGTTAACGATACATTAACAATTGCATCCGTCAGATACCCCTCCAGCCACATGCATTATGACACCCATAAACTTATATATGGAAAGTAACCCAGTCAAGGTGGACTCCTTTTGGGATGCTCATAGTCTGCTGGTTGATATCGGGCAAGGAAAGTGCAATTTTATTGGCACTTTCCAGGTAGTTTTCAAACTTGTGATTATTGGCCCGAGGCTTCTCAAATTTATCTGCAACGTGATTTGCCTTGTAATTCGGAAGCTTCATTGGCTCTGCGCCAAGGGATAGCTCCTCCCTCATGATGTGGTACTTGATTGCCTGTTTGCGGAAGGTCCAATTACCGGTAATCCAATCGAACTTGTACAAAGGTAGGAAGCGGTGGCCATATGCCGCGATGAACTCAACTGCTGAGAGGATAAACTTGAACTCCTCCTTGGACAGGTAGTAAGAAAAGCTTAGCCTTGTCCATCCTGGCTTTAGTCCACTGTAACCCTGAAAAACAATTTGGTGGATCCGAAGCGTGAGATTAGTACTACCTATACGATACTTAAAGCCTACCACACAAATGAACTACTTCGACAAAAGGATGGTACGTATACACACATATGTCATAAAATACCTCAATGATAGCAGACCGGATGCCAAGGGAGAGTTCTTTGTCTACGTCAAGTAAGAGGTGACCGTAGGGACCTGCACAGGCACATCCACCCCTCGCTTGGATGCCAAAAAGATCGTTCAAAAGCCTTGTCACAAAACGGCCATGAAGGGGCAATTGCTTGGATGATCTCATATTCTCTACTAATACATCACCAGAACCAGGCTCATGAAACCCGTTGAACCGTGATTGTTTCACTGCAGGGTAGATGAGGAATGAGAAGATTGGTAGACGCTCCACCACGGTGTTGCCGAGCACCTTGACATTTGGATTCTTGGCAAGCCTATTCATCGCCATTTCTGAGTACACTCGCTCTCGGAGTCCCATTGTGTCGTAGCCAACATGCTCCTTCACCCAAAATGCGAGCGATGCACGAATCTTTTGGACAATTGGTGGCGTTCCAGCATCCTCCCTCTCCTCGATATCGTCATAGTACAACGTATCCTGCACATGTGACAAAAAACATTTTGATTAGATGCATGTACCAATATTTAGCATTTAGCAAATGTATGCTTCGGTGCAGTTCTTACATCCTCGCTGAAGCCGTTGACATATGCAACGGTGCCTCCTCCGCACATGGACGGCGGCTGAGAGTTGAGTTTGTATAATGCTTTATTCATGAGAAGGATGCCTGGCGTGCCCGGACCACCAACGAATTTGTGCGGGCTGAGGAAGACAGCGTCATATCCGTCTTTTTCACCTGACTTCATGTCAATCTTCACATAGGGCCCACTGAAAAAATGGCATAACCAAATGTGAGGAATAGTTCTGACCATGTTACCAGATAAGATATTTTGGATGCCTATATAAACTTAAAATGTTTGTAAGATTGTCCGTGTTTTGGAAAGTTAAAATATTTCTCGGACACGAGATTCATATTTCTCTATATAGAGAAGTTGAATAATTCTTCTAGTCTAGTATACATGTGAGCTTATTTGAATACGGGACTGGGTAAGCACGACCACCTGAGGTGAATCTAGATCTCCAAACAGCCCCAGAATACTACTCATTTGACTCTATATTTAGAAACAGACCCGCTAAGCATTGGTTAAATCACTCACAACCGAGAAAGGACCGTTTTCATTAAGAAAAAAATGGGAATTTTGAATGTCAACGAGTGCATGTGACGTTAGACGAAAAATGGTGTGCATACCAAACCACATAGATGCTCCAAATTAGTAAGACTCACCTGGCAGCGAAGTCGAAGCACGCGAACGCACCGTGCTGGTGGAGGACGCGGGCGATCTTCCGCGTGTCCGTCATGATGCCGGTGACGTTGCTGCACGCCGAGAAGGACCCCAGCACCGGCCTGTCTGCGTACTCCGGCGATCCGAGCGCACGGCGGAGCTCGGCAACGTCAACCAGCCCGTCCTCGTCCAGGCCTATCTCGACCACCTCCGCCAGGCTACGCCGCCACGAGAGCAGGTTGGAGTGGTGCTCGTAGGGTCCCACGAAGACCACCCACCGCTCCTCGGTGCGCAGCTGCGCCGAGAGCCGGTCACGCATCTCGACGGACGGCAACGCCACGCCGATGACCTCCTGCAGGCGCTTAATGGCCGCCGTCGTGCCGGCGCCGCAGAAGAGCAGCGCGTCGCCGGCCCCAGCGCCCATGCAGCGCTTGATGTAGCGCGTAGCCTTGTGCACCAGGCGCGTCGTCTTGCTCCCGACGTGGCTGTCCTCCGTGTGCGTGTTGCCGTAGAACGGGAGAACATCCTTCACAAGGTAGTCCTCGATGTACCGCAGGCTCCGGCCGGACGCCGTCTGGTCGGCGTACGTCAGAGCGCGCCGTCCGAACGGCGTATCGAACTCCACGTCCTTGCCGATCAGCTCCGACCGAAGCCACTCAAGCTTATCGTCCGCCGCCGCCGCGCCCTTCTCGGACGTCGTCATTCCGAGAAGGCTCAGCAGGGTGGCGCTCATGGCGCCCTTGCCGCCGGCCTCCATTGCATGCTCCATGGCCGCAGCTTCTTGCAGCGATGGCATTCTCTTCTACTACTTTTCTTAGCTTCCAAAACTCGCAGTGGCTATGTACAAAATCCTCTACGAACTGATTGCCAATGACATGCAAAATGGCTTTTTGTGTGTTTGCTTGATGGCTATATGCTTTCAGTTTCAGGGGACACGTATATATAGACCGCCGGTGTATGAGGTTTCCAGGGCACATGAACTAAAAACGGCAGGTGGCATGAAGTTTCATGTCTAATTTAAAGCGGTCCTGGTCAATTCTACGGTTGCATGTTGTGAACAAGTTATTTCGAAGTGGAGAGTCTCTTTATGAAAATTGGACTTGGATCCAAAGACCACTTCAAGGGCGATTCAGCCAGCGGTTTAGCCGACATACCCGGCACTATGCCATGGGAAGTTGTCTTCGAGCGAGTGCGTAAGCCTTGACTTGGAGAGTTTCATACACCAGAATGTTGATGCTACTGCTCTGTCAATTAGACTAGCCACAATGGTACGGCCAGATTATTCATAGTGAGAGTAATATAGGTAGTAACATGTATACTATCTAGATAAAATATAGGGATTTCTATTTTCGTGCCCTCGGGTCCTTAGTTGTGTTCAGTTTTCCCCAGCCGCTTAATTTTTCCTCAGTTTTCCCCTCCCTCTAGTTTGAAACCCCTCGCAGACGCTCAGACGGGAGGGTTGCCGTCTGGTCAGAGGTCTTGACCGTTACCGGTGACGGCTAGGGAGCCGCGGTGGTTGTGAATTGACCGTTGCTTTTGAATGGTGCTGACGAGTAGGGTCAGGAGACACGTCGGAGCAGCCATCCATCTATCGCTGACGTGTGGGCTGTTTTATTTCCTGATTGTATACGCGGTGCTGCCAATGACAAATGAGGCCGCTCTATAGGGCTGCCGCAGCCAATGACCAGTGGGGTCGTGTATTTTTCAGGAAAAGACATATATTGCCGCTCTGTGGGGCTGCCGCAGCCAATGACCAGTGGGGTCGTCTATTTATTTAGAGAAAATCATATATTGCCGCTCTGTGGGGCCTCCGCAGCCAATGACCGCTAGGGTCATCTATTTATTTAGAGAAAATTATATAGAGCCGCTTTGTGGGGCCGCCTCAGCCAATGACCGCTGGGGTCGCCCTTAGTGAAAAGGCATATATCCCTGCTTTTAGTTAGAGAGAAGCAACAAGTTCGCTAATTAATTTTTCTTAAGCTAGACCCAGCAGGTGACTATTTTCGCTGCTTAATCTAAAGTGAATCTTATGCTAAACATGGCTGGAACCTAGTGTTGTGTATCTCATTAGTCATCGGAGAACCGCTGGCAACTCGTTCCCCACCCTCGGACGGAGCAGCCATCGCCGGCGCCTCATCGCGCCACCGGCTCTGTCCCCCGGCGGCGTCGAACGGACTGCGGCGCCGCACGTCAACCACAGCTCCAGCACTTATTTCGTCCGCACGCATTGTACCCACCGCAGGAAAGTCCGCCGCAAGCAGATCCGCCGCCCACGACGACCGGGATTTGTTCCGCGCACCAATTGGTAGTATAGCTTGGTAAGACCTTCACTTCTGCCTCCCCCGCCCCCTAATCGATTCGGTTCCCGTAATTTATTGGAGTTTGTAGGTGCGAAATAGTCCTCAATGTCTGGTCGTAGCGGGTACACCGGCGAGGGTGGGGATTCGATCATGTCGTGGCCATGTTCTACTTCTCCTACCTCGTCGGAAGTGCAGGTATCTAGCTTCTGCTCTCTGTACTACCGTTGAATTTGAAGTGCCGCCATGGCCTGTTGGAGTGATTTCAGTTGTTCTTTTTTTCATTATTGTTACAGTTTGCCAGGCAAGCCGATGATCCATGGTATATTGCATACCAAGATGAATCAACCCAGTGGTGTAGCCAGATGATGGATTTGGAGGAGAAGGTGGCCAATTTAGGTGATAAATTGGCCCATAAAAACCTGATGATATTCGAGCTGAAGCGTACTGTGGAGGAAGAAAAGAAGAATTCAGAGCTTATTCGCAAGGAGAAGTTGATACTTGAGCAGATCTTGCCGTATTTGATCAAGTGGTAGAAAATCTAGAACATGAACTTCAAGTGATTGGAGAGGAGAAAAGTAGATTCATCTGGGCAGTTTTATTAGGTGTCATCCCTGTCCTAGCAGTTATGTGGTTGTGGTAGATGATTTAGATAGTATAGAATTGTTATTCAGTAGATGGCTCTAACCACTGTATTTTGGTGTGGCTCTAACCACTGTATTTTAGCGTACAATTTCCTAGTTGTGCTAAGTAATGCGCGCGATAATTTTAGCATGCATGAATATCTTATAAAAGTGAAGGGATCCCAAAAGTGAAAGCATGTACCAGCCTCTCGGATCAAATACATATCAATCTTCCCAATCAAGTTGGGATAGAATTCAAATCATACATACGGATGTACATGGACACATCGAGAAAATGGAGAAGCTTTTTTTGAGACGGAGGTAGTAGTTCGAACAATTTTATCCCAATTTGAAATTGAAAAATACAAATTTATCATAATTTATCCCAATTTACGGCGTCGAACACGGCCGCGCAGCGATGGGCTAGAAGGGCCGGGACGATGGGTGGCTGAGGGGTGGTCATCTGCGCCATCCGCAAACTCGGACATGGAGGAGGGATGGATCTGCGGCTTCGCAACCACTCTTGGCACCGCCGCCGTCTTGGTGTACTTCATCAGCGATGGATCTGAGGAGGGCTGGATCAACGGCTTCGCAGTGCGGTTATAGACGATGGCTTCAATCATCTTGGCATCGATTCGCACTCTCGGCATCGCCGCCGTCTTGGTGTCCTTCATCAGTAACGGATCTGAGGAGGGCAACGGAAGTGAGACATCGGCAGGCTCCGACATTGAAGGCTGGATCTGCGCCATCGCAGAGATGTTGTAGGCGATGGCTTCAATGATCTTGGCATCGATGACCACTGTCGGCACAGCCGCCGTCTTGGTGTTCTTCATCATCAACAGATCTAAGAAGAGAAACGAAAGTGAGACAGAGAGAGACATTTGAACTATTTCTGAGGGTTAGATCCTCACCGGCACTCTTAGATCCACGCCGCCGCACGGTTAGATCCGCGCCGCCGCACGCACGGTTAGATCCGCGCCACTGCACGCACGCTGCAGTTCCGCGCCGCTGCGACCGCCAGAGTAAGAGAGGAAATAGGAGAGAGGAAGATGCGACTGGAATATGCGACTGCCAGGGTTGGTAGGTATGTGCTCTGCTCTTCTCTCCGTATGCGTCCATCGAGGTAGATAGAGATATACAGGCCGTCCGATCATAAATGATCCAACGGTGCAAGCGTATGTTGAGCAACAACCAACCAAGATCCATGTGACATACATCTCGACCAATCAGAGATCAGCCAGTGAGTACAAGTGAGGAAAACTGAGTAGAACTAAGAGGGGGAAAAGTGAGGAAATGTTTATCGGAAGGGCAAAACTGAGTAGGACTGAGTAAAACAAGTGGACCCGGAGGGGGAAAACTGAGTAAAACTAAGTAAAATAGGGACACCCAAATAATAAAGGGAGTAAGGGAAATTGAAGCTTTTGGCATAAAAATTGTTAGATTGTGTTATTTGAACAATATAATTCATTTTGGCCGACGTGATATTGTTTGCAATTCAAAGATACACAAGTGTGACGAATTTGGACTCATTTGGACAAAGTTTGTAAGCATAGTGGGTATTTGGGAGGTGTGTTGAGTAGAAAGCCCTGCATCTTCATAGCTAGTAGCTCATAGACTAGGAAGTGGTTTTGGGAAAAACTTCATATCTCTATATTTCCTTTTCCATTATTATTTCTCTAGGTTGTAGGTAACATAACAAGACTCTATGGGAAGGTTCCACCATGTTTTGAATTATTTTGAATTAAACTAAACCCAAAACTATATTTTTTGAGTTTAGTCACTTAGAAAATGATAAATGTGGCTTAAGCGATGAACTTATTCGAGGTGCATGACCATAGAAAACTTGCAAATAACACATACATTATTGTGATTATTCAACATACAAACTTGGGAACGTCACACTAGTTTGAATTCAATACAAAGGGATCCCCAATACAAATTGTTCATACAAATTCAAATTAATTGTTCAAAATAAAATCTTTCTCTTGCTCCTGGTGTGACTCGCTGGGTCCACCACCTTACTCCGGGTAACCCTACCAGGGATATTACCGGTGTCTACCTTCCTTTTGCCCTCTTTCTTCTTCTTCTTCTTCTTCTTCTTCTTCTCTTCGGGCTGTGCCAAGACCGAGACAACCATATCATATGAAGCTTGTGCTCTTTCTTCTAATGTATTTTCTTCCCTTGCTTCTACAATCTGCTCTTGATCCATCGGTTTACCCAGCTCTCGATCAATTGCTTCAGTCAGCTGTCTATGCGTTGCTTCAACGGCCTCTCGATCCATATGTTCCCCCTGCTCTCGATCCATCGATTCAAGCAGCTCTCGATTCATCTGTTCAATCTGCTCTCGATCCATCGGTTCAAGCAGCTCTCGATCCATCGGTTCAAGCAGCTTTCGATTCATCTGTTCAACCTGCTCTCGATCCATCGGTTCAAGCAGCTCTCGATCCATCGGTTCAAGCAGCTCTCGATTCATTGTTTCAATCTCCTCATGTTGAATTGCTGCTTCATTCTCCTCCACATTTGGTGCTCCCGCCTGATCTTCCATTCCAAAAGCTGGGTCAACTGGATTTTTACAAAGCCTAGCAATGTGTCCAGGGGTTCCACAACGTTTGCACTTACATCGTCGAATCGGTGCACCACCCTCTGCACTAGCTCTGATCCTATTCTTCCTCGGCCTACCTGCCGGTCTAGTCAAAACTGGAGAGTACAGTTTGAAGCCTGGATTGACTTTCATCCATTGGTCTTTTCCCAACAAGGTAGGAACATTCATAGCATATGCAGCCCTAAATTTGGCAACAAAGAAATACTCTGACACATACTGATCAACTTCACCTTCTGCACCCCCTATAACACTCATGAAAAACAATGCGTGTATGCAGGGTATCCCACGGATCTGCCATCGCCTACAATGGCATGTCCTATCAACCAAACTCACTGGATACCTCCACTGCCTATTTTTACTGTCAGTGTAGATTACCTCAGCCTCCATTCCTTTTCTGATGCATTTCATCTTCAATTGTTTTGCCCTGGCATGCAAATACTTAATCAAAGATGGGAGCATGAGACGGCCAAGATATTTTGTGGCTGCAATTCTTTGACGTGGATCGATCTTTATCATGATCATCTGCCTAATCTTATCAAATATTTGCCATAGCATAAGCCCTTTCAATGACTTGACCTTTGCATTGAAACTCTCCGCAAGGTTACTTATTACATAGTCTACCTTGCAAATTTCATTGAATTGGCTTCTTGACCACACCCTACCATGATGTTCATCCAAGTACTCCTTCACCCCAGGTTTTTGTTTATACAACACATCCAAATGAAACAGATGCTTCCTAATGCTGCATGTGTATGCAGCTGGCCATAGGTCATCAGTATAAACTTTACCCTTGAATTTCTTTATAAAATTCTGTACCAAGTGTCGCATACATTCCCTATGCTCCACTCCAGGGAATACTGCTTCTACTGCACTCTCCAAACCTTTGTAAGCGTCTGTGTGGATAGCAAGTCCTGGTGGATGACCTATAAGGTCGCGCAAATTCTGCAGAAACCAAGTCCAACTTTCCTCTGACTCAACCTCCAAAACTCCATAAGCAACAAGGAACATCCAATTGTGTCCATCAACTGCAGTAGCAGCAACTAGCTGTCCTTTAAACCTGCCATGAAGAGCTGTTGCATTCACGGCCAAATAAGGCCTGCAACCGTCCAGAAAGCCTTTCCAGCAAGCTTTGAAACAAACAAAAGCCCTTCTAAAACATTCTTTCTGCATTATCCTCCCGCTTTTCAATTTGTAGGGAACTGTATGCTTGTCTATCACTACAACACTGCCTGGACTAGCCATCTCCACTTCAGCTTTGAAAGTGTAAAGCAACTGAAAGTTTTCATTCCATGGACCATTGATCCTGTCAAGAGCCATTTCTTTTGCATAGAACATCCTCATGTAAGGTATTTTTATATTAAACTTGTCAGATATCTTGGTTATGAGTGCTGTTGGACCAAGTCATGGAGTTTCTCTCAGCCAATCTATGATTGCATCTGCCAACCACCTAGTCTTCGCTAGCTTTGATTTCTCCTCTGGCGCTCCCGCTCGAGGTGGACAAGTATGGTCGATCGAGTTCTTCTTTATCTGAAACATAATGATAAGGGATGTCAATAACAGTTAACAAATTTTACACCATGATCTAAAATACACAACTGGTTGGCGTAGTACCTGAACCACGGTGCTTCTGAGCATTGTGGATGCATGCAGCCTCCACCTACACCTCTTGTATGGGCACTTAACTTTGAACCTACCTGGCTCACTTTTAATAACCTTATAATCATTCTTGGTGAGAATGCAATATGTAGTAATTGCATTACGACAGTCCATCATCGTTTGAAATACGGTGCCTTCTGCAAGCTGAGGATCCTCCCTGTTCCACTCAATTGTTGGCAAGTCATCACCTTCGTAATCGGCTAAAACGAGGCTGTCATTGTTCTCATCCTTCTCTTCATCATTAGTGTCATCAAATCTGGCACCTTGTGCAATATCTTCCATGTATTGATCCTCCATTGCCTGCTTACTGCATCGATCTACCAATTCAGGAAACATCAACTCATCCTCATCATCTTGAGGAGACAGATCCTCAATATCTGCATCGTCCTCCACATCGACCGTAGGAACGATCTGGCTACCACTAGCACTGGGGACAGATGGTGCTGCTGTGGACCTACAAGGAGCGGGGGTGGCGCACATGATTAGCAGAGGCAGCAACAATAGAGATACATGATGCCCGACCACCAGATGATGCCCCAACACCAGATGATGCCTGGACCCTGTCCACATGGATACGAATTTTACCGACACGGCAAGAATCATTCAAAGCAAAAAGAATTCCCAAATCCTCGTCGGAAATTAGTAGAACATATCTTCCCTCCGTGCTATTGAAATATTGGAAATCAACTGAATCGCCAGTGCCCCAGTTGTACTTAGCGCAAATGTTATCTTTTAAATCCCTCAACGAGATGGTGGTTGCAACCACCGCTGGGATGTAAAATCCGCTCACATTGCGTTCAGAATCACGCAAAAAGCTAGTATCCAGCCTGACCACCAGCAAAAAGCCAGCGCTGGATCAATCCTATTCGAAAAGCAACGCGGTTAGTTGAGCAACAACGATTCGCGCTCAAAAACTGCCTACTATTAATTCACATAGGCAGACGATGCTTACCCAGATAGAATCCATGCGTTAGATCCCTCCGATTCCCAATCTTCTCCGCGGTTGAGGGGCATAATCGGCACACCAGACGGCTGTACAAACTCTACCGTGATAGGGGTAGATCTAGTGGAGGCGGAGCCCTCTCCGCCTCCCGGGGGTGGTGGTGGGGGCGGGGGCGGCCCGGGGGCGGACGACGCCATAAGGTAGGAGGGCAGGACGGCGTGGCGGTGGAGGGGCGGTGTGTGAGCTCTTCCAGTCTCGGGCGGAAGGGAAAGCTTTGGGTGAGTGAGAGACCGCCAGTCCGACGTGTCTCATTGGGTCAACAGTCAATACCATTCAAAAGCAACGGTCAATTCACAACCACCGTGGCTCCCTAGCCGTCACCGGTAACGGTCAAGGCCTCTGACCAGACGGCAACCCTCCCGTCCGAGCATCTGCGAGGGGTTTCAAACTAGAGGGAGGGGAAAACTGAGGAAAAGTTAATCGGCTGGGGAAAACTGAGTACAACTAACGAACCAGGGGCACGAAAATATAAATCCCTAAAATATATGATGTGGCAAGTAATTAAGAAGAGAGATGAATGGAGTAACATAATATATTACCATCACATAGCGGTTTCCAATGCAAAATGAGTCTATAAAGCACTAAATGATGATCTGTATGTTACCATATTTATGATACTACCCACTATGGAGGTAGTAATATAGATTAATAACATATGCATATTACTAGTCTACCCACTATGACTAGCCTTATAGGTAGTATCATGCATGCCATATTGGCAAAAAGCTGATGTGGTGCAAGTTTAATAAAGAGAGAGGTGAGAGTGGTATCAGTACTCCCTCCTTCTCAGTTTATTAGGCATGCATGTCTACCTAGGTCGTCAATTTGACTTACAATATATATATGTCTTTTTAACTTGGGCCTTCATATTTCTTTATTTATGAGCCGATGCGCCTTGAATTTTCTAGGATTTTCACCGAGAGGATGGCTAGGCCAAAGCGCTTTGGTTGCGGCGATCAGTGATGATTGTAGGTCACAAGAAGTCATGGCGCTATGCTCGGTATGATTTGCACCAAGGGTGTATGGTCTCTCTCCCGCGCTTGTCAACTAACGCTGCTACCTGTAGCTATTCATCGATGCGGCTAAGTTGTGGGGACCCCGGATTACCCATCCGGAATACCCGATATGCATTCAATTCACGATCCCATGATCAGTGTGTCATGAATCCACATATCTGAGTTGATAACAGAATTACATCATCCATTTGAGTAACGAATAATAAACTTACAATTGGTCACATGACCAAGCTCGATAATGCCACACAGGGCAAGTGTACATCTAAACAGCGGATACCAAGCAGCGTTGATGACCCACGTCATGCCTACTACCCTACAGGCAACTGACTGGGAGACGTTCCTAGTTCGCACCAACATCATTGTAACCATCATCACCTTCCTCGTAGTCTTCTTCATAGTCTGACCAAGTTAATAGCCAGGGATAAAGCCGTGAGTACATTTTGAATTGTACTCGCAAACCATCTAAAGAGAGTGAACTGATATGCAGTTTGGCTGTAGCAAGGAAAGGCTCTAGTCTAGTTTATCCTAACTAGTCAATTTCTCGTGTCGATATAGCATGTCATACGATATCTCTATATCTTTGTTGAAACACAATTGTTAGAAAACAGATTTTTTTTGTAAACTCTCTAGGGAAGGGGGGGAACTCATTTATTTCTCAAGAGAGAGAGCTGGTGGTCAATCAAACATGACCACCTCCCTTTATAAATCCAGGTCAATCACACATGACCATCCCATTTCCTTCGGCAGTACCTTGCAAGTACTCCGAACCATAGCCGTGCCGCGACAGTACCCTCCGAGTACTTCGCCCGGCACCTTTCTCCATTTCTTTCTGAAGACACTTTTATAAAACCAAAACTTGAAATTGGGCAATGTAGTGATCTTTACAACCGTTCATGACCAAGGACTCGGCTATTTGAATTGGTTTACACTCTGCAGAGGTTGTACACTTTACCCACACCATCCGATAAATCCGCCGGGATACCACCACGGACCGTCATACACAAGTACGCGGGGTTTGGATAATCGATCAGAGCCTTCCATCTATCCACCTTAGTACGAGTGCCTACCCTGTGGAGTCTACCTCCTCGGCACGCCCCGGCAGTACCTCCTCCAGAGTGTAACTCCGGCGCCACGGCGGGAGAATCCAAGTGTCTTCTGACGGCTCGGGATATGCCGTGATATGTGTTGACCCTCTTTTGGTGTCAACCCGGATTCCAGGGTCCTACAGACCCTTATATAGTTGTGAGGCTCCCCGCACTAAGGTAGATAAACTTCGGACTAAGCCCCGTCCCATACCGGGGTAATGTGGTTGCATGGGTTAATTGTTCTGAGCGACTACAAAGAAACACCAATGTCTTTTTATAAAACCACCAACTCCTTTCCTTCCATAATCCAATCCCATTTGTCCCAAAATCATTTAGAAAATATTTCAGTGGAGTAGATACTACTCCAAGGTTTTCGAAACCATTTTGAAACTTTTCCGAGAGTTTTCCCATCCTAGAGTTTTTGGCTCCACTACAAGTTTTTCCAAAGACTTTGATGCTAATCATCAAGTCTCTAATATAGGGATGTTGAGTAGGTGTCAAGGGTGTCATCTTTATAGATGATATCAAGTCGACTTGTGGAGCTAAGTCGTCAACTATTGCTATATAGGTGATAATAGCAATATAGAAAAATAATGCATATTAGAAAACAGTAGTAAACAATGCATAGTGACTTAGTAGGATTTAGATATGCAACAAGTAGATGGCTTGCCTTGGTTGTCTTGTCCCTGATCTCCTTCTTCTTGGTACTCAAAGATCTCCCCTTCCTCTGCACACTCGTCGTTCGAATCTATCGCCGGAAAACAACATCACACACAATAAGCATTCATGCATACATGGTTCACACCCAAGACATGCATCACACAACTCAAGCATTGAGTATCAGAAACAAACATGTTCAGATATCTGAACCAATATCTATTTTACAAAAGAATAAACTATTTTAATAATAGCAAGCAATGTCTATTAGCAAATTAGCCCTAATCACAAACAAACAACTTGTAGGCATCCTGGTCAATCAAGATATGGCATCCAGCATACTTACAGATAGCTAACAACATCACAGAACTAACACAATTGGAATCAAATCAAAATAGTAATGGGAAAGAATTAAAATGAATTTCCTAATCTCACTAATCACTAGAAGAGCAATTTAATTCCCTAAAACTTTCTGTAGAACCTAAAATTCTACTAGAGGTCATATTGGAAAGCTACTGAGATGCACAACACACCAGAGGTGGAATCATCCAAAAATAATGATCCAACTGTGCACAATAAATAAAACAAGGCAAATCTTTATCATCACCAAAATAATTCCTGCAAGCAATAGAATACCCCTAAAATAGTAAATCCAGTTCCTAAAGCTTCACATGACAACATGGCATCACTGAAAATTGAAAACACACATTTTCAATTTACAGAACCACACATTTGGTTTTTTGAATGAAAAGTGACTAGATCTACCAATTTAAAATCAAGTAATTCTAAAGGGCTTCAAATGACATGCAACCAGTACCACTGGATAGCTAATAATCTAAGGAGTTCACAGAAATTTGAATAAGGTCATTTGAGTTCATAATTATTTTTCTACTGAATTTACAAGTTTCAGATCTGTAAAGAAAAGGATTAGCACAATTTCTAAAAAAAAGTATCGCGGGCCAGATCTAACGGATCGGGGTCGATCTGCTGGGGCTTTGGCCCATTCCGCCCGCAGCGCATGGGAAGGTTGCGGTCAACCGCCCGACAGGCGAGGCCCGCCAGTCAGCCTGACCTGAAGGCCGAATCGGTACGGGCAACGCCCACCGTCAGATCGAGGCGCGATCGACGGCCCACAGTCATCTTCAACCTGCGGCCACGAGAATTCAGACTGAAACCCTAGCGGGGGCGAGCGGGCACATGGCCTCACCTAGGGACCTCCTCTAGCATCGGCGAGGACACTGGGCGACGCGACAGACTCTGGTGATCTTAACGAGGGGCGGCAGAGGTGGCTTCTCTTCCGGGATGCGATCCAGTATGTCGGTGGCGGCTCCGGCGTCCCTGGGTCAAGCAAAGGGGTAGGGTTAGATAGCTATAGGTGGGGGAAGTGAATTCAATCAGAAAGGGAGGGAGGAGAGGGTCTGGGATGGTGGCATTCCATCCATCTTCTCCGCAGGTCTAATCGGGGTTTTCTCCTCCTCCATACTGTTACAGAGCAAGGGGTTGTGCGGGAGCTCTGTTAAGGGATGGGTAGAGGTGCATTAGTGGAATGAGGGGGCTGAGAGGGGCTGGGGTGGTCTATAGCTTTATAACCGAGGGGGGAGTGGTGTAGGTCGGTTTGGCATGTGGGGCTCATGGAGGGGCTCTGGTTGGCTGGGTAGGACGGTGGAGAGTGTGAGAGGGGTCCAGAAGGTGTCTTGTTCGATCAGGAACTGGGGGGTGAGGCTGCAGTACCTTATTTAATTAATAAACATTTTGGTGACATGGATCCTATTTCTCCTTCTTCCAAACACTATAGGACAAAGGATAGAGGGGGCTGCTATAGTATAGGCCGATTAGAGGGTGAGGGCAGTGCTGGACTAGTCGATGGGAGGCTTTGGTGGAGTTTCAAATGACTTTGCTTAATAGGGTGGTCATGGTGATGGATACATGCATAATCAAGTTTGGATTTGTGAACTTGATTCCAAATCCTTTCAAGCAAGGGCATGCATGGATGGGTTAGGGAGATGAATATGAGGTGGGGAATATTACATTTAAATTTGAGATTAAAAAGGTAAAGGTTGGAGTAGGTGATGGGAATGTGCCAAATTTGGATTAGTAAGCTTTTCAAGATTTTGAGAATAGAGGGAGAAGATTTTGATGTAGATGAGTCCTAATAGTAGTTCAAGGTTTTATAAGTCTTCCTCAAATTTATTTGAAAAGATGGGATGCAAAGAGTAACTTGGGGCCATTCCCATGCATTTCTAGGTAATAAGAAAAACATAACTAGAAAATATTCTTATCGAAACTATTATTTTGGAGGATGAAGGGATGATAAGGAGAAATAACCGCATATCTAATGTTATTTGAGGAAGAGTTGGATTTATATAGAGAGTTGATGGTGGATGTTGACAAATGACCAAGAAGATTAAGGGAAAATAAAATGTGTGCAAATAGTTTTGATTAGGGTTCAAAACAAGGTCACATAAATGGGTGGCAGGCTTCAAAATGCACCACTAAGTGCATAGATAGTTAGAGCACATCAAAAGGAAGAGGAATAGGTCATAGGATGGTCTATGAGAAATTTATCTCGAAATTTAAAAGTGGGAGCAAAGGTGCATCTGATAATAGTCAAATGGTCAGTGATCTGATTAGGGTCAGAAACAGGATTAGAACAAGTATCAGATGGCTTCAAATGACTAGGTGGTAATGGAAAGAATGGAAGAACACGTGCCAAATATGAGTTCTAGGAAGGTACATTGTCATGGATAGAATAGATGAGCTTAATACAAGTGTTGGGAAATTGAATCTGTTAACAGACTGGAAGATAGTCTGCACACTAGGTGTTTGATAAAATGACTGCAAGAAAGTATTTTGCGGGAACTGAGAGGTGCCTCCTAAGATGGGATGTAGATGATTCTAATAACACCATGGGTGCTTCTCTTGGGTTAAGTTGATTGGTTTTAAAATTCCTCAAAAAGGGGCTCCTAATGTCTTATGGTAGACTAGGACATTAGAGTTAGGGCTTCAGGATTGAGAGGAAAAATAACAAGATAGGTTTTATTTGATAGAATGAAAATAACCTACATGGGACAAAATATTAATTGATGGGTTTTGAATAGGTTAGGCCACAGGCCTACCTGAGGATCATATCTACACACAAGCAATTCATCAAAGTCACACAAAGTCAACTCACCACACATGGTCAATCATTTGCAGCTAATCTAGCATCACCAGAAACAATGATTGAACAAGTGCTCAATGATGATCATGTCATGGTCAAGTAGAAAAGAGTTTCAAATAAAGGAGTAAAGCTTTTGTAGATTTTTCAGAAACTAGTGGAGACATAGCATCTCCTTTGGAAAGTTTTCTTAAAGGTGTTTGAAATCCTTTTATAAATATCAACAAAATATAAGTTTGTAAAATAGTGGGACCACTCTACTTTGTAGGTCCAGATACTTTTGTAAATACTTAGTTTTGATAAAAGCTTTGTCTCAAAGATAAATCTTGCCGTTTATTTTGGACAAATACAATAATTTGAAAAAGGAGAGGTTGCCAAAATAATGGTTTTGGAAAAATAGCTAGAAGCATAAATAAAGGCATGATCACAAGGGCACAAGGATTGTGTTAGTTCACAATAGTGTTCAACAAGAAACTCAAACAGACATCATTAACATAACAACCAAGGCAAACAAGCAAGAAATGGTACTTCCAGAGGTTTGCTCAAAAAGTTTTTGTTGGCCCTCAGTTTTGGCTCACTTAACACTACTTAAATAGGGTTACAAAAAGTGGGGTGTTGCAGCTCTTCCCCCCTTAAACAGAATCTCATCCCGAGATTCCTAAGCGCAGTAGTAAGAGGTGCTGAGACTAAGTTAGAGTTAGGCCTCAACGGTTGCTCTCCTAACTCACCGGTGATAATCTGAGTTGCATCAAGGACTTGTTTTTGCCGAAGGTGTAGATCGTCTTCATTTGCTAAAGTTGATGGCTGAAGAGTTGAGGTTGCCGAAGTATCCTGTCATAACCTCATTGGGACACTTTTAAGGTTAGCGGGGTTAGGCTATCTAGTATGCCCGAAAAGATTTTTCGAGAGTTAGAAGGTTTTTTTTCCCAACTCGCAAATTGAGGTCTTGAAGAGTCGAGGCTTCTCGGGCAGCTTTTATTATCTTGGGGTTGTCGCTTCCTTCATGTATACTGACAGAGTCTTCGATTTTTGGTGTTGTGTCTTGAAGCTTGATGTTGGTGTAGACCTTTAGTCTCGAGCTTGCAGTCCTCTGAGGATGGTAGACAAGAGCATTTATGCTTCGATCTTGATAGGCACACCAAATCTGTCGACTTAGTCCTCTACGCTTCCTAACTACCAAGGCGCGGGTTAGTCCTAATTGAAACCATTCTTCTGGGTTGTCTTGTGTTTGAGCTGAAAATGCTCTAGGTGACGGCGCACCACCAACGCTGTGTCTTCCAGTAGTCAATGATATGTTCCTTGTTGTCTTCGGGTTGGTGGAGACCATTGAAGATCTTCTTGCTTCCCCATCTTCTTGTAGCCTTGACGATCTTGAGGTATATTGGGATACCTTTCGTCGACGTCATCTTCCGAGAAATCTTCATGTGGATTTCTACCCGTGTCATAAGTCAGCTTTGGTTTCAAACCCGTCAAAATTTGAACGAGCTAGCGAGTTAGTTAGAAAAGTCATCACTTCTTCTCGTTTCTACTTCCATTGATATCTCTTAAATGCAGAGTCGACATTGATGGCTTGATTTTGGAGAGTCTACATCCTTCTATTTGCTCAGTGGAGATCAAACTTGTGAGTCTTCGGCTCCAAGTGGTGAAAACATGCCGAGCTGCAGAAGTTAGGCTTGGCTTTGATACTACTATGCTCAATGTTAGTCGGCTTGTTAGAAGTTTAGCAAGTGTTGGGGTGTTAAGAGAGTATCATCAATGTTAGCAAAAATCTAGAATTAAGGTTAGATGATTCCAAGTTAGTGAAGTCTTTGTCTCCTAGAAGTCCCTTGTAGTCCAGGCGGGTCTATCTTCTGCTTCCTTAACGTTGTAGAGGGGTCTTGTGGAAGCTTGAGACACTCAACACAATTTGTTGTATGAGATCTCGTGTATGTGTTGGAGAAGAGTTATAATCCTCTATTAACAAAGTTAGAGTTAGAATTTTACTTTGAACTTACCTATGCTACTCGAGCTGACGCAAATGGATGAGAGGGAAATACATTTTAGGGAGGTTTTTCTATTTGGGGTTTTACATGCCAGAGGGGTTTGTAAGGCTGAGAGGCCAATTCAATCATGAGCACAAAGTACAACACACATTCAAGAAACACACAAGACAACTGCAAACACTATCAAAAACACACAAGGCAAACAACAAACAATTACAAAAATCACACGAGGTACTTCAAGTGCCAACGATGCCTATCAACGCGCGATATTTGGGGTTAGTCTTATTCAACCTAGGGTCATGGTTGGCCATAGTTGTTGATGTCTTCATTCTCCTTGACTCTCGCTTCAGCAGAAACTTGATGGCAGTTGGTGGTGAAGTTGCAGTGTTGTTGAGCCATTGATGTTGACTTGGAAAGCGCAATTTTGTAAGCCTTCTTGTATCAAATCACATGGTTGTGAGGTCTTCAGAGGGATTGCTAGAGTGTACCATTGGTGGTATACACGCTCGACAAACCTAATAAATACTAGTCAAGCAACTAAGTACTTGGTCCTTGGCGACTGCAAAAGTGCGAGTCTAGGGAGGAACAAGGTCAGCTCCTTGACAGAGCAGTTGGTGTCAACCAAAGGCAAAATATTTGTCAACATCCTTCTTCCTTTGCAGCTGGAGAGGTTTGAAGACGTCCTTCTGAAGTTTGCTCCATCTTGTGCTGCTAAGCTCCAGGTCTTTTGGGGGACATCGTCCAACAGGTAGTTTTGAAGAAGATGAGACAGATGGAGTAATAATCTTCAAACATTTTTGGGAACTAGAGAGATAAGATTAGAAATTTTTGAAGAGGTGAGAAAGGTATAAGCCATACTATTGGCTACTTAGAGGAAATAACCTTTGCAATTAGTTTTAGCAAAATATTCCTTTCCTATCTAACACCCATGCTAACTAAGGTCTCCTACAGTCAGGATGGCTCTGATACCAACTCTGTGGGGACCCCGGATTACCCATCCAGAATACCCGATATGCATTCAATTCACGATCCCATGATCAGTGTGTCGTGAATCCACATATCCGAGTTGATAATAGAATTACATCATCCATTTCAGTAACGAATAATAATCTTACAATTGGCCACATGACCAAGCTCGATAATGCCACACAGGGCAAGTGCACATCTAAGCAGCGGATACCAAGCAGCATTGATGACCCACGTCATGCCTACTACCCTACAGGCAACTGACTGGGAGACGTTCCTAGTTCGCACCAACATCATCGTAACCATCATCACCTTCCTCGTAGTCTTCTTCATAGTCTGACCAAGTTAATAGCCAGGGACAAAGCCGTGAGTACATTTTGAATTGTACTCGCAAACCATCTAAAGAGAGTGAACTGATATGCAGTTTGGCTGTAGCAAGGAAAGGCTCTAGTCTAGTTTATCCTAACTAGTCAATTTCTCGTGTCGATATAGCATGTCATACGATATCTCTATATCTTTGTTGAAACACAATTGTTAGAAAACAGATTTTTTTTGTAAACTCTCTAGGGAAGGGGGGGAACTCATTTATTTCTCAAGAGAGAGAGCTGGTGGTCAATCAAACATGACCACCTCCCTTTATAAATCCAGGTCAATCACACATGACCATCCCATTTCCTTCGGCAGTACCTTGCAAGTACTCCGAACCATAGCCGTGCCGCGACAGTACCCTCCGAGTACTTCGCCCGGCACCTTTCTCCATTTCTTTCTGAAGACACTTTTATAAAACCAAAACTTGAAATTGGGCAATGTAGTGATCTTTACAACCGTTCATGACCAAGGACTCGGCTATTTGAATTGGTTTACACTCTGCAGAGGTTGTACACTTTACCCACACCATCCGATAAATCCGCCGGGATACCACCACGGACCGTCATACACAAGTACGCGGGGTTTGGATAATCGATCAGAGCCTTCCATCTATCCACCTTAGTACGAGTGCCTACCCTGTGGAGTCTACCTCCTCGGCACGCCCCGGCAGTACCTCCTCCAGAGTGTAACTCCGGCGCCACGGCGGGAGAATCCAAGTGTCTTCTGACGGCTCGGGATATGCCGTGATATGTGTTGACCCTCTTTTGGTGTCAACCCGGATTCCAGGGTCCTACAGACCCTTATATAGTTGTGAGGCTCCCCGCACTAAGGTAGATAAACTTCGGACTAAGCCCCGTCCCATACCGGGGTAATGTGGTTGCATGGGTTAATTGTTCTGAGCGACTACAAAGAAACACCAATGTCTTTTTATAAAACCACCAACTCCTTTCCTTCCATAATCCAATCCCATTTGTCCCAAAATCATTTAGAAAATATTTCAGTGGAGTAGATACTACTCCAAGGTTTTCGAAACCATTTTGAAACTTTTCCGAGAGTTTTCCCATCCTAGAGTTTTTGGCTCCACTACAAGTTTTTCCAAAGACTTTGATGCTAATCATCAAGTCTCTAATATAGGGATGTTGAGTAGGTGTCAAGGGTGTCATCTTTATAGATGATATCAAGTCGACTTGTGGAGCTAAGTCGTCAACTATTGCTATATAGCGGATAATAGCAATATAGAAAAACAATGCATATTAGAAAACAGTAGTAAACAATGCATAGTGACTTAGTAGGATTTAGATATGCAACAAGTAGATGGCTTGCCTTGGTTGGCTTGTCCCTGATCTCGTTCTTCTTGGTACTCAAAGATCTCCCCTTCCTCCGCACACTCGTCGTTCGAATCTATCGCCGGAAAACAACAACACACACAATAAGCATTCATGCATACATGGTTCACACCCAAGACATGCATCACACAACTCAAGCATTGAGTATCAGAGACAAACATGTTCAGATATCTGAACCAATATCTATTTTACAAAAGAATAAACTATTTTAATAATAGCAAGCAATGTCTATTAGCAAATTAGCCCTAATCACAAACAAACAACTTATAGGCATCCTGGTCAATCAAGATATGGCATCCAGCATACTTACAGATAGCTAACAACATCACAGAACTAACACAATTGGAATCAAATCAAAATAGTAAGGGAAAGAATTAAAATGAATTTCCTAATCTCACTAATCACTAGAAGAGCAATTTAATTCCCTAAAACTTTCTGTAGAACCTAAAATTCTACCAGAGATCATATTGGAAAGCTACTGAGATGCACAACACACCAGAGGTGGAATCATCCAAAAATAATAATCCAACTGTGCACAATAAATAAAACAAGGCAAATCTTTATCATCACCAAAATAATTCCTGCAAGCAATAGAATACTCCTAAAATAGTAAATCCAGTTCCTAAAGCTTCACATGACAGCATGCCATCACTAAAAATTGAAAACACACATTTTCAATTTACAGAACCACACATTTGGATTTTTGAATAAAAAGTGACTAGATCTACCAATTTAAAATCAAGTAATTCTAAAGGGCTTCAAATGACATGCAACTAGTACCACTGGATAGATAATAATCTAAGGAGTTCACAGAAATTTGAATCAGGTCATTTGAGTTCATAATTATTTTTCTATTGAATTTACAAGTTTTAGATCTGTAAAGAAAAGGATTAGCACAATTTCTAAAAAAAAGAATTGCGGGCCAGATCTAATGGATCGGGGTCGATCTGCTGGGGCTTCGGCCCATTCCGCCCGCAGCGCGCGATAAGGCCGCGGTCAACCGCCCGACAGGCGGGGCCCGCCAGTCAGCCTGACCTGAAGGCCGAATCGGTACGGGCAATGCCCACCGTCAGATCGAGGCGCGATTGACGGCTCTCCGTCATCTTCAACCTGCGGCCACGGGAATTAAGACTGAAACCCTAGCGGGGGCGAGCGGGCACAGGGCCTCACCTAGGGACCTCCTCTAGCATCGGCGAGGACACTGGGCGACGCGGCGGACTCTGGTGATCTTAACGAGGGGCGGCAGAGGTGGCTTCTCTTCCAGGATGCGATCCAGTATGTCGGCGGCGAGTCCAAACACTTCAGGCTCAGATGGACTCGGCTCCGGCGTCCCTGGGTCAAGAAAAGGGGTAGGGTTAGATAGCTATAGGTGGGGGAAGTGAATTCAATCAGAAAGGGAGGAAGGAGAGGGTCTGGGATGGTGGCATTCCATCCATCTTCTCCGTAGGTCTAATCGGGGTTTTCTCCTCCTCCATAATGTTACAGAGCAAGGGGCTGTGCGGGAGCTCTGTTAAGGGATGGGTAGAGGTGCAGGAGTGCAATGAGGGGGCTGAGAGGGGCTAGGGTGGTCTGTAGCTTTATAACCGAGGGGGGAGTGGTGTAGGTCGGTTTGGCATGTGGGGCTCATGGAGGGGCTCTGGTTGGCTGGGTAGGACGGTGGAGAGTGTGAGAGGGGTCCAGAAGGTGTCTTGCTCGATCAGGAACTAGGGGGTGAGGCTACAGCACCTTATTTGATTAATAAACATTTTGGTGACATGGATCCTATTCCTCCTTCTTCCAAACACTATAGGACAAAGGATAGAGGGGGCTACTACAATATAGGCCGATTAGAGGGTGAGGGAAGTGCTGAACTAGTCAATGGGAGGCTTTGGTGGAGTTTCAAATGACTTTGCTTAATAGGGTGGTCATGGTGATGGATACATGCATAATCAAGTTTGGATTTGTGAACTTGATTCCAAATCCTTTCAAGCAAGGGCATGCATGGATGGGTCAGGGAGATGAATATGAGGTGGGGAATATTACATTTAAATTTGAGATTAAAAAGGTAAAGGTTGGAGTAGGTGATGGGAATGTGCCAAATTTGGATTAGTAAGCTTTTCAAGATTTTGAGAATAGAGGGAGAAGATTTCGATGTAGATGAGTCCTAATAGTAGTTCAAGGTTTTATAAGTCTTCCTCAAATTTATTTGAAAAGATGGGATGCAAAGAATAACTTGGGGCCATTCCCATGCATTTCTAGGTAATAAGAAAAACATAACTAGAAAATATTCTTATCGAAACTATTATTTTGGAGGATGAAGGGATGATAAGGAGAAATAACCGCATATCTAATGTTATTTGAGGAAGAGTTGGATTTATGGAGAGATTTGATGGTGGATGTTGACAAATGACCAAGAAGATTAAGGGAAAATAAAATGTGTGCAAACAGTTTTGATTAGGGTTCAAAACAAGGTCACATAAATGGGTGGCAGGCTTCAAAATGCACCACTAAGTGCATAGATAGTTAGAGCACATCAAAAGGAAGAGGAATAGGTCATAGGATGGTCTATGAGAAATTTATCTCGAAATTTAAAAGTGGGAGCAAAGGTGCATATGATAATAGTCAAATGGTCAGTGATCTGATTTGGGTAAGAAACAGGATTAGAACAAGTATCAGATAGCTTCAAATGACTAGGTGGTAATGGAAAGAATGGAAGAACACGTGCCAAATATGAGTTCTAGGAAGGTACATTGTCATGGATAGAATAGATGAGCTTAATACAAGTGTTGGGAAATCGAATCTATTAACAGACACAAAGATAGTCTGCACACTAGGTGTTTGATAAAATGACTGCAAGAAAGTATTTTGCGGGAACTGAGAGGTGCCTCCTAAGATGGGATATAGATGATTCTAATAACAACATGGGTGCTTCTCTTGGGTTAAGTTGATTGGTTTTAAAATTCCTCAAAAAGGGGCTCCTAATGTCTTATGGTAGACTAAGACATTAGAGTTAGGGCTTCAGGATTGAGAGGAAAATAACAAGATAGGTTTTATTTGATAGAATGAAAATAACCTACATGGGACAAAATATTAATTGATGGGTTTTGAATAGGTTAGGCCACAGGCCTACCTGAGGATCATATCTACACACAAGCAATTCATCAAAGTCAACAAAGTCACACAAAGTCAACTCACCACACATGGTCAATCATTTGCAGCTAATCTAGCATCACCAGAAACAATGATTGAACAAGTGCTCAATGATGATCATGTCATGGTCAAGTAGAAAAGAGTTTCAAATAAAGGAGTAAAGCTTTTGTAGATTTTTCAGAAACTAGTGGAGACATAGCATCTCCTTTGGAAAGTTTTCTTAAAGGTGTTTGAAATCCTTTTATAAATATCAACAAAATATAAGTTTGTAAAATAGTGGGACCACTCTACTTTGTAGGTCCAGATACTTTTGTAAATACTTAGTTTTGATAAAAGCTTTGTCTCAAAGATAAATCTTGGCGCTTATTTTGGACAAATACAATAATTTGAAAAAGGAGAGGTTGCCAAAATAATGGTTTTGGAAAAATAGCTAGAAGCATAAATAAAGGCATGATCACAAGGGCACAAGGATTGTGTTAGTTCACAATAGTGTTCAACAAGAAACTCAAACAGGCATCATTAACATAACAACCAAGGCAAACAAGCAAGAAATGGTACTTCCACAGGTTTGCTCAAAAAGTTTTTGTTGGCCCTCATTTTTGGCTCACTTAACACTACTTAAATAGGGTTACAAAAATTGGGGTGTTACATGAGTGGTCGTGGTTTCCATGTTGATCTACTCAAACCACATTGTGCCAGTCAGTTTTACAAGCCTCTTGCTTTTCACCTCAACCAAGAGCCCTTGGGTCTCCATGGTTTGGATGTGACCATGAAGAGCTATTGTGGCGGATCACCGACCATAAGTACAAATGGTCCTTAGGTGAGATGGAGTAATGCTCTTACTAGATGATAACAAACTATTAGTGCAGTGGCTCATCTAAACTTGACCGCTATGGGGTGATCACCACTGATCGCGATGTCACGGTTCAACTCCTCCGCAATGAGTAGGTTGAAAACATGTGTCGCGTAGTGGTCCTCTGGTATCTCCAGCCTAGTCGGGACAAACATAGTTTATCTAGCAGCCGATGGGGGAGTTGCTTCTAGCATAGTCATAGATGCTGGAGGTGGTGATGGTGGAAGTGGTGGTGGCGCGGTAGCTCTGTAGTTGCGTGGACCACTGGTTGTTGGAGTTGAGGGACCTTGCCTCTAAGTCACTTGTTCGGGACTTGTGGGTCTTCTGACGGAAATTCGAGATCGATTCGATCTCCTTTAGGGGACTCTAGATGACCTCCCACTCGTTTTCAATCCACCAATGTTCCTTGATGAGGTGGTATCTCCTGGCATCGCATTTCTGCTATTGCATCCTAAGCTAGACGAGATTTTGCCTTGTTCTCAAGTGTGATTGGAGAGCATCGAGTAGATTCGGCAGCTGTGGTTGTTGTTGCATCACCGATATCGATCTTGATGAGTCTTGGGGGGTCATCGTGAAGACTCCACCTGGATCTATGAACACGCTAGAGAGAGAGTTTTTGTTGACGTCAAAGTCATCGTCAAATTAGCTTCCCCAATCTCCGTCGAGGATGGGAAAAAGTGACTTTGTGCAGCAGCCAGATGCATCGTTGACATTGTCGTTGATGGAGACTATTTCAACGTTGGAGCCGATACTATCATTCTTGTCGATGCCAACATAGCCAATGAAGTTGTCGAATGAGGCAACCGGAGATGGTTGCCCAGAGGGTTAGGATGCCAATGGCTGGTTGCCAGGTATCATCCTCCATGATGAAGTTCAGGTTGCCTAACTGGATAGAGTAGTGGATATCGATTGTCGGGTCGATCTAGCCGAGGGTTCTTGCCTAGAACTCGAAACCTGATGTCACAGGCCCCACATCATGGGCGTGATGTTATGGAAAGTCATGACATTAATTAGCCCTCGGGGTGGTCTCTAAGTGGTGGTGCTAGGTGACGCATGGAGGCTAACAGAGACATGATTGTTAAACACGATGTACCTAGGTTGGGCCCCTCACTCTGAATGTAAATACCTACTCCTGCTTGATTGTATCATATCGATATGATTACAACGGACGCTAGCGAGCGGTTAGAATGAGAGCGAAGTTGTGCGTGCCCTACAGGTGATCCCTGCCGACCTTATATACATGAACAACTTAGGGTTACAATATCTCCCTAGTCGGTACTGGGAGTCGGTGTCCTACCAAATACCGACTTCTACATCTTGACTTGTACGTCGCCCCGCACCGCCTTGACCGTCGACTTCTGCATGGACCGACTTAGGCTTGGTGATACGTCTCAAACGTATCTATAATTTTTGATGCTCCATGCTTATTTATGCACCATTTGCTTTGTGTTTTGTTACACTTTGTGGCGTTTTTATGCATTTTCCGGAACTAACCTATTGACGAGATGCCACAGTGCTAGTTCCCTGTTTTCTGTTGTTTTTGTGTTTTAGAAAAGTTACACAGGAAATATTCTCGGAATTGAATGAAACAAAGCCCGAACCTCCTATTTTTCCCGAACGCAAGACGAAGACCTACACTAGGGGGTGGTGTAGGTGGACCTCTAGGCGTGCCACCCTATGGTGTGGAGCCCCTGGTCCACCTCTGACACCGCCCTTCCGCCTATAAGTTTCCTCCAACGCGAAAACCCTAAATCGATTGGTGTTTTTCGAGAAAGAGTTCTGCAGCTCTGTCGCTGCCACCGACGAATTTCAGGGGACATAAGTCTCTATTCTGGCACCCTGCCGGGACGGGGAAGTGCCCCCGAAGTCATCTCCATCGCCTCCATCGCTGTCTCCATCGACTTCACCGCCATCTCCACCAACGTTGCTGTCTCCTATGATGAGGAGGGAGTAGTTCTCCTCCGGGGCTGAGGGCTCTACCGGTAGCTATGTGGTTTATCTCTCTCTCCCATGATATGATCTATATGTGATCATGAGCTTTGTATCTAGTTGAATTGGTAGATGCTATTCTTCATATTTTATGCTACTCCCGTGATTTATTATTGTAATCTCCGGAGACACCTTGTACCATGATGTGAAGGTGACAGTGTGCGCATTATGTGTGTCTCTTTGGCTAGTGTCTCTATGAATTGTTGGTGTTTGTTGGAACCATCTAGTGCGCTCAAGGTGATAGTGTGGGGCAATCTAGTTTGGGGAAATGCAAACTTTGAGGAGTGCTTCGTAGCCCTACACATGATTAGTGTTCGTTATCTATTGGAGAATAGTTTAGAGTGGCATAGTGAAGATAGTTATTTATGTGTTCAATTATGTTATCTTTGTTGAGAGTGTCCACTAGTGAAAGTATGATCCCTAGGCCTTGTTTCCAAGCATTGAAACACCATTTACATTCAGTTTTGTTACATGTTTGCTCACAACGATATTTATTTCAGATTACATTTACTACTTATAACCATCCATATTACTTGTATTTTACTATCTCTTTGCCGAACTAGTACACCTATACATCTGACAAGTGTATTGGGTGTGTTGGGGACACAAGAGACTTCTTGTATCGTAATTGCAGGGTTGCTTGAGAGGGATAGCTTTGACCTCCTCCTCCCTGAGTTTGATAAACCTTGGGTGATCCACTTAAGGGAAACTTGCTGCTGTTCTACAAACATTTGCACTTGGAGGCCCCACACTGTCTACAAGGATAGAAGCGTGCGTAGACATCAAGCTCTTTTCTGGCACCGTTGCCGGGGAGGTAAGGTAAAAGGTACTCGCATCCTTGTGTGTGAGTGCTCAAAGATATTTCCTTTAGATTCTGCAATTATATCTTTTTGTTTCTTGTTTTTATTTTCACTAGTTAGGCTTAATGGAAAACAAAGAGCTTTATAGTATTTTTCCTGAGTTAGGACATGAAGTGTTTGAAAAACCTTTGGAGCTTTATTTGCATAGCAATGTTATTTTTGTGAATTCTTTAAACACCGTTATTGCTAATGCTATAGAAAAGTCTAAGCTTGGGAAAGCTGGTTTTGATAAGCATGATATTTTTAGTTCCCCAGCTTTAGTGGAGAAAATTTGTTCTGATGATATTTTATCTCCCATATGTGATAATTCTAATGATGTTTGTGATCCTCATCCTTTTAAAATACCTATGAAAATTGTTGAACGTGCTATGAATAACTGCTATTTAGGGGATGTAACTGTTCATCCTGGTGATCATTTGCTCTTTATACATGAATTATGTGAGTTATTCAAGTGTGCAGGTATTTCAACAAGTCAGGTTAAGAGGAAGCTATTCTCTTTATCACTAAAGGGCAGAGCTGCGGAATGGTATAAGATGGTGAAGGATGGCCGATCTATTGGCTGGGGGGAAATTGTACCTCTCTTTTATTCTAAATTCTATCCTTCTAGTGAGGTTCATAAAGATAGGAATTATATTTATAATTTTCATCCTCATGATGGAGAAAGCATTGCCCAAGCGTGGGGAAGATTGAAGTCACTAATGCTCAAATGTCCCATTCATAAGCTTCCCCGTAATATTGTTATTAATAATTTTTATGCAAGGCTTTCAGGACATTACAAGGATTATCTAGATGCCTGTTTTGAGGGGTCTTTCACAAGCAAGGAGGTTGATGCCAAGTGGGAGCTGCTTGAAACAATTCAAAGCAATATCGAAGATTGGGATAGCAACAAAGGTAAAGGATCAGGTATAAATTATGAGTATGATTGCATTAAGTCTTTCGCCGAAACTCCTGATTTTCAAGAGCTTAGTGCTAAATATGGCCTTGATTCTCAAATTATGGTTGATTGCTTTAGAGCCTTTGCTTCCCATATTAATGTTCCTAAGGGAAATTGGGACGTGTATCATGAACCTTTTAAAGACACTTGCATGGAAAGTGATATTGTTATTGATGATTGCAATAAACATGCTCAAAATTCTGAAAGTACTATTTCTTATAAGCATGTTAATTTTTGTGGAGCACTTAGACCTTGTGAAAAGAATCACATCAAAGAAGAATATTGTATCCACCACAGGAATGAAGAAACCCGAATGTGGGACAAGGCTCTAAATGAGCTTGGTGAAAAGGTTAGTGCCCTCTATCCTTTTATTTGTGAACTTTGCTATAAAGTGGGTCATTTTAATTTTCAATGCTCAGGCCATGATAGTGGCCTTTCTAATCCAATGAGTACTGCAAGTTTGTATTGTGATGACAAGATCACTCTCAATCAGCATGATGAGCTTACTTTATTTTTGGGGTGTGAAGAGTTATCTAGAAAAACTTCTTTGGTAGATATGAGTGCTTTTGATATTAATAGCATCCTGCATGGTTGTCATCTTTATTGTGTTAAAGATTGTCGCGCAAATACTTACATACAAAATGTTATAAAAGATGATTCTTTACCAAAATATGACAGGACTAATATGTGTTTTGTTCTTATTAATGAGAAGGAGGAATCCTCCAAAGTTTCTTCTATTGTTTCTGTCAACATACCAGGTTATGTGGAGAAGCTTCCTTTTAAGCCTCTCCCTCCTAAAGAAGGGAAGAAGAAGAAGAGTAAAAGGAGAGAGGAAACAGTATCTTCCCCTAAGCATGTTGCTCCTATTATAGTTTTTGATGAGTCTGAACTCGATGATGTTCCTATGCCTGTTACCTATAGTAGTGATCATGATTGGGAAAAGCACTCTACTTTTGATATTGGAAATCTTTTTGGTACCAATTTTGAAAATGTTGAGGTTAATAATTGTTGTGCCATTAGTGCTATCCTTGTTCCTTACAATGATGCTATTTTTATATATGAACACACTTTGGAAGATAGCTATTCTATTGATTATAATGATTACAATGATGAGTATGATATTTTTAGTTCACCTACTATTGAGGAGAAAACAAGATATGATTACAATAGTCCTCCTATTTTTGATGATTATGGTGATGAGAATAATTATTTTGTTGAATTTGCTCCTACTATGATTGCTAAGAATGACTATGTTCATGTGGGGAGTATTAATTCCTTTATGCAAGTGGCTCATGATAAGAATGTTTTATGTGATAGTTATATTGTTAATTCTATTCATGATGCTACTGAAATTTATTATGAGAGAGGGAAACATGGTTTTATGCATCTTAACAATATTAAGTTTCCCATCTTTTTGTTGGAATTCTTGAAATTGAACTTGTTTTGCCTTCCTATGCTTGTTGCTTTGTGATTTTATGACTTGTCTCTTTACAAGACTCTTTTTTTATAGGAAGTGGTTTAGATTTAAATTTGTTTCGTATTTGCTTTTTGATGCTCTCTCTTGCTTCAAGTTCATTCCGGTACTTATGTGAGCATCTTCTCAAATTACTGCGCCTAGCTCAAAGGCGTTAAAGAAAAGCACTCTTGGGAGATAACCTAATGTTTTATTTTCAGTAATTTTTCTTTTTGTTGAGTCTTGGAAGTTATTACTACTGTAATGACCTCTCCTTATCATTTTTATTTCGTTTTTGTGCCAAGAAGAATCTCTAATTTGAGGAAGGTAAGATTTGGAGAAGTTGCTGTCCTGAAACAGATTTCTGCGCTGCACCGTAAAAACTCATGAAAATTCTCAGAATATCTTTTCGATCTGCGATTTAGTATGAACATGACCCAGGTTATTTACAAACTTTCATTAGTTTTGCACTTTTCGATTGGAGCAACAGAAGGTCCTCCGACAAATCGATCTTTGTCAGCTGTTCTGTTTTGACAGATTTCTGCCACTATTTGTGTTTGCCTCTCGATCGCTTTCTTTTTGAGTTCTTTTGATCACGGAACTTTTGAGGAAGTTGCTACAGTAGCTTATGCTTTAATGGATGGTATATTTGAGTTTGAAACTGAACCAAAAGAGTAGATTTATTATCATGCTTATACTAATGTTGCTAATAGAATTGTGTGAAGTTTTGTATGAAGGAAGTTTTCAAGTGTAGGGAAAGGAGAATGATGAGATGAGATGAAGTATGGACAAAAGCTCAAGATTGGGGATGTCCATGTCACCCCAAGAAATATCCAAGAGGTACAAGCATCAAAGCTTGGGGATGCCCCGAGGCACCCCTTCTTCATCGGCAAAAATCAGGTCACCTTTCAAGACACTATATTTTTATTGCTTCATATTCTATGCGTTTTTCTTGGAGCATATTTACTTTCGCTTTCAGTTTTCTTTTGTTTTTTTTGCTGCAATAAATGGTTGGATCACATCATGTTTGTTTTGGAGAGAGACTTACTCCGTTTCATTGCCAAGAACACTCCAGTTTTTACTCTTATCGTTCAACGAGTGCTCTCTTTTTCTAGTACTACGTTTAGCTTTCATTTTTCGCCTTGAATTTTGTTCAGATCTTGTTATTTCTTTGTATCAAGGTGTATTTAAACCACTGGTCTATGTTGGTTTTCATCAAAAGAGTTGTTTCAAAAAGGTTGAATGGTGTTGGAAAAGAGAAAAAAGTTTCATGACTATAGTGGTACAAATGGGAGCTTGTTTAGACTGCGGCTTAGACTTTTGCATGTCATGCTTGATGTTGTTTTGATAGTATGCTTAGTAGTTTTTGCTGTAGCATGACTTGTCTCAAATGACTGAGATTGCTTAATGAGCCTTTGAAAAAATCATGCGTTGTTTTTATTATATGGGAGCATGTTATTGTGGTTTTCTCCTTTGATGCTTTATTTGGGTTGACTTGGCACATGCTTACAACATGTTTGACTTTAACAAGTCTCCATATAGCCTCTATGATCATTTGGTTTTTGACTTGTGATACCACTTTATGCTTTGGTTAATGATGTTTTGTCTCTATGCATGATTATGGCCGTTATTGCTCTCTTAGTTGGTCGCTCCCAGTCTTTTGCTAGCCTTTATTTTGTACTGAGAGAGAATACTTCTTGTGCATCCAACTCCCAAAAACCAAAGTTTTCCAATGTGTCCACCATACATAACTATTAGCAATTTGCTATTCCAAGTACATTCGACTTGCTTTTATCTATCCTTCAAATTAAACTTTTTGTGTTATGTGAAAATTAGTCAGTAAAGCTCTCACGAACCTGACGGCACACTTTACTTTCCCGCTTTTAATAATTTTGACCATTGTGGCTCTCTTATGTTGACGTTATGCTTGCAAGTTGTAAGTTAGCCCAGACATGCCGTCATGGGGCAAGCTTTCAACATTGCACTTTCTCTTATTTAGTTGATATCGTGATCTTTTGTTTATGGATATCTGCGATGTGAAATAAGTTGGAATCTTGTGAGCTCGTGGAGTTTGTATATGTGTTAGAGAAATGCCCGGGCCGCTAATCTAAGCCATGCATCATTCATGGTGGAAATTTACAGCATGCCCATAGTGGACATTCGACGACGCATCTCACAATAAAAAGCTATACCAATGGTAAATAAAAGAGATACCGAGGTGTTCATTGTCTGTTTGTCTTGTCATTTTGATGACGGCTTGTTCCATGTCATCGGGCAAGAGGTACCCCGTTGGTGTTCTCGATGATACATGTATGCTTACAATGACAAGAACTTGCTGGGACCTAAGTATCATAATTTTTGGAGATTTATAAAACTTGCAATCACTGCTTCCCTCTGCGAAGGGCCTTTCTTTTACTTTTATATTGAATCTCCACCTTCTACCTTTATGCACCTTCTAAGAGAGCATAGTTGTTATTCTGAGTATAATGTGCATAGTCCCAAAATTTATTATTGATTGATTCATGATTATGGTTTTGCTTGTTCTTAAATTATTTGTATCTAGTCGCCCTCTTAAACTTGAATGTGTCCTATGCATTTATGTTCTGCTACTCCATGAAGGACAAGATAAAAACCACTTTGCTATGTTTTTCTATATGGTTGAAACACACACTTGACTTTCAATGCATTATTACTCATGATCTTTTGTTTGTGTTACTTTTCATGTTATAACATGGTTGCTAAGTTTTATTGTCGAGATTATGTCTCTTATGCCCATGTTTCAAGTACTTTGATCTCAGCACTCAATGCTTTACATCGTTGATCAAGATTGTGTTGGTGCATGTCACCAAAAAAATTATTGTTTTGTTATCACTTACCTACTCGAGGACGAGCAGGAGTTAAGCTTGGGGATGCTTGATACGCCTCAAACGTATCTATAATTTTTGATGCTCCATGCTTAATATGCACCATTTGCTTTGTGTTTTGTTACACTTCGTGGCATTTTTATGCATTTTCCGGAACTAACCTATTGACGAGATGCCATAGTGCCAGTTCCCTCTTTTCTGCTATTTTTGTGTTTCAGAAAAGTTACACAGGAAATATTCTCGGAATTGGACGAAACGAAGCAAGGAGAGCCGGATGGGGGCCAGGGACCCACCACACCAGGGGGTGGCGCGGGTGGACCCCTGGGCGCACCACCCTATGGTGTGGAGCCCCTAGTCCACCTTTGACACCGCCCTTCCGCCTATAAGTTCCCTCCGACGCGAAAACCCTAAATCGGTCGGTGTTTTTCGAGAAAGAGTTCTGCTGCTCCGCCGCCACCACCGATGAATTTCGGGGGACAAAAGTCTCTGTTTCGGCACCCTGCCGGGATGAGGAAGTGCCCCCGGAGCCATCTCCATCGACTCCATCGCCTCCATTGCCGTCTCCATCAAATTCACCGCCATCTCCAACAACGTTGTTGTCTCCTATGATGAAGAGGGAGTATTTCTCCCCCGGGGCTGAGGGCTCTACCGGTAGCTATGTGGTTCATCTCTCTCTCCCATGATATGATCTATATGTGATCGTGAGCTTTGTATCTAGTTGAATTGGTAGATGCTATTCTTCATATATTATGCTACTCCCATGATTTATTATTGTAATCTCCGGAGACACCTTGTACCATGATGTGAAGGTGACAGTGTGCGCATTATGTGTCTCTCTTTGGCTAGTGTCTCTATGAATTGTTGGTGTTTGTTGAAACCATCTAATGCGCTGATACGTCTCAAACGTATCTATAATTTTTTATGCTCCATGCTTGTTTATACACCATTTGCTTTGTGTTTTGTTACACTTCATGGCATTTTTATGCATTTTCCGGAACTAACCTATTAATAAGATGCCACAGTGCCAGTTCCCTATTTTCTGCTGTTTTTGTGTTTCAGAAAAGTTACACATGAAATATTCTCGGAATTGGACGAAACAAAAGACGAACCTCCTATTTTTACCGAAGCTTCGCGAAGACCGAAGATGAGACGGAGGGGGGCCAGGAGCCACGCTCACCACCAGGGGGCGCGGCCTAGCCCCTGGCCGCCCCGCCCTATGGTGAGGCCAGCTGGCCCCACCTCTGACGATGCCCTTTCGCCTATAAGTTCCCCTCGATGGGAAAAACCTAAGGGACGGATCTCTTTTCCACAAAACATACTGCAAGCCGTCGCCGTCGCCAACGTGAGATCGGGAGGATCCAAGAGCTCTTCCCGACACCCTGCCGGAGAGGGAAATCCCTGCCGGAGGCCTTCTACACCACCATGGTCGCGTCCGGAGTGATGTGTGAGTAGTCTACCTTGGACTATGGGTCCATATCAGTAGCTAGATGGTTGTCTCCTCCACCATGTGCTTCATGTTTAGATCTTGTGAGCTGCCCTACATGATCATGATCATCTTTATGTAATCATGCATGTTGTGTTTGTTGGGATCCGATGAGTATTGGTACTATGTGATGTTGATGTGCTGAATATTATATCTTATGTTATCTCTATGATGTTTATGATCTTGCATGCTTTCCGTTGCTAGTAGCTATCTTGGCCGAGTAGATGCTAGTAACTCCAAGAGGGAGTATTTATGCTCGATAGTTGGGTTCATGCCTCTATTTAATCTAGGGGAGTGACAGAAACCTCTAAGGTTGTAGATGTGTTGTTGCCACTAGGGAGAAAACAACATTCTTGTGTCCAAGGACATTTGCTTTGTTTACATTACGCACTTTGCTTAATGCAATTATCTGTTGTTCGCAACTTAATACTCAAGGGGTCCTCGGACGATTCCCGGCGAGTGGATTTTTAGTCATAGATGCAGTTCAATGGCAGTCTATGTATTTTGTCGTATTGCCCAGACTGAATCTCATAGTGATCCTCATGACATATGTACGTTATCTTTGCTCTATCAATTGTCCAACTGTAATTTGTTTACCTAGCATGTGTTATTTATCTTATGGAGAGACACCACTAGTGAACTATGGACCCCGGTCCAATTTCCTTTACATTGCTATACCGTTTTACTTTTACTCGCACTGTTTACTTTCTTGCATACTATTATCATATTACCACTCTATACGCTCAATCCTTTGTTTATAGCAAACCGGTGAGATTGACAACCTCATCGTAAGTTAGGAGCAAAGTTCTTGGTTGTGTTGTGTGCAGGTTTCACGTTGCTGCTGGGTGAAGACACACCAACAATATTCCTGGCGCCATTTTCCGGAGTGTCACAAAGCTAGCAAGCATCACCTTCTTATGTTTGGTTCTTTCTCCTACTAGTTCGATTAACCTTGGTATCACAACTGAGGGAAGACTTGCTGATGTGCTCATCATACCTTCTCTTGGGGTTCCCAACTGGTCGGTCATCTATATCAACACCGCACCATCAACAAGTTTTCTAGCGCCGTTGCCGGGGAGGAAGAAGACTTCTGCAAGGGGAGTGTCGCACGCACAATCTTTTACTTTGTTTTTGTTTTGCTTTACTTTATTTTTACTTGGGTCGTTTTATCAAAAATACAAAAAAAATTTGTTTCCTTTATAGTTGCTTTTATTTACTTAGTTTTAGTTTTGCTAGAATGGGTACTCCTGAAAACACCAAGTTGTGTGACTTTAATAGCACCAAAAACAATGATTTTATCTGCACTCCTATTGCGCCACCTGCTCCTGAGGCAAATTTTTATGAGATCAAACCTACTTTGTTGAATCTTGTTATGAAAGAGCAATTTTCTGGTGCCAGTTCTGATGATGCTGCAGCTCATCTCAACAATTTTGTTAAGCTATGTGAGATGCAAAAGTATAAGGATGTAGATGGTAATATTATTAAGCTTAAGTTGTTTCCTTTCTCTTTAAGAGGAAGAGCTAAGGATTGGTTGCTATCTTTGCCTAGAAATAGTATTGATTCTTGGGATAAGTGTAAGGATGCTTCTATTGGAAAATACTATCCTCCCGCTAAGATTATAGCTTTGCGTAGTGATATTATGAAGTTTAGACAGTTTGATAATGAACATGTTGCTCAAGCTTGGGAAAGAATGAAATCTATGATAAAGAATTGTCCCACTCATGGACTTACTACTTGGATGAGTGTCCAAACTTTTTATGCAGGACTGAATTTTTCTTCAGGAAATCTATTGGATTCAACTGCTGGAGGAACTTTTATGTCCCTTACCTTGGGCGCCACAACAAAGCTTCTCGACAACATGATGGCAAATTATTCTGAGTGGCTCACCGAGAGAGCACCACAAGGTAAGAAGGTAAATTCTGCTGAGGAAACCTCTTCCTTGAGTGATAAGATTGATGCTATTATGCTTATGCTTTCTAATGATAGAGCTCAAGTTGATCCTAATAATGTTCCTTTGGCCTCTTTGGTTGCTCAAGAAGAGCATGTTGATGTAAACTTCATTAGAAATAATAATTTCAATAATAATGCTTATAGGAACAATTTTGCTAGCAACAATTATAGGCCGTATCCTTCTACCAATGGTAATGGATATGGTAACTCTTATCGTAATTCCTCCAACAACACTAGGGGCGCGCCCTCTGAGCTTGAAGTCATGCTCAGTGACTTCATCGGTAAGCAAACTGCTTTTAACAAGTCTGTTGAGGAAAAGTTAGGAAAAATTGATATTCTTGCTTCTAAAGTTGATAGCCTTGCTCTTGATGTTAAACTTTTGAAACTAAAATTGTTGCCTAATGAGGTGAAAGAAAGCAATACTTTTGCCGCTACTAATGCTATACAAGTTAAAATTGATGAAAATGTTAGGATGTTAGCAGAATTGCATGCCAGGTGGGAAAGAGAAGATGAGATGGCTAGAAAGATGAAGGTATGTACTATTACTACCTCTAATGATGTTGTTCCAAATACTAGCAATCCTCTTACTTTGATTGGTATAGAGAAAACTCCTACTCCTTGTGCGAAAAAGCCCAAAACTGTAAAAACTTTTTCTCAACAGAGTGCTGAAATTTTTCGGAGTATGGGAGATGATAGCTCTATTTCTTTTGATGATTTTGATGTTGATGGCTGCAATATATCTGAAGTTATTTTGTTCTTGCAAAATCTTGCTTTGAGTCCTAATGCTAGTTCTTTGAATATTGCTTTTACAAATCATATTACCAATGCTCTCATGAAAATTAGGGAGGAAAAGTTGAAACAAAAAGCTTCTATTCCCAAGAAATTAGAAGATGGTTTTGAGCCCATCATTGATATGCATGTTAATGGTTTTGATTGCCATGCTTTATGTGATCTAGGTGCTAGTATTTCCATTATGCCTAGAAAGATTTATGACATGCTTGGTTTACCACCGCTTGAAAAGTGTTATTTTGATGTTCCTCTTGCTGATGTTGCTAAGAAGAAACCTTTGGGAAGGATTAATGATGTTCTTATTATGGTTAACAATAACCTTGTTCCCGTTGATTTTCTTGTTATGGATGTTGAATGCAATGCTTCATGTCCTATTATTTTGGGAAGACCTTTTCTTCGAACTGTAGGTGCCATCATTGATATGAAGGAAGGCACCATCAAATATTAATTCCCATTTAAGAAAGGTATGGAACACTTCCCTAGAATTAGGAATAAATTACTTTTTGACTCTATTCTTAGAGCAATTATGAACTTGATGCTTCATCGCTTGATATTACTTGATTTGCACTTTCTGCGCCTAGCTCAAAGGCGTTACAGAAAAGCACTCTTGGGAGATAACCCATTGTTTTCTTTTCAGTATTTTTTCTTTTATTTGAGTCTTGGAAGTTATTACTACTATAATAACCGCTCCTTATCCTTTTTATTTCGTTGCTGTGCCAAGAAGAACCTCTAATTTGAGTGAGGTAAGATTTGGGGAAGTTGTTGTCCTAAAACAGATTTTAGTGCTGCACCGTAAAAATTTGTGAAAATTCTCAGAATATCTTTTTGACCTGCGATTTCTTGTGCATATGCCCCAGGTTATATAAAAACTTTAATTAGTTTTGCACATTTTGATTTGAGTAACAGAAGGTCCTCGAAAAAATCGACCTTTGTCAGCTGTTCTGTTTTGACAGATTTCTACCACTATTTGTGTTTGCCTCTCGATCGCTTTCTTTTTGAGTTCTTTTGATAACGGGACTTTTGGGGAAGTTAGTACAGTAGTATATGATTTATATGTGGTGTTTTTGAGTTGAAACCTGAACCAAAAAGGGTTGATTTACTATTATGTTTATGCTAATGTTGCTAATAGAATCGTGTGAAGTTTTGTATGAAGGAAGTTTTCAAGTGTAGGGATTGGAGAATGATGAGATGAACAATGGACAAAAGCTCAAGCTTGGGTATGCCCATGTCACCCCAAGAAATATCCAGGAGGTACAAACGTCAAAGCTTGGGGATGCCCCCGAGGCACCCCTTCTTCATCGGCAAAAATCAGGTCACCTTTCAACACACTATATTTGTATTGCTTCATGCATAATGCTTTTTTCTTGGAGCGTCTTTACTTTAGTTTTCAGTTTTGTTTTGTTTTGTTTGCTGCAATAAATGGTTGGACCCCAACAAATTTCTTTTGGAGGAGATGTACTCGTATTTCATTTGCCAAGAACACTCCGTTTTTCACTCTTATCGTTCAACGAGTGTTTTCTTTTTCTAGAACTGCGTTTAGCTTTCGTTTTTTGCCTTGATTGTTGTTCAGATCTTGTTTTATCTTTGCATCAAGGTGTATTTGGACCTCTGGTCTATGTTGGTATTTATCAAAAGAGTTGTTTTAAAAAGGTTCGAATGGTGTTGGAAAAGAGAAAAAGTTTCATGCAAAAAAAAGTGGTACAAAAAGGAGCTTGTTTAGACTATGGCTTAGACTTTTTCATGCCATGCTTGATGTCGTTTTGATAGTATGCTTAATGATTTTTTCTGTAGCATGACTTGTCTCAAATGACTGAGATTGCTTAATGAGCCTTTGAAAAAATCATGCGTTGTTCTTATTTTGTGGAAGCATTTATTTGGTTTTCTCCTTTGATGCTTTATTTGGGTTGACTTGGCGCATGCTTACAACATGTTTGACTCTAGCAAGTCGCCATAAGCCTCTATGATCATTTGGTTTTTGATTTTTGATGCCATTTTATGCTTCTCTTAATGATGCTTTGTCGCTTTGCATGATTATGGCCGTTATTGCTCTCTTAGTTGGTCGCCCCCATTCTTTTGCTAGCCCTCGTTTTGTACTGAGTATGAGCTCTACTTGTGCATCCAACTCCCAAAAACCAAGTTATGCCAATGTGTCCACCATACATACCTATTAGCAATTTGCTATTCCAAGTACATTTGACTTGCTTTTATCTATCCTTCAAATTAAACTCTTATCAGTGTTATGCGAAAATTAGTCAGTAAAGCTCTCATGAACCTGATGGCACACTTTACTTTTCTCAGTTTTTAAAATTTTGACATTGTGGCTCTTTTATGTTGACGTTATGCTTGCAAGTTGTAAGTCGGAAATTAGCCAAACCATGCGGTCATGGGGAAAGCTTTCAACATTGCACTTCTCTTATTTGAGTTGATATCGTGATCTTTTGTTTATGGATACTCACAATGTGAAACAAGTTGGGAATCTTGCGGGATCATGGAGTTTGTATATGTGTTAGAGAAACGCCTGGGCCGCTAATCTAAGCCATGCATAATTCATGGTGGAAATTTACAGCATGCCCATAGTGGACATTCGACGACGCATCTCAAAATAAAAAGCTATACCAATGGTAAATAAAAGAGATGCTGAGGTGTTCATTGTCTGTTTGTCCTGTCATTTTGATGTGGGCTTGTTCCATGTCATCGGGCAAGGAGGTACCCCATTGGCGGTTCTCGATGATACGTGTATACTTACAATGACAAGAGCTTGCTTGGGACCCTAAGTCGAGTAGCATGAGGTTTGGGTATTCGTACTTCACGGGACACGAGGTTTTCAACTTATGATTTGTCAAGCATATGCTCATAATTGTTCTTGCATTAACTTTAACCATTCAAGATGCCTATGATGGGGGCAATGAGAGCTCAAAGCTAGTAAGTACCATAATTTTTGAAGGTTTATAAAACTTGCAATCAGTGCTTCCCTCTGCGAAGGGTCTTTCTTTTACTTTTATGTTGAGTCTCCACCTTCTTCCTTTATGCACCGTCTAAGAGAGCATAGTTGTCATTCTGAGTTTAATGTGCATAGTCCCAAAGTTTATCATTGATTGATTCATGATTTTGGTTTCACTTGCTCTTAAATTATTTGTATCTAGTCACCCTCTTAAACTTGAAGGTGTCCTATGCATTTATGTTTTGCTATTCCATGAAGGATGATGCGGGTAGGATAACCACCCAGTTGGGAACCCCAAGAGGACGGTATGATGAGTATAGTAGCAAATTTTCCCTCAGTAAGAAACCAAGGTTTATCAGTCCAGAAAAAAGCTAATACTCCAGAAGGTGATGCTGACTAGCCTACTAACACTCCAACAAGGGCACCGTTAACGATTCTTGTTGACTCATCTTCAACTAGTAGCAACGCGGAACCTGCACACAACACAACCAAATACTTTGCTCCCAACTTACGATAAGGTTGTCAATCTCACCGGTTTGCTTGAAACAAAGGAATGAGCGTATTGAGTGGAAAGCAATAGTAGTATGCGAGTAAAGTAAACAGGTGATAGCAATATAAAGGAAATAGGACCGGGGTCCACAGTTCACTAGTGCTGTCTCTCCATAAGATAAAATAACACATGCTGGGTAAACAAATTACAGTTGGGCAATTGATAGAATAAAGACAACGTGCATGTTGAGAGGATCACTATGAGATTTACTCTGGGCATTACAACAAGATACATAGACCGCCATCCAACTGCATCTATGACTAATAATCCACTTGTGGCGAATCAATCCGAGAACTCCATGATACGTCTCAAACGTATCCATAATTTTTGATGCTCCATGCTTGTTTTTACACCATTTGCTTAGTGTTTCGTTACACTTCGTGGCACTTTTATGCATTTTCTGGAACTAACCTATTAACAAGTCGCCACAGTGCCAGTTCCATGTTTTCTGCTGTTTTTGTGTTTCAGAAAAGTTACATAGGAAATATTCTCGGAATTGGACGAAACCAAAGCCAGTCGCCCAGAATTTCACCGAAGCTTCCAAAGAACCAAAGAGGAGATGGAGTGGGGCCACGAGGGCCCCACACAACAGGGCGGCGCGGCTAGGGGCTAGGCTGCGCCCCCTATGTGTGAGAGCGCCTCGGTCCACTCCTGATGATGCCCCTTCGCCTATAAAGACCCCCCGACGGGAAAAACCTAAAGACCCGATCACTTTTCTAGAATACATCACGATTCGCCGCCGCCATCGACCCGAAGATCGGGAGGGTCCAGAAGCTCTTCCCAGCACCCTGCCGGAGAGGGGAATCACCATCAGAGGTCTTTTTCATCGCCATGCTTGCCTCTGGAGCGATGAGTGAGTAGTCTACCTTGGACTATGGGCCCATAGCTGTAGCTAGATGGTTGTCTTCTCCACCATGTGCTTCATGTTTAGATCTCATGAGCTGCCTTACATGATTGAGATCACCGTTATGTAATTCTACATGTTTGGTTTGTTGGGAGCCGATGAATATTGGTGTTATGATTGAGTTGAAGTACTGAAATTTATCTTATGTTATCTCTATGTTGTTTATGATCTTGCATGCTCTCCGTTGTTAGTAGCTATCTTGGCCAAGTAGTTGCTAGTGACTCCAAGAGGGGGTATTTATGCTCGATAGTGGGTTCATGCCTCTATTTAATCTGGGGGAGTGACAGAAACCTCTAAGGTTGTAGATGTGCTGTTGCTACTAGGGGGAAAACAACATTCATATGCTCGAGGGCATATGCTTTGTTTATATTACACACTTTGCTTAATGCAATTATCTGTTGTTCGCAACTTAATACTTGTGGAGTTCTCGGATTGATTCGCCACAAGTGGATTATTAGTCATAGATGCAGTTGGATGGCGGTCTATGTATCTTGTTGTAATGCCCAGAGTAAATCTCATAGTGATCCGCTCGACATATGCACGTTGTCTTTATTCTATCAATTGCCCAACTGTAATTTGTTTACCCAGCATGTATTATTTTATCTTATGGAGAGACACCACTAGTGAACTATGGACTCCAGTCCTATTTCCTTTATATTGCTATCACCTGTTTACTTTACTCGCACTATTTACTTTACTCGCATACTATTATCACTTTCCACTCGATACGCTCATACCCTTTGTTTCAAGCAAACCGGTGAGATTGACAACCTCATCGTAAGTTGGGAACAAAGTATTTGGTTGTGTTGTGTGCAGGTTCCATGTTGCTTCTGGTTGAAGACGCGCTAACAAGTTATCGTTAACAGCGCCCTTGTTAAAGCATCACGCAGCTAGTGGGCATCACCTTCAGTCATTTGTCTGCCTCCTCCTGGATTGACTACCTTGGTTTCATAACTGAGGGAAAACTTGCTGCTATATTCATCAAAACCTTCTCTTGGGGTTTTCCAACTGACCGGTCATTTTACTTCATCAATTCGGCCCCATCAAGTTTTCTGGCGCCGTTGCCGGGGAGGAAGAAGACTTCTGCGAGGGGAGTTTTCACATGCACATCCTTTACTTTGTTTTAAGTTTTGCTTTACTTTATTTTTACTTGCATCATTTTATCAAAAGCCCAAAAAAATTTAGAATCCTTGGTAGTTGCTATTTCTTTACTTCTAGTTCATTATGTTGTTCCCTAAGTACGTTTTGGAGGACCTCTCAGTAGGTAGTGGTTCAATTATTGGGAAAGATAACATTGAGGAGTTCTTTAATCATATTAGTATGCATAAAGAAGTTGAGGAAAAGTCTTTGGTTGAGCTTGCTCCTAGTATTGAAGTTGCTTCTGCTTATTTAATTCACATGTTAGAAGCTAGGTTTGCTAGCCTTAATCCTTTTATGCAACACATGTTCCTTAAGCTTCATGAAATTGAGGATCCTGAAAAGAAAGCTTTTATCTTGGAAACTTTGCGCTTAGAATTTAGAGATGTTGCCATTGAAGCTAGGAAAGTTCTTAAGCGCTTTAATAAGCTGGGTTCACCTATAAAGGTTATTAGTACAAACAGTGAGGGAACCGAGATACCTATACCTAGCAAACTCTTGGGATTGTATGAAGCTTTTGAAAATAATTTTGATTGGATCTGTCCCAAAAATCTTTTTAGTGATTTGAGTGAACCAAAGCGTGATCACAAAGGGTCTTCAAAAACTTACGTGGATGAAGTACAATGCCTTATTGAGAAGACCTCTACAATGGATCCTAATGCTTCTTTCATAATTACTTGATTCGCAATTTTCTGCGCCTAGCTCAAAGGCGTTAAAGAAAAGCACTCTTGTGAGATAACCCAATGTTTTTATATTCAGTTCTTATTCTTTTATTTGAGTCTTGGAAGTTATTACTACTGTAATAACCTCTTCTTATCCTCTTTATTTCGTTTTTGTGCCAAGAGAAGCCTCTAATTTGAGCGAGGTAAGATTTGGGGATGTTGCTGTCCTGAAACAGTTTTTGGTGCTGCACCGTAAAAATTCGTGAAAGTCCTATGTATATCTTTTGGACCTGCGATTTCTTGTGCATATGCCCCAGGTTAAAAATTTGACCTTTGTCAGCTGTTCTGTTTTGATAGATTTCTGCCAATATTTGTGTTTGCCGCTTTATCGCTTTCTTTTTGAGTTCTTTTGATCACGGAACTTTTGGGGAAGTTGCTACAGTAGTATATGCTTTATATGTGATGGTTTTAGGTTAAAACCTGAAGCAAAAAGGGTTGATTCTATGTTATGCTTACACTAATGTTGCTAATAGATTTGTGTTTAGTTTTGTATGAAGGAACTTTTCAAGTGTAGGGATCAGAGAGTGATGAGATGAGTTGAAGAATGGACAAAAGCTCAAGCTTGGGGATGCCCATGCATCACCCCAAGAAATATCCAAGAAGTACAAGCGTCAAAGCTTGGGGATGCCCCCGAGGCACCCCTTCTTCATCGGCAAAAAGCAGGTCACCTTTCAATACGCTATATTTTTATTGCTTCATGCATTATGCGTTTTTCTTGGAGCGTCAGTTGTTTTTAGTTTTCAGTTTAGTTTGCTGCAATAAATGGTTGTACCCCAACAAATTCCTTTTGGAGAAGTTGCCTTGCTTTTCATTTGCCAAGAACACTCCGTTTTTCATTCTTATAATTTCAACGAGTGTTCTCTTTTTCTAGAACTGCGTTTAGTTTTCGTTTTCGCCTTGATTTGCATTCAGATCTTCTTATATCTTTTCATCAAGGTGTATTTTTGCCTCTGGTCTTTATTGATTTTCATCAAAAGAGGTGTTTATAAAAAGTTTGAATGGTGTTGGAAAAGAGAAAAAGCTTTATGCAAAAAAGTGGTACAAGAAGGAGCTTGTGTAGACTGCGGCTTAGACTTTTTCATGTCGTGCTTGATGTCTTTTTGATAGTATGCTTAGTGGTTTTGCTGTAGCATGACTTGTCGCAAATAACTGAGATTGCTTAATGAGCCTTTGAAAAAATCATGCGTTGTTTTTATCATTTGGAAGCATTATTTTGGTTTTCTCCTTGATGCTTTATTTGGGTTGACTTGGCGCATGCTCACACATGCTAGACTCTTACAAAGTCGCCAATAGCCTCTATGATCATTTAGTTTTTTTACTTTTGATGCCATCTTATGCTTCTTTTAATGTTGCTTTGTCGCTTTGCATGATTATGGCCGTTATTGCTCCCTTAGTTGGTCGCTCCCAGTCTTTTGCTAGCCTTTGTTTTGTACTGAGTATGAGCTCTACTCGTGCATCCAACTCCTAAAAACCAAGTTTGCCAAAGTGTCCACCATACATACCTATTAGCAATTTGCTATTCCAAAGTACATTTGACTTGCTTTTATCTACTCTTCAAATTAAACTCTTACCAGTGTTATGCGAAAATTGGTCAGTAAAGCTCTCACGAACCGGATGGCACACTTTACTTTTCTCGTTCTTAAAAATTTGACATTGTGGTCTCTTATGTTGAGTTGTTATGCTTGCAAGTTGTAAGTTGGGAATTAGCCCAGCCATGCCATCATGTGGCAAGCTTTCAACATTGCACTTCTTATTTGTGTTGATATCGTGATCTTTTGTTTATGGATACTCACGGTGTGAAATGAATTGGGAATCTTGCGGGATCATGGAGTTTGTATATGTGTTAGAGAAACGCCTGGGCCACCAATCTAAGCCATGCATAATTCATGGTGGAAATTTGCAGCATGCCCATAGTGGACATTCGACGACGCATCTCAAAATAAAAAGCTATACAAATGGTAAATAAAAGAGATGTCGAGGTGTTCATTGTCTGCTTGTCCTGTCATTTTGATGTGGGCTTGTTCCATGTCATCGGGCATGGAGGTACCCCGTTGGCGGTTCTCGATGATACGTATATACTTACAATGACAAGAGCTTGCTTGGGACTCTAAGTAAAGTAGCATGAGGTTTGGGTACTCATATTCATGGGACATGAGATTTTCAACTTATGATTTGTCAAGCATATGCAGCATAAGTGTTCTCGCATTAACTTTAATCATTCAAGATGCTTATGATGGGGGCAATGAGAGCTCAAAGCCGGTAAGTACCATAATTTTTGAAGGTTTATAAAACTTGCAATCACTGCTTTCCTCCGCGAAGGGCCTTTCTTTTACTTTTATGTTGAGTCACCACCTTCTATCTTTATGCACCATTAAGAGAGCATAGTTGTCATTCTGAGTATAATGTGCATTGTCCCAAAGTTTTTATTGATTGATTCATATTGTTGGTTTCACTTGTTCTTAAATTACTTGTATCTAGTCACCCTCTTAAACTTGAAGGTGTCCTATGCATTTATGTTTTGCTCTCCATGAAGGACAAGCTGAAAACCATTTGTATGTTTTTCCTTATGATTTGAATACACGTTTGACTTTCATTGTTTCATTTTCATGATCTTTTGTTTGTGTTCATTTTCATGTTATAACATGGTTGCTAAGTTTCTTCTATCAAGATTATATCTTTCATGCCCATGTTTTAAGTTCTTCGGATCCCAGCGCACAACGCTTACATATATGATCAAGATTGTGTAGGTGCATGTCACCTCAAAAATTATTTCTTTTGTTATCACTTACCTACTCAAGGACGAGCAGGAGTTAAGCTTGGGGATGCTGATACGTCTCAAACGTATCCATAATTTTTGATGCTCCATGCTTGTTTTACATCATTTGCTTAGTGTTTCGTTACACTTCGTGGCACTTTTATGCATTTTCTGGAACTAACCTATTAACAAGTCGCCACAGTGCCAGTTCCCTGTTTTCTGCTGTTTTTGTGTTTCAGAAAAGTTACACAGGAAATATTCTCGGAATTGGACGAAACCAAAGCCAGTCGCCCAGAATTTCACCGAACCTTCTAGAGAACCGAAGAGGAGACGGAGTGGGGCCACGAGGGCCCCACACAATAGGGCGGCGCGGCCAGGGGCTGGGCCGCGCCCCCCTATGAGTGAGAGCGCCTCAGTCCACTCCTGACGATTCCCCTTCACCTATAAAGACCCCCCGACGGGAAAAACCTAAAGACCCGATCACTTTTCTAGAATACATCGCGATCCGCCACCGCCGTCGACCCGAAGATCGGGAGGGTCCAGAAGCTCTTCCCGGCACCCTGCCAGAGAGGGGAATCGCCACCGGAGGTCTTCTTCATTGCTATGCTTGCCTTCGGAGCAATGAGTGAGTAGTCTACCTTGGACTATGGGTCCATAGCAGTAGCTAGATGGTTGTCTTCTCCACCATGTGCTTCATGTTTAGATCTCATGAGCTGCCTTACATGATTGAGATCACCGTTATGTAATTCTACATGTTTGGTTTGTTGGGATCCGATGAATATTGGTGTTATGATTGAGTTGAAGTACTGAAATTTATCTTATGTTATCTCTATGTTGTTTATGATCTTGCATGCTCTCTGTCGATGGATTTCGTGTCGCAAGAACACGGGGTACCACGCGACGGACCCGAAGATTCGAACGCAGGGGGCTGAACATGTGAGATCTTGGATCGCAACGAAACACGGTGACGGAAGCCTCGATTGTCGGACGCGCAACGCACTGCAGAGAGGGAGACCGAGCTTTACCCAGGTTCAGGGCCCTCGTGGTGAGGTAAAACCCCTACTTCCTGCCTTCTTGTATTACGACGCGACACCTCGCGAGGAGTACAAGGCCTTGGTTACAAAGCTCTAGTTGGCCAGAGGTTGAAGAACCTGCGTGCCCAACTAGCAGCTTGAAGAAGATGAAGATTAGATCAGACCGGATCCCCTCTAAGGGGTGGCCTCCCCTCCTTTTATAGCGCCAAGGGCCTCCTTCCCCTTATCTTCTTGGGGAAGGGGTTGCCACACACGGCCAAGGAGGGAGGACAGCTGTAGACTAGGTTCTTCTGTAGACTTGGTCTTTGCAGGGTCGGGGCGCCGGTCCACAGGAGTGGGTGGAGGAAGCTGACGTCCTCCCCTGGCGCCCTGCACCGTCCACGCCATATTTGGGGGGGTGGCCAACTGCCACTGTGCCGCTTTAGGCAGGCACAGCGAAAGTTGGTCTCCTCCCTGTCGGGGGTAGCGTGGGAGGTACGCGGCCTTCTGCCCGTTATCTTCTTGCTCCGCACGAAACCGTGCTGAGCTGACGTGGGCGTCCCTTCTCTCCTCACCAGCAGGGCTCGTGAGGAGGTCTTCTGGTCCTTAGCGGTTTCCGTCGTCGTTCTCCTCACGAGGCGCCTCCTCGTGAGGGTCTTCTCCGTGCTGAAGATTGTTGATTATCTCCTGGGCTGAAGATGGGCCGATGACGGGGCCCAGGAGCAGGTGGACCGGGATACCCCGGTATCCATTACACCGACAGTAGCCCCCGGGAGCCTGGCCCACAACGCGCCCTCTTGAGGAAGCGAAGGGTCGGGGACCCCGAAGCTGCTGGGCCCTCCAACGGCACGCGTCAACCGCGCGGTCAGAGGACCATGTGAAGAAGCGGAGATCGTGGGCACGTGGCACCCCCACGTTGGCGAACGAAGCGGCGCGGAGGTCGTGGGAAGTGGGGTAACGGGCGTTTTTCGAACCGTCGCGTCAAGGCCGACGCTTCGGAAACCGCGCCCTTGCTGCCCCCCCCTTAAAAGCTTGGCAGGGAAGGCTTCTTCCCCTTTTTCCACAACACACCGCCGCCGCCACCTCCCTTCCGAAGATCTTGAGCACCAAATCCCTCCTAGCCTCCAATCTTCCCGCTGCACCTCGCCCCCGCCCAGAGCAATGGCGCCGCGCCGGGCCATCGGAGCAGCGAGGTCTTCCGGAGCGGCGCCGCGACCGGCGTCGCCCCTGCTTGAATCTCGCATCAAGAGCAGCCGCGAGCTCCAGACCGTCCGGGAGATGGTCGGGAGCAGCAAGAATGAGTGGGGCGCCACCCGCATCTGGCACGGCCGTGCGCCGCGGGACACTCTGCCCGCGACAGCGCAGCCCTTCTTCCTCTTCTCCGTCTTCGCCGGCCTGCTGCCGCCGTTCTCCCCCTTCTTCTTGGCGATCCTGGAGACCTATGGGATCCAGGCCATCCATCTGCATCCCAAGTCCGTCACCTTGCTGGCGGTCTTCGCCTACGCCTGCGAGGCATGGATCGGCATCAAGCCATCGGTGGCGTACTTCCGCCACCTCTTCTCCCTCCGGTCCTCTGGGCTCAACCAGAGTTCCGGATGCGTCTCCTTCATTGCCACCGCCGGGACAGAGGGCGACTTCATCGACTTGAAGTGGATGAAGAAGGTCGAGGACTTTCGGAGCCGCTGGTTCTTCGTCGACATCCTCGAGGAATCGGAGCTCTTCCTCGTGACGGGGATCCCTCCCGTCAAGCTCACCACCTGGGCCAGCGAGGCCCTGCCGGAGGAAGCCCTGAAGACGCTCCGCCCACGGATCCGAGATCTCCGGGAGGCTGGTGTTACGGGGACCATGGTCGGGGTGGAATTTGTCACCCGACGCATCGCCCCCCTGCAAGACCACCGCCGGGAGATCTGGGGGCACAGGTCCGGAGACGGCCTCAGGCTCCACCTCGGCGAGCTCAACGCCGACGCTCGGGAGGAGGTAATAAGAGCCTTCTTCTCTTCTGCTGCCATCCCCGCCATCCCGCGCAATGCCCTCCCGATCTACTGCCTGGGCGCTCGGGAGACCAGTCGCGTTACGGCGGGGGTCTTGAAATTCAACGCCTGGGGCCCGTTCCTTGCCGACGGCGTCGTGCCTGGTCCCCTCCCGAGCGCACCAGCGGCAAGCTCGGAGCAGGGCTCGGCGGCTCGGGGAGCGGGGCCCTCGAGCTCCGGAGACGATGACGACGACGACGACGACGCGGAGTCCGGCGGGCGGCTGGTCCGCCGAAGGCGTCCTGAGGGCACCGTGGTGCTCTCAGATTCCTCCGACGACGACTCCCCCTCGGCAGACGAGCCCACCGGGGGAGACGCCGACGCGTCCTCCTCACGAGACCTGGAGGAAGAGGGGCGCCGAGCCCGCCTGGAGGCGGAGCGCCGCTCCAAATCCAATGATGAACGCGCCAGCCGGAATCCCGAGGCCGGGACCTCGCGAGGGAAGAAGCCGGCGGGCGAATCTTCTGCGCCCCCGCCTCCACCTTCCTCCCTCCCGAGTAAAAGAGGATGGGTGGAGCGAGACGCCTCGTGAGTATTCCTGCACGAAGACTTTTACCTTTTTACCTTACCTTTCCCCTGACTTCATCCCCTTACCCCTTCCTCTCCAGGGACGCCGAGGAGAAGAAGGAGGAGAAGAAGAAGAGGAAGAGGAAGAGGAGGAAGACCAGCCAGACCACGCCGGGCCCTGATCCGGCGACCACGACCACACCGGCGACGCCGCCGCGCGCCGCCGGAGAAGGAGAGGATCGCGCGTCCGCAGACGCGCAGTCCGCCCCGGGAGCCGCCGCGGCTCCCAGCACGACCGAGCCCCCTAGCTCAGGGGGCACACCAGAGACGATGGGGGCAGCTCCTGCTACCCCCTCTGTAGCCAGCACCAGCACCACCCTGGAGGCACCTCCGGCAAGAACTGCTGCACCGCCAAGCTCGGGAACAGCCCCCGAGCCGAGCAGCGAGAGGAGGGCGACTTCCACCGCACCAGAGCCCTCCAGGGCCGCATCGCCTCCCCTACCGGAGATACAGGGGAGGCCCGCGAGGATCGCCGCCGAGCCCCACGCCGCCGACCCATGGGAGAGGGTGCTCGCGGCCGCGACTGGCGCCCTCCGCGACGAGGTTGCCAGGGCGCGCTCCGCCGAGCAGGCGCAGATTGACGAGGGCTGGGCCCTCCTGCACCAAGCCACAGAGAGGTGCCGCCTCCTGGACCAGCGCGCCGCCGAGCGCCGCGAGCGAGCGAGGAAGGAGGCCGAGGAGATCCGCGCTAGCGCGGCTGAGGAGGCTGAAGAGGCCCTGGCAGAGGCCAGGGAATCGGCGAGGGGAGTCCTGGCCCGGGCGCACGAGGAGGCCATGAAGATCGTCTCCGAGGCGCGCCAGAGGATTCCCCCCACCGTCGGACCTCCAAACCTGGCCTTGGCCGGGGAGGAGGCCAAGAGGGCAGCTCAGCACCTCCTGGACCAGGCCAGCACGAACGCCGACGGCCTGCTTGCCAACGCCCAGCGGAGGCTGGAAGAGGTTGAGGACCGGGAGGCCCTCCTCCACGCTCGCGAGGAGAGCGCGGACTCCCGGACGGAGAGCCTGAGCCTGCAAGAGGCTGGGCTCACCGTCCGAGATGCAGAGGCTCACGAGCGCGAGCGGGGACTTCGCCTCCGGGAGGAGCAGCTCCAAGCCCTCGAGGACCGGCTCAACAGGGAGCGGGAGGCCCTGGAGAGCCGGGAGGCGATGACCAGCCAGACCACCGCCGAGCTGGCTCGGCAACAAGAGGCGCTGAACCAGCGCGAGGCTTCCCTCCAGGCGAAGATGGACCACATGCTGAACCAGCGACGGATCAACCTGGAGCAGGAGCTCGAGCGGAAGCGCAAAGAGACCACCGAGGCGTGCCGCGCGGACTTCCGCGCCAAGAACGACGCCGCCCTCCTGATGTACAAGCAGAAGCGGGAGGCTCTGGAGCGTCAGGTCCGCGACCTGGGGATTGAGCTGAGGGGGGCGCACGAAGTGCGCCAGGGCGCCGAGCGCGCCCTTGCTGAAGCCGACGCCACCATCGCCTCGCTCCGGCGAGACGTGCAGAGGCTTGAGGAGGAGAACTCGGCGTCGGCCCTGCAAGGCGTGGAGATGGCCGGCGAGCTCCAGGAGCTCAGGGACGCTGAGAAGGAGGCAAACGTGCTGCGGAGGCAGCGGGTGCGGATGTTCCGCGGGTTCTCAGCCCGCGTCATGGCGGCGGCGCACCGCCTGGGCATCCACGGGCTGAACCTGCCCACAGCCCCTGAGGACGACGGGTCGATCCTGCTCTTCTTCAGCCAGGTGGCCGAAGAGCTGGACGGCGCATCGGCAAAGGTCTTGGATCTCATCGACGCCGAGTGCCGGGAGCTGCTGGGGCTCGCGGGAACGAGGATATTCTCCAACATCCAACACCTTCGCCCCGACCTCAACCTGCAAGAAGTACTACGAAGGCCGCCACCCCCGCCGCCCGGAAACCCTGACCGCGCAGCCGAGGCTAGGGCAGGGCGATTGAACTCCGCCCTTGACCGGCTGCAGGCCATTTACGCTCGGCCTGGAGCGTCCGCCCCGAACTCCTCTAGCGGCGAGGGCTCCGGCTCCACAGAGTCCGGCAGCGGAGATGGGACGGACTCCCGCGAGGGGACGACTTCCAGCTCCAGCGATGGCGTCGACGGCGACGAGGGCGATGCACTGGCTGCTCAGTAAGCTCCTCGTAGACCTTCCCCAGGAGACCTAGGTTAGCTGCACACTTTGCAGCTGTCAGACATTGCCCTGCTGGGCCAGTTTAAGTTGTAATCGTACTTTAAGGCGTTGATCGCCAAATGGTCCTTGTTTGCACCCTTGCTCGTACTTCCTTGTCTTGCCTTTGTCTGGGGAATGCTCTACGCCGTTCGGGGGCCAGCCTCCGAGCGGGACAGCAGCCTAACGCTTAGTATGCAGCTCGTGGTGCAAGGCTAGCGGGCACTGGCGCTCCAGAGGTGACTGTAATGGCATACAGGACTATTTCCCTGCAGCCCCCCAGGCGTTCAAGCACAACAAAGGCGAGCCCAGGAGAAGAGACACAAGGCCGCAGACAGGGACAGCAGGAAACTTAGAGAAATCTACACAGATTGTGCGACTCTCACGCGCTCATGCGCCTTCGTGCGAGTGTCGCTCGAGAGGAGAGAGCACCATGGATCGTATGAGGTGACTGTAGCGGGTCCCTTCCCGAGTCAGAGCTCGATCCGTTCTGGGTTTTGCGGGCCTGCTGTTTTCCGGGCGAAGGCCCCAGCGCGGACACCGTGCTCCGTCTCCTTCTCGAAAGGCAGTCGAGCGAAAACTCACGTTCGCGTTAAGTCGCGACCAGCGGACCTCGCGAGGCTGGTGAGACCAAGACTCGCGACTCCAGACAGTTTTCACGGATTAGAAAGGATTAACGGCGAGTGAAGCTGCTGTTACACTTAGTTCCTCGCGTAGATGAAAGACTCCGTTTCCTCAGGCGAAGGCAAAAGGGGGTGACGATCCTTCAGCCCCCTTGCCCTGTCTTCATGCTCCTGGGGACGGGGCCACCGAGGGCGGCGTAGGCCCACGCGCCCTCTGGCTCAGGTCCCAGGGAGGCAAATCTGTCAAGGAAGCGCTCGCAGAGGTCCCTCCAGGACGAGATGGACCTTGGCGGTAGCCCGCAGAGCCACCGGCGAGGCTTTCCCTTTGTAGCCATCATGAACCAATTGGCCATGACACGCCCATCGCCTCCAGCCGCCCGAACACTGGCCGCGTACTGCCGTAGGAACTCCGCGGGGTCGGAGGTCCCATCGTAACACGCGTCAGCGTCCGGCTTGAACCGCGGCGGCCATGCCGCATGACGAAGGGGATCGGCGAGCGCCGCGAAGCCCCCAAAACCGATGTCGCCGACCTCGGGCTTGCCATCTCCGATGGCCTCCAGGCCATCGAGGACTTGGAGACGCTCTCGGCGACGACTTGCGTAGACAGCGCGCAGGCGAAGACGGTGATGACGATCGTCACCCATGTCCACGCCGATCTTGAAGAAGACACACCACAGCCCCCTACCTGGCGCGCCAAATGTCGATGGATTTCGTGTCGCAAGAACACGGGGTACCACGCGACGGACCCGAAGATTCGAACGCAGGGGGCTGAACGTGTGAGATCTTGGATCGCAACGAAACACGGTGACGGAAGCCTCGATTGTTGGACGCGCAACGCACTGCAGAGAGGGAGACCGAGCTTTACCTAGGTTCAGGGTCCTCGTGGTGAGGTAAAACCCCTACTTCCTGCCTTCTTGTATTACGACGCGACACCTCGCGGGGAGTACAAGGCCTTGGTTACAAAGCTCTAGTTGGCCAGAGGTTGAAGAACCTGCGTGCCCAACTAGCAGCTTGAAGAAGATGAAGATTAGATCAGACCGGATCCCCTCTAAGGGGTGGCCTCCCCTCCTTTTATAGCGCCAAGGGCCTCCTTCCCCTTATCTTCTTGGGGAAGGGGTTGCCACACACGGCCAAGGAGGGAGGACAGCTGTAGACTAGGTTCTTCTGTAGACTTGGTCTTTGCAGGGTCGGGGCGCCGGTCCACAGGAGTGGGTGGAGGAAGCTGACGTCCTCCACCGTCCACGCCATATTTGGGGGGGGGGGTGGCCAACTGCCACTGTGCCGCTTTAGGCAGGCACAGCGAAAGTTGGTCTCCTCCCTGTCGGGGGTAGCGTGGGAGGTACGCGGCCTTCTGCCCGTTATCTTCTTGCTCCGCACGAAACCGTGCTGAGCTGACGTGGGCATCCCTTCTCTCCTCACCAGCAGGGCTCGTGAGGAGGTCTTCTGGTCCTTAGCGGTTTCCGTCGTCGTTCTCCTCACGAGGCGCCTCCTCGTGAGGGTCTTCTCCGTGCTGAAGATTGTTGATTATCTCCTGGGCTGAAGATGGGCCGATGACGGGGCCCAGGAGCAGGTGGACCGGGATACCCCGGTATCCATTACACCGACACTCTCCGTTGTTAGTAGCTATCTTGGCCAAGTAGTTGCTAGTGACTCCAAGAGGGGGTATGTATGCTCGATAGTGGGTTCATGCCTCTATTTAATCTGGGGGAGTGACAGAAACCTCTAAGGTTGTAGATGTGCTGTTGCGACTAGGGGGAAAACAACATTCATATGCTCGAGGGCATATGCTTTGTTTACATTACACACTTTGCTTAATGCAATTATCTGTTGTTCGCAACTTAATACTTGTGGAGTTCTCGGATTGATTCGCCACAAGTGGATTATTAGTCATGGATGCAGTTGGATGGCGGTCTATGTATCTTGTTGTAATGTCCAGAGTAAATCTCATAGTGATCCTCTCGACATATGCACATTGTCTTTATTCTATCAATTGCCCAACTATAATTTGTTTACCCAGCTTGTATTATTTTATCTTATGGAGAGACACCACTAGTGAACTGTGGACCCCGGTCCTATTTCCTTTATATTGCTATCACCTGTTTACTTTACTCGCACTATTTACTTTACTCGCATACTATTATCACTTTCCACTCGATACGCTCATACCCTTTGTTTCAAGCAAACCGGTGAGATTGACAACCTCATCGTAAGTTGGGAACAAAGTATTTGGTTGTGTTGTGTGCAGGTTCCACGTTGCTACTGGTTGAAGACGCGCTAACAAATTATCGTTAATGGCACCCTTGTTAGAGCATCACACAGCTAGTGGGCATCACCTTCAGTCGTTTGTCTGCCTCCTCCTGGATTGACTACCTTGGTTTCCTAACTGAGGGAAAACTTGTTGCTATATTCATCAAACCCTTCTCTTGGGGTTTTCCAACTGGCCGGTCATTTTACTTCATCAACTCGGCCCCATGACTCCACAAGTATTAAGTTGCGAACAATAGATAACTGCATTAAGTAAAGTGTGTAATGTAAATAAAGCATATGCCCTCAAGCATATGAATGTTGTTTTCCCCCTAGTAGCAACAACACATCTACAACCTTAGAGGTTTCTATCACTCCCCCAGATTAAATAGAGGCATGAACCCACTATCGAGCATAAATACCCCCTCTTGGAGTCACTAGCAACTACTCGGCCAAGATAGCTACTAACAACGGAGAGCATGCAAGATCATAAACAACATAGTGATAACATAAGATAATATTCAGTACATCAACTCAATTATAACACCAATATTTATCGGATCCCAACAAACACAACATGTAGAATTACATAAAGGTAGTCTCGATCATGTAAAGCAGCTCACGAGATCTAAACATGAAGCACATGGTGGAGAAGACAACCATCTAGCTACTGCTATGGACCCATAGTCCAAGGTAGACTACTCACTCATCGCGCCGGAGGCAAGCATGGCGATGAAGAAGACCTCCGGTGGCGATTCCCCTCTCCGGCAGGGTGCCGGGAAGAGTTTCTAGACCCTTCCGATCTCGGGTCGACGACGACGGCGGATCGCGATGTGTTTCTAGAAAAGTGATCAGGTGTTTAGGTTTTTTCCATCGGGGGGTCCTTATAGGCGAAGGGGCAGCGTCAGAGGTGGACCAGGGGGCCCACACTACCAGGGGCGTGGGCCAACCCTAGGCTGTGCCGCCCTATGGTGTGGCCGCCCTCTGGCTCGGCTCCATCTTCTCTTCGGTCTTCTGGAAGCTGCGTGAAATATCTGGACGTCTGGCTTTTCTTTCATCCAATTCTGAGAATATTTCCTGGGTAACATTTCTGAAACACAAAAACAGCAGAAAATAGGGAACTGGCACTGTGGCATCTCGTTAATAGGTTAGTTCCAGAAAATGCATAAAAATACCACGAAGTGTAACGAAACACTAAGCAAATGGTGTAAAAACAAGCATGGAGCATCAAAAATTATGGATACGTTGGAGACGTATCAGCATCCCCAAGCTTAACTCCTGCTCGTCCTCGAGTAGGTAAGTGATAACAAAAGAAATAATTTTTGAGGTGACATGCACCTACACAATCTTGATCATATATGTAAGCATTGTGCGCTGGGATCAAAGAACTTAAAACATGGGCATGAAAGACATAATCTTGATAGAAGAAACTGAGCAACCATGTTATAACATGAAAAATTAACACAAACAAAAGATCATGAAAATGAAACAATGAAAGTCAAATGTGTGTTCAAATCATAAGGAAAAACATACAAATGGTTTTTAGCTTGTCCTTCATGAGAGAGCAAAACATAAATGCATAGGACACCTTTAAGTTTAAGAGGGCGACTAGATACAAGTAATTTAAGAACAAGCGAAACCAACAATATGAATCAATCAATGAAAACTTTGGGACAATGCACATTATACTCAGAATGACAACTATGCTCTCTTAATGGTGCATAAAGATAGAAGGTGCTGACTCAACATAAAAGTAAAAGAAAGGCCCTTCGCGGAGGGAAGCAGTGATTAAACATGTGCTAGAGCTTTTCATTTGGAAAACAGAGATAAAACTTGGATTTTGAGAGGTGGTTGTTTCATGTCAACGACTGGCAATGGGGTCTTACTATCTTCCATAATAAACAAGTGAGAGCGGTTCTGAGTTCTTTGAAAATTTGGCACATTGGTGCTCTTTTAAAAAGCTTTGGCACTCCTCCCCACCTTTTTTCCTTTCTCAAACCATGGCTAACCGATTCCATCGGGTGCCCACCAACATTCACATACCATGGAGGAGTGCCTTTTTTTTGCTTTTTTATAATTAGATTGCAATGGTCTGACCAGCTCTCATGCAAAATTAATGACGAGCAGATGAAGCTGCCTAGTTGAGGGGTACTTAATTTAATATGGAAGATAGCAATTCTGACCACTTAGTCCCCATGAGCTAAAAACAGTGGCACAAAATGAGAAGTATTTTGAAGGTTTTTTCAAAGGTAGCACATGAAAATTTACTTGAAATGGATTACAAATACCATGCATAGGAATTTATAGTGGACACAATGACAAACTTGGTTTTTAGGAGTTGGATGCACGAGTAGAGCTCATACTCAGTACAAAATGAGGGCTAACAAAAGACTGGGAGCGACCAACTAAGAGAGCAATAATGGCCATAATCATGCATAGCGACAAAGCGACATTAAAAGAAGCATAAGATGGCATCAAAAGTCAAAAACTAAATGATCATAGAGGCAATGGCGACTTTGTATGAGTCTAACATGTGTGAGCATGCGCCAAGTCAACCCAAATAAAGCATCAAGGAGAAAACCAAAATAATGCATCCAAATAATTAAAACAACGCATGATTTTTTTCAAAGGCTCATTAAGCAATCTCAGTTATTTGAGACAAGTCATGCTACAGCAAAACCACTAAGCATGCTATCAAAAAGACATTAAGCACGACGTGCAAAAGCCTAGGCCGCAGTCTACACAAGCTCCTTCTTGTACCACTTTTTTGCATAAAGCTTTTTCTCTTTTCCAACACCATTCAAACTTTTTATAACCAACTCTTTTGATGAAAAACAATATGGACCAGAGGCAAAAATACACCTTGATGAAAAGATATAACAAGATTTGAACACAAATCAAGGCGAAAAACAAAAACTAAACGCAGTACTAGAAAAAGAGAACACTCGTTGAACGATAAGAGTGAAAAACTGAGTGTTCTTGGCAAATAAAAAGCAAGGCAACTTCTCGAAAAGAAATTTGTTGGGGTCCAACCATTTATTGCAGCAAACAAAACTAAACAAAACTGAAAACTAAAACAACTGACGCTCCAAGAAAAATGCATAGTGCATGAAGCAATAAAAATATAGTGTGTTGAAAGGTGACCTGATTTTTGCCGATGAAGAAGGGGTGCCTCGGGGGCATCCCCAAGCTTTGACGCTTGTACCTCTTGGATATTTCTTGGGGTGCATGGGCATCCCTAAGCTTGAGCTTTTGTCCATTCTTCAACTCATCTCATCATTCTCCAATCCCTACACTTGAAAACTTCCTTCATACAAAACTCAACACAACTCTATTAGCAACATTAGTGTAAGCATAACATTGAATCAACCCCTTTTTGCTTCAGGTTTCAACTCAAAACCACTACATATAAAGTATATACTACTGTAGCAAGTTCACCAAAAGTTCCGTGATCAAAAGAACTCAAAAAGAAAGCGATAAAGCGGCAAACACAAATATTGGCAGAAATCTGTCAAAACAGAACAGCTGACAAAGGTCGAATTTTTAGAGGGTTTTCTGTTGCTCAAATCACAAAGTGTTCAACTAATGAAAGTTTGGATATAACCTGGGGCATATGTACAAGAAATCGCAGGTCCAAAAGATATACAGAGAATTTTCACGAATTTTTACGGTGCAGCACCGAAAACTGTTTTAGCACAGCAACATCCCCAAATCTTACCTCGCTCAAATTAGAGGCTTCTCTTGGCACAAAAATGAAATAAAAAGATAAGGAGAGGTCATTACAGTAGTAATAACTTCCAAGACTAAAATAAAAGAAAAAGAACTGAATGTAAAACATTGGGTTATCTCCCAAGAGTGCTTTTCTTTAACGCCTTTGAGCTAGGCGCAGAAAGTGCGAATCAAGTAATATCAAGTGATGAAGCATCAAGCTCATAATTTGCTCTAAGAATAGAGTCAAAAAGTAATTTTTTCCTCTTTCTAGGGAAGTGTTCCATACCTTTCTTGAGTGGGAATTGATATTTGATGGTGCCTTCCCTCATATCAATGATGGCACCTACAGTTCAAACAAAGGGTCTTCACAAAATAATAGGACATAAAGCATTGCATTCAACATCCATGACAAGAAAATCAACAGAAACAAGGTTATTATTAACCAAAATAAGAACATCATTAATCCTTCCCAAAGGTTTCTTAGCAACATCAGCAATAGGAACATCATAATAACATTTTTCAAGCGATGGTAAATCAAGCATGTCATAAATTTTTCTAGGCATGATAGAAATACTAGCTCCTAGATCACCTAAAGCATGGCAATCAAAACCATTAACATGCATATCAATGATGGGTTCCCAACCATCTTCTAACTTCTTGGGAACAGAATCTTTTTGCTTCAACTTTTCATCCCTAATTTTCATGAGAGCATTGGTAATATGCTTAGTAAAAGCAACATTTAAAGAACTAGCATTAGAAGTCAAAGCAAGCTTTTGCAAGAATAAAATAACTTCAGATATATTGCAGCCATCAACATCAAAATCATTAAAGGAGATAGAGCTATCATCTCCTACACTCCGAAAAATTTTAGCACTCTTTTGAGAAAAAGTTTTGGCAGTTTTAGGCTTTTTAACATAAGGAGTGGGAGTTTTCTCTACACCAATCAAAGTAAGAGGATTGCTAGCATTAGGAGCAACATCATTAGAGGTAGTAATGGTACATACCTTCATCTTGCTAGCCATCTCATCTTCTCTTTCCCACCCGGCATGCAATTCTGCTAGCATCCTAAAATTTTCATCAATTCTAACTTGGATAGCATTAGCAGTGGAAAAAATATTATTCTCCTTCACATCATTAGGCAACACTTTTAATTTCAGAAGTTCAACATCATGAGCAAGGCTATCAACTTTAGAAGCAAGAATATCAATTTTGCCTAACTTTTCCTCAATAGACCTATTAAAAGCAGTTTGCTTACCGATGAAGTCCTTGAGGGCATGGCCCTAGTGTTGTTGGAGGAATTACCATAAGAGTTACCATAACCATTACCATTGGTAGAAGGATACGGCCTATAATTGTTACTAGCAAAATTGTTCCTATAAGCATTGTTGTTAAAATTATTATTTCTAATGAAGTTTACATCAACATGCTCTTCTTGAGCAACCAAAGAGGCTAAAGGAACATTATTAGGATCAACATGAGTCCTATCATTTGAAAGCATAAGCATAATAGCATCAATCTTATCACTCAAGGAAGAGGTTTCCTCAACATAATTTACCTTCTTACCTTGTGGGGCTCTCTCGGTGTGCCATTCAGAATAATTTACCATCATATTGTCGAGAAGCTTTGTTGCGGCGCCCAAGGTAAGGGACATAAAAGTGCCTCCAGCAGCTGAATCAAGTAGGTTCCTTGAAGAAAAATTCAGTCCTGCATAAAAAGTTTGGACAATCATCCAAGTAGTCAGTCCATGAGTGGGACAATTCTTGATCATAGATTTCATTCTTTCCCAAGCTTGAGCAACATGTTCATTATCAAACTGACTAAACTTATAATATTGCTACGCAAAGCTATAATCTTAGCAGGAGGATAATATCTACCAATGAAAGCATCCTTACACTTAGCCCATGAATCAATACTATTTTTAGGCAAAGACAGCAACCAATCCTTAGCTTTTCCTCTCAAAGAAAAAGGAAACAACTTAACCTTAATAATATCACACTCTACATCCTTATATTTCTGCATCTCACATAGCTCAACAAAATTGTTGAGATGAGCTGCAGCATCATTAGTACTAGCACCAGAAAATTCCTCTTTCATAACAAGGTTCAACAAAGCAGGCTTAATCTCATAAAAATTTGCAGCAGGAGTAGGTGGCGCAATAGGAGTGCAGATAAAATCACTATTATTCGTGCTAGTAAAATCACACAACTTGGTGTTCTCAGGAGTAGCCATTCTAGCAAAACTAAAAGCAGACAAGTAAAAACAACTATCAAGGATACTAATTTTTTTAGGTTTTTGATAAAACGATGCAAGTAAAAATAAAGTAAAGCAAAACTTAAAACAAAGTAAAGGATGTGCGTGCGAAACTCCCCTTGCAGAAGTCTTCTTTTTCCCTGGCAACGGCGCCAGAAAATTAGCTTGATGCGGGCAGGATAACCACCCAGTTGGGAACCCCAAGAGGAAGGTATGATGAGTATAGTAGCAAATTTTCCCTCAGTAAGAAACAAGGTTTATCAGTCCAAGAAAAAGCCAATACTCCAGAAGGTGATGCTGACTAGCCTACTAACACTCCAACAAGGGCGCCGTTAACGATTCTTGTTGACTCATCTTCAACTAGTAGCAACGCGGAACCTGCACACAACACAACCAAATACTTTGCTCCCAACTTACGATGAGGTTGTCAATCTCACCGGTTTGCTTGAAATAAAGGAATGAGCGTATCGAGTGGAAAGCAATAGTAGTATGCGAGTAAAGTAAACAATGCGAGTAAAGTAAACAGGTGATAGCAATATAAAGGAAATAGGACCAGGGTCCACAGTTCACTAGTGGTGTCTCTCCATAAGATAAAATAACACATGCTGGGTAAACAAATTACAGTTGGGCAATTGATAGAATAAAGACAACGTGCATGTCGAGAGGATCACTATGAGATTTACTCTGGGCATTACAACAAGATACATAGACCGCCATCCAACTGCATCTATGACTAATAATCCACTTGTGGCGAATTAATCTGAGAACTCCACAAGTATTAAGTTGCGAACAACAGATAACTGCATTAAGCAAAGTGTGTAATGTAAACAAAGCATATGCCCTCAAGCATATGAATGTTGTTTTCCCCCTAGTAGCAATAGCACATCTACAACCTTAGAGGTTTTTGTCACTCCCCCAGATTAAATAGAGGCATGAACCCACTATCGAGCATAAATACCCCCTCTTGGAGTCACTAGCAACTACTCGGCCAAGATAGCTACTAACAACGGAGAGCATGCAAGATCATAAACAACATAGAGATAACATAAGATAATATTCAGTACATCAACTCAATCATAACACCAATATTCATCGGATCCCAACAAACACAACATGTAGAATTATATAAAGGTAGTCTCGATCATGTAAAGCAGCTCACGAGATCTAAACATGAAGCACATGGTGGAGAAGACAACCATCTAGCTACTGCTATGGACCCATAGTCCAAGGTAGACTACTCACTCATCGCGCCGGAGGCAAGCATGGCGATAAAGAAGACCTCCGGTGGCGATTCCCCTCTCCGGCAGGGTGCCGGGAAGAGCTTCTGGACCCTCCCGATCTCGGGTCGACGACGACGGCGGATCGCGATGTGTTTCTGGAAAAGTGATCAGGTGTTTAGGTTTTTTCCGTCGGGGGGTCCTTATAGGCAAAGGGGCAGCGTCAGAGGTGGACCAGGGGGCCCACACCACCGGGGGGCCCACACCACCAGGGGGCGCGGGCCAGCCCTAGGTCGCCTCGCCCTATGGTGTGGCCGCCCTCTGGCTCGGCTCCGTCTCCTCTTCGGTCTTCTGGAAGCTCCGTGAAATATCTGGACGTCTGGCTTTTGTTTCGTCCAATTCCGAGAATATTTCCTGTGTAACATATCTGAAACACAAAAATAGCAAAAAACAGGGAACTGACACTGTGGTATCTCGTTAATAGGTTAGTTCCGGAAAATGCATAAAAATACCACAAAGTGTAACGAAACACTAAGCAAATGGTGTAAAAACAAGCATGGAGCATCAAAAATTATGGATACGTTGGAGACGTATCAAAGGACAAGCTGAAAACCATTTGCTATGTTTTCTATATGATTTGAACACACGTTTGACTTTCATTGTTTCATTATTCGTGATCTTTCGTTTGTGTTTCTTTTCATGTTATAACATGGTTGCTAAGTTCTTATTGTCAAGATTATGTCTTTTATGCCCATGTTTTAAGTTCTTTGATCCCAGCACTCAATGCTTACATAGATGATCAAGATTGTGATGGTGCATGTCACCTCAAAAATTATTCTTTTGTTATCACTTACCTACTCGAGGACGAGCAGGAGTTAAGCTTGGGGATGCTTGATACGTCTCAAACGTATCTATAATTTTTGATGCTCCATGCTTGTTTATACACCATTTGCTTTGTGTTTTGTTACACTTCATGGCGTTTTTATGCATTTTCCGGAACTAACCTATTAACAAGATGCCACAGTGCCAGTTCCCTGTTTTCTGCTATTTTTGTGTTTCAGAAAAGTTTCACAGGAAATATTCTCAGAATTGGACGAAACGAAAGCCGAACCTCCTATTTTTACCGAAGCTTCATGAAGACCGAAGATGAGACGGAGGGGGGCCAGGAGCCAGGCTCACCACCAGGGGGCACGGCCCAGCCCCTGGCCGCGCCGCCCTATGGTGAGGCCAGCTGGCCCCACCTCTGATGATGCCCTTTCGCCTATAAGTTTCCCTTGATGGAAACAACCTAAGGGACGGATCTCTTTTCCACGAAACATACTACAAGCCGCCGCTGTCACCGTCGCGAGATCAGGAGGATCCAGGAGCTCTTCCCGGCACCCTGCCGGAGAGGGGAATCCCTGCCGGAGGCCTTCTACACCACCATGGTCGCCTCCGGAGTGATGTGTGAGTAGTCTACCTTGGACTATGGGTCCATAGCAGTAGCTAGATGGTTGTCTCCTCCACCATGTGCTTCATTTTTAGATCTTGTGAGCTGCCCTACATGATCAGGATCATCTTTATGTAATCATACATGTTGTGTTTGTTGGGATCCGATAAATATTGGTACTATGTGATGTTGATGTGCTGAATATTATATCTTATGCTATCTCTATGATATTTATGATCTTGCATGCTTTCCGTTGCTAGTAACTATGTTGGCCGAGTAGATGCTAGTAACTCCAAGAGGGAGTATTTATGCTCGATAGTTGGGTTCATGCCTCTATTTAATCTCGGGGAGTGACAGAAACCTCTAAGGTTGTAGATGTGTTGTTGCCACTAGGGAGAAAACAACATTCTTGTGTCCAAGGACATTTGCTTTGTTTACATTACGCACTTTGCTTAATGCAATTATCTGTTGTTCGCAACTTAATACTCAAGGGGTCCTCAGACGATTCCCCGCGAGTGGATTTTTAGTCATAGATGCAGTTGGATGACGGTCTATGTATTTTGTCGTAATGTCCAGAGTGAATCTCATGGTGATCCTCATGACATATATACGTTATCTTTGCTCTATCAATTGCCCAACTATAATTTGTTTACCCAGCATGTGTTATTTATCTTATGGAGAGACACCACTAGTGAACTGTGGACCCTGATCCAATTTCCTTTACATTGCTATACCGTTTTACTTTTACTCGCACTGTTTACTTTCTTGCATACTATTATCATATTACCACTCGATACGCTCAATCCTTTGTTTACAGCAAACCGGTGAGATTGACAACCTCATCGTAAGTTGGGAGCAAAGTTCTTGTTTGTGTTGTGTGCAGGTTTCACGTTGCTGCTAGGTGAGGACACACCAATAATATTCTTGGCGCCATTGTCCGGAGTGTCACGAAGCTAGCAAGTATCACCTTCTTAAGTTTGGTTCTTTCTCCTACTGGTTCGATTAACCTTGGTTTCACAACTAAGGGAAGACTTGCTGCTGTGCTCATCATACCTTCTCTTGGGGTTCCCAATTGGTCGGTCATCTATATCAACACCGCACCATCATGCGCTCAAGGCGATAGTGTGGGGCAATCTAGTTTGGGGAAATGCGAACTTTGAGGAGTGCTTCGTAGCCCTACACATGATTAGTGTTCGTTATCCATTGAAGAATAGTTTAGAGTGGCATAGTGAAGATAGTTATTTATGTGTTCAATTATGTTATCTTTGTTGAGAGTGTCCACTAGTGAAAGTATGATCCCTAGGCCTTGTTTCCAAGCATTGAAACACCGTTTACATTCAGTTTTGTTACATGTTTGCTCGCAGCGATATTTATTTCAGATTACATTTACTACTTATAACCATCCATACTTGTATTTTACTATCTCTTCGTCGAACTAGTGCACCTATATATCTGACAAGTGTATTGGATGTGTTGGGGACAAAATAGACTTCTTGTATCGTAATTGCAGGGTTGCTTGAGAGGGATAGCTTTGACCTCCTCCTCCCTGAGTTTGATAAACCTTGGATGATCCACTTAAGGAAAACTTGCTGCTGTTCTACAAATCTCTGCACTTGGAGACCCAACACTGTCTACAAGGATAGAAGCGTGCGTAGACATCACTTGGGTCGGCCTATTTTGTATTTTGTGTAATCCCATGAGGGAGGGAGGGGAGGCCATATGTGTTCCATTAGCCTCTCTAGTCTTGTGGGATGTCTCTGACTTCTAAACCTACCTGGTTGATATTCCCTCGTCACTATGTTGTCTTCAATTCTTGCCTCGCTTTTATTGCACTTTCTCTAGATCGACCAGGTCACTCATACCTATAGATTCTCCGCACAACAAAGACTAGGTAAAGTTCTCCCTATTTACCATCTAATCTGGTGCATCTATATTTCTTTCATACTAGAGTTTTTATCCTATCATCATATGTTTGTACTTTGTTTGTTCAGCAGGCTTAAACTGACGTTCAGGTCAATACTATCAGCTTGCCGTGTGCCTAGCCAAGGCAAGATGGAACGGACATATTATACATGAAACTTTGTCTCTGTTGTCTACAAGGATTGAAAAGTGGCAGGACCTGGAAGGAGGATGCTGGGTACGCTGAAAAGGCTATTAAGTAAAAAAGAACAGAGTAATGAAATTGCCCCAAACTAATAAAAAGGAAGCGAGTTACTCTGCGAACTTGAAGATGCTCATTGCTCAACACAACAAGTGTTGTAATTTTATGTAGGTGGAAGATACTTAACTGTGAAAGGCTTCACTACTAGGTCGGGAAACTCTATTTCTCATTATTTTGTGGGAATTAAATGTTGAGTTGTTTGTAATGATGAGTTTCTCTGGTTTTACTTTTTATTCCTGGCCAATTTTAAAAGAGAAAACACACCGCATTGCTAAAAAAAAGGAAAGTTTGACACATTTTCTTCAAAATCGGCCATCTCAAACAAAAGTGCTAAACTTTCTATTTTTAGCACTGCGGTATGTTTTGACAAATGTGTCACAAAATTGTAATGATACCTAGCAAAGATATAATCGGGCAGCGTGTTTCGGCAAATGCCAAAAAAATACAGTGTCATGTAGCAAAAATTGCAATGCATGCTACTACTGATCTACACGAAGAAAAAATATCTCTAGCACAAAACTACTCACTTGTTCCAACAATTAATGACCCAGATCATGAAAATGCACTCCACTTATTCGTGGAAGGATATAAATTGCTAGAATCCTCGATCAATGAAGTCATTCGGGCCTTGGAAACGCGGCTAGACCTTCTAGTATGATATCAATCCTACGCTGCTACACAAAATCTTTGAACATCCCATGAATCAAAGAAGCCCTGACTATCTTCTGTGAAGCTCTAGATCACATATAGACTTGCCGGCTGCTAATGCTTAAATTAAGTACAATGGATCTATGCAGCAACGAAACTGGATCTATTGACCTCGTACGCGTTGAAGCAATGATAAACGGAGAACCACTCTTGGTTCGTTTTTCTATTTTCCTTTGTGGCGCGCGTCTCCACGGGAGAGCCTCGGTCACACATGGAGACTTCCGAGTGCCGGCTGCTAATGATTAAATTACAGCGCAACAGATTCATTCAGCAACGAAACTAGGTCGACTGAGAATCTAAACGCGTGTATCGCGTTGAAGGAGTGATGAAGGGAGAATATCTCTTGGTTCCATTTTCTATTTTAAACCGGAACATATTGACTCTGCATCCCACGGTCGCATGTACTGCTAGTACAAGTGGCTAGCGAAGAAAAGTGGGTGGTGTTCCTTTTGAAAGCAAATTGTCAGTTTGATACCAGCCATAATTGATTTCCTTTTGAAAGCAACACGGAGAATTATTGTTCGCTTCTTCGATTTTGATTTTTAACAGCGGGTCAACCAGGCATGCCGGATCTTGCCAGCAAGCCCGTCCTCACAACGCGTGATGAATCAAATCCCCGTGCCTTCTTTCAGTATTTTACATCGCTAGCAATTTTTTTTTTGAGGGGTAAACAGGTAAAAAAAAAGGTTATATATTGACATCATTCGCAAAAAAAAGTTTATATATTGACAACATATGATACAATATTCTGATTACAAAATTCTATCACAGCAACTGGTATAGGGGGCAACCACACGCTCGCCTCACCAGAATGGGCAGCTAGCTTAGCTAGACCATGTGCATCTTCATTCCTTTTTCTCCCAATTTGCGCAACTTCACACCTAGAGAGAAGAGATCTTGCATAATTTACGTCCCTATACACAGACCAAATACTGGAAGTGATAGGTTCCGCACAGTTTGTATTCTTGACAGCAGTAGCACAATCCAATTCCACCTTGGTCACTTTCAGTTCATGATCCATACCTAGCTTCAGGACTGTGAGTATGGCTCGAGCTTCAACTTCTTCAGCACTATTGCAAGTGTCGATAGGCAGGCTAGCAACCATGACTGCATATCCCAGGTGATCTCGGGCAACCACGCCGACTGTCGCAGCACCAGTGGACAGGTTAAAGGCTGCATCGACGTTGATTTTGATGTCTCCTTCTTTCAAACTTTGCTCCTCCTTACTGCCTTTAGCCTCCACCCTGCTTTGAGCTACACAATAATTTTTATCAACAATGACAGGAGCATACATAGATTGTTTACCTTTCGAGTCATTTAAATTTGACTCCGGCTCCTGTAGACATTTTGCATAGCCATTCGTTCATTTGTGTTTCTTAAAAAGACTTCATTTTGTTTGTGTTTACCCTGTCGACCTCTCATGCATCTACGTAGTCACACGAGCCTATATTTCTCCTTCAGAGGTCAGAGATGTAAAACTTGTACTATATTTTTCAGCTGGATCTTTTACGGTACAATTTACTAGTCCCGCAGAGGAGTAGTATTAAGATTTATGGAAAGAGTATTTATGGATATTTTACTGAGTAAAAAATTATCATACAGATTTTCATTTGATTATTCATATCTCTACCAAATAATATTAAGATCATATGGGTAACTCCCGCTATGAAATCTTCAGTGTCGTCCCTCTAGGTGTGTGCACATAAGTCCTAGTCGGGTATATACATGTACTAGGAAGATTCGGCGCCGTGATGCTGACTTTTTCGTGTATAGCCAGCTTTCGATCAATAAATGATGGTATGCGACCCAACAGTGGAGTGTGCCCGTACATTGATCGTGAAGCGGTTAAAAATAGAAGATAACAATATTTTTTCCCATATAATAGAGGCAACAAACGATCTAACAGTGTGGTCGTGAAATGATCAATATAATAAGGCAGTAATATTTTTCAAAATAATTGGCGATAAATTAAAAGGCCACAAATAGTGGAGTACGCTGGTAGGGTAAGAACCAGGTGATCAATAAAATATGGTATGAAACGGTCAATGGAATAAGGTATGAGATGATTGATAAATGAGGATATTATATGTATAAACCTTTGGCCTTAATATAATGTATGTATAAAAATATAGTATTCTGAGTATAAAAAGGGCAGTGAATAATAGAGTATTTTTTTATGCCGAATAGTGAAGCATCTTTTGAAGTTATTCTGGAAGAAGGTAATATATACCCCCAAGACGATCGTGAGGTGATTGATAGAAGAATGTAGTAGTATTTTTCTCAAATAAAAGAGGTTGTGAATAGTTGAGTATTTTTCCCCTAAGTTACTATAGAAGAGTACGATGCTAATGCATAGGAAGGCAGTCCCTACTGAAGTTGTTGCTAAAACAATTACAATTGAAGAATTATTGTTCAGGCAACATTAATTACTTTAGAAGAACTACCATAAGAAATAACTTTCGAAAGATTACCATTGGGAAATTACTGCCAAGAATTACTCGGTGTGTTCAGTTGGAGAAGGTAGTAGTATTTTTTTTAAAAAAGAGGCGGTGAATAAAGGAGTAATTTGTCTTCCGAAGTCATTGTAGAATAATCCCAAAGCTACCACAGGAAAAGACATTTACCATTGGAAGTTATTATAGGAGAATCCTGAATAGGAAAAGACATTTGCCATTCGAAATTACTGTAGGAGAATCCCAAAGCTACCGCGAGAGAAGACATTTACCGTTGAAGTGTTAAGTGAAAAAATAAATGCTAAGGATTGACTTTTCATGCACCGCTAAAAAATTACGGTTGGATAATTATCATCAGAGAATGAGTGTTGAGGTTAAAGATTTATGTAAAAAAAATAGTGTTCATGAACCGTTGGATACGCTGTAGTGAAATTACCAACAAAAAAATATGTCCTGTAAAGAATTATGGTAGGGTGATTACCGGTCTGCAATTAGTCTGTACCAAAAAAATATTATATAAGAATCATTAGAATTTTTTTAGTGCGCACTGGTCACGCGGGACAGCGGATACTATCGTATAAATAAGCATGCACCATTAATTAATTTAGAGGAACTAGCGTAAGATATAACTTTTGAAAAATTATCATCAGCAAATTATTGCCAAGGATTACTCGATGTGATCAGTGGGAGAAGGTAGTAGTATTTTCCTCAAACAAAGAGGCGGTGAATAGAGGTGTAGTTTGTCTCCCGAAGTCATTGTGATCACAAAGCTATCACAGGAAAAGATATTTACCATTGTAAATTATTATAAGAGAATCCTGAAGCTACTACAGTAAAAGACATTTACAATTAAAAATTACTATAGGAGAATCTCGAAGCTACCGTAAGAAAAGACATGTATCGTTGAAGGGCTAAGTGAAAAAAACTGCTAAGGAACGACTCGTCATCCACCGTTGAAAATTATGGTTGGATAACTACCGTCGGAGAATGAGTGTTGAGACTGAAGACTTATGTTAAAAAAATAGTGTTCATAAACCGTTGGATACACTGTTGTGAAGTTAACAACGAAAAAGTATGCCCTGCAAAGAATTATAGTAGGGTAATTACCGCCCAGAAATTATTGCTGAAGCTGAAGGTCTGTACCAAAAAATATTGTATAAGAATTATTAGAATTTTTTTAATGTGCACTAGTCACTCGGGGCCATATATACTACCATAAAAATAAGCATGTGCCGCCTAGAAATTATAGTTGGTAATTAGTGCTAGAAACTAACTTCTGAAGCTGGAGATTGTTCTGAAAATTACTATGAAAAAACTACAAAAAAATTACTACACAGACTATTTATTTTTCTGGCCTTTAGATCTAAATCTAGTGGTTCATACACTACAAAACACTGTTCATGCAATCAATGAACACTACCTTATGATGTGTGATTGCTGTCTTGCTAGCGTGTAGTTGACGCTAGAAAACTTGTTGGAAAACCCCAAGAGAAAGTTATGATGAGCATAGCAGCAAGTTTTCCCTCAGTTGTGAAACCAAGGTTATCAAACCAGTAGGAGAAAGAACCAAACTTCCGAAGGTTTATGCCCGCTAGCTTTGCGACACTCCGGACAATGGCACCAGGAAACTTGTCAGCGTGTAGCTTTTTACCAGCAGCAACGTGGAACCTGCATGCAACACAACCAAGTACTTTGTCCCAACTTACGATGAGGTTGTCAATCTCACTGGTTTGCTATAAACAAAGGATTAAGCGTATCGAGTGGTAAAAGGTAATAGTTTGCAAGAATGTAAAGAAAGCGAGTAAAAGTAAAACGGTAATAGCAATGTAAAAGAATAGACCGGGGTCCACAGTTCACTAGTGGTGTCTCTCCATAAGATAAATAACAACATGCTGGGTAAACAAATTACAGTTGCGCAATTGATAGAATAAAGACAGCGTACATATGTCATGAGGATCACTATGAGATTCACTCTGGGCATTACGACAAAATATATAGACCGTAATCCAACTGCATCTATGACTAATAATCTACTCTCGAGGTGTCATCCAAGTACCCGTTGAGTATTAAGTTGCGAACAATTGATAACTGTATTAAGCAAAGTGCGTAATGTAAATAATACAAATATCCTTGCACACAAGAATGTTGTTTTCTCCCTAGTGGCAACAACACATCTACAACCTTAGAGGTTTCTGTCACTCCCCCAGATTACTAGAGGCATAAACCCACTATCGAGCATAAATACCCCCTCTTGAAGTCACTAGCATCTACTCGGCCAAGATATCTACTAGCAACGGAGAGCACGCATGATCATAAACAACATAGAGATAGCATAAAGATAATAATTCAGCACATCAACTTGACATAGTACCAATACTCATCGGATCCCAACAAACACAACATGTAGAATTACACAAAGATGATCTTGATCATGATAGGCAGCTGACAAGATCTAAACATGAAGCACATGGTGGAGGAGACAACCATCTAGCTACTGCTATGGACCCGTAGTCCAAAGTAGACTACTCACACATCACTCCAGAGGCGACCATGGTGATGAAGAAGGCCTCCGGTGGTGATTCCCCTCTCCGGTAGGGAGCCGGGAAGAGCTTCTGGACCCTCCCGATCTCGCGTCGACGACGGCGGCGGCTTGTAGTATGTTTCGTGGAAAATTGATCGGGCCTTTTAGGTTTTCCCGTCGAGGGGAATATATAGGCGGAAGGGCGGTGTCAGGAAGTGGACCAGGGGGCCTCACCCCTGGTGGCGCGGGCCAGGGCATGGCCGCGCCGTCCTAGGGTGTGGCCAGGTCCTGGCCCCCCTCCGTCTCTGCTTTGGACTCCGACTCGTGTTCTAGAAAAATAGGAGGTTTGGCTTTTGTTTCGTCCAATTTTGAGAATATTTTCTATGTAGCTTTTCTGAAACACAAAAATAGCAGAAAATAGGGAACTAGCACTATGGCGTCTCGTTAGTAGGTTAGTTCCGGAAAATGCATAAAACGCCACGAAGTGTAACAAAACATAAAGCAAATGGTGTATAAACAAGCATGGAGCATCAAAAATTATAGATATGTTTGAGACGTATCAAGCATCCCCAAGCTTAACTCCTGCTCGTCCTCGAGTAGGTAAGTGATGACAAAATAATAATTTTTGAGGTGACATGCACCATTACAATCTTGATCAACGATGTAAAGCATTGAGTGCTGAGATCAAAGTACTTAAAACATGGGCATAAGAGACATAATCTTGACAATAAAACTTAGCAACCATGTTATAACATGTTAGAAATGGATGAAGTGATCAAGGAAATGCCAGGTGACAGGGCACCTAGGCCGGACGGGTTTAATGGGCTCTTTTTGAAAAAGTGTTGGCCCATTGTTCAACATGATTTTTACCGCCTTGCAGCTAACTTCCATGAGGGCAAAATTCGACTTCAGAATATCAATGGATCGTATATTACGTTGGTGCCCAAAAAGCATGCCTCAGTTTAGGTGAATGATTTTCGACCAATTTCATTGACAAATGTTTGTATGAAGTTCCTTACGAAGCTGGCGGCCAATCGCCTACAGGGGAAAATTTTGAACTGCCTTCACAAGAACCTATATGGGTTTCTAAGGAATAGATCTATCCAGGATTGTTTGGCCTGGTCGTTTGAATATCTTTTCTTGTGTCAAGCTTCTAAAAAGCCTATCATTATTCTAAAACTAGATTTTGCTAAAGATTTTGACACGATTGAGCATGAGGCCATTATTCAAGTGATGAGATACAAAGGATTTAACAAAAGTGGCTTGGTTGGGCAAAAGATATTCTTTCTATGGGCACTTCTGCTATTTTGCTTAATGGTATTCCTGGGAAGCAATTTGAATGTAAGCGAGGGGTACGACAAGGAGACCCGATCTCTCCTTTGTATTTTCTCTTTGGTTCTGACCTTCTGCAATCAGTGGTTAATGATCTTGTTGATCAAGGTGCTCTTCATAGGCCAATTGAGACAAATGATCTGGATTTTCCTATAATACAGTATGCAGACGACACTTTGCTAATTGTTCTGGCAGATGAAAAGGAGATTTTAGTGTTAAAGGATACATTGCTAAAAATTTCTAAGTCCACGGGGTTGAAGATTAATTTTGATAAATCTCAAATGTTGCCTATAAATGTTTCCCCAGATGCTCTTAATCATTTGGCTGGGGTTTTTGGATGTCAAATTGGGAGCATGTCTTTCACTTATCTTGGACTTCCTTTGGGGACTACTAGGCCAAGCATCACTGAACTATCTCCTCTGGTTTGCAGAGTTGAGAGGAAGTTATCGGCGAGCTCAAGCTTTCTCTCCCAGGGAGCGAGATTGCAGTTGATTAATTTGGCTCTGGCCTCCTTACCCCTGCATTTTCTTTGCACCTTGAGCCTTCCTCCGGGGCTTACCAAGCAATTTGATAGAATCATTCGCCAATGTTTGTGGAGAGATAAGTTTGATGAACCTAAACAATCTTTGGCAGCTTGGGATATGGTGTGTCTTCCCAAAGAAAATGGGGGGCTTGGTGTGGTTAATTTTCAAAAACAAAATGCGGCGCTGCTGATCAAGTTCTTGGACAAATTCTATAATCAGAGGGATGCGCCTTGGGTTCAGTTGATTTGGGAGGTTCATTATGATGGTAAAATTCCTCATTCCGAGAATCTATGTGGTAATTTCTGGTGGAGAGATGTGATGAAACAAGTGGATAATTTCAGAGGTGTGGCCAAAGTTAAGCAAGGCAGAGGTGACACTTTCCTCTTTTGGTCTAATAATTGGTGTTTGAATGGCTCCTCTTTGCCGCTTCATTCAAGATTTCCAAGGTTGTTTTCCTTTGTCCTGGATGAAACCTTGTCGGCTGCAGCAGTCTACTCAACCCAAGACATAAGTAATCTGTTTTACAGACCTCTATCTCCTCAAGCTTACTAGGAAATGGAAAAGCTGCAAATGTTAATGCAAGCAAATCCCCTGAGAGATCAGAAGGTTCTTGGTCATTTGTTTGGGGGGGAAGCTTATGCAGCAAACAAATTCTACAAATATATTTATAGGCACATCCAAGTTCTGGGGGTTTATAAATGGCTTTTGGAAGTCTTGTTGCATAATGAGGATCAAAGTTTTTGGCTGGCTGGTTTTGAGATATCGAATAAATACACGTGATATGTTGCAAAGATGTCATTGGAAGGTCACAGAGGACACACATTGTGAGCTCTGTGCTTCTAGGTGCTATGAAGATAGGATTCATCTATTTTTTGAATGCATCTTTAGTCAGAGGATTTGGACTTATCTGCAAATTGATTGGCCAGTCAGTGATGATATGCAGACTATGGTGGCTGCTGCGAAAAGAAGTTTTAACAAGCCTTTTTTCATGGAGGTTCTTCTGACTGCTTGTTGAAGTATTTGGCTGATTAGGAATGCAAAAAATTTCAGACAAGAGAAGCCCACCTTTGCGAGGTGGAAAGCTAAGTTTGTCCATGACATCTCACTACTTTAGTACAGGATCAAGTCAAAGCATAGAGAGGGCCTCCTCTCCTGGATAAAATCACTTCCTTAGTGGTTTCAAGGGACCTTGGTGGTCTTTTTGTATAGTGTATAGTTTTGTAGTTCAGTTTTTCCTCTATTTTGTTACTCTTGTTGTATATACAACATTTAATTTTCAATAAATTGATGTGGGACTCTTGCCTCATAGTCCTTAGGTTCAAAAAAAATGAAAAGTAACTCAAACGAAAGATCATGAATAATGAAACATTGAAAGTCAAGTGTGTGTTCAAATCATATAGAGAAACATAGCAAAGTGGTTTTCAGCTTGTCCTTCATGGAATAGCAAAACATAAATGCATAGGACACCTTCAAGTTTAAGAGGGCGACTAGATACAAATAATTTAAGAACAAGCAAAACCATAATCATGAATCAATCAATAATAAATTTTGGGACTATGCACATTAAACTCAGAATGGCAACTATGCACTCTTAGACGGTGCATAAAGGTAGAAGGTGGAGACTCAACATAAAAGTAAAAGAAAGGCCCTTCACAGAGGGAAGCAGAGATTAAACATGTGCTAGAGCCCTCCATTTGTAAAATAGAGAGATAAAAATTGTTTTGAGAGGTAGTTGTCTTTGTCAACGACTGGCAATGGGGTTCTTACTATCTTCCATACAAAGCAAGTTTTTGAGAGAGAGATTGGCACTTTGGTGCTCTTTTATAAAGCTTGCCACTCCTCCCCACTTTTCCTTTCACAAACCATAGCTAACCGATTCCATTGGGTGTCCACCAACTTTCACATACTATGGAGGAGTGCCTCTTTTTTTTCTTTTTTTCTTTTTGGAATAAAACAATATGGAAGATAGCAAATCCGACCACTACGTCCCCATGAGCTGAAAACAGTGTCACAAAATGAGAAGTATTTTGAAGGTTTTTTTGAAAGGTAGCACATGAAAATTTACTTGGAATGGCTTGCAAATACCATGCATAGGAATTTATAGTGGACACATTGGCAAACTTGGTTTTTGGGAGTTGGATGCACGAGTAGAGCTCATACTCAGTACAAAATGAAGGCTAGCAAAAGACTGGGAGCGACCAACTAAGAGAGCAATAACGGCCATAATTATGCATAGCGACAAAACATCATTAACCGAAGCATAAAGTGGTATCACAAGTCAAAAACCAAATGATCATAGAGGCTTATGGTGACTTGTTAGAGTCAAACATGTTGTAAGCATGCGCCAAGTCAACCCAAATAAAGCATCAAAGGAGAAAACCACAATAACTTGCTCCCATATAATAAAAGCAACGCATGATTTTTTTCAAAGGCTCATTAAGCAATCTTAGTCATTTGAGACAAGTCATGCTACAGCAAAAACTACTAAGCATACTATCAAAATGACATCAAGCATGACATGTAAAAGTCTAAGCCGCAGTCTAAACAAGCTCCCATTTGTACCACTATAGGCATGAAACTTTTTTTCTCTTTTCCAACACCATTCAAACCTTTTTGAAACAACTCTTTTGATGAAAACTAACATAGACCAGTGGTATAAATACACCTTGATGCAAAGATATAATAAGATCTAAACAAAATCAAGGTAAAAAAATGAAAGCTAAACGCAGTTCTAGAAAAAGAGAACACTCGTTGAACGATAAGAGTGAAAACTAGAGTGTTCTTGGCAATGAAAAATGAAGTATGTCTTCTCCAAAAGAAATTTGTTGGGGTCCAATCATTTATTGCAGCAAAAAAAGCAAAAGAAAACTGAAAGCAAAAGTAAAGATGCTCCAAGAAAAATGCATAGAATATGATGCAATAAAAATATAGTATGTTGAAAGGTGACCTGATTTTTGCCGATGAAGAAGGGGTGCCTCAGGGGCATCCCCAAGCTTTGACGCTTGTACCTCTTGGATATTTCTTGGGGTGACATGGGCATCCCCAAGCTTGAGCTTTTGTCCATACTTCATCTCATCTCATCACTCTCCATTCCCTACACTTGAAAACTTCCTTCATACAAAACTTCACACAATTTTATTAGCAACATTAGTATAAGTATGATAATAAATCTACCCTTTTTGTTCAGTTTCAAACTCAAATATACCAAAAACTAAAGCATAAGCTATTGTAGCACCTTCCTCAAAAGTTCCGTGATCAAAAGAACCCAAAAATAAAGCGATCGAGAGGCAAACACAAATAGTGGTAGAATCTGTCAAAACAGAACAGCTGACAAAGATTGATTTTTTCAAGGACCTTCTGTTGCTCAAATCGAAAAGTGCAAAACTAAAGAAAGTTTGGATATAATCTGGGACATGCTCACAAGAAATTTCAGATCAAAAAGATATTCTGAGAATTTTTAAGAATTTTCACGGTGCAGCGCAGAAATCTGTTTCAGGACAACAATTTCCCCAAATCTTACCTCCCTCAAATTAAAGGTTCTTCTTGGCACAAAAACGAAATAAAAATGATAAGGAGAGGTAATTATAGTAGTAATAACTTCCAAGACTCAAATAAAAGAAAAAGTACTAAAAAGAAAACATTGGGTTATCTCCCAAGAGTGCTTTTCTTTAACGCCTTTGAGCTAGGCGCAGAAAGTGGAAATCAAGTATTTTCAAATGAGGCATTAAGATCAATTGTTTCCTCAAAAGCACCACTTACCAGACTAGGCAATTTAGAAGCCTCTAAAGATGATTCAACCTGCAAGTCACTCTTACTCTAACTAAAAGTCTTACCAATCTTAAAAACATGCTGCGGTTTTGGCACAGTAACCTTGGGAACATACATAAATTTTTGCTCTTTTCCAACAAAAGCTTTCTCCTTCTTAAACTTAAGAGAAAAGAAAATTAAACTTAAAGTTTCCATAGACTCCTCTAGTTTACCAATCCTAAGGTTTTGACTATCATGAGTAGTACTAGCCTCTAAAACAGTGATTCTCTTACCGATACTTTCTATTGATTCATTGACCTGGCTAGTGTTATCAAGGATATTTGGCAAACTTTTTTCTAGAGAGCTAAGTTTTTCTAAAACTTCATCCAAAGTGACCTTAGTTTTAACAACATGAATAGGTGGTACTCCCACTAGAATTTCAATTAAAGTGCATGCTTCCAAAGCGGGACTACCAAGAAAATTACCTCCTGCAAGAGTATCAAGAACGTACCTATTCCAACTAGATATACCAACATAAAAATTCCTAAGGAGGATCATGGTAGAATGCTTCTTCATACACCTATGATGAGCGTTACTAATTCGGTACCAAGCATCTTTCAAACTCTCTCCCCCTTGTTGCTTAAAAGTATGAACTTCAACTTCAGGATTACTCATTCTAGCAGGACTAAAAAGTAGGCAAGTAAAAGTAACAACTATAAAGGAACTAATTTTTTTGCATTTTTGATAAAACGATGCAAGCAAAAATAAAATAAAGCAAAACAATAACAAAGTAAAAGATTGGAAGTGAGAGACTCCCCTTGCAGAAATCTTCTTTCTCCCCGGCAACGGCGCTAGAAAAGTTCTTTGATGGCGCGTGGTTGACGTGGGAGCTTCTTCTTCTTCAATCCCCAGCAACGGCGCCAGAAAAGCTTGATTGCTATCTTGCTAGTGTGTAGTTGACGCTAGAAAACTTGTTGGAAAACCCCAAGAGAAGGTTGTGATGAGCATAGCAGCAAGTTTCCCTCGGTTGTGAAACCAAGGTTATCGAACCAGTAGGAGAAAGAACCAAACTTCCAAAGTTTGATGCGCGCTAGCTTTGCGACACTCCGGACAATGGCGCCAGGAAACTTGTCGGCGTGTAGCTTTTCACCAGCAGCAACGTGGAACCAACACACAACACAACCAAGTACTTTGCCCCAACTTACGATGAGGTTGTCAATCTCACCGGTTTGCTGTAAACAAAGGATTAAGCATATCAAGTGGTAAAAGGTACTCCCTCCGATCGGAAATAAGTGTCGATGACTTAGTACAAACTTTGTACTAAGTTAGTGCAAAATCACTGACACTTATTTCCGATCGGAGGGAGTAATAGTTTGCAAGAATGTAAATAAATCGAGTAAAAGTAAAATGGTAATAGCAATGTAAAAGGATGGACCGGGGTCCACAGTTCACTAGTGGTGTCTCTCCATAAGATAAATAACAACATGATGGGTAAACAAATTACAGTTGGGCAATTGATAGAATAAAGACAGCGTACATATGTCATGAGGATCACTATGAGATTCACTCTGGGCATTACGACAAAATACATAGACCATAATCCAACTGCATCTATGACTAATAATCCACTCTCGAGGTGTCATCCGAGCACCCGTTGAGTATTAAGTTGCAAACAACAAATAACTGCGTTAAGCAAAGTGCGTAATGTAAACAATGCAAATGTCCTTGAACACAAGAATGTTGTTTTCTCCCTAGTGGCAACAGCACATCTACAACCTTAGAGGTTTCTGTCACTCCCCCAGATTACTAGAGGCATGATACCACTATCGAGCATAAATACCCCCTCTTGGAGTCACTAGCATCTCTTCGGCCAAGATATCTACTAGCAACAGAGAGCATGCAAGATCATAAACAACATAGAGATAACATAAAGTTAATAATTCAGCACATCAACTTGACATAGTACCAATACTCATCGGATCCCAACAAACACAACATGTAGAATTACACAAAGATGATCTTGATCATGATAGGCAGCTCACAAGATCTAAACATGAAGCACATGGTGGAGGAGACAACCATCTAGCTACTGCTATGGACCCGTAGTCCGAGGTAGATTACTCACACATCACTCCGAAGGCGACCATGGTGATGAAGAAGGCCTCCGGCGGTGATTCCCCTCTCCGGCAGGGTGCCAGGAAGAGCTTCTGGACCCTCCCGATCTCGCGTCGATGAAGGCAGCGGCTTGTAGTATGTTTCGTGGCAAATTGATCGGGCCTTTTAGGTTTTCCCGTCGAGGGGATTATATAGGTGGAAGGGCGGCGTCAGGAAGTGGACCAGGGGGCCTCACCCCCTGGTGGCACGGGCCAGGGCATGGCCGCGCCGCCCTAGGGTGTGGCCAGGTCCTGGCCCCCCTTCGTCTCTGCTTTGGACTCCGACTCGTGTTTTGGAAAAATAGGAGGTTCGGCTTTTGTTTCGTCCAATTCCGAGAATATTTCCTGTGTAGCTTTTCTGAAACACAAAAACAGCAGAAAACAGGGAACTGGCACTGTGGCGTCTCGTTAGTAGGTTAGTTCCGGAAAATGCATAAAAACGCCACGAAGTGTAACAAAACACAAAGCAAATGGTGTATAAATAAGCATGGAGCATCAAAAATTATAGATATGTTTGAGACGTATCAATGTGGTGCATTGAGAGACAGCTATTTCTTTTAACTTTAATATATGTAATACTTATGTCAAAAAAATAGTGTTCATGAACCGTTGGATACACTGTTGTGAAATTAACAATGAAAAAGTATGCCCTGCAAAGAATTATAGTTGGGCGATTACCGCCCGGAAATTTTTGCTGAAGCTGAAGGTCTGTACCAAAAAGTATTGTATAAGAATTATTAGAAATTTTTTAATGCACACTTGTCACTCGGAGCCGCATATACTACCATAAAAATAAGCAGGTGCCGCCTAGAAATTATAGTTGGTAATTAGTGCTAGAAATTAACTTCTAAAGCTGGAGATTGTTTTGAAAATTACTATGAAAGAACTACCAAAAAATTACTACATGGACTATTTATTTGTCTGGCCTTTAGATCTAAATCTAGTGGTCCATACACTATATAACACTATTCATGCAATCAATGAACACTACCTTATGACGTGGTGCATTGAGAGACAACTATTTCTTTTAACATTAATATATGTAATAGATATAGATACAATAGCTCGTACAACAACATGACTCAGTAAATGAGGGCAACCAGCCTCCAGCAATTAATAAAAATAGCTTTTCCCTACTTTTTTTTTCTTTTTTCTCCACGTTGTTATTTTGTATAAATTTTATTTTCTCTACAAACCATAACGAATTGATCTAAATTTAGGGACACTTGCAAGGATTTTTTGTAAAGGAATAAAATTTAAAAAACTATTATAAAGTAAGGTTAAACAAAGGAAACTAGTATAAGGAAGGTTTCTATATTAGATAGACCAGTGCTTTTCACCTCCTAATTTTCTATTGGATGAAAAATACTACTTCCTCTAGTCAACAAGTATTGATCAATCTAGATTGTCGGATCTGGTAACTAGACGGCCAATATTTTTCTGCCCCTACCGTAAAAAAAACCCCCTTTCAGCTCATAGTAGGCTTGTCTGCATGAGACAAGAAAGGATTAAATATATCGCGTGGTAAAAGATACTTGTTTGCGAGAAAGTAAATAATGCTTGTAGAAAGTAAATGGTAATATGAATATAAAAGAATGGACCGGGGTCCACAGTTCACTAGAGGTGTCTCTCCATAAAGATAACTAACATGCTGGGTGAACAAATTACAGTTGGGCAATTGATAGAATAAAGAATGCAAAGAATGCATGTACATGTCATGAGGATCACTATGAGATTCACTTGGGAATTACAACATAATACATAGATCGTAATCCAACTGCATCTTTGACTAATAATCCACCCGCCGGATATCATCTGAACAACCGTTGGGTATTAAGTTGTAAGCAACAGATTATCGCCTTAAGCAAAGTGTGTAATGTAAACAATACAAATGTCCTTGAACACAAGATTGTTGTTTTCTCCCTAGTGGAAACAGCACATCTACAACCTTAGAAGTTGTTGTCACTCTCCCAGGTTACCAGAGGCATGAACCCACTATCGAGCATAAATACCCCCTTTTAGAGTCACTAGCATCTACTCGTCCAAGATATCTACTAGCAACAGAGAGCATGCAAGATCATAAACAACATAGAGATGATAAATCACAAATCAACTTGATATAATACTCAATATTCATCGGATCCCAACAAACACAACATTTAGAATTACATAACGATGATCTTGATCATGATAGGAAGCTCACAAGATCTAAACATGAAGCACATGGGGGAGAAGACATCCATCTAGCTACTGCTATGGACCCGTAGTCCAAGGTAGACTACTCACACATCACTCTGGAGGCAGGCATGGTGATGAAGAAGGCCTCCGGTGGTGATTCCCCGCTCCGGTAGGGTGCCGGGAAGAGCTTCTGGACCCTCCCGATCTCGCGTCGACGACGGCGGTGGCTTGCAGTATGTTTTCTGGAAAAGAGTTCAGGCCTTAGGTTTTTCTCGTCGAGGAGAATATATAGGCGGAAGGGCGATGTCAGGGGGTGGACCAGGCGGTCACACCCCTGATGGCTAGTTGATGAAGGAGGTTATTCTTCTTCGTCCCCCAGCAGCAATCCTTGTGCGTGGTGAATGACCAGCCCGTTGGGAACCCCAAGAGGAAGGTGTGATGAGTATAGCAGCTAGTTTTCCCTCAATTATGAAACCAAGGTTTAATGTCGGTCAGGAGAGGAGAGACAATGACGACTGAAGGTGATGCTTGCTAGTTTGCGACAGCAGCGGACAACTGGCGCCTCGTCCAAGCTTTGCTTGCTAGCTGCAACGTGGAACCTGCACACACACAAACAAATACTTTGCTCCCAACTTACGATGAGGTTGTCAATCTCACCGGTTTGCTTGAAACAAAGGTTATGAGTGTATCGAGTGGAAAACAGTAAAAGTATGCGAGTAAAGTAAACAGTACGAGTAAAGTAAACAGGTGATAGCAATATGATGTAAATAGGGCCGGGGTCCACAGTTCACTAGTGGTGTCTCTCCATAGATAAAATAACACATGCTGGGTAAACAAATTACAGTTGGGCAATTGATAGAATAAAGATAACGTGATATGTCAAGAAGATCACTATGAGATTTACTCTGGGCATTACAGCAAAATACATAGACCGCCATCCAACTGCATCTATGACTAATACTCCAATCTTGGGGATATCAATCCGAACACCCCAAAAGTATTAAGTTGCGAACAACAGATAATTGCATTAAGCAAAGTGTGTAATGTAAACAAAGCATATGCCCTTGAGCATATGAATGTTGTTTTCTCCCTAGTAGCAACCGCACATCTACCACCTTAGAGGTTTCTGTCACTCCCCCAGGTGAAATAGAGGCATGAACCCACTATCGAGCATAAATACCCCCTCTTGGAGTCACTAGCAACTACTCGGCCAAGATAGCCACTAACAACAGAGAGCATGCAAGATCATAAACAACATAGAGATAACAAAAGATAATATTCAGTACAACAACTTAATCATAAACACCAATATTCATCGGATCCCAACAAACCAAACATGTAGAATTACATAACGGTGATCTCAATCATGTAGGGCAGCTCATGAGATCTAAACATGAAGCACATGGTGGAGAAGACAACCATCTAGCTACTGCTATGGACCCATAGTCCAAGGTAGACTACTCACTCATCGCTCCGGAGGCAAGCATGGCGATGAAGAAGACCTTCGGTGGCGATTCCCCTCTCCGGCAGAGTGCCAGGAAGAGCTTCTGGACCCTCCCGATATTCGGGTCGACGGCGGCGGCGGATCGCGATGTGTTCTGGAAATCTGATCGGGTACTTAGGTTTTTTCCGTCGGGGGGTCTTTATAGGCGAAGGGGCGATGTCAGAGGTGGAGCCAGGCTCCCTCACACGGTGGTGGCATGGGCCAGGGGCTGTCCGCGCCACCCCTGTGTGTGGGCCCCTGGTGGCCCACCTCCTACTCCTCTTCGGATCTCTGGAAGCTTCCGGGTAAAATAAGACTTCAGGAACTTGTTTCGTCCAATTCCGAGAATATTTCCTGTGTATCACTCTGAAACACAAAAACAGCAGAAAACAGGGAACTGGCACTGTGGCAACTTGTTAATAGGTTAGTTCCGGAAAATGCATAAAAGTGCCACTAAGTGTAATGAAACAATAGGCAAATGGTGTAAAAACAAGCATGTAGCATCAAAAATTATAGATACGTTTGAGACGTATCAAGCATCCCCAAGCTTAACTCCTGCTCGTCCTCGAGTAGGTAAGTGATAACAAAAGAATAATTTTTGAGGTGACATGCACCTACACAATCTTGATCATATATGTAAGCATTTGTGAGCTGGGATCATAAGAACTTAAAACATGGGCATGAAGATATAATCATGACAATAAGAACTTAGCAACCATGTTGTAAACATGCAAATGAACACAAACAAAAGATCATGAAAATGAAACAATGAAAGTCAAACGTGTGTTCAAATCATAAGGAAAAACATACAAAAGGTTTTCAGCTTGTCCTTCAAAGAGAGCAAAACATAAATGCATAGGACACCTTCAAGTTTAAGAGGGCGACTAGATACAAATAATTTAAGAACAAGTGAAACCAACAATATGAATCAATCAATGAACTTTGGGACAATGCATATCACACTAAGAATGACAACTATGCTCTCTTAATGGTGCATAAAGAAAGAAGGTGGTGACTCAACATAACAGTAAAAGAAAGACCCTTCGCAGAGGGAAGCAGTGATTAAACATGTGCTAGAGCTTTTCATTTGTAAAACAGAGAGATAAAAATTGGTTTTGAGAGGTGGTTGTCTTTGTCAACGACTAGCAATGGGGTTCTTACTATCTTCCATACAAAAATGAAGCTAGTTTTTGAGAGAGAGATTGGCACTTTTGTGCTCTTTTATAAAGCTTGGCACTCCTCCCCACCTTTTTTTCCTTTCACAAACCATGGCTAACCGATTCCATCGGGTGCCCACCAACATTCACTTTCCATGGAGGAGTGCCTTTTTTCTTTCTTTTTTCTCTTTTTTTTTCTTTTTGGAATAAGCAATATGGAAGATAGCAAATCCGACCACTACGTCCCCATGAGCTAAAAACAGTGTCACAAAATGAGAAGTGTTTTGAAGATTTTTGAAAGGTAGCACATGAAAATTTACTTTGGAATGGCTTACAAATACCATGCATAGGAGTTTATAGTGGACACAATGGCAAACTTTGGCTTTTAGGAGTTGGATGCACGAGTAGAGCTCATACTCAGTACAAGGTGAGGGCTAGCAAAAGACTGGGAGCGACCAACTAAGAGAGCAGTAATGGCCATAATCATGCAAAGCGACAAAGCGACATTAAAAGAAGCATACGATGGCATCAAAAGTTAAAAACTAAATGATCATGAAGGCTATTGGCGACTTTGTAAGAGTCTAACATGTGTGAGCATGCGCCAAGTCAACCCAAATAAAGCATCAAGGAGAAAACCAAAATAATGCTTCCATACAATAAAAACAACGCATGATTTTTTCAAAGGCTCATTAAGCAATCTCAGTTATTTGAGACAAGTCATGCTACAGCAAAACCACTAAGCATACTATCAAAAAGACATCAAGCATGACATGAAAAAGCCTAAGCCGCAGTCTACACAAGCTCCTTCTTGTACCACTATTTTGCACAAAGCTTTTTCTCTTTCCAACACCATTTGAAATTTTTATAAACACCTCTTTTGATGAAAACCAATAAAGATCAGAGGCAAAAATACACCTTGATGAAAAGATATGACAAGATCTGAACGCAAATCAAGGCGAAAACGAAAACCAAAAGCAGTAGCAGAAAAAGAAGAACGCATCGATGAACGATAAGAGTGAAAAACTGAGCGTTCTTTGCAAATGAAAACGAGTACATCTCCTCCAAAAGAAATTTGTTGGGGTCCAACCATTTATTGCAGCAAACAAACAAACTAAACCAACTAAGAAAACTAAAACAACTGATGCTCCAAGAAAAACACATAGTGCATGAAGCAATAAAAATATAGTGTTTTGAAAGGTGACCTGATTTTTGCCGATGAAGAAGGGGTGCCTCGGGGGCATCCCCAAGCTTTGACGCTTGTACTTCTTGGATATTTCTTGGGGTGATGCATGGGCATCCCCAAGCTTGAGCTTTTGTCCATTCTTCAACTCATCTCATCATTCTCCAATCCCTACACTTGAAAACTTCCTTCATACAAAACTAAACACAAATCTATTAGCAACATTAGTGCAAGCATAACATATAATCAATCCTCTATTTGCTTCTGGTTTCAACTCAAAACCACCACATATATAGCAAATACTACTGTAGCAACTTCCCCAAAAGTTCCATGATCAAAAGAACTCAAAAGAAAGCGATAAAGTGGCAAACACAAATATTGGCAGAAATCTGTCAAAACTGAACAGCTGACAAAGGTCGAATTTTTGAGGGATTTTCTGTTGCTCAAATCAAAAAGTGTTCAACTAAGAAAAGTTTGGATATAACCTGGGGCATATGCAAAAGAAATCGCAGGTCCAAAAGATAAACAGAGAATTTTCACGAATTTTTACGGTGCAGCACCGAAAACAGTTTCAGGACAGCAACATCCCCAAATCTTTACCTCACTCAAATTAGAGGCTTCTCTTGGCACAAAAACGAAATAAACAAGATAAGGAGCGGTCATTACAGTAGTAATGACTTCCAAGACTCAAATAAAAGAAAAAGTACTGAAAAGAAAACACTGGGTTATCTCCCAAGAGTGCTTTTCTTTAACGCCTTTGAGCTAGGCGCAGAAAATTGCGAAAATGCTCACATAAGAAATATGAATTGGAAGCAAACGAGAGCATCAAGGAGCAAATATAAAACATATTTAAGTCTAACCCACTTCCTATGCATAGGAATCTTGTAAGAAAATAAATCAAAGAAACACATAGTAACAAGTATGGGTAGATAGAGCAATTTTAGAACTTTCAATATAAAGAGAGGTTTTTTAGTAACATGAGAATTCCAACAACCATATTTTCCTCTCTCATAATAATTTTCAGTAGCATCAAACTCAACAATATAAATATCACACTCACCCTCTTTTATTAAGCATGGAAGGCGATCAATTAAGGTATTAGTTAGAGAGTTACTCTTATTGGGAGGTAGACATGGGTAACTCCATTCTTCCTCCTCTTGATCATCACTCTCCTCCTCTTTTTCATCTAATGAGCTTCCAGTTTCATCCATTTCTTCTTCCATAGGCTCCTTCAAGGCATTAGTCTCTTCCGTTGGAGAGCATCTATTAAGATATTTAAGAATATAGCCATTTCCTTCCTTGTAATTATCAAAGCAAAATGTGAGTATATCATAAACCTCATATTTATAAGGTGCGTCATCAGTATTTTCAAGCAAATAAGCAAGTTCGAATGCACCCTTCCAAGCAATAAATTCTTCAATTTGTTCCACATCATAAAATTCATAATTTCCATTAATATAAGAAGATATGGTAACATCATCATTATACTCACATTGAAAAGGGAGGTGTTTATACCTCCTACAGCAACAAGATTCATCAAAGCAATAAGTAACATTATAAGTAGAGCACACATTTCTAGCAATGATATATAATCTATTGATTTGTTCCCATAAGTGTTTCCCTTTTTGTGACAAGCGGTGTTCCTCATAATAATTTTGCTGCTCTTCCGTGAACCCACCTTGCCAAAAAGATTTAGTTTCAAAGAAACCAACCACTGATAGAAAGCATGATAAAGCAAGACAAGTAAAAATAACTACAAAGGATTCTAATTTTTTTGGGTTTTTGATATAAAACAATGCAGGTAAAATAAATAAAGTAAAGCAAAACAATAACAAAGTAAAGGATGTGTGTGCGAAAAACTCCCCTCGTAGAAGTCTTCTCTTCCTCCCCGGCAACGGCGCCAGAAAAACAGCTGATGGCTAGTTGATAAAGGAGGTTATTCTTCTTCGTCCCCCAGCAGCAATCCTTGTGCGTGGTGAATGACCAGCCCGCTGGGTACCCCAAGAGGAAGGTGTGATGAGTATAGCAGCTGGTTTTCCCTCAATTATGAAACCAAGGTTTAATGTCGGTCAGGAGAGGAGAGACAATGACGACTGAAGGTGATGCTTGCTAGTTTGCGACAGCAGCGGACAACTGGCGCCTCGTCCAAGCTTTGCTTGCTAGCTGCAACGTGGAACCTGCACACAAACAAACAAATACTTTGCTCCCAACTTACGATGAGGTTGTCAATCTCACCGGTTTGCTTGAAACAAAGGTTATGAGTGTATCGAGTGGAAAACATTAAAAGTATGCGAGTAAAGTAAACAGTATGAGTAAAGTAAACAGGTGATAGCAATATGATGTAAATAGGACCGGGGTCCACAGTTCACTAGTGGTGTCTCTCCATAGATAAAATAACACATGCTGGGTAAACAAATTACAGTTGGGCAATTGATAGAATAAACATAACGTGATATGTCAAGAAGATCACTATGAGATTTACTCTGGGCATTACAACAAAATACATAGACCACCATCCAACTGCATCTATGACTAATAATCCACTCCCGGGGATATCAATCCGAACACCCCAAAAGTATTAAGTTGCGAACAACAGATAATTGCATTAAGCAAAGTGTGTAATGTAAACAAAGCATATGCCCTTGAGCATATGAATGTTGTTTTCTCCCCAGTAGCAACAGCACATCTACCACCTTAGAGGTTTCTGTCACTCCCCCAGGTGAAATAGAGGCATGAACCCACTATCGAGCATAAATACCCCCTCTTGGAGTCACTAGCAACTACTCGGCCAAAATAGCCACTAACAACGGAGAGCATGCAAGATCATAAACAACATAGAGATAACAAAAGATAATATTCAGTACAGCAACTTAATCATAAACACCAATATTCATCGGATCCCAACAAACCAAACATGTAGAATTACATAACGGTGATCTCAATCATGTAGGGCAGCTCATGAGATCTAAACATGAAGCACATGGTGGAGAAGACAACCATCTAGCTACTGCTATGGACCCATAGTCCAAGGTAGACTACTCACTCATCGCTCCGGAGGCAAGCATGGCGATGAAGAAGACCTCCGGTGGCGATTCCCCTCTCCGACAGAGTGCCGGGAAGAGCTTCTGGACCCTCCCGATCTTCGGGTCGACGGCGGCGGCGGATCGCGATGTGTTCTGGAAATCTGATCGGGTACTTAGGTTTTTTCCGTCGGGGGGTCTTTATAGGCGAAGGGGCGATGTCAGAGGTGGAGCCAGGCTCCCTCACACAGTGGTGGCGCAGGCCAGGGGCTGGCCGCGCCACCCCTGTGTGTGGGCCCCTGGTGGCCTACCTCCTACTCCTCTTCAGATCTCGGGAAGCGTCCGGGTAAAATAAGACTTCAGGAACTTGTTTCGTCCAATTCCGAGAATATTTCCTGTGTATCACTCTGAAACACAAAAACAGCAGAAAACAGGGAACTGGCACTGTGGCAACTTGTTAATAGGTTAGTTCCGGAAAATGCATAAAAGTGCCACTAAGTGTAACGAAACAATAGGCAAATGGTGTAAAAACAAGCATGGAGCATCAAAAATTATAGATACGTTTGAGACGTATCAACCCCCTTGTGGCATGGCCAGGGTGGCCCGCGCCACCAGTAGGTGTGGTCGGCCTCTGGTCCATCTCCTGCTCTCCTTTGGACTCCGTCTCGTGTCGAGAAAAATAGGAACTTCGGCTTTTGTTTCGTTCAATTCTGAGAATATTTCCTGTGTAACTTTTCTAAAACACAAAAACAGCAGAAAACAGGAAACTGGCACTGTAGCATCTCGTTAATAGGTTAGTTCCAGAAAATGCATAAAAATGCCACGAAGTGTAACAAAACACAAAGCAAATGGTGCATAAACAAGCATGGAGCATCAAAAATTATAGATACATTTGAGACGTATCACACATATGGGTACTTCTTTCAACTCTATGTTTTAGGACATATAGCCGCCATAAAGTTATCATTAAAGCATGACATTTATATTTACTTTTATCATCTATAATATGATCATCTATAACATGATCATCACTATAGATAGAGAGAGAGAGAGAGGATTGAGTGAACCATGAACCCAGGTCCATTGTTCCCATAAGCGCAAACTCTTTGTCTTGTCATCTTGTATTTAGAGGATTGGGACACTTTTATTACTATTTTGTTACCTTCTAGTTTATTGCATTAAATCAACCTTTGTTGTTACTTTACATTGTTTAGTGCATAAAAAATTAGAACTGTGACACTCTAGTTGGAGAGAGTAATAGTTTTTCCTTCTTGCTCCTGCGGATTGATGGCGTGTAGATAACACCCCATTGGGAACCCCAAGAGGAAGGTATGATGAGCACAGCAGCAAGTGTTCCCTCAGTTGTGAAACCAAGGTTTATCAAACCAGTAGGAGAAAGCCAAACTTTAGAAGGTTGATGCACGCTAGCTTTGCGACACTCCAGACAAGGGCGCCAGATAACTACTTGTCGGCATATAGCTTTTCACCAGCAGCAATGTGGAACCTGCACACAACACAACGAAGAACTTTGCCCCAACTTACGATGAGGTTGTCAATCTCACCGGTTTGCTGTAAACAAAGGATTGAGCGTATCAAGTGGTAAAAGGGTAATAGTATGCAAGAAAGTAAATAGTGCAAGTAAAAGTAAAACGGTAATAGCAATGTAAAGGAAATTGGACCGGGGTCCACAGTTCACTAGTGGTGTCTCTCTATAAGATAAATAACAACATGCTGGGTAAACAAATTACAGTTGGGCAATTGATAGAATAAAGATAACGTACATATGTCATGAGGATCACTATGAGATTCACTCTGGGCATTACGACAAAATACATAGACCGTAATCCAACTGCATCTATGACTAATAATCCACCCTCTGGATGTCGTCCGAGCAACCATTGGGTATTAAGTTGCGAACAACAGATTATTGCCTTAAGCAAAGTGCGTAAAGTAAACAATGCAAATGTCCTTGAACACAAGAATGTTGTTTTCTCCCTAGTGGCAACAATACATCTACAACCTTAGAGGTTTCTGTCACTCTCCCAGATTACTAGAGGCATGAACCCAACTATTGAGCATAAATACTCCCTCTTGGAGTCACTAGCATCTACTCGGCCAAGATATCTACTAGCAACGGAGAGCATGCAAGATCATAAACAACATAGAGATAACATAAAGATAATAATTTAGCACATCAACTCGACATAGTACCAATACTCATCGGATCCCAACAAACACAACTTGTAGAATTACACAAAGATGATCTTGATCATGTAGGGCAGCTCACAAGATCTAAACATGAAGCACATGGTGGAGAAGACGACCATCTAGCTACTACTATGGACCCGTAGTACAAGGTAGACTACTCACACATCACTCCGGAGGTGACCATGGTGGTGGACAAGGCCTCCGGCAGGGTGCCGAGAAGAGCTCCTGGATCCTCCCGATCTCGCGTCGACGACGGCCGTGGCTTGCAGTATGTTTTGAGGAAAATTAATCGGGGTTTGGTTTTTTCCCGTCGAGGGGAATATATAGGCGGAAGGGCGGCGGAAGGGCGGCGTCAGGAGGTGGGCTAGGTGGTCTCACCCCCTGGTGGCGCGGGCCAGGGGTAGGACGCGCCACCCTAGGGTGAGCCTGGCCTGTGGCCCCCCTCCATCTCCTCTTCAGTCTTCGCGAAGCTTCGGTAAAAATAGGAGGTTCAGCTTTTGTTTTGTCCAATTCTGAGAATATTTCCTGTGTAGCTTTTCAGAAACACAAAAATAGTAGAAAACAGGGAACTAGCATTGTGGCATCTCGTTAGTAGGTTAGTTCCAGAAAATGCATAAAAATGCCACGAAGTGTAACAAAACAGAAAGCAAATGGTGTATAAACAAGCATGGAGCATCAAAAATTATAGATACATTTGAGACGTATCAAGCATCCCCAAGCTTAACTCATGCTCGTCCTTGAGTAGGTAAGTGATAACAAAAGAATAATTTTTGAGGTGACATGCACCATCACAATCTTGATCAACGATGTAAAGCATTGAGTGCTGGGATCAAAGTATTTAAAACATGGGCATAAGAGACATAATCTTGACAATAAAACTCAGCAACCATGTTATAACATGAAAAGTAACACAAACGAAAGATCATGAATAATAAAACATTGAAATTCAAGTGTGTGTTCAAATCATATAGAAAAACATAGCAAAGTGGTTTTCAGCTTGTCCTTCATGGAATAGCAAAACATAAATGCATAGGACACCTTCAAGTTTAAGAGGGCGACTAGATACAAATAGTTTAAGAACAAGCAAAATCATAATCATGAATCAATCAATGATAAACTTTGGGACTATGCACATTAAACTCAGAATGGCAACTATGCTCTCTTAGACGGGGCATAAAGGTAGAAGGTGGAGACTCAACATAAAAGTAAAAAAAGGCCCTTCGCAGAGGGAAGCAGTGATTGCAAGTTTTATAAACCTTCAAAAATTATGATACTTAGTAGATTTGAGCTCTCATTGCCCCCCATCATAGGCATCTTGAATGGTTAAAGTTAATGCGAGTACAATTATGAAGCATATGCTTAACAAATCATAAGTTGAAAACCTCGTGTCCCTTGAAGTACGAATACCCAAACCTCATGCTACTCGACTTAGGTCCCAAGTAAGCTCTTGTCATTGTAAGCATATACGTATCATCGAGAACTGCCAATGGGGTACCTCCTGCCCGATGACATGGAACAAGCCCACATCAAAATGACAAAACAAACAGACAACGAACACCTTGGCATCTCTTTTATTTACCATTGGTATAGCTTTTTATTGTGAGATGCATCGTCGAATGTCCACTATGGGCATGCTATAAATTTCTACCATGAATGATGCATGGCTTAGATTAGCGGCCCAAGCATTTCTCTAACACATATACAAACTCCATGATCTCACAAGATCCCAACTTATTTCACATTGCGAGTATCCATAAACAAAAGATCACGGTATCAACTCAAATGAGAGATAGTGCAATGTTGAAAGCTTGCCCCATGACGGCATGGCTGGGCTAATTTCCAACTTACAACTTGCAAGCATAACATCAACATAAGAGAGCCACAATGTCAAAATTTGAAAAGCGAGAAAAATAAAGTGTGCCGTCAGGTTCGTGAGATCTTTACTGAGTAATTTTCACAAAACACCAAAAAGAGTTTAATTTGAAGGATAGATAAAAGCAAGTCAAATGTACTTGGAATAACAAATTGCTAATAGGTATGTATGGTGGACACATTGGAATAACTTGGTTTTTGGGAGTTGGATGCACGAGTAGAGCTCATACTCAGTACAAAATGAAGGGCTAGCAAAAGACTGGGAGCGACCAACTAAGAGAGCAAGCTACAAAACATCATAAACCGAAGCATAAAGTGGTATCACAAGTCAAAAACCAAATAATAATAGAGGCTTATGGCGACTTGTTAGAGTCAAACATGTTGTAAGCATGCGCCAAGTCAACCCAAATAAAGCATCAAGGAGAAAACCACAATAATGCTTCCATATAATAAAAACAACACATGATTTTTTCAAAGGCTCATTAAGCAATCTCAGTCATTTGAGACAAGTCATGCTACAGCAAAAACTAATAAGCATACTATCAAAATGACATCAAGCATGGCTTGCAAAAGTCTAAGCCATAGTCTAAACAAGCTCCTTTTTGTACCACTTTTGCATGAAAACTTTTTCTCTTTTCCAACACCATTCAAACCTTTTTGAAACAACTATTTTGATGAAAACCAACATAGACCAGTGGTCTAAATACATATTGATGCAAAGATAAAACAAGATCTGAACAAAAATCAAGGCGAAAAACGAAAGCTAAATGCAGTTCTAGAAAAAGAGAACACTCGTTGAATGATAAGAGTGAAAACTAGAGTGTTCTTGGTAAATGAAAAACGAAGTACATCTCCTCCAAAAGAAATTTGTTGGGGTCCAACCATTTATTGCAGCAAACAAAACAAAATAAAACTGAAAGCAAAAGTAAAGATGCTCCAAGAAAAACGCATAGAATATGAAGCAATAAAAATATAGTGTGTTGAAAGGTGACCTGATTTTTGCCGATGAAGAAGGGGTGCCTCGGGGGCATCCCCAAGCTTTGACACTTCTACCTCTTGGATATTTCTTGGGGTGATATTTCTTGCGCTTGATATGCTACGGAAACATTATGAAAGCTATCTTGAAAGCTATTTTGCTGGAAGAAGATGACAAAAGCCTAAGCTTGGGGATGTCCGTGCATCCCAAATAAAAAGAGATAGCAAATGAAGAGCAAGAGGTACATGAAAAAGAAGATATGGTTCAACCTAAGCTTGGGGATGTTTTGGAACCTCTCAAGGATGATAGTAATTCTCAAACTCCAAACCCTCTATTTATGCATGAGTCTAATTATGAATCTGTAGAAAAGGAAGGAAACTGTTATTATTACTATGATTCAGATGATGAATGCATTGACATGCCCGCTGAAATTATTGTTGATAATGACTTCAAAGATGATGATGATTATGGTTTAGACATGTTTTATGAAAAAAGCTCTTGATGATTCACCTCTTGTTACAATATTAGCTGTGGCGTGGGAAGATAAAATTGAACCTGCTTGTGATGATAATCTCTATGATGATGAACCCACACTTGATGAGTATATTGATATCTATGCTTTCTATGATAATTCATATGATATATGGGTAGATAAAATTCTTGGGAAAGATGATTCTAGTAGTGATATTACTCCTATTAAAATTGATCTATTATATGATAATGATCTAGATGATGCTCCTGTTATTACTGCTGATCCTCCATGTGTAACAATGGTTAATAGTAAATGTGAGGTCACACAAAATGATGATTTACTTGCTGGTTGTGATGATGCTATCACTCATGAGAGTCCCGTATTTTTCTTGAAATCTCCTATTTACACCATAGAGGATAAATATGCTTATGTTGAGAAGTACCTATGTGGTTCGCAACTTTCTTATGAAAAATCTTATTGCAGCCATGATACTATAAAAAATGGTACTAGTAACTACTTTGAAAGAGGAAAGCATGATAATGAATGCCATAATAAATTTGATGATCCTCTTTATTTGCCAAAAATTTCCAAGATGCATGATTCAAATAGTATTTTTATTAAATTTTCTTCTAGTACTTGTAATTATTATGAAAGAGGAGGTTATGAGTGCCCTCTATATGACACTAATAATTATAAGTTGCATTTACTGATACGTCTCAAACGTATCTATAATTTTGATGCTCCATGCTTGTTTATGCACCATTTGCTTTGTGTTTTGTTACACTTCGTGGCGTTTTTATGCATTTTCTAGAACTAACCAATTAACGAGATGCCACAGTGCCAGTTCCCTGTTTTCTGCTGTTTTGTGTTTCAGAAAAGCTACACATGAAATATTCTCGGAATTGGGTGAAACAAAAGCCAAAGTTCCTATTTTTCCTGAAGCGTGACGGAGTCCAAAGCAGAGACGGAGGGGAGCCAGAGGGCGGCCGCACCACCCCATGGCGCGGGCCACCCCCAGGCCGTGCCAGGGCATGGTGTGTGCCCCTGGTCCACCTCCTGACACCGCCCTTCTACCTATATATTTCCCTCGACAGGAAAACCCTAAGGCCCGATCAATTTTCCACGAAACGGACTGTAAGCCGCTGCCATCATCGACGCGAGATCGGGAGGGTCCAGAAGCTCTTCCCGGCACCCTGCTGGAGAGGGGAATCACCGCCAGAGGCCTTCTTCATCACCATGACTGCCTCCGGAGTGATGTGTGAGTAGTCTATCTTGGACTACGGGTCCATAGCAGTAGCTAGATGGATGCCATCTTCTCTATGTGCTTCATGTTTAGATCTTGTGAGCTGCCTATCATGATCAAGATCATCGTTGTGTAATTCTACATATTGTGTTTGTTGGGATCCAATGAATATTGGTACTTTGTCAAGTTGATCTATTGATTTATCATCTTTATGTTATCTCTATGTTGTTTATGATCTTGCATGCTCTCCATTGCTAGTAGATATCTTGGTCGAGAGATGCTAGTGACTCCAAGAGGGAGTATTTATGCTTGATAGTGGGTTCATGCCTCTAGTAACTTGGGGGAGTGACAATAACCTCTAAAGTTGTAGATGTGCTGTTGCTACTAGGGAGAAAACAACAATCTTGTGTTCAAGGACATTTGTATTGTTTACATTACACACTTTGCTTAAGGCGATAATCTGTTGCTTGCAACTTAATACCCAATGGTTGCTCGGACGACATCCGGCGGGTGGATTATTAGTCATAGATGTAGTTGGATTACGGTCTATGTATTATGTTGTAATGCCCAAGTGAATCTCATAGTGAACTGTGGACCCCGATACATTTGTACGCTTGCTTTATTCTATCAATTGCCCAACTGTAATTTGTTTACCCAACATTTTATTTATCTTATGGAGAGACACCTCTAGTGAACTATGGACTCCGATCCATTATTTTACATTTTTATTACCATTTACTATTTACTTGCTTTATTTACATTCTTGCAAACTACTATCTTTTACCACTCGATACGCTTAATCCTTTGTTTACAGCAAACCAGTGAGATTACAACCTCACTGTAAGTTGGGGCAAAGTACTTGGTTGTGTTGTGTGCAGGTTCCATGTTGCTGCTGGTGCAAAGCTATGCCCTAGACGAGGCGCCATATATAAATTCTCTGGAGCTGTCGCAAAGCTAGCGAGCATCAACCTTCGGAAGTTGGTTCTTTCTCCTACTGGTTCGATAAACCTTGGTTTCATACTGAGGGAAGACTTGCTGCTGTGCTTATCATACCTTCCTCTTGGGGTTCCCAACTGGGCGGATATCTACACGCCATCATTTACCTACTGTAGATATGCATTGATATACTCTTATTTGTTGTGATTCATTCATGTATAAAATCCCACTGCATAGGAAGAAAGTTAGACTTCGATATTACTTGTTGCATACCTTATGGTGTGCACTATTATGCTTTAAAGTGTTAGATGTGTTTATTGGTATGATCACACCTTGGGACCCTAGTATGATAAGGGTATAATCAAGAATAATTACTCCATACAACATCATTGTCCCTACTAAAAAGGTATTAAAAGCCTAGCTATATGGCTATAAAGAATGTGCTTTGCGGGAGGAAACCTGGTTATATTTATTTTGAAGTTCTCTTTTTGTGTTCTTGCTGAGATAAGTCATGACAAGGATTCTTGCAGAGGCGCTCATTCAGCCCCCCTCCCCCCCCCCAAAGCTTGAGTGATACTTTCTCCTAGATGAGGCCAGAAGTTATAAATGTGTCCTCTATCACAATAATCTTTGATTGGATGATAATATTTAAGATAGAAAGCCTTCTTCATATGTTCCCAATCCAAACGATATTCTTCATTCATAGATCGAAACCAAAAACGAGCATCACCATCAAGAGATAAATATAAAAGTTTTCTTTTTACCTTATCTCCAGAAATTTTAGCCAGTTTAAATAGCATGCATCTATCTTCAATAAGATGCAGATGGTTCAAAGTAGACCTACTCCCATCACGTGAAAAACTTCTCAAAATATCCAAAACAACACTCATATGGATTTGATATTTCTTTTGGTCGCTTAGGAGGTCTAATAGCCACATTAGTAATAGAGTGCATATAACTTAGAAGAGAGGCCTTCATATAATCAACTCCAGAAGTATCCATAATTGCAGTAGTAATTAGAATAGTAAACAGTAAAAGGTTTCCTTACCAACTGGCCTACCAATAGCGTTGCGCTCCCCGGCAACGGCGCTAGAAAAGTATCCTGATGACTCCCAAATGGAGGAGCTCAATTATAGTACCTTTAAATATAGAAAAGGTTGTCAAACCCACGAGGAGATGAAGGTATTGGTTAGCAAGTTTAATGGGAAAAATAATAATACAGGTGTTTTTGTGTTTTTGGGTATAAGCATGCAATGAAATAAATACTAAAAGTGAATTTGCAATAATTTAAATGATCTTATTAGAAAAAATCTCAATCCTCTATGCAGCAAGAGGACAAGCTCAATCGTATTCAATAAGTGACAAATATTTCCAGGGCATCATGGATTTACTTAGCATACAGATTATTAGGCCAATATGAACGAGTATCTTATCAAGTTTTATTCTCATCGGACGGAGCCAAAAAATAGGCGTAGTCACAATATTACTATGCTACAAACCCCTACTAATTGTTCCTAAAGTCACTCACGTGATCACTTAGGGATACATTATGACATAAATTTTCCAACCATTGCATAAAGCTCTAAGGTCCCCGATCAAGAACCCCCCTAAAAATAATGGTGAGTCTAAGAAATAGGCTTATGTCTCTCCCTCATTCCTCATCCTCATTATTACTCTAAGGTGCAGCCCTATGAGCCCATGTAGGTGAAGTAATATGTAGTCAACGTTTGCACATTGCCATCATAGAACCACATAAAAGATCAAAACTTAACCAAGTACTCCATGCGTATTATATAGAAATCATAGCCAATTCATCCTAAGCCCCCAGGAACAACGGGAGGTACTCACAAGTGTCAAACATGATCATGATTAGTGGCATATGAGATACAACACAATATGAAAGTATAACTTCCCCACAAAATAATGACAAGTTGCCAAGCACAAACATGCACACAACACTTAAACAGTATCGAGGGTTCGATCTACCACAAACTATGAGGGGGATGATGTCGAATCTCGAGGTGGAGATGGTGCTGATGTTGGGGATGATGAAAATGGTGATGAATATGTGATGGAGATGCTCCCACTACGCCGAGGAGGAGTAGTGATGATGATGGCTTTGATTTCCCTCCAGCAGCAGATCAGCTCTTCCGGAGGTGGAAGAAGGGTTCCGCCTCCGCCGCCACCTCAGAAAATTTTGGGTAAATAGGGACTCCCTTTTTCGTTGAAACAAAGGAATCCATAAAAAGAAGGAGACGAGATGATGCTCGAGGGCAAAACAAGCCTTGGTGGCGTGGCCTGGTTAGTGGGCCGTGCCACCTAGGCTCTTTTGAGCCTCGTGGCTCCTCTCATTTTCTTCAACAAATAATGACAAGTTTCCAAGAACAAACATGCACACAACACTTAAACATTATCTAGGGTTCAACCTACCACAAACTATGAGGGGGATGATGTCGAATCTTGAGGTGGAGATGGTGCTGTTGTTGGGGATGATGAAGATGCTGATGAAGATGTGATGGAGCTGCCCCCCCTATGCCAAGGAGGAGTCGGTGATGATGATGGCCGTAATTTCCCTTCGGCAGCAGCAGATCAGCCCTTCTAGAGGTGGAAGAAGGTTTCCACCTCCGCTGTCGCCTCAGAAAATTATGAGAAAAAATAGGATGTCCCTTTTTCGTCGAAATGAAGGCATCCATAAAAAGATAAAGATGAGATGACTCTTGAGGGCAAAACGAGCCCTGGTGGCATGGGCTGGTTAGTGGGCCGCACCATCTAGGCTCCTTTTGGCCTCGTGGCTCCTCTCATTTGCTTCAACCTCTTCAGATGCTTCTCATGATAAAATATTAACGCTGTAAGAATCCCCAATCAATTTGAGGTCCAGAAGATCCTTGAAACAGCAAAATACAAAAACAAGAGATTTTTTGTCTGCCAGAAATTAAATACCAAAGGAGGTACTTTGTAGGAAAGTCCCATAAATCATCTAAAAATGCATGAATAATGAATGATTGATGCAAATAACAATATCAAATAGTTGTATATGATGCAAAAATGATGATGCAAAATGCACGTATCAATATGCAATACTAGGAGATCAGAACTACGAGAGCGAGGAACGCTTTGTGAGGATCATCAATGGTGCCTCATTCAAGACGAACAATCCTCCTGCTTCTTTCGGCAATGTAAGACCTTACCCTTGGAAGCTTGATGAGTGGGAAAGATACCAAGATCCCAAAGATGAATAAAGGAGTATTATCACACCTTCTAGCTTATTCTAAGCTTGGGGGAGGTATATCTAGAATTTTATTTTGGGTTGGCATGGTTTGCTAGTTATCTTTTTCTAGTTCGGATTTTCTTTGTGTTAGTTTTTTCTTTTTTCTTTGAGCAGTATCTATCCATGTATCGAGTTGTGAGTGATTATAATATAAATGTGGTATCATCTAAGCTTTTACCTTGCTTGAATGTGTGGGATGACTCCCATACAATTGTTTGCTCCCCACCTAGAGATTATTAATGCACTTTTGGTGAACCTTACTTGAGCAGGGTGGAAAAATATTGTATCTCTAATAAAGCTCATTATTGAAGAAGTTGAAACATGATTCAAGTTGTGGTATTCCTTTATGGGAAGAAAAGTGTTATTCTAAGAGGAGCAATTGTCTTTGGAAAAAGGGTGAGTTAAGGGAGTATGAGATACTTTAATTGGTTGTTACACACAAATGTTTACTAGTTTACTTATGGGCCCTTCAATAACTTGAAAGGAAGAGAAAAAGAAAGAAAATCTCATAGAGTGGAATTGTGGGTGTCATTGAGGTACACATGACCTAGCACAATGACAATCTCAAGATCACTTAGAGAAACAAAGGGGAAAGGAAAGAAAAAAGAGAAACAAAAGAAGAGAAAAAATAATATGAGTAAATGAATGATCCATGAGTAGCATAAATTACTTTGCATGTGGCAAAAAAATTATACGTTCAACCAAAACTATGCTATATAGTGGAGGTGTCAACCACGGTGATTGACTTCATGCTTTTCATCTTGTCAAATTCTAAAGATATTTGCTCATACTTAGATGATCAAGTGTTTTACTTATGTGGTAGACCAAGCTTATTTTATCGAATACTTATGAAGTGTATAACATGTTGGAGAAATAAAAAGATGATTCATTTGTCCAACTTGCGATGGTATTGCTTCATACAAAAAGGGTGTTACTTATTCAGTATTGAGGAGTGATCAATTGTATTGTAGTTATTTTCTACATCTTCATGGTACGTAAGAACTTATGATGATACTTTGCTTGTGTTGTTTTATCAACCACAAGTTATTTCCATGGTATTGAATTCACTTGTTTGCTCGAGGACGATCAAAGGGTTTTAAGCTTGGGGGAGTTGATACGTGCAAATCGTATCATTATATTTGGATATTTTCTTTTGAGATTTCATCGATATTTGGATTGATCTTGAGTTATTCGATCACTTTTGGATGATTTATGTTGGTTTTCTTCCAAAACCGTTTTGCATAATTGTTCAACCTTGTAGGACATAATCTCTGTTTTGTGTATTTTGTACTTACAGTGACTTTAACAAACTCAAAATGACTTGGAATTTTACGAGTGAAGTTTTTTGTCACTAGAAGTAATGTCATCGAAAGGAAGGTGAAAAGGACCTCAAGAGGCCTAAAAGAGGACCCACCACATGGTCTAGCTTCTTGGCCATGTGCTAGGGCCCACTTTGGACCTGAGCATCATCTCGCCTTCTTGTTTTTACAGGATCTCCGTACCGTGGGAAAAGCTATACCCACATATTTTTATAAGGTGGCGATGGAGGCAAAAGTTCTATTTTTCTCCGGGAGAGGGCATATCATGTTGCTCTATGGCCACCGCCGAGGGGAAATCGACACCGACATTGCCACCAACACTACCTTGGCGTGGGGAGAAGTGTCTTCATCACTATCTACAACAACATTTTCATCATCATCATCATCCACATCGATATCGATGTCATCCCTCTCACATTTTATGTAAATTAGAACCCTAAATCTTCTTTATTGAACCTTGTGCACGTTTGTTCTTGGGGATTCAATATTATTTTGTGGTGAAGTTATATTTTAGATTATCTTGTATTCATTATGTCACTGATCGTTGTCATGATTCACCGTTGTGAGTAGTTCTCTATGTTCTTGAGGGCTTAGGATGACTTACCTATGATTTCTATGTAATATGTACTGAGTAAGAGGTCAAGTTTTATGCTTTGATGTGGTTCTGTGATGGTAATATATGAACATCAATTTTGCATTACCTCACCTTTATGGGCTCATACCGCTGCACCTTAGAGGAAGGATGTGAGGAGGAATGGTGAGTGACGGAAACACAGTTCCGATCCATAGACTTGCAATAAGAGGGTTCTTGATCGGGGACCTTAGAACTTAAGGCGGTGGTTGGACTTTTAGTCTTAATAATTCCCCTTACTTCCACATGTTAGTGGCCTTGGAATCAATCATTAGGGTGTAATTGTGCATGGTAATTGGAATCAATCATTAGGGGTGTAACTGCGCATCGTAATGGCTGCACCTATTTTTGGCTCTGTCCAATACGAATAGAACTTAACACTTTATTCATCATATTCTGGTAGAAGCATGTTTGATAAGTTAATCCAGACTGCCATCGGGAATGTTTGTTTCTTATATGTGCACACTTAAGCTTGTCTTCTTGTGCATAGAGGATTGAACTTTCTCTGAAAAAGCGGTTACTCATTATCCTTTTTTTGCTTGTGGTTGTTTGTTTTCTTGCAGTTTATACCCAAAAATACCAAAAACACTTTGCAACATTTATTGTTATGTTGCCGAACTAATGAACCAATTCATTCAGCTCCACGTGGGTTCGAAACCTTTTCATATCGAAAGGTACTACAATTGACCCCTATACTTGTGGGTTATCAGCGTTGCGCGAAGGTCGATCTTTTACTAGTGGTACCTTCCCTAACGCTTTTAGCTCTTTGTATACAAAAAGTGTATGGGTTTTTGGTCATGGGCTCAAGGCCAAAGCTGAGTTATCCTCGATCTACCCCTGATTTAGGGGTGATGCACTGTAGTCCAGATGGTGACTGTAACGGTGGGCGCACAATACAATCCAAGATATTTGTAAAAGGTAAGGTTTTAGAGGAACATCGACATAAACTTCATGTCCTCAAGTCTGATTCATGTCAACAAGCACAATTACAAGGATGGAGCAAACAATATGTTTTTGAAAACAACCAATACTTCATAAAAAAGTACATTACAACATACATGTTCATATTTAGATTTAAGGAAAATTTACCATATAAATGAGAACATACGAAGAGATACTAGAGAGGCCTTACTCGTCTACTACCTAAGATGGACCCTTCCGACCTATCATTGAGCATCGACAAGGGGCATGGCCTATATCCTTGAGATCCCATATCCACAACCTCCTCAAGGGGAAAGTATCCAGTGATCCAAGACTTTAAATGCTCCTATGATACTATTCTTTAAAATTTAAACTTTCAAGTGTCTATTTTTTTAGAAAAGTATGTTTGTGTTCATTAGACGTGTGTTTATGATACGTTTCAAACGTATCTATAATTTTTGATGCTCCATGCTTGTTTATACACCATTTGCTTTGTGTTTTGTTACACTTCATGGCATTTTTATGCATTTTCCGGAACTAACCTACTAACGAGATGCCACAGTGCCAGTTCCCTGTTTTCTGCTGTTTTTGGCTTTCAGAAAAGCTACACAGGAAATATTCTCAGAATTAGACGAAACAAAAGCCAAACCTCCTATTTTTACCGAAGCTTCGCGAAGACCGAAGATGAGATGGAGGGGGGCCACAGGCCGGCCACACCCTAGGGTGGCGCGGCCCAGGCCCTGGCCACGCTACCAGGGGGTGAGACTGCCTGGTCCACCTCCTGACGCCGCCCTTCTGCCTATATATTTCCCTCGACGGGAAAAATGTAAAGCCCAATCAATTTTCCATGAAACCTACTGCAAGCCACCGCCGTCGTCGACGCGAGATCGGGAGGCTCCAGAAGCTCTTCCCGGCACCCTGCCGGAGAGGGGAATCACCGCCGGAGGCCTTCATCATCATGGTCGCCTCTGGAGTGATGTGTGAGTAGTCTACCTTGGACTATGGGTCCATAGCAGTAGCTAGATGGTCGTCTCCTCCACCATGTGCTTCATGTTTAGATCTTGTGAGCTGCCCTACATGATCGAGATCATCTTTGTGTAATTCTACATGTTGTGTTTGTTGGGATCCGATGAGTATTGGTACTATGTCAAGTTGATGTGCTGAATTATTATCTTTATGTTATCTCTATGTTGTTTATGATCTTGCATGCTCTCCGTTGCTTGTAGATATCTTGGCCGAGTAGATGCTAGTGACTCCAAGAGGGAGTATTTATGCTCGATAGTTGGGTTCATGCCTCTAGTAATCTGGGGGAGTGATAGAAACCTCTAAGGTGTAGATGTGTTGTTGCAACTAGGGAGAAAACAACATTCTTGTGTTCAAGGATATTTGCATTGTTTACATTATGCACTTTGCTTAAGGCGATAAGCTGTTGTTTGCAACATAATACCCGATGGTTGCTCGGACGACATTCGGAGGGTGGATTATTAGTCATAGATGCAGTTGGATTACGGCCTATGTATTTTGTCGTAATGCCCAGAGTGAATCTCATAGTGATCCTCATGACATATGTACGTTATCTTTATTCTATCAATTGCCCAACTGTAATTTGTTTACCCAGCATGTTGTTATTTATCTTATGGAGAGACACCACTAGTGACAAGGGTATAGCTAATAGAGCCCGCTAGTTGAGTACCCCTGAGGCCCGTTAAGCTAGGCCCAATTGTAATGATAGTCGAGATACGAGTCCTTACCGTATGTCGATATTGTAATCTGTATCGGACCCTACCCGATCCTCGAGACCTGGCCACCTATATATAGGGGCCAGGAGGGGACGGTGTGGGGCAGATTGAAAGCAAGCCAGGTTCAACACCCAAGTTTACTTTTGATATACACTTATTTCGACTAACCTTACCTGCGAGTTCATCCAACGCCCTGTCTCCCCGATCCTAAGTCCTTCATCTAGGACATTTGTCGAGTTAACCCTCGTCAATTGGCGCCGACCGTGGGGACTCTGGGCGTTGGAATCATGAATTCGACGGCTTTTTCGCTTTTCGCCAACAGCAGCACAGAAGTCGACGAAAATCAAGAGACGGAGCTGACGATCGGAAGTTTTAGCATCTTAATCGGACATTCGGGTTCGACCCGCCTCTCGAATTCGACGAAACCAGATCCGTCGGCAAGTGAGCCCGAAACAGTAGTAATGCTAGAATCATCAGAAGGCTCTTCCAGCGAGGTAAACTCGCCGGTCAGCCTAGGAGAAGCAAAAATCACAGAAGGCGACAATATTCAGGAAAAACTCGACTTGGAGGAGACAACGCGTAAAACGCACAACAGTACAAGGGACTTCGCCGCTAGAAGTAGTGGCATCTCCAAAAAAAGTACACCAGCTATGCGTCATTATTACTGAAGCAGAAGAAGAAAACAACAATGAAGGGGTCGACAAGCAAGTCGACAAGATAAAGGAGTGCAATAAAAAGGAGAAGGAGAAGGTTCACGTCTCAACCGGAGAGTGGAGGATCATCATGTCAGCTATAAATCATGGCACAGAAGTACCCGAAGGATCGAGAAGAGAAGTTCTAATGGGATATCAGTACGCATTACACCAGCATAGGAAGAAACTAAGAGAGGAAAGAGACATGTTCTTTCAAAATAATAACAGTATGTCAAAGGAAGATGTGACGACCTCAAATTTGATAACAAATTCGAAGTGCCCGTTATGATATTCCACCGCAATCCCAGGGTCATTGTTGCGATATACATAACGTAGTTGATATCACAGTCATAGACATTAATAGTAAATCAAGGGGATTACATAGGTGGTCGCACAGACCAATCCTTACATTACATCAACATGCAGCGGAATAACACTTTGGGTCCATATTGTCAAGCTTCAACCGCACAGGCAAAGCAGACAGTAGGAAACGAGCCTAATTCGCAAAGCCGTCAACGAGTCCTTCCTTCTTGGTCTTGCTCCTTCAAGTCTGGCCAAGTTGATAGCCAGGGACACAGCCGTGAGTACATTGGATGCACTCGCAAACCATCTTATAAACAAAGTGATGAAAGAGATAGGCATGGTTGATATGGTGGACGAAGCACTAAGTTTATTTGCAAAAGCTAGTTTTATTTCCCAAGAATGTCCATTGGTAGACAAGAAGTTTAGTTCTCTAAGTTCAATCTAAAGAGGAACTTCAAGTGTGTCAATATCATGGTCAAGTCAAGTCGATTCAACTCATGTCATTCACCAAGTTCACCAAGTTGTTTTCATTATTGACAAAAGCCAGGCACAGCTTGCCAACTGTCCATGACCGCGGACGCGGCTATTCGAATAGTTTTACACTCTGCAGAGGTTGTACACTTTACCCACACCATCCGACTACTCATCGTGTGGGCAACTTCCCCGCATAACAACATATGCCACGACAAGTAGCCGGCCATAATGTTTCACCTGCCCGCCTTAGCATAAACACTACCGCCTAGAGATGTACCCCTCAACACCGGAGTCTCCAAGAAGCTGTCCGGAAGGTGCAAGGTTCCCAGCCAATTGGTCTCCGGAATGCCACTAACCGAAATAGAGTCCTACCCCGGCAGTACATTTTCAATGAGGGCTCTTCGGCTTGTACCCCAACCACCTATGAAGAGGAGGACAAGGCGAAACTCGGCAACCGCCAAGAGTGCCCTGGAAAAGGAGTCCTTGGTCGGACCTCCATTCACATTTGTAGGGTCTACACTAAGGCGAAACAAACTACTCCACTAAGCCCCGTCCCATACCGGGATAATGTGGTCGTACTGTATGGCTGGCTCACATAGTACATCACTCGTTGTCATTTCCCAAATACATTCCATAGTTCTTAGTCAAGGTTATTTTTCCTTCATAAAACCATCATTGTAGGAGAAGTCTCCAGTTCAAACTTTCAAGTTCAAGTCACCAACTTCAAGTAGAGTTCCTTTTATAGATGGCCTCAATTTTATTAGCGACTAAGCAACTACTATGAGTGATGATACCACTAAGTATGGTTGGATAAACTCAGCTTGATGCTCTTGCTAAGCAAGGTATTACTACACATCTATCATTCTACTCTAGCAATTCAATCATGCAATTTATTTAAAACAGGTAGAATGCAATGGTAAAGCTAGGCAGTGGGAGTATGATTCAAAAGATGGCTTGCCTTGGCTTGGCAAAGTCAAAATAGTCTTCATCTTTTATCTTTGTTTGATTGATCTCCATCTCCATTTCTTGGTTGACTTCGGGATCCATTCTCCTTACTCTCGTTGTCGTCTAATCGTCGAAAATCAAATAAGCATACAATCACCACACAATTTACAAGCAACACATACTCAAGCAAATAAGGATACTTGGGGTAAGGGGAGCGATCTAGGTAGTCTATGGAGAGGTTTCGAAGATAATTGAGTCCATATGGATGGGTTATTTGTTTCTTGTATCTAAGTAGGGTTCATTGATTTGGAACCATGAAATATCTCATATAAGTCCTTATTGACCAAGGTTGTGGACTACAAGTAGATATTTAGGATTAGGGTTTACCCAAGGTGGTTTCATAATTTAAAGTCTTATTTTCAATTACTTGTTCGATTTCTAGTTTGCAAACATTTAGTGATCAAGTTTGAATCTATAAGTGCAATATATTAATCCTAGTTGACTTGGATCAGGGGCTATAGATTAATATTTAGAAATGTGGTTGATTCAAATTGGTTTCATATCATTTCCATATTTTGAGATAGGTATGCAAGTTTGAGTTTCTAATTACTACTATGTAGTATTAATTCTCCAAATACTTCCTACAAGCTCACATGGACTAAGATCAATACCTACAGATGGTATTTGGAAAATGTGGTTAAACAACAAGAGTTCCACAAAAATTTCAATTATAGATTTGAGTTTAATAAAATCCTATATCGCAAATGCCCATTTAACCATATAGGTAAATAGAATTTATTTTAAAAGGTTCAAAAATGGGATCTAATGCCATAGACAGATGGGTATCACTAATTGTGAATTTCTAAAGTTGGATTTATATTTTTAGGAATTTTATTTGAATTGATATGGATTTTCTAAGTTGGAAAAGCTCCTGTTTTGCTATTTTTACTGCAGCTACTATGTAATTCTAATTGTGTTGAAACCACTTTTATTGGATAGCTTATGTTATAAGGTTTCCAGAACATTTTCATTTGCTAGATTTGGATCGGTAGATCTCCGGGAAAATTAAATATACTAAAGCATCTGAATGAGTTTTTCAAAAATCGGAAATCGAATATCCCTTTTTTTTATCCGGGCCGGACACACAGACTGAGCTGGGCCGGCCCACTAGGCTGCAGGCTGGCGGGTGGCAAGAGAAAAAAATAGGGAACCAGCCTGATAGCGGGGCCCAGCTGTCAGGACCGAATTAAACGAAACGGTACGTGCTCGTTCTCGACGCGGGATACTGGGAGGAACTCACCGGCGGCGAGGCGAAGGGCACGGCGGCGGGGCTCGATGTAGAGAGGACGGGAGGCGATGGCGCGTTGCAGACCGGCGGAGGAGCTCCTCCTCTTCCACCTTGTCCAGCCGGAAGCTCGAGGGAGACGCTGGAACACCGGGAACGGCTGCGCGCTCCGGGGCTTGGTCTACTCCGGCGAGCTCAAACCGGCGACCAACTAGTGAAGAGATGATGTCTAGGAGGTAGAGGGAGGTTAGGGGAATCTTTTCAGGGAAGAGAGGTGGCCTTTTTATAGACGGGAGAGGGAGCACGGGGCGAGGGGATCTGGGGAGAGAGCGCGGCCGGTGTCGGCAAGGGAGAGAAGAGGGGGCGGCGTTGGCGGGTGCTGCGGGCTGCGGTGTGCTGTGGCGTGCTGCTGGCGCGATGGGAGGTGCTGGGATGGTCTGGTTCAGAGGGGGACATGGGAGGGGTCCGGTGTGATCTTCTTCTTCTCCTCCATGTCTAACGGCCGGTGTTTGGGCAGGGGGGACAGGGGGTCGACAGAGGAGAGTCCAGGAGGGAGCTAGGTCACTGTGGGAAGGACAGAGAGGGGGCTGGCTACTGGTCCTGGTAATAACTTGCACCTTTGCCAATTTCTGCCCACCAAGTGTTTGTTGAAATGCCCGAAAGAATTCAATTTTCGAATTTTTGAAATCTGCCACCGTGGGTTGTCAAGATGTTGGATAAGGACTCCAAACATATTTTTGTTATGAAGAAATATGAGGTTTTGCAAAAATCTTATTTCAATTTTGAAGTATGGTCTCTGTTTCAGATTCAAACTTTGGACAGATTTTGAAAGGGGTTAGGGCTTGAGTTTTTGCAGGAAACTTCTTGGTTGAGGTAGTATGTGATATGGTCAAGCTCAACTAACTGACCACACCTTTGCTTGAGTTACAGATTTCTTATTCTAAGTGTCCAAAGTAGGGTAGTGGTTAACTTTTTCTAGATCATCTTTTCTTCTCTTTTTCTTTATTTCTCTTGCTTCTGGTTCTTTTGATCTTTGTGGTTCTTCTCTAATGCTTCTATTGGTTAAGTTGGAATTAACTAAACATTGCTCAACAAATTAAAACCCACATGAAATCGTAGAACAACTTGTATTGAAAATATTATGTATGCATGCAATGATAGATACAAAGTTTTATCTTGGCCCAAAAGTGTTGGTTTTCTTGTAGATGACATGGAGTTGGGAATGACCTCTGATTTAAATTCAAACTTTGGTAGAAATTTGAATAGGGTTCCAAGTTGATTTTTGTTTCAAACTTTATTGTATTTGATTCTTCGTAGCTTGTTCTTAGTTGTAGTGGAGAGATGCATGATGGTATAGTTCAAATATTGCTTAATATATAAGGGCAAAGTAGTGTAATAGGTAAATTTTTTTTTTAAGATCACTACTTCCTCTTTTCTTACTTAGGTTTTTGTGTTGCGGTTTATTTTCTTGATTCCTTTCTATTTGTTTGTGATTGCTTGACTAAATTTTGGTTTGGCCATTGACCCAAATGGGTTTAGCATGTAACCAAACACAAAATTTAATAGTTAGAAAACTATTTCAATTTAACACAAATCTTTATTTAAAACTTTGGGCTCCAAGGATTTGTTTTTAACAACCTTTCTCATACTCTTTTTATTTGAAGCATGGGAGCAAATGCTCAAATTCACAAGTTTTAAAAGACAAGAAATTAATCTTGTATTTAAAATAAAAGTTTTTGTTGGCTCCAAAATTTGGTATTTTGATAAATTCCATTTATTTCTATTTTCCAAAAACTTGGGTTGTTACAGAAGAGTATTGGGATAATTATAGTGAGGATTCAGAGTACAGCAGGGAAAGGCGCGGAGACCCAAAGCACAACAGAGGGGCAGCAGCGCAAAGTCGAGAGGAAAGGTATTCGAGGAGTATTACTCCACAGCTAGAGGAGGAGGAAGAAGACTTCATACAAGAAACACCGGAGGCAGCGCTGATAGCAGCACAGGCATATTTACTAACCACGCGGCCCGAACCCGGAGATCTGCGGGAAGACATGCACCAAGCCGCAATACGAAGCCTCGGGATAGTAGAAGACAAGATCAGGGGAAAAGGTCCAGAGACAAAGTCGACAAGCTACAAGGGAAGGTGAAAGGAGAAGTTTAAACACAATATCACATGAAACGAGTCTAGCGAGTCATCAGAAGAAGAAAGGCGACAAAAAAGGAGAGAGGATGCAAGAAATATAATAGCGCAGGCTCGAGTAAATAAATCGCGCCACGCCTGGAGGGAGGAAAATTATGAAGACGACGAAAAAGAGATGGGCGCGTCGTGCTTTACCCACAGGGTTTGCAAAACGCAGGTACCCAAAGGATTCAAGTCACCACATGACCAGCAAAAGTATGATGGGTCGCAAGAACCTACCCTATGGTTATCGGATTATCTACAAGCAGTACAGATATTAGGGGGAACAAAAGCGACTGCAATGCAAAGTTTGCAACTACACCTCACCGGCGCAGCACGGTCCTGGTTGAATACCCTACCCAATGAATCCATTGGAAGCTAGGGAGAACTCGAAAGTCAATTCGCAAGAAATTTCCGTTCAACATACAAGCGCCCGGCATCACTGGAGGAAGTCAAAGCATGTGCACAAAGGAAAGGCAAAACTCTACGTTCTTATATACAACGATGGAGTGTAATCAAAAACTCGGCAGAGGACGTCTGCGACGAACGAGCAATAGACGCTTTTTTGGCCGGCCTTCGTCGCTCAGATCTCGTGGAAGAGATAGGAAGAACAAGGCCAACGACAGTAGCTAAGCTAATGAAGAAGCCAACAAATTCGCGGATGGAGAGGACGCATATAATAACAAAAGAGGACGTTCACCAGAAGTCGACAAAACAAGTAGACAGAGGAGACGACACCGCAGCAGGGATAATCAAGGAAAGCAAAATCAGGTAGCCGCGGGTTATGAAGCAAGGGAAGAGGAAAGATATGGAAATAGGAGGTTTCAGGCAAAAGGAACGGAAAAACCGAGATACTCCGGCCCTTCGGCTGAAGACATGCTATACGGACCTTGTCGAATCCACTACGCATATCTTGATGGAAAAAGAGTCTCAAATCACCAGATGAAGGATTGCAGAACTTTCCTGAGGCTACAAAGCGCCATGGGCTCAAGCCAAGGGGGATGGCAAGGAGAAAACACAAGTCAAGGATATCAGGTACAAAGGCTAGCGAGGCATCTAGAATTGAAAGTTTACATATCGGCAATGATTCAACCGGTGCCTAAGTCAAAGAAAGAGCGAAAGAGCATATCTAGGCAAGTAAACCTAGCAATATCATCACCACCAGCCACCACTGAATACTTGCGGTGGTCAGATCAACCAGTTAAGTTTAGCAGAGCAGACCACCCAAGGAAAGTTCCCAGGCCGGGCCACTCGCCAATGGTGTTAAAGGCGCAAATAGGAGGATATGACATCGGGAGAGTGTTTATGGATGCAGGAAGTGGCATAAACCTAATATATGCTAGAACCCTGAAGGCAATGTGTATATCACTGACAAGCCTGAAGCCAACAGGTTGTTCTTTCCATGGAATAGTACCAGGAGCTGCAAATCATCCCCTGGGGAAAATAGAACTCGATGTCTGCTTTGGCAGTAGCAGCAACTATCGCAGGGAGAAGTTGGAATTCGAAGTTATGGACTGGCCATCACAGTACCACGCAATTCTAGGGCGCCCAGCATTTGCAAAGTTCATGGCAGTACCTCACTACGCGTATCTAACATTAAAAATTCCAGGACCCAAAGGAACAATTACAGTGCAAGGGAGCTTCGAAGTAGCCAACACTTGCGACAGAGAATTCAATAGAATGGCGCAAACCTTCGGCATGACAGCAGAATATGAGAGGCTGAAAGGGGAAACCGATCATAATGTGCTACCCGACATTGGACAATCCCTGCCAGATCAGGCTTTCGACACAACTCAAGACTCGAAGAAGATCCAGGTCCACCCTACGGACCCAAGCAAGACAACATCGATTGCGGTAAACCTGGATCCCGCATAGGAAAGCGCGCTCGTCGAGTTCCTCCGTGAGCGCTGGGAAATCTTCGCCTGGTGTCCTTCAGACATGCCAGGGGTTCCCAGGGAACTCGTCGAGCATGCATTAAATGTAGATCCTAAGGCAAAGCCAGTCAAGCAACCATTGCGATGATTTGATGAACCCAAAAGGAAGGCGATAGCATCAGAATTGCACAGGCTAGAAAATGCCGGATTTATCAGAGAAATAAAAACCTCAAGTTGGGTATCCAATCCAGTCATTGTACCCAAGAAAAACACAGACGTACAAAGAGTGTGTGTCGATTGCACATCTCTCAATAAGCATTGTCCAAAGGATCCCTTCCCTCTACCCCGCATTGATCAGATAATTGATTCAATAGCGGGATGCGCAAGGCTTTCCTTTTTGGACGCATATTCTGGTTACAACCAGATCAAGTTGAAAAAAGAAGACGAAGAAAAGACAGCCTTCATCACACCATATGGGGTGTTTTGCTATCAAGTAATGCCGTTCGGCCTAAAAAATGCAGGAGCAACTTATCAACGGATGATGCAAAATTGCCTCGGGAGCCAAATAGGACGCAACATTCAAGTCTACATTGACGATGTAGTCATCACCACAAGAGAGGAGGAATCCCTAATCAGCGACTTGGCAGAAACTTTCGACAACCTGAGCAGGTACAAGCTTAAGCTTAACCCGACAAAGTGTTCCTTCGGCGTATCGGCAGGACAACTCTTAGGGTTCCTGGTGTCAGCACGAGGAATAGAGGCAAATCCAGAGAAGATCCAAGCAATTTTGACAATGGGGAAACCCACGAAACTACACGATGTGCAGAAACTCGCAGGACACGTCGCGGCTCTAAGTCGCTTCGTTGCTCGATTGGGGGAAAAGGCGCTTCCTTTCTATGCACTTATGAAGAAGTCAGACGATAAATTCGAATGGACAGAAGAAGCAGACGCAGCTTTTGCGCACCTGAAAAAAGTGCTCTCCACGCCACCAGTGCTGGTCGCACCAAAAGAAAAAGAGCCACTACTACTCTACATCGTCGCGACCCATCAGGTGGTGAGTACAGTATTAGTAGTCGAAAGAAGTGAAGAAGGAAAAGCCCATGACGTCCAAAGGCCGGTATATTTCATCAGTGAGGTACTCTCTCCGACAAAACAGAGGTACCCGCATTATCAAAAGCTAGCATATAGTGTCTTTACAACAGCACGAAAATTGCGATAGTACTTTGCGGTGCACCCAATCATAGTGGTCAACGAAGCGCCACTATCGAATATATTGAACAATCCGTCGGCAACAGGACGTGTCTCTTTGTGGGGAATCGAATTATCTCCCATGGACATCACATACGAAAAAAGGAAGGCGATCAAGTCGCAAATCTTGCCAGATTTCACAGCAGAGTGGCTGGAGCTGCAGAGCACGGGACCGCCAAATTTATCGAGTGTCGGGACAATGTACTTTGACGGTTCTAAGAGAGTCCAAGGCGCAGGCACAGGAGTAGTGTTGATATCGCTGCATGGCGACAAATTGAAGAACGTTTTAAGGATGAGTTTTCCGCAGGCCTCTAATAATGAAGCAGAGTACGAGGCTTTGTTGCATGGAATGAAGATGGCCAAAGCATGTGGAGCAACTCATCTAAAAATATTCGGAGATTCAAACCTTGTCATCCAACAAGTTATGAACAGGTGCGACACAATCAATGATAATATGATGGCCTACAAGAACCTATATCACTATCTAGAAGGAACATTCGATTGATGCAAAGTCTCGCACATCAGCAGAAATAGCAATGAAGAAGCCGACAATTTAGCAAATATCGGGTCAGAGTGTTTGCCCGTGCCATCTGGAGTCTTTTGGGAAGAAATAGTGGAAAGGTCGATAAAAAGCGTCAAAAGTTTGACTACTGCAGCAGGCTTGGGGGCTGCGCCAGAACCCAAAGAAGTCATGATGATAGAAGAAACCTGGATGCAGCCATATCTCGCGTACATAATAAACAAAAAGTTACCAGAAGATGCAGTGGAAGCCAAGAGAATAACTCGACGATCGAAGGCATTTGTCGTGTTGCAGGGGAAATTATACAAAAATAGCATAACTGGCGTTTTGCAGCGTTGCGTAACACCTCAAGAAGGACAAGTAATATTAAAAGATATACACGCCGGAGTATGTGGTCATCATGCTAGCAGCAGGGCCATAGCGGCAAAAGCATTCCGAGCAGGATTCTATTGGCTAACAGCCATTGAAGACGCGAAAGATATAGTTCGGAAGTGTGAAGCATGTCAAAGATTCGCATCTCGACCGCACGCGCCTGCAGCAGAGTTATAACCAATACCACTATCCTGGCCCTTTGCACAATGGGGCCTCGATATGGTAGGGAAGCTGCATAAATCCTGGCCAGGAGGGCACGTTTACATGCTAGTGGCAGTCGACAAATTTACCAAATGGGTGGAAGCAGCCCCGGTAACAACTCAAGATTCGACAGCAGCAATCAATTTCATCAAGTCAATAGTGTTCCGCTTTGGTGTACCATATAGCATCATCACGGACAACGGGACAAACTTCACTTCAAAGGAATTCAAGAGTTACTGCGAAGGATTGGGAATCAAGCTCAAATTCGCATCCGTAGCACACCCGAAGACAAATGGGCATGTCGAAAAAGCCAATGGCCTAATATGCAATGGGATAAAAAAGAGGTTTTTAGCACCTCTCGAGAAAGCCAAGAGCGCTTGGGTAGATGAATTGCCCTCTGTTATTTGGAGTTTAAGAACCACGCCTAACGCAGCTACTCAAGAAACTCCTTTCTTCCTAGTCCATGGCGTAGAGGCCATGCTTCCAATTGAAGTTACACACGACGCTCCAAGGGTGACAGCATACGACGAAGTAACATCAACAGAAGCATTACAGGACGGCGTCGATGCACTGGATGAAGCAAGAGATAAAGCATTGGAAAGAGCCACATAGTATCAACAGAGCCTGCGGAACTACCATAGTAGTCGAGTTCGTCCGCGATCCTTCGTGGTGGGAGATTTAGTCTTACGACTCAGGCAGGACAGCCACGGAAAATTAGAGTCTCCTTGGGTGGGACCTTACATCGTCACAGAAGTGATACCAGGAGGAGCTTATCGACTACAAGACAAGAAGACAGGAAAAGATGAGAGCAACCCATGGAATGCGGAGCAGCTACGACGTTTTTACGCATAGAAGAAATCTAGTGGTATCAGTAAACTTGAGTTAACCCTCTGAACCCAGAACATGAGGCCATAGGTCGGGTTCCTTGGGTTGAACTCAACAATTTGTACAAATAATTTACTTCTCCGCTCGGGGGCTTCAACCCTCGGGTCGTACGAAAGAAAGTTTTATCACGATATGGAGATCTTTTACACTATTAGGTTGTGCAGACAACCCGATATTCTTCAAAGTAATATAATTGGTTCACAAGAACCTGATAAATATAAAGCATGCCTCGGAACAATGATTTGTTCCCATGGTCTATTAAAAACATCAAAGCACAATACGAGTATTCATTACAGATAGCACGACAGCAAGGCAACTAGGAAAAGAGATTACATAAAGAAGATTCTAATGGAAGTGTACTTCAGCTTCATACTCCTTCTGGCACTGGGTGCCGTCGTAGATTTTCACGTCGAACTTTGACGTGCCGATATGGAAGTCGAAAGTCATGAAGAAGCCTTGGTGGAGGTCCTCCAATCGCCCTTGAAGTATTGCTCGTCGGCGCCGTCATACCAAACCTCCACTTCGTATGGAGTTCCTCCACCAGATTGTTCACGAAGAACCGCTTCTCGCAGTTCCCGCCCATCCATAAACTTGGTGAAATTCAGCGGCAAGCGCTGAATCTCGCGGCACTGCGCGGTGGCAATACAAAAGAAAGAAAATATTCTGGGTGAAGAAGGAGAAGCACCGGGGGGAGGAGCGCTTGGACCTGGGGTGGCGCTAGTCACCTTCGGTTTATTCTTACTACCGGCCGGGCGGCCGGGACGACGCTTCACCGGAGTGGACGACGAGGATCCCGCAGCAGCTGGAGTTGTCTTGTTTTCCTGCCACGAGGGCGGCCGTGACCCCGCGGCACCGTTGGGGAGCCAAGGTCCAGATGGGACCCATCTGCACCAGCCATGTGGAAAAGTGGGGAGAAGAGAAACCCTAGATGAAAAAGAAGATGATGCGGCGGAGGAGGAATCTGTTTAGGGTTTTCACCCTCACCAAAGGTTCTTTATTTATAAGCACATATTTACGGGCCTCCGTGATAGCAAGGCCCATAAAGATATTCACAAAGGAGTTAAAATTCTGCACATAGCAGACGATAATAACAAAGGGGAAAAGAATATATCATGGAAGGTATTAAACAACCTCGCCTTCGGCTCGGGGGCTTATAAACAGGAAGAAGAAGTCAATTTGAGCCTATGATTGACTACAAGTATCCAACCATAGCCTCGGGGGCTACTCCCATCGGGAGCGCTGAGCGCGCACCCGATAGAAAATAAGACAATCAGCAATAAAGATGAAGAAGGCTACGAGCCGCTCAAACATTTTGACAATCATAAAACTTCGACTATGTAGTCGACAAAATATAGAGCGACTACTCCCATTGGGAGTTACTTGGGAGAAATTAATTCAAGATTCTTTGATATTCCATCAGTCAAAAGAGACTGCGACATGTGATTCTCGAGTTACGTTATCGCAACGAAACTCGAATGCCGTGATTTATCACGAAGGTGAGACCCCGGGATCCATCCTGTGTGGCCCGGTATACGCACACGGATGCGCTCTGCTGGTATGTATCCGTGTCTACGACGCGAAGAAAATCCTAGTGGATGCACTGGGTACCCTGAGAATCACTGGGACCCATTCATTGTAAGTCATAAATGCGGCAAAAGAGTGGGTTTGACCGGTATCCCGAATTCAAATCCAAGGGCATTGAATTTGAAGTAGGTGGCAAGTATCTGTTCCGGCAGTTAACTGACCTCTTGATCCATCAGAGTTGTCAGGCTTGTTTATCAAAATCCCTTGCGAAATATTATCATGAAAATAAGTCGAAAGACCAAGTCAAAGATTTGAAGACATGAAGAAGTCGAAGAGTTGATTAAGTCGAAGATTTAAAGATTAGAGATTCAACCCGAATCTGCAATTCTGGTAGAATCTCAGGGGCTACTGACAAGGGTATAGCTAATAGAGCCCGCTAGTTGAGTACCCCTGAGGCCCGTTAAGCTAGGCCCAATTGTAATGATAGTCGAGATACGAGTCCTTAACGTATGTCGATATTGTAATCTGTATCGGACCCTACCCGATCCTCGAGACCTGGCCACCTATATATAGGGGCCAGGAGGGGATGGTGTGGGGCAGATTGAAAGCAAGCCAGGTTCAACACCCAAGTTTAATTCGATATACACTTATTTCGACTAACCTTACCTTCGAGTTCATCCGACGCCCTGTCTCCCCGATCCTAAGTCCTTCATCTAGGACATTTGTCGAGTTAACCCTCGTCAACTAGTGAACTGTGGACCCCGGTCCAATTTCTTTACATTGCTATTATCGTTTACTTTTACTCGCATATTAACATTCTTGCATACTATTGCATTTTACCACTTGATACGCTTAATCCTTTGTTTACAGCAAACCGGTGAGATTGACAACCTCATCGTAAGTTGGGGCAAAGTACTTGGTTGTGTTATGTGCAGGTTCCACGTTGCTACTGGTGAACAGCTAAGCCCTGGACAAGGCGCTATATAAATTGTCTGGAGCTGTCGCAAAGCTAGCGAGCATCAACCTTCTAAAGTTTAGCTTTCTCCTACTGGTTCGATAAACCTTGGTTTCACAACTGAGGGAAGACTTGCTGCTGTGCTCATCATACCTTCCTCTTGGGGTTCCCAACGGGGTGTAATCTACACGGCATCAGTTTACCATCCCTAAACTTTTTATAACCAAATTCGAAATGCACATGGAGAAATAAAAAAGACAAATTGATACATGAATAGTGCCATTTGTACTTTTGTCTTTTTGTGACACTATTCTTGCTAGATTTCTCTTTTTTGTTTCTCTGTGTCTATTTTGAATCTGGTTCTCAAAATTTGAGATATTGTAAACACACATCTTGTGAACACTAACATATTTTTTGTAAAAAAATTAGACCCTTAGAAATTTAAATTTTGTAAACTGGTATCATGGTAGCATGTAAAGCGTGGATCACTAGATATTCTCCCCTCCTCAAGGCCTCACCAAAGTAAACTTGGGCATTGGCAGCCTGACCTAACCTGACATGGCCCGAAAAATAGGGCCAAGCCAAGCTCGGGTCTGAAATTTCAACCCTATTGGAAAATCAAGCTGGGATCAGGCTTTAATATTCAGCCCGAAATAAGCCCGGCCTAGCCTAGCTACCCGCCGCATCCCACCTAGCCACCCTCCCCAGGCCTTGTTTACTTTAGGGTATTTGAGAGGATTATCCCGTATTCGAGAATTTCCCTGATAGGTTGTTTACTAGGTCAGGTTTAGAAGAGATAATCCCGAGATATCCCACAAATTCTTTCCATTCTGGTGCAATTTTAGATAGATTAAAAACTCTTTATTTATTTTTTTGAAAAAGAGTATTTATATTTAAGAGAATTTAAAAGTATTAACACCAAATTGCGCGTATCCCACACATCTTTTTGGGGTCGAAAATAAGGGAGAAGTAAACAAGACCTCACTGGGTCAGAGCATCTTGATGCGTGGTGAATGACCAGCCCGTTGGGAACCCCAAGAGGAAGGTGTGATGAGTATAGCAGCTAGTTTTCCCTCAGTTAAGAAACCAAGGTTTATCATCCTTGGAGAGGAGAGACAAACGACTGAAGGTGATGCGGACTAGCTTGCGACAGCTTCGGACAATTTATATATGGTGCCTCGTCCAAGCTTTGCTTGCTAACTGCAACGCGGAACCTGCACACAACACAACCAAGTACTTCGTTCCCAACTTGCGATGAGGTTGTTAATCTCACCGGTTTGCTTGAAACAATGGTTATGAGCGTATCGAGTGGAAAACAATAGAGTATGCGAATAAAGTAAACAGTGCAAGTAAAGTAAACAGGTGATAGCAATATGATGGAAATAGGACCGGGGTCCACAGTTCACTAGTGGTGTCTCTCCATAAGATAAATAACACATGCTGGGTAAACAAATTACAGTTGGGCAATTGATAGAATAAAGATAAACGTGATATGTCAAGAAGATCACTATGAGATTTACTCTGGGCATTACAACAAAATACATAGACCGCCATCCAACTGCATCTATGACTAATAATCCACTTGTGGCGAATCAATCCGAGAACTCCACAAGTATTAAGTTGCGAACAACAGATAATTGCATTAAGCAAAGTGTGTAATGTAAACAAAGCATATGCCCTTGAGCATATGAATGTTGTTTTCTCCCTAGTAGCAACAGCACATCTACAACCTTAGAGGTTTCTGTCACTTCCCCAGGTTAAATAGAGGCATGAACCCACTATCGAGCATAAATACCCCCTCTTGGAGTCACTAGCAACTACTCGGCCAAGATAGCTACTAACAACGGAGAGCATGCAAGATCATAAACAACATAGAGATAACAAAAGATAATATTCAGTACAGCAACTCAATCATAAACACCAATATTCATCGGATCCCAACAAACCAAACATGTAGAATTACATAACGGTGATCTCAATCATGTAGGGCAGCTCATGAGATCTAAACATGAAGCACATGGTGGAGAAGACAACCATCTAGCTATTGCTATGGACCCATAGTCCAAGGTAGACTACTCACTCATCGCTCCGGAGGCAAGCATGGCGATGAAGACCTCCGGTGGCGATTCCCCTCTCCGGCAGGGTGCCGGGAAGAGCTTCTGGACCCTCCCGATCTTCGGGTCGACGGCGGCGGCGGATCGCGATGTGTTCTGGAAAAGTGATCGGGTACTTAAATTTTTTCCATTGGGGGGTCTTTATAGGCGAAGGGGCGATGTCAGAGGAGGGGCCAGGCGGCCTCACACCATGGTGGCGCGGGCAGGGGCTGGCCGCGCCACCCCTGTGTGTGGGCCCCTGGTGGACCCCCCCCCTCCTACTCTCCTTCGGATCTCTGGAAGCTTCCGGGTAAAATAAGACTTCAGGAACTTGTTTCGTCCAATTCCGAGAATATTTCCTGTGTATCACTCTGAAACACAAAAACAGCAGAAAACAGGGAACTGGCACTGTGGCAACTCGTTAATAGGTTAGTTCCGGAAAATGCATAAAAGTGCCATGAAGTGTAACGAAACAGTAGGCAAATGGTGTAAAAACAAGCATGGAGCATCAAAAATTATAGATACGTTGGAGACGTATCACATCTCCAGCTGTTTGGGCTCCCAGGCCAAAATCCGGCGCTATTTAGCGCCGGATGGATGAAAAATTCGGTGTGGGGAGGCCTATTTTCCCAGCGACGAGCCCAGGGAAAATTTGAATTCAAACAGAACTAGACGAAAACGTTCAAACTTAGGCGAAATTTAGAGATATTATATATATAGGCGAGTTTTTACATATATAGGCCGAATTCATAATATATTTGAATTCAGCCTAAGCTAAACTAAAAACATGTTCTACATGCCGAAATGGCGGTAGAAACGCGTGTAGTCGCCGTTGTTGTCGTCGCTGGAGTCGCCATTGTCGTCCTGCGGCGGCGCCTGCTGGCTGCTCTGGCCGGAGGTCCAACGGCTTGACCCCTATCCAGCGTCGCCGAAGCGTGGCGGAGTAGGCCGGTACAGGCCGTCGTCGCTGGAGTCCTCCATCTTGACGACCGGCGCGCCTCTGGTCGGTTGAGTGGCGGCTTCGGCACGGCGTGGCGCCTGCGCCAGGTCTAGCAGCCGCTGCTGCTGCTGCTCCGCCTGCTCCCTCTCCCAGTCCTGCCTGGACCAGGCGAGCGCCGCGTCCATCGGTATGGAGTTGTCAGCGGGGACGAGGTCGGCGAGGGACTTGGCGATCGCCTCGTGGAGCGCCGCATCCTCGGCCCACGTGGCCTCCGCGTCGGCGAGGTTAGACGCTGCGGCCGCTGCCTCGTCCTTCCTCGGCTTCCACTTGCGGCTACGCAGCGGTGGCGACGAGGTGCGCGCCCCCTCACGGATGACGAGGGCGCCGCTGCTCCGCCTCAGCGGTGCGGACGGCGGCTCCTGCTTCACCGTCCTCGGCGTCGATGCCGATGACCGTGATGCCGACCTTGACGCCGACCCAGACGACGCCGACCCAGACGACGCCGACCCGGAGGAGCGGGATGCCATCCGCCGTGGCATCCACGAGCTCCCGCGGCGGCGTGACAGAGTCGGTGGCTGTGGCGGCGGCATCCCGAGGATGGGCGAGTTGCCGCGCTCGATGTGCGCGAGGATGGCCTCGAGGGTGCGGCCCGGCGCGCTCCACCAGCGGCGGCGGCCAACGGCGTTGTTGCGCGCAGGAGGAGGGAGAGAGCCGTCATACGCAGCGAGTTCCCGTTCATACCTGCGCCAGAAGAACGCTGCTGACTGGTGAAAGCAGGCGTCCTTGTGCGTGGTGAATGACCAGCCCGTTGGGAACCCCAAGAGGAAAGTATGATGAGTGCAGCGGCAAGTTTTCCCTCAGTTATGAAACCAAGGTTTATCGATCAGGAGAAGGGAGACGGTGACGACTGAAGGTGTTTGTGGAACCTGCACACACACAAACAAATACTTTGTTCCCAACTTGCGATGAGGTTGTCAATCTCACCGGTTTGCTTGAAACAAAGGTTATGAGTGTATCGAGTGGAAAACAGTAGTAATATGCTAGTAAAGTAAACAGTGCGGGAATAGTAAACAGGTGATTGCAATATGATTAAAATAGGACCGGGGTCCACAGTTCACTAGTGGTGTCTCTCCATAGATAAATAACATGCTGGGTAAACGAATTACAGTTGGGCAATTGATAGAATAAAGATAACGTGATATGTCAAGAAGATCACTATGAGATTCACTCTGGGCATTACAACAAAATACATAGACCGCCATCCAACTGCATCTATGACTAATAATCCACCCCCGGGGATATCATCCGAACACCGTAGAAGTATTAAGTTGCGAACAACAGATAATTGCATTAAGCAAAGTGTGTAATGTAAACAAAGCATATGCCCTCGAGCATATGAATGTTGTTTTCTCCCTAGTAGCAACAGCACATCTACCACCTTAGAGGTTTCTGTCACTCCCCCAGGTGAAATAGAGGCATGAACCCACTATCGAGCATAAATACCCCCTCTTGGAGTCACTAGCAACTACTCGGCCAAGATAGCCACTAACAATGGAGAGCATGCAAGATCATAAACATCATAGAGATAATATAAGATAAAATTCAGTGCAGCAACTTAATCATAAACACCAATATTCATCGGATCCCAACAAACCAACATCATAGTATTACATAACGGTGATCTCAATCATGTAAGGCAGCTCATGAGATCTAAACATGAAGCACATGGTGGAGAAGACAACCATCTAGCTACTGCTATGGACCCATAGTTCAAGGTAGACTACTCACTCATCGCTCCGGAGGCAATCATGGCGATGAAGGAGACCTCCGGTGGCGATTCCCCTCTCCGGCAGGGTGCCGGGAAGAGCTTCTGGACCCTCCCGATCTTCGGGTCGACGGCGGCGGCGGATCGCGATGTATTCTGGAAAACTGATCTGGCCCTTAGGTTTTTCTCGTCAGGGGGTATATGTAGGCGAAAGGGGGCTGTCAGAGGTGGAGCCACGGGCCCTCACACGGGGGTGGCGCGGCCAGGGGCTAGGCCGCGCCGCCCCTGTGTGTGGGGGCCTCGTGGCCCCCCTCCATCAGGTCTTCGGATGTTTGGGAGCTCCCCGATGAAATATGACTTGAGGAACTTGTTTCGTCCAATTCGGAGAATATTTCCTGTGTATCACTTCTGAAACCAAAAACAGCAGAAAACAGGGAACTGGCACTGTGGCACTTCGTTAATAGGTTAGTTCCGGAAAGCGTATAAAAATGCCACTAAGTGTAACGAAACAATAGGCAAATGGTGTAAAACAAAGCATGGAGCATCAAAAATTATAGATACGTTTGAGACGTATCAAGCATCCCCAAGCTTAACTCCTGCTCGTCCTCGAGTAGGTAAGTGATAACAAAAGAATAATTTTTGAGGTGACATGCACCTACACAATCTTGATCATATATGTAAGCATTGATGAGCTGGGATCAATAGAACTTAAAACATGGGCATGAAAGATATAATCATGACAATAAGAACTTAGCAACCATGTTGTAAACATGCAAATGAACACAAACAAAAGATCATGATAATGAAACAATGAAAGTCAAACGTGTGTTCAAATCATAAGGAAAACATGCAAGTGGTTTTCAGCTTGTTCTTCAAAGAGAGCAAAACATAAATGCATAGGACACCTCAAAGTTTAAGAGGGCGACTAGATACAAATAATTTAAGAACAAGTGAAGCCAACAATATGAGTCAATCAATGAACCTTGGGACAATGCATATCACACTAAGAATGACAACTATGCTCTCTTAATGGTGCATAAAGAAAGAAGGTGGTGACTCAACATAAAAGTAAAAGAAAGGCCCTTCGCAGAGGGAAGCAGTGATTTAAACATGTGCTAGAGCTTTTCATTTGTAAAACAGAGATAAAACTTGATTTTGAGAGGTGGTTGTCTTTGTCAACGACTGGCAATGGGGTTCTTACTATCTTCCATACAAAAATAAAGCAAGTTTTTGAGAGAGAGATTGGCACTTCGTGCTCTTTTTATAAAACTTGGCACTCCTCCCCACCTTTTCCTTTCACATACCATGGCTAACCGATTCCATCGGGTGCCCACCAACATTCACATTCATTGGAGGAGTGCCTTTTTTCTTTCTTTTTTCCTTTTTTTCTTTTTTGGAATAAACAATATGGAAGATAGCAAATCCGACCACTACGTCCCCATGAGCTGAAAACAGTGTCACAAAACGAGAAGTATTTTGAAGGTTTTTGAAAGGTAGCACACGAAAATTTTACTTTGGAATGGCTTAAAAATACCATGCATAGGAATTTATAGTGGACACAACGGAAAACTTTGGCTTTTAGGAGTTGGATGCACGAGTAGAGCTCATACTCAGTACAAGGCGAGGGCTAGCAAAAGACTGGGAGCGACCGACTAAGAGAGCAGTAATGGCCATAATCATGCAAAGCGACATTAAAAGAAGCATACGATGGCATCAAAAGTCAAAAACTAAATGATCATGAAGGCTAATGGCGACTTTGGAAGAGTCTAACATGTGTGAGCATGCGCCAAGTCAACCCAAATAAAGCATCAAGGAGAAAACCAAAATAATGCTTCCATATAATAAAAACAACGCATGATTTTTTTCAAAGGCTCATTAAGCAATCTCAGTTATTTGAGACAAGTCATGCTACAGCAAAACCACTAAGCATACTATCAAAAAGACATCAAGCATGACATGAAAAAGCCTAAGCCGCAGTCTACACAAGCTCCTTCTTGTACCACTATTTTGCACAAAGCTTTTTCTCTTTTCCAACACCATTTGAAATTTTTAAAACAACCTCTTTTGATGAAAACCAATAAAGTTCAGAGGCAAAAATACACCTTGATGAAAAGATATGACAAGATCTGAACGCAAATGAAGGCGAAAACGAAAACCAAAAGCAGTAGCAGAAAAACTAGAATGCTCGATTTATAAGAGTGAAAACTAGAGCATCCTTTGCAAATGAAAACGAGTACATCTCCTCCAAAGGAAATTTGTTGGGGTCCAACCATTTATTGCAGCAAACAAACAAACTAAACAAACTAAGAAAACTAAAACAACTGACGCTCCAAGAAAAACACATAGTGCATGAAGCAATAAAAATATAGTGTTTTGAAAGGTGACCTGATTTTTGCCGATGAAGAAGGGGTGCCTCGGGGGCATCCCCAAGCTTTGACGCTTGTACTTCTTGGATATTTCTTGGGGTGCTGGGCATCCCCAAGCTTGAGCTTTTGTCCATTCTTCAACTCATCTCATCATTCTCCAATCCCTACACTTGAAAACTTCCTTCATACAAAACTAAACACAATTCTATTAGCAACATTAGTGTAAGCATAAAATATATTCATCCTCTTTTAGCTTCAGGTTTCAACCTAAAACCACCACATATAAAGTATATACTACTGTAGCAACTTCCACAAGAGTTCCATGATCAAAAAGAACTCGAAAGAAAGCGATAAAGTGGCAAAAACAAATATTGGCAGAAATCTGTCAAAACTGGACAGCTGATAATGGACGAATTTTTGAGGGATTTTCCGTTGCTCAAATCAAAAAGTGTTCAACTAAGAAAAGTTTGGATATAACCTGGGGCATAAGCACAAGAAATCGCAGGTCCAAAAGATAAACAGAGAATTGTCACGAATTTTTACGGTGCAGCACCGAAAACTGTTTCAGGACAGCAATAACCCCAAATCTTTACCTCACTCAAATTAGAGGCTTCTCTTGGCACAAAAACGAAATAAACAAGATAAAGAGCGGTCATTACAGTAGTAATGACTTCTAAGACTCAAATAAAAGAAAAAGAACTGAAAGTAAACATTGGGTTATCTCCCAAGAGTGCTTTTCTTTAACGCCTTTGAGCTAGCCGCAGAAAATTGCGAATCAAGTAATATCAATAGATGAAGCATCAAGCTCATAATTTGCTCTAAGAATAGAGTCAAAAGGTAATTTCTTTCTTTTCCTAGGGAAGTGTTCCATACCTTTCTTTAGCGGGAATTGATACTTGATAGTGCCTTCCCTCATATCAATAATAGCACCTACAGTTCGAAGAAAGGGTCTTCCCAAAATAATAGGACATGAAGCATGGCATTCAACGTCCATAACAAGAAAATCAACGGGAACAAGGTTATTGTTAACCACAATAAGAACATCATTAATCCTTCCCAAAGGTTTCTTCTTAGCAACATCAGCAATAGGAACATCAAAATAACACTTTTCTAGTGGTGGTAAATCAAGCATGTCATAAATCTTTCTAGGCATGATAGAAATACTAGCACCTAGATCACATAAAGCATGGCAATCATAACCATTAACATGCATATCAATGATGGGTTCCCAACCATCTTCTAACTTCTTGGGAACAGAGGCTTTTTGCTTCAACTTTTCATCCCTAATCTTTATAAGAGCATTGGTAATATGCTTGGTAAAAGCAATATTTAAAGAACTAGCATTAGGAGTCAAAGCAAGCTTTTGCAAGAACAAAATAACTTCAGATATATTGCAGCCATCAACATCAAAATCATTAAAAGAAATAGAGCTATCATCTCCCACACTCCGGAAAATTTCAGCACTCTTTTGAGAAAAAGTTTTGGCAGTTTTAGGCTTTTTAGCACAAGGAGTGGGAGTTTTCTCTACACCAATCAAAGTAAGAGGGTTGCTATCAGTAGGAGCAACATCATTAGAGGTAGTAATAGTACATACCTTCATCTCTCTAGCCATCTCATCTTCTCTTTCCCACCTGGCATGCAATTCCGCTAACAATCTAATATTTTCATCAATTCTAACTTGGGTAGCATTAATGGCAGCAAAAGGATCAGGCTTAGCGGAAATTCTATTAACTAAAGAAGATTGCACATTAGACAATAATGAGATATCGGTCTCAGCTTTGGAAGCCTTAGCTTGTAATTCAGGAACAGCCTTGTTTAAATTTTCAAGTTGATGACTTATAGTCCTCAACAGAGCTGATTGCTCCTCCATAGTCTTGGTGAAAGCCTTGTTCTGCTCATATTGCATCTGCATAAAATTCTTGGTAGACTTTTCAAGTTCAAAAATTCTTTCTTCACTAGGCATTTTAGGTCTACCAGGATAGCTATTATCACCGTTAGAAGGAAACGGTCTATAATTGTTACTAGCAAAATTGTTCCTATAAGTATTGTTATTAAAATTGTTGTTTCTAATGAAATTCACATCAACTTGCTCTTCTTGAGCAACCAGAGAGGCCAAAGGAACATTATTAGGATCAACATGAGTCCTATCATTAGCAAGCATAGCCATAATGGTATCAATTTTATCATTCAAGGAAGAGGTTTCCTCAACAGAATTTACCTTCTTACCTTGCGGAGCTCTCTCAATGTGCCATTCGGAATAATTTACCATCATGTTGTCGAGTAACTTTGATGCGGCGCCCAAAGTAAGGGACATAAAAGTGCCTCCAGCAGCTGAATCAAGTAGGTTCCTTGAAGAAAAATTCAGTCCTGCATAAAAAGTTTGGATAATCATCCAAGTAGTCAGTCCATGAGTGGGGCAATTCTTTATCATAGATTTCATTCTTTCCCAAGCTTGAGCAACATGTTCATTATCAAACTGAGTAAACTTCATAATATTGCTACGCAACGATATAATCTTAGCAGGAGGATAATATCTACCAATAAAAGCATCCTTACACTTAGCCCATGAATCAATACTATTCTTAGTCAAAGACAGCAACCAATCTTTAGCCTTTCCTCTCAAAGAAAAAGGAAACAACTTGAGCTTAATAATATCACTATCAACATCCTTATATTTCTGCATCTCACATAGCTCAACAAAATTGTTGAGATGAGCTGCAGCATCTTCAGTACTAGCACCAGAAAATTGCTCTTTCATAACAAGGTTCAATAAAGCAGGCTTGATCTCATAAAAAGTGGTAGCAGGAACAGGTGGTGCAATAGGAGTGCAGATAAAATCACTATTGTTTGTGCTAGCAAAGTCACACAACTTGGTGTTTTCAGGATTGGCCATTTCAGCAAAACGAAAGTAAACAAGTAAAAACAACTACCAAGGATTCTAATTTTTTTGGGTTTTTGATAAAAAGCAATGCAGGTAAATAAATAAAGTAAAGCAAAACAAATAACAAAGTAAAGAATGTGTGTGCGAAGAACTCCCCTCGCAGAAGTCTTCTCTTCCTTCCCCGGCAACGGCGCCAGAAAAAGTGCTGCTGACTGGTGAAAGCAGGCGTCCTTGTGCGTGGTGAATGACCAGCCCGTTGGGAACCCCAAGAGGAAAGTATGATGAGTGCAGCGGCAAGTTTTCCCTCAGTTATGAAACCAAGGTTTATCGATCAGGAGAAGGGAGACGGTGACGACTGAAGGTGTTTGTGGAACCTGCACACACACAAACAAATACTTTGTTCCCAACTTGCGATGAGGTTGTCAATCTCACCGGTTTGCTTGAAACAAAGGTTATGAGTGTATCGAGTGGAAAACAGTAGTAATATGCTAGTAAAGTAAACAGTGCGGGAATAGTAAACAGGTGATTGCAATATGATTAAAATAGGACCGGGGTCCACAGTTCACTAGTGGTGTCTCTCCATAGATAAATAACATGCTGGGTAAACGAATTACAGTTGGGCAATTGATAGAATAAAGATAACGTGATATGTCAAGAAGATCACTATGAGATTCACTCTGGGCATTACAACAAAATACATAGACCGCCATCCAACTGCATCTATGACTAATAATCCACCCCCGGGGATATCATCCGAACACCCTAGAAGTATTAAGTTGCGAACAACAGATAATTGCATTAAGCAAAGTGTGTAATGTAAACAAAGCATATGCCCTCGAGCATATGAATGTTGTTTTCTCCCTAGTAGCAACAGCACATCTACCACCTTAGAGGTTTCTGTCACTCCCCCAGGTGAAATAGAGGCATGAACCCACTATCGAGCATAAATACCCCCTCTTGGAGTCACTAGCAACTACTCGGCCAAGATAGCCACTAACAACGGAGAGCATGCAAGATCATAAACATCATAGAGATAATATAAGATAAAATTCAGTGCAGCAACTTAATCATAAACACCAATATTCATCGGATCCCAACAAACCAACATCATAGTATTACATAACGGTGATCTCAATCATGTAAGGCAGCTCATGAGATCTAAACATGAAGCACATGGTGGAGAAGACAACCATCTAGCTACTGCTATGGACCCATAGTCCAAGGTAGACTACTCACTCATCGCTCCGGAGGCAATCATGGCGATGAAGGAGACCTCCGGTGGCGATTCCCCTCTCCGGCAGGGTGCCGGGAAGAGCTTCTGGACCCTCCCGATCTTCGGGTCGACGGCGGCGGCGGATCGCGATGTATTCTGGAAAACTGATCTGGCCCTTAGGTTTTTCTCGTCAGGGGGTATATGTAGGCGAAAGGGGGCTGTCAGAGGTGGAGCCACGGGCCCTCACACGGGGGTGGCGCGGCCAGGGGCTAGGCCGCGCCGCCCCTGTGTGTGGGGGCCTCGTGGCCCCCCTCCGTCAGGTCTTCGGATGTTTGGGAGCTCCCCGATGAAATATGACTTGAGGAACTTGTTTCGTCCAATTCGGAGAATATTTCCTGTGTATCACTTCTGAAACCAAAAACAGCAGAAAACAGGGAACTGGCACTGTGGCACTTCGTTAATAGGTTAGTTCCGGAAAGCGTATAAAAATGCCACTAAGTGTAATGAAACAATAGGCAAATGGTGTAAAACAAAGCATGGAGCATCAAAAATTATAGATACGTTTGAGACGTATCAAACACCGTTCACGCCTGGTAGTTGTTCGAGTAGAAGCATGGATCCACGCGTTGCTCGTCGCTCATTGTTGGGGATATACCAAATGGGTATATCAGTGACGTAGTCCTGAACCGGCAAGCCAGGGTGGTCCATCAGGGTGGTATGGTGGATTGCCTACCGGGCGGCCTAGTTGCTGGAAAGACCATGGCGGTATTGGACGCAGGAGCTCATGGCGGATCCCTAGACAGGCCCATGGCGGGCTGCCTTGTAGTACACGCATAGGACTTAGGCTAGGACTCCAAATTGTATCCGCTCCGGTACCATCGTGTTGCCCACGCCAGGCGCCTTTATAAGCCGGCGTGGAGAAGCCCTTGAGGCACGACTTAGTCATACGGCCAATCGCATAGCGAAACAGCCAACCTCATCATTGTAACCGAGCACTCGTTGCCATATAGTGAATTATAGCAGCACGTAGGGTCTCGCCACCGTTGCGGGATCTGAAGCTGGGTAAACTCGTGCTACCATCATCCTGGATCGCTCCGCCGTGTTCACCCCCTTCCACAAACCGCCATACACCTACCCCTATGGCAGATCTGTTGACGAAACCATGACAGTTGGCGCCCACCGTGGGGCATCACGCGTCAGGAGCACGGATCCAGGCGGGATCCACCTTTGCAGGCATCGGTGACACCGTCGCCATCGGGCGTGTCCTCTACGATTCCGGCTTCCCCATCATCCCACCGGATAACCTCTAGGTGCTGGCTAGAGAAGACCCTACCCGATTTACCGTCGTTCTGATCGGAGACATCCACATCTTCATTGGAGAAATGGACCTTACCACCGCCACGGAAACCAATTTCTGGCGGATTGGTATGGCTGAAACCCCCAAACGGACCGCTTTCGAGCTGGATACAGAGGAGGAATCATCTGATCTGTAACTTTCCAAGTTATCTAGATCGGATCTAAAAAACAATCCCACCCAACCCGTGCTAGAGGTGGAGGAAGTGGTGGAGAACCGCTGTGAATCCACCAAGAGCAATCTGGCGTTAGAAGCACCGCGGTATTGCCTTGTTACTTTCGCAGGAACCACTTCGGGATCTGCCTCCAATGGAGATGACAGCCCAGGTGAGTCCATCCTAGAGGCACTTAACGAAAGTGGTGAATCGGATGACTGGGATAGCAAAGGCTATGACTCTGATCACTATGATGCCGCCATGAGAAGGATCGAGGCGGAGTTAGCTCAGCAAGCACTAGAAGAGCAGAAGGCAGCCGCCAAGCAGGTGTTCATGACCAATAAAGCAGATGACGTTGGGCAGAGAACTGGTGATCCGCCATCTCAAGCATCCCATGACGGAGATGCCGGCAAAAAGCTGGGTAACCTGCCACTAGCTGCTGATCCCGCCACGGAACAATTGCCCGAGATTCACGGCGGACCCAGACCTCTTCAACCTGCCATCCCCGCGGTGCATAACCCAGAGGACTTCACGACCCCACTGGACAAAGTCATCTACGGAACTCTAGGAGACCCAATCACCCCTGACTATGTCAGAGACTGAACGATCTCGAGCAGAAGAGGTGAGCAATCCTTAAAGAAGCAAAGCGAGTCGAGAAGATGGGCGAAAAGCTGGATGGCGACATTGTTAAAGCTCAAGACACACTTAAACGCGCAAGGAACATGGAGGAGAAGTATGTTACCCTCATCCAGAACCAAATGAATGAGGGCGGCGACCCGCAGTTAGCACGAAACCTTGAGTTCACCGTGCCAACCGCGGAAACACTGGCCAAGATGTACATCAAGAATCTGCCATACGTGGACAAGAACCGCGATGAAGTCAGGGCTACGCCCATTGAGAACATCGTGGCAGCAAAGGAGCTATTGGAAAACAATCAAAGCCCGGCAGCCCTAGAGACAGCGGTGAAACTCATGACCAAGGCACTGGTGCAGCAGGAGAAAGCTATGTCTTCACGAAGGCTCGAATCTGATCCTGCATTATGCCGGTCCAGTACTGCTTCCAAGGCCCGGGGTGATGGCAATCATGGTGCTCGCCTTGATAACGAATCTCATACCGGATCCTCCGAGGCCCAAAGAAGAGAAGCTCGTAACAGGGCAAATGCCATCCCAATATCCTCTGACGACACACCACATGGCAAAGGCCAGCAAAGGAATCCATCACCACCTCACAAGAACTATCCCGCGTACGGATACCACCAAGACAAGGCCCTACCCCGCCATAAGACCAACATGCCGCCACCAAAGTATAAGACGTATGAAATCCCACAGGGAGGAATCATCATACGCGACAACGATGGCAAGCGGGGAAGAAGTCGTGACGCTGGCCGGAGAGACGAGCCGCCACGACGTGAAACCTGTCGGGATGGCAGATCCAAGCATAGGGAACCATCTCGCCATGACGACGGCGCGCATCGCAACGGCGATAAGGATAAGCATCGCTCTTCATGCCGCCGCGATGACAAAGGGCAAGGCTCCCGCCACCATGACGATGACCTAGCTCCACGAAGAGCAGAGGGAAGCCGTCGCAGTTGCAGAGATCCATCGCAGGACGCCGAGAGTAAAAGGCGTGATCCTTCACCATCACCACCAAGCAGCCCCCATGGCAGCGGCGGTGGCGCCGGCGGCCCAGCCAGGTCACGTGCCTCTCGAAAAGATCCACAGGACAAGAAGCCATACGACATGCGTACCCACCTAAACGAGATTGCCAAGTCCCAAACAGCCTTCTTCCTCGGCCCGAAGTGCTTTGGGCAGCGGATCCGTGATGAGCCCATTCCACATGGGTTCAAGATCGAGAAAAACATCCGCCAGTACAACGGAGTCGATAGGCCCTTAAGTTGGCTACAAGACTACTTCAATGCAGTGCAGTTTGCAGGGGGATCACCCAATGTTGCTGTCCGCTATCTGCCCTCGATGCTGTCTGGCACAGCATGGCAGTGGATCAACGACTTAGCGGAAAATTCCATCCAAACCTGGTTCAACATGCAGACTGCGTTCATTGAAAACTTCGAGGGTACCTATAAGAGACCTCACAATATAGGTGACCTCCAACGGTGTCGGCGAGCAGATGATGAGACCTCCCAAACTTTCCTCGCATGTTGGCTGGATATGAAGAACTCCTGTGAAGGGGTTACCGATGAATCCGCCATCCTCGCGTTCATTGATAGTTTGGAGAGAGGCCAGCTACTCCGCCATCGCCTGTTATGAGAAAGGAACGAAGGGAAACTAACCCTAAATTCCATGATCACCATTGCAAGCAACTATGCGGCCGCCGACGACGAAGCCCGCGAATCTCTGAAGGCTTCCGCCATCCAGAACATCGGAAAGTGGAACAGTAGCAACAAACGGAAGAATCCGCCAGAAGAGCAGCAAACTCCGGACATGGTGGCCACAACCTTCTCCGACAAAGGATAGAGCAGCCAACGCGGTCGGGGACGAGGATCCAGCAGTGGCCAGCCGCGAAGCTCTCCAGCTTCCGCCATGGCGCCGGCTGCACCTGTGTCTTACGACGAATACCGTGACTTGCCATGCTTCGCCCATTGGGACGCTTCAGGAAAGTGCAATCACACCAACCGGAACTGCAAATTCGTCAATGACATCAAGGCAGACCAAGAAGCTGGCTACAAACGCACCCGGCGACAATGGCCTCGTGGCAAAGGAAAAGCGGACAAGGAAAAGGAGTCCAAGCATAGTAGTGACATGGATGAAGACCCTGCGCCAAAACCCGCCGAAAAGGCAGAGGGTGGAACTGGCACAGGCAACCCATACAAGAGCACCAAGAAGGGAGCATTTCACACCTTCCTTGGGCCCCCCACGGCTAAGGCACAACGAGCCGCCATGCGCTCCCTAAATGCCACCGTACCTAAGGTCCGCCAGTACGTTCGATGGTCCGAGATGCCAGTGCAATGGAGCTGCGACAATCACCCAGAGCATATCCCCGACGGATACTATGCCATGGTGGTTAACCCCCTGATCCAAGGCTACAAGTTCTCCAAGTGCCTGATGGATGGCAGAAGTAGCCTGAACATCATGTACGTGGAAACCCTGACAAAGCTAGGCCTTACCAAGACCCAACTCCGCCATAGTGCTGTCACTTTCTATGGAGTGGTTCCTGGCCGCCAAGCAAAGTCCCTCGGGTCCATCACCCTCAAGGTTGCCTTCGGTGATGAAAATAACTACCGCGAAGAGCCCATAACCTTTGAGGTGGTCCCTTTCAAGAGTACATACCACGTGATCTTCGGCCGCCCCGCCTTCCACAGTTTTCACGCCAGGCCATGCTACATCTACAACCAGCTGAAAATGCCAGGACCTGAAGGCATCATCACAGTTTATGGCAGTTTCAGAAAGGCCAAGGAGTGCGAGGACGGGGAAGCCGCCTTCGCGGAAGCAGTGTTCTTTGGCGAGGAGTTCAAGGAAATCCATGTCGCCACGGACCCCGCGGAGATGCCGGCATCTAAGCAGGAAGTATCCGCCTCCCCGCCCACCTTCAAGCCTACAGTTGATACAAAACAGGTGAACTTGTCACTGGCGACGCCGCCAAGACCACCTCGATAGGGACAAACCTGTCCCCCAAATAGGAAAGCGCGCTCATCGAGTTCCTCCGTGAGAACTGGGACATCTTCGCATGGCAGCCATCTGACATGACAGGTGTACCCAGGGAACTCGCCGAGCATGCCCTACAAATAATTCCTGGCTCCAAGCCAGTAAGACAAGCAATGAGGTGCTTCAGAGATGAAAAACGCCGCGCCATAGCAAAGGAAATCTCCAAGCTATTGAAAGCAGGCTTCATCAAAGAAGTGATCCATACAAAGTGGGTGGCAAATCCCGTGTTAGTTCCTAAGAAAAACACAAAGGTTCTGCGCATGTGTGTATATTACACCGGCCTGAACAAAGCATGTCCCAAAGACCCTTTTCCCTTGCCTTGCATTGACCAAGTCATTGACTCGACGGCGGGATCGGAGCTGCTGTGTTTCTTAGATGCCTACTCAGGTTACCACCAGATCAAGATGAAGGAGTCCGATCAGCTCGCTACCTCGTTTGTAACACCTTATAGCACATATTGCTATGTGACAATGCCATTTGGTCTGAAGAACGCAGGAGCAACGTACCAATGCACCATGAAAAAGTGTCTGGCGGATCAAATCGGATGCAACATCCACGCATACATGGACGACATCGCCGTCATGTCCAAAAAGTAGGATGACCTTATAGCGGATTTGCAGGAGACCTTTAACAACCTAAGGAAATAGAACATGATGCTCAACCCCACGAAGTGCGTCTTCGGAGTACCAGCTGGACAACTCCTAGGATTCATTGTCTCCCACTACGGTATTGAAGTCAACCTGGAGGAAATCAAGGCCATCCTTGAAATCTCCTGGCCTAACGACTTGAAGGACGTACAGCGACTCACAAGCTGTGTGACAGCAGTGAGCAGATCATCAGTCGCCTTGGCGAGAATGCTTTGCCACTCTACAAGCTGATGAAGAAATCAGATGAATTCATCTAGACCGACGAGGCAGACGCTGTGCTCAAGGATCTGAAGAGAGTGCTATCCACTGCACCAGTCCTAGAAGCTCCCGAAGACCAGGAGCCCATGTTACTATACATGGCGGCAACCAACAGGGTCGTCAGCATCGTCATCGTGGTAGAACGCAAGGAAGAAGCGCAGGAGTACGGCGTACAGAGACCAGTCTACTATGTCAGCGAGGTCCTGACGGAATCCAAGCAGCGCTACCCTCACTACCAAAAGTTGGCATACGGGGTTTTTCTAGCTTCCCGTAAGTTACGGCATTACTTCTATGACCATAAGATCACAGTGGTGAGCAAGGCTCCACTGAAGGACATCATCAACAACAGCGACGCAACAGGACGAGCTGCAAAATGGGGCATCGAACTGGCCTCCTTCGACATCAACTACAAGCCTTGCACCACCATCAAGTCTCAGGCTTTGGCAGAATTTATGGCAGATTGGAAGGAGGCGCAGGAGACAACGCTTGTCCCAGAACTAGGGCATTGGGTGATGCACTTTGATGGATCAAAGCTGCTACACAGCTCAGGGGCTGGAGTCACGCTCAAATCTCCTAAGGGAGATGAGCTCAGCTATGTCCTCCAAATCCACTTCCCCACCACCAACAACATCGTGGAGTATGAAGCGCTACTGCATGGGCTACGCGTCGCAAAAGAGATCGGCGTACAACACATAATGTGTTGTGGAGACTCTGACCTTGTCGCTCAGCAGGTGGCTGGCACATACAAGGCTCGGAACGAAGTCATGGTGGCCTACAGAGACGAAGTGGACGAGATGGCCAAAAGTTTCCTCGGCTACGACATAAAGCATGTACGGCGAGAGGATAACATGGCAGCCAACACCCTGTCCAAGCTAGGGTCTAGCCGCAAGGCAGTCCCGCCAGGCGTATTCCTCGAGCACCTGCATGTACCATTGGTCAAGATGGTGGATCCAGAAAATCCGGAACTAGCGAGCTCCCCCGTTATGGCGGTTTTGCCAAGCAACCCGCCATGGGCAGAGCCCTACCTGGAGTATCTGATGAACAAGAAACTACCCGAAGACGAAGTCCAAAAGAGACAAATCGAGCGTAGAGCAAAAGCGTACACCATCATAGATGCCCAGCTCTACAAGCGAAGCACCTTGGGAGTATTCATGAAGTGCATATCCTAAGTGGACGGAATTGAAATACTAAGGGAGATCCACGAAGGCGAATGTGGGCATCACACCGCCGCCAGATCCCTCGTAGCCAAGGCATTCCGCCATGGGTTCTACTGGCCAACAGCCAAGGCAGATGCAGACCGTATCATGGAGCTCTGCCAAGGTTGCCAGATGTACTCCAAGCAAACCTACATGCCCACCACAGCACTGCATACGATACCTATAACTTGGCCTTTCGCAGTCTGGGGGCTAGACATGGTGGGTCCGCTAAAAATAGCATCTTCGGGATTTACGCACCTCTTGGTAGCGGTAGACAAATTCACGAAGTGGGTGGAAGCTAAACCCATCAGGAAATTGATGGCAAAACCGCCCTAAAATATGTCAAGGGCATTGTGGTTAGATTCGGCATCCCACATAGCATCATCACCGACAACGGCACTAACTTGTCTCAAGGAGAAGTTGAAGAATACTGCCATCACAACGGAATCCGCCTTGACCTTGCATCTGTGGCACATCCATGGTCCAATGGCCAAGTTGAAAGGACCAACAGACTAATCATGTCAGGGATCAAGCCACACCTAGAAGCACCGCTACATAGAGCAGCTGGAGCCTGGGCAGAAGAGTTGCCATCTGTGCTATGGAGTCTACAGACCACGCCAAATAGATCAACGGGCCTCACCCCTTTCTTCTTAGTCTACGGATCAGAGGCAATCTTGCCAAGTGATGTCCAATACGATTCTCCAAGAGTCGAGGCCTAGAAGCGTCCAGACAACTATCCGTGGACCTGCTGGAAGAAGAACGAGAACTAGCAGCCCAAAAATCCGCCATCTACCAGCAGAACCTCCGCCGCTATCACAGCCGCCGAGTTCGCAAATGCTTGTTCAAAGAAGGGGACCTGGTGCTACGCCTCAAACAGCAGAAGTCACACAAGCTATCCCCGCCTTGGGAAGGATCCTTCGTCATCAGCAAAGCTCTACTGAATGCTTCCTACTACCTCGTTGATGTTCGCGAGCTAGATAAGCGACCTAGTAAGAAGCGCAAACGAAGAGACCCTGACGATATCTATGACGAAACAGATCATCCATGGAACATCGCACAGCTATGTCCTTTCTACACTTAGCACTTATCTAGGCTATGTAACAGGCACCTCTATATGATCAATGAAATAAAGCATCTGGTTCACTCTTGATTTTTTCAGAATCTTTTACCTCCTTTATTGTTCATTTAGATCGTATGGAACCTTTGCACAATTGTGCTCTACACTTGTGTCTTTTAAATCCGCCATAAGTGGTCTGCGTAGCATATTTATGTTTTAATCTCCATCTGATATTCTTTGTGTGGATTCCCAAGTAGTGACTTTTTGACAATCTAAGCCGCTATCTGCTAAGGGTTTTGGACGGTTGCTATTAAATATCATCGCCCTGGCGAATTGTTCGTGTGACGATTCTACCATCTCACAAAAAGTCAAGCACAAAGAGCCAGATGGCGGATTGCATAATCCTATGCATGAATTTTTTTCAAAGTGTTGATTTTTGAGCATGTCAAACTGCTGCAAGTTGCATAAAAATAGGCCCGGTAGTTTTTTCGCACATAACCACTTAAAAGACTTGATATAACTGTGTCATAAGTTCAAAAGCATTCTCTGATCCGCCATAGGCAGATCAGGCACAGTACAAGCATACACGCAGTTTAAAGTTTAAACTTACAGACCCACTCAGGGGCCGAATTGATGCAATTGTTTCTTCCTGCCACATTACAGGGTATAACTCAGGATGGCAGAACAACAGAGGTGACATCATCACCGCCATCAGCACCTACAGTGGCTGCAGAGACCGACGCCGAAGCTTCGCTTGGAGACCCTGGCAGATCGTATGCTTCATAGTATATGTTCAGCTGAGTGTCCAAGGCACAAAGCTGATCGTATCCCAGCACGCTCTGCCGGATGGCGGCTTCGTCCACCGGCGCTCCGTCCTCGCCGCTCTTTAGGATGCCGGAGGTGATGAGATCTAGATCCATCTCGGGGTAGTGGGTCTTTGCCAGTGTAAGTGCGGTTCTCGCACCACCCCGAGCGGAAGACTGCTTCCAATCTGCTACCAGCCCAGGTACGAGCAGGAGCTTCTTGGTAAGCCCAATGGCGGTAAGGCTGGATGACCCCGCTATCTGCAGGCTGCCGCATGCTTGATGACCAGCGTTGAGAAGGCCATCTAGCTCCTTCTTCGCGGTGTCTGTAGCCATGCGCAAGCCCATGGCAGAATCCACCTCGCCTTGCTCCAGAGTAGCTGCATGACGGAAACAAGTACAATGTCATAGCTTGACACAACATATTATCACAAACTACACAGTATGGAGAGCCATCGCTACCTAGCAGAGTCTTCTGGAAATGATCGAGGACCTCATTGAAGCCATCCTGCCGCTTCTCAAACTCAACGGCGGCTTTACGGAGATCCTCTACCTCCTTTTGCTTCTGGCGGTTCTAGTGTTCCTGGTCCTTGAGCTTCTCTTCGAGGAGGGTATTCGAGGCCAAAGATTTTTGGAGCTGCTGGTGCAACCCCTCCATCGCGATAGCATGGCCCTTTTCCATCTCCTCGAGTGTGGACTTCAGCTTGGTAGCATCTGTATGGCGGAAATAATAGCAGAATATTGATCAGCTAGTGCAAAGGTACTTAAGCTTGTCAAAGGCAAAAAAAAATTACCGCTATTCTCGAGCTGCTTCTGCAAGTCCGCCAAGAGCGTGCTCTTTTCCGCCAGCTCCTTCTCCTGCGAGCTGACGACTTGGACCAGGTCCTCCACAACTTTCTTGTAATTCTGATAAAACATTATTATGTGTTAGTCACTCTTAGAGATTTATGCCGGACAGCAATCCGCCATAACGCTCGGGGGCTACTCATGATGATTTTTTAACTTAGTCACTCTTAGAGCTTTATGACGGATAGCAATCCGCCATAATGCTCGGGGGCTACTCATGATGATTTTTTAGTCTTCTTAGAGCCTTATGTCGGACAGTTATTCGCCATAATGCTCGGGGGGCTACTCAGTGAAAAATTTAAGTTCTCTAAGAGCACCGCAGAATATGACGGCACTCAGGGGCTATATTATGCAAAATTTAAAGTAGTTTCTCTTAGAGCACCATAACGGATCATCTACGAAAATCCGTCATGTTGCTCGGGGGATACTGGGAGTACATACCTCTTTCACAATACTAGTTCTCTAGACAAAAGACGACATAGCGGTTGACACATGGTTGCTGGCCTCCTCCTGCAGGCTATCAAGACGGGAAAGAGCATCTGCTTTCTTTTTCCATTTTGCAGCCTCTCCGACTCCCGCGCCCATGTCGACTGCCCTTCCACCAAAACTCACCTTCTTTGGACCCTTAATAGGATTAGCGGTAGGCCTGACATCCTTTGTCGGGGCATCCGCCATCCTGCTAGCCTTTTGGGCAGAAGTGGAAGGTCTAGTGGGGTGGACAAGAGCATCGGGTGTAGGTGGAATAATTGCAGGAGATGGTTTTGTCTTGGGAGGCTTTTGGCCAGCAGTTTTCCTCCTCCTATGCACAAAGTCACAGATCAGAACAGGTTAAGTTAGAGATGGCATAGCATTAAAAGATTGACTTGCTTACTTCCGTTCTGGCAGCTTGATGGTAGCGGTATGCTCAGGAACGGTCTCCAAGTGGCCGTGCAGTGCCGGGGATGGATGGCGGGAGATAACTCTCTTGCCTAAACCACGAATGCACCCGCCTGAGCCACGAACACTGCGGTGTACAGTTGCCACAGGCTCCTCCACCACAGTCTCCTCTTCCGCCACCGGCAAGGGCCTATGTCTTTTTGATAATGAGGATGTCTCATCCTCATCGTTGGTAAGTTCCTTTGATCAGGGATTGCGGACCAGACGGCTCAGCTCGGAAGGGGGAAGGGAGGAAAGCTGCAGGAAAATGCAAGTTAGTCAAGAAAAATAATCGATTATAGCGGAACAAGAAGGCACTCACCTCTGAACAATTGCCGTTCTCGTACATGGGGATCTTCAGCTCCAACTTCTCATCTCGCCCCACCTTGATAATGTTGCGGATTCGATGCTCGATCTCTTCAGAAGACAATTCATCCTTGGAGTAGCGTTGAGGATCGTCAATTCTGCTATACTCGCACAACAGGGCTGAGCGGTATTGAAGAGGCTGAATCCGCCGTGAGATCCAGCAATGGATGGTGTCTGCACCTGTCGGTCCAGAAAATACAAGTTTGGAAATCCGTCGTGAGCAGAGTTGGCATTTGTCATCCATGGTAAAATCGTCCATAATGCCCCAGCTATCCTGCTCCTTGGCGGGGCCATCAACAAAAGACCGCAGGCCGTACTTCCTTTCAGGAGGGGCCTGGTCAGCCTGATAGAAGAAAGATCCTCGCCATCCTTTTGCAGAATCATGCAGTTTGATATAAGGGTATGATTTTCCGCTACGAGGAACAAATGAGACTGATCCGCAGTTGCGAGGGTCTCCATTTGAATCCCGGTTATGGCGGATATTGAAATACAAGCTGAATAAGTCTCCGCGTGGATAGATACTGTAATTTCCCAGCATTTAGGATCAAACGAAGGGTAGAAATAGGACCTTTGTGCATTCATGCATCTAAAATCTGAGTAAAGTTTCGCAAATTCAAAAACCTGAGAGAGCAAAGCTTCTATCTAATAACATCTAGGTTAGAGGTTATTAGAATGCTATGAGTTTTGCTATGATCTCTTGATGATGTTGTTTAAGTAATTATGGAATCTCATTTTGATTTTTGAATACTATCAAATTACAATAAATAATCATTAATAAAGAAATAACTCAATAATAAATTGAGTTTGATAATAGAATTGGAAAAAGTAAATAATGCAAACTAAAATATTACTTTATTAATATAAAACACTTATACAATGTTCTTTACAATATTGTAAACCAAAACTAAAAGTAGAATATGAAATAAACTGAAATTATACTTTATTAATTAAGCACAACAATACAATGTCCTTACAGATATTTGTTAAAGGAAATGAATTACAAAAGGGAAAAGTAAAAGAAGTCTAATCCTAAACTATCTTCATATATCTCCTCAACTTTCAATCTTGACTTTATAACCTGCAAGGCAAAACTAAAACAAGAGAAAGTAAAACACAAGTAATGGGTTAGTGTTAGAGTAAGTTACTCTCAGACATGGGGCAATTAGATTGCCAATAGCATCACTGAGTACAAAAGGACCAAGTGTAGAATCTGTTCTGTTATTAATTGGGGTGCAAAACAGGTGGGTGCAAAGCAGTTTCACAGCACGGCCAGCAGGTGGATGAGATCGAACTGAGTGAGGCAAACAGGCACACAGCACACAAGCAGCTCAGTCATAGGACTGGGAAGCTGGAGCTGGCAGCACCACAGCTGCTTGCAAATCAAGCAGTCGGCTAGATGAGCACAACCAGGAGAAGCAGCTCTCATTCGACCAGCAGGGAAACATCACCAAGAACATCACAGTTCTTACACAGCACCACTTAAGCACTAGAAATCATCCAGCAAAACCATGAGGATGTACTGAAGCTCAAGATCAAGCCCAGGAGGAGAAGGACAAGCAACCAACTGCAAGTCCAGGAGGAGAAGGACAAGCCCAGGAGCTGAACCAGGAGGAGAAGGCAAGCAAGGAGCAAGCCATCACCACCAACAAGTAGCAGCAGCAGATAACAACATCTTTGCTGCAAAACTTCAGGCATCAGGTAGAACATATGCACCTCACAGCACCACACTGCTAGAGCATGATTCAAGCATGTGTAGTTCATATGAAAAGCCCTCAGTTTGGCAAAGATATGCTTTGCCAAGCTCATCATAGGGAATCAAGATTAAAAGCCAAATATACATAAACCAGGGTAAAAGCCTCAGTATAAACTTCACTGGCAGGTTAGTTAGCAAAAGGAGTAGCATGCTATTGACCATGTTGTGCTGGGCACATAACCAATAGGTTATGCACCTCGGACACACAACAGGAGCAGATTGAGCATCACATCTTAAAACCCTGGAGTTATTTGCAAGCAACTCACTTCACTCAGTTAGAAAGGCATCACACCAACATCACAGGCTTGGTATCTAGGTAAGTTACACCATTTTATAGCATTCCAATATTGGTTGTTGGGCACATGACCAACAGGTCATGCACCTCAACACAACCAGAAGCTCAATTGATAACTAGATCAATAGATATCACCACAAATCATTTTCCCAGTTATAACATCTAGGAATCATACTTTGTTAGGCAAGTTCACCACTGAATCTTTGCAACATTGCAAGATTCAGTATCACATTGTTGTCATGATTAAATCGTTGACAGAAGCAATAACAACAATATATCTAACACCTGACCAAGCATAGAAGCTAACTGAACTTAGAAATTCAGTTATACACCAGCACAACTTTGATATCATGAATCACAGGAATAGAAACCTATCAAACCAAGTTACTGATGCTAACTGAAACTTGCAATAGGGCAAGCTTCAGAATAACATCTCTGTCAGAGAAATTCACTGACAGAGATAGGAGCACAACAGTGATATCACTGATCAAGCACAACATCACTTAACTGAAACCACAAAACAAACTAGGATTAGCTAAACAGCTGCACAGAATCAACCTGTGAGCTTGGCTCACTGGTCTTGGCCAGATGGCCAGAGACCATGGCCAGAGAGAAGAGAGTGGGGCAGAAAGGAAGGAAGGCATACTCAACGACGCCCAAGCGCTTGTCTGGACGGCATGGCGGGGCAGTGCCCGCGCAGTCGGTCAGAGGCAACCAGAGGAAGACTTCACCATGGCACCACGGAGAGCACCACACCACCGGCGTGCACACACACACCGTGATTTCCTCGATGAATCACCGCAGGCACCAGGAAGCAGCCGGCGAGGTGGCGGGTTCAGTGGCGTCTGAGGGCGATTTCCCGAGCGGGATCCAGCCCGGATCTCCTCGGAGAGGAGATGGCCAGCAAATCCACTTGGTGGAGTTTAAAGAGGACGCAAAGGAGAGCAACTCGCCCTAGGTGGCGGCGGCAGAACTCGCGGGAGTCGGCCGGAGTCACCAGGCGGCGGCGAGGCGACTAGGGTTTGCCAGAGGGAGGCTCGGGAGCGAGAGAGGGGGAGAGTGAGAGCGAGCCGAGTGGACTGGGTTGGTTTGACCGATCCAGACCCGAGCCCTAATGGGCCAGTTGGCCAGGTGGGCTGGCTTGGCCTTTGGGCCAAGTCCATGTCTTATTCTTTTCCTTTTCTTTTTATTTTTCTAATTTTAAATAAAAATAGTTGTGATTTCTGTTTTCTTTATAATTTAAAATTCAAATCAAATACATATTTGATTAAATTAAACTTAAGGAAACAACTCTTTATTTTAAAATGAAATGTCAATTTGATTATCAAATTCAGAAAGCAATATTCCTTTATTATCAAATTCTAAAAATTCTTAATTTTTAATTAACAAAATAAAAATTAAGTCTTTTCATTATTAAATTAACTCCTTTTCTTTTCAAACAACTCTAACCAAGGATTTATACTTTCAAATTGCTTTCAAACCCTAAATGATTGTTTGAATTTTCATGTTTAGGGTAAAACACACCAATAGTATTTTGTGTGTATTAACCCACTTTAGAACTGCCAAGTCTTGGGTAAAACTCACAAATAAGTAAACAAAGACAATGAATCACCATGCATTGCATTTCATTGCACATAGCATCCATTTGCTTCTTTAAACATTGTCCTTACCGGACAATGATTGGATTTCTGTAGAACAAGGAGATCAGGAGCAACGCCAAGCATCCGACTCCGTTACCTTTCAGTCACAAGGCAAGTTTATCTTGCTCATATCTCTTGGTTGCACTGGTTTTGAAACTACTTGCAAAGTATTGACTTCAAACTCTAACATTTCAAAAAGGATGGAAAATCTATTTTCATAAGTAATATGACAAGTGGTTATCGACCAGTGGTGATAACCTAGGAAGGCTGGCAGGTGGAACCACGGTAAGATTGTTGTGGTGGAGGTTCCACTTGCACGGGAAAGTAAACCTAGGATTAAGTACCAATGCCACAGTTATTTTTGTGCCGTAAAAACTGTGTCATCCAATAGACTTGGAATAGGACGGGAAAGTCATCTGTATCTTCTCTCATTCGCATGTCAACGGACACTCAGCTACCGTTCGCCGTATGTCTTGCGAGAATACATGCATATGGGTGGGACCCCTTAGTTCCCACGGCCACTGGTGTCTATGATGGTCCGCAAGGGACGCCTAGGTACTTCATCGTTGGGGGTGAATATCAGGGGCACAACCTGCTTGCGTGAATTGGGTGGGCATGCGTTGTGCGAAGAAGGCAGTGAATGGCTTGGATCAATGGCTGGGCCCTACACCATGGAAGTGTGGACGGGAATGTACGCCCGGTTGTGCAGCAAGGCTTTTATCTCTTTTGGAAGGACACACCTCTGCAGAGTGTAAAAAGATGTGACATGTTACCCCTTGTTCCGGGAAGGAGCTGCGAACGCGGCAGGAAAGGTGCTCTCAAGGCACTAATACCCTGTGTTGGCTGTTGGGCATAGTTTTCCGAAGTAAAAGCAACCTTTCAAGAAACTTTGATAAAACCTTGCATTGGCCTACGACTCTTTTGGGTCCATGGATGTAGATAGTGCATATCACACAACTTCTTTCTAAAGAAACTTGCTGGGTAACGCTCGTTTCTCACCCCCAATCTCTTAAACCCTTGCTAGGCTATGAAGAGCTAGATGAGGCGGCTCTGAACGCCATCGGAGACCAGCATGACATCTTCTACGAGGAGCCAGATCTTTCTCGCAGAGTCAGAGGCGTGGATTACTTCATACGCTATGGAGCATCTTCCGACGAGGACTCAGAGTGAAGATTGTCTAACTAGTATAATAGTTTCGTAGTCGAGGAACCGAGCAACTGTAGAATAGGAATAAGTTGTCGAGTTCTTCACGTGTTTAGTTATTTGAAGCTTTCCACTTGCTGTAAACACTAAGAACTTGAGGTGTTCTCTTATGGGGAGCATTTCGTTATTATCACGCTTTGGTTTGTAATATTATGAAGTTCAGTTTGTATTTGGGCCCACAATGTTTCTGATGTACCATTCTGAGGGATGTAATATTTGTGGAGGTTGTTCCGCAAGTGTTATATCAACGACTTGCATACTACAACATGCAGTGGTATGCTGGGTCACCGCAGCTGGTATCAGAGCAATTGTTTTGACCTTAGGTTGGAAACCTAGTAAAGGGATAGAACCTGTAGGAGTCTAGTAGCAACGGTAAAGAGTTCTCTAAATCTATGATGGTTATTCACTTGGGAATAACATGGTCATATTTTTAGTGTTACAATTCTTTATTATGATGCATCATACTAATTCTATATCCTATTCTTGTACAGCTACTATGGCATCGAGAATTCCAGCACGCACCGTTTGGTCACAGAGGAAGACTCTGGAAGACTATGAGGGAACTTTGACTGAGCAGTTAGGATCACTGCTACGGGCTTTTGGACTCAGCACCGACATCCCTGTTAAGACCTATACTTACAAGGATGACGGGACTGCGGTCAAGTACCGTGTCGTGATCATGCTACCAGATGGATTAGCACCTAGTCCAGTTCAGCCTTCGGGTGAAGGTAGAGGCCAGATGGCAGCCTACCATGAGGCTATAGTGTGAGCTATTGCGACTATCAGGGAGTATAGAGCGGTGGAGTTAGCAGGTACCACTTTTACCACTATTCCACATGACTCACTAATGGATGAGCCGGGAATGGATCATGATGTACTGGTGAAGAAGAAGCCTAAGTTGGCAGCCAGACTTCTTGATAGGTACAGGAAGATGGTGGGATCACTGTATAACACCCACCAGGTCCTAGTCGAGGACAAGGCGGAGATGCTTGATGACCTCACAGACACTACTACGAGGCAGGAGCGAGCACAGATGACTAGGTAGGAGTCAGAGGGATCACACTTCTCACCGGTTGTGGGAACTCACAGTTACCCGACACAGCCTGGACCTTCCAGGTATTCACCCACTCTAGAGCCTATACATTACCCAGTTATCACTTCTAGTATGGAGGCGTAGCAGGGTCTCAAGGGGGTCTCAGAGTCCGAGCTTCCCATTGAGAACTCTGATGGGTGGAGGTTTGACTGGCTGGGAGATGGTCAGTAGTACACTAGTTCGTATGGAGGAATAGCTCAGGCGGCAGGAGGAGGAGATGCCATAGTCACTCCTGTTGTATCTGTAGAGGAGGAGGACCCTATGGAGGTTCAGTTCGAGAGTGAGGAGCCGATTGAGACACCTATGGAGTAGGATACACCGTTTGACCACACCTACTGCACGGAGAGTGTGTGTTATGGAGAGGCGGAGCCTTTCCCGACTATGACTGCTCACAAGACCAGGGTGTACTTTGAGAGTTACCTCGGACTGAATGGACTCGTGTTGAGTGATACCTCTACGATGGACATGTCTGACTCGGACTATGTTCCGGGCGGTAGGCCGTTCGTTCCAGAGACAGTGCGCCGGACTACACGCCAGCACGGGTGGACTCCGGGCATGTACTATGAGCCGTGAGACCAGGACAAGATGTCAAAGACCAAGACAGAAGCTTAGTTGTATCTGTGAATGCAGCTAGTGCTAGTAGTATGTTGTAATAATAAGAGAGACGGTAGAACTTTCCAGTCTCGATCTATGAGTGTACTCCACCTGTGTGAGTACGTATTGTAATAATGACTATGTATCGGTTTGTATGTGTTGTATAATATGTTCCCTATATTTGGTTTTCTTGCGATCTTCCATTTGGAGTTGGATTTCTGTTTTCCATTGTGTGACTAGTTCTGGGCATAAAGTGAAGCTCAGAAAGCATGGGCATGGTGTAATTATGAGATCTTCGCTTGATGTTACAGGACTAGAGGGGCTATGGATACGGGTGTAGCTGCCGAAGCCGAAGAGCAACGCTTGGCGCAAGAAGCTCAAACTAAGGCAATGAATGACCAGCAAGCAGAAATGGAAGCCAAAGCTAAGGCTGATCAAGAAGCTCAAGTTCATTTACCACCACCACCATTCAGGCCTTTGGCGGAGCAAAGCTTTATGCAGTATATGCAGTTCATGCAAGAAACGCAGAACAAGTTTATGCAAGAGCTCATGGGGCATGTTGGAGCCGGAAGGGTGATGACCCACAAGTATAGGGGATCGCAACAGTCTTCGAGGGAAGTATTACCCAAATTTATTGATTCGACACAAGGGGAGCCAAAGAATATATGTAAGCCTTAACAGATGAGTTGTCAATTCAGCTGCACCTGAAAACAGTCTCGCTCGCAGTAGTTCATCAGTAGCAACAGTTTTATAGTGGTGACAGTAGTGAAACAGTAACAGCAGTAGTAAAATAGCAGCAGTAATAGTAACGGTTGTAAACAGTAGGAACAAGTACTGTAGGCATAGGGATGGATTATGGGCGTTGCATGGATAAGATAATTCATGAAATCAATGAGACATGGGCATTGCAGATAAATAATGATAAAGCATCCTAGTACAAACAATCATAGGCATGTGTTCCGTATATAGTCGTACGTGCTCGCAAGGAGAAACTTGCACGACATCTTTTGTCCTACCAGCCTGTTGCAGCAGGGCCTCAAGGGAAACTACTGGTAATTAAGGTACTTCTTTTAATAAAGTACCGGAGCAAAGCATTAGCACTCGGTGAACACATGTTATCCTCACATCATAGCCATCCCCTCCGGTTATCCCAATTTCTGTCACTTTGGGGCCTCGGGTTCCGGACAACAATATGTGTATACAACTTGTAGGTAAGACCATAAACAACAAGTATCATCAAAGAAATAATAACATGTTCAGATCTAAAATCATGGCACTCGGGCCCAAAGTGACAAGCATTAAGCACAACAAGTTGCAACAATGTCATAGGCACTAAATAAAGATACTAGGCACTATGCCCTATCAATCTCATATCAAATTACATGAACAATCTCATCCAATCCCTACCATCCCCTCACCTACAGCGGGGGAATTACTCACACATGGATGGGGGAGTCATGGATGGTCGATGGAGGAGCGTCGGTGGTGATGGTGATGAAGATCTCCTCCGAATCCCCGTCCCGGCAGGGTGCCAGAACGGAGTTTCTGGTTCCGAATCGCGGTTTCTGATGGCGGCGGCGCAGCGGAAGTCTATCTTGGAAAAACGACGTCTCCCTGATATTATGTCGTCAGGGGGTATATGTACGCGAGAGGGGACGTCGAGAGGGGACCTGGGGCCCCCTCACGCAGGGGTGGCGCGGCCAGGGCTGGGCCACGCCACCACTGTGTGACGGCCCCTCGAGCCCCTTCTCCCTCCGGTCTTCTGGCTCCGTGGGTCTTCTGGTGAAATAGGATTTATCATGATTTTTCCCGAATTTTTACTGGAAGTTGAATTTCTGCACAAAAACGAGACACCAGAGCAATTCTGCTGAAAACAGCGTCAGTCCGTGTTAGTTGTATTCAAAACACATAAATTAGAGGAGAAACAATAGCAAAAGTGTTCGGGAAAGTAGATACGTTTTGGACGTATCAACTCCCCCCAAGCTTAGCTATTTGCTTGTCCTCAAGCAATTCAGTTAACAACTGAGAGCGATAAAAGAAACTTTCACGAACACATTTGCTCATACAATGTATATATACTAACTATGTGATCAAATACTCAGGCAATTCATAATAAGAAATATGCAACTACTGTCACCTCATAGTCAAGCAAGCTATGAAAGAGTGCCAATGCACTAATAACAAGTAACATGTACATGAGAAGCTACAAGATTGTAATATGCATAAATGATATGAAAGAATGGTATCCCGCTTGCCTTTATTTGTAGAGCAAAACATAAATGCTGGGGCACCTCTGAAGTCCAAGGGAAGACTAGAAATAGAAATATCAAAGATACAAGCATCAAAGTTATACCACAATTAACCGTGTTCTGGGACAAGCACATTACACTAAGAATAACAGCTATGCTCTCAAGAAGTGCTTAAAAGTTAGAAGGTGATGACTCAACATAAAAGTAAACGAATGGCCCTTCGCAGAGGGAAGCAGTGATTTAACATGTGCTAGAGCTTTTCATTTGTAAAACAGAGATAAAAGGTTCTTTTGAGAGGTGGTTGTTCTATGTCAACGACTAGCAATGGGGACTTACTATCTTCCATAATAAACAAGTGAGAGCGGTTCCGAGTTCTTTGAAATTTGGCACATTGGTGCTCTTTTATAAAGCTTTGGCACTCCTCCCCACCTTTTTTCCTTTCTCAAACCATGGCTAACCGATTCCATCGGGTGCCCACCAACTTTCACATTCCTTTGGAGGAGTGCCTTTTTTTTCTTTCTTTTCAGAATTAAGATTATAATGGTCTGACCAGCTCCCTTGCAAAATTAATGACGAGCAGATGAAGCTGCCTAGTCGAGGGGTACTTAATTTAATATGGAAGATAGCAATTCCGACCACTACGTCCCCATGAGCTAAAAACGGTGGCACAAAATGAGAGGTAGTTGAAAGTTTTGAAAGGTAGCACATGAAAATTTACTTGGAATGGCTTACAAATACCATGCATAGGAATTTATAGTGGACTCTTTGGAAGACTTGGTTTTTGGTAATTGGATGCACGAGTAGAGCTCATACTCAGTACAAGTGAAGGCTAGCAAAAGACTGGGAAGCGACAATCGAGAGAGCAATAACTATCATAATCATGCTTGCGACAAAACAAAATTAATATAGGCATAAAAATGATACAAGAATTCTGAGGCAATTTAGATCATCGAGGCTTAATTGACTTTTTGTTCAGTCATATGCATGCTTGAGCATGTGCCAAGTCGATTCAAATGAAGCTTTCAGAGGTGGATACCACAATATCATACCATACTACGAATAAAACAATGCATGCAAGCGTCCACATGACATGCTACAGGCTAATAGTAAATTGAAACTAATCATATGAGAGCAAGAACTACAAAGCATCCATTAGATGACATATACCCCACATGAACCGACTAAGCATGTCCACATAGATGAGTATATGTACAAAAATGAAAACTAATAGATTTCATACCAGCCTCTCACCACATCTCGGATTGTCATATGTCGTCATTATTGCTCTTCACTTGTGTGGTTTGAATAATATAAAGTGAATACCAAGCTCCAATGGAGTAATGGGAGACTGAACTCTGCAACAAACCTTACAAAACCGAAGAAGAACAACAAATATTTTTGGGGTTTTCGATTTTTGAAGCAAAAGCGGAAGGAAATAGCAAACAAAGCAAAATATTTTTGGGTTTTTCAAGTAGCAAACCGAAAATAGCAAGTAGAGCAAACCAAAGGTAGAAAACTAAAGAACCAAATAGAGAGAAACAACAGAAATATTTTTGGTCTTTTTGTGTTTTGGAATAAATGAAAACAAGAACGAGAACAATAAAGAAAGCGAAACATGAATATACAAAGGACCGACAGAATATGATGTGTAGATGAGTGAATCGTCGGCGTACCTCCCCCCAAGCTTAGGCTTTTGGCCTAAGTGGAGATCAATCCCAACTCGGCCAACTCGGCCATGAAGTGGCGCCTCCGTAGTGTGACGAAGAAGCACCATCGTCCTGATATGAGTTTGAGGACTCCCCGGAGTGGTACGTGGTGAAGTGATAGGGCGGCTCCTCCTCTTCCTCATGGACCACCACGCCGTGTTGGATGTTGAAACCAAGCAGCCTAAGCTAATCGTCCAACTCCACCTTCGTGCGCGACCATGGCTTCACGTGAATGCTGAACAAGTTAGGCTGAGGCAAGGGAATTTCCCTTTCCTCTCCATCAGTGAATAACATCCTGTAAACTAATTTCCCTGCACAAGAGTTAGCAGTAACAAAATGATGGAGTTTCATAGCAGCAAGATCAAGCCTCTGTGGAGCCAATAATACATCATTAGGAGCAATAGAAAGTCCTAGCTCAGCAACAATGCGCGCGGCAATAATACCTCCATAAATAGGTCCCCTAGCGGCTAGGCGACGAGCAATAACAGCACCAAGGTTATACTTCCTACCAACATCAAGAGCGGTAGCTAGAAAAGCTAAATGATAGTTGGAGATATTGCTAGTGTTTTCTCTACCGAGTACACTAGTTGCTAGATAGTAAGTAAAATATCTAATAGCTGGGAGCTGAATATTTCTTATCTTGCCACGCTGCGCGTTGCGGTCGTCATCATTGGTCACCCCTCGGTAAAGCTCCAACAAATCAGCGGGGTGATTTTGTATCTTCTTGGCCGTTCCAAACATGGGAATACCTAAAATAGAACAAAACCTCCCCAAAGACATGGTGATAGACTTATCATAAATCTTAAATGCAACGGAAGGGTTGTAATGAGAGTTAATAAATTTAAAACTTTCAACGAAAATCTTTGTAAGCAAAGCATATTGATCTCTTTCATCTGCCACGTAAACGGTCAACCCAACCCTGTTAATAAGGAGCAAGAAATCATCAAGAATCCCTGCATCACTCAAAAAGTTAAAACAAGGGAAGGCGGATGGATGTGCATCTCCATCGTCCCCTTCAAGGTTTGGTGACATGAGATCCTCATTATAAGATATCCTATATTGAGCAGTGGATCTTGAGGGCCTTGATGACCTTGGTGCATCACTTTCAAACACTTCTCCATATGTGAAGTTGGCCATCTCCTTTCTCTGAAATTTTTCAACAAACTCATAAAAAGTGATTTAAAGACAAGCAAGTGTAGGAAACTACTATGGTGAGTTACTAGAGAGCTATCATGCATCAAAATATCAATTCTAAACAAGAGAACAAGCATGCATACTCATTTATACTGTCACCTAAAATGCTAAAATACTCAAGATATACTTCACCAAAAGAAAATCTACTTGGACAAGTGGAGGAGTCACATACCGGAGAGCAAATGATCCAAATTTCAGCAGAAATGTTGGGCTGAACAAGGAGATCGAGAAATCCAGGTGAAGAACAGCAAGAACTCGAGCTTGAGCAAATGGGGCGGTGTTTTTCAGGAGAGAGAAAGAGCAGGGGAAGAAGAGATGAGTGAGTGGCCTGGTGGGGCCCCCTCACACCTGGGTGGCGCGGCCAGGGCTGGGCCGCGCCACCTGTGTGTGAGGTGGCGTGGCTGCCCCACCTGGTGCCTCCCAGGTGTCTCTCTGCCCCATTTTTGACATAAAAATTTATAAAGAATTTTCTGGAATTTTTCGAGAAACTTTATTTTTGAGGATTTTTCAGAAATTGGCATATCGATAAAACTCAGAAAAACGAGGATGAAAAGATTTCAAGCAAATCAAAACTAAGCATGCAGCAGCTCTGAGATACTCTTAATCAAGCAACTTAACTGAAGGAATAAAATTTGATGAAAGTAAATACAAGTGAGGTGGAGTGGATGCGGTGAAAACGAAGTTTCTATCATATAAAATCACTTTGTTAACAAGGTTGATCAAGTCTTGTTATCAAACTAACTTTTTATGCGGAGAAACTTTGCATATCACTTAATGCTTATGTTACCTCAACTTTGATAGGTATAGTCCCAACCATAACAATTTGACATTCTTCTTTGGGCTTTCGCTCTGAACAAATAATTTGACCAACTTTGATGGTCTCAACATGCTTGATTGTATTTAGAGCATTCTTCCTATCAATCTTCTTGGGAAAATATACCGTATATTCTTTATCATTAACATTAAAAGTGACTTTTCCTTGATTGCAATTGATAACAGCTCCTGCAGTGTTTAGAAAAGGTCTCCCAAGAATAATAGACATATTATCATCTTCAGGCATTTCCAACACAACAAAATCAGTTAATATTAAACAACTGTTAGCAACTTGAACAGGAACATTCTCACATATACCAATAGGAATAGTAGTAGACTTATCAGCCATCTGCAAAGATATATCAGTTGATACCAATTTTTCTAAATCAAGTCTCTTATAAAGGGAAAAAGGCATGACACTAACTCCAGCTCCCAAATCACATAACGCAGTTCTAACATAGTTATTTTTAATGGAGCAAGGAATAGTTGGTATACCTGGATCTCCAAGCTTCTCTGGAACTTTACCATCAAAAGAATAATTAGCAAGTAAAGTGGAAATTTCCTCACTAGGAATTTTCCTTTTGTTAGTGACAATATCTTTCATATACTTTGCATAAGGAGGCATTCTAATAGCATCAGTCAAAGGAATTTGCAAAAATAAAGGTCTCATCCATTCACAAAACCTATTGTAGTGTTCTTCTTCCTTAGACTTGTGTTTCTTACCAGGAAAAGGCATTGGTTTCTGTACCCAAGGTTCTCTCTCCTTACCATGCTTGTTGGCAATGAAGTCTTCTTTGGTGTACTTTGCATTTTTATCATTCTTTTCCGGTTCTTCTTCAACTTCTTCTTTATCTTCTTCTTTATTGGAAGCATCTCCTGGTTCAGTTTCAGCATCAGAAATAGAAACACTGTTAGGATCTTTACCTGCATCAGAGGATTCTGTGGTTGTTTTATGCTTCTTCTTCTTCTTCTTAGAAGGAATATCATCATTTGAAGTGCGTTGAGAATCTTGCTCAACCCTCTTAGGATGTCCTTCAGGATATAATGGGTCTTGAGTAGCAGCACCACTTCTTGTGCGTATTTCACATGCTTGCTTCTCTCTTGCAGCATTAACTAGCAAATCTTTTTGCACCTTGGTAAGCTGATCAATTTGTGTTTGAACCATTTGAAAATGTTTAGCAAGTATCTTCACATCATTGGCGGTTCTCTCCACAATATCCTGCAACTTGTTAATAGCTCTAGAATTTTCTAACAAATGATTATGCACCATTCTATTAAATTTTTCTTGCTTAACAATAAAGTTATCAAACTCATCTAAGCATTGATCAGGAGGTTTAGTATAAGGAATATCTCTTTCATCGAAGCGTTGGAGAGAGTGTACCTCAATAGTAGATGAGCGAAGAATTGGCTTACATAATTCTTCAATAGGAGGTAAATTTTTAACATCTTCGGCCTTAATACCTTTCTCCTTAAGAGATTTCTTCGCCTCCTTCATAACTTCATCATTTAATTCAATCATCCCTCTCTTCTTCGGCGTAGGCTCTGTAGATGGCGCAGGAGTTGGTGCCGGTGTTGGCTTAACTAAAGTCCAATCATCATGATTCCGGCTTATTTTAGCCATTAACTCCTCTGCTTCAGCTGGAGTTCTTTCCCTGAAAACACAACCAGCACAACTATCCAAATATGACTTAGATTCATCCGTTAGTCCATTATAAAATATATCAAGGAGTTCATTTTTAGGCAATGGTTCTTTAGGCAAAGCTCTAATCAAAGAACAAAACCTTGTCCAAGATTCAGGCAACATCTCTCCTTTTCCCTGTTCAAAATCAAAGATTTTCTGCACAGCAGCATGTTGAGCACTAGCGGGAAAATATTTCTGAAAGAAAGCATTAACCAAAGCAATAGGACTAGTAAGAGATCCAGGAGACAAGCTATTAAACCAAATTTTAGCGGCATCTTTCAATGAAAAAGGAAAAATCTTAGCAACAAAGTAAGTGCGGAGCTTAATATCATCAGAAAACAAATTACTCAAAGTAGAAAGCTCATTCATGTGCTCCATAGCACTCTCATCTTTAGTACCACAAAAAGGAGTTTTCTCAACAATAGATATGTAAGATAAATCCAAAGAGAAATCATAATCCTTGTCTCTAATATTGATAGGAGAAGCAGCAAACTTAGGATCAGGAGACAAATTATATCTAACAGAGCGTCTGGCAAGAAGTTCTTTAACATTACCTGCATTACGAGCAGCCCGTGCTTCTGCAATAAAATCATCATTAAGCTCAATATAAGCATCATCATCATAATCGTCACTAGGACATTCCCTAGACTCAGGTGAACTAACAGGTGTAACAGTGGTGTTTCCCAACTTAGCTCTAGCAATAGTAGCATCTAAAAAGGAACCTAGTGAACCTCTCTCATCAAGCACAGTAGAAGCATCATCTAAATTATCAGTGGCACTTTCAATCTCAGCAGAAGTAGTAGCAGTAGCGTGTGGGTGTGGTGGTGTAAGCAACTTACTCATAACAGAAGGTGAATCAAGAGCAACAGAGGTGTTGAGAGTCGTACCTCTTCTTGTACTGGATGGCAATATAGGAACTTTTCCATCACGAGGTTTACCCATGATGAAAGGATTGCAGCGAACAATATGAATACCAAGTGAACTTACAGATAAAGCTATGGTCCCCAACAACGGCGCCAGAAAATAGTCTTGATGACCCACAAGTATAGGGGATCGCAACAGTCTTCGAGGGAAGTATTACCCAAATTTATTGATTCGACACAAGGGGAGCCAAAGAATATATGTAAGCCTTAACAGATGAGTTGTCAATTCAGCTGCACCTGAAAATAGTCTCGCTCGCAGTAGTTTATCAGTAGCAACAGTTTTATAGTGGTGACAGTAGTGAAACAGTAACAGCAGTAGTAAAATAGCAGCAGTAATAGTAACGGTTTTAAACAGTAGGAACAAGTACTGTAGGCATAGGGATGGATTATGGGCGTTGCATGGATAAGATAATTCATGAAATCAATGAGACATGGGCATTGCAGATAAATAATGATAAAGCATCCTAGTACAAACAATCATAGGCATGTGTTCCGTATATAGTCGTACGTGCTCGCAAGGAGAAACTTGCACGACATCTTTTGTCCTACCAGCCTGTTGTAGCAGGGCCTCAAGGGAAACTACTGGTAATTAAGGTACTCCTTTTAATAAAGTACCGGAGCAAAGCATTAGCACTCGGTGAACACATGTTATCCTCACATCATAGCCATCCCCTCCGGTTATCCCAATTTCTGTCACTTTGGGGCCTCGGGTTCCGGACAACAATATGTGTATACAACTTGTAGGTAAGACCATAAACAACAAGTATCATCAAAGAAATAATAACATGTTCAGATCTGAAATCATGGCACTCGGGCCCAAAGTGACAAGCATTAAGCACAACAAGTTGCAACAATGTCATAGGCACTAAATAAAGATACTAGGCACTATGCCCTATCAATCTCATATCAAATTACATGAACAATCTCATCCAATCCCTACCATCCCCTCACCTACAGCGGGGGAATTACTCACACATGGATGGGGGAGTCATGGATGGTCGATGGAGGAGCGTCGGTGGTGATGGTGATGAAGATCTCCTCCGAATCCCCGTCCCGGCAGGGTGCCAGAACGGAGTTTCTGGTTCCGAATCGCGGTTTCTGATGGCGGCGGCGCAGCGGAAGTCTATCTTGGAAAAACGCCGTCTCCCTGATATTATGTCGTGAGGGGGTATATGTACGCGAGAGGGGAGGTCGAGAGGGGACCTGGGGCCCCCTCACGCAGGGGTGGCGCGGCCAGGGCTGGGCCGCGCCACCACTGTGTGACGGCCCCTCGAGGCCCTTCTCCCTCCGGTCTTCTGGCTCCGTGGGTCTTCTGGTGAAATAGGATTTATCATGGTTTTTCCCGAATTTTTACTGGAAGTTGAATTTCTGCACAAAAACGAGACACCAGAGCAATTCTGCTGAAAACAGCGTCAGTCCGTGTTAGTTGTATTCAAAACACACAAATTAGAGGAGAAACAATAGCAAAAGTGTTCGGGAAAGTAGATACGTTTTGGACGTATCAAAGGGTTCAGGAAGCAAGAGGGGTAAGTTTTTCCGACTTCCTCAATGCAAAATCACTTCCCTTTGCTTTCGCGGTGGAACCTATGGATGCGGAAGACTGGCTGATGGACACAGAGAGGAAGTTGAAGGCTGTTGGAGCCAATGACGAGAAGAAGGTTCATTATGTTGTACATCTTCTATCTGGACCAGCTGCAGCATGGTGGGATAATGAAGTGACATTGCAACATTCGGAGAAGGTATTCTCTTGGGAAGAGTTTAAGGAAAAGTTCCGTACCTTCCATGTGCCAGAAAGTGTGGTTGAGCTCAAGAGGCGGGAATTTGAAGACCTCAAGCAGGGGAGTGCAACAATGATGGCTTATATCAAGGAGTTCACTAGACTCTCTCGTTACGCAAGTGACGAGGTGAGTACTGACAATAAGAGGATGAAAAGGTTCCTCTGGGGACTGGATCCATACGCGGCAATGCAGATGAAGTTGACTAAGCCGCGTAACTTCCAAGAACTGATGGATACAGCCATCACATGGGAGAATGATTACAAGTTGGTTCAGATGAGCCAAATGAAGAGGGCCAAGACTGAGGCCAAGAGAGTTCAGCCAACTCGAAGTACTCCAAATTTGAATTTCAAACCCAGGGTCAGGACAGGAGGAGTTCCACCCAATCGGAAGACGTTCACACCAAAAGGTCAGATAATCTGTCACAACTATGGACTTCTAGGATATTTCAAGAGTGAATGTATGAAGCCAAGGATTATATGCCACGCTTGTGGAAAAGAGGGGCACATACGGCCAGATTGCCCTAACAAACCAGCCGGAGGTTGGCCAGTTAACAGTGGAGGCAAAACAGGAGGAGGTGGACGACCTGCATCTGGAGGTGGTAGTAGTAGCAAGAATGGAAATGGGAAAAGCGGCCGGACTTTTGGGAAGCTGAATTGCACATCTCTGGAGGAAGCTAACAATTCTGAAACGAAGGTCATAGGTACGCTCAGCATCCTTACTCATCCCGGCAAAGTTCTTTTCGATACCGGTGCCACTACATCATTCATTTCCAAGAATTTTGTTGAAAAATATGGGTTAAGGTGTCAGGCGATAGCTCATCCTATGACTGTGGTGACGGCCGGGGGTAAACTTTTAGTATCCCAATTCAAACCAGACCAGGTCATTATGATCTGTGACTGCCCTTATTTTGCCGATCTCTATGTTGTTCCACTTAAAACATTGAAGTTGTTCTGGGTATGGATTGGATGTCCGATCATGGAGCACACATTGAGTGTGAAGAGAAGATAGTGTCTATCCGGAAGCCTGGAGGTGGGAGAATCACTTATCAAGCAGATAAGCACACCCATGTGGAGATTGGAATTCAACTCAATTCTCTGAAGGAGGCCAAGTTGGAGGATATTCCCGTGGTTAATGAGTTCTTGGATGTATTTCCTCAAGAATTATCGGGAATGCCACCAGATCGGGAGATAGAATTCACCATTGATCTGAAGCCAGGCACAGCACCAATTTCTCAAGCACCCTATAAAATGGGCCCTAAGGAGTTGAAAGAACTGAAGGAGCAGCTGGATGAGCTAGAGAGTAAGGGATTTATCCAAGAAAGTATATCACCTTGGGGTTCGCCAGTTATCTTTGTTGATAAAAGAGATGGTGGCAGAAGAATGTGTGGGGATTTCAGGAATTTGAACAATGTCACCATCAAGAACAAGTATCCTATACCAAGGATTCAAGATTTGTTTGATCAAGTTCATGGAGTTGGGGTTTTCTCCAAGATTGACCTGAGATCTGGATATCATCAAATTAAAATCAAGCCAGAAGATGTACCAAAGACTGCATTTGTCTCAAGGTATGGGCATTATGAATACTTAGTTGTTCCTTTTGGTTTGACCAATGCTCCAGCAATTTTCATGAATTTGATGAACAAGATTTTCATGCCATACCTGGACAAGTTTGTGATAGTGTTCATTGATGACATTCTGATATACTCTAAGAATAAAGAGGATCATGCTAAACATCGCAGAATAGCATTGCAAGTGCTAAGGGAACATCAGCTATATGCTAAATTCAGCAAGTGTGAATTCTGGTTGGATCAAGTGGAATTTCTTGGTCATGTCATTAGCAAGGAGGGGATTGCAGTAAATCCAAGCAAAGTTCAGTCAGTTTTGGATTGGCAAGCACCAACCAATATGAAGGAAATCAGAGGTTTTCTGGGAATGGCCGGATACTATCGGAGATTCATTGAAGGATTTTCGAAGATAGCAGGGCCAATGACAAAACTGTTAAGGAAAAATACTCCATTTGTGTGGTCTAAAAAGTGTGAAGAGAGCTTTCAAGAGCTAAAGAGGAGACTCACAACAGCACCTATCTTAGCAGTACCAGAAACTGGTAAGGATTACACAGTTTACTGCAATGCATCCAAGAATAGATTGGGTTGTGTTTTGATGCAAGACCGAAAGGTGATTGCTTATGGTTCAAGACAACTCAAGCCACATGAAGTCAATTACCCAACACATGACCTAGAATTGGCAAGCAGTTGTGTTTGCTCTCAAGCAATGGAGGCAATTTCTCTACGGAGCCAAATGTGAGCTATACACCGATCACAAGAGCCTTAAATACTTCTTTACTCAGAAGGAGTTAAATATGAGGCAGAAAAGATGGCTAGAGTTGATCAAGGATTATGATCTTACCATCAACTATACTCCTGGAAAGGCTAATGTGGTAGCCGATGCATTAAGTCGGAAGAGCACCGAAACCCAGCTAATGGATAGAGAACTTCCGGAGGATCTGCTCAAAGATCTTGAAAGACTGGAGATACAGTGTCTTGAAGTCAAATCATTGGGAAGCATATTTACCATGAGGGTGATGGAAGAAAGGCAAAGTGACTTGAAGTATACTATATTCAGACGACAAGATGAAGATCCTTTTATTGCTGAAGAAATTCGCAGAATTGAAGAAGGAAGACCATCTAGTGATTTCAAATCACTCTGGTTCCAAAACAGAATTTGTGTGCCAGATATATCGGAGATCAAAGGACTGATACTCAAGGAGGCTCATGTGACACCCTACTCCATTCATCCGGGAAGTACGAAGATGTACATGGATCTCAAGGAGTTGTTTTGGTGGAATAACATGAAGAGGGATATAGCTAAGTATGTAGCGGAATGCCACACTTGCCAAAGAGTCAAGGCAGAACATCAAAGTCCAGCAGGTTTACTACAACCTTTGGATATTCCGGAGTGGAAATGAGAGGAAATCGGAATGGATTTCATTACCGGTTTACCTTTAACCAAGAGACATAAGGATATGATATGGGTGATAGTTGATCGTCTCACCAAAAGTGCACATTTCTTGGCAGTGAACCAGAAGGATAGTGCGGAAAAGTTGGTAGAGATCTATGTAAGAGAAATCGTCAGCAAGCATGGAGTACCCAAGAAGATCGTCTCAGATAGAGGGTCTGTTTTCACATCAACATTCTGGGGAAATCTTCATGCAACACTGGAATCACAGTTGGATTTCAGCACTGCTTATCATCCTCAAACTGGAGGGCAAACGGAAAGAACAAATCAAATCTTGGAGGATATGCTACGTGCATGTGCTCTAGATTTTGGAGGTTCGTGGGATGAACACTTACCGTTAGCAGAGTTTTCTTACAACAACAGCTATCAAAGCAGCTTGAAAGCAGCACCATTTGAAGTACTCTACGGACGCAAGTGTAGATCTCCAATATGTTGGTTTGAGCCAGGAGGCAACCAAGAATTTGAAACTGATTTCATCAAGGAGAAACAAGGTATCATTGATATCATCCGTGACCGTTTGAAGATAGCTCAGAGTAGACAAAAGAGTTATGCAGATCAAAAGAGGCGGATATGGGAGCCCAAAGTGGGAGATATCGTCTATCTAAAGGTTAGTCCTATGAAGGGAATCAAAAGGTTCGGTATTAAAGGAAAGTTAAGCCCAAGATATATTGGACCGTTCAAGATTCTGAGCCAGAATCGGAGTGTTGCTTTTGAATTGGAACTTCCAGCTAAGTTGAAATAAGTTCACAATGTTTTCCATGTTTCACAACTTCGAAAGTGTCTGAAGGCACTTGAAGACTCTATTACTCATGATGACCTAGATCTTCAAGTAGCCCTGACTTATGAGGAGAAGCCAACAAAGATTCAAGAGGAGAACTGGAAAAGGCTTCGGAATCGTGCTATAAAGTTCTGTAAAGTGCAATGGAAACATCACTCTGAACGAGAAGCAACCTGGGAGAAAGAAGAAGATTTGAGACAAGCATATCCAGAACTCTTTAGGTACACAAAGTTTTAACTTCGGGACAAAGTTCTGATAAGGGGGAAAGACTGTAATGTCCCAGCATTTAGGATCAAATGAAGGGTAGAAATAGGACCTTTGTGCATTCATACATCTAAAATCTGAGTAAATTTTTCGCAAATTCAAAAACCTAAGAGAGCAAAGCTTCTATCTAATAACATCTAGGTTAGAGGTTATTAGAATGCTATGATTTTTGCTATGATCTCTTGATGATGTTGTTTAAGTAATTATGGAATCTCATTTTGATTTTTGAATACTATCAAATTAGAATAAATAATCATTAATAAAGAAATAACTCAATAATAAATTGAGTTTGATAATAGAATTGGAAAAAGTAAATAATGCAAACTGAAATATTACTTTATTAATATAAAACACTTATACAATGTTCTTTACAATATTGTAAACCAAAACTAAAAGTAGAATATGAAATAAACTGAAATTATACTTTATTAATTAAGCACAACAATACAATGTCTTTACAAATATTTGTTAAAGGAAATGAATTACAAAAGGGAAAAGTAAAAGAAGTCTAATCCTAAACTATCTTCATATATCTCCTCAACTTTCAATCTTGACTTTATAACCTGCAAGGCAAAACTAAAACAAGAGAAAGTAAAACACAAGTAATGGGTTAGTGTTAGAGTAAGTTACTCTCAGACATGGGGCAATTAGATTGCCAATAGCATCACTGAGTACAAAAGGACCAAGTGTAGAATCTGTTCTGTTATTAATTGGGGTGCAAAATAGATGGGTGCAAAGCAGTTTCACAGCACGGCCAGCAGGTGGATGAGATCGAACTGAGTGAGGCAAACAGGCACACAGCACACAAGTAGCTCAGTCATAGGACTGGGAAGCTGGAGCTGGCAGCACCACAGCTGCTTGCAAATCAAGCAGCCGGCTAGATGAGCACAACCAGGAGAAGCAGCTCTCATTCGACTAGCAGGGAAACATCACCAAGAACATCACAGTTCTTACACAGCACCACTTAAGCACTAGAAATCATCCAGCAAAACCATGAGGATGTACTGAAGCTCAAGATCAAGCCCAGGAGGAGAAGGACAAGCAACCAACAGCAAGTCCAGCAGGAGAATGACAAGCCTAGGAGCTAAACCAGGAGGAGAAGGCAAGCAAGGAGCAAGCCATCACCACCAGCAAGTAGCAGCAGCAGATAACAACATCTTTGCTGCAAAACTTCAGGCATCAGGTAGAACATATGCACCTCATAGCACCACACTGCTAGAGCATGATTCAAGCATGTGTAGTTCATATGAAAAGCCCTCAGTTTGGCAAAGAGATGCTTTGCCAAGCTCATCATAGGGAATCAAGATTAAAAGCCAAATATACATAAACTAGGGTAAAAGCCTCAGTATAAACTTCACTGGCAGGTTAGTTAGCAATAGGAGCAGCATGCTATTGACCATGTTGTGCTGGGCACATAACCAATAGGTTATGCACCTCAGGCACACAATAGGAGCAGATTGAGCATCACATCTTAAAACCCTGGAGTTATTTGCAAGCAAGTCACTTCACTCAGTTAGAAAGGCCTCAGACCAACATCACATGCCAGGTATCTAGGTAAGTTTCACCATTTTATAGCATTCCAATATTGGTTGCTGGGCACATGACCAACAGGTCATGCACCTCAACACAACCAGAAGCTCAATTGATAACTAGATCAATAGATAAAACCACAAATCATTTTCCCAGTTATAACATCTAGGAATCATACTTTGTTAGGCAAGTTCACCACTGAATCTCTGCAACATTGCAAGATTCAGTATCACATTGTTGTCATGATTAAATCGTTGACAGAAGCAATAACAGCAATATATCCAACACCTGACCAAGCATAGAAGCTAACTAAACTTAGAAATTCAGTTATACACCAGCACAACTTTGATATCATGAATCACAGGAATAGAAACCTATCAAACCAAGTTACTGATGCTAACTGAAACTTGCAACATGGCAAGCTTCAGAATAACATCTCTGCCAGAGAAATTCACTGACAGAGATAGGAGCACAACAGTTATATCACTGATCAAGCACATCATCACTTAACTAAAACCACAAAACAAACTAGCATCAGCTAAACAGCTACACAGAATCAACCTATGAGCTTGGCTCACTGGTCTTGGCCAGATGGCCAGAGACCATGGCCAGAGAGAAGAGAGTGGGGCAGAGAGGAAGGAAGGCATACTCACCGACGCCCAGGCGCTTGTCTGGACGGCATGGCGGGGCAGTGCCCGCGCGGCCGGTCAGAGGCAACCAGAGGAAGACTTCACCATGGCACCACGGAGAGCACCACACCATCGGCGTGCACACACACACCGTGATTTCCTCGATGAAGCACCGCAGGCACCAGGAAGCAGCCGGCGAGGTGGCGGGTTCAGTGGCGTCAGAGGGCGATTTCCCAAGCGGGATCCAGCCCGGATCTCCTCGGAGAGGAGACGGCCAGCAAATCCACTTGGTGGAGTTGAAAGAGGGCGTGAAGAAGAGCAACTCACCCAAGGTGGCGGCGGCAGCAGAACTCGCCGGAGTCGGCCGGATTCGCCAGGCGGCGGCGAGGCGACTAGGGTTCGCTAGAGGAAGGCTCGGGAGCGAGAGAGGGGGAGAGTGAGAGCGAGCCGAGTGGACTGGGTCGGTTTGACCGACCCAGACCCGGGCCCTAATGGGCCAGTTGGCCAGGTGGGCTGGCTTGGCCTCTGGGCCAAGTCCATGTCTTATTCTTTTCCTTTTCTTTTTATTTTTCTAATTTTAAATAAAATAGTTGTGAATTCTGTTTTCTTTATAATTTCAAATTCAAATCAAATACATATTTGATTAAATTAAACTTAAGGAAACAACTCTTTATTTTAAAATGAAATGTCAATTTGATTATCAAATTCAGAAAGCAATATTCCTTTATTATCAAATTCTTAAAATTCTTAATTTTTAATTAACAAAATAAAAATTAAGTCTTTTCATTATTAAATTAACTCCTTTTCTTTTCAAACAACTCTAACCAAGGATTTATACTTTCAAATTTCTTTCAAACCCTAAATGATTGTTTGAATTTTCATGTTTAAGGTAAAACACACCAACAGTATTTTGTGTGTATTAACCCACTTTAGAACTGCCAAGTCTTGGGTAAAACTCACAAATAAGTAAATAAAGACAATGAATCACCATGCATTGCATTTCATTGCACATAGCATCCATTTGCTTCTTTAAACATTGTCCTTACCGGACAATGATTGGATTTCTGTAGAACAAGGAGATCAGGAGCAACGCCAAGCATCCGACTCCATTACCTTTTTGTCACAACGCAAGTTTATCTTGCTCATATCTCTTGGTTGCACTGGTTTTAAAACTACTTGCAAAGTGTTGACTTCAAACTCTAACATTTCAAAAAGGATGGAAAATCTATTTTCATAAGTAATATGACTAGTGGTTATCGACCAGTGGTGATAACCTAGGAAGGCTGGCAGGTGGAACCACAGTAAGATTGTTGTGGTGGAGGTTCCACTTGCACGGGAAAGTAAACCTAGGATTAACTACCAGTGCCACAGTTATTCTTGTGCCGTAAAAACCGTGTCGTCCAATAGACTTGGAATGGGACGGGAAAGTCATCTGTATCTTCTCTCGTTCGCATGTCAACGGACACTTAGCTACCGTTCGCCGTATATCTTGCGAGAATACGTGCACATGGGTGGGACCCCTTAGTGCCCACAGGCCACTGGTGTCTATGATGGTCCACAAGGGACGCCTAGGTACTTCATCGTTGGGGGTGAATATCAGGGGCACAACCTGCTTGTGTGAATTGGGTGGGCATGCGTTGTGCGGAGAAGACAGTGAATGGCTTGGATTAATGGCTGGGCCCCACACCATGGAAGTGTGGACGGGAATGTACGCCCGGTTGTGCAGCAAGGCTTTGATCTCTTTTGGAAGGACACACATCTGCAGAGTGTAAAAAGATGTGACATGTTACCCCTTGTTCCGGGAAGGAGCTGCGAACGCGGCAGGAAAGGTGCTCTCAAGGCACTAATACCCTGTGTTGGCTGTTGGGCATAGTTTTCCAAAGTAAAAGCAACCTTTCAAGAAACTTTGATAAAACCTTGCATTGGCCTACGACTCTTTTGTGTCCATGGCTGTAGATAGTGCATATCACACAACTTCTTTCTAAAGAAACTTGCTGGGTAACGCTCGTTACTCACCCCAATCTCTTAAAACCTTGCTAGGCTGTGAAGAGCTAGATGAGGCGGCTCTGAACGCCATCGGAGACCAGCATGACATCTTCTACAAGGAGCCAGATCTTTCTCGCGGAGTCGAAGGCGTGGATTACTTCATACGCTATGGAGCATCTTCCGACGAGGACTCAGAGTGAAGATTGTCTAACTAGTATAATAGTTTCGTAGTCAAGGAACCGAGCAACTGTAGAATAGGAATAAGTTGTTGAGTTCTTCACGTGTTTAGTTATTTGAAGCTTTCCAGTTGCTGTAAACACTAAGCACTTGAGGTGTTCTCTTATGGGGAGCATTTTGTTATCATCACGCTTTGGTTTGTAATATTATGAAGTTCAGTTTGTATTTGGGCCCGTAATGTTTCTGCTGTACCATTCTGAGGGATGTAATATTTGTGGAGGTTGTTCCGCAAGTGTTATATCAATGACTTGCATACTACAACATGCAGTGGTATGCTGGGTCACCGCAGATACCCAGATATTCCTCGCACAGCGCGACAAATCCCGCTATGATAGTGAAGCTATTCGAGGCAATATGGTGTAGCTGTAACCTGTAATGCCGAAGCACGCCCTTTAAGAAGTAGGATGGCAAAAGGCTGAAGCCTCGGTCGATGTGGGATTTGAGCATCACGATCTCTCCATCTGAAGGGGCTGGCATTGCTGCACCAGAATCTACTCGCCATCTCAAGATCTCCTTGGCCGCTATCCGTCCCTCTTGCTCCAAAGAAGACAAGGTTCCTTCATCCAGGTTGCAGGGATCCCAGCCACCTCCTGAAGTTTCGGGCATAGCGGATTCTGTGTCTGATGACCTTGCTGAACTCTCAGCAACTTCAGACGCTGCGGCCCGGTGAGGTGATTCTGGATCCATGGCGGCGAGAGGTGTGGCAGAAATAATGTCCAGGATATCAAAAGAAGAAGAGGAAGACAAAGCCAGCTTGTGGCGGAAAAGTGACCGGCAGCGAGAAGTTCCGGGCGGTGGCTCGTCGGAGATCGCGGAGCTCTCATGGTGGCATTGAGGAGAGAGAATGCGCGGGGGTGAATGAAGTGTGAACCGGCTGGGGGCGAGCGGCCGGGGTATATATAGGCTCCGGGCCTCGAGATTCGTGCCCGCCATCAGCACCGTTCATCCTGATCGCGAAAACCCTAGATCGGCTACACATGTCCAAGGGTAAAACAATAACTATTATCAAAAGTACATGTGCTGTGAATCTTGCCCTAGAAGGAACCACGTGCCGAAATTTACGGCGGATTTTTATGGTATGATCCAACGGATCCCAGAAATCTCGCTGAATTGAAACTACGTCGCATAATCCGCTATCTACGGCGGATTGAGAGATGGGGAAAAGAGGAACATCAAGAACTGCCATCCAGACGCAAAAGGAAGACGAGCTATGACGGATGGACTTCACCGAAAGCAAGGCATGGCGGATGGAGATGGCGATCTTAAAGTTCCCTGGGGGCTACTGTTTGGGATATACCAAATGGGTATACCAGCGACGTAGTCCTAAACCGGCAAGCCAGGGTGGCCCATCAGGGTGGTATGGCGGATTGCATACCGGGCGGCCTAGTTGCTGGAAAGACCATGGCGGTATTGGACGCAGGAGCTCATGGCGGATCCGCAGACAGGCCCATGGCGGGTTGCCTTGTAGTACACGCATATGACTTAGTCTAGGACTCCAAGTTGTATCCGCTCCGGTACCATCGTGTTGCCCACGCTAGGCGCCTTTATAAGCCGGCGTGGAGAAGCCCTTGAGGCACGACTTAGTCATACGGCCAATCGCATAGCAAAATAGCCAACCTCATCATTGTAACCGAGCACTCGTTGCCATATAGTGAATTATAGCAGCACGTAGGGTCTCGCCACCGTTGCGGGATCTGAAGCTGGGTAAACTCGTGCTACCACCGTCCCGGATCGCTCCGTCTTGTTCACCCCCTTCCACAAACCGCCATACACCTACCCCTATGGCAGATCTGTTGACGAAACCACGATAGTTGGCGCCCACCGTGGGGCATCACGCGTCAGGAGCGCGGATCCAGGCGGGATCCGCCTTCGCAGGCATCGGCGACACCGTCGCCATCGGGCGTGTCCTCTACGATTCTGGCTTCCCCATCGTCCCAGCGGATAACCTCTGGGTGCCGGCTAGAGAAGACCCTACCCGATTTACCACTCGTGCATGGAGCGCCGGTCGAAGCCATTGTTGGCCGCGCCGTCGTCGGAGCCGTAGCCCGCCATTGCTCGTCAGGTTTCGCTGGAGAGTGGACTAGGAAGAAGGGGGTGAATGCGGTGAGACACGCGATAGGCCGTGATAAATAGGCGGCCGCGCATTAACTCGCCTCGCCGCGTTGCTGCACGTCCATTAGCGGCAGACTTTTATAGCGTGAGGAAGACGATGCGCGGGAAGATGACGATGTGCGGAAGACGAGACAATGAGGACAAATCGGAGCCACTAGACATGCGGGAACTTTCTGCGCCGTTTTCCGCGCATTTGTTTCCTCTGGAGTCTCCGAGCGCGCCTCAGGAACCGGGATGGCCTGGGCTCACTGGATGGATGAAGGCCCAAATCCAAGTAAAAACCAGGAACCGGGGGCGCGACTGGACGTCCGAATGAAAAAAAAGGCTGCCGGAGGTCTCGCCGGGTTAATGGCTGGAGATGCTCTCACTCCCTCAGGCCGCAGCGGCGGTTAGCGCCTCGTCGATCCTTCTCCCGAGTCCGACCGTCCCGACCTCCAGCTCCTCCCGGCCACCTTTCTCTCTCGCGGACCGCGGCTCCTCCGACCGCTGGCCCTTTTCTTCTCTCCCAGGACGCGAAGCTGGTCACCTGCTCGAGCTTGCACGGCGGGTCCCTAGACCCGGAGGAGGCGGCCCCGATCCGCGCAGCCTCCAGCTCCAGGTATGTGCTGCTCGACCCCGCCTAGTACCTGTCTGTCAACTACAATCTGCAGGTATCTCTACTAATAATACGGCTTAAGGTCGCGATGGTTCAAAAACCGTGGTAGGTCAAAAAACCGGATCGTTTGTCAAAACAAATTTCGTACGTCAAATAAACCTGTAGCGATCTTGGTACGTGGCCACGTCAAAAAAACTAGCGATCGCTGGTACACACTAGGCCAAAAACAGAGTATAACCAAACCGGTAACAACTCCGCAACAGAGTTCGATATTAACTGATATACTTTGCTCGTTTAGGCCCCAGACGCATATAAAAACACACGACTTTGCTCGATTAGGCCCCAGACGCATATAAAAACACACAACTACCTCATCGGAGCATCAAAAGTCGCCTACGCCAGAACTCCATCGCCGTTTCGCCGGAACTCCGCAGACGTCTTGCCGGAACTCCGTCTCACCACTTCACCGAAACTCTGCTGCACTTCTTTCCGCCAGAACTCCATCGCCGTTTCGCCGGAACTCCGCAGACGTCTTGCCAGAACTCCGTTGTCGTCTCGCCTCAAAAGAGATGAAGCGTCGCTCCCGTCTCGCCGCAAAAGTGATGAGTAGCATCCAAGAACACCATGAGTATCTAGAGCCCACCGTTATCGTCGGCACCGCCGCCACCAGCATGCAAGAACAGCATGAGGATCACCTGTCAAACGAACCTTCCTCCTGCCCGCCAGTCAACCATGATCTGTCGCCCGCCGTTGTCGCCGGCACCGCCGCCACCAACACCGATTCAAGCACCATTGACAGCAACAACGACTCACCAAGTCATCCGAACTCTCAATCCGCAATGCTTGGTCCCGCATCACCTACAATTGCAACAATACAAGATACAGTAATCACTTCTCCTGATAATAAATATATACTATCATATAGCAGCACCACTTTTTATGCATTCTTTTTTAATAACTGTTTGAACAATCTGAGTATGAAATTCTTATTATTTATTATTGCATTCTTTTTTAATAACTGTTTGAACAATCTGAGTATGAAATTCTTATTATTTATTATTGCAGAATATGGATCCCAACGTTGATTCAACTACTGATGAGGATTTTGATAACCGGCCGTTTAAAAAAACCAAAAACCCTGAATCAATTGTTTTGGATAATCCCTTGCCATCACCTCCGGTTTCTGAAGTGATGAATGAAGATAATCCCTTGCCATCACCTCCGGTTTCTGAAGTGATGAATGAAGATAATCCCTTGTCATCACCTACGGTTTCTGAACTGATGAATGAAGATAATCCCTTGCCATCACCTACAATTTCTGAACTGATGAATGAAGATAATCCCTTGCCATCACCTACGGTTTCTGAACTGATGAATGAAGAAACTGAACCTAAACATATAATAGATGATGTCACATATGACTATCTCCCACAAGGTAAAATATTCAGTTATTATTTATACTTTTGCTATCTATGCTATGTATCAGTTATTATTTATACTTTTGCTATCTATGCTATGTATCTGTATCTTTACTCATGAGAAAACAAGATAAGTTAAATGTACCTCACACTTGTCTTTTGGCCATTAACATTAGATACCTGTGAAGTCACAGTTAAATTCGCAGCGGTAAAAAAGGTGATTGATTCTACAAATATCACAACTAACAAGCATAGCAACCATTATAACCACAAGACTGCCAGGATAAAAGCTGATTAGACATCTTGTTATATTACCCCAGTACACAAGTGTTTTCCGAATATCACAACTAACAAGCATAGCAACTATGACACCATTTAGAGGACTAGAAGGATTATGTAAAGGTAATCACGACCATGTGTTTCCTGCTCTACAAAACAACATGGAAAATCCACATTACATGACTTCTCGAGCGATCCTATCCACAAGGAACGACAACATCGATGAAATTAACATGCACATGATTGAGCGTTTTCAGGGCGACGAGATGATCTACTATAGCTTCGATAGTGCGGAGGACGATCCGCACGGCTACTACCCTCAGGAATTCCTAAATGACCTTACACCTAATGGGCTTCCCCCGCACGCACTTAAATTGAAGATAAATTGCCCTGTTATACTGTTGAGGAACATAGACCCAGCTAATGGTTTGTGTAACGGTACGAGGCTTGTGGTACGTGGGTTCCAGAGGAACGCAATCGATGCGGAGATCGTCGTGGGACAGCACGCAGGGGAGAGGGTGTTTCTTCCTCGGATACCTCTATGCCCATCTGACGATGAAATGTTCCCGTTCAGGTTCAAGAGGAAGCAGTTCCCGATTAGACTGAGCTTTGCCATGACGATCAACAAGGCGCAAGGGCAGACAATCCCGATTGTCGGCGTCTACCTACCGGAGCCGGTATTCTCTCATGGCCACTTGTACGTCGCGTTATCCAGAGCCACCGCGAAAAGCAACATCAAGATCCTAGCCATAAAAGGCAATCGAAAGAAGACCAAAAATTCAAACAAGAGAAAAAGAACAGAGTCCTTAGTAACGACTACGCTGAACATAGTCTACAAGGAAGTACTTAGCACTTGAACTCGCTGGACCTCATTTGAGCAGATTTCTTGATGATTATTATATCTTTCATTATGTAATGGATGCAGAAATATTGAGATCTTATGACATCAATATTTATGTGCAACTTTGAAAAGTACCACCTATGATTATTATATTAGTACTGATTTGTGTCTTGTGTTCTAATTGTGTAGTCATCAATAAGAAATATCTTCTTACGATAGTCTATCTAAGGATTGTCTGTCGTAGTCATACTGCAGTATCATAAGGGGTTCAAATGCAAGTGCAGCGGTTTAGGGAAATTAAACTTTACACATAGGAACTTGCTGAATTTTTTTCAATAGGATTGTACTTTGAGAACAGGCATGCTGCTACTGTGGCAAACAAAGAATCAAACTTAGCATGCCAAGGGGCAAGTTAACCTAGCGTCAAACTACAGTGCTCTGCTGCATAATGATTTTCTATCATGAATGAAATGATAAGGCTAAATTAAGAGATCCTGGATTGTGTGTGGCAGAAAAAGTACCTTCCAAAAATCATTGCTGTAAGTGCAGTTGTTCCAGAAGAAAGTCCATTGTGCACAGAGCACTTCTCTGCAAACGACCTCCTGACTACCTTCTCAAGCTCAAGAGGAAATGAAACATCTTCCACAATGACCCGTGGCAAGTTATCACGAACATACAGGGCATCATCTTTTCCACCATGTCCATCGAAGACCTCATAATTGTGAAGACAGGAAAATGTCATAAAAATGGAAAACATGATATTTCATGATCACTTTGACTATATACTGAAAATGTTTCTAAATGTTACTGGCTGCTACAAAGGAGTTGTTTACAAATAGAAGACAGTGGCACAAGTTTTTGGAGAATAAGAATTGAGGAGTGAATAAGCAATTAACCCATAGAAAGAAACATGTGCATCTTACATGTAATCATGACCACCAATGTCAGACCAGTCCCCTGATCGGATAGCTGGGAGAAAGCTGTGCCAACTCTCTCCAATAGTGGCCACCATCTTAGCTTGCTTGAAATCAATAGTCACCATGTTCTCGCAAACTGTCTCCATCTGCACATTACCCCCAAAAAAATTAGATAACAGCCTCAGAAAAAAAAAGCAGGATAAATATAAGACAACATTAACCAACGTTTACAGACTGCTACCAGGTTAATGTACCTATTCACCCAGAGCATAAATAACATAGTCACCATCAAATAAAAAGTGGATGACTTATTAGAACTAATCCTAGCTAGCTGAAAGAGACAGTGTAGGACTATAAACCATGAATTCCTTCCAGGTGGTGGCTACTGGTCAGCACAGGTGTATCAGGCAAATAATATAGAGTGAGCAGATTGCATATTACTTCTTAATTAACCCCCCTATGCTAGTATTTTGTATGAAAAATTAAGAAAACTAAATAGGCCTTCCTTGGCATGCCACCTGGTGGAGATTAAATAGATATATATCTTTTGATGCATATATGTCTGAAAGACACTGTATCAGTAGACCCCTTCACAAATGACACTAATGTCATATTTATACTTCAATATACGAAATATTTCAGATCAAGGACAAAAGGTGCGGACCATAAGAAAAGAGGAAATGCTAACTCATTAAAGGTGTAAGTTGCTATTTTGCCCTGATCATGCAATCTCATATATTTGTGGAGACTGAGGTTTGAGACCTAAAAGCAGTGGCGGAGCCACGCTTTGGCAGTGTTGTCAACTGACAACACAGTTTTTTAGCAATACAAGCTATAAGTATGCAAAAATTAATTTTGGAAACATATAAAGACGTGTATTTGACTACACAACTTTAAACTGACTACACAGGATTAATTTCCTGGCTCTGCCACTGCCTAAAAGCCACCAGTTCAGCATACATGTTACATACTGTTACAGAATTAATATGATGATATGCTAAGATCTTTTTGTGTAAGCGAAATATTGTTTGTTGTTAATGAATTATCACAGTTCAAAGAGTACATATATATGAAGGAAGATTTACGATCAGCACTACCGCTCCTTGGGCAGTCATGTACCTCTCATACAATTTTGTCAACTTTCTTCTAATACTTAGTATGCAAGTATAAGAGTTCTCAAGTACAGATGTCTCCCTATAGGGCATGCAAATGGTAACATGTAGTACAATATGTCAACGCATTTGTGAGTGATTAACATATCAAATTAATTTCCAGGGGAAAGACCCATGGAGCTTTAACTGGCAGCATAGGCTAGAAACTCCCAGGAGGAAATGTGTCACTTACGTCAAAAAGTTTTCCTGCATTCTCTGGCCTCTGAGCAACCTTGATTGCTGCAGCCGCACCAGCACGAGAAGATATTCCAACCTACACACATTTAGATTATCGATGGCTGAGGCAAATACATGATTCTGCATGATCCATCCGGATGCTAAACACAAAGCGTATACACTACTTCTCAATAATAGATAAATGTTGGACAGAAACCCCACCAGCAATCCTTCTTTCAGAGCAAGGGTCTTGGCCATCTCAATAGATTCATCACTTGAAACCTGCCAAGCAATTTGAATGGACCAAAAGGTTACAGAAGATAAAAGATCTGTATTTGGACGTATGGAAAGACAAACATGAAGTATTTGGCTAACTTCTATTCTCACAAGTGAAAAGTAAAACTAGCAAGTACCAACTAAGCAAAACATAATGTGAAGCAACACTGCTGACGTAGTGTTTTGTCCACAGCTCAGCTTAATACACAAGAAAAACTCACTTGTACAGTTTCATCAATGAGGTCAACGTCCAAAACACCAGGGATAAAACCAGCTCCAATTCCTTGAATCTTGTGTGGCCCTGCTTTGCAAGAACTGAATCTCATGAATCCGCAAGAAGCAGTGTCAAGAAACAAAGCAGAACATTTTTAGCAGAAAAATGGTCCCCAGGGTACTTTTTTCCTAACTGATATCTCATCATGTTTTGCCGATGCAAGGAATCCCTCCAGCTCTATCCTACACTAACTATGGAATGGCATATCATCCTTCTAATATTGCGTCGAAGCAGCCACAAATGGTTGATGTTGACAGAGGGACAGTTCAGGCTCACTGTTATCATGGATGAATCAGCTTTCACAACAATTTAAGAGACATGCGGTACTGGGTTAAATTTTCCGGGCAAAGTAATACCAGTTTTGGAGTCGGTAATACAAATGGAAAGATCTGAACTTGGACATGGTTCAGAGATTAGCAGTAACTTGAGCACCCACCGCTAAAAGAAAACCATAGTCGTTCAGGCATGAGCAACATCCATATGTGACATGAGCCTGAAGCAAAACATCACATCACCTATAGTATAGAACGGCTGGGCCTCGTTGACCAACGCAAACAAGCTATCGAAAACATGAAAAGCAAGGAGAGACTACCATCCATTACCTCAATGGTGCTATCTTTGTTGATGTCTAACGGAAGCACGGTGAGGCGCTGCCCGTGCGCCTCCAGATCATCAGCGCCGAGGAGGTCCTCCCACGCCATGTCATCGAGCGGCCAGTCCGGGAAGCAGCCGCCGCTGCTGCCGCTGGCACAGCCGCCGGGCTGCAGCAGGAGGTCAGGCCTGAACCGGACCTGCGCCGTGGCCTCGAGCGCCATAGCCCGGACGTCGTCGGGCTCGGCGGTGGCGGGGCGGCGGAAGAGGTGGGCGAGGTCCGGGAAGTTTAGCCTGGCCTCGCGGCCGCGTAGCCGGAGTGAGGCCACGTCGTGCGCCACGGCGGCCATCTCCGGCGACTCGAAGCTACCGAGCCAGATGCGCGTCTTCTTGCCGGGCTCCCTAATCTCCGACACCCACTTTCCCCACTTCCTCTTCCTCACCCCACGGTACTGCTACTGCTGATCCCGCTCGGCAGCAGCGGCATTGTCCAGCAAGGCCTCCAACAGGAAGCGGATGGTGGAGGCGGAGGAGGTGCAAGCAGAGGAAATGGAGCGAGACAGGGATGGGAGAAGTGAGGAATGGGAGGCGCAGCAGAGAGGTGACGGAGTGAGCTTGACGCGGATTTGCTTTGGATAGGATGGGGAAAGTGAGTGAGAGGGAGAAGATGGATTGAGAGTGGTATATTTTTTAAAAAAAATTAGCTACCTTATATTAGTTAGAATGAAGTAAATTTATAAATTCTTTTGACAAAATAATTACAATGTTATTCACCTAACAATATGTACTAGATATACTCAGAGTAAGAGCATAAAGGTATATTTTAATAAAAACAACTACTATGCTTTTTATGTATAATATTCAAATATTGCATGTATTATAGAAAACAATTAGAGTAATATTTTTATTTTAAGCAAACTATTACGGTTACACAGTAAAAAAATATTATTAATGGTGCACAACAATTAACTCATCACGAAACAGGCTTTCGCCCCGCTTTATAAATAAAGTCCAACGACCGAACCGATACAAAGTGATTAGCGAACCTATTACAAGATAAAAAAAAGTAAAAGATAAAAAATAAAATCTAAGAAGCAACTAGCTTGCCAACAAAAACATCAACCAGAACAAGGGAACTAAGGATCCACGACAATGCCCCCAAAAAGGAAACAACGAAATGAAGCGTCACCGTCATCGAGACCACAAAGTCTTGGATTTTCACCAAGAACCCTAATACGGAGAGAGTAGCCGCAACGACTCCCTCAAGAGGGACACGACACCCGCAGGAGCCATCGATGTTGGCGCCGGAGCGCTGAACTTTCACCTGAAAAACCCTAACCTGCACTTGGTACCTGAAACCATCTATATTCCCCAAGCCGAGCTTCCCACGATAATCAACTCTTTATCTAACATATTTATGCGTATGGCAAGAAAAAAAGCCCGTAGCAACGCACGGGCATTCCACTATAACCGTATAAGGTTGAGAAAAATCTGCGTTTTTTTACCCGACTGTGATGTGCACTACTTGATCTGCTATTCTGCTGTAGTAAATTTGATGCATTACGTGATCTGCTATTCCGGTGTAGTAAATTTGATGCAATACTTGATCTGCTATTCTGGTGTAGTAAATTTGATGCATTGCTTGGTTTGATATCTTTTTGTTTATTACTCCCTCCGATCGGAAATAAGTGTTGGTGATTTTGTACTAACTTAGTATAAAGTTTGTACTACATCACCGACACTTATTTCCGATCGGGGGAAGTAGACATGACAAGTCCATGGGGCCCCGATGAGGTAGAAGAGGAGGAGGTACATGATCGAGCTTCTGGCGAGGAAGGTGTTGTTTCTGTTCAATCAAGGGCTCCTGTTCCTGTTTCGACACCGGCAGCAGCACCTACCCCGACACCGACACCGGCAGCAGCACCTGCTCCTCCGCCTGCAACATCTGCACGCTCTCCCCGTCCTGCTCCGACTCGCATTGCTGCTGCTGCCACTGGCGAGGAAGGTGAACCAAGTCAACAACAAGCAGATGCAGAACCACAGCCACAGGTTAATCCTTCTCCCGCTGGTCCATCACCGTCACTGAGATCCAAGTGCTGGGAAAATTTCAAAAGAATAGAGAATGTCGGTGATAAAAATTCTTGCTGAATGCTTGGTTTGCCTTAATGTACTGACAGGGGATGGTACTTCTCATCTATTGAGGCATTCTAGAACAGTGCATCCAACTAACACAAATGAGGTGAACAACTATTTTCTGAAAATTGAAAGATATGATGATGGGTCTTACATATTGGAAAATGGCAAGTTTGATCATGAGTCTCTTAGAGTTGCAATATCTCTGTTTCTTCTTGGTGGCTCTCATGCATTTACTGTCGTAGAAGAACCTGGCTATAGATCTATGATGAGTAAAGCTTGTCCCCAATTCAAGAGTCTTAGTCATCGCACTATACAAAGGGATATAATGAATATGTTTGAAAGAGATAGAAAGGAACTGCTAGAGGTCATTCACACTTGTCTTAGCAGGGTTAGTGTCACAACTGACAATTGGAAATCTGATGTCACAAGGTTTAACTATATCTGCATTACTTGTCACTATATTGATGCTTCTTGGAAAGTGGAAACTGAACAAAAGGATAATATGGTTCAAAAATTGAATCCACCATATGATGGGGCAACTATTGCTGATGAGGTTTATTTGTGCTTTCGTGAGTGGAAACTTGACACAAAATGATGTGCATGACACTTGATAATGCTGCATACAACGATACGATGATTGATTCTTTGAGAAACTATTTGCTGCCTAAAGGTTCTTTGCCTTTGTTTGGTACCCTTTTAAAGTCCGTTGCCATGCACACATATTGAATTTAGTTGTTCAAGCTGGTCTGAAATTGATTGATAGCTCTGTTGGGAAACTTAGAGATGGTATTCAGTACCTTAAAGCTTCTACCGGCCGGCGTACCAAATTCTGTGAAGCTGCTCATTCCATTTATCGATTGAATATCACAAGAAAACGTAGAGTTGACATGCCTGTTCGCTGGAATTCTACCTACACTATGCTTGAAAATGCTTTATACTTCAAAGTTGTCTTCATATGGTATTCGGAGAGGGATGGCATATTTAAGTCAAATTTCTTACCTATTGCTGTTCTACCCAAAGATATGGTAGTGATTACGTTGGACCACCATAGGCTAGGCTAAGATGGTATTCTACGCAAAGACATGGTAGTGATTAGCAATGACACAAAGGGTTCTCTGCCATGTCATTGCTAATCACTACCATGTCTTTGCTTAGAACACCATCTTAGCCTAGCCTATGGTGGTCCAATGTAAATGATCACCTGCTTCCTATGCATGAAAAATCAGGGCAGGAACTAGGCATTCGCCAAAGCGCATCCTCCAGTTATCTTAAGATTTCCATTTTGAATGCTTTATTAATCCCACAATATGATTCAGTGCTGGCGCATTTTATCCAGAGTGGTTCTGATAATTTAAATGCTAGACTGGATTGGTTTATTAACTGTAAGGATATTCCGATTAACTGTTGCCAAAATTATTTCAGCAGAATAAAAAGCTCAAGGATGTGGAGATCAGTTTTCCGATTGTTTATGGAACCATTTCTTTTGGCTTGGTAAAAAAGCAAGCGAGTAAGCATTTCCTTCACAGAAAGTTATCTTTTTAAGCACTCCGATCTGTAAATATATTGTCCTTTTTTTATATTATTACCTATAGTGACTATTGTCTAAAGAGTAAACCGCACCAGCGGTCCTAATTCTTTTCCCGTACCTTCACTTTGGTCCTACTTCTTTGAAATTGCACATTAAGTCCTAAATCTTACATAAGTGATTCACGTCAGGTCCTAAACCGGTCTGACTCGTGTTGACCGGTGCCATGTTGATAGTGGAATCTTGGAGGAATACCTATCACCCTGCATATTTGCAAATAGGTCCCCTAGATTGTATTTATTCCAAAACTCGGTCCCTAATTCTATCTTCTTCACCGTGTCTGGCACCGGATGACGATGTTGCTGATGCTTCTCCAAAATAAATAGTAAACCTTACCTTGGACTCGTTGCGGTGATGTAGTGGTTACGAATGTAGCAGTCGTATCTGCATTAGAGGACTTTGCGGGATGGGATGCAGGGGAGGACGGGGCGCCGCAGACACATGATGCATTAGAGGGAGGGGCACCGATACGGGTGCACGGAGAGACGCTAGTGGTGCTGGAGCATGAGGAAGCTAGCGGCACAGGGGGCGGGCGTGAGATCGATCACGTCGCAACATCGATGGGAGTCAAGGAATACAAGGGATGGGTAGGGACGAACAGGGCGAGTCCGATTCCCTAGGGACTAACTTTTGGAAGAACTACAATCTTGGGGGTCTATTTGCAAGTATACAGGTGACCGGTATTCCACCAAGGTTCCACTGCCGGCGTGGCACTGGTCAAAACTAGTCAAACCAGTTTAGGACCTAGCGTGAATCACTTATGCAAGATTTAGGACCTAGACGTGCAATTTCAAAGAACTAGGACCAAAGTGAAGGTGCGGGAAAAAAATTAGGACCGCCCATGTGGTTTACTCTTGTCTAAAGACCATATGCTTTTTCCCTTCTAGATACAACTCTCACAAATGGACTGTTTACATCCGTTCTGCGACAAATGAGGATTTGAGTGTCATAGTTAAGCGTGCAGTGTTTCAGCTTCACCCAAGTTTCACTAATCCAACAAGAGTTATTGAGCAACCACCTTTTGAGTTGTCTGAAACTGGATGGGGAGAGTTTGAGATTGCAATAACCCTTTATTTCCACAGCGATGTCTGTGAAAAGCGCTTGGATTTGTAAGTTGCAGATTTTTTTGAACAGTGGTTTTATTTTGGGGAGCAGATCTTATGCTATACACTTGATGCAGGTTTCATCAACTTAAGCTGTATCCGGAAGAGGAAGCTGGACCTCAATCAACCAAAAAACCTGTCGTCATGGAGACATATGATGAAGTTGTCTTCACCGAGCCCAGCGAGACTTTTTTCCTGCGAGTGCAAAATCATCCAGCTGCCACTGTGCCAAGGTTAGCACCTGGTGTAACATTGTCTTCTCCAGGTACACATCTTACCGGCTTGTACTTCCTATTTTCATAGTGGGAAATGATAAAGAATCATCAAGAATTTTTTATTTTTCTAGGCCCTATGGAACATATGCCACATGATAAGAAGCGCTATGACAACAAGGATCATCCTCTGGGCCAGTGGTATTCGAACTTCTCTGAAGCAGATGAACTATTAAAACTGGCTGCTGCTCGTCAACAGGTGAGATTTACAGATAGCAGCATCTGTCTTAACTAGTAAGCATGCACGTGCAATGCACGCATAAATTTTAAAACATAAAGTTAGCCACAATAAGAACATGCTAAGATTAAAAGCAATTTGTGAACTGAAATTTTGGTGCAAATAACCCTGGTTTATCTAAATACTACCATCAGTGGGCACGAAACCGTAATCTTTAGTTTACACGGAACAAACTCCCGAGCAGTTCTAGTAGACACATAGGCTAATAAAAACAGTTTATCACTGAAACACCATCACTGGATACAAAACATTCTTTTTAGTTTACACCAAACAACCCCCTGATCAGTTTGAAAAAAATATACGTTTTATCACTCAAAACTTACCTCCATAGAGGCTGAATGCAAGATGCTCATTATATCAAAAATAATTCAAAATTTCACGTTTCTTTGTAGCAATGTACATCATAGGCCAGAACCTAAATACATCAGCTACAGGTATGACCGCTGCCCAGAACCTAAATACGTCAGCTACACGATTACACCAAATAACCCCCTGCCCAGTATGACTACTGTGATGGCAGTTCTGATGGGCAACGCGATAAACGCTGTTGAGGACAATTATGGTAGCGGTGGCTTGGTGACTGTTGCTGTGTGGTGGGGGCAACAGGATGTCTTGACCCCGTCACCGAGGAGTTGTGCCACAGCTGTTTGTAAGCTCATATGTATCCCGGCCAGCTAATGGAGCCAGCAGCTAGTCCAGTCCGATCCTCCTCGTGGCCTTCCAACAGAAGACAGAAGGCATAAATAGAAATTTGAAATCCTTATTTTGTAATTCAGGCAACAATCATATCAAGTATGGTATATTGACAGAATAACAGAATTACTAATTACCAAGTCTGCAACTTTAAAAAGTGTATTACCTTAGTTAGTATGCCAAGATGCACAATACCACAAACAAGCATGGTCTTAGTACATGTGCATTAGTGTATTCCTCCCTAAACTATCTGATGTAAATATGGGAGCTCCTGTGCGATATGAATTAGGGATATCAATCAAATGTTAGTACCCAATTTTACAAATTATGTATATAATTCAATAAAATTGGCCAGAATCTTCTTTACGTAAGGAATCACAGTTTAACTTAACAAATAAGGTTCACAAATAAGAGATAAAAAAGAGCAAATACAGTTTATTATGCACCTGACAGAGGGAAAATCACTGCTTTGTAACCATCAATTCATTAGAAGGAACACGGAAAGAAGGGAAGGTACCAGCTTGTGTGTTATAGCAGTCCCAGTACTGAACTGAATCCACAAAGAATTGCCGAACCAACAATTGGCTGTGTGTGGCACGCCCAGCTCCACCCTTTTGCCTTCGTCAACATCACCCACGTCATAAGAAGCTCTGTTCAAGAAATGCATCTTTGTGAGGCTAACTAACCAGAGATTTTGTCTCTTCCATCTTTACGTAAGAAGGCTAACACCATAATGATCCAACTAAATGTTGTAATATTACTTGAGATTATAATGGTAACACAAGACCTTCAGTTTTGTTGCTCACTTCAGCCTGACCAAGAGAATCATTTAGCATGCATGCTTATTTGTGGCAGGAAATGCATACCGCATAATTTTCACGGAGAGTAATGAATATTTCAAATGTGTACCATGTATTATGAAAGGAAGAAACATTTACACAGTCTGTTCACGGAATGATTCACTCACTTTTTTCTCATTGCTATTCCTTGTGAGGCAATATATGTAATCAAGACCTCCTTGCTGTGCTTGCTGCGCACAAAGTAGACAACAAATGAAAGTAAGAATTCATAAGCACACTTATGTAAATGAGGGACAAAAACAATTCATATACATCTTGAAAGGCTCTCAATCACTATTGGGTTACAGATTTATAAAATACATGACAAATATTTATAAACGGAACAACTCAAGGTAGAAGAGACATATTAGAACATCATTATCCAGATTAAAGCTGATGAAAAGAATCACCTTTGCATTTCAACTACAAGATTTTTTAGAATATTGCTGAGATATGTAGCCCCTATGTGCATCATCCAAACTGCTCAGACCTTAATCAGCTTCTATACAGAGGAAGACAATCCATTCAAAGATTTAATCTTGCCATTTCCAACATACTGTTACTGTCATATAAAATTATTATTCTGAACCCCCAAGTGCTGTATATATCATATTATACTGAGCTATAATATGAAGAAGATAAGGATTTTATTTCTCAATAGCTGAAAAATAATATCCGCTAAACTGTGATATGATAATCATTAGCAGGTGATGTACGCATATTTTAACAGATTACGCATACAGCATTAACGAAAAACAAAGTCAACATGCCCACATGTGCTAACAGATTACAGACGTATCTCCATTAAAATAACTGGATTATTTCAAATGAAACATGAACTAATCATCTTCACACATCCCATTTGTGATACCATAAATTGTTGGCATGTACCAATCGGTACCATGTAGTCATCGGGCCACGATCGGAGCAATCGGAACTGCGGCAAAGTGGTAGAAGTGGGTACCTTGAAGGAGGTGGTAAGCTGGTGCTCCAAATCTGGGCGCGCCCCATTGGCAGCGATGTGTGTCCTCGTTGGCGCTAGATCGAGAGGAAAGGCAGCGTCACCTCTTGCAGCAAGCCAGCCGTGGATCATGCTTGGGCAGGGCAACATGTGGAGACCTTGCCGTGGGATCACGTGGAGCAGCAGCGCCTCCTCATCCGGTCGCGTCGGCGGCGGCAAGAGACGGCAGATCACGTGCGTTAGTGCAGGGAGCACGGCTAGCCGGGGAGGCAACTGTGGTGGGCCGTGGGAGCACACCAGGCGGCGGTGAGGCACTCATGCTGGAGGTCGGGGAGGGTGGGAATTGCCGTAATTTAGGGATTAGTAATTTGCGTTCCAATCGGAGAAGGAAACTGATCCGCGATAGTTGCGGGGCGAGGGGAACCGAGATCGGGCTGCATAGGCAGGGTGGAGATTCCTCTGCGGCTGAGTACGGTCCGTCAATGGTAAATTCTAGGAGCACAACTGACAAAGAATTAGGCTAATCCTGGTTGTTAGATTGGCTTAAGAGGAGCTGATCGTGCGGTGGTACAGGGTTCGTGTACGTTTTGTGGGTGGATTTAGAAAAGAAAAAGTTCGCTCTTTTATAAGTAGTATAGATGAGATTTATACTGTACCTGGCAATGCTGATATATGACATTATTTCCCCATGAGACATAGTCTAGCCACATAAGTAAGGCTCACTGCTGTAGAGACTTATAAAGTTTCCCTTTTGTTGTATGTTTTCTCATATGAATTTCATTCAGTAAATGTGTTTTAGGATAAGATGTACTCTCTCCGGCGCGATTTAAGGGTGTGTTTGGTAGCCCGGCTCGATTAAGAATAGCTATTTGCACTCAACCAAGCTCACTCTAGCCAAGCTGAGGGGAGATTTTTTAGGGTGTTTGGTAGGCCGGGTTGAGTAGAACAAGCTGAACTCAGATGTTGTTTGGTAGCCTGTCTCAATTTTTTTTACACAAAGGACCTTGGACAGAAAAAGGAAAGCAATCGGATCCCTAGACAGAAAATAAAAAGCGATCGGGTCCCTAAATAGAAAAGGAAAAAGCGATCGGGTCCCTGCTGCGGCTCAACGGCCGGCGCCGGAGCCGGCGAGCACGGCACCGGAGTCCACCGGCGGCCAGGAGGTGCGGCGCGGGCCGGCGGTAGTCCGGCGGAGGTGAGGAGGTGCGGCGCGTCCCTGGGCGAGCTCGGTCAAGAAGGTCGACGGGCTCGGCCTTGGCGGCCTGGGCGCGGCCCTGGGCGAGCTCGGTCAAGAAGTCCAGCTCCGCCACCGCAGGAAAATCGCCGCCGGCATCTCCGCTCCCCCGCCGCACCTCCTGGCCGCCGCTGCTTCACGGAATCGGCTCGACGCGGTGAGATTGGGGAGGGCTGCGAGCGAGCGCTTGGGAGCGAGCTGGGAAGAAGGAGGGCGGAATGACGGGCCGGGTGAGAGACCCCTGTGGGCGTATGGTGTGGGCCCCGGATGCGGGGGGGGGGATTTTCCGGGCGAACCCAGCCCTGCCGAGCAGCGAAGCTCAAATCGAGCTTCTCTACCGGGCAGGGCTGAGAGGCCTTTTTCGGTTGGATTGGGCAGTGCCCACTTCGGAAAACCGACCTACCAAACACCCGAACTTCTTAAAATCTCGGTTGGGATGAGAAAATTCCATTTGAACCGGGCTACCAAACACGCCCTTAGATGACGCACCACCGGTTCATTTACATTTTTGCAAACCCCCCCCCCCCCCCCCCCCCCACGTTTTCGATTCTTCTCCGTTTAGGTTCCTGAAATCAGAGATCACTCGGCGTTCTTCCTATCGTTCCCCATCCTCCTCCCCGGCCGTCGTCGCCGTCCCTAGACGCCATCTGGAACTCCGCCGCCGTCCGCTTCCTCGCGGAGGGCGGGGGACCTCTGCCGCTTGTGCTCCACGGGCCAGCGGGGCGGAGAGGAGCTCCCGTCCTGACCGTCGTCCTCACCGACAGTCATCGCCGTCTGTTACTCCGCCGTCGCCGTTCGCTCCCTCACGGAGGGCGGGGTCTCTCTGCCGCTTGGGATTCCCCGGCCGGTGGGGCGAAGAGGAGCTCCCGCCCGACTGGCCTGATCCCCGCTGCCTCCTCCGATCGTAGACCTTGGTCGCCCGTCGACCTAGGTCACTCGTCGACCCCAGCGCGAGGAAACAAGGCCACGCCGCCGCTCCCGCCGCAGAAGCATCTCCAAATCCCCTGTCGACCTCCTGGAAGTCGAGCAACAGCACTGCAACAGTATCTTCCCAAGTTCCTATCCACCTCCTGGTGATACAACTTTGCTGTCACATTCGATGTCCATTGAGCCAAAATTGGAAAATAAAACTTGAGCACAGCAGTTGGAAATTAAAACTTGAGCGCAGCAATTGGAAATTAAAACTTGAGCGCAGCAATTGGAAATTAAAACTTGAGCGCAGCAATTGGAAATTAAAACTTCAGCACAGCAATTGGAAATTAAAAGGAATGCAAATCCTAGTTATAAACTTCAGAACTAGAGCCCTTTCTTCTTTATTCAGTCCCAGCAGATGGAACTCCTTGGGGCCGATCAGCAATCGGCGTTGTCGTCCAGCTCCACAAGCGCCACCCTGCTGCCTTTGTTGCTGGCCATAGTTAGCTTCTTCCCTTTCTGCATTACAGAGCAGTCAGTAAACAATCTACACTAGATAAACTGAGGCATGAAATATTGTCAACAGAGTTTCGCATTACTACCTAGCAATGAGGCTCTCCTTGTAAGCGCTTTTCAGCTTCCTTACCCTCATTTCTTTTCCAACATTCAGCTGCTTCTTCTCCTTTGCGCACTCTTATTTCTTCTCCTCGGTGATGGCGACCTTATCCAGGGACTCGACAATGGTCTCGACGTGCTGAGACACCGCTCTCTCCAATTAGAATAGCATCTACTGATATATAGTTCTCTGAAGGTGCACCAGGGGCATCTGCCTTGTTCAGTAGCACTGGTGTTGCAGTTGAACACTGCCCAGTACTTTATTTTCAGGCCAAATTAGGATCCGTACTCACTCCTAAAATTAAAATCATTTAGGCGACATTTGATCTTGATCACAAGGATTCCATAGACTCTGGTGTACTTACAAGTGTATCATAGGATTCCATAGACTGGTGTATTTACTAGTGAACAGTAGACTGAAACTAGTGACATCCAAGAAGTAAAACACTTAAAATTGAGAGAACAGCAACAATCTGATGCAGCACAAGGTTGTGGAGGAACAACTCCACCTTGCTGCTACAATGCGGACAGCACAAATGTTGAGGGAACCGCCTCAATGTGCTGCTCTAGATATCGCTCTAGGGGCGGTGCGCTAGATATCGCTCTAGGGGCGGGGCTGTCAAGAGCTTAGTCCAAAACTCTCAACACACAAGATCTAATCCAAGATCTTAGATAAGAACACAAAGTTCCTTTTATTGATAGGTAGTGGGTACATAGTCTGGTTCATAGTTAGAGGTGTGGACCTCTATTTATAGGCTGCATAAGCCTTTACTACTTAGCTCTACTCATAACTAGAAGGCTCTAGAGAATACTACTCAAAACTAGGAGAGAAGTACAAATATCTAGATACAACTTATAGTAGAACACTCTAGAAACTACTACACACTTGTGACTAAAGAACCATAATACCTAGAGTACAGTAGAAGTGTGTAGAAGCTAGTACTAGATTTTATTTCGATTTGCTTTTATCTTATTTTCTCTACTGTCCCTCATCATCCTCCCCTGGTTGTTTAGAACTCGACCTCGAGTTATCTTCGTAGAGTGCTTGTTCGGGATGATAAAGAGCTAAGTCCGCCACATTGAATGTGCTAGATATTCCCATCTCAGCCGGAAGATCTATCACATAAGCATTATCATTTATCTTCCTTAGAATAGAGAAGGGTCCGTATTTTCGTTGTCTAAGCTTCCCTTTTATGTCCAAAGGCAGCCTTTCTTTTCGGAGGTATACCATCACCTTGTCACCAACTTGGAATGATTGCTGCCTCCGTTTGCAGTCAGCCAATTGTTTGTACTTCTGATTTTGTGCCTTGGATTATTGCAACACAACAGATTACAAAGCTCTCCTAATCATTATCCCGGTTCAGATCTTCCCTCTAAAGAGCTAAACGCAGGGAGGGGAAAAAGATGGTACTCCAGAGCAGCTCTTGTCTTGGATTCAGACTCCAGTTCAGCTCTAATGGGCTAGCTAATTACAGTTATTCAGTGCTCACATGCTCAGTATCCGATACAGTCACAGACAAAGAGATGCTCTGTAATCACTGGTGTTCTTCTGCTCGAGAAAAATTTGAGGCGAAGAAGAACCTGGGAGCGCGCTAGTTGTGCAGCGGGTTAGGGCCGTGCGGGACCTACCTCTTGGAGTTATCCAGTGTCGCCGCCCCTGCCGCGTCGACGGCGCCGGTCACCGCCACCGTCGAGGACGCTGTGCGTCCCGTCAGCATCGATGTCGCCCCGCGCTTCCACGACGCAGCATCTTCTGTGGGGATCCTATGGGCGCAGCTGAAGGTGGCGAGCTCGGAGGCTAGCAAGGATCCTCCATCGCCTATGGCCGCCGCCTAAGAGGAAAGATGCAAAAGGGATTAGGTCAGAGCGCAGCCGAACAGGCACACATCCGAGGAGGACCCACCTCGCCGAGGGAGAGGGGAGCGGGGAAGACGGCGGACGAGGACGCCGCGGTGGCAGCCAAATCGCGCGCTTTGCACGAAAAGGGGATTTCTTTTCCTCTTGATCTCCCCTCGTTGCATTCTGCTTGGTCGGAGAGGACGAAGGCGGCGAGGGAACGTCGGATCAGGAGGCTAAGGGAACGGCGGAGCAGGCGGCGCGGGCAACGGCAGGTTCGCGGGCAGAGACGAGGAGAAAGACTGTGAGGTGGGAGGACGTTTTTGTTCAGGTGAAATAAATTAGGGGGGTTTTCGTAAAAAGACCCGTGCGTCATCTAATTCGCGCCGGAGGGAGTACGTCAATAATAGAAAATCCAGTGTCTAGTACTCCCTCCGATCCATATTACTTGTTGCTAATATGGATGTATCTAGACATACTTCAGTTCTAGAAACATCCATACTAGCGACAAGTAATATGGGTCGGAGGGAGTAGAAAATTTGTATTCTGCCTCATATGCATATCAAACGTTTGTGGTAACACTGGTACTATTTTGCTCTGATTGTAACCGACATAGGCTGAGTGATGTCACACTAGGAATGTTTGGGACCTTAACCACCTGGTTATTCTGGTAGCTTTTGTTTCATTTTGCTCGTTTAGTTATGTTGTGCTGAAACCTGATAGAGTATGCATAGACATGGACTGTTTGTCAGGGAAAAACAACACCCTATGATCTTACATTGTTACATTTTTCTTCCTCTAGGTGCAGGCTCACATAGCCAAGCTGAGAAGGCAGTTAATCATGATAGAGGGAATGCCTCAGCAATCCAGAGCTGTTTCTGGTCAGTGAAGTTTACATTTTTATTTCTGATTTGCAGTGTTCACATTTGTAAATTATGCTGAACTTTTTGAAGTGTTGAACTGATGATTGATGATGAACTTCACTATCTTCTGTGTCCAGTTCCCGGCCAACAGTATGGGCACAGCTAATTTAACAATTGCTGTTTGTAATGAAGACGCTGGAACCTGAAAACAACTCTCTAACAGAATGTGACGAGTGTATCACTGTATCTCTATTGAAGATGTTGCCTTAGGCTTTTGAATTAATAGTTCCGTGCCACTGTGCATAATCTACGGATTGTCTGCCTTTGTGCATCTTAAGGGAACAGTGCTTGCTTCTCCTGCTTTTCTATGTCTCTGTTCTGTCCCCCACACCAACAAGGTTAATCTGTACTGTTTGTTCCGTCGTTCTTTTGTCACTTTGCTATATGATGATTGGTATGTTGTGGTGAAAGTTTGTTAGGACAGCTTCATTTGCTTGTTTCAACTCTTTTTCGCAGTATAGACAGTGTTGGGTGTTGACATTCTTGACCTCTGGAAACGTGCAATGCTTATTGATTCCTTGATAGGGCCGATCCAATGAATGTGCCTCGAGTGTTTGTGGTTAACAATCAAAAGCAATGGGCCACTTCCTGCCGGCATTCTTTTGTTCCTATGAACTCTTCTCTTAACATAATGTGGTGAAATGGGCCACTTCAGATCTTGCTGATCGTCATGCCTGATGCTTTTATCTTTTCTTTCTGCTGGTTTCATGGAGTTTTCAATATTCGGCATTTTTTGCTGTCCTGCGATGCGTTGCATTCTTGGTAGTATGTTGGTATTTCTGGCATCTGAAGCTACTTGCAGACTGTGAAGTTTGGGACGCCAGTAGTCGCAATATCAGTTTTTTTTGTCGCAATAAGGTTGGTAACTACTAAATGGCACGGATAATTTCCTGTCTGCATCCACATTTGTTTTTAAGGATATGGTATGTAATTATTTAAATCCGATAGACATCGACACGGACATTGTTTGTGAGGATCTGATGTACATAGTAACGGATATTGTATTGTTATCCGTTATTTTTTTGGATTATCCGACATTCTCTATTAGGGTCATCCATTTAAATTAGCTAAAAAATATCCAATTAGTAGTCAAATGACTATTTTTATATATAGATTATATTCCAACCTATTATATAAGAGGTGTTTTGTGGTACCCTCAAATGAAAAATAGCCATTCATTTTCGATGATCCAATGGTCCACAAGATTCTATACTTGTGTGCAAAACATGACAAATATTATTCATACTTCTGCCAATTTTCGTACCGAGCCTGAAAAAGTCCGTATACGGGCCAGGCGCCGGCCCAACAAGTGTCAATAGGTGGACAGGCCTAGTTACTCTAACCTGGCTTCTTCCCCGATCTCACAACTCCGGCGCCGCCAACGCTCTGGCGATGCACAACTCCGGCACCACCGCCACTTCTGCCCCTCCCGCCGGTAAGATCTCCACCTGGAATAGAACCGCACCTCCACCTTTTTCTCTAGAAGCAGCAAAGATAGGAGCAGCCGAGCCGCCGCCGCCGCCGCCGCTGCCGCAGCCGAGCTTTCGGCACCAGGAAAATTTACCGGCGTAGAGCATGTTGCCCCCTACCGGCTCCTCCATCCTCCTTTCCCACTTGTATTCATGTTATCCCCACCGCCCGAGCAGGTAAACCTGATGGCCGCCGGAACTCCACGACGACGGAATGCGCTCGCCCTCGGGAAACACCCCGATCTCGCAGAGCACGGTGCCCCCTACCCTGTTCTGGAATTGCGGTTCTTCCCCGTGCTGACCTCTCCACTCTCGTAATCTCCACTCTCATCTGAAGTCGTCCAAGCCCAGGTACTGCACGAGACGTGTACCCACAATTCTTGCTGTTTTTATATGTTTGGAAGATAATATATGCAAGATTGCAAGAATAGTAATGATTCTATTTCTACATTTGTGAGTTAGAAAATGTATGTTCTTCTTCCCTCCTCGTGCCAATTTTCGTTTATTGATGTTGCTTAGAGCCTCAGAACCATAGTATTAAGATCTGTAATGTGATAAAAGATTCTTCACTGTCTAGTTTCAGAGATAGGTTCAGTTTATTTTTAGAGATAGGTTCAGTTTATTTTTAGAGATAGGTTCAGTTTCGTGGAAAGGTACAATCCAATTTAGAAGTAGAAAACGTGGATAATACCACTGCTGTCTTAGTTAACTGCATGATAATGATAATTTGCTTAGTGTGGTGCTCTACTTCCACATAGACTTTCTTTTTTCCCATCCAGGTTACTTTGCTCAGTCATCTGTAGGTGGATTACTGTATGCATGGGTTAAAATAAGCAAAAGAGTATGGTCATTGGAATTGTTTGTCGATTTAGTGTTTTTTTAAAGGACTTGAATCCAAATGGTTTTCATGTCTTACAAAAGTATATGCATCCTGCTGCTACATATGAGTTATTTGTTCGAACAAAGTTGGGTGTACAAAATTTATGGAACGGAATACATTTACCGGTGGATTCCGTATGTTTTCTTCACTGGTATAGATGTGATACAGATGATGTTTGCCCACCCAGTAATGGAGCCCTCTTCAAATTATATGATCAGGAGAAAATATTCTTGATTTAGCCAGACTATTTTGCATTAAAACTAAATGTGTAGGTGAACTAGCTTCTAATCGTGTGTTGGTCAAGTACGTAGTGGTACTCTCCTGTAGTATAAATCAGGTTGACAACTTGCTTCATAACGTGGTGGCTGGTTTTAGTTTATGCAAGTAGATGATCTCCTTTTTCCTACTTTCACGTCTTCTTCCCGATGAATATCTTGCGATAGCCCAAGATTTGTAGTGCTTCAGATTCATCTGCTCCATGCAACGGCTGGTTTGCCAGAGATACAATGTGCTTGCAATGAACCGGCAGTGCGACACATCTATAGATCTACTACACTGAAAATTGTGAATGTCTATGCTTTTCTAAAATGCAATGTGGTGGAGATGATATTTCCTTTGTATTCATATACAATATTTTTGCATTATCCTTTTGATTTACATTGAACTAACTTTTCTTTGGCATGTTGTTACTAATGTGTGCAGGGCTGTCGTTTGTCAATTCGGGAAGACCTTGTTAATAAGTACGCTGAAGACATGGTGAACTACTGCACTACAGGTTCAAACAATAGTCTACAAGATGCATTGGCTTCATCGGTTTGCCTTGTGAATGAGAAGGAACACCAAGTTTTCAGTTGGAGAACAAACTTGACTCTAGGAGAAGCACATAGTTAATGACATAGCACACCGCAAGAGACCAAAAGACGAGAAATGCAATTCTAGGAAATACTCCACACTTTTCTCGTTCATGCTATTATTTGTATGTATATAGAATAATGATATCCACCGCATAGACATGCAGTGTTGATGATGATAGATTATCTGCTTTGAAGAACAAATTTTACTAACATATTTATAAGTATACTCTCGTGTACTCTATACTAGAAAATCAGTTTGAGAATAAAATGACAGTTGGGTCTTGTTGGGTATGCATGCTAATTTCATTATTTTATTTCAGTTCTACTTATTTCATTGAAATGCAATCACATGCTCCCATCTTGGAGAATCAGGTTTCACCATATTCAGCTCTTGGCCATCATGGTAGAAGTGAAGCAGTATTGCCAGCATTTGGCCATCACTAACATATTTGGTCGTAGCTGCCTACATGCCACAGCTTAACTGGCCATTCTTCCTTCTATACTTAGTAGCCCGATTAGCTCCATGTGGGTACATTGATAAAATATAATGCTTGGTGTAGCGCTGGTACCTGTCAAATGACCAGACTACAATCTATGCTTATTGAAAGGACGAGATGTCACCTAGAGGGGGGGGTGAATAGGCGTTTTAAAAACAATTACGGAATTGGCTTGAAGGAATGCGGAATTAAACTAACGTTTATTTTCTTCAAGCACAAGACCTAAATATGCTAGGCTCAACTAAGTGCAACAATAACAACTAGATATAAGCAAGATAGCACAAGATATAATTCACAAGTGATAAACAAGATAAGTACTTCAAGCACGATGGCTATCACAAGAAATAAACTCGGGTATAGAGATAACCGAGGTACGCGGAGACGAAGATGTATCCCGATGTTCACTTACATAAAGTAAGCTAATCACCGTTGGAGAGATGCGGGTAACCACGAAGGCCCCCGAACGCCACGAAGGCTCACCTTCTTCTCCGAGTCCCCCACGAAGCTAGGGACCCCTTCTTATGGTTAGCTTTTCCTCCACTCCGGAGATGGCAAGCTCCACAACCACTTCACAACTCCCACGAAGGGGAATCCCGGGCCTCTTCACAATCTTCCACGAAGAGGTCACCGAGGCACCAACCGCCAAGCCAACTAGGAGGTCACCCTCCAAGAGTAACAAGCTCACGGTCTCTCACTCGAACAAATCGTAATGGAGAGCTCAACACTATGCAAGGATGCAAAGCAAGAACACAAGGGAAAGTGCTCAAATCCTTCTCTCTCAAATCCCACCAAAGCAACAAATGCTATGGAGGAGTTAGAGAGGAAGAACAAGGGTGGAGGTCAACCAATGACTCCAAGATCTAGATCCAATGGGTTCCCCTCACTTAGAGGAGGAATTGATTGGTGGAGTTGTAGATCTAGATCTCCTCTTCCAAATCCCTCAAAAATATGCAAGAATCATTGGAGGGAAGGGAGAGGAAGCAAGCTCAAGAGGTTCAACAATGGAGGTGAGAGAAAGGCTTAAGAACACCCTAGAACACACTCCCAACCGTTGGGGAAGAAGCCCCCTTTTATAGGGCAAGAAAACTGCCCGTTACAGAGTTTTCGGGGCGCTCTGGAGCAGAGCCCGGAGTAGCTCCGGACTACACTCCGAAGTAAGTATATTGGCACTGCTTAGCCCGGAGCAGAGCCCGGAGCAACTCCAGATTTGGAAAACTGCAAAAACACTCATACGAAAAACGCGATAACTTTTGCATCCGAACTCCGTTTTTAGCAAACTTGGACTTTTTGAAAAGCTTAGAAAAAGTACTACAACTTTATGCAGAGAAACGCCAAGAAATGTCAAGAGGAAAAATACCAAATGTGGAGAGGTGTGAAACCTCCCAAAGTGAAGAACCGGTAAAACTCTTCAACTCGAAAACGCAATAGACAATGCATTTGGATTCCGTTTTCGATGAACTTGGACTTGTTGGAAAGCTAGCAACAAGCACAAGAACCCCACATGGAGAAACACCAAGAAGCAACAAACTAGGAAGATGCAAAGTATGCAAAGGATTGAGCTCCCTATGACGATGAGATCAAGTTACCCAACCGAAAGCCCCTCTTGATAGTGCGGCTATCTATCCTATAACCCGGTCTCCCAACAAACACCTTGAGACCGGTAAAAGGAAAACCTAGCAAGGACATACCTTTGCCTTGAGCATCCCGCTTGATCTTGATGATGATGCTTCATGCTCTCATCAAGCCGGAATGCTTCACTTGATCATTGTTGCTTCGTGAAGACTTTAATTTGCTCCCCCATAAACCATTATGGGATAGCTTTGTTAACACTCATCTTCACAAGTCCATTATCACCAAATGGACGACAAGCTTCAAACATATGATCTTCTTGAGATGCTTATCTTGAACTTTCACAACTCAACCTTGATAAAGAACATCATTTGATTTCATTCTCCCATAGGCCATATTGAATCCTTCTTTTGATGTAAGCCCATGGGAAGATACTTGATTCCACTATTCTCTCTTTATCTTGGTCAACCTTGTATCTACTCATGCTCTATCGAATCTCTCTTAAGATGCATAGGGAATTCTTCATTTGATTGCATGCTCTAAGTCTTGGTCAACCATGGCTCAACTCATGAGACCATCGTGACCTCGACATAGAGCCATAACTTGAATTCTTCTCATGTAACCAAACTCTCAAGATCTTGAGACTCCTTGGCTTAGCACATAAGCTAGAGCATGGAATACTTGAGTTCTACACAAGAACAACATCTTTATTTCTTCTTCTTGATCATATTGGATTCATCTTCTATTCAATGATCTTGATGCCAATACTTAAGATATATCTTTATCTTCATGGCATCCAAGCCTTGAATCCAACACATGGACTTCAAGCAATTCCTCTGAACAATTCTTTCATAAAAATCTCAATGAAAACATTAGTCCATAGGGATTGTCATTAATTACCAAAAACACACTTAGGGGCAATTTACCCTTACAATCTCCCCCATTTTGGTAATTGATGACAATCTCAACAAGAGGGTTTATATAATGAATGATAGAAACTAATATGCAACTTATCCGAGAATAAATTGCATACAAGAGGTTGTATTTGATATGGTCAAGTAATACGAAGCTACTACCGCATATCAAAATCAATTGTACTCACATAAACTATAACAGATATGGTTGATGTGAGTGCAACCAAAATATATAGAGCAAACTCCCCCACAATATATGCACGTGTGATGAACTTGAATTTCATTGCATACATTGTCAAGATAAACCTTTGATAAAGTTTACACTATATATTCAACCATGCAAAACATCTAATAAAGAAGAGATGCATGAAAGGTAAAACACTTAAGCACAAATCAAACTTAAGTATAAAAACCATTTCCCTTAAACCCTCTAAACTTCTCCCCCATTGGCAACGATTGCCAAAATGGATGAAGGAATTTAGAAGGCCAATATAGTATGAGTTCCTCCCCAAGATGTGCATTTCTCAGAAAAATGAGTGAAATCATATGCACTTATCAAATTAACAATATTTGGAGGAAGTCAAACCATATTGAGGATCAAAGATTGCAAAAAGATGACATAATGAAGGAAGCTTCAACGAATGAAGCAAGCAAGCAATCAAGAGACCCAAAGAACCAATTGGACACAAGAAGAGGTGATGATAAGAGCTACTAGGTGCTTTAAATGAAATAAGGAAGCTCCCCAAGGTCCATGCATAAATTTGAATTTTTGTTGTATTTGAATACAATATGCACAAATATGGAATCCTCACTCCCTCTATATCATTTAAAACAAAACATGAGCACGAAAGAATACAAAAGGATTAATACGCTTATCAAAGTTAAATTTAGTCCAAAAAGATTCATGAGATATGAGTGCGAGAAGAAGCAATAAAGAATAAACAAGCACTCATAAATCAAGTTCTTACCAACACCATCAAGAACAAAATGGATAAGAAAGATGGTCGGCAAAGAACGAGGATATCAAGGGAAGAAATTAACACTCTTATGCATATACATTTCTAAGTGGACAAAAAATCATGATGAACAATCCACAAAGGAACATGTATACACAAGAGGTTAGTTGAAATTAAGGAAGACATAATATCCAAGAGAGAGTCATAGAATATACCAAATAGCTTTGCTAGAAAGCATATATAGCTCAAGGCTCCATTTTCCATTATGGTATGTTAATAAACTCCCGACACAAAATCATCAAAGCCATCACAACTAGCAATAAGGGATCAAAAGATAGTCGGGATGCTTTGAAAGGCAACAAGCATAATAAAGAAGGGTACAACTTGCAACATTATCTATATTGCACATGAGAGAACGTTGAGGAATTAATATGCAATAAATTGCTAAAATGGCATATTTGGGATTGGTGAATCATAAACATGATTTTATATACTTCCCATCATATGCAATCATCTCAACTTGCTCACATATGAAATAAAGATATTTCTTTATAAGACCTTTGCAAGAACCGCAACATTTGCAAATAAATATTATCATGCCAGGAACCAACCTACAAGAGTTGGGATGCTAGAAAAGTATGCATGAATGTTATACTTGTTACCGAGATAGCAATGGTGTGATGTAGTAGATAAGAGTTCGCCGGTCATCCTAGCTTGGCTCCAATAATCATATGGTGATAACACCTTCCTTATACATGAGACAAGCATCCATTGCATCTCCAATGTACCTAAGACATCATTCAAGTACATCTTGGTCCCCAAACTTATTGGGTCCAAAGTGGTTAGACTAACCACAATACATATGATAGACTCCATATAAATATGTGCATAGTTAGAGATGAAATTTGAATTTCATGCACATCTTAGCCATTTAGGATTTGATGGAGTATAACATATATATTGGATCAAAGAAAGCAACTAAGATATAAAAATAAGCAAAAAGAGAATATGCATGCACCTAGCTTTCAAGAACCAAAGAAGATACAACTTAGACAAAATCACCAAGAGTACAAGGAGGTAAAAAAAGGTGTGGTAAAACACATTATTTGTCCAAATTATATCAAGGGAACAAATCAACAAATGATTTATTCATAAAATTCAACAAATGAACCTAACAACTCATTGAGCAAGAAATAAAAAAAACACATGCTCAAAGATTTATCTCATTCAAGCAAATAAATCATAGAAGAAGGAATGAGATAACTAACTCCCGAAAGAGCAAGGTTCCAACAAATAAACCAAACCCTCTACACCTTTCACAATGGCATAAGTACCGAAAAGAAAAGGTTTGTCTTACAACAACACACACTTGATGGGGATCAAGAGATGAGACAAAGTCAAGCAAAAAGATCCTCAAGAAGGCAATAAGACAATGGGAGTCAAAAAAAATTTCTTGGCAAGAAATAAGGGCAATAAGAGGCAAATTCCAAGGTGAAGATGATCTAGACGAATTACCACACATATATATGAAAACCAATTGTCAGAGACAAGAAGTTCATATTGGAATTATTTTCCGGTGGTGTATTGCAAAGATATTCAAGATCAACTTCACAATAAAAGGCATATGGTTAAATATCCAATTTGGGAACCATGCACGAAAAAGGATTCTTGGTAGCTCTAATAATAGACAAACAATCATGCAAAGCAATGATTAGAGTATCTTGAAGCAAACGGTTTCCTACTTATGATATAGAGAAATATATTTGAGTAAAACCGCACCAAGAATTCTTACTCAAACCAAGAGCAAGGAAATGATCAATAAAATCATTTAAGAAATAACGGAGCTTGTTTGAGCAAACATGCCACCTAGGAATAAGATAATTAACAATATCAACTCTAAGTGGCAATACCTCAAATGTTCACATTTCCTAGGCTTGTGATATGCATAAGGCATATTACTTCCCCATAATGTGATATTAAATTCTTTTCAACAAAAGGCAAATAAAATCCAACTAGAGATAATTAATGGAGATATAGAATTTGAATTTCTCATGAGCATGGCATACCACATAGTGACTAGATAATCTTTCAATATCAATACTAAGTGGTATTACTCATGTGCACACATTTATAGGATTGTGAGGTGCCAATGGCAAATCACTCCCCCAAAATGGGATGTTCCATTAATCACTCAATAAGAGCCAAATAAGATACCAACAAGATGCATTAGAGGCTCAAAGCAAACACACAAGTATATGATGTGCCAAACAACCAACACCTACTTGAATACACAAGTTAAGAAGGTGTAAGGAACAACATATACAAACACATACTTGGTACAAAACCAAAACATGCAAAGGGGCAAGTAACTTACAATGTAAAGAGGTTAAGTACAAGTTACCGCAAAGAGGCACATTGGATATAAGATGATAGTGTCAATGAATTGGCTTGATGAAATAAAATTAATGAAGATCCCTTAATTCTTCATGAGGTAGCCAAGTCTCCAATGCCCTCCACAAACACCTATTGATCAAGTTTTAGCTTGTTGGTCCCCAACCAAGTTGGGTCCTAAGAGGTTAGTCACAATAGGCTTGGCAACCCAAATGGTTCTTTTCTTGACACCACTTTGAGTTCCAACAAACTTGGCAAACACATTGCCATCCTTATCTTTCCTAAGAGAATAATCATCATGAACAATGATAGGATTAGATAAGGTACCGCTTAAGCATGAAGAAGCAAAGTGCCCCTTCTCACGGCAAATATAGCAACAAGTGCTTCCCTTTCTCTTCTTCATTGATTTCTTGATTTGGGAAGCTTCATCTTGTTTCTTCTTGGGAAGTGGCCTATCTTCAACTTGAGGTTGAACTTGAGCTTGACCTTGTGCCCGCTTCCCTTGTTGCTTCTCACTCAAGTGATTCTTCTTCAATGGGCAAGATCTCACATGATGCCCTTCAATCTTGCACTTGAAGCAAACAATCTTGGCCAAATTCTTAACTTGGTCTTGGCCCTTCTTCTTCTTGTTGCTCTTGGACTTGTTATTGTTATTGGAGTTGAATCCAAGTCCACTCTTGTCATTAGGGGATTTTTGCACACTCAAAATATTATCGAGTGTGGATTTCCCTTCATGACGCTTATCCAAGTCTTTCTCCAAACTAGTGACTTGGGCCTTGAGCTCTTTGATTTCCTCTACAAGGTTAGTAGTAACACAAGAACTAGAGGAAGTAGAAGCTTCATTGTTAGAGCAATAATGCATAGCAAGTAATTCATCACAAGATGTAGAAATATTTTGCCTAGACAAATTACTAGGACTAGCACATGGTAATATAGCATTTTGGTTTAAAGTAGTGCTAATGTCCAAATGAGGCTCACAAGATGTTTCCTTAGTGATACTTGCCTCATGAGCTAACTTTAGCCCATTATAAGAGATTAGGAGATCCCCATGAGAGCCCGAGAGCTTTTCATGGCTTTCCTCCAATTTCTTATAATTGCTTGTTAGCAACTCAAGTTGAGCCCTTAGCTCAACATTCTCCTTTAATATAGATGCTTCACAAGAAGTAGAGTTAGTAGCACAAGCATCATTAATAGATTTAGCATTAGCAAGCTCACAAGATTTAATAGATTGAGATAGGGAAGAATTAGTATGCTTCTCTTCGGATAGCTCTTGCTTGAGGAGATTGAATCTCCGTTTCCCCTCATTAACAAGGGAGTTCAATTCCTTAATGGTCTCCTTGTGTTCAAACAAGGTTTCCATTAAGTGTTCGACTTTAGCACGAGCATCATTATTACCACGAAGAGAGGCATACACAATTCCCATCTCATGCAAGAAAGCTTCAACATCATCATCATCATCACTCTCATCATAAGGAGATGTGTCGGGATTCAAGGTAGGAGTTACCTTTGAACCGCTTGCCATAAGGCACATGTGAACTTGGGTAGATGATGAGGGAACATCAATTGAAGCACATTCTTCATTTTCGAGTGTAGGACAAGCTCTTGCGAGATGTCCATACTCGTGGCATTCATAGCATTGCCTTCTCTTGATAGAAACCTTCTTGGTTCTTCTATTGATTTCTTCTTTAATTATTTGACCCAATTTTTCTTTAATTTCCTCTACATGGTTAGTCATACAACAACTAGATGAAATAGAATCATTTTGAGTATGGTCACAACTAGAAACAAGCATATCATCACAAAATTTAATCAAGCAAATTTTAGGAGATATGCAAGGACCTTTAACACAAGAACGAGTAAAGAATTTCTTGCAAGAAGTGTTTAGGTCCAAACTCTCTACACCATTAGGATTTATAGAAATAGAATCATTGGTGCAAAGAATAAGACTACCAACATCACATATGATTTCTTCACTCACCGTATCATTACCTTGTGACAAGTCACATGTTGGTGAAGTGGAAGAACTTGAACAATCATCACGACCGGATGTGGAAGCAACTTGGAGCTCTTCATGATGTGAAGGTGAAGAGAGCTCCTTGGGTTCACTTTCAACCTCAAGAGAAATGGACCCACCAAATGACTCTTCTAGCTTGGTCCATATCTCATGAGACGTCTTGCACTTTGAACCCATCAAGCAAACATAAACTATGGAGCTCACAGACAATAAAATTTCATTAAATACTTGAGCTTCTAGATGTAAATTTTTCTCATCCTCTATAGATAGACTTTGAGGATCCATCGGAGGAGAAAAGCCTACATCTAGAAATCGCTCTATATTTGGACACAAAGTCTGAAGATTAGAAAGCATGCGATTTCTCCATAGCATATAATTTGTGCCATCAAAAATAAATGTGTCATTGTGCACTAAATAACTAGCCGACATCTTTACTCTCAAGGCGGTGAAGCCTAAACAAGGAGAGACCTTGCTCTGATACCAATTGAAAGGACGAGATGTCGCCTAGAGGGGGGGGGTGAATAGGCGTTTTAAAAACAATTACGGAATTGGCTTGAAGGAATGCGGAATTAAACTAACGTTTATTTTCTTCAAGCACAAGACCTAAATATGCTAGGCTCAACTAAGTGCAACAACAACAACTAGATATAAGCAAGATAGCACAAGATATAATTCACAAGTGATAAACAAGATAAGTACTTCAAGCACGATGGCTATCACAAGGAAATAAACTCGGGTATAGAGATAACCGAGGCACGCGGAGACGAAGATGTATCCCGATGTTCACTTACATAAAGTAAGCTAATCACCGTTGGAGAGATGCGGGTAACCACGAAGGCCCCCGAACGCCACGAAGGCTCACCTTCTTCTCCGAGTCCCCCACGAAGCTAGGGACCCCTTCTTATGGTTAGCTTTTCCTCCACTCCGGAGATGGCAAGCTCCACAACCACTTCACAACTCCCACGAAGGGGAATCCCGGGCCTCTTCACAATCTTCCACGAAGAGGTCACCGAGGCACCAACCGCCAAGCCAACTAGGAGGTCACCCTCCAAGAGTAACAAGCTCACGGTCTCTCACTCGAACAAATCGTAATGGAGAGCTCAACACTATGCAAGGATGCAAAGCAAGAACACAAGGGAAAGTGCTCAAATCCTTCTCTCTCAAATCCCACCAAAGCAACAAATGCTATGGAGGAGTTAGAGAGGAAGAACAAGGGTGGAGGTCAACCAATGACTCCAAGATCTAGATCCAATGGGTTCCCCTCACTTAGAGGAGGAATTGATTGGTGGAGTTGTAGATCTAGATCTCCTCTTCCAAATCCCTCAAAAATATGCAAGAATCATTGGAGGGAAGGGAGAGGAAGCAAGCTCAAGAGGTTCAACAATGGAGGTGAGAGAAAGGCTTAAGAACACCCTAGAACACACTCCCAACCGTTGGGGAAGAAGCCCCCTTTTATAGGGCAAGAAAACTGCCCGTTACAGAGTTTTCGGGGCGCTCCGGAGCAGAGCCCGGAGTAGCTCCGGACTACACTCCGAAGTAAGTATATTGGCACTGCTTAGCCCGGAGCAGAGCCCGGAGCAACTCCAGATTTGGAAAACTGCAAAAACACTCATACGAAAAACGCGATAACTTTTGCATCCGAACTCCGTTTTTAGCAAACTTGGACTTTTTGAAAAGCTTAGAAAAAGTACTACAACTTTATGCAGAGAAACACCAAGAAATGTCAAGAGGAAAAATACCAAATGTGGAGAGGTGTGAAACCTCCCAAAGTGAAGAACCGGTAATACTCTTCAACTCGAAAATGCAATAGACGATGCATTTGGATTCCGTTTTCGATGAACTTGGACTTGTTGGAAAGCTAGAAACAAGCACAAGAACCCCACATGGAGAAACACCAAGAAGCAACAAACTAGGAAGATGCAAAGTATGCAAAGGATTGAGCTCCCTATGACGATGAGATCAAGTTACCCAACCGAAAGCCCCTCTTGATAGTGCGGCTATCTATCCTATAACCCGATCTCCCAACAAACACCTTGAGACCGGTAAAAGGAAAACCTAGCAAGGACATACCTTTGCCTTGAGCATCCCGCTTGATCTTGATGATGATGCTTCATGCTCTCATCAAGCCGGAATGCTTCACTTGATCATTGTTGCTTCATGAAGACTTTAATTTGCTCCCCCATAAACCATTATGGGATAGCTTTGTTAACACTCATCTTCACAAGTCCATTATCACCAAATGGACGACAAGCTTCAAACATATGATCTTCTTGAGATGCTTATCTTGAACTTTCACAACTCAACCTTGATAAAGAACATCATTTGATTTCATTCTCCCATGGGCCATATTGAATCCTTCTTTTGATGTAAGCCCATGGGAAGATACTTGATTCCACTATTCTCTCTTTATCTTGGTCAACCTTGTATCTACTCATCCTCTATCGAATCTCTCTTAAGATGCATAGGGAATTCTTCATTTGATTGCATGCTCTAAGTCTTGGTCAACCATGGCTCAACTCATGAGACCATCGTGACCTCGACATAGAGCCATAACTTGAATTCTTCTCATGTAACCAAACTCTCAAGATCTTGAGACTCCTTGGCTTAGCACATAAGCTAGAGCATGGAATACTTGAGTTCTACACAAGAACAACATCTTTATTTCTTCTTCTTGATCATATTGGATTCATCTCTTCTATTCAATGATCTTGATGCCAATACTTAAGATATATCTTTATCTTCATGGCATCCAAGCCTTGAATCCAACACATGGACTTCAAGCAATTCCTCTGAACAATTCCTTCATAAAAATCTCAATGAAAACATTAGTCCATAGGGATTGTCATTAATTACCAAAAACACACTTAGGGGCAATTTACCCTTACACTTATCCCTTACCGCTGTTGTTTATGCAGATGCCAATCGCCCGGCGTCGACAGAACGATACAGAAGAGGAACTTGTTCGACAATGCCAGCAACTTTCTCTCCAATTTGCTCGTGGGCGGCAACCTCAAGAATATGCCTGTTGCCAAAGGTGCATGCTATCACTGATCTGTTTGACCGGCCCCTGTTCTACTCGCTCTGTCTGGTGTTGCTTACTACTGTTCTTGTAGTGCTTTGTTCTGCTTACTGGAAGCATGGATTAGTTGCAGCCTGTGAATATTAGATACACTTATGGACATGATATCCGAGTGAAAGCTATGGTGTTTTCATATCCAACACTACTTCGATCATATGAACCTGCCAACACCACCCTATGTCTTCCAGACCTGTCACTGTCTTTGCATGATGGGTTCGTTGGTTACTGATGTATTCTGTATTGGTAGTTGAAAAAGAAATGTGTAGGCAATAGACAAGTCTACGATGCCCCTGTGTCATGAGGGTGCTTGTTGGAGACAAAGATGGTGCCCAGGATTTGTGGCTTGCAGGTTGCTATCCAGGATATTGGTGTGTTGCTGTGTACTTTGGTAACAAGTGATGTGATGTTGTAATGTGCATTCAAACTAGGATTTTTTTGTCTAATGTTCAACTGGAAAGTAACTAGGGTGTAAGTGTGATGTTGATCTCGATGTACCCTCTTGTGGTATGTGGTTTTTTATAGCAATGCAAAGACTCGTTGCTAGTAAGATTTAATATTCAGAGCATGTGTAGATATGACATGGTCTTGCGCACGTATAGATATTACAAGATCTTCAGACAAAAAATGGCAAGGTAATCCAACAACTCACACCCAAAAGATAAACAATAACTTCTAAATTTCTTGATTGTCCCTATTAGCGGTGTTGATCCATGAAGCCTTTCTTCCACTCCTTGTCCTTCCATACACCCTTATGCCGACAATATTGGCTCTCTCCCTACCCATGACAGTAGATGTTGAAGCTTCTAATTCTTGTTCTCTTCCCTTGTCCTTGTCTTCCATTACCAGGACAGAGTGATTGTCCAACAACACCTAGTATTAGTAGTACAATGAGCCATCCTAATATCAGTGGGATAAAAATGCATTAGCACATATAGCTCTGCTGGCAGTATCATGTTAAAATTTTCAAGTCACATACTGCTAGATGTGAGTTCAGTACATATGTTCCAATTTTTTATGATACATGTAATTTAAAGAATCCTATGTGAGAAGGTAAAAAAAATCAAAAACCTAAATCTGCAAATGCTGCAAAACTATGTGAAAGAAAACTATATATTAGCATGTCTAGTCTCTAACCGACAGTGTGTTTCAGCCTAGAAGCGTAGTACTGATGTAGTGTTTCTCTATGCACAAATGTATTGATTACCATTAGTATGACCCAGAGTAAAGCTAGCAAATAAAAAGAGGTAAAATGAACCATGCTAGTTCTGCAAACTAGCAGTTGAGTTACACATGACTATTTTCCAAATAATTAACTAAAAACTATGTAGTTTATATTTAGGCTAAAAGTATTCTTAACCCATAATACTATATATCCTCAGGTTTTATACCAGGACCGGGAAAAATAACACGCACTGGCATATCTTGTTGCTGCAGCTGACATGCCATGGAGGCCATCACTAAATTCCTGTTTTATAAAGAGAAAGAGACAATAAATAATATGTTTACTAAAACACAAGAAAAAAATGAAAGAAATATACTTGATGTTCATCACACAATTACCTTTGTCCCTAGAATTGAATCTCTCATTCCATGCCTTAGGCCTGTTCTTACATGGAGAACCTCTCGGTTTTATCAATATTGGATCTAGGACTTTGTCGGTAAAAGCTTGATTCAACGATGAAAAATATACTGGCAAAGGACCAAATGTTCTCGCCTCCATATTCTCTCTACTCTACTCTCGAGGGCCTCATCATTCTCGTCATCCACCGCGTCGTCATGCAAAATACTCCTAAAAATCAATGATATGAGTATGTTGTGGACTTTTAGACCTTAAGTGCTACTGCTAGCTGTGCATAGCTTAGCAAGTATTTGGACATGAATGAACCATTGGTTGATGAACTCTCTGTATGATCTAAGGGTCTATTTTGTCTCGCACTGTGCTCGTACTGTTGTCCACATAACTGACTAAAGAAGTGGCAAATCAGGTATGAGAAATGTAGTTTGGTTTTAGACTTTTAGCATGTGTCCATTTTACTGCCATATCTTCATCTTGCAAGGGAATAGTACACAGGTACCTGCAAGCATAAGATTCAAAAGTAGACCCAGCTATTTGGTTTGAAATAACATATTGATGTCTGGACTAACTGTGTATATCAACGAAGGACAAGCAATTTAGCATCAAGTTGTTTAGATTGAGAACAAAGAGTGGTTCAGCTTGGATAGCCACGGGTATGGTTACTCGGACAATAACAGCAACGAACAACACAAGCATATGATGTGACCTTGGTTTCTTACAGTGATGCCTAAGAATCAAGCTCTTTTGAGGATGAAGGGTCTGTATTTGTCCAAAATATAAATTGGCTGTAACCTCATGTCTGATGAATTACAAAAACTCAGTCTCTATACTACTTCCCCTAACTGACTCACATGAATTAGGTTCAGACGAAGAGCAGGTTGGTCCATCCAAAATCACATCGGTCTCGCAATCCTCTCACATGCTGTTTGACGGCAATGCAACTAGAAACCAAGCTGCAACTACGGCAAGAAAATTACATGCTAGGGAGGTGACATCTGCGGCGGCTCCGTGTACGCAATCCGTGTGGGAGGTGGCGGCGGCCGCGGTCGCGGACCTCCTCCTGTGGGAGCGTGGGAGGTGGAGAAGGAGGCGGCGTCTACGAGGTGTGAGGCGGCGCCGCCGGCGTCTACCAGGTGAACGCGGCGGTAGCAGCGGCGGCTGTTCTCTCTGTGTGTGGAGGTAGAAGAGGACGTATTCTGAACTTTTTTTTAGGGATTCTGACTTTTTCTATCGGTCTTACAGCTAATGGGCCGACTGGGCCGAATCTACACCGGACAATCTCAGCTGTTGGATTATTTTCTACTTATCCCTCTCCCGTGACAAATAAAATGTACCGTAAAACAAACCTTATATAATCATCATGTACTTTTATTCTAGCCTTCTAGTTTCCTCTTACTTTTTTTTTCATAAGAAACCGCTACTCCCTCACACCCATATTACCTTTTATAAATACGAATGTATCTAGTAGCACTAAAATGTGTCTAGATAGAGAGTATAAAACCTTTACGTATATATTATTTAAGTATGGTCTTCGTCTTTTATAAAGCTATTAAGTACTATAATCTTTATACTAATGAAATTTGAACGATTTGCCTCTCTAAATATTTTTATTTGTTTTATTTGCAATGATGAAAAAAATTCATGTTGCACATATATATCCGATAATCGCTGTCTGTTTTCGGTCTGAATCCGCTCTGTTTCCGTTCTCAATCCGTAGTTTGATATAATCTGCATTCAAATTCGCATCCGATCATTATCTCATTTGTTTCAAATCCGGTTAAAAATTATGGTAAAAAAATATAAGGAAACAATTATCCAATCCGTTTACACCTGTTTAACGTGTTTTGTTCAAGTTCAAACTTGAATCTGAAACGAAACAAGAATCCAAATCAGGAACGCCCAAAATAGGTTGCGGACTCCCTCATCCATCCGGACCGCTTCATCTTAAGAAGGAAACGAGTTTTAAAAATCTCGAAAAGCGATCAGATATCATCCTTCTCTTTTCGTCCACGCGAAACCCTAGCCGTCGCCGCCTTCTCGCCGGAGCGCCGCGGCGAGGCTGCGGAGAAGATGAGTTCCCAGAAGAAGCGCCCGGCGAGGATCGAGCCGTTCAGGCACCGGGTGGAGACCGACCCCAAGTTCTTCGAGAAATCGTGGACGAAGCTCCACGACGCCATCCGCGAGATCTACAACCACAACGCCAGCGGCCTCTCCTTCGAGGAGCTGTACAGGTTATATATAAATCACCCGCGCTCCCCTGTTTTTTGTCGAATTTCTCATTATAATGATCGTGTATGGGAAGAAGTTGAGGATAGCGCAGCTAGAAATTTCGATTAGCTGGGGGTCCTGACCTCGCGCCCCTCAATTTTGTGACCGTCTTTGCACTTTAGGACTGCTCGTAGATTCATGATTCGTTATGAGATTGCGATCATATCACAGATTGCTTGCAATCATTATAATGAGATTGGTATTTACTGTTAACAGCTACTACCTCAGTTCCGAATTAATCAACGCAGAACACACCAACCGCATGCTTGTTTTTGCCTGCACCCCGCGTTGATTAAAGCGGTATGGAGGGAGTATAAACAAGCGCTGATGAATAGAATATTGTAATTATTGATGCTTCTTTATGGTTGTGGGGGTAACGTAAAAAGCGAGCCGTTACTGTGCTAACAAAAACTTATTGACCTGCGGTGAACAGGCAGAGTTAAGTATATTGTCATATAGTATCAAACACTTGGTCATTTAGTTTGTAAGATTTAATATACTGGTTTGTTGATCTTTGGTTCTGATCTTCCTATAATCAGTGATACGTAGTATAGTTGTTGGTGCATTTGATATCTAACTTTTTTTTTAGCAAAACATCGTCTTGGTTTTTAAGTACTAATGATCCATTGTCTGGCTATGGGCAAATTGATAGCCAAGTTTGGAATCATAGTATTCACCTTGTGGCAACCATCCATGTTGCAAAACATAGTTATAGATGCAGTGTTGAGAAAGCGACAAGCATACCATTGATTCTGTAGAACCGTAGTTACGGCAGACCTCACAAGTAATCATCATTAGTCTAAACATATCCATGATTTTCTTCACCTTTCAATTTTGTGCGCTCTTTGGTAATACCGTACACATCTTCATGTACATAAAAGCAGAGACTTCTATCAATTTCTATGCTAAGGAACACATAACAAATAAAAGTTTACCGAAACCAAAGACCAACAGCCGCTTCTGCTACTTGTCCTTAGATTATGCTTTTGTCTCATAAACAGGTTCTGTTTTTGAAAATATATTTTTCACATTTTCTTAACTATTCATGATATTTTTTTATTATTGGCCTTTTGATGGTTCAGAACATGACATTCCAATGCATTCTGGCAGGACGGCTTACAACATGGTGCTTTACAAGCATGGCCCGGCGCTCTATGAAAATCTCATAAAAACCATGACAGAACACCTTAAAGAAATGCGCAGATCAATAGAGGCTGCTCAAGGTGGTTTATTCTTGGAAGAGTTGCAGAGGAAGTGGGATGATCATAACAAGGCATTGCAAATGATCAGAGATGTTCTGATGTACATGGACAGAACATACATTCCCAACAGTAAAAAGACAGCTGTCTTTGATCTTGGATTGGAACTGTGGAGAGATACAATTGTTCGGTCTGCCAAAATCCATAGGAGGTTGATTGACACCCTTCTTGATCTCATACATAGTGAAAGGATGGGTGAGGTGATAAATAGATCCTTGATGAGGAGCACAACTAAAATGTTGATGGATCTAGGATCTTCTGTTTATCAGGATGATTTTGAAAGGCCATTCCTTGAAGTGTCTTCTAGCTTCTATAGTGGTGAGTCACAGCAATTCATTGAGTGCTGTGCTTGTGGGGAGTATCTGAAGAAGGCTCAGAGGCGACTCGATGAAGAAGCAGAGCGTGTATCACAGTATATGGATGCCAAAACTGATGAGAAAATAACTGCTGTTGTGGTGAAAGAGACACTTACGAATCACATGCAGAGGTTGTTTCTTATGGAGAACTCAGGTCTCGTGGTTATGCTTGTTGAAGACAAGTATGAAGACCTTACCACGATGTACAATTTGTTTCGACGGGTTCCAGATGGGCACTCAACAATCAAATCTATCATGACTTCTCATGTCAAGGAAACTGGGAAGAGTCTGGTAACAGATCCAGAGAGAATGAAGGACCCTGTTGATTTTGTCCAGCGGCTTCTTAATGAGAAGGATAAGTACGATAATATCATTGGCACTTCATTTGGCAATGACAAAAGCTTCCAAAATGCCCTGAATTCCTCCTTTGAGTATTTCATTAACTTAAACAACAGATCCCCTGAGTTCATATCATTGTATGTTGATGACAAACTGCGGAAAGGGATGAAAGATGCCAATGAGGAGGATGTTGAGACTGTCTTGGATAAAGTGATGATGCTGTTCAGATACTTGCAAGAAAAAGATCTTTTTGAAAAGTATTACAAGCAACACTTGGCCAAGCGTCTTCTTTCTGGGCGAGCTACTTCTGATGATTCTGAGAGGAGTATGCTTGTGAAGCTCAAGACTGAATGTGGGTATCAGTTCACTTCCAAGTTGGAAGGCATGTTCACTGATTTGAAGACCTCTCAGGATACTACTCAAGGGTTTTATGCTGCTAACTCTTCTGATACGGGAGATGCCCCCTTGATATCTGTCCAGATTCTCACCACTGGTTCTTGGCCAACGCAAGCATGCAGTACCTGCAATCTTCCTCCTGAAATACTCGCCGTATCCGAGAAGTTTCGGGCTTACTACCTTGGCACACACAATGGTAGGAGACTTACATGGCAGACGAACATGGGATCTGCTGACATCAAAGTAACGTTTGGAAACGGCAGCAAGCATGAGCTTAACGTCTCAACCTACCAGATGTGTGTTCTCATGCTGTTCAATACGGCGGACTGTTTGACCTACCGTGATATAGAGCAGGCTACAGCCATACCACCTGTAGACCTGAAGCGTTGCCTTCAGTCTCTTGCCCTTGTGAAGGGCAAGAACGTCTTGCGGAAGGAGCCCATGAGCAGGGACATCTCTGCGGACGACAGTTTCTACGTGAACGACAAGTTCACGAGCAAGCTCTTCAAGGTGAAGATTGGCACCGTGGCGGTGCAGAAGGAGTCGGAACCAGAGAAGATGGAGACCCGGCACAGAGTGGAGGAGGACAGGAAGCCTCAGATTGAGGCGGCCATCGTGCGGATCATGAAGGCCAGGAGGGTGCTGGACCACAACAGCATCGTGACGGAGGTGACGAAGCAGCTGCAGCCCCGCTTCATGCCCAACCCTGTCGTGATCAAGAAGAGGATCGAGTCCCTCATCGAGCGTGAGTTCCTGGAGAGGGACAAGGTGGACAGGAAGATGTACCGGTATCTCGCGTAGATGTTTTTCATTTTTTTGGGGGTTCTTCACCCTGTTCATACCTAAACGGGACCGTGAACCATGTACTTATGCAAGAAGTATTTACTGCCCTGTGACTTTTGGGTTGAATTATGTTTTGCCGCAGCCTCCAGTTAGCCTGCTGTAGTGAAATATCTCTTGTCCGTTTACATAGTAGTATTGATAGCAAAATATCATTTCTTTATCTACGTTGTGTGGTGAACCTTTTGGTCTGAACGTGCTGATGCTCAGAAATTTGGACGCTGGCATATCACCAGGTTGCGTGAGTACATTTTTGTGTGTGTAAAGGCATCTCCAACAGCCCGAAGCGGCCTGGCTCATTTCTCTTCTCCACCTTCTCTCTCTTCGCTACAGTACCTGAGGAGCTCCTCGTGTTTGCCGGGCCAAGCCGAGGTCGTCTCCGGTGGCGATGCCGCCCAGAGATGGCTGAGGCGAGGTGCCGGGCTCTCCCCTGTAGATTCTAGGTTTAGTTGTTTCGGCAATAGGCCGGTAGCTTGGAGTCTGGCGCCGGGCTCTTCGGGTCTCCTCGGTCGCATCCGACGAAGGCATGCTTTCCCCATCGTGCTCCGGCGGTCGGAGAAGATGGAGACCATGTCTAGAGCCGGTTTCTCCTCAATAAAGACCTTGGTTATCGCCGCCTTCTGCATCTGCTCTGTTGCTGCGCTGCTTCTCCTTCCCCTGGCCGGCCGTGGAGGCGAGGGGGTGAAGGGGAGGAGCTCGGATCTGGTCAGATCTGGAGGTGGCAAGGGTGGTTCTCCCGCTATGGTGCTAGGGCGCTGCACTTGGCGGTCGCCGTCGAGGCTCCTCCTCCTACTTTCATGGAGAAAGCAGGTGGAGTTCTCCATGTCGGTGAGCCCCCCCATCAAGCGTCGCTGCCAAGATCTGCAAGTGTGCGAGCTAGTCACTTCTTCTCCGTCCAGCCATGGAGGCGTGGGGAGGAGTCTGTGCTACTCGTGCTCCTTGTCTAGGTCAAGGTGGTACATCCATGCTGCTGCTTCGTCAAGCTCACTCCGCGGTGGACAAGCTCGCCGCCGCGCTCAGTTGCCGCAAGGGCGGCCAGGTCAGGCGCCGAGATGGCGTTCCTGCTCAACCTCCTATGTGGAGGCCCTCTCTGAGCCTTGCGTCGGAGACCCCGTCTTCCTGCCGTCAAGTGGTTCATCCCCGATGGCGTCAAGGCGGCCGATGTGCAGGGTTCCCCCGTCGGTGGAGAAGACAGAGGACCCGATCGCGTTTCCTATTTATTTCCGAGGTCCTTTTTGTAATTTTGCAGGCCTTATCTTTTATTTTCGGCTTAGACAAGGGCCTGTCTGTAAGATGTACCCACCGCTTTTAATATAAGAAGTAGCCTCGGGGTCCTTCGAGACCCCTCTCCCGTTCAAAAAAAAAACAGCCCGAAGCAAACGGACCGCAGCCGTCCGGTTCGATACTTTTTTGATCGGGGCTAGGAAAAACCCAGCCCAGCGGCATGATGCATTTTCGTCGGCCGCGGTGGCCCAAATTTGGACGCAGGTTGCGTTGTCGCGGACTGTCCGCACGTGTCCTCCCCCTTTTGCCTAGGGCCCGCCTGCCAACGACCGCGGCCGCTTCGTCTCCTGCACCCCGCGCCAATTCGGAGGCCTGCATCGAGAAAAGGCTGTGTCGCTGCTTCCTTCCATGAATGAAGTTTAGATGAAAAATTATAATGAGAAACATCTTGTTTGTGTATGTAGCTCATTAACTTTTATAGAATTTCTTTACTTATTGTTCCTTTTTTAAAGCTTGCTTATGCTAGGATGTGTGTGTTTGCTGACACTTGCTCAGTCCAAAAAGTTTCAATATTTTTACATTCCTATTATTCCAAAGAGACGACATTTTATCGTAAGAACTTTATTGGAGTTTTCACGTGGTTGCATGAATGAGTGCTCCATATTTTTCCCCTGCAATTAAAGCAACTTGAATATTTTGATACATTTTTTGGGTCAAAATAGGCAACTTAGGGGTGCATATTGAACTGCTATATACTACTACAATATTATCACTTCTCAGTTTATGAATCACTTTCCAAGTAGACCTTCTGTTAGAAAATTAGCTGCTACTTTTTCAGTATCCTTCGTAGGGTGGGTGTTTGTCTTTTATGTAATAACACATCGTATCAATTCTAGATATCGTTTTATAATGCATGTTGTCCTAATTGACCGGCATGAGGGTAGCAACATTGGTGGATTCTAATAATCATATTGTGTTCTTCCGTATTTTTGATAAACTTTTTAAGCGCCATACAGAAAAACTATTGTTGTGAAATGCATGCTTCATTCATCATGACAACCTGGATGGAAGTTGACCAAGTCTAAGTCTGAACTTTAGAAGTGTTGTACCAGATCTATTTTGCTTTTTTACTGACTCAAGTTTTGATAAATAGAAAGTCTTCTAAGTAAGGCGACAACCACTTTCACTGTTAACGATACTTGACATGTCATCAGTTTGACATGCTTGAGTGCGACTATAGTTTTTTTATTTCACCATTCTCGATGACTATATGTACTAAATTTTCCATGTTGTAATTTGTAAGTGTATTTTACTCTTAACCATTATTTTGGCTAATGATTACACCGGAGCTAGAGATGAACTAATGTTATCTACAAGTGTTATACACAAGTTTTAGTTCATTGTTCATGACAGAAGATGGTTGGAGATCCCCATTTGATAAAGAAGGAAAGTGTCAGGGTTTCTCTTTCTATTTTGCTTATATCATTTATCAAGTCAATAGGAGGTACCGCACTATAAAGATGGGTGATCTCGATGAGCTTATTGGGATGTTTACCGGAGCCAAATACACATCCACCACCTTTTACACCATTAATTACACAAAATAGAGAAGTGTTAGTTATTCGGAGAAAAACATTTTGAGGTTTTCCTGTTGCATCGGTTCCTGGGCCGGTCAAACTGGTTCCTAGACCGACACTGTCGTTGTCTCCAGCACCAGCACCCGTCTCAACCGATCGTGTCGGTGGCAGCACCGCTTGCGGATGACCGCGAGCCCATCTGTTTGGAGATCGATCAACCAGTGTTGGAACCTACAATGTCAGTTGTGAGGTTGGCTCGACCGACTTAAAACCAACGGGCGTGAAGAAGAATTTCCAAAAACGGCTAGTTTCTCCCTTGGAATATAAAAATCCTTTCTTCTTTCTTGAGGAGGTTATGCCAATCATTTATTCATATCCTATGAAGCTCTCCCCCATTTATTACAGACACGGAATCTTGTGGATCTCTCAATTCCTCCCAACCAAACTCATCGAGTTTGCTTGTTACCTTTGGGTTCTTGAAAAATCCTAGGCGGCTAGGATCGCCAGGAGGCTTCCGCCTTGTGATTTTCCACATGGAAAGTTTGTGAGGGTTTGGAAGACCACCTTTTAGGTCTATCACTGGTAATAAACTCCTACTTCGTGGAGGAGGCTTTAGGAGAAGAAGGTGTGGTTCGTGGCGGTTGGGTATATATCCTTTATGGTAACCCACGCCTCACAAATGGTGACTAGCTTTCCCTAAGGAAGTGAACATCGTTATACATCTTTCTCTCCGGCGTGCCTCGGTTATTTTTATCGAAACTCATTTACTTATGTGTTTACATTTGTGATAGTCATCATGCTTGAAGTACCTTATCACATCATATAGGTTGTTTCATTTTAGTTGTTAGGCTCACACTTGTTATCCGCATAACCCAAACTTGTGAAAATAAAGATAAAATTAGTAGAAACCTATTCACCCCATTTTAGCTGTGCGCGATCAAACTCATAATGACTTATCTTACTGTGATGCGGTAAAAATTGATATACTAATTAGAAGAGAAGCTCAGAAGACGGTCAACGAGTACACTGATGTTCAAGTACCTTCCCCCAAGAAACTCAAAACCGAAGATGGCTCAAGTTCTTATCACGCTCGTCGGTGAAATACATATTCAACTGTGTAATGCATAGTACACCCATGACCCCTAGAGCGAAGGTGATACATGAGCCGGCTTCGCGAGAGCAAGTTAAGAAAATTGACCAAGTTGACACAAATGTCCCAAATAAATAATAAGTTTTTTAGTGGTTTTGCCATGAAAGCGGTCTACCGAGTGTTTTTTGTGGGTCGTGTCAATCATCATTTGTTTTGCGTGATAAAATTTCTCAATGAATAGATTACAAGTTTGTGTATTACTGTTAGATTGATTTTATTAGAGTGAACATCAATGATCTTGTTGAGTTTAGATAAAATTGTATGTGTAAGTTATAAATATCCTATCCCGAAATACGTTTTCTGCAGTGCGTGCAAAATAAGATATCCTCCAAACACCGCTGAAATATATGAAGTTTTCTCCATAATTTGATGAAATTTGCTCTATATAACACGTGCCTGTCGCGTGCACATTTACTAAACGAGTTTTAAAAATCTCGAAGCGATCAAATATCCTCCTCCTTGTTTCCTCCAGGCGAAACCCTAGCCCTCGCCGCCTTCTCGCCGGAGCGCCGCGGCAAGGCTGCGGAGAAGATGAGTTCCCAGAAGAAGCGCTCGGCGAGGATCGAGCCGTTCAGGCACCGGGTGGAGACCGACCCCAAGTTCTTCGAGAAATCGTGGACGAAGCTCCACGACGCCATCCGCGAGATCTACAACCACAACGCCAGCGGCCTCTCCTTCGAGGAGCTGTACAGGTTATATAAATCACCCGCGCGCCCCTGTTTTTTTCCGTCGAATTTCTCATGTTAAATTTGGGCTCTATTGTCGTGTATGGGAAGAGATTGGTCGAGGATAGCGCAGCTAGAGATTTCGATTAGCTGGGGGGTCCTGATCTCGCGCCCCTCAATTTTGTGACCGTCTTTGCACTTTAATACTGCTCGTAGATTCATGATTTTTTATGAGATTGCGATCATATCACAGACTTTTTGCAATCATTAGAAGAGATTGGTATTTACGTTAAGAACTTTATTAAGCACCGATGAATACAGTATTGTACTTCCTCCAGTCCGTAAGAAGTGTCGGATCGTTAGTACAATTTTGTACTAATAAATCATCCGACACTTACTATGGATTGGAGGGAGTAATTGTTTGTGCTTCTTTATGGAGGTAGATGGTAACGTAAAAAGCGAGCAAAGTTAAGTAGCATAGGGCATGTCCAATGCCGAGTGCTTGTTTAGGCGCTTGAGCGGAGATAAAAGGAAAATTAGTCCTGAGCTCCAACGTGGCCTTCAATTTGAGGCGCTTATTTCTCCAACACATTCGAATTTTTTTCTTGCCGCAAAGCCAAACTCTAGCGTTGTGCCTGGCACAAAGTCTTGCGGCGACACCTCTAACTAAGCATCTATTGTCTGGGATCCTAGGACTTAACTGCCGATTCACTGGGATTAGGACCCTGGCACCCGCGCTTAGCTCCCCGCGCTGTAGATGCCCTTATCATATAGTATCAAACACTTGGTCATCTAGTTTGTAAGATTTAGGGCCTGTTTGTTTGGGCTGTGGCTGGCTGGCTGTGCAGGAAAGCTGCTGTGTGGGGAAAGCTGCTGTGTAGAAAAAGCTGCTGTACTGAGTTTCACTGTTTGGCAACTTGGCTGGCTGTCTAGGTGTATGTTGAGGAATTGTCTAAAATAGCCCCACAGTTATGAGAACATGTATAATGGATTGAAATGTATTAGGGTATTTGTAACTATAAAATACCATGAATTTACAACAATAAACAAATAAATTAGAATTTTACTTTTTGCCCTCATTTACTTCAAAATATAGGACTTGCCCTCTTTTACTTTGTACTTTATTTTTTGGCAGTTATTCTGGATTATTGTAATCTGTTTTATGGATAAGGCTAAAATCAAAGACCGGCCGCCATATTGTGAACTGCTCCTCTTCCCCGTGAAGAGCTTCTCTTTCCCAAACCAAAACATGTGATTTGCCCTCCCGTAGACTGCTCCTCTTCCCCATAGACCACATCAATATTTTCTATTTCGTGCTCGCCAACGGCAGCCTGTGCCAGCACGCGGGGCAGAAATACACGAAGCTGCAGCACCCGTTCCATCGCCGATGCTCTGCAGGTTGCTGCCCACGCGGACTGGGACGAGGTAGGCCGGGCCGGAGTGGACGAGGGCGGGCATGAGTGGCGGCGCGGGCGACCGGAGTTCTGTCGATGGAGTGGAATTGGGGAACGGGACGGATGGATATTGTTTGCTTTTTTTTAGAAAACGTTTCGCTCGCTCTGGCTCGGCCGTCAGTGGCATTCTCGTGTAATTAGACCCATACAATATGTCCTATTGCCGAAAACGATTCGCTCCTTGAGTGCAAAGCTGCGGGAAGCCACGGGAAGCACGTCCGGAGGTGCTTCCTCTGGTTTGCCTATTCGCCCATCGGCTTCGGCGAAGCCCACAGACGAAGCTGACCCGTTTGGTTCGTTCAGATGGCTTATTTCAATGGAAAGCCAGAAAAAGCCTAAACAAACATCCCCTTAATATACTGGATCGTTGATCTCTGGTCTGCACTTCCTATAATTGGTGATGTATTTGTTGGTGCATTTGATATCTAACATTTTTTTAACGGAACATCGTCTTGATTTGTAAGTTCTAATGATCCACTGTTTGGCTCCAGGCAAATTAATAGCGAAGTTTGGAATCATAGTACTCACCTTGTGGCAACCATCCGATGTTGCGTAACATAGTTATAAATGCAGTGTTGAGAAAGCGACAAACATACCATTGATTGCGTAGAACCGTAGTTATGGCAGACCTCATAAGTAATCATAGTCTAAGCATATCCATGATTTCCTTCACCTGTCAATTTTGTGAGCTCTTTGGTAATACCGCACACATCTCATGTACAGGAAAGCAGAGACTTCTATCAATTTGTATGCTAAGCATGGTTTTAAAGGCGTTAAGGCGTCAAGGCGTCCAGGGGGGGGGGCGCTCTGACGCCTAGGTGACGCCTAGGCGGACGCCTTAGGCGCCTAGGCGCCCAAGGCGGGCAGTTTTTCAAGGCGGAGGTCCAGCGCCTGGACGCTAAGGCGACGCCTAGGCGATGCCTAGGCGACACCTTTAAAACCATGATGCTAAGGAGCACATAACAAATAACAGTTTATCGAAACCAAAGACCAGTCTCATCTGCTACTTGTCCTTAGATTATGCTTTTGTCTCATAAACAGATTTTGTTTTTGAAAATATATTTTTCACATTTTCTTAACTATACATGATTTTTTTTAGTATTAGCCTTTTGATGGTTCAGAACATGACATGTCAATGCATTCTGGCAGGACGGCTTACAACATGGTGCTTTACAAGCATGGCCCGGCGCTCTATGACAATCTCATAAAGACCATGACGGAACACCTTCAGGAAATGCGTAGATCAATAGAGGCTGCTCAAGGTGGTTTATTCTTGGAAGAATTGCAGAGGAAGTGGGATGAACATAACAAGGCATTGCAAATGATCAGAGATGTTCTGATGTACATGGACAGAACATACATTCCAAACAGTAAAAAGACAGCTGTCTTTGATCTTGGATTGGAACTGTGGAGAGATACCATCGTTCGGTCTGGTAAAATCCATAGGAGGTTGATTGACACCCTTCTTGATCTTATACATAGTGAAAGGATGGGTGAGGTGATAAATAGATCCTCGATGAGGAGCACAACTAAAATGTTGATGGATCTAGGATCTTCTGTTTATCAGGGTGATTTTGAAAAGCCATTCCTTGAAGTGTCTGCTAGCTTCTACAGTGGTGAGTCACAGCAATTCATTGAGTGCTGTGCTTGTGGGGAGTATCTGAAGAAGGCTCAGAGGCGACTCGATGAAGAAGCAGAGCGTGTTTCACAGTACATGGATGCCAAAACTGATGAGAAAGTAACTGCTGTTGTGGTGAAAGAGACACTTACGAATCACATGCAGAGGTTGTTTCTTATGGAGAACTCAGGTCTTGTGATTATGCTTGTTGAAGACAAGTATGAAGACCTTACCATGATGTACAATTTGTTTCGACGAGTTCCAGATGGTCACTCAACAATCAAATCTATCATGACTTCTCATGTTAAAGAATCTGGGAAGGGTCTGGTAACAGATCCAGAGAGAATGAAGGACCCTGTTGATTTTGTCCAGCGGCTTCTTAATGAGAAGGATAAGTACGATAAAATCATTAGCACTTCATTTGGCAATGACAAGAGCTTCCAAAACGCTCTGAATTCCTCCTTTGAGTACTTCATTAACTTAAATAACAGATCCCCTGAGTTCATATCATTGTATGTTGATGACAAACTGCGGAAAGGGATGAAAGATGCCAATGAGGAGGATGTTGAGACTGTCTTGGATAAAGTGATGATGCTTTTCAGATACTTGCAAGAAAAAGATCTGTTTGAAAAGTATTACAAGCAACACTTGGCCAAGCGTCTTCTTTCCGGGAGGGCTACTTCTGATGATTCTGAGAGGAGTATGCTTGTGAAGCTCAAGACCGAATGTGGGTATCAGTTCACTTCCAAGTTGGAAGGCATGTTCACTGATTTGAAGACCTCTCAGGATACTACACAAGGGTTTTATGCTGCTAACCCTTCTGATACGGGAGATGCCCCCTCGATATCTGTCCAGATTCTCACCACTGGTTCTTGGCCAACTCAAGCATGCAGTACCTGCAATCTTCCTCCTGAAGTACTCGCCGTATCTGAGAAGTTTCGGGCTTACTACCTTGGCACACACAATGGAAGGAGACTTACATGGCAGACGAACATGGGATCTGCTGACATCAAAGTAACGTTTGGAAACGGCAGCAAGCATGAGCTTAACGTCTCAACCTACCAGATGTGTGTTCTCATGCTGTTCAATACGGCAGACTGTTTGACCTACCGTGATATAGAGCAGGCTACAGCTATACCACATGTAGACCTGAAGCGTTGCCTTCAGTCTCTTGCCCTTGTGAAGGGCAAGAACGTATTGCGGAAGGAGCCCATGAGCAGGGACATCTCTGCGGACGACCGTTTCTACGCGAATGACAAGTTCACAAGCAAGCTCTTCAAGGTGAAGATTGGAACCGTGGCGGTGCAGAAGGAGTCGGAGCCAGAGAAGATGGAGACCCGTCACAGAGTGGAGGAGGACAGGAAGCCTCAGATTGAGGCGGCCATCGTGCGGATCATGAAGGCTAGGAGGGTGCTGGACCACAACAGCATTGTGACGGAGGTGACGAAGCAGCTGCAGCCCCGCTTCCTGCCGAACCCTGTCATGATCAAGAAGAGGCTCGAGTCCCTCATCGAGCGTGAGTTCCTGGAGAGGGACAAGTCGGACAGGAAGATGTACCGATATCTCGCGTAGAGGTTTTCCTTTATTTATTTTGGGTTCTTCACCCTGTTCTTATGCAAGAAGTATCTGCGGCCCTGTGACTTCTGGGTTGAATTGTTGCTGCAGCCTCCAGTTAGCCTGCTGTAGTGAAATAACTCTTGTTTACATAGTACAGCAGTATAGATAGGAAAATATGGTCTCGTTCTCTACCTTGTGAACCTTTCGGTCTGAATGTGCTGATGCTCAGCAGAATTTATACCATGTTTTGGACGCTGGAATCTCACCAGATAGTGATCCACACATAGTTTTCCTTTTTAAAGATCGATGGCTCCATTGTCTTAGAGGTCACTGAACGCAGGGGATGCCGCGCTTGCACTTGTATCAGCCTGCTGGACAACAGCGGCGGCGCTTGCACTTCGTATCAGCCTTCTGGATAACAGCGGCGGCGCTTGCACTTTGTATCAGCCTGCTGGACAACAGCGGCGGCAAGACGCATAATCGTTGGACAACTTGGGGTAGGATCAGCTCATTAGGTGAGATCATAGGATCAGCTAACAGAAATCATATTTAGAAATGCGGAAAAAAGTATGCAACACACCTATGGGTTGTATCTACAACTCCAAAAAGTTCAGCTCAAAACTCAATCTACATTTAGAGAAACAAAAAAAATTCTCTTGTGAATAGTGCCAGCTTTGGATGCATAGTATTTTACACTATTCACTCCCAAATTTATCTTTTTTGGATCTCTAAATGTAAGTCGAATTTTGAAGCAGATTTTTTTTGGTGTTGCATATATAACACAGATGTATGTTGTAACTTTTTCCGAGAATATTTGCACATATTTCTTGTATTCAAAAATGTCAATCTCATAGATCCTATACCCAAGTTGTCCCCTAATCCAATCCTTGTTTCACACAGCTTCTCAGGTTAATTTACCATCCGTGCATAATTCTATATACATATACATATGATGTGTATGGAAGTCCTCCGAGATAGCCCCTACCTGTCTGGAAGCTATGGGCCATTTCGCTACAAATCGACAGTGTGTCCATGTGCTCTGTTGCTGATCTGCAGGGTGCTGGGTGCATGAGCTGATTTCATGACAAGTACAGTAGAACACATTTCAGTCAACGTAGGCAAGGAAACCAACTGTTGCCGGGAAGTATGTGTGGCAATTGTTCTGCCTTTCACTTCATTTGGTGGTACATTAAAGGCGCTTATTGTATGGATATTCCACCGTCCATGCGGGAAAAACAGACATGCGGCAAATTACAACTGTTCGGGCCTCTTGGTCACGAAAAGGGAGCTGAGGGATCCTGAGTCTCTAGCCAGAATTCGATCCTGTATCTCACAGAATTCCTTCACATCTTCTCCCCACAGCCTAAATAGGGGACAACAGCAATAACCAGTCAGTCAAGCCTGCCACATACTGAAACATGATGTCTGCACGGGGAAGGAACCAAGGTGGGCAAAAAATTGCATACCAGCACTCAAGCCCTATAGCATTAGCACCGGCCTTGTCTGCAGTTTCATCATCCCCTACATGTACTGCCTTGCTGGCTTCCACACCAATTTGATCTGCCAAAGGTGAATAGGAAAAATTTAATTTGATTATAAGCAGATTATGTGCTCAACAACGGAAGCTTCTCATTTGTGTGTGTGACTGAAATTATTACTGTCAGCACTGCAGCGTATCCAGAATTATACTCCCTCCGTTCCTTTATATAAGGTGTATAGTTTTCTCGAACGAATATTAACGCACATGCTAAAACGACAAATGTCATTGCTTTTAGACGTTATTACTCCTAGATGGTCGACGCAGGACTAGAGTAAAAATAGGGAAATCTTGGAACCCTCTCTCCTAATTAGACTGACTCCTAATTTAGCATAGCAAACCCCACAATCCCACAACAAACCTTATATTCCGGAATTTTTCATAGATAACTATACACCAATATGAAGGAACAGAGGGAGTATCTATTATCCTCCAAATATAAATTTAGCTCGAACAAATTAAACTCTACAATACCTAATGCTATTTTGAAGATCTCTGGAGCAGGTTTCTCGTATCCAACCTCTGATGACACCACAATGGCATCAAACCTGGACAGCTCAAGATCTGTTAGCGCATATCCATTGCTAACAGAATAATACAAGAACTATATATACTGAAAAACCAATCAGATCGAAGCAAGATCAGGTGTTTAGACAGCACATTTAGTTAGCACTTACACATCTGAGACATTGAGGTCCTTGAGCAATTTCCTTAGCCGTGTGTCAAAGTTAGATACAACAGCAAGCTTAACTGAAATCGAGACACCATTAACATGAGCCATTTGTACAGAAAAAAATGTCATGCAAGAGTCTGAATGGGGGAAGTTAAAATCAGCTTGAACTAAACTACCGGAGAAATGAATATCATAAACTGAACAAGGAGGATGATACATGGAATGTATGACCTCCGGAATCTTTTAAATCATGCAGTGTTCTGTAAGCTCCATCAGGCAGACGCCATGCGTCTCCATGTGCGTAGTGCTAACAGATAAGAATATTTAATCTATTAGTGACATAACACTAGCATAAGAGGAAACAAAAACAAGCCATTGATTATTGAACACAAGACAGAGAACACGGCTGTACCTGATACACTTCTTCGAAATAATCATTGTCGTTGCAGCCGGTTGCTTCCGCTACGACTATCCTCCAGAATGGCCGCCCATCGCCCTGAGATGAATAGTTAGTCCAGTTCAGTTATATCATTCCCTTCATGACAATCACAGCACAATTCCACAGTGTACATGCAGCATTGCTATTTTCTGATGCAGTTCTTGTCTGTCCATGGCCGTATCGTTACCTGGTACCTGAGCGTCTTTGGCCATGGCGCCGAGAAGGCCCGCTTGAACCCCTCCTTGATGTTCTTTACCGGCATCGTCACACCTGGAAGACGATTAACGAACGACGAACAGCATAAGCCGAGTGTTCGATAAAATGGCTACATGTGAAAAGGAATCCGTTATCTTGCGAGATGCCCCAACCGTATGGACGGCCGAGGGCGGCGTACGTCTCGGCGACCGGCCGCGCCAGCTGCAGCAGCGTGCCACCGGCGTCGAGCAGCAGCCCGCCGTACGCCGGCGAGCGCCCATCGCCCCCGCCCCCCGCGGCCGCGCAGACACGCCGCGCGCCGGAGGAGCGGAAGGACCGTCGGAGGGCGGCCGCCGGACGCCGCCCGAGGAGCAGGGGGCAGCGCGCCGCCGCGGCGGGCATCTCGAGAAGCTCTCGCCGGCGAGACGGAGACAAGGGAGGAGGGAGCAGTCGGCCGAAATGCGCGTCGCGAATCTCAAAGCACGGAGAGCAAAGGTTGGGATCCAGGGGTACTTTGGTCAGACCGAAAAACCGGACAGAGACGCTGGCTGGAGACGAGAGGGGAAAGAAAGAGATGGAGTAAAAAAACAAACCAAACCCTAAACCCCTCCTCCTCGCCGGCGCCGCCGTTTCGCTCCGCCGCTGCGTCCAGGGTGAGTTCCTCCTTCCTCCCTCTCCGCCTCCTGGATTCCTCTTATGTTTCCCTATTATTATCAATTCTTGTTGTTGACCGGAGTGCAATGGATTTTGACGAAAAATATGTTCTTTGCTGTTGCAGTTTTGTCAGCCAGATTGGTTGAGCTGGACGAGCTAGCTAGCATCGGCGGAAAATGTCGTCCAACTGGCGGTCGCTGCAGCACCGGCATCGCTACACCTACACCTCCGTCGTGGTCCCCAGGCACTACCTGGAGGCGCTGGCGCTTGTGCCGGCCGAGGTCTCCTCCTCCAGCTTCTTCGCCCAGCTGAACAATCTGATATCCCTGACCTCGACCTACGCGCAAGTCGTGGTGGTCAAGGACTTCGCCGCGGCGTTTGTGCAGTTCCTTTCCGGTCCAGCGGTTTCTGACGCCGCCGTGCTCGTTGCCGCGAAGCTGTATTTGGAGATCCTCTTCTTCGAGAACTCCCTTCCGCTCCATCGCACGCTGATATCCGTGCTCGCTAAGTGCAAGAAGTCCTCCGCGGTCATCAGCGGGTGCTTTACTCTGCTCTGCGAGGAGTATGGTGGCTCCGGTGTCAAGGCGAAGAAGAGATTCTTGGTGTCTCGAGCGGCGTTGTCACTGATCGGGTACCCGAAATTGGGGTTCTTGGATGAGGCAGTTGAGAAGGGTGTGGAGACCATGGCGTTGGATGTGGTTGCCGGGCTTGATGGAGTGATTAGAGACATAGATGATGGATCCCGGCCGTCTCCGGTTGTGATGGAGCAGTGCCAAGAGGCCATGTCTTGCATGTACTACTTGCTGCAGCGTTACCCTTCTAAGTTCACCGGACTCGACAAGGCATCGTGTGTCTTCAAGAGAGCTGTCAGGACAATATTGATTGTTCTAAGGTCACCTGCTTTTTCGAGGGATTGTCTGGTGGCCTCTGGAGTAGGCTTCTGTGCTGCGATTCAGGTTTTCATGAGCCCCGAGGAGATTTCATGGTTTATTTCTCAAGGTCTCTTTGGCATATTTCCTCCTGATCATGAAGATGCAAAAGATCTAGCCGCACATGATGCGCTTTCTGATTTTGATCTGAGTCAAGAAATTGGAGATCTCTCGGTTCTAAGTAGACTATGTTTGCTGAGGGGGATTATGACGGCTATTCCGAGGAAAGCGCTCACCGTGCGTCAGCTTCATCCGAATGGATCTTTGTGGACTGTATTGTATGATGGGATTTTACCTGAGCTCTGCAAGCACTGTGAGAACCCGGTTGATAGGCACTTCAATTTCCATGCTCTTACAGTGACTCAAATATGTTTGCAGCAGATAAAAACTTCTGTTACGGCTGATTTCGCTGATTTCTCTGGTGACTATAAGCCTTTCTCAAGGGATATTATCAACCGTCTATTAAAAATCGTATGGAGTAACCTGGAAGATCCTTTGAGTCAGACAGTAAAGCAGGTGCATCTCATCTTTGATCTCCTACTAGACATTGAATCATGTCTTTCATCACAAGACCAAAACAACAGACTGGTTCTGTGCAACATTGCAAATGATTTACTCCGCCTAGGCCCACGATGCAAAGGTAGATATATACCTTTAGCTTCTTTGACGAGGCGATTGGGTGCCAAATCTCTTCTAAGCTTGAAATCAAACCTTCTTTTGGAAACAGCTTATGCTTACATAGATGATGATGTTTGTTGTGCTTCAACATCATTTTTAAAATGCTTCCTTGAGAATTTAAGAGATGAATGCTGGAATAGTGACGGTGTTGAGCAAGGATATGATGCCTTTAGAGCTTTGTGCTTGCCTCCTCTGATGCGGGGATTAGTATCTGGAAGTTCAAAGCTACGATCTAACTTAAATACTTATGTGGTACCGGTTGTCATTGAAGTTGATCCAGACAGTATATTTGCAATGCTTGGATTCATCTCTGTTGGTCCAAGTGCAAAGGCAAGTAAGCTGGATATTCCTTTGAAGAATGACCAGTGTATAGCTGCACTGGTTTCACTGCTAAAGGTCTCTCGAAATCTCGCACTTGTGGAAGGGGACATTCATTTGGATTCTAGTGAATTGCCTCAGCAGGGGGGTAATAAGGGGGCTGTAGTCATATCTGTTAGAGGGATTGCTGTTACAGTGCCTGTTAATTGGTTTGTTTTGGCACTGACACACAGTGATGAAACTCTCCGTATAGATGCTGCTGAATCTCTCTTCCTAAATCCCAAGACATCAAGTCTTCCATCCTCCTTGGAACTGAGCTTGCTTAAAGAGGCAGTCCCATTGAATATGCGTTGCAGCTCAACAGCATTTCAAATGAAATGGACAAGTTTATTTAGAAAGTTTTTTGCGAGGGTGCGGACAGCACTGGACAGACAGCTAAAGCAGGGGTCATGGCATCCATCTCCAACCTCTATTGTAAAAGAAGCTAATCCTGTTGATACCATCGTGGACACAGCTGTACAGAGGGCGGACGATCTCTTCCAGTTCATGAAGTGGTTGGGCTCCTTTCTGTTCAATTCTTGTTACCCCTCTGGCCCTTATGAAAGGAAAACTATTGCAATGGAGCTTATTCTTATACTGCTGGATGTATGGCCTATCTGTCGCTCTGAAGGGAAGACAGATCTTTATCCTTATAATGACAGCATAACAATGCCAGATTCAACAATTTCATTTGTAGGGTCTATAATTGATAGCTGGGACAGGCTAAGGGAGAATTCTTTTCGCATTCTGTTGAAGTTTCCAACACCACTTCCTGGAATTTCCCTGAGTACCTCCATAAATGATATTATCAGATGGGCAAAAGAACTCGTGCTAAGCCCGCGTGTCCGGGAAAGTGACGCTGGTGCATTAACCTTCCGACTTATATTTCGGAAGTATGTTCTGGAGCTTGGATGTATTCTTGTGTTTTCTGAAGAAAATGATTGCCTTCAGTGTTACACGGAATCTGCAGATGGAGCTACAGAAGTAATTACCAGTCAAAACCCAGTTGCGCAGTATATTTCAGGACTCACTCAGTGGCTATGTACTGTTGTTGAAAAGGGTGAGAGGGATCTCTCTGAAGCATGTAAGAAAAGCTTTGTTCATGGAGTTCTTCTTACCTTGCGCTACACATTTGATGAGCTGCATTGGAACTCTGCAGTAATCCAATCGTGTGTTTCTGAAATGAGGTGTTTGGTAGGAAAGCTTCTTGAACTCATAATGCGTATAACGTCGCTAGCCCTGTGGGTGGTTTCGTCTGATGCATGGTATATGCCTTATGATATGGATGACATGATTGATGATGTTTCTTTTCTCTCTGATGTAATTGATGAGCATCAACCTGATACTGCTTCAGCAGCAGCAGAGAAACATGACAAATCAGGGAATAGTGGTAAACCGGCTGATAACGTTATTATGGTTGGTTGCTGGCTTGCTATGAAGGAGGTAATGGATTGGTTTCTTATTACATTTACCTAACTTTCAGAAAGTTTGTTTTCCAATTAAGCAATTGCCCAAAATGTGTTGATTTAATGAAATAACTTCCTGGTCAGTAGTTTTTTCTCTAGAAAATATGTGTTTGTCCACTGGAATGTTATGTTTATGTAAGGTTTCTCTTCATGTTTTAGGACATAAAGTTTATAACTTTACTAGATTGAGAAAAACTTATTGTTTTGGGGAAACTGCATATTTTGTATCCCAGAGACTTAATCATATCATTGTTCCAAACTTCCAATGCAATTATCTGTATATTATTTTTAAATGTTCTTTCTATGGCTTAATCTTTCCATTTTTTTTATTTCAGGTTAGCCTTCTTTTTGGAACTATCGTCAGGAAAATTCCATTGCCTGTCTCTTATCATTCAAATTCATCTCAGACTGAGGAAACAAGCATGTCTGGGGAGATTCTTGATGTGGAACAGTTAGAGATGATGGGTAACCATTTTTTGCAAGTTCTTCTCAAAATGAAGCATAATGGTGCAATTGATAAGACAAGGGCTGGACTAACTGCGCTCTGCAACCGTCTTCTTTGCTCAAATGATCCAAGGTAGGTTTCGTTGCTAATTTAGCCTGGCTACTGAATCTGGCTGGAAACCAAAGGAAACATTTTTTATGCGCATACAACTTGGTGTTTTAGTTGATAATGTATGTATTAGTAATTGAGAAATGGGTGAAATTTTGTTTCTTGAGGTTGTGAAATATCATATCACACAACACCATCCTCCAACTTGTTTATCAGTTGCATCCTTGTGGCTGTAGAATCATATCTCACATGAATAAATTGAGTCGTACAGTGACTTTCATCCTTGTGACAGTACAATCATATATGCTGTAACTGTCGACACCAGTAAATTTGTGACGTTCTGAAGGGTTAAATTCAGAACTGTGCAATTTCTCACGTTCTTGTCATCAGGGTCTGAACAGCATAAGTACTTGTGATTCTTTTTTTTGAAATCTGATTCTGTATTTACTTGTATGTAGAGTTAAAATTTTCAGTTAAACCAGATTCTACTGTTTACAGTTGTGTATCATGTGCAGTAGGAACTTTTGATAGTTTATGTTATAGTTTGATCATATTTAATTATTTCTTTGCTCACAGGCTATGCAAAATGACGGATTCGTGGATGGTGTTACTGATGGATAGGGCAGTAGCTGAAGGGCAAACTGTGGATGATTTGCTAAGAAGGAGTGCAGGAATCCCTGCTTCTTTTATGGCCCTGTTCCTGGCAGAACCAGAAGGAACACCAAAGAAGCTACTTCCAAGGGCATTAAAATGGCTGATTGAATTTGCTAAAACATCTTTAGCTAATTTCCAGAAAGATTGCAACCAGAAGTCTGAAGCAATGAAAGATGATAATGTAGTTTCATCTGGGTCACAATCAGGAACTACCACAAGTGTTCATTCAAATGGAAATTTGTCTAAAAGCCGAGATGAGGGTGTTGTTCCTACAGTGCATGCATTCAATGTGCTTAGAGCTGCTTTTAATGATGCGAATTTAGCAGCTGACACTTCTGGTTTCTGTGCTGAGGCAACAATAGTTGCAATACACGCATTTTCATCTCCTTACTGGGAAGTGCGTAACGCAGCTTGTCTTGCATATACTTCGCTAGTTCGCCGCATGGTTGGGTTTCTGAACGTGCAGAAACGCGAATCAGCACGGCGGTCAATAACTGGCCTTGAGTTCTTCCACAGGTTAGTTCATCACATTTATATACATAGTTGGCAGTCTGGTAATGTTGGTCTTGTGATCTTATATTGCCTTACGGTTCTTACACATTAATATCATGAGGAAAATAGCAGTTATTTTGTTTGGATATTCAAATCGATACCCAAGAGCATATGCTCGTAGGATGAAACAAGTTCTTAATATCAAAAGGGTGTGCTTTTTTTTTACAGAATGTCCATTCATGTTCTATGTGTACATGTTAAATTTGATGGAGAAAGATAAAAAACTCTTTGTAGCCTATATAAAAATATAAATTTATGTTTCCAGAATTGCAGTTCCAGAGCACCCATCTTTGTTCTTTCGCCGAATGCACAATATATGTCCTTCATGAACTTTCCACGCAGAAGAAAGACATGGACATATTTGTTGTATAAAAATCTGATTATTTTGATTTTTTAAACCTTTTAAACGATTTTACTGCTCGTACAGGAGCTTGTGCTCCTGGGAGTTCCCAGTATAGATTTAATAATCCATTTTTATTTTCTCTTTCAGTTCAGAACTTTGGTGCTGTTTATATATGATAATGAGCAGAACTGCTTTCGAAAAATATTGGTTTTTATTCCATTTCTAGATTAGGAATGTTATTACTTCTTCTGTCAACCTCTTTTTTTTTTCTTTTTGTTATGGTGAAACATTATATCCAATATTTTCCCAAACTTACATTCAGTTGGTGCAATCAACTGTCTTATTTACTGACTTGTGCTTGTTGTATTATGTAGGTACCCAGCACTTCATCCTTTCCTTTCTAGTGAACTGAAAGTTGCAACGGAACTGCTATCTGATGGGGTTTCCCGCAATTTAGAGTCACATATTGCAAAAGCCATACACCCCAGCTTGTGCCCTATTCTTATTCTTTTATCAAGGCTTAAGCCGTCACCTATAAGCTGTGGAACTGAGGATCCTTTAGATCCTTTTTTGCTTTTACCTTTTATCCAAAAATGTGCTACCCAGAGTAACTATCGAGTTCGTGTCCTTGCATCAAGGGCCCTGATTGGTTTGGTATCTAATGAGAGACTGCAGTATGTTGTTATTGATATACTGGATCATTTACCTTGCGGAAGTCGTGAAGTGGCAGCTCACAGTTCTCAGTGTTCTGATCCTCCTGTATCAGCTAATATGGAAAATGGGAAACCTTGGCCCGCGAAGTTTTCATTCAATTCAATTCATGGCCTTTTGCTGCAGCTGTGTTCTCTTCTCGATAACAACTTTAAAGGTCTGACAGACAGTAATAAGAAGGATCAGATTCTTGGCCATCTAATTGAGGTTCTCTCAAAGTGCTCTTGGCTTGGTTGCCGTAAATTATGCAGATGCCCTGTTGTGAGTACATCGTACTTGTTGGTTTTAGATCAGATGCTTGATGTTGCGAGAACAGGGAAAAGCAAGCATACCGATGTCATCCGGTCACTGCTGTTACAGTTGAGTTCCCGGTGCCTGAACAATGCAACATCAACCCACTATGCATTCCATGATCCTACCCAGATTGAACTTCAACAGCAAGCAGCTGCATCATATTTCAGCTGTGTTGGCATTCCCAAAGGGCATGATGAAACTGCCAAGGAAGATGTTCGATTGCAAATACTTGATCAATCGACTTCAAGCATGTCAGAGATGCCTTGTGAGGTCTCCCTCCCTGAGCTGCACAAGGAGATTATGTCTTGCCTTGCTGATCCTATATATGATGTCAGAATTACAGTGCTGAAGAGGATTCTGCAGCTTGTGAAGTCAATCAGATATGGTGATACTAACAACATTTTGCACCAATGGGCAAGGGCTAATCTGCACTCGGTAATAATGGAACGGTTATTTTTGGAAGAACACCCCAAATGCCTTTATTATAGTCTAAAGATCATATTTTCATGGAATATGGAATGCCAGTTCAATAATGGAGAAGATTCTAATACATTTTTATCCATCTGGGAAAGATTAGTTCATTTGAACAGCACTGTGTCACATGCAAAAACCAGTGAAATAATTCTATGTTGCATGGGTATGTGCATGAAGCAGTTTGCTAAATTGCTCAGGAATGGTGTGTTACTGGAAGGTCTTCAAACGAGTGAGCTCTCTACTTCCTCTGTCAGTATCAACGAAGGGAATAGATTGCCCGCAGCCCTTATCAGCACAAACTTTTTTGTCAGTCTTGTAAAGAACCTAAGTGCTCCTTCTGAAACTGTGAATTCTCGAAGGGCTGCAGCTGAAGCAATAATTGCTTCGGGTCTTCTTGAGGAGGCAAATTTTGTCAAAGCACGTGTGTCGAACGCATACCTTCCTTCAGACCATGATGAATGCCATCTTGAGGAGATATGCTTGGAAGCTAGCGTGGGTGAATTCGCGAGTCTTTATGCATGCAAGATACTTGACTTATGGTTCATATGCATCCAGTTACTGGAGGATGAGGATGTCCATCTTAGGCAGAAACTTTCCAAGAATGTTCAGAAGATAATCGCAAATGGATTGGCTAATAACTTATGTGATGATTCCGCGCCACTGCAAGTGGATAGAGTGATTGAGCTGAGCTTTGAATTTGTAACCAATTTGTTTGGCCATTGGCTGAAATACATTGAGTACTTGTTAAGGATGGTTTTGGACACCGCTAACACTTTGGACTCAGATGGAGACTTAGTCCGTCAGATATTCGATAAAGAAATCGATAACCACCATGAGGAGAAGCTGTTGATATGTCAAATCTCCTGCTTAAATATTCAGAAGCTTCTGCGGTCCGAGTATGAGCCGGCAACAGAAGGGACAATTGAATTGTTTGTGCAGAACTGGAGGGAGAGCTTCTTGCACCAGCTCACATCACTGACAAGCGGCTATCTTGAAAAGGAGGGGAAGACAGATTGGATTGGCGGCATCGGCAACCACAAGGATGTGTTCACATCAGTATACGCAAATCTGCTCGGCCTGTACGCACTCACTCAATCAAGGTCATTGGAACAACCCGGAGACAGGCATAAATCATATTTGCAAGAATTTTCAGATCTTGAGGGCTTCATCACACCATTCCTAAAGAATCCTTTGATCTCTAACCTCTATTTGCTGGTGAAGGGATCACATGGGGTGCTTGGATCCCCACATAAGCCAGAGGACCAAGTGGGAGGTTCTGCCTCAGAAAGTTTTGATCCGTATTTTCTCCTCAGATAAATTTTGTCATGCACAAGTGATTCTTTACAGATAGCTATTACTCTGTTGTTGTAGACCTAATTACCATTTTGGTATATCCAATTAGCACTTGTGAGCTCTATTTCTACAGCTAAGTTTTGCAGCAACTGTCATACTATGTTTTACAAATGAATGAATTAGTTGCAGAGTTTTGTGGTTTTTGAACGATACTAGACCTGAGAGCTTACCTTTTTTTCCCTCAACAATACATTGCAATGTATGCTTTTTTTATGTGCTCTTGATCAGAAATGCGTGTTGATCTCTGCTATGATCACTGCATATTCGAGGACCTTGGATATGCAAAGTTCCTTCCCATGACAGTATGGATTCATCATTGTTATTTTCATGTGCTTTTGATCAGAAAATGTGTGTTGATCTCTGGTATGGATCACTGCATATTTTGAGGAACTTGGATATGCAAAGTTCCTTCCCGTGACAGTATATTGCTAACAATGATGGTCTAAAGAAAAAAAATAGATGGGAAGAGGACCAAGAAGTTACTAGGGAACAGAGTTTCTTTTTTTTGTAAGAATAATCAAGCAATCAAACCTAGGATGCCACTTTTAGCGTCTTCTGCTCGTCAGTTCAAGTTCGGAATTATTGTGAATTGATTCAAGTTTAGAGACCTCGATGACCGTTCTACAAGTTGGTGTACCTAAATGAACCCACCAGCCAATTTTTTTTTTGGACAATCAATACCACATATATTTATAAGAATAAGAGTAAATAGTACATGGTAGAAATACATAAGCTTCTCCAGCAATTACAAAATAAAGTCTAAAAAACGAGCAAATCTTCGAGTTCTTCAAACTCTTTCTTCTTCCATAATATAATCTTGTATTTTTCAGAAGGCAGGCGGATAAAACCGAACTATAAACCTGTAAATACCAACGAAGGTTCTTTCATAATTTTCACACGCGCAGCCATTGAAGTAGTCAATCAACATCGGCAAGAGTACCAATACCAGCATGTCAGGGCAAAATAACCGAACAACTTGATAGACGTCGCTGGAGAGTCGAGAGTACGAATCACCATTGTCGAGGACGTATCAGACGGGAAAATTATTGCGAGGATAATACTCCTCGCGGCGACCATGAGAAAAGATCCAAGATCGATCGAAGCAAGATCCGATGAACCATACCTAGAGAACTTTAATCTTCCAACACTGCCATTGACGCCGGGACAAAGATCTCGTCGTCAAAGAAAGAACCGAAGATCAATTATTATAGACGATGTCATCTCAATTGGCATAGAGACCAACAGAAGATGGCTACCAAACCTAACTTAATCTACTAGAAAATACTACTTTTCTTGAAACCTCCACACATAGATTAGGGTTCTCACCAGCCAAGTTAATATAACAATAGTATAGAACTCGTTTTTGAGCTGAAAACTGTAGGGAGGCCCCAACAGATTTTTTTATTGAAATAGAAAAATATGTACTAGGAGAAAAAGAAGAAGGAATATACAGAAGAGGGAAAAACAGAGTACGAGGAGAAAAAGAAGAGGGAATATACAGAAGAGGGAGTAACAATTGTATAGAACTAGTTAAGTCATATATGTGAAATTTCCATCATATCACATTCTCTGAGACTCCTGCATTTCTATAAAACAATTGAATCATATATTCAAAAAAATTGTATGCAACAGATATTCGTTTATGATACACTCGGTGTGCTTACTACCCTAGGATACAAGCACTCAGCTGGGGCAAGTACAAACACGACCCTTTCCTATGGCACATAGGCTTCATGTAATGGCCATCAGCACCAACTTGTCCACATGAAACATGATCTTCGCTCAATCATGGCGAGCTCCAGAGTTGAAAGGATGTTGCCATGAGACCTGCCTTCTAAAATTTGGGCCTGGTGTTTTGCTTTTGCACCGGCCTGCTCAAACCACCAGTTGGTTTGGTGATGGTTATTGTTGAATTGGGTCGATGAATTGTCGTCGACCTCAATGGCTGTCCATTAGGAGAGGTCATCCTTGATGACTGGGACGACCTGTAAATTCGGAGCTAGGGTTACTAGTATGACAGGAGAGGTAAAACTGCAAGGAATTTCAGGAACAATTTTTTTTCTGGCACAGTTGTGTTACATGGCAGCAAATTGCAGAGGAACAAACCTTGCAACAGTATTCCTTTGGATAGTAGCTTGCATTTTTGCCCGACTGTTACACAGAATTAACGTATTAAAACATATTCTGAGAAGTAGAAATTTCATTTCTGATCATCATTCCAAGAGTGATAGTTACCTGTCAACCTCCATCCTTGCCTTTTTCAAGATAGGGCTCTTGTAACTGGAGTTAGATAGGCTGCTGGATCCACTTCCTGTCAAGATTTGGGTCTTATCAAATACTGCGAAGCATAACATACTGCTGGACAGAATCAATGAGAAACGGAGACGGGAAATCACCTCCAAACCAACATCTTTTGCTGCTCGGTGGCACCTTTGTACAAATTTTGATCTGTTTGCTTTGTTTCTCTGGACAGAAAGAAGAGGAGAAATTTATATTAGCACATGAGCCATATTTTTGTGAAATAACTAGGTCTTACATTTCTATCCTAATAATAAGTTATCTAATCTCACACCTACTGGGAGTAGGAAAAGTGTATTAGTTGGATCTCAGGGTTAGTGTTCAAAAGGGGTATGAAATCCAGATTTTTCTCAAGTTTGAGCCTTTGTGAAGTTGGCAACTCGAAATTAATATGGTGGACTGCTCTACAATGAGATAATGCAACCCACACAAAGTATGTTACGTTAACTCATACTCCATGTCATCATGTGCAATTTGAATGGCACCAATGTTGTCATAAAGAAGGTGTAAGAGCATCACATAGGATTCCATACCAGCCAACAACTAGCAAAATCAGCCAAGCCTGAGGTACTGGTAGCAACTAGCAAGAGTCTGAAGGTGAGCCTTAGCCCTTAGCACTAGAAATACTAGAGAGTACACACAGCCCGAAGATACACAAGGGCAAGAAAACATGTCTGCAAAACTAGCTTAGGTAACAGATGCAGTTACAGAATTGGTAAGTGGTGTGGCACTCAACCGGAGAATGCTAGGTGCCATTCAAGCAGTGTTAAATTTATACAGCTTGCAGGTAATACATCTGTAAAGCCTGAAGGTCCTATAGTAAATTGGCTATTAACGTAAAAAATTATGCTTTGAAAACATGCAAATTTTCGACTTAATGTTAAAATCTACTTACCAGCCTTCTGTGCCTGATATTTCTTCCTGAGCCTGTCACCCATAATTTCTTCAACTTCTTTCTGCTTTTCTGTTTTTGCCTGCAGAAGTATAAGAACCAACCGTTCAGGAATGAAGGGCAATATAATTAAAATGAATCAGACCACAAGAACAAAAAAGAAGCAGACAATTATTTTACCTTGAAGAGATCCTTCCATTTGTAACGTGCTCCGGTCTCCTTCATTTTGTTGACAACGACGTTCAGATTATCCTCGCCAAACTGGTGCTGGTAGAATCTCTTCCACAGCACATTGGTAACAGGGCTAATGTCCATCTGCCAGATCAAACAATAAGGATCACAACCGCAACTCAGCCTCCAAGAGAAAACGAGTCAGGTCCAGCAGGAGCACCTCGGTACGACTCTCGATGTGGGTCAGCTGCTCCAGGGTGCAGTGGGGCAGGATTCTCTTGAGCAGCTGCATCTCCACGCCGTCCATGCTGTCGACGTACCGGAGGTTGTCGATGACGTTCCGGACGCATAGCTCCAGCAGACTCAGAGGTTTCCTCCCAGATTCCATCTGCTTCTCTGTCTGAAAAAAGGAAAAAGAGAGCAGCTTGTCAGGCGGCATCACCAAACACAACAGGTTGCATATCGAAATCCACTTTCGTCGGGAAAGAATCTATGTCTCTACAAGCCGTACTGACTGATATGATGAGCCTTGCAGTGAAACTCGTCCGGTTAATCCATAAATTTCGATGACGAGACGCCTAGCCACTCCGTGAAATTACAGATTTACGAATTGCTCGAGCAGAGGGGGCGATTTGGCCTACGACTGAAAGGTAGGATCACGTAAACCTACGAACTGAAGGAAGAACGGAACGGAAATGTTGTCCTGGCGGCGAAGGAGGGAATCTAAGGAGAGATTCGCCAAATCAAGGGGCGACAACAGCTTTTCTTGGAAGAATTGCCCACGTGGTATTTATGGAACGGGGAGACGAGCTCACCAGGGGAAGATGGGCTTCGGTCGCCGGAAAATTGGGCGGCGAGGAGACGCCGGCGGTGTCCTCGCCCCTGTTCGGGCGCCGCTGCTCGCGCTTGGCTTCGATCGAGGCAAACAGGGGAAAGACTATCGGATCCAATAGTATAGTAGGAGAGAAAGAAAGAGAAATAAGGAAAAAAAAAAAACGCGTCCGCTGTGGAGTTGGAGACGGACAGGGCTGCCTCCGGATATAGGTCCGAAACCGTTGGTAAGATGCCACGTGTCCGACCTCACCACCGTCCGTTCTTTCAGCTCGTTCTCAACTATAATCTTGGCCATCCAGTCCAGATCCAGCGATGGATGGAGAATATCATCTTCCAATCTTTTCTCTTTGTTATTTGGTAGATGGGTGTGAGCTTTTAGTTTCTTCTCTTTGTTCATACATGGTATTTTCTTTGTTGAATTGTGAGACCGAGCGTGGATGGAGGGGTAAGCCACACGATATTGAGGGCTGCCCTCCCGGGTTCGACTCATCGCACTCGTATTATTGGTGACTCCCTCTTCATCCAGCAAAAGATATCGCTGGGTTCCTCCCCCTCAAGTCCTGATTTCTCAAAATTACGGATATAAAAAACTCAAGTTGAAACATGCATATATAACATGATTAACTTGCATATAGAAGCTATGATCAAAATTTTGTTAGATGGAGCTTAACCAAAATGGAAACATGTTATCTTGCTTTCCATTCTTTGATGGGTGAAGAACATAAGTGTATGAATTTTGGGCATCTAGATTGCAGGCAACTTAGATTTAACTAAATCCCAGTCACGTGACGTTGTCCAAATCTTAGTTGTATCTCATTTGCAACTCATGTGCAACTCATAGAAAGCACGAACCGCGAAGAAAATTCCAAAGTTTGTGAGTAGGAGGAGAGATAAATGACAATGTGTAAGAAAAAACAAGGATTCCACAACCCTAAACCCTAATGTAAAAGAAAATATGGTTTGACATACCTCTACTTCTTTGCCTTATGGATGGTGCCGCTCAAAATACTTGCTGAGTCTGATGTTAGGACCTACTTATACCGCCAGTTCCAAATTTTGTGTCTATTTACACATAAGTGACATTTTTTAAAACTGGTATTTCTATTAGAATCCAGATAGATTAGCAAGCACAACATAATCCATTTGTAATCGGATATAAATTGTTTATTTTGTTGTTGTCCCCGAACACACATGTGAGTCATGTGTCATAGTTAAATACTAGCACAAAGCTTGTGCTCCGCTACGGAGCAAACAACAACTAATATCTTACGGTTGTATCTAAGGGTATCGTCAGGTTAATATCTTTCATCTGTATCTTTTAGACGATCCCTTGCCCAAACAAACACCATGTTGGACACCACAGTTTTGCACTTCACCCATTTCGAAAAACTACATCTTTGTTGCATGCAACATGTATCATCAACTATGAAAGGATCGATAGGGCGACTAGAGGGGGGTGAATAGGCGCTAAACAATTTTTAGTCTTTTTCAATTTTAGGCTTGACACGAAGGTAAATTCTCTAGATGTGCAACTAGGTGAATTTTCCTATAGGTGACAAGCAAGCATACAATAGGTAGTAAATGTGATACAAGTAAAGGCACGAGATAACCGCAAAGAGGGGAGTCGGAGACATAAGGATATATTCTCGTAGTTCCTTCCTTTTGAGGGGAAGGACGTCTACATTGGAGGGCTGTGGCGACATGGAGTCCACCAATGCCACAAAGGCTCACCCTATTCTCCGGTGAGCAAGCCACAGAGTCTAGCTTACTTCCACTAAGCGGTGGTCTTGAAGGCTATGACCGAAACCTTTACATGGAGCTTGGGGCACACATCCACAACTGAATTGGAGGCTCCCAAGAATACCACGGAGGCTGACACACCACAAAGATAAGTTTATCAAACAACAACAACAACACCTAGGATTTCCAAAGAAACACTAGACACAAGTTCCCCAAGCAAATGGGAAGGGAAATGAAATTCCTTCTGTGAAGATGTAGATCGGGATCTCCTCCTTCGATTCTCTAAAGATCAAGGACTTTGGATGGTTGGAGGTGGAGATCTAGTGATTTGGGTGGCTCCAAATAGTGTCTTGTTCTTGAGCAGCTCGAGCAGCTTGAGGAGGAAGAAGGGGAGGGGTATTTATAGCCCCTCCTGAGTTCTAGCCGTTGCTGCGCCGGGGGCCCGGATTATCCGGCCAAAAGTGGGGCGGATTATCCGACCAGGCTGGATTATCTGGCCCTAGACTGAAAACTCCATCGAATAATTTGGCCCTATATCTGGTTGACGCCGCTTGAGGTCCTTAGTCAATTTCTCGGGGGGAGGGGGGGATTATCCGGCCCTGTACTGAATAGTCCGGCCAAATATCAGGCCCCCATCTGGGTAACGCCGACCGGTCCTTAGCCAAAATCTTAGGGGGCGGATAATCCGACCCAGATTCAAATAATCTGACCAGATGATCCGGCCCCCTTTCTGACTAATGCCGCGTTAGGTCCTTAGTCATTTTCTTGGGGGGGGGGGGGGGGATAATCCAGCCCGGATGCAAATAATCCGGCCAAATATCCGCCCCCTATCTAGGTGACGCCAACCTGATGATCTTCTTCATCCTTCTTTTTTGGTGATGATGTTGCATTGGCTTCGAACTAAAATATCTGCAACACTTCAAAACAAGATTAAATCCCTAATGTTGTTATCTAACACACAAAACAATAGGGGTACGGAAAATGTTCTTTCAATCTAACGATGTTGCCTGCTAGCTCTCTATCTCCAACCAACATCATGTCATCTTTGGAGAACCGACAGTGATGAGGATTGGATGAGGATCACATATCAAGGTGCGTCTCTCGGGGTGGCGCCTTGGTGGTGAAGGATCAGAACCAAGTCGAGATTGCGTGTTCATGGGTTACGGGTTATTTCCTAAATAACTGAGGGGTTAAACTACAAATGTGATGACAAACGATGCAAATGGGACTTCAGGTTGATTTTTTAAAAAACCAAGGGCTAATGAGAAAATCCATGGGTTAATGAAAAAGTGGTGACATACCAATAACATCACCACATATTTCAATTTAATTGAAAAAGAAGATAGAAAATTTAATTACATAGGTTAACTTTCCATTAAGATTGTAATTGGCACATACTCCTTCCATCTCAAAATGTAAGGCGCCCTTAATTTTTGCTGGTCAGCGACTTACAACTTTGACTACAATTTACTCTTACAATATGTCCACAATATTAGTATAAAAATATATAAAATTCAAGAATTTTGCGAGACAGAATCCAAGGATATAGTTGGATATAAATTATACATTCCAAATCCATATAACTTAGTATATAGTAGTGGTCAAAGTTATGTAGCAAAGACCATTATAAAAATAGTGTGCCTTACATTTTCGGACAGAGGGAGTAGTTGCTTCCAATGTATTGTACACCCTGAGTATTCATAAATTTCTCAAATTCAAATTCCATAAGTAGAAAAATAGTTCCGAACTAAGCTATTACATGATCAACAATTCCATCAAGTGCTGCCATGAACGATGACAAACATTATTTACACACAATTCCTACACCACGGCTAGTTCTGGTCATTTGGAGAGACGAGACATACGGGGTTAAGCTAATTTGACACACACACAATCAATTACTAGCTATACGCCAAAGTGTTTCCTCGAAAAGGAATGAAAAAACCTTTCCATGCTAACCCTCGAGACTGAACTTGAAAATTTGCCCGCTAGCCGGCCGGGCAAACCTTCCTGACGGTCCAGAGAATAACGCTCCATCTGGTCTTCTTCTCCTTCTTATCCTTGGCCACCTGATCTCTGCCTTTCTTCCCTCTATGCTGCAGCTGGCCTTTCAGAGCAACGGTTGCTGCTGCTTCGTACACCATTGTTCTTCCGTTGGAGATGCTACGCTTATTGATTTAGCTCTGATCTGGGAGAGACTCGAGAGTGTGCCTCGAGCTAGTGTTGAGGCTGACTCCACTCAACCAAGTGGTGAAGTATTTGTAGTAGCTGATGGTGCAGACTGCAGAGAAGGATGGCTTGGCAGTCACGGATGCCTGAATTCTCGAGTCAAAGGAAGAATCGGCTTGACGGCCAAGGAACCAGGGGGACGATGATGCCTGGAATCCCTGGGAATCTTGTCAATGTTTTGCACGTGTGCGAGTAGCAGTGCTTTGTATGCTCACGCATATAAACATCAGAGATCAGAAAGATGCTCTCCTGGTTCAGTATATGAAACTACGCGGTTTTTTATTCTCCTGATGAGGGTACGATTTTTAATTCTGAAAGAAGTCTAAATAACCCCCCTATCTTTCACATCTGGGACGGAGAACCCCCCTAAGTTCTGATCGGGGTAATTAACCCCCTAAGTACTATGCAATACCAGGTACTTAGCGGAAAAAAATTCTCTGGGACCGTGCCTCACTCCTTCCCTCCTGAGGCCCCTTCTCAGATGTTGACACCTCAGCTTGCTGCACCAATCTTAAAGCTGCTCTGTATCCCCTAACGCTGTACGCTTCTGTACACATATCGTACTTAGTACTAGTAGAAGAAAAGATAAATTATACGCTGTACAGCCGCACCCATATCGCGGAAGCGCCGCCCAGCCGAGCGTTCGACTCCTCGCCGCCGATTTCTTTTTCGAGAACCCGCAGGAGATCTGCGCGTCATTATATTAAGCTCGAAAAATTGGGGGGGTTACATGCCTTAAGATAGGCCAGTCCACGGTTAGACAAAAAGTCTTCTCACTCACCCTATATCTCCTAATCTCCCACCTCTCCGCCTACATTGCAACCACAAGGCCCACTCGTTTGCGATTTCGTTTACAATGTGGCGAGCAGCCTTGTGCGCGTTGTCGAAGACACGTGCATTGCGCTCAAGCCATAGGGATCGCAGCGTCAGCATGATGAAGGAGTTGGCCTTCTTGCTGTCGGCCCTGGATAGATGCCCTACCGCGCTCGGCCACCACTCAGGCAACGTGCTTTGCGTCGTCGGCGCGGTGATGTTGAAGCCCACCCGAAGACAAGAGGACGTCCAGACATCCTGCGCGAACGGGCACTGCAGCGAAAGGTGGTCAAGCGTCTCGCCGGCTGCCGCACAGAACATGCACAATGCGTGTGTTGGAAGGCCTCGGCGTGCAAGTCGATCAGCGGTCCAGCATCGGCGACGCAGTGCTAGCCAGGCATGAAATTGCACCTTGAAAGGGGCAAAGGAATGCCAGACTTGCGTCGCGCCCGGCAGTGACGTTCGGCCGTGGAAGAATGCCCGATATGCAGTCCTAGAAGAGAAGGAGCCATCAGCTGTCCACTTCCAGATGAACCGATCCTGGCCCTCGCCAACATCGATGCCTTGCACCGCGTTCCACAATCTGAAGAACTGCACAACGGCGTCCACAGACAGCTCGCCAACGATGTCCCTCACCCAAGCCGCGTTGGACAGGCCATGCTGGACGGATCTGCTCCGTCGAATCCCAGGCCGAACCAACTTGACCAGGGCTGGCGCGATCGCGTCAGGTGTCAGGCCTCTGATCCAGGCATCCTCCCAAAAGAGAAGCCGAGAGCCGTTCCCAATGATGATTCGGACGGAGGCGTGGAACACAGCAACGGCATCAGGAAGAACCTCGAAGGGGATTCCGGCCCAGGGTTTCAGCATGTCCGTCTTCTGGAACCAAAGCCAGCGCGCACGCAGCGCGGCGTTTAGCATCCTGAGATTGTGGAATCCCAGCCCACCAAGGTGCTTGGGCTCGCAGACCTTCTCCCAGGCAACGAGGCAGCACCCGCCGCGCGCATCCACCTTCCCCGCCCAGAGGAACCCGCGTCGCAGGCGGTCGACAGCTTGGATGAACCACGGGTCGACATCGAGCGCCATCAGGTGGTATATGACCGACGCGGTCATCACAGCCTGCACGTACGTGACCCTGCCATCCGTGGTGAGCAGCTTCGCCTTCCAGAAGGACAGCTTGCTGGCAAGCTTGTCGAGGACTAGCTGCAGGTCCGCCTTGCGCAGCTTCTTCAGGGACAGCGGGAGCCCAAGGTAAGTGCAAGGCAGCGAGCGAACAGGGCATTGGAAATTCGCTACCACGGCGTTGGTCGCGGCCTCGGTGCAACGAATAGGAGCAGCAGAGCTTTTGCTATAGTTGACGTGCAGGCCTGATGCACCACCGAAGCACTCGAGCAGCCCTCTGACAGTTGCAAGCTCCTGCGCGCATGGCCTGACGAAGACGACGACGTCATCAGCATAGAGAGACACACGGTGCTTCAGCCCGGCCGGGAGAGGGGGCAGCACACCGGCGAGCTCTGCGGCATGAAACATCGCTCCCAGAACATCCATCACAAGGACGAACAGCAAGGGGGACAGGGGATCTCCTTGCCTAAGCCCTCTCCCGTGCCTGAAGGTGCTGCCCGCAAAGCCATTGACGAGCACCTGTGTCGACGCGGAGCCCAGCAGCAGTGCAATCCACCTAATCCACCTGTGGCCAAACCCACGTTGCCGCAGGATGCTGAGCAGGAACGGCCAGCTGACGCTGTCGAACGTGCGGGCGACGTCCAGCTTGAGGAGAACCGAGGGTTCCTTCCTGCGGTGCAACAGGACAGCCGATTGGCGCACGAGGACGAAATTGTCCTGAATGCAGCGCCCTTTGATGAACGCGCTCTGGTTCCGCCCAACCAGCTCATGCATGCGTGGCGCGAGGCGCGTCGCGAGCAGCTTCGCCACAAGCTTGGCAAATGAGTGCACTAAGCTGATTGGCCTGAATTGACGCAGCTCAATTGCCCCTTCAACCTTCGGGAGCAGTGTCAAGTAGGCGGTGTTCAGATTCCTGAAGCTCTGATCCCTGCCAATGAAAACTGCTCGCACCGCCGCGCAGACGTCGTGCTTTATCGTGGCCCAGCAGTGCCTGTAGAATTCCCAGGAGAAGCCGTCCGGGCTGGCCGCCGATTTCTGCTTGCGATCCGCCCCAACACACCTCTTGTGGAACCTACGTCGCCGGCGAGTCCCCGATTCCCACCGCCGTCTTCTGCTCGCGAGCCGCCCCCGCGAGGCTCTGCTGATTACCGCAGAAGCGAGGACGGCGTCCCCGATTACCTCACCGCCCTCTTCTGCTCGCGAGCCGCCTCATGCCGCCCCGCTACTTACCGCGGAAGTGACGGCGCCGGCGAGCGCCCGGTTCCCATCGACGGCAGAAACGAAGCCGCAGACCATGCTATTCTAGAGTTTTCTTCCCGTCTTGTACTTCCTTCTAGTCCGTATAATTTTTGACTGAAATTTGGTGTTATGTTATGCAGGCAGTTTTGATCATGTTCAAATATTACAGGCTTCATACATTCAGTCATAATGGCTTCGATTTATCTCTAGAAACCTTGACAGTAGAATGCTAGATTGGCAGGAAGTTTGCATCGGTTGTAAATGTGCTGACCACAGTGATAGTGCCTATCCTGTGTTAACCAAACTGTCAGCATGGGGAAAAAACTCCATACCGTGCTACTGTTGAACAAGCTGAAGCTGTAGCCTGTTTGCAGGGCATCAAAGTTCAAAACGACCTGTCACTCCTTGCTGGTCATATGCATTTGTAGAGCGATGTGTTGCTGGTTTCACAGCTGAATGAGAGGTCAGCACATTGGTGATTGCTGGAATTGTTGAAGACATGAAAACTCTGTTTCATGGTGGACCAGAGTTCAAAATTTCCTAGCGTAGGTGTGAGTGACACAACGATTGTAAAACTGTATGTAACTATATGAAAACCAGTGTGTACATATTCTGATTGATGAATGAATGAACCTGTGGTTTGTTGCTCTTAAATTGGAGGTTGTTTGAATTATTTCACTGATAAGGAAGCAACTGTACTACTTCTATGTACTCACATGAGGTCCAATGCACATGGAGAAAGCATAGAAGAATTAAAGAGAAGCAGTATCACACGGTAAATGAAAATTTACAAGAAATCTTTGTCAATGGCCAGATGATGATGAGTCACAAACATTGGTAAAATGTACTCACTGTAATTATGAAGTGCAGCATTGCAAATATTGTAATTCTAAAATTAACAGTGGTCAATTCCCACAAGAACAAAAATAATTATTCCTGTCCCTACTTCTTCCATCCTCTAGGATTCACTACATCAGAATCCAATCTTCTTGAAGCGTGCAGCAGCTCTGAAGCTTGATCATTTTGAAGTACAAGGTCTGTATATCCTCCTTGGATGACTGGACCAAACAAGGTCAAAGAATCCCCGTGAACAGTATTATTTGTGAAGTGTGGTATTGTAGTACCAAAACTTGTGCTTGCCTCAAAAGATCCCTGTTTCGTTAAAAGGTATGCAAGTGCTTAGAATATCTGTGGTACAATTATATACATGAGAAATAAGAAAACCTCAAGTCTTACGGTAAATTGTTGAGGTCCATCTCGATGAAACATATTGCTGAACTGTGGTATTCCAGTATTAGTTCTTGTGGTTGCCTCAAATGATCCCTGTGTCATAATAAGTATGAAATTCTTTTAAATTTGTTTAATTACTAATATTACATTGAAAATATTAAAGAAAGAAGAGCGATCTGTCACTGTTTCGTGTTTCGAATGAGCCTCTCGTTCCCCTTCACTACTACAAACTATATGTTTCTTATATATAGTTTTATCTGGTCTCAACTTTGAGTGACTCTTTCTAATGCTAAAACCGATCTTACCGGCATAATTATTGTAAAACTCGTATGCTTCCTCTTCAGATTTGAATGCCATTCCAACTTTAGGAACAATCAATGATTCACAAGTAATGTCATACACCTGTGTTCAAAGATATATAGACAGAATTTACCAACTAAACCATGATTTTGGATGCACAAAATAACACATGGATCTGTTTTGTACCTTTGTGGGAGGTTGTTGTTGTAGTATTTCAAGCAGTTAACATGGAAACGTTGGAAGTCGATCCATGGATTTCCATCGTGGACTTGGAAGTTGAGGCAGCCGATGCTTGCTTCATCTTGTCTAATGCCATGTGCAGAGTGGTGGCCATGGCTACTTGATCGCCGGAAAAGTCAAGCTAACAGGAAGGAACCAATTGTGCGTTGGAGATCGTCTCTTCACCGCCGTGCACTGCGCCGACGATGACCACACTAGCAGCCTGCTGAACATGATACGTTTTGGAGGGGATACAAAGGAGCTTCAAGATCAGCAGCTGCGGCGGCGGCGGTGGCGGCCGCGCCAGAGTCCATGGCTTTCTCACCAAGCGTTCGTTACAATTTGCGCAGATCGTGTGCCTGATTTTTCGGCTGGACGGACAAACAGATTTTTTTCCCTGTACGTTGTTACGGATACATGAGCGTACAAAACTACAGATACATGATACGTTTTGGAGGGGATACAGTCATACAGAGCAGCTTCAAGATCGGTGCAGCAAGCTGAGGTGTCAACATCTGAGAAGGGGCCTCAGGAGGGAAGGAGTGAGGCACGGTCCCAGAGAATTTTTTTCCGTACTTAGCCCCCTCCAGCCGCTAATGGCTGTTTTGCCTACCGGTTTTGTCCACGTTGACAGCGGTATCGACCACGCTGGCCTGGCCCGACCGAACCGAACCCTGCTGGCCTGGTCCGACCGAAGCAAGAGCCGCGTCCTGCCCTGCTCCCTCCCCTCCGCTCCGCTCCGCATCGCCCCTCGCTGCGCCGCTCCCCATCGCGCCGCGCAGCGCCGCTGCCTCTTCCCCCACCGCTCGTGCTTTCCCGCCGCTGCGCTGCCGTGGCTCGATCTCGTGACCGCCTCTGCGCCGTGGCTTGACATCGACTCGGTCGAGAGCTCACAATCAGGCAACAGACAGGCGGAGTGCGGTCGTTCGTGGTCGAGCTCGATGGCGATGGGCGCGACGGCAGGTATACCTGCACCGATTTGGTGAGAAGCTACAGGTGACTAAGACACGCAGCTCACGACTTGGTGAGAAGAATCGTTGATGAAAAATTTGACTGCATTTTTGTAATGAATCAATGTACTGAACTGCTCACTTGATGTAGAATTCAGAAATTTTGCAGCATTTTGTATTGAACCAGTGTAGTGTACATGCAGGTAATACGAGCCAGACCAGATTACATGGTCATCTAAACAACGAACTGATCACAGCTTAGTTCTGGCATTTTCTTTAGGTTAGGCTCGGGCTGGTCAAGCGGAGTCTCGGAAAGGCTGAACTGGAGCTTCAAGCAACTGAATGTGGACTTGCAACATGGAAGATGTGATCGCTCCTAGATTAGGATGTTTTTAGTTGGTTTGTCAATGTATTGTGGACTGATGATTTGTAGTCAACTGAGAAGTGATTGTAATGTACTGAAATTTCTGAAAATAAAGGAGTTCATTTGTCCTGAAATAGCCGAGTTCTTTTAATTTATCGTCTTGTGAAGATTCTTACTGAAGTTGGCTGGCATTATGGCATCATTTTGTGATATTATGTGCAGCGAGCATTTAAATGAATTTTGGCAGCACCTTGTCTGCACTTTGGCATGATTTTGTGAGATTATGTGCAGTCAGCATTTAAATGAATTTTGGCATCATCTTGTCTCCATTTTGGCATAATTTTGGATGCAATTAGACATTTATATGGACAGTAGAAATTTTTCATGCATTTAAACCATCCTAACAGAAGTGAGCACATAGTTCACCATCATTTAACACAATAGAAAGTGACAAGCTTCTCAGTACAATATCATTTAAACCAAAATGACTACTCTGCTCCATGTCCACCTTGTGCACTTTCTCCACCTTGTGCACCGTCTCCAGCTCGATTTTTATTGCCCCACAAATACCATTGCAGTCTCCCTGAAGCTGGAACTGCTTCTGTGACAACCTGAGCTATTGGAATGGTTTGAGTTCTCTTAGCATGTAATTGAGCAGAAGTTTGACCTGCAGTTTGAGAGCTTTGATGTTCTGGTGCAGCAGTGGACTTGTTTCCTTTTTTCATGGTTGTAGCTTTCTTGTCATAATATAGAACATGCTTTGCTTTTTTCTTGGCATGTGTTGTTTCTGGTTGATGTTGTCCACTAGCAGTAGCTTGCTACAATTAAGAATTAAACACTCAAGTAAGTAGAACAAATTAGATAAATATTATAAGCTAGTACTAAAATAATATTAAGATGATATTTTCATGCTTTCACCTCAGGTCCAGCTTTATTACGCTTTTCCATATTTCTCTTGGCCGTCTTCTTCCTGGCATGTGTTTCTGGTTGCTGATGTCCACTAGGTTTCTGTCACTCCCCCAGATTAAATAGAGGCATGAACCCACTATCGAGCATAAATACCCCCTCTTGGAGTCACTAGCAACTATTCGGCCAAGATAGCTACTAACAACGGAGAGCATGCAAGATCATAAACAACATAGAGATAACATAAGATAATATTCAGCACATCAACTCAATCATAACACCAATATTCATCGGATCCCAACAAACACAACATGTAGAATTACATAACGGTGATCTCGATCATATAAGGCAGCTCACGAGATCTAAACATGAAGCACATGGTGGAGAAGACAACCATCTAGCTACTGCTATGGACACATAGTCCAAGGTAGACTACTCACTCATCGCGCCGGAGGCAAGCATGGCGATGAAGAAGACCTCCGGTGGTGATTCCCCTCTCTGGCAGGGTGCTGGGAAGAGCTTCTGGACCCTCCCGATCTCGGATCGACGACGGCGGCGGATCGCGATGTTTCTGGAAAAGTGATCGGGGTCTTTTAGGTTTTTCCCGTCGGGGGGTCTTTATAGGCGAAGGGGCATCGTCAGAAGTGGACCGAGGCGGCCACACACATAGGGGGCGCGGCCTAGCCCTGGGCCGCGCCGCCCTATTGTGTGGGCCCCTCATGGCCCCACTCCGTCTCCTCTTCGGTTCTCTGGAAGCTTCGGTGAATTTCTGGATGTTTGGCTTTTGTTTCGTCCAATTCCGAGAATATTTCCTATGTAACTTTTCTAAAACACAAAAACAGCAGAAAACAGGGAACTGGCACTGTGGCATCTCGTTAATAGGTTAGTTCCGGAAAATGCATAAAAATGCCACGAAGTGTAATGAAACACTAAGCAAATGGTGTAAAAACAAGCATGGAGCATCAAAAATTATAGATACGTTTGAGACGTATCGCATGCTCACACATGTTTGACTCATACAAAGTCGCCATTGCCTCTATGATTATTTACTTTTTGACTTTTGATGCCATCTTATGCTTCTTTTAATGTTGCTTTGTCGCTTTGCATGATTATGGCCGTTATTGCTCTCTTAGTTGGTCGCTCCTAGTCTTTTGTTAGCCCTCATTTTGTACTGAGTATGAGCTCTACTCGTGCATCCAACTCCTAAAAACCAAGTTATTCCAATGTATCCACCATACATACCTATTAGCAATTTGCTATTCCAAAGTACATTTGACTTGCTTTTATCTATCCTTCAAATTAAACTCTTTTTGATGTTATGCGAAAATTGGTCAGTAAAGCTCTCACAAACCTGATGGCACACTTTACTTTTCTCGCTTTAAAATTTTGACATTGTGGCTCTCTTATGTTGAGTTGTTATGCTTGCAAGTTGTAAGTTGGAAATTAGCCAAACCATGCCATCATGGGGTAAGCTTTCAACATTGCACTTCTTATTTGAGTTGATATCGTGATCTTTTGTTTATGGATACTCACGATGTGAAACAAGTTGGGAATCTTGCGGGATCATGGAGTTCTTATATGTGTTAGGGAAACGCCTGGGCCGCTAATCTAAGCCATGCATAATTCATGGTGGAAATTTACAGCATGCCCATAGTGGACATTCGACGACGCATCTCACAATAAAAAGCTATACCAATGGTAAATAAAAGAGATGTCGAGGTGTTCATTATCTGTTTGTCTTGTCATTTTGATGTGGGCTTGTTCCATGTCATCGGGCAGGAGGTACCCCGTTGGCGGTTCTCGATGATACACATATATTTACAATGATAAGAGCCTGCTTGGGACTCTAAGTCGAGTAGCATGAGGTTTGGGTATTCGTACTTCACGGGACACGAGGTTTTCAACTTATGATTTGTCAAGCATATGCTTCATAATTGTACTCGCATTAACTCTAACCATTCAAGATGCTTATGATGGGGGCAATAAGAGCTCAAAGCTAGTAAGTACCATAATTTTTGAAGGTTTATAAAACTTGTAATCACTACTTCCCTCTGCGAAGGGCCTTTCTTTTACTTTTATGTTGAGTCACCACCTTCTATCTTTATGCACCGTCTAAGAGAGCATAGTTGTCATTCTTAGTGTAATGTGCATTATCCCAAAGTTTTCATTGATTGATTCATGATGTTGGTTTCACTTGTTCTTAAATTATTTGTATCTAGTCGCCCTCTTAAACTTGAAGGTGTCCTATGCATTTCTGTTCTGATATTCCATGAAGGACAAGCTGAAAACCATTTGCTATGTTTTTCCATATGATTTGAACACACGTTTGACTTTCATTGTTTTATTTTCATGATCTTTTATTTGTGTTCTTCTTCATGTTATAACATGGTTGCTAAGTTTCTTCTATCAAGATTATATCTTTCATGTCCATGTTTTAAGTTCTTTTGATCCCAGCACACAATGCTTACATAGATGAACAAGATTGTGTAGGTGCATGTCACCTCAAAAATTATTTCTTTGTTATCACTTACCTACTCGAGGACGAGCAGGAGTTAAGCTTGGGGATGCTGATACGTCTCAAACGTATCTATAATTTTTGATGTCCCATGCTTGTTTTACACCATTTGCTTAGTGTTTCGTTACACTTCGTGGCATTTTTATGTATTTTCCGGAACTAACCTATTAACAAGATGCCATAGTGCCAGTTCCCTATTTTCTACTGTTTTTGTGTTTCAGAAAAGTTACACAGGAAATATTCTCGGAATTGGACGAAAAAAAAGCCAAACATCCAGATATTTAACGAAGCTTCCAGAAGACCGAAGAGGAGGCGGAGAGGGGCCACGAGCTGTCCACACAGTAGGGCGGCGCGGCCCAGGCCATGGCCGCGCCCCCTATGTGTGAGACCGCCTCGGTCCACTTCTGACGCTGCCCCTTCGCCTATAAAGACCCCTCTACGGGAAAAATCTAAGTACCCGATTAATTTTCCAGGAACACATCGCGGTCCGCGGTCGTCGTTGACCCGAGATCGGGAGGGTCTAGAAGCTCTTCCCGGCACCCTGCCGGAGAGGGGAATCGTCACCGGAGGTCCTCTTCATCGCCATGCTTGCCTCCGGCGCGATGAGTGAGTAGTCTACCTTGGACTATGGGTCCATAGCAGTAGCTAGATGGTTGTCTTCTCCACCATGTGCTTCATGTTTAGATCTCGTGAGCTGCTTTACATGATTGAGACTACCTTTATGTAATTCTACATGTTGTGTTTGTTGGGATCCGATGAATATTGGTGTTATGATTGAGTTGATGTGCTGAATATTATCTTATGTTATCTCTATGTTGTTTATGATCTTTCATGCTCTCCGTTGTTAGTAGCTATCTTGGCCGAGTAGATACTAGTGACTCCAAGAGGGGGTATTTATGCTCGATAGTTGGGTTCATGCCTCTATTTAATCTGGGGGAGTGACAGAAACCTCTAAGGTTGTAGATGTGCTATTGCCACTAGGGAAAAAACAACATTCTTATGTCCAAGGACATATACTTTGTTTACATTACACACTTTGCTTAATGCAGTTATCTATTGTTCGCAACTTAATACTTGTGGGGTTCTCGGATTGATTCCTCACGGGTGGATTATTAGTCATAGATGCAGTTGGATGGCGGTCTATGTATCTTGTTGTAATGCCCAGAGTAAATCTCATAGTGATCCTCTCGACATATGCACGTTATCTTTATTCTATCAATTGCCCAACTGTAATTTGTTTACCCAGCATGTTGTTATTTATCTTATGGAGAGACACCACTAGTGAACTGTGGACCCTGGTCCAATTTCCTTTACATTGCTATCACCTGTTTACTTTACTCGCACTGTTTACTTTACTCGCATACTACTATTGCTTTCCACTCGATACGCTCATTTCTTTGTTTTACAGCAAACCGGTGAGATTGACAACCTTATCGTAAGTTGGAGCAAAGTTCTTGGTTGTGTTGTGTGCAGGTTCCACGTTGCTACTAGTTGAAGACGCGCTAACAAGATATCGTTAACGGCGTCCTTGTTGGAGTGTCACTAGGCTAGCAAGCATCACCTTCTTGAGTTTGCCTTTTTCCTACTGGATTGACATACCGTGGTTTCGTAACTGAGGGAAAACTTGCTGCTATATTCTTCACACCTTCTCTTGGGGTTCCCAACTGGCCGGTCATTTATATCATCAACTACACGCCAACAAATTCTCTGGCACCATTCAACACCGCGCCACCAATGGCATCTTCATGGCGCTCGCGCTGGCTCTGTGGGTGGAGATTGCGGTGGTGTGTGCGGGGCGCGGCGCTTGCGTACGCCGGCTTATAAAGGCCTGGGGCAGCCATCGCCCGCGCAGGGACTAGAGACTTCGCCATCAATGCTGGCGCACAAGATCAGGCATCACCGCGTTGGGTCAGCGGCCAGTGCCTGAGCTTCTGCGCCGGCATTGATGCCGTTGCGTGCTACCTCGTTGCGCCCCGTGCCAGCGCCAGGCCGCCAGCAGCGTGAAGTCACATCTGGGTCGCTGCCATGCGGGCCCGTGGCGTACACAGGAGGACACGCGCGTCGTCCGCCCACGTCCGCGCTGACGCAAACCTGGTCCAAATTTGGGCCAGGGATGGATCGGGCCGGACGCGTCGGTCCGGATGCGTCGCACCGCTGGGGCATGCGCAACCGACGCGCCAGTTAGGTCGGATGATATTGCCTGCTAGCTCTCTATATCCAACCAACATCATGTCATCTTTGGAGAACCGATATGTGATGAGGATTGGACGAGGATCACATATCAAGGTGCGTCCCTCGGGGTGGCGCCTTGGTGGTGAAGGATCGGAACCAAGTCGGGATTGCGTGTCCATGGGTTACGGGTTATTTCCTAAATAACTGAGGGGTTAAACTACAAATGTGATGACAAACGATGCAAATGGGACTTCAGGTTGATTTTCAAAAAATCCAAGGGCTAATGAGAAGATCCAGGGGTTAATGAAAAAGTGGTGACGTACCAATACCATCACCACAGATTTCGATTTAATTAAAATGAAGATAGAAAAAATAATTACATAGGTTAATTTTCCATTAAGATTGTAATTGGCAATCATATACTCCCTTCCATCTCAAAATATAAGGCGCCTTTAATTTTTGCTGGTCAGCGACTTACAACTTTGACTACAATTTACTCTTACAATATGTCCACAATATTAGTATAAAAATATATAAAATTCAAGAATTTTGCAAGACAGAATCCGATGATATAGTTGGATATAATTTATACATTCCAAATCCATATAACTTAGTATATAGTAGTGGTCAAAGTTATGTAGCGAAGACCACTATAAAAATAGTGTGCCTTACATTTTCGGACAGAGGAAGTAGTTGCTTCCAATTAGTATATTCTACACCCTGAGTATTCATAAATTTCTCAAATTCAAATTCCATAAGTAGAACAATGGTTCCGAACTAAGCTATTACATGATCAACAATTCCATTAAGTGCTGCCATGAACGATGACAAACATTATTTACACACAATTCCTACACCACGGCTAGTTCTGGTCATTTGGAGAGACGAGACGGTGTTAAGCTAATTTGACACATACACACAATCAATTACTACACACCATAGTTTTGACCGTGAACGGCAGGAGCTCTGCCTTTGCATTATAGAAGAGGGAAAATGATCCAGTTAATAAGGAAAACCGGATCCAAAAACCATACAACGCACGATTAATTCAGGGAAACCGGCAAAGACCCCACACACCAACTCATGGCACATCATCTGTGCCGGATACAAGAGCCCCTAGACCTAAGAACACATGCCTCACCTTGAATCCGACAAAGACAAACTCCACAAACACACGCGAACTCTCGCCGTAGGTAGTGCACCTTTGTGCACCCTCGCAACAGAAGTGATCAAGCATTGACCTTAACTAAGGCGCGCACCGCCTCGATCCCCTGGGGTGTGTGTTGCTTCTTGTACATCTGCAAATAATGTTGCATCTTCTCCTCTAGGACTTCATCGGAGGCTTTCCCTTTGCTCTTGATCTTTGGAACCTCTCCAAAAGCCTCCGCCCGCCTATACTCCGCACGCTTGGCCACCGGAATGTTGCAGTCTTTGCTTTTCTTGTCCAAACGGCAGCTGCGTCGCTCTAAGAGAGGTGGAGCAGCCTCCCCATTTTGGGACGAGCTCGACACCGTGAGAGCAAGCTCTTCAAGGAACTCCCCCCATGGAGAAGGTGGGGCCCTCTCGAGTGGCTCATTACCATCCATATGGATCAACTCCTTTGAAGGCTTGATGGTGCAAGCATCACGAGAAGCCTTCAGTTCTCCCAATGTTAGCTCCATGTCAAAGCCAGACGGTACTCTTTCAACATCCACCTTGAAAATCTCCTCCACGCCTTGCGTCACCCTCTCGTGCCGGACAATTGCCAAATCCGGAGGATCATCTGGGGGATCAACTGTAGCCAGCACCACCACACCATCCCTCTCAGCCACACAAGCATCCATTCCACTGGCCACAATAGGAGAAGCGGCCTCATCATGCCCGCCCAGAGCCGAAGAGCTAGCGAGAGCAAGGCTTCCACCCAAATCTTCCATCAGCTCCCACAGGCCTGAGACTTGATCAGTCCAACCCTGCACAGAGGCGACCAAGTCGCGAAGAGGCCGGAACACCTCTTCCAGCCGAGCGGCAAACAAGGTCTGCAATTCATTGCTCAGCACCTCTGCCTGGGCTGCAAGTATAGGCTGCAACAGAAGCGAAACCGCCGCAGAATCCCTCAAAACAGCCGCACAATCACCCGGAACAGCCGCAACATGACCCGGGCTAGCTGCAGGATCACCCGGAGAAGCAACAACCGATGCCCAAGAGCGAAGAGGTGCCTGAGGCGAGCTACTGCATGGCCTATCACTCACCTGACATGGAGGAGCCGGAGGTAAGGTTGGAGAGCCAGGGTCCATGAGGGCCGAAGGAGGCGCAACAACAGCATCTTGCCGATGCTTCCAACAATCCCGTTCACGGTGGCCAGAGCGGCGGCATGCCAAGCATCTGATGCGGCCAAGACAGCCGGCCACACGGTGACCCGGCTCCAAGCACCGGAAGCATCGGCCGTGCACCCTCCGCCTGAAGGCGACGGCACGGTCGGCAGCACTCTCACGAGGAGGAGAGGGCTGCTTGCTCCGCAGCCGATGCCGCCGGTCGCGCACCTCCTGCCATCCCAGCTCGCCATCCACGACCTGCGGCTTGAAGTTGGGCGGAAGCTTGTCCGGAGGAGGCGGCAGCAGGGGAGCGGAGGCCGGAGCAGCAGGGGCCGGGGCAGCAGAGGCCATAGCAGCAGGGGCCGGAGCCGGAGCAGCAGGGGCTGCGGCAGCAGTGGCCGGAGCTGGGGTAGCAGGGGCAGTAGCCGGAGCAGCAGCAGGGGCCGGGGCATCAGGAGCCAGAGCCGGAGCAGCAGGGGGCAGCGCACCATCCACCACCAGAGCGACCGCCGAAGAGGATCCCGGGTCGGGATCTGGATCGGGGCATCCTTCCCCCGAGGAGCTGGGAGGGGCAGGAGGAGGAGGGGCAGAACCTGAGCGGGGGGCGGTGGCCTGCGTGGTCATGGAGAAAGGCTAAGAGGAGAGGGGCTGAGGGAAGGGGGCTACGCGGCGGCGGCCGCCGCGGAGACGCCTGCGCGGTCGCGGGAGGCCATGAGCTTTGCCAGAGATGAAAAATTACACACGCCATAGTGTTTCCTCGAAAAGGAATGAAAAAACCTTTCCATGTTAATCCTCAAGACTAAACTTGAAAATTTGCCCGCTAGCCGGCCTGGCAAACCTTCCTGACGATCCAGAGAATAACGCTCCATCTGGTCTTCTTCTTCTTGTTCTCCTTGGGCACCTGATCTCTGCCTTTCTTCCCTCTATGCTGCAGCTGGCCTTTCAGAGCAACGGTTGCTGCTGCTTCGTACACCATTGTTCTTCCGTTGGAGATGCTACGCTTATTGATTTAGCTCTGATCTGGGAGAGACTCGAGAGAGGCTGACTCCACTCAACCAAGTGGTGAAGTATTTGTAGTAGCTGATGGTGCAGACTTCAGAGAAGGATGGCTTGGCAGTCACGGATGCCTGAATTCTCGAGTCAAAGGAAGAAGCGGCTTGACGGCCAGGAACTAGGGGGACGATGATGCCTGGAATCCCTGGGAATCTTGTCAATGTTTTGCACGTGTGCGAGTAGCAGTGTCCTGTATGCTCAGGCATAAACATCAGAGATCAGAAAGATGCTCTCCTGGTACGATTTTTAATTCTTGTGTTGGGGAGATGCTTCGATGATCTTTCGTTGTGGGCAGTTTAACAGGAAGTGCAAAGCAAATCATTGTTGGCATGGAAGTTGACACGCATACCCCCCGGTCTTAATCAGCTACGAATAGGATAATCACACTGTACCACACTCGCTCTAGCTGAACTTGCTGCTTCACCACGCGTGGAACACTCCAAACATGGCTGAGCTCCACCGCCAGGAACCGCCATGGACGCCTAGGAGCACCAACACCGACACCGTCGTGGTCGAGCCGCGGCCGTGGACGAGCTGCAGCCGCCTCGAACCGCCGCACAGAGGGGCGACCGGAAGGACCACCACGTTCAGCAGGCCGGAGTCTCTCCGTTAATAGGTGGGCCGCTAATCTGCGCCCCAGAGCCCAGCGAGATACAGTAAATGATTAATCTATCAACCTTGCTTAATTAGTACCACCTCGGCAGTTTCGTCCGAGTACGTCCGGCTTAAATACCACGGCATGGATCTGAACTTCGCCGAGGACGCACGCTTGGACGCAAGCTTGTCGAGGTAAAGGCTGTTGCGACATTCTTCTGGCTGGGCCTGCCCCCAAGGACCCGTAACCCTGGTCGTTAACTCGTGTTGGGGGCCGGACATATGGAGTAGCATGCCTTTTTTATTTTGAAAATTACCAGATTTCGAAAAAAGTGATATTTCCACGTATTTGTTTTACCAAGTGTGATATTTCTACTCCCTCTGACCCATATTGCTTGTGAGGGAGTTCATATTTTCGGTACAAATACCCTCATAAGTACAACATTTTAGATTATGAGGTTTTGAGAAAAACAAAATCAGCTTGCTATTTGTTTTCAGTGTGATATTCCAACACATTTTAATACAAGTATACCCCAGAAGTAACAAAAATGGCAATGAAGTCTTTTGACCACCTAGCGACTACTACAACCAATGGATCGAGACCAAAGACGCGCCGTTGTCACCGCCCCTCCATCACTGGAGCCGAACAAACCTTGTTGTAGCATTAAGATAGTTGTGGTGCTAAGACCTCAAATGACCAGCGCATCACATCGCACTATGGTATTCGCCTCGAATCAAAATGAGAAAGGGGCTTGCACTCTCAAGATGTAGGCGATGAGGAGGCTGTCAGCGGGATGAGGAGGTGGAGGGAGAGGACGGGGAGAGATGTCACTCAGGTTGAAGAGACAAAAGTGAATTGCGGAATTTAGGTCTTTGGAGGAGAGATGAGAGTGGATTAAGCTAGTTTCGCACACACATTGATTTATATCATTAGTCACCGTGTTTCTTTGAATGAATAATAATCCCTCCAATCCATATTACTTGTCGCTAATATGGATGTATGACAAGTAATATGGATCAGAGAGAGTAACATGCTTTCTAATCCTCGTTCGACCGAGAAATCCTGAAGTACAAGGTGAGAACCATCGATCACCAAAAACCTTCCTCGATTGACACAATGTCCCACTACTGACACTTGAAAAATTCACTTTCAAAACCTCGTCACTTCGGTGACTCACATGAGCCCCGAGATTTTTTGGTGCTAAAAACATGCTCCTAGTATTTTTTGCCTCAGTATTATTTTTAATGTTTTCTAATCATCCGAGTCTACCCATCAGCGATCTCACAAGTAGCAAACGCTTCCACTCCTATATGAAAATATTTGTCCATCCTTGACGAGGGTATGACTCCTCGGGTCCTCATGTTTAGCATACCCGCTATCGGCCACGGAAGAAGCCTACTCGAAGGATACATGAAGCCCGCAAGACCCAATATGCCAACTTGGAGTAGAAGTCAAGAAATCCCTTGTAAATAAACCCTAACTGGTTGCATATATAAAGCCACCAAGGGGCACCCTTAGACAAACTAGCATACAATAGATTACATTACACGCATACAAATCTGCCTACGGCGGCTCCATGTAAACACTATGCTCATATACTAGATTGCTAGCAGGATGTAGCGATCCTCCACCGAGAGGACGTGAACCTGGGTAAACTTCGTGTGCCCCTCGTCGTTTATCGATCGCCGTCGAGTTCGCCGGATCCCACATACGTTTTATAGATCGAAAGCCCTCAAGCATAGGCATTGCCGGAGTAGAACCTCATCAATTAGCGCTGACCATGGGGACGACGCGATCTGAATCTACGGGCTCACCGGCTCCTTCACCATCAACCTCCGGCAAATCGCGTGCAGAAGAATCAGCAGTTCGGCTCATCATCAGCACTGATCGTTGACGACTTCGATGGTCTTCAACAGCAGCCACGTCGAGGCACGTTTCCTAGTCGCTTCACTAGAGGATATGCGAGATCCAATCTACAAAGAGTTTATAGTTTCGACGGCGTCCCGAACACCGCCTTTGGAGATCCGTCTGCTGCAAAAAGGACTCGTCGTCTCAGCACGTCACGTGCAATCAGCACGTCGATCTACGTAACATCTTCATCGTCGGCACCTCGATCGTCAACGACCCAAGCGTCGCATCCGTGCAGATCTCTTTCTTGCCGAGGCTTCACTCGAACGCGTGAAGCTAGATCGAATCTGGCTCACACGGCGGCTGACCCCTAGTTCGACGGAGGAAAGCGGTAACCAATAAATATTTTTTGCCTTAGTTTAATAGTCACCTGATGCAGTTCATGGAGTTCTTGCTATTCACGCGACAGTGAATCCATCTGCAAACGCAAGTCCCAGAGAATAGTGGCCACTGATTAAAGAAGTGATAGCGCACAGAGAGAAAAAGACTGATCAAATCAAACACTACTAGCACCTCACGTGCAATCAGCACATCGATTTACCTCAGTGCATCAAGTAAAAAGCAGCCTCGTGAGTTTCAAGAAGAGAAGATGCTGCGTGAAGACACGAGTTACATTGGATGGCAAATTCAAGAAACTACTCATGCCCGGAGATCAAGAAAAACGGATCAATCAAAGAATCAAAATGCTTGCAGAGCATTAGCTTGTGCGTGCATGTGTATCAAGTGAAGACCCCCCCGAGTCGCCAGAGTAATCTACTTCACCGGCTCCAGCGTTATGACTCCGGCGCTGCAACTATTTCCGATAAGTTCCGTTTGCATCATGTCTGTCCGCGATCGAGGCCACGAGCCACCAACAAGCTGGGTGCGGGAAATCAGATTGATTTGCAAACTAAGAGGATCAAATCACGAGGAGATGTTGCCGCATCACACGTACATGCTGTTGCTGACTGTTCGCTACACAGTTTATCAGAATTTTAGAAAAGATATCAGATCATTCAGTCGAGCTGCATTTCAACTAATCGCCAGGCTATATGGATAACTTGGAGAAAAATACTTCTACTACTTTGTCTTCAACATCGTCGATTTCTCTTGGCTTAAGTTCGACGGACTCTGCGATACCTTCATCTGCATAGACTACGTCAGCGTCAACTCCACCGCGCCCTGGACCGCGTCGACTCCACCGCGTCCTGGTCCGCGGCGACTGCAGTTTGCCACGCTTGGGGGCTCGCCGTCGCGCACTCAGCACCACTTGGAGGCTCAACATCACCTCGCCTCTGTGTGCGGAAGCTCGCGCTCAAGATCTGCGATTTCGTCGATATCACCTTACCTCTTTGTGCGGAAGCTCACGCTCAAGATCTGTGATTTTGTCAACATTAGCAACATACTTCGGCGATTTCAATAATGCTCAAGGGCTCACCATCGCGCACTTGCCGTCGTCGACTTGTCTGCATCGACTACATCCACGTCGACCACAACTGTGTCTACTCCGTCTATAAAGCTAAGTGCTCTTCTATCATGAATTGATCTTCGTTTTACCTTGGCCACACCCGATACTCGGGGGCTGTGCCATGCAAGTTAATTTTACAGGTCATCGACTTCGCGCATCGGCCGCGTTGAGTGCAATCATCTGTCGCGTCGACGCCGGTCCTCCACGTCAAGTGTGATCACCCGTGCTCGGGGGCTTCGCCTTAAAAATGTGCATTTACTCACACTCGGGGGCTTTGCAAAAAGTTTATGGCAGTCGACAGCAAACACCTAAAATTTTGAGGGCAAGCCCAAGTGCAAGCACTTCGACTCACCCTCGGGGGCTACTGGGGGAGATAACATCAGTCAATCGACAACATCGTTCGCGTATTATTATCGAGTGCGGGCTGTGGTCTCTCGAAACATCTTGCTAGGCCTTCAGCGCCTTCATATTATTCGACTGCGGGCTTCGGTCCCTCGAATCATCTTTTTCAGGCCAGCAGCGCCTCTGCGTTATTCGAGTGCGGGCGCTCTTGTCCCTCGAATCGCTCTTTCGGGCCTTCAGCGCCTTGGTATTATTCGAGTGCGGGCTCTTCTTGTCCCTCGAATCGTTTTCTTTGGGCTAGCAACGCCTTCACATTATTCGAGTGCAGGCTTCGGTCCCTTAAATCGTCTTTATCGGGCCAACAGCGCCTCCGAATTATTCGAGTGCGGGCTTCGGACCCTCAAATCGTTTTCTTCGGGCTAGCAACGGTTTCACATTATTCGAGTGCGGGCTACAGTCCCTAGAATCATTTTATTCGGGCTAGCAGCGCCTTCATATTATTCGAGTGCGGGCTTCGGTCCCTCGAATCATATTTTTCGGGCCAGCAGCGCCTCTGCGTAATTCGAGTGCAGGCTTTGGTCCCTCAAATTATTCTCTTCAGGCCAGCAACGCCTCTACGTTATTCGACTGCTGGCTTCGGTCCCTCGAATTATTCTCTTCGGGCCAGCAGCGCCTCTATATTATTCGAGTGTAGGTTTCGATCCCTCGAATCGCATCTTTCGGCCATCAGTGCTTTCATTCTACTCGGATACGGACTGCTATCTTTCGAATCTCTATTTTGTGCTATCAATGCTTTTGAAATTGCCCGAAATATGGTAGCAATATGCCAGTTCGGATGCCGTATGTCAAATACGAAGGTAAGTCCACAGTTAGCAACACTAGATGGCCCGGTATTCGTATCAAGCGCGCTCTGCCGAGACAATTTCCGTGCTTACAGCATGAAGACATGCACCAATGGACGCATCGGGTGCTTCACAATTACTGGGCTTCGACCTAGTAAGTACCAACGCGACATGGGTCGAAGTAGCGCCAGTCCACACGAGTTCGAGTCCGGGGACTCGAACTTGAGTAAGCTAACATTGTTTTTGCTGCTGTGCAATTAACTGGACCCGACGAGTGTTCCAGGCATGTTATGCCAATCCTCATGATCATCACCCGACGCACTTTGGGGTCTCGCTATTTCCACTCATTCATTCACCCGGCGTTGGCAACACGCTCGGGGGCTGCGCCTCAAATTGGCATTCCGTCGCCCCAACGTTGGCAACACGCTTGGGGGCTGCGCCTCGAATTGGCATTCCTTCGCCCCAGCGTTGGCAACACGCTCGGGGGCTGCGCCTCGAATTGGCATTCCTTCGCCCCAACGTTGGCAACACGCTCGGGGGCTGCGCCTCGAATTGGCATTCCTTCGCCCCCAGCGTTGGCAACACGCTTGGGGGCTGCGCCTCGAATTGGCATTCCTTCGCCCCCAGCGTTGGCAACACGCTCGGGGGCTGCGTCTCGAATTTGCATCTCTTCGCCCCTGCGTTGGTAACACGCTCGGGGGCTGCACCTCAAATTGGTATTTCTTCGCCCCAGCGTTGGCAACACGCTCGGGGGCTGCGCCTTACAACCCGATGCTAGCAACACTCGGGGGCTACGCTTACATGCTAACCTTAGCATCCACTATTTTTGTACCCGGTGTTAGCAACACGCTCGGGGACTCCGCCTTATGCTGTTAACCTCAACAGTCTTCAACGATATCAACTGCACTCCGTCTACTACGTCAACTTCGGTCCGCGGTATTCGGCACCTTCCGACTCAACGCCGATGACTCTATGTCGTCTTGACTCCGGTCCACGGTATTCGACTCCTGTCAGCCATCTGCCAGCAACACCAACCTCCTCGCCTACAATGACCAAGCATTCCGGGGCTCGACAACAACATTGCCCCTAACGATCTGTGAAACAGCAAGCGTTCGACAACATCATCATAGTGATTCAGCTATCGTGCAACTCCATCGACCGCGACATGCAAGAACTTCATTTGGTGCCCTCACACGCGCGACATGCAATACTACGACTTCAAGGCAAGATTTGAGTCTCTACCTGATTCTACGAATCGACTAGACACTCAGGGGCTACTGACGAGGGTATGACCCCTCGGGTCCTCATGTTTAGCATACCCGCTATCGGCCACGGAAGAAGACTACTCGAAGGATACATGAAGCCCGCAAGGCCCAACATGCCAACTTGGAGTAGAAGTCAAGAAACCCCTTGTAAATCCTAACTGGCTGCATATATAAAGCCACCAAGGGGCACCCTTAGACAGACTAGCATACAATAGATTACATTACACGCATACAAATCCGCTTACGGCGGCTCCATGTAAACACTATGCTCATATACTAGATTGCTAGCAGGATGTAGCGATCCTCCACCGAGAGGACGTGAACCTGGGTAAACTTCGTGTGCCCCTCGTCGTTTATCGACCGCCGTCGAGTTCGCCGGATTCCACATACGCTCCATAGATCAAAAGCCCTTAAGCATGGGCATTGCCGGGGTAGAACCTCGTCAATCCTTTTATACCTTTTTCAGCTTTACTAGAGATTTAAACAAAAAATCTTCCCTAGCCGAAGTTCTCGACTAAGTGCCGAGATGCAATGGCCAACTTGCACAATTTATACAAAAAAATGAAGAATAGATCCATACCCCCTATTTCCTTATCATTTGAATGGTCGATTCCTTTTTGTTTAATTTTTTCTTACTTTCTTTATATATATACTCCCCCTATACTAGTTTAGTGGGACAACACGTAGTTCAAGAAAAAGGTTTAAACATAAATTTGGTCAAAAAAATGAATTATATGTCACAAAATTATTTACCATAAGTTTGCAATGATATAATTTTTTACCACATTTATGGCCAAACTTTCTTCTTAAACTACATATCAACCTCATAAACTGGTATGGATGTAGTATAATCTTTCAATCCATGTCAAAAAAAATCTTTCAATCTATGTATTATTTTAATTTACATTATAATATAATATATACAATTCCTACCAGTAGAATATATAGTATTCAAATAGAATAAGAATAAAAATGAATTGCCATAATAAACATAAGAAAAAAATGCTAGCCCAATTGACGAGGGTTAACTCGACAAATGTCCTAGATGAAGGACTTAGGATCGGGGGAGTAGGCCGTCCGGATGAACTCGAAGGTAAAGTCAGTCAAACAAGGTGTGTATCGAAAGTAAACGTAAGCATAAACTTGGCTTGCTTTCAATCTGTCCCTCTCCGTCCTCTCCTGGCCCCTATATATAGGTGGCCAGGTCTCAAGGACTGGGAGAGGTCCGTTACAGATTACAATATCGAGATACGACATGAACTCATATTTCGACTAGTATTACAATTGGGCCTAGTTTAATGGGCATCAGAGGTACTCAACTGACAGGCTCTATTATCTATACCCTTGTCAGTAGCCCCCGAGGTTCTACCAGAATTGCAGATTCGGGTTGAATCTCAGATCTCTAAATCTTTGACTTGATCAATCTTTCGACTTCTTCAGATCTTCAAATCTTCGACTTGATCTTCAAATATCTTTCATTATATTGTCTCGCAAGGGGTTTGGATGAACAAGCCTGACAAATCTGATGGATCAAGAGGCCAGTTAACTGCCGGAACAGATACTTGTCACCTACTTCAAATTCAATCCCCTTGGACTTGAATTCGGGAAACCGGTCAAACCCAATCTTTTGCCGTATTTAGGACTTACAAAAAATAAATCCCAGTGGTTCTCAGGGTACCCAGTGCGTCCACTAGGATTTTCTTCGCGTCGTAGACACGGATAAGTACTAGCAGAGCGCATCCATGTGCGTATACCAGGCCACACAGGACGGATCCTAGGGTCTTACCTTCATGATATGTTTCAATCATGGCATTCGAGCTTTGTCGCGATGACTAAACTCAAGAATCATATATCATAGCCTTGTTTGACTGTTTCAGTTCTAAAAATATTCGGGTTATTCAACCTTGATTAATATAAACTCCCTCTCGATGGGAGTAATGATGCTGTGCAAATCTTCTTTCGCCTTCTTTGCTCTATTATACATGTAAAAAATATCGTCGGGTGCGCGCCCAGCGCTCCCGATGGGAGTAGCCCCCGAGGCTATAGTCGAAAAACTTGTTTCAAGTATAGGTTCAAATAAATTGTACCTTCTTTTATTCATCAGATCATAGCTTTATTTGATAATATCGTCGAGTGCGCGTCCAGCGCTCCCGATGGTAGTAGCCCCCAAGGCTATAGTCGAATATTTTCGGGTATAGACTCAAAAAATGAGTTTTCTTCCTTGATGCCTCTGTATCTTTCATAACAAATTTTCATCGACTTTCTTAGTCATCATCAATACGCAAAATGTCATACTAGACTTTTGCTGAATTCTTCTTATGAGTGTCTATAACTGTCATGTTCTTATTTTCCCGTTACTCGAATGCTCGTGACGTCATTAGTAGAATCACTCTGTATGTGATTTGACTGGGCGCTGACCGTTGCTCGTGGGCAGCGCGGTAATTTTACAGTTTTCCTGCCCGTTAGTGGGCTGCCATTTCCGCTTCTTGCGCCACGTCTCAGCCCATGTTCCTTCATCAGGAAGCTTTATAAGGGGGAGAGTGGGGTTTTTACTGTTTACCAGATCCTTGCTTCTTCCGCCGCCACCATTATTGCAATCCTCGTGCGCTTCTGAGCTTCTTGTGCAGCCCCCGCGCGTAGCTTTCGTAGATGTGCATCAAGAGTCTTGCCCACAAGAATCAGATGGGGAAGAAGGCTACCAACGTGTCGACCAACTGGATACCATCGGAGTTTGTGCAAGTCGATCTCGCCAAGGCCCAGAAGGATGGGTTCATCGCTGAAGGGGATCAGGTCATCTTTCCCAGCACCGATCGCATCCCCAAGCCCCCAAGCGGCTATTGGGTGATGTTCCTCGCTTTTCTTCTCCGCGGCTTGTCCTTTCCTGCCCATGAATTTCTTTGTGGGCTTCTCTTTGTCTACGGCGTGCAGCTTCACCAGCTCACGCCAAACTCAATTTTACATATTGCTTGCTTCGTCACTCTTTGCGAGTCTTTCTTGGGGATCAAACCCCATTGGATTCTCTGGAAATTCATCTTTCGCCTCCGCCCCAGTGTTGCTTTATCGAAAAAGCCTGAACTGGGCAGAGCTGTTGTTTCCGTTCGCTCTGAGGTTCATTACTTGGAATTTAACATGGCTGCCTCAGTGCAAGGTTGGAGGAAAAAGTGGTTTTACATCAAAGATCAGAAAAACTCCTCCTCTGACCAATACGACATTGCCCCTTTTGATGCCAATAAAGAGCTGAAGAAGTTGGCCTCGTGGGACTCTCCTCCCACAGAAGCTGAGATGGAAGACATCAAGCCACTGCTAGCTCGCATCCAGACTCTGAAGAGTGGGAGTGGGGGTGCGCTGTCAGGGACTCAGCTAATGTCGTTCTTTCTGCAACGGCGAGTCCAGCCTCTTAAGCATTGTGTTTCCAAACTTTGGTCATACTCTGGCTTGAAAGATTCTTCTCGAGTGTCCGAAGAGGACATAGAGCAAAAGGATCTCGACAAACAAGTGAGAGCTTTGACTACTCTCACCAAAGATCATGACATTCCATCATTAGCCGCCGATTTCTTCGACTCCGAGCATCCCTTGCCTTTGGTACGCATTTTTCACTCACAGGTCTTATGCACCTTGTTCTTGTAATGTTGCTATTTTACTGATAGTTTTGTGACTTTATTTTTTGCAGGGCCATCAATTCCTTGTTTCTCGTCCTCCTCTATGAGAGGAAGGACCTATTTAGGCTGATCCTGTTTCTGCTGCTTCCGAAGCCCCTGAGGCTGAGGAAAGTCAGGACAAAGATGATGCCGAAGATTCGTTTTTTTGAAGCCTTTACTGTGGGGGAAACCCCCACCGCCCCAAAATTTTATATTAATAAAAGAATAAATATTTATAGATTATGTACAGAAAAAAGAGGAAAAAAGTATCAAGGTAGGTTCTCAATCCATGATAACAAAATTTCTACTTTATCAGCCTTCACTCTATGCTTAAGCATGATGACTTCATGAACAAAACTAGATCTCCATCTTCTAAAAGTTGGCTTGATGAATTTGAAGATCCACCCATTTCTCTATTTCCAGATACACCAACAAGCAATAGTGATTATTTCAGAGAAACATGGGCCCAAGAAAGATTTCTTGGCATTGGACAATGCAGCAAAAGTACTCCCAGGAATCCAAGGAATTTGCAGATAATTCCAAATTCTTGTACTGAAATTGCAGTTAAAGAATAAGTGCCTCCAGTCTTCTAGAACTCCCTCATGACAGAGAACACAATTGTGATTATCTGTCACATGCCATTGCCGACGCAAGAGCATGTCTTTAGTATTGATTCTGTCATGAAGGATTAGCCAAGAAAAAAACTTATGCTTTGAAATGCATTTGCTCTTCCATAACCATTTTGAGGCAGGATCAGGGACAATATGGCTGAAAGCTTGTTTGTATATTTTGCTGGGTTTGAAAATCCCATTGCCAGATTTTAGGATCCATGAGTCTGAAGTCTCAGCAGAAAGTGATGTGTTATGAACAATTTCTTGTAGACTTAACAACTCTTCATAAGCCTGAACAGAGAGAGGCAGGTGAAAGCTTTCAATCAACTCCCTACCAAAGAAGTCCTGAACTGACTGCAGCTTGTCTTTGGCATAAGAGAAAAGCCTTGGAAAAGCAGAGTCATGAAGACCATCTGCCCACTGATCAGACCAGAAGAGGACATAACTGCCATTACCCACCACACATTTGGTTATTTCTCTGTACTCATCAAACAAGGAGATGATGTTTTTCCACCAAAAAGACCCAGCCAGGACAGTTGCATGAGGAACAGCTTGGTGATAGTAAGCATCTCTAACCAAGTGAACCCAAGGGATGTCCTCATTGTTGTAGAATTTATGCAAATGTTTGAGCAGTAGTGCTTTGTTCTGGATTTTCAAGTTTATAATGCCAAGGCCTCCTTTATCTTTTGGTCGACAGACCATATCCCAAGCAGCTAGGGAATTGACTTTATCTTTATCCTTTCTCTTCCAAAGACAATGTCTTCTTGCTCTGTCAATCACCTCAATAATTCCCGGAGGCAATCTTAATGAGAGCATGAAATAAGTTGGGAGAGATGAGAGAACTGAGTTGACTAGAACTAGCCTATCTCCATAAGATAGGAAAGAAGTGACAACAGACAATCTTCTTTCCACTCTGTCAGTCAGAGGAGATAAATCCCTGATGGAAGGTCTGGTAGTTCCCATTGGCAAACCCAAATAAGTGAAAGGCATTGCTCCCAGCTGGCAGTTAAAAATTTGAGCTAAATCATTGGCCTCCTCTTGAGAAATATTAATTGGAATCATAGAAGATTTCTCAAAATTAACCTTCAGACCAGTGAAAGCAGCATATTGATCAAGGATATCTTTGAAAACAGAGAGCTGCACAGGATCAGCAGGGAGAACAATAATTGTGTCATCAGCATATTGAATTATTGGGAAATCACTGCTAGCAGGAATTGGTAGAGAAAGAAGTCCATTCTGATAAGCAAGATTAACCAAAGCCTGCAACAGATCAGCTCCTTGAACAAAAAGCAATGGTGATAGGGGATCACCCTGCCTAACACCCCTTTTGCAAAGGAAGGATTTACCAGGAATACCATTTAGCAGAATAGAAGAAGAACCAGAGGAAAGGACTTCTTTTACCCACTGAAGGAATAAATCAGGGTACCCCTTTGCTCTCATCACCTTGAGAATAGCATCATGGTCAAGAGTATCAAAGGCCTTCTCAAAATCAATTTTAATAACCACAATTTTCCTTTTGGACTGCTGACATTGGTGAAGATACTCAAAAGACCAAGCTAAGCAATCCTGTATAGTTCTCCCCTGAATAAACCCATACTGGTTGGCATGAACAGTCTTTGTGATTACTTTCTGCATTCTGTTGGCAGCCAGTTTGGTTAAAAAAATTAGACTAGTTACAGGCTTCAACTCCAGTCTGATTACTGGAGGTTCGTTGGAAGGAACTAGCTCGACTACGTCACCTCCTCCTGCACACTCAGAAGACCCTAGTCTCGATAGGAAGAGGAAACATGTCGAGGAGTTCATTTCTTCGAGTACCTCCGCTTCTAAGGCTGCTGTCGAGGAGCCTTCTGCTCCCCATGAGGATGAGGAACTTTTCGACCTCCTAGACTCGTGAGTTTTTGCTGACTCAAAATTTTATCTTTACTCGCTCCCTTTCTTTCGACTTATGCGAAGTCTTTGCTTTTTGTTTCGTTTGCAGTGACAACGAGAACCCGAAGAAGGATGCTACCACTGGTCCTTCTGTTGAGGCTACTGCTGCTGATGAACCTTCTTTCCAAGAGGTTGCTCCGGTGGTGAACTCGAAAGAAGCTCCCACTAAGAGGGTCTCCTCTTCTCGCGGTTCCAAGCGTCTAAAGAAGACGACAGGTGCCAGTGCTTCCCTTGACAACCATCAACCAACGAGCTCTTCTGACGATGTAAGTACTAATCCTGGTGTTTTTGCTTTGTTCATTGCTTGAACTTTCCTACTCATGTCTATCTTTTGACAGATTTTGATGAAGAAATTTGTCTCTTTGGGCACTGAATGTGTCGAATTTTTGAAAGCTGCTCGAGCTTCTCAGGGTAATCTTTTTTCCTGTGTTGTGTCTTTTGCCTGTCTCGTGTATCTTTCTCCATTTCTTTATTCGACTTTATTTTCCCTTTTTCATGCTGCAGATGCTTTGGCGACGGCCAATGCTCGAATAGCGTCCCTTGAAGCCGAACTCGAAGCTTCCCAAAAAGCCTGGGATGTTGCCACTGCCGCCAAGGCCACTGCTGAGAAGTCTGCTAAGGCAGCAATGGCCAAGGCGAAGAAAGCTGAAAAAGCGCTTGTTGATGCTAATCAGGGGCGCATTCAGAGAGTGGAAGCTATAACTGATCGTCTGAACCGAATTTCGGCTCTTGCTGGTGGTGAGTATCTTTCTACTCTTTTTATTGTCTGCTTGCTTATCTTGCTCATGGTCACCTATTATCCTTTTTGTTTCTGCTTGCAGAGAAAATTGGGGTATCTTTGGCGCCGTTGCAGCCAGTTGTTGAAGATCCTCTCATGGCAGCGGTGAATTTGCTTGAGTTGCACTGGATATCTGTCCAGGAAGTTCTCGAGCTTACTCGCCACGTGCTAACGCGGATTTTTGTCGGGTTGTGGCCGAAGAAAAAGGCTGACATGCCCACTGATGATCTCAAGAAGCTTGCCGTAGTCTTCGACACCGCTGAAGATCCTATCTTGTCGATGAAGAGCCGATCGGTGAAGCGAGGCATCGAAGGGGCTATTGCACTTGCTTATTTGCACGGCGAAGAGGTTGATTGGGAGAAGGTTAGCTCTTCTCGTGGTCGACCTCTTTCGGAGCTGCTGGGTTTCTTTGAGAAGGCGAAGAAGTATGTGCCAGGCATCGTGTCGATTATCACACCTTCGACAGCTTCTTCTACTTCCACGCCAGCCTCTTCGACTCCTGCAACAAGTGCGTCGATGCCTCCGCCAAGCGCCGACACTGCCTCTTCTGCACCTACTTCTGCCACGGAGCCTGATGCTGAGGTGGCGTAGACTTAGTCTTCCCTTGTAGCCTTCATTTCTTTTTGGTGTAGTGAACTTATTTATATTTTGCCCGAGAATCAATCAGGGGTCTTGTACTCTTTGTAAATACTTTTCTTTTATGAAATGTCGTGCTTGATTGAGTTTCTGAGATGCTTTCTTTTTCCTTTTATTGGCTTCCAGCCTGTGCATGCTGGTGGGTCGCCAAGTCGTGGTCACGACTTACCGCCCGCCGATATGTTCGACTCCGATGCTCCTTCGCCTCCTCGTTCTTCTTGTCGATGTCCTGAATATTTGTCGAGGATTGTGAACCTCGAAGGGCGTTTATCGTTGATGAAGCGTCAGGCAAAGATTGCTTTGGACAAGGCCAGCAAATCTTGCGGCTTTATGAAACAGATATCCACTCTTGAGGATAAAGTGTCGGGTCTGGTGGCCCGAGTTATGCATCTGAAGAGTGTGACTCTTTTCTTGTAGATTTCATCGAGTCAGCTTGTGAACAACTAAAGTGTAAGTTTCCTGCAGACTATCTCAAAATTTTTGCTGCTATGTTTGCCTTCCTTCTTCTTATGAATTTGTGCCTTCCAGGTACTTGTTTACATCCTGCTGATGAGAATCGTCGAGTTGCCAAGCGAATTGCAGCTTTGGAGAAGGTATCGAAAGATGCTTCTTCTTTGTGGGCTGACCCAAGGCGCCGCAGTGCTGTTGTACTCCTGCAGGATCGTGCCCAACACATTGGTGAGGCTGTGGATGGTTGTCGAAAATCCTTGACGACCATGTACTCTGTCATGCTTCCCTGCAATCCGCAGCTGGGGAGTTTTACGCAGCTACTCGATGTTTTCAGATCTAGTCAGCAAATTCATCGGCTGATAGAGCTCAATTTGGTGGCTGGTGCCAATTTTGCTCTTGGATGGATACGTAAGTGGCATCCAAGGCTTAATTATAGCTCCATGTCCCTAAGTTTTCCTCCAGGGGGAGTTAGGCTGCAAGTCCATATGGATGCTACACTTCAACCAGCAAGGAGGATTATTGCTAGATTACTTCAAGAGGATGCTGCGTTTTTCTGCGAGCAACATTACTTAAATCCCCTAGGAGTAGACGATTCTGATCATCCAATGTTATGATGCTCATGTTGTGTATGTGCTTTGTATGTAGAACGCGAGAGTTTCTGTTTTCTGACTTATTTTGTCAGAAGCTTTGTTTTATCCTCAAAGCGTTTATATTGTGTGTTTTGGTGCGTTTACCGCAATTCTGTTTGAAGACACGTAAACTCAAATAGGAGGAACTTTTGTCTTTATTTATGCTTATAATGTAAGATACATGGGGTGTCCCAAGAGATTCGGCCAATGACCTGTGTTCTGGATCTAGAGGGCATTGCCCTAGAATAGCTCGTGGCTTTTACAGCCTTATTTTTCTACTCTAATTTTTTGGCGTACTTGTTGCCTATGTCGCCGAAGTCTTCTCTTCTTCTTCTGTAGGTCTGTCTTGGTCTGACGACTGTACCCACAGTTTTTTCACCTCTGGCTCTGCTGGGTGCCCTTTGAGTTGTTGTGCGACTCCTGTAGTCGTGCTTTTTGCTTTGTCTTTGGGTTCTCCGTAGTTTGCCATCATGCCGAAGTTCTGAGCCAACTTGTGAAATTCCTTGTCGCATAGGTCTGAGAGTTCGAAGCTTCCTTTTACTGTGATAATTCCATTGGGCCCTGGCATTTTGAGTACCAGGTACATATAGTGAGGTACTGCCATGAATCGCGAAAACACGGGTCGCCCGAGGATCACGTGATATTGTGATGGCCAGTCCATGACTTCGAAGTCGAGCTTCTCTCTTATGTAGTTTTGTCGATTCCCGAAGCAGACATTGAGTGCTATTCGACCAAGTGGATAGTTAGCACTCCCTGGGACGATTCCGTGGAAGGAACAGTCAGTTGGCTTCAGGAACTCTAATGAAATGTGCATTGCTCGTAGAGTCTTTGCATATATAAGGTTTATTCCGCTTCCTGCATGCATGAATACTCTGTCGACATCGTACGTCCCAATTTGGCCTTTGAGTACCAGATGCGCGTTTCCTGGCCGAGGTACTGTTATGGGGTGATCATTCCTGCTGAATTCTATGGGTTGCTCCGACCAGTGTAGATATTCCGTTGTTGCTGGAGGCAAAGTTATTGCTAGGTTAACTTGGTGAGTTATGCTTTTTTCCTCTTTGTTTGACTTTGGCACTGGTTGTATCATTGCTGTGATGTGCCCCTTAGATGGAACATATCCTCCATCATTGTCGTGTCCCTGGTTTGGCTGGTCCTGACCTTGACGAACTCCACAGTTTCCTTGTTGACTTGCAGGCGTGTTGTTTGTGTTCCCTTTGTATCCTTGCCTCTTTGCTTTGGCTTGTTTGTTCAGTGCTGCCTCCTGGAGTTTCAAGAATGTCGTGCAATCCTTCATTGCGTGTCTGGATACTCGTTTTCCATCAACGAACGCGGAGTGTATATGGCATGGTTCATTTAGCATATCCTCTGGTGATGGGTTATACTCTCTGGGTTCTTTTGTCTGAAATTTTTTGCTGGTCCCGTAGTCTTCTTTTCCGTAGCTACGGTATCCCGAGCTTCTGCGGTCGTTCCCTTGGTAACTATTGTCTTTGTACCCTGCGGCTACTTAGCTGTGGGAGCCGTAGTTATCATAATTGCGGGATCTCCTCCTTTGGCCTCCATATCTATTTCCTCTATCATCCTCTGGTGATCGTGTCCGTTTGTTGTTGCACGCATCTTCTCCATCTACAAATCTGTTTCTATATCCATTAAATCTGATACTGTTTTTGGCTTAATTCTGCCCATCTCTTCGACTAGGTCCCCTCGTCGTAACCCGAGTGTGAATGCATCGATTGCTCTTTCTTCTGAGACTTTGACTGCTGAATTTTTGATGATGCTCCACCTTTGGATATATGCCCTTAATGTCTCATTGCATTGCTGTGTGCAGGCTTTTACTTCTTCTATGGACGCTGGCCGCTTATATGTCGACTTGAAGTTGCTCGTAAATTGCTTTGTGAGCTCCTCCCAACTTCCAATTCTTTTTTTTTCTAATTTGCTCAGCCATGACCTTGCTGCGCTGGTGAGGTGTAATTGCAAACTTTGCATTGCTGTTTCCTTGGTTCCTCCTAATATTTTTACTGCTTGTAGATAATCCGAGAGCCATAACTGTGGCTCCTGAGATCCATCATATTTTTGCTGATCATGGGGTAGTTTGAAACCCTTGGGTACTGGCATAGTGCGAACCCTGTGAGTAAAGCACGATGCCCCCATCTCCTTTTTGTCGTCTTCGTAGTCGTATGCTTTAGTGGGAGTTCTGGATCTTCGGGTTCCTCCGTGCTTCGGACTTTTGTGTCATCTTGGTGATGGTGTTCTAGATCGTCGACTACCGCTTCTGTGCCGAGGACTATTGTGACGGCGTGGTGATCTTGGTTTATGGGTTCCTTTGTTGCGGTATGCCTCCTCTTCTTTTGCTGATAATTTGTTGCCTACCATCTTCAATCCTTGTAGTGCTGCCCGGTGCATATGTTCCCTTGGGTCTCCTGGATTTGGTCGTGTTGTGTGTAGGTATGCTTGAGCTGCCACCAATGCAGCTTCAGGTGTCTTTGGTATAATGTTCCCTTGCTCGTCGACCGATAGGAAGGACGAGTCGAGATTTTTGGAGAGGCTTTGCATTTCTGAGTACTCGAGGTTTTTGAACCTTGATCCATGCCGACGATGCCTTTTGCTGTTTGTGTACGACGCATCGCTACGTGCTTTTGTGATAGGCTTCACTTGCTGCAATGGCTGAGTCTCTTCTCTTCTGTATTTCGATCCTTTCTTTTGCTAGTTGCTTTTACTGCTGTCTTAAGCCTTAATGATACCCCAAAAGCATATACTTGCTGGCGTTTGTTGGTATTGGCGTGCCGTGCTCCACGGCTGTTTTGATTATTCTCCACTCGTCGACTGATAGTCGAACTTTTTCCCTAGTTGCAAGGGAATCTGCAGTTTCTCCTTCAGCTAGGTAATTCGCCCCTCTGTTTATGTTTGCTGGGTTGAGCACTGGATTGTTGTTTTTGTCGAGCTCTTCTGAGTTGTCTCCTATAATGGCGAGTACTTGGTATCGATTGTCGAGCTTACTGTTGAAGCTTGAGAAGATTGAACTGTCATCTTCATGAAGCTCTAATCCTGTCTTCCAGGTGTCTGTTGATTTGTCTGAAGTATCGTCATGGCAGATCATGAGATCTTCAAGCTGAACTTCTAAGTCGAAATTCTCCATGGTTTCGTCGCCTTCTGTGATTTTTCCTTCTTCTGCTTCTGCGAAGCTGACCGGCGAGTTTACCTCGCTGGAGGAGCCTTCTGATAATTCCGACATTGCTATTGTCTTGGACTCGCTTGCCGACGAGCCCGGTTTTGCCGGATCTGAAAGGCGAATCGAACCTAAAGATCCGACGCGAAAGTTTAGACTTCCGATCGTCAGGTCCATATCTTCATCCATGCTCTCGAATACTTGCGTGAAATTTGACTGGTGAGGTTGAAAATCGACGATTCCAAAGGGTATCTGGATTTCGTCGACTTCCAGATTGCTGTTGGCCGAAGGCGAAAAAGCCGTCGAATTCATGATTCCAACGCCCAGAGTCCCCACGGTCGGCGCCAATTGACGAGGATTAACTCGACAAATGTCCTAGATGAAGGACTTAGGATCGGGGGAGTAGGCCGTCCGGATGAACTCGAAGGTAAAGTCAGTCAAATAAGGTGTGTATCGAAAGTAAACGTAAGCGTAAACTTGGCTTGCTTTCAATCTGTCCCTCTCCGTCCTCTCCTGGCGCCTATATATAGGTGGCCAGGTCTCAAGGACCGGGAGGGGTCCGGTACAGATTACAATATCGACATACGATATGAACTCGTATTTCGACTAATATTACAATTGGGCCTAGTTTAATGGGCCTCAGGGGTACTCAACTGACGGGCTCTATTATCTATACCCTTGTCACCAATCAAATAATAGAAACCTTAAAAAATAATGTATTAGAGAGGTTGTTTCTTAAAACATACCACTACCTAGGATAGCGTGCTAAGAAATAATAAATTAGGGAGGATCTTATAGCTAACTTTGTTATATGAGCAATAGAATGTTGGCTTTTGATGACACCACAGTTTCATATAGTCCGTTTTTGACTTTACTATTTTTCTTGCTCCTAGCCGTGGAGGACTGGATCCAGGTCAGGACTAGGTGTCCATGGGTAGTGGATTAATTTCCAAATAACCGACGGGCTAAACTATAGAAATGATGACCGGTGATGTAAGAGGGATTGCAAATTGTATTCTAAAAAACCAAAGGGCTAAAATAAATGGCGACATGCCAACACCATCACTTTAGAAGAAAGGCTCGAAATGAGCCTTGTTTTAAATTAATAGAGCCAACAACCGGCTAAGAGTTCTAACTTATAGGAAACCAACTACACACACCTACGTCACACACACACACTAGACAACACCATCACTACAGATTTCAACTTAATACTCCATCCGATCAAAAATAAGTGTCGGCAACTTGGTATAAATTTTATACCAAGTTAGTAGAAAATCACCAATACTAATTTCTGATCGGAGGGAGTAGTAAAGAAGATATAAAATATAATTACATACTCCCTCCGATCGGAAATAAGTGTCGGTGATTTTGTACTAAGTTAGTATAAATTTTATACTAAGCCACCGACAGTTATTTCCGATTGGAGGGAGTAGTTTTTTTGAAATATAATTACATAGGTTAACTTTCTATCAAGACTACAATTGACACAATCAACATAGTTTCTTCCAACTAGTATACTGTACTCGAGTGAAATTTCCATCGTACCCGAGTGATATTTCCAGCATATCAACTAATACCGTATTCCAATGCTATCATCCTTAAGCATTACTGAATTACACCTTGAGTACTATGCATAAATTTCTTGAATTTAAATTCCATCAAGTAGAACAATAGTTTCGAACTAACCTATTACATGGTCAACAATTCCATAGAGAGGTGCCATGACTATGACAATAAATATTACTTATACACAATTCCTAGGTACACCACGGATGGTTCGGGTCTTTTGGAGAGACGAGACGGGGTTAAGCTAATTTCACACACACACAATGATCAATACGATGCGCCATAGTGTTTCTTCCAAAAGGAATGAGTAAACACTCTGATGTTAATCCTCGAAACGCATCTCGAAAATTTGCCCGCTACCCGGCCGGGTAAACCTTCCTGATGATCCAGAGAACAACGCTCCACCTGGGCTTCTTCTCCCTGCCCACCTGATCTCTGCCTTTCTTTCCTCTTTCCTGCAGCTGGCCTCTCAGAGCAACAGCAGCTGCTGCTTCGTACACCATTGCCCCCGCCGGTTTCTGCTGCCAAGGCTAAGCTTGTTGGTCTTGCTCTGATCTGGTCGAAACTCGAGAGACTGTTTCCGGTGTTGAGGCTGAATGAACTGACCCAAGCAGATGGTGAAGTATTTGTAGTAGTTGGGTGCAGAGCACTGCAGACTGCAGAGAAGGAGGAACATCGTGCTAATTAACTGGCTTGGCAGTCACGGATGCCTGAATTCTCGAGTCAAAGGTAAAATCAGCTTGACGGCCAAGGAATCGCTGGGATGTCATCGTTCTGCACATGTGCGGGTGGTAGAGTTTTGTATGCCCAGGCATAGACATGAGAGATCCTCAGAGATGCTCTGTGGGTTTAGTTTATGAAACAACAGCGGTACTGCGTGCTTCGACGATCTTTCCTCGTGGAGATTAAGTAATAGGAGGTGCAAAGCAAATCATTGTTGCCAATCATACCACTCGACTTCCGCGGTACCACTCGCTCTAGCTAAACTTTATACTTCTTGGGCGGCATCACCACGCGTCGAACAGCTCCAAACATGGCCGAGGTCCCCGGACCCCTAGGACTAGGAGCACCAACACCGTCGGCCGGAATCGCCCCACGAGCCGCGGCCGTAGACGAGCCCAAAACCGCCGCGCAAAAGACATTCAGCAGGCCGGAATCGCGCCGCCGTGCGCAGAGCCTGGATAGAAGGGGAAGGACTAGCTTCTAAGAAACCAGATTCTACTGTCTACAGGTTGTGTATCATGTGCAGTAGAAACTTTTGATACTTTATACTCCCTCCGTTTCAAAATATAAGATGTTTAAGGTTTGTGAAACTAAATGTATTTAGATATATTTTAGTGTGTATATTCAAATGAACCTATACACTAAAAGATGTCTAAATATATTTGCTTCACAAAGCTAAAACATCTTATATTTTGAAACGGTGGGAGTATTATAGTTTGATCATATTTAATTATTTCATCGCTCACAGGCTATGCAAAATGACGGATTCGTGGATGGTGTTACTGATGGATAGGGCAGTAGCTGAAGGGCAAACTGTGGATGATTTGCTAAGAAGGAGTGCAGGAATCCCTGCTTCTTTTATGGCCCTGTTCCTGGCAGAACCAGAAGGAACACCAAAGAAGCTACTTCCAAGGGCATTAAAATGGCTGATTGAATTTGCTAAAACATCTTTAGCTAATTTCCAGAAAGATTGCAACCAGAAGTCTGAAGCAATGAAAGATGATAATGTAGTTTCATCTGGGTCACAATCAGGAACTACCACAAGTGTTCATTCAAATGGAAATTTGTCTAAAAGCCGAGATGAGGGTGTTGTTCCTACAGTGCATGCATTCAATGTGCTTAGAGCTGCTTTTAATGATGCGAATTTAGCAGCTGACACTTCTGGTTTCTGTGCTGAGGCAACATTAGTTGCAATACACGCATTTTCATCTCCTTAGGCCTCGTTTGGCGGAAGGAGTTTGAAGAGATTTACTGAGTATTATCCCGGGGGATTGGGTGAAGGGAGTGTTTAGCTGGACAATCGGGCGTATAACAAGTTGGCTTCTCTGGACAAAACGATTCGCATGCACTCTGACACGGTCTCAATCAACTCAGCTAATCAATGAGACGTCATACATGCATGCATGCATGCGTGAAAAATACCAGTCCGTGAGTCTGACACAGCCTGCTCGATCGTTTGCAGAAAACGCGAGGGAGGAGGAGCGGCGCATTTACATTGCAAAACGCGAGTGTTTTCGCGTGGATCGAAAGAATTTTTGGGGGTTTGTCCAACTAAAACCAGTCTGCCAAACGGTTAGGTGGAGTTTTTCAAGTTATATTTAAAAGTTACGCTGAAATATTACCCGGTTATACCTGTCAGAACACCTATGCCAAACAAGGCCTTACTGGGAAGTGCGTAACGCAGCTTGTCTTTCATATACTTCGCTAGTTCGCCGCATGGTTGGGTTTCTGAACGTGCAGAAACGCGAATCAGCACGGCGGTCAATAACTGGCCTTGAGTTCTTCCACAGGTTAGTTCATCACATTTATACATAGTTGGCAGTCTGGTAATGTTGGTCTTGGCAGTCTGGTAATGTTGGTCTTGTGATCTTATATTGCCTTACGGTTCTTACACATTAATATCATGAGGAAAATAGCAGTTATTTTGTTTGGATATTCAAATCGACACCCAAGAGCATATGCTCGTAGGATGAAACAAGTTCTTAATATCAAAATAGGGTGTGCTTTTTTTTTACAGAATGTCCATTCATGTTCTCTGTGTACATGTTAAATTTGATGGAGAAAGATAAAAAACTCTTTGTAGCCTATATGAAAATATAAATTTATGTTTCCAGAATTGCAGTTCCAGAGCACCCATCTTTGTTCTTTCGCCGAATTCACAATATATGTCCTTCATGAACTTTCCACGCAGAAGAAAGACATGGACATATTTGTTGTATAAAAATCTGATTATTTTGATTTTTTAAACCTTTTAAACGATTTTACTGCTCATACAGGACCTTGTGCTCCTGGGAGTTCCCAGTATAGATTTAATAATCCATTTTTATTTTCTCTTTCAGTTCAGAACTTTGGTGCTGTTTATATATAATAATGAGCGGAACTGCTTTCGAAAAATATTGGTTTTTATTCCATTTCTAGATTAGGAATGTTATTACTTCTTCTGTCAACCTCTTTTTTTTCTGTTTGTTATGGTGAAACATTATATCCAATATTTTCCCAAACTTACATTCAGTTGGTGCAATCAACTGTCTTATTTACTGACTTGTGCTTGTTGTATTATGTAGGTACCCAGCACTTCATCCTTTCCTTTCTAGTGAACTGAAAGTTGCAACGGAACTGCTATCTGATGGGATTTCCCGCAATTTAGAGTCACATATTGCAAAAGCCATACACCCCAGCTTGTGCCCTATTCTTATTCTTTTATCAAGGCTTAAGCCGTCACCTATAAGCTGTGGAACTGAGGATCTTTTAGATCCTTTTTTGCTTTTACCTTTTATCCAAAAATATGCTACCCAGAGTAACTATCGAGTTCGTGTCCTTGCATCAAGGGCCCTGATTGGTTTGGTATCTAATGAGAGACTGCAGTATGTTGTTATTGATATACTGGATCATTTACCTTGCGGAAGTCGTGAAGTGGCAGCTCACAGTTCTCAGTGTTCTGATCCTCTTGTATCAGCTAATATGGAAAATGGGAAACCTCAGCCCGCGAAGTCTTCATTCAATTCAATTCATGGCCTTTTGCTGCAGCTGTGTTACTTAATTAGTACCACCTCGGCAGTTTCGTAGGGGCAACTCCCGCTTAAATACCACGGCATGGACCTGAAACTCTCTAAGGACGCACGCTTGGAGGCAAACTTGTCGAGGTAAAAGTATTCGCTTAGTCCGACGGAACGAACTACTCGCGAACCTATACACTAAAAGATATCTAGATGCATGCACTTCACAAAACTAAAACTTCTTATATTTACGAATGGAGAGAGTAGATAGAAATAGACAAGAGCGGTCTCGTCGCTACTGCCGCCACCACTCGATCCCGACCGGCGATGGTGGCGGGCGTCATCCCGATCCCGACACTTCCCCACCGTTGTCGCTCCGTTCGCTCGCTCCCTCCTTTCGTTCCCCTTCTCCAGCCGCCTCTATCCCACCCGGCGAGCCATGTGGGGCTCCTCCCGCGCCGGGCATCCCTCCACGGAGGGGAGAAGGGTAGGTACACCCTCGAATCATCTTGTTGCTCCTACTGCCTTATACGGAGTCTAAGAACATCTCCACCCCGAGAGGCCCCCCAAACGCCGTTTGGGGGCGCCGACGCCTAAACTCCTGCCCAGTCGTGCCCACAAACTAAATTTTCATCTGGTGCGGGGTGTTTTTTTGTCCAGCGCAGGGGGGGGGGGCGTCGGCTACGCTCATAAATGCCGCGGGCCATCCCTGTCAGCGAGACTAGCATTCCCCCCCCCCAAATCGGCCATCGCATCTCACCCACCTCCCACCAGATCGTCGCCGTGCCGCCTCGCCGCACCATTCCCCGGCAAAACACGTTTATTCCACCAAATCGCCGCAATAGCACGCCCGTATCGCCTTGCCCGCCACCTTTTCGAGGTGTTCCGCCGTCTCGCCGGGCTTTCCCGCGGCGCCACCCACCTCGACATTGCCCAGGAGGTGCTCAGCGTATTGCTGAGGCCATGGACGAGCTCATGGACTCCGACGATGAGATTATGTTCGCCACTCAGATGGAGGAGGAAGCTGAGATCTCCGTCGCCGACGACGAGGAGCACTTGATGACGATGTCGTTCCTAATGGAGTTGTGCGCCCACACTGATACCAAGCCACGCCGCGGAGGGTCGGTGCTTGGACTCCGCAAGAGCAAGTCGAGGCAGAGGTTGGAAGGCTGTTGCATTCTCTACGCCGACTACTTTGCCGACGAACCCATTGCACGGCGAGGTGGTATTTCGGCGCCGTTTGCGGATGAGGCGGAAGCTCTTCCTCAACATTGTCTATGTTGTTCAACGTTTCGACAACTATTTCATATGCAAGAAGGATTGCACTAGTATGTTTGGTTTTTCTTGACTTCAGAAGTGCACTGCTGCTTTGCGGATGCTTGCATATGGAGCTCCTAATGATTCACGGGATGATTATATACGCATGGCCAAGTCTACGGCCATGGAGTGCATGTCTAGATTCTGCAGGGAAGTTGTCACATCCCAATTTTTTTGGAATGTGAAATAAATAAAATAAGAACCATGTATGTTTGTATTGATTGAAATTTCACAAGAAATTAAAACTTTTTGATTTATTTAAAAGCCTTATTAGAAAAACCATTTCAAACTTTCTATTATTTTTTAAGAAACTCTTTTGAGGAAATAGAATTTCTATTTCCAAATTGCATTTATTCAAACCAATGCATGCTATCTTGCAAAGGGAATATTTACAAAACAATTTATATTAATTAGAGTAAGCATTTCCAACAAGGTGTTTGAAAATAAATTTCAAATTATTATAAAACATTTCCTCTGATTTCAAAAGATTATTTTGAAACCCTATTTCCAATTTCATTATGTAAGTAAACCCCTTTTTGCCAATTTACAAAGTTTTATTTGCAAATTGTTTTATTATGAAAACTTGTTCTCTTACTGTTTTAATAAAATGATGTGTTGAATTCAGAAAAACTTCGGAAAGTGATTCGAGTGAATTTGAAGCACTAATGAAAAAATATATATCAAATAAAACTGAAATACATAAGAAGAAAAAAAACACTTATGTCAGCCATGACGTCACCCAACATCTTCCTGGCGTCCATCATGCGGACGAACGCGTCCATCACGCGGACGATTCCATTCGAGCGTGATTTTCTCTGGAACTTAATTCCCGATAATTTCGGCCATCAATTTCTTTCTGGTTTGTTCCTATAAATTCTCCTCAACCTCCTCTCTATTCCCCCTCTGTTTTCCTACAACCTCGGCCGTCAGGCTGCTCCAATTTCTGCTCGAGTTTCTGCAGATGCCGATGACCGTCGTTGATGATTCTGGTGAGATAGGACCTCCCCGCACCTCCTATCTTGGTCTATTTTTCGTATATCTTTCCAGAGAGTGTCCCAAGGGATAGGTTCTTGATTGACAATAGCATAATCTGTGTCTACAGATCTCGATGAGCAATTCCAGCAAGAGAAGCGGAGTAACCTCGTCGTCGACCTCTGACGGTCACCGTCGATAGTCGCACTACAGCCGAACCTCGTCGTCGTCTAAGAAAGTAGGAGTCAACATTGATCATATGGGGGTGACCGCCATGAACTGCCGCACACCCTCGTGTACCTCTCTGTCGCTGGAGATCGCCGGAACGCGGCCATCGATTACACCCGAGCTAGCCACGGTCGTCATCCCGAACGCTGGCCCGACTCGATCTTTAACGTATGGTGCAGGAATAGATCAGTTGTAATCTCAGCATATACTATTTTGCCAGACGTGTTTTTTTATCACGCACGGCCGAGTACTGAACGATCGATCGGTGCGTTTGGTGCCAGCTCGTTCATGTAATAAAATTTGAATATTTTATATCCCTCAATTTAGAGATCGGTTCTCGATAGGTGTTCTTGCATTAAGTTTGTAATTAAATCTTCTACAACTTTCGTGTAGAAAGTTTTTCCATCCGAGCAACTTTTTCAGATGACTTTTTGGACGTCATTAAAATTTAACCGTGAAATGTTTAATCGTGTAAAATTAATATCTTTTGATCTGTTTAACAAAATCGTGTAAAAATTATACCCTTGAACTCATAAAAATATGAACAACATATTAGAATGATAAAATTTGACTTTTGAACTATTTCAATATATGTGATTTTGAGTATTTTTCATCGTAGGTTTAATTCTATAAATAATTTCAACATAGTTCCTTTTGAAAAAAATAGTCATATGAAAATATCTATGTACCAAGAATTTGTGCATTTTCATGAAGTCCTAATAACCATCTAATTATATCTATGACTTAGTGGAAAAAAAATTCTCCTCACTATCGATGCCTAAGTGCAAAACCTATCAACTCTGTCTTATCCAAAAACTTATAAGTAGTTGACTCTCAATCCCATCCGCCAAGACCAAGTCTGAAGAAAGGGAAAGTCGGAAGAGAAGGCCAATCCAAAGAGAAGGCAAGGAGAATCAAGATGCTCCACGAGAAGTGACTTCAGAAGAACAAGATGTCTCATTACTTAGAATTTATCTAACTTCTCAACCCAACCCTGCGACACAAAACTTCCAAGACTTAGAAATTTTCAACGATGGCGATGAGCTACGCGCCAAGTCAAGGAGAAGATATTCGAAGATGCAAGACAAGAAGTTCGGGGAGAAGAAGAAGATGATGATACGAATGAGAAATTTCACGCCTCAAGATTTAGTCTAAGTATTACTATCTCGTGTCAAGACCATGGAGAAGAAGCATGAAGAAAATACCAAGTCTGAAGAAAGGGCAAACAGAAGAGAAGACAGTCTAAAGAGAAGATAAGAAGAATCAAGATGCTTCAGGAGAAGGGACTCCAAAGAATGAGATGATGAGAGTGATGAACCAAATGACTTAGAATTTATATCTCTAACTTCTCAACATAATCCTAAGAATTGACTTGAGCTATTTTGCTAAGCGTTTGACACCCTCTAACATTTTAGAAAACCACATCAATCTTTAAAACTCTTGACTTAGACATTCTCTCCATCCATATCAAGTCAACTTCATGCCACAATCTTTTGTCCAATTACCACTAAGACATTTGAAGACTAAGCTAAAACAAATAAAAACTTTTGTTTTCCTTGTTTGATTATGTTGCCTTGAATGGTGTGTTTATGTTGTGTTCTTTTCTATCTTATAGTTGTACGGATAGCTCCGTGTGTTGATTAAGAGAAGTACAATCTTCAGAAAGTTACTAAGGCAAGTATCATTTTATGGTGTTTCTATCTTTTCTATACAAGTTTTGTGATTGTGAGTATAAGTGCGTGTGTAGGGTTAGGTTGTTATTGTGTTACACGAATGTGATGGGAATTAGCATCGTAAGGGCTTTGAGCCTGACTTACTGACATGAGCAATAGAGAAACGGAGATTGACATGGTAAGGGCATGGAGCCTGACTTACTGACATGTACGATGGTGAAAAGAAGATTGGCATGGTAAGGGCATGGAGCCTGACTTACTTACATGTATAATGGTGGAATGAAGATTGGCATGGTAGGGGCTTTGAGCCTGACCTACTGACATGTACCCTCGTGGAGTTAGAAGTTTTATGCCTTTGCAAAAATTAAAATATTGATTGGAAAGATAGGACAGAATTCGAGACTGTTTTTCTGCAACCCCGCTTAGCCAAGCTAAGATTGAAAAGTTAGACCTCATAGTAGTGATATCTTGCCAATACAATTCAAGTGTGTTGACCCTTTGTGGCTGCAACGTTTCATGTTGCAGGTTTTGACGATAGGAAAGGTACGACAGGGTTACGAGTCTATCTGCAGCATGTTCGCCTGTGGCACATGAAGAAGAAGGACTCCATGCTATTTTGATTTTGTTGTAAACTCTGATAGCTCTATGCTATGAGCATCGTAAAGTTTCTTTATGTAATTGCTGGATTATGCGATGTAATAAAATGACCTTTGTTTCTGGATATTACATCTTAAATTGTGTGTGCTAGCGTTTGATCCAGGGACTAGCACTGAAAAGCACAGGGATCTTCATCTTTAAAAGGTGAGGTCACTACAGATGGTATCAGAGCATTGTGTTGCCCTTAGGTTCGTGACCCTAGGATTGGACAAAGACCACTTAGAAAAATAGGAGTTGTTCTAAAGTTAAAAATTTACACTCATTATCTCGTAAACTTTTCCCTTAGTCATTTTTTTCTCTACTTCTCTTCATTTCAACTCAAGGACGAAGAACTTCAGCTTTGACACTGATACGTCTCAAACGTATCTATAATTTTTGATGCTCCATGCTTGTTTTTACACCATTTGCCTACTGTTTCGTTACACTTCGTGGCACTTTTATGCATTTTCCGAAACTAACCTATTAACAAGTCGCCACAGTGCCAGTTCCCTGTTTTCTGCTGTTTTTGTGTTTCAGAAGTGATACACAGGAAATATTCTCGGAATTGGACGAATCAAGTTCCTGAAGTCTTATTTTGTCCGGGAGCTTCCAGGGATCCGAAGAGGAGTAGGAGAGGGGTCACAGGCCAGTCTCACGCCTGGCTGGCGCGGCCCAGGCCCTGGCCGCGCCGCCATGGTGTGAGGGGGCCTAGGGCCACCTCTGACATCGCCCCTTCGCGTATAAAGACCCCCCGACGGGAAAAACCTAAGTCCCCGATCAATTTTCTAGAACACATCGCGATCCGCCGCCGCCATCGACCCGAAGATCGGGAGGGTCCAGAAGCTCTTCCCGGTACCCTGCCGGAGAGGGGAATCGCCACCGGAGGTCTTCTTCATCGCCATGCTTGCCTCCAGAGCGATGAGTGAGTAGTCTACCTTGGACTATGGGTCCATAGCAGTAGCTAGATGGTTGTCTTCTCCACCATGTGCTTCATGTTTAGATCTCATGAGCTGCCCTACATGATTGAGATCACCGTTATGTAATTCTACATGTTTGGTTTGTTGGGATCCGATGAATATTGGTGTTATGATTGAGTTGCTATACTGAAATATATCTTATGTTATCTCTATGTTGTTTATGATCTTGCATGCTCTCTGTTGTTAGTAGCTATCTTGGCCGAGTAGTTGATAGTGACTCCAAGAGGGGGTATTTATGCTCGATAGTGGGTTCATGTCTCTATTTAACCTGGGGGAGTGACAGAAACCTCTAAGGTTGTAGATGTGCAGTTGCTACTAGGGAGAAAACAACATTCATATGCTCAAGGGCATATGCTTTGTTTACATTACACACTTTGCTTAATGCAATTATCTGTTGTTCGCAAGTTAATACTTGTGGAGTTCTCGGATTGATTCACCACAAGTGGATTATTAGTCATAGATGCAGTTGGATGGCGGTCTATGTATTTTGTTGTAATGCCCAGAGTAAATCTCATAGTGATCTTCTTGACATATCACGTTTATCTTTATTTTATCAATTGCCCAACTGTAATTTGTTTACCCAGCATGTGTTATTTATCTTATGGAGAGACACCACTAGTGAACTATGGACCCCGGTCCTATTTCCATCATATTGCTATCACCTGTTTACTTTACTCGCACTGTTTACTTTACTCGCATACTTCTATTGTTTTCCACTCGATACGCTCATAACCTTTGTTTCAAGCAAACCGGTGAGATTGACAACCTCATCGTAAGTTGGGAACAAAGTACTTAGTTGTGTGTGTGCAGGTTCCGCGTTGCAGCTAGCAAGCAAAGCTTGGACGAGGCGCCATATATAAATTGTCCGAAGCTGTCGCAAACTAGCAAGCATCACCTTCAGTCACATTGTCTGCTTTTCTCTCCTGAACGATAAACCTTGGTTTCTTAACTGAGGAAAAATCTGCTGCTATACTCATCACACCTTCCTCTTGGGGTTCCCAACGGGCTGGTCATTCACTACGCAACAAGCAGCAAAATTTTCTGGCGCCGTTGCCGGGGAGAAAAGTGGAAGACCTCTGCAAGGGGAGTTTTTCGCACGCACATCCTTTACTTTGTTTATTGTTTTGCTTTACTTTACTTTATTTTTACTTGCATCGTTGTATCAAAAATACAAAAAAAAATAGTTCCTACTATAGTTGTTATTTTTGTTGGTCTGTTATTGTCTTGCTTTATCATGCTTTCTATCAATGGTTGGTTTCTTTGAAACTAAATCTTTTTGGCAAGGTGGGTTCACGGAAGAGCAGCAAAATTATTATGAGGAACACCGCTTGTCACAAAAAGGGAAACACTTATGGGAACAAATCAATAGATTGTATATCATTGCTAGAAGCGTGTGCTCTACTTATAATGTTACTTATTGCTTTGATAGATCTTGTTGCTGTAGGAGGTATAAACACCTCCCTTTTCAATGTGAGTATAATGATGATGTTACCATATCTTCTTATATTAATGGAAATTATGACTTTTATGATATGGAACGAATTGAAGAATTTATTGCTTGGAAGGGTGCTTTCGAACTTGCTTATTTGCTTGAAAATATTGATGATGCACCTTATAAATATGAGGTTTATGCTATACTTACATTTTGCTATGATAATTACAAGGAAGAAAATGGTTATATTCTTAAATATCTTAATAGATGCTCTCCAACGGAAGAGACTAATGCCTTGAAGGAGCCTACGGAAGAAGAAATTGCTGAAACTGGAAGCTCATTGGATAATAAAGAATAGGAGAGTGATGATCAAGAGGAGGAGGAATGGAGCTACCCATGTCTACCTCCCAATAAGAGTAACTCTTTAACTAATACCTTATTTGATCGCCCTCCATGCTTAACAAAGGAGGGTGAGTGTGATATTTATATTGTTGATTTTGTTCATGATGCTGCTGAAAATTATTATGAGAGAGGAAAATATGGTTGTTGGAATTTTCATGTTACTAAAACACCTCTCTTTATATTGAAAATTCCAAAGTTGCTCTTATTTTATCTACCCATGCTTGTTACTATGTGCTTTTTTGATTTATTTTCTTACAAGATTCCTATGCATAGGAAGTGGGTTAGACTTAAATGTGTTTCATGTTTGCTCCTTGATGCTCTCTTTTGCTTCAATTCATATTTCTTATGTGAGCATCTTCTCGAATTACTGAGCCTAGCTCAAAGGCGTTAAAGAAAAGCACTTTTGGGAGATAACCCAATGTTTTACATTCAGTTTTTTTTTTGAGTCTTGGAAGTCATTACTACTGTAATGACCGCTCCTTATCCTTTTTATTTCGTTTTTGTGCCAAGAGAAGCCTCTAATTTGAGTGAGGTAAAGATTTGGGGATGTTGCTGTCCTGAAATTGTTTTTGGTGCTGCACCGTAAAAATTCGTATAAATTCTCTGTATATCTTTTGGGCCTGCTATTTCTTGTGCATATGCCCCAGGTTATATCCAAACTTTCGTTAGTTGAACACTTTTTGATTTGAGCAACAGAAAACCCCTCAAAAATTCGGCCTTTGTCAGCTGTTCTGTTTTGACAGATTTCTGCCAATATTTGTGTTTGCCGCTTAATCGCTTTCTTTTGAGTTCTTTTGATCATGGAACTTTTGGGGAAGTTGATACAGTAGTATATGCTATATATGTGGTGGTTTTGGGTTGAAACCTGAAGCAAAAAGAGGTTGATTATATGTTATGCCTACACTAATGTTGCTAATAGAATTGTGTTTAGTTTTGTATGAAGGAAGTTTTCAAGTGTAGGGATTGAAGAATGATGAGATGAGTTGAAGAATGGCCAAAAGCTCAAGCTTGGGGATGCCCATGCATCACCCCAAGAAATATCCAAGAAGTACAAGCGTCAAAGCTTGGGGATGCCCCCGAGGCACCCCTTCTTCATCGGCAAAAATCAGGTCACCTTTCAAAACACTATATTTTTATTGCTTCATGCACTATGTGTTTTTCTTGGAGCGTCAGTTGTTTTAGTTTTCTTTGTTAGTTTAGTTTTGTTTGCTGCAATAAATGGTTGGACCCCAACAAATTTCCTTTGGAGGAGTTGTACTCGTTTTCATTTGCAAAGAACGCTCTAGTCTTCACTCTTATTAAAAATCGAGTGTTCTTCTTTTTCTGCTACTGCTTTTGGGTTTCGTTTTCGCCTTGATTTGCGTTCAGACCTTGTCATATCTCTTCATCAAGGTGTATTTTTGCCTCTGATCTTTATTGGTTTTCATCAAAAGAGGCGTCTTTAAAAATTTCAAATGGTGCTGGAAAAGAGAAAAAGCTTTATGCAAAATAGTGGTACAAGAAGGAGCTTGTGTAGACTGCGGCTTAGGCTTTTTTATGTCATGCTTGATGTCTTTTTGATAGTATGCTTAGTGGTTTTGCTGTAGCATGACTTGTCTCAAATAACTGAGATTGCTTAATGAGCCTTTGAAAGAATCATGTGTTGTTTTTAATTGTTTGGAACCATTATTTTGGTTTTCTCCTTGATGCTTTATTTGGGTTGACTTGGCGCATGCTCACACATGTTAGACTCTTACAAAGTCGCCAATAGCCTCTATGATAATTTAGTTTTTGACTTTTGATGTCATCTTATGCTTCTTTTAATGTCGCTTTGTCGCTTTGCATGATTATGGCCATTATTGCTCTCTTAGTTGGTCGCTCCCAGTCTTTTGCTAGCCCTCGCCTTGTACTGAGTATGAGCTCTACTCATGCATCCAACTCCTAAAAATCAAGTCTTCCAAAGTGTCCACCATACATACCTACTAGCAATTTGCTATTCCAAGTAAATTTGACTTGCTTTTATTTTCTCTTCAAATTAAACTCTTACCAGTGTTATGCGAAATTCAGTCAGTAAAGCTCTCAAGAACCGGAAGGCACACTTTACTTTTTCCTGTTCTTAAAAATTTGACATTGTGGTCTCTTATGTTGAGTTGTTATGCTTGCAAGTTGTAAGTTGGAGACTAGCCTATAACACCCCCGAATTTATCACAAATTCGAAGTGCCCGTTATGCATTCCACCACAATCCCAGAATCATTGTTGTGATACACATAACGTAGTTGGTAACCAGTTCCATAGACATTACAATACGATGGTTCAAATACAATGGTCATAGTGACCAAGTTCATATTACAACACAATATAGCAGCGGAAATAACGTCTTCGGGTCCATGCCTTCACCCTACAGGCAATGGCGACTCAGGAGACGATCTTAGTTCTAATACTCCTCTTCATAACCTTCCTCTGGATACTCTTCCCCATAGTCTGGCCAAGTTGATAGCCAGGGACACAGCCATGAGTACATTGGATGCACTCGCAAACCATCTTATAAATGAAATGATGAAGTAGATATGCAAGGTTGATAGGGTGGACTAAGCACTAAGGTTATTTGCAAAAGCTGGTTTTGTTTCCCAAGAATATTCATTATTAGAAGAGACAATTTAATTCTCTAAGTAAATCTAAAGAGGAACTTCAAATGTGTCAACATCAATGTCAAGTCCCGTCATTCACCAAGTTCACCATATGTTGTTAACATTCTTGACAAAAGTCAAGTACAGCTTGCCAACTGTCCATAACCGCGGACGCGGCTATTCGAATAGTTTTGAAACCTCTGCAGAGGGGTACACTTTACCCACAAGATTCGATACATCTTCCAGGAGAAATCCACGGATCGTCATACACAAAGTATGCGAGGTTCAGATAATCAAACAAATTCTTTCACTTGTCTACTCTAGTATAGGATCCTTCCCTAAGAGTCCATTTTGGCACTCATAGTTTTGCCCGCTGCAGAGTGCTGCATGAATGGAAACTTCCACTCGGTTCGGAAGCACCCATGTATGGCTTACTTCTATAAAAGATGATACAAGGTCTCCCATACTAGAATAAACAAACTACGGACTAAGCCCCTTCCCATTTAGGGGTAATGTGGTCGTACGGTAATGGTTGGCTCACATGGTACATCACTTATTATCATTTAGCAAATACATTCCATAGTCCTTAGTCAAGATTAATTTCCTTCCTAAAACCATCATGTAGGATAAATCTTCAATTCAAGTTTCAAGTTCAAGTCACCAATTTCAAATAGGGTTCCCCTTATAGGTGGCCTCAATTTTATTAGCGACTAAGCAACTACATTGAGTGATGTTTAAAACAAATGGGAATCTTGGATAAACTCAGCTTGATGCTCTTGTTAAGCAAGATATCACTACACAACTATCATTCTACTCTAGCAATTCAATCATGCAATTTACTTAAAACGAGTAGAATGCAATAGTAAAACTAGGACTTTGGAGTATGATTCAAAAGATGGCTTGCCTTGGTTGGCAAAGTGTCCGGGGTAGTCTTCTTCTTCTTGATAATATTCCCCCTCAATATCCTCCTCAGCAACACTAGCGTCTAATAACGAATAAACACAAGGCACACAATCACTACACAATGCTAACAACACTCCAAGCACACATACTTGTTTTCAAACAATAGCATTCATGTTGGATTTTATTGAGTTGGGTTGCAAGGTTTCCTCCAAGTGTTCATCAGGTGTGCAAGTTAGATTTTTCTACCATGGGCCATATGTTGTTTACTTTCTAAGCATTGGTATGAAACTAGGGGTATTAGGGCTAGTTCAAGTGGAGAGGAATTAATTAAGTAAATTGGTATTGAGGGAAAAACTAATCTAAGGGTATAATAGAGATCTATCATTTTATGCTACAAACTAGGATTGGATTAGGGTTTAATTGATAGCACTAACAAGGTTTTAGTTGATTAAAGTTGAACTAAACAGTAGGTGAGTTAATTAGTGAGTTCATAAACCAAGTTTCAAAATTTTAGGAGGCTTAAACAATTTTCTAGAATTTTCCTAAGATTAATAAGGCTAGGGTCAAAGTAATCTTATTAATTTACATCACTAACTCAAATTGGATTCTAACTAGTTTCAGAGGCTAGACAATTTCCTAAGCTTTCCAACGCATATTTATTTGCTAAAAACGGATTTCTAAATCTCTTGGAATTCAAGTTTGAAAATCATATCTGAAACATATTTGAAACAAATCAAAATAGGCGGGAAAATAAATAAAAACAAATCGGACAGAATCTAACTGAGCTGGGCCGAATTCAGCAGAAACCCGAACGGGCCGGCCCAGATAACGCTTTGCCCGGGCGGGAAACGTTTGAAATCGAACTGACAGGTGGGGCCTACGCGTCAGGTGACTTAAGTCACCCGAATCGGTACGCTGCCGTTGGATTCTAATCCAACAGCGCGTCTGCGTCGTGCTCGATGGCGAGGGAGGGGGCTCACCGGCGTCCAGAGAAGAAGACAACGGCGACGCGCGTAGAGGAAGCAGGACTTGACTGCGAGGGGCGGAAAAGACTCCGGCGGCACTCCTCCTCCAATTCCCGGCGTCCGCTTGCCCAACGGGGGTCGAACGCGGTGGCGCCTCCTGCGTCCAGTAGCTCGCCGGCGGAGCTGGCGACGTCGAACGGGAGAGAGCTGGGAGAAGAGAGGGTGTCTGGGGGCTTGCTGGGGATGGGGTGCATTCGATCGTGTGCTCGGAGGGGGCTTTTATAGGCCAGGACGTCGGGGGCGAGGGTGGCCAGGAGGTGGCCGGAATGGGGGCCCTGGCGACGTGCGACGAGCAACACCGGGCGCGGCGGCCTTGCGCGCGTGCTGGCGGGGCTTGGTCGCGGCGACGGGGCACTGTGGGTAGGCTATGGCGAGCTCCCGCTGGTCGGCGTCGTGCGGAGAGAAGAGAGACAGAGAGGGGGGGTCCGGGCGGTTCTTCCTCTTCTCCTCCACGTCTTACGGTCCGGGTCGGGGCAGAGGGGGCTGGGCTCGACCGAGGGGGACTCCACGAGCATGGCTACAGGGCGAGGGCGAACGGAAACAGTGATGATCACAGTAGCTTCGATTTTCTGGATTTTTGCCCACCACGTGTTCGATCAAATGCCCGCAAGAATTCAAATTTCAAATTTTTGAAAACGGCCACTGTAGTTCGTCAACATATTGGACAAGGGTTCCAGGGATATTTTTGTTACAAAGAGAGATGATGTTTTGCAGAAATCATATTTCAAATTTTGGGCATTGTCACTGTTTCAGATTCAATCTTTGGCAGATGTTTGGGTTAGGTTAAGATTTGAATTTTAGTTTGAAAATTCTTGCTTGACTTAGTATGTGACCTGCTCAAGCTCAACTAACTGACCACACCCTTACTTGAGTTACAGATTTCTTATTCTAAGTATCCAAAGTAGGGTAGTCAATAATAATTTCTAGATCAACTTTTTCTTCTCTTTTTCTTTCTTTCTTTTGTTTCTGGTTTCTTTAGCTCTTATAATCCTTCTCTAATGCTTCTGTTGGTTAAGTTTGAATTAACTAAGAATTGCACAACCAATTATAACACACATGAAATCATAAAAGACATATAATAGAAAATATATGCATACATGCAATATGAGTGAAAAAGTTTTAATTGGTCCAAAATTTGGCACTTTAATTAATAGGAAATGGATTACAAATTTTTGGGTTGTTACAATCTTCCCCCCTTAAAAAGAATCTTGTCCCCGAGATTCACTAACTAAGAACTGAAAAGATTGGGAAATTCTTTCTGAAGGTAATCTTGTCGTTCCCAAGTAGCTTCCTCTTCTGTGTGATTACTCCACTGAACTTTCAGAAACTTGATGCTTCGGGTCCGAGTGGTTCGATATGTTTCCTCGAGGATACGGACAGGCACTTCACGATAGGTCAAATCCTTGTTGATGTCCACAGAACGGTGATCAATATTCTTGAAGATTTCTGGCTTCTCCGGCACTTCAAGACATTTCCGAAGTAAAGACACGTGAAAAACATCGTGCACTTCAGATAATTCAGGGGGCATTTCCAACTGATAAGACACTTCTCCTCTGCGGCCTAGTATCTTGAAGGGTCCAATATACCTTGGTGCAAGCTTTCCTTTTACTTGGAATCTCTGCATCCCCTTGAGAGGTGATACTCTAAGATAAACAAAATCTCCAATCTTGAAGGTCAGTTCTCTACGTCTCTTGTCGGCATAACTCTTCTGTCTAGTCTGGGCTGCCTTGAGGTAATCTCGAATCATGCGAACCTTCTCTTCAGCTTCTTGCAGAATATCTGGTCCAAATATCTGACTGTCCCCAGTTTCAGACCAATTCAAAGGGGTACAACACTTTCTTCCATATAAAGCTTCAAATGGGGCCATTTGCAAACTGGCTTGATAACTGTTGTTGTAGGAAAACTTCGCGAAAGGTAGACAATCTTCCCACTTAGCTCCATAGGCTAGAACACAGGCTCTCAACATATCTTCAAGTATCTGATTTACTCTTTCAGTCTGTCCATCAGTCTGAGGGTGGTAAGCTGTGCTAAAGGCTAATTTGGTTCCCAAGGCTTGGTGCAAACTTCTCCAAAATATTGAGGTGAATTGGGTTCCTCGATCGGAAACTATGGTTTTAGGGACTCCATGCAAACTAACAATTCTGGATAGGTAAAGATCTGCCAGCTGTCCTGAGGTATAAGTGGTCTTGACAGGAATAAAGTGGGCAACTTTGGTCAGTCTATCCACAATGACCCAGATAGAGTCATTTCCGCGGCTAGACCTTGGAAATCCAGTGATGAAATCCATTCCAACAGATTCCCACTTCCATTCCGGGACTTGCAAGGGTTGCAGCAATCCCGCAGGACGTTGATGTTCGGCCTTGACTCTTTGACAAATGTCACACTTGGATATAAACGATGCAATCTCACGCTTCATTCCATGCCACCAAAATTGTTCCTTTAAATCTTGATACATTTTGGTTCCACCGGGGTGGATGGAGTAAGGTGTCTCATGGGCTTCCTTCATAATAACTTCCTTCAATTCTGAGTCCGCAGGCACACAAATACGTCCTTTATACCAAAGAACTCCTTGATCATCTTTTTCAAATCCTGGCACCTTGCCGGAACTAATTCTGCGCGTAATTCCGTCAATACTCTCATTTCCCTTCTGGGCTTCTTTGATTTGGCTCATCAAGGTGGGTTGAAACTCAAGGTTGGCTAAGAATCCTTGACTGACTAGTTCCAAACCAAATTTTTCAAACTCCTGGTGCAACATGGGTTGCGCCTCTTTGATCATCATATTCAACGAGCATGGCTTCCTACTCAATGCATCGGCCACTACATTGGCCTTACCAGGGTGATAATGAATTTCCAGATCATAATCCTTGATCAACTCTATCCATCTTCTTTGCCTCATGTTGAACTCCTTCTGGGTGAAAATATACTTCAAACTCTTGTGGTCAGTGTAGATCTCGCAACGGTTACCCATAAGGTAGTGCCTCCAGGTGTTCAAAGCTAGAACTACGGCTGCTAACTCCAAATCATGGGTTGGATAGTTTTCTTCATGAGGTCGAAGCTGCCGGGAGAGGTAAGCTATGACCTTGCCTTCTTGCATTAACACACAACCAAGTCCAAGTTTGGAGGCGTCGCAATAGACATCAAAGTTCTTGGTGATATCGGGCATGGTTAGGACGGGGGCAGTCACCAATCGCTTCTTGAGCTCTTGAAAACTTTCTTCACACTTAGGGGTCCATTCAAACTTCTTGTCCTTCTTCAACAATTGGGTCATGGGTCTGGCAATGCTTGAGAACCCTTCAACAAATTTGTGGTAATATCCTGCTAATCCAAGAAAACCTCTAACTTCAGTTTGAGTGGTAGGGGCTTCCCATTCCATGACTGATTTGATCTTCTTTGGGTCTACTGATATTCCTCCCGCTGATAATACATGGCCTAAGAATCCAACTTCCTTCAACCAGAACTCACATTTACTGAACTTGGCATACAGCTGATGCTCTCTAAGGGTCTCTAAGATTAATCGCAAATGGGTTGCATGCTCTTCTTTGGACTTGGAGTAGATAAGAATGTCATCAATGAAGACAACAACAAACTTATCCAAAAACTCCATGAAAACCTTATTCATGAGGTTCATGAAATAGGCAGGGGCATTGGTTAATCCGAAGGACATTACGGTGTACTCATACAATCTGTATCGGGTAGTGAAGGCTGTTTTGGGTATATTAGTTGCACGGATCTTCAGTTGATGGTATCCAGTTCTAAGGTCTATCTTTGAGAAGACTCGAGCTCCAGTCAATTGGTCAAACAGATCATCAATCTTTGGGAGGGGATACTTATTCTTGATGGTAACATCATTTAGCTTGCGGTAATCAGTGCACAGTCGGCTGGAACCGTCACTTTTATCCACAAACAAGACGGGTGATCTCCAAGCAGATGAACTTGGCTGAATCAATCCCTTACTCAAAAGGTCCTCCAATTGCTTCTTTAACTCCACTAGTTCAGCTGGGTTCATACGATAGGGTCGTTGGGCTATGGATCCAGTTCCGGGAATAAGTTCAATGATAAACTCAATATCCCGATCCGGTGGCATTCCGGGTAGCTCATCGGGAAAAACATCCGGGTATTCACAGACGATGGGAACTTGCTCTATCGTTGGTCCTGAGATACTCTTATGACATCTGGTGGTTTGGGGTGGTTTGACAGACACATGCTTTACTACAATTCCAGTGCTACTCTTCATGGTGATGGTCTTTTTGGCACAATCTATCACTCCTTGATGGGAAGACATCCAATTCATACCAAGAACTACTTCCAACCCTTTAGTTCCCAACACTATCAAATTGGCTAAGAAAGCTATTCCATGAATTTCTATGGGAACTGCCAGAGAGTTCCACTCAGCCCTTGTTGTTGACCCAGGTATTTGTACTAACATGGCATGTTTCGTAGGTGTTGGTTGAAGTCCACTTTTATCAACAAATAACTTAGTAACAAACGAGTGTGAAGCTCTAGAATCAAACAGAACTCTTGCAGGAACTGTATTAACAGGGAACATACCAAGCACAACGTCGGTTGCTTCCTGAGCTTCTTCAACATTCATGTGATTCAGACGACCTCGAGGGTGAGGCTGGTTCCTTGGTGGATAGTTCTTGCCATTTCCAACACGGCGCTGTTGCTGAGCAGGAGCAGTGGTCTTGGATGCATCATTCAGCTTCTTCGGGCACTCATTGGAGTAATGCCCCTTGATTCCACACTCATAACAGGTAACACCAGACTTGTCACCAGACTTGGGCAGCACAGGGGCGCCATTTGGCCTAGGGGTATTGGGGTTGAAGTTGTTGCCATTAGGTCTTGGAGGTGCACGGTTGAAGTTGTTGCCGTTCGGACGGTTGGGATAGTTGGGACGCGGAGCAGGTGCAGATGGCCTCATAGGTCTAGGGGTGAAACCCATAGGTGGATTTCCCCTTGGCTTCTGCGAGTTTCTTGAGTTGCCTTGATACATCATACGGCGCTTACGGTTCTCTGCAGCTTGCTTGAGTTTGCCTTCCATCTGAATGGCAGAGTCAACCAAGGACTCCAGGTCTGCGAAGGGAATGCTGACCAAGACACATTGCATCTCATCATGAAGTCCATTCAGAAACCTCTCTTGCTTCTTCTCATTGGTGTTGGTGTCATCTGGGGCATACCTAGACAAGGTAAGAAACTTGTCACGGTAGTCAACCACAGATAGGGAACCTTGCTTCAGATTTCTGAACTCATCTCTCATCCTTTTAATCAATCCCAAAGGAACATGGGCCTTGCTGAACTTGCTCTTGAACTCCTCCCAAGGCATCACATACCCTTGGGCTTGCATCGCACGAGTGCTATCCCACCAAGCTCTTGCGGCTCCAGCAAGATAGTGGGTGGTGTACAAGACCTTCTCATTTTCGCCGACTCCGGCGACTGCCAAATTGTTCTCCATGGTGCGAAGCCAGTCATCAGCATCTAATGGTTCTTCAGAGTTAGTGAACATAGGTGGGTTGGTGTTTTGGAAACTCTTCAACTTGGATCGGTGATCATCATTGCCATTGTTCTCTCCTTCACCATGGCCATTTCCATTGCCATTGTTGTGGTTCATTGCCATCTGGGTTAGCTGCTAAAGAGTGGCCAAGTTAGCTTGACGCTCAGCTCGGGCTGCTTCCCGGTCTTCCATGATCAACCTTAGCAGTTGTGCCACTTCCGGGTTCGGGGGTGGGGGTACTCGCGGCATCTGAAGATAACGTGTGTAAGACAAGAGGGAAAAGCTAATTGCTAAGATTTAAATGTAACCTAGATGATGCAATTTTGTCATGCTAAGGCCTTAAGGGCCAAATTCATATTTCATTCAACAAACATCAATCATACCACACATACGAGTTCACACATTACAAATGGTTTACATCAAACCATTGCGACTCGTCTACTAGAGAGGGGGATACAACTCACACCTACACGAAGTGACTTAAAGTAAACTCATAACTAGATAACACTCGGATCTCCACTCTAAACATCGGGCTCCTCGGGGTCTTCCTCCTCATCATCCTCAATGAATCCAGCATCCTCATCATGCTCCTGATCATCAAGGTCCTCCATGAAGTCATCCTCGTCACTAATGAGGGCATTATCCTCCTTGCGGAGATCAATGCCTTCCTCCTCACCAAGGTGGCTCTCTAGATCCTCAATGTACTCAGTCAGCTCAGCCACATTGGCCTTCAACTCCTCAATGGTCTGATCCCTCTCATCGCGCTGGCGGTGAAGACTCTTGCGATCCCTAGCAAGGATCCTGATAGTGCTTCTTGCCTCCACAAGTGCGAAGTGCTCGAGGTTGGCCTTGGTACGGGCACAATCTGCCTCCTGCTGAGTGGAGTACAGCAAGAAGTCCATGTGATCGATATAGGTACTCGGCTCATTTTGCCCTGGCATGTTTGCGGGACGCCCATCCGCATCACGCCGAGCAAAGTTCATAAAGCGCTCCCCCTGGATCTCCTCCACATGCAGTCCGCACAAGCGGGCGTGCATCTCCTGCATACCTCGGACCAAACCATCGGCCCAAGTGTTCTCCACAAGCTCAAACTTGATCCTTGGAGAACTTAGATCTCCCTTCTTGCCACGACAACTCGCCCTGATAAGCCACCGTAGCTCTCCATCCGGGTGCTCATTGAGCACGGCTCCCTTGAACTATGGATACAGACGATCCAGGAACAAGGTTAGGGTGGTGAGGTCGCGCTCGAAACAAAGGCTGCCACCATGGCTCAACTGGTACTGCTCAGTGAATACCGGGGCCATCTACAAAATTTTAGATTAGATTAAGTTAGTGATCAACTCAAGTGTGCAAAATTTTAAGTAGACAAAAACTGAATCATGTACAAAGCTTTGTAAATAGAGAGGAAAAGACTAAGCAATTTTAAACCATTACTTATATCTTTGCTTTTATAAAGGATTCATTTAACGCCCATTCTAACTAAGGTCTCCTATAGTCAACCTGGCTCTGATACCAGCTTATAACACCCCCGAATTTATCACAAATTCGAAGTGCCCGTTATGCATTCCACCACAATCCCAGAATCATTGTTGTGATACACATAACGTAGTTGGTAACCAGTTCCATAGACATTACAATACGATGGTTCAAATACAATGGTCATAGTGACCAAGTTCATATTACAACACAATATAGCAGCGGAAATAACGTCTTCGGGTCCATGCCTTCACCCTACAGGCAATGGCGACTCAGGAGACGATCTTAGTTCTGATACTCCTCTTCATAACCTTCCTCCGGATACTCTTCCCCATAGTCTGGCCAAGTTGATAGCTAGGGACACAGCCATGAGTACATTGGATGCACTCGCAAACCATCTTATAAATGAAATGATGAAGTAGATATGCAAGGTTGATAGGGTGGACTAAGCACTAAGGTTATTTGCAAAAGCTGGTTTTGTTTCCCAAGAATATTCATTATTAGAAGAGACGATTTAATTCTCTAAGTAAATCTAAAGAGGAACTTCAAATGTGTCAACATCAATGTCAAGTCCCGTCATTCACCAAGTTCACCATATGTTGTTAACATTCTTGACAAAAGTCAAGTACAACTTGCCAACTGTCCATAACCGCAGACGCGGCTATTCGAATAGTTTTGAAACCTCTGCAGAGGGGTACACTTTACCCACAAGATTCGATACATCTGCCGGGAGAAATCCACGGATCATCATACACAAAGTATGCGAGGTTCAGATAATCAAACAAATTCTTTCACTTGTCTACTCTAGTATAGGATCCTTCCCTAAGAGTCCATTTTGGCACTCATAGTTTTGCCCACTGAAGAGTGCTGCATGAATGGAAACTTCCACTCGGTTCGGAAGCACCCATGTATGGCTTACTTCTATAAAAGATGATACAAGGTCTCCCATACTAGAATAAACAAACTATGGACTAAGCCCCTTCCCATTTAGGGGTAATGTGGTCGTACGGTAATGGTTGGCTCACATGGTACATCACTTATTATCATTTAGCAAATACATTCCATAGTCCTTAGTCAAGATTAATTTCCTTCCTAAAACCATCATGTAGGATAAATCTTCAATTCAAGTTTCAAGTTCAATTCACCAATTTCAAATAGGGTTCCCCTTATAGGTGGCCTCAATTTTATTAGCGACTAAGCAACTACATTGAGTGATGTTTAAAACAAATGGGAATCTTGGATAAACTCAGCTTGATGCTCTTGTTAAGCAAGATATCACTACACAACTATCATTCTACTCTAGCAATTCAATCATGCAATTTACTTAAAACGAGTAGAATGCAATAGTAAAACTAGGACTTTGGAGTATGATTCAAAAGATGGCTTGCCTTGGTTGGCAAAGTGTCCGGGGTAGTCTTCTTCTTCTTGATAATATTCCCCCTCAATATCCTCCTCAGCAACACTAGCGTCTAATAACGAATAAACACAAGGCACACAATCACTACACAATGCTAACAACACTCCAAGCACACATACTTGTTTTCAAACAATAGCATTCATGTTGGATTTTATTGAGTTGGGTTGCAAGGTTTCCTCCAAGTGTTCATCAGGTGTGCAAGTTATATTTTTCTACCATGGGCCATATGTTGTTTACTTTCTAAGCATTGGTATGAAACTAGGGGTATTAGGGCTAGTTCAAGTGGAGAGGAATTAATTAAGTAAATTGGTATTGAGGGAAAAACTAATCTAAGGGTATAATAGAGATCTATCATTTTATGCTACAAACTAGGATTGGATTAGGGTTTAATTGATAGCACTAACAAGGTTTTAGTTGATTAAAGTTGAACTAAACAGTAGGTGAGTTAATTAGTGAGTTCATAAACCAAGTTTCAAAATTTTAGGAGGCTTAAACAATTTTCTAGAATTTTCCTAAGATTAATAAGGCTAGGGTCAAAGTAATCTTATTAATTTAAATCACTAACTCAAATTGGATTCTAACTAGTTTCAGAGGCTAGACAATTTCCTAAGCTTTCCAACGCATATTTATTTGCTAAAAATGGATTTTTAAATCTCTTGGAATTCAAGTTTGAAAATCATATCTGAAACATATTTGAAGCAATTCAAAATAGGCGGGAAAATAAATAAAAACAAATCGGACCGAATCTAACTGAGCTGGGCCGAATTCAGCAGAAACCCGAATGGGCCGGCCCAGATAACGCTTCACCCGGGCGGGAAACATTTGAAATCGAACTGACAGGTGGGGCCTACGCGTCAGGTGACTTAAGTCACCCAAATCGGTACGCTGCCGTTGGATTCTAATCCAACGGCGCGTCTGCGTCGTGCTCGATGGCGAGGGAGGGGGCTCACCGGCGTCCAGAGAAGAAGACGACGGCGACGGCGACGCGCGTAGAGGAAGCAGGACTTGACGGCGAGGGGCGGAAAAGACTCCGGCGGCACTCCTCCTCCAGTTCCCGGCGTCCGCTTGCCCAACGGGGGTCGAACGCGGCGGCGCCTCCTGCGTCCAGTAGCTCGCCGGCGGAGCTGGCGACGTCGAACGGGAGAGAGCTGGGAGAAGAGAGGGTGTCTGGGGGCTTGCTGGGGATGGGGTGCGTTCGATCGTGTTCTCGGAGGGGGCTTTTATAGGCCAGGACGTCGGGGGCGAGGGTGGCCAGGAGGTGGCCGGAACGGGGGCCCTGGCGACGTGCGATGAGCAACACCGGGCGCGGCGGCCTTGCGCGCATGCTGGCGGGGCTTGGTCGCGGCGACGGGGCACTGTGGGTAGGCTGTGGCGAGCTCCCGCTGGTCGGCGTCGTGCGGAGAGAAGAGAGACAGAGAGGGGGGGTCCGGGCGGTTCTTCCTCTTCTCCTCCACGTCTTACGGTCCGGGTCGGGGCAGAGGGGGCTGGGCTCGACCGAGGGGGACTCCACGAGCATGGCTACAGGGCGAGGGCGAACGGAAACAGTGATGATCACAGTAGCTTCAATTTTCTGGATTTTTGCCCACCACGTGTTCGATCAAATGCCCGCAAGAATTCAAATTTCAAATTTTTGAAAACGGCCACTGTAGTTCGTCAACATATTGGACAAGGGTTCCAGGGATATTTTTGTTACAAAGAGAGATGATGTTTTGCAGAAATCATATTTCAAATTTTGGGTATTGTCACTGTTTTAGATTCAATCTTTGGCAGATGTTTGGGTTAGGTTAAGATTTGAATTTTAGTTTGAAAATTCTTGCTTGAGTTAGTATGTGACCTGGTCAAGCTCAACTAACTGACCACACCCTTACTTGAGTTACAGATTTCTTATTCTAAGTATCCAAAGTAGGGTAGTCAATAATAATTTCTAGATCAACTCTTTCTTCTCTTTTTCTTTCTTTCTTTTGTTTCTGGTTTCTTTAGCTCTTATAATCCTTCTCTAATGCTTCTGTTGGTTAAGTTTGAATTAACTAAGAATTGCACAACCAATTATAACACACATGAAATCATAAAAGACATATAATAGAAAATATATGCATACATGCAATATGAGTGAAAAAGTTTTAATTGGTCCAAAATTTGGCACTTTAATTAATAGGAAATGGATTACAAATTTTTGGGTTGTTACATAGCCCAGCCAGGCAGTCATGGGCATGCTTTCAACATTGCACCTCTTATTTGAGTTGATATCGTGATCTTTTGTTTATGGATGCCCGCGGTGTGAAATGAATTGGGAATCTCGTGGGGATCATGGAGTTTGTATATGTGTTAGGGAAACGCCGGGCCGCCAATCTAAGCCATGCATAATTCATGGTGGAAATTTACAGCATACCCATGGTGAACATTCGACAACGCATCTCACAATAAAAAGCTAAACAAATGGCAAATAAAAGAGATGTCGAGGTGTTCATTGTCTGCTTGTCCTGTCATTTTGATGTGGGCTTGTTCCATGTCATCGGGCATGGAGGTACCCCATTGGCGGTTCTCAATGATATGCATATACTTACAATGACAAGAGCCTTGCTTGGGACTCTAAGGCCTTTCACAATGCATTGTATCTTAGCGCGATATCCTAGGTAATGATGTATTTTAAGAGACAACTATCACAATGCATTGTGTCTTAAGTGTTGTATCTATATTAATTGATTTTGGATACATGCATGTATTTGATTGGGCTAGCCATATATTTTTACCTATGATACCGTGCAAGGGTTGTAGCTAAGCTAAGATACAACACCACTCTCTTTCATCATTAATTAGGGTGCCACATCACCATTTTACCTATGATACCGTGCTAAGAGACTCCCATTGTGAATGGCCTAAGTAAAGTAGCATGAGGTTTGGGTACTCGTATTCACGGGACACGAGGTTTTCAACTTATGATTTGTCAAGCATATGCATCATAATTGTTCTCGCATTAACCTTAACCATTCAAGATGCTTATGATGGGAGCAATGAGAGCTCAAAGCCGGTAAGAACCATAATTTTTGAAGGTTATAAAACTTGAAATCATTGCTTCCCTCTGCGAAGGGCCTTTCTTCTACTTTTATGTTGAGTCACCACCTTCTATCTTTATGCACCATTAAGAGAGCATAGTTGTCATTCTTAGTATAATGTGCATTGTCCCAAAGTTTTCATTGATTGATTCATATTGTTGGTTTTACTTGTTCTCAAATTATTTGTATCTAGTCGCCCTCTTAAACTTGAAGGTGTCCTATGCATTTATGTTTTGCTCTCTATTAAGGACAAGCTGAAAACCATTTGTATGTTTTTCCTTATGATTTGAACACACGTTTGACTTTCATTGTTTCATTTTCATGATCTTTTGTTTGTGTTCATTTTCATGTTTATAACATGGTTGCTAAGTTCTTGTTGTCATGATTATATCTTCATGCCCATGTTTTAAGTTCTTATGATCCCAGCTCACAAATGCTTACATACATGATCAAGATTGTGTAGGTGCATGTCACCTCAAAAATTATTCTTTTGTTATCACTTACCTACTCGAGGACGAGCAGGAGTTAAGCTTGGGGATGCTTGATACGTCTCAAACGTATCTATAATTTTTGATGCTCCATGCTTGTTTTTACACCATTTGCCTACTGTTTCATTACACTTCGTGGCATTTTTATGCATTTTCCGGAACTAACCTATTAACAAGTCGCCACAGTGCCAGTTCCCTGTTTTCTGTTGTTTTTGTGTTTCAGAAGTGATACACAGGAAATATTCTCGGAATTGGACGAATCAAGTTCCTGAAGTCTTATTTTGTCCGGGAGCTTCCAGGGATCCGAAGAGGAGTAGGAGAGGAGCCACAGGCCAGTCTCACGCCTGGCTGGCGCGGCCCAGGCCCTGGCCGTGCCGCCATGGTGTGAGGGGGCCTAGGGCCACCTCTGACATCGCCCCTTCGCCTATAAAGACCCCCCGACGGGAAAAACCTAAGTCCCCAATCAATTTTCCAGAACACATTGCGATCCGCCGCCGCCGTCGACCCGAAGATCGGTAGGGTCCAGAAGCTCTTCCCGGCACCCTGCCGGAGAGGGGAATCACCACCGGAGGTCTTCTTCATCGCCATGCTTGCCTCCGGAGCGATGAGTGAGTAGTCTACCTTGGACTATGGGTCCATAGCAGTAGCTAGATGGTTGTCTTCTCCACCATGTGCTTCATGTTTAGATCTCATGAGCTGCCCTACATGATTGAGATCACCGTTATGTAATTCTACATGTTTGGTTTGTTGGGATCCGATGAATATTGGTGTTATGATTGAGTTGCTATACTGAAATATATCTTATGTTATCTCTATGTTGTTTATGATCTTGCATGCTCTCTGTTGTTAGTAGCTATCTTGGCCGAGTAGTTGCTAGTGACTCCAAGAGGGGGTATTTATGCTCGATAGTGGGTTCATGTCTCTATTTAACCTGGGGGAGTGACAGAAACCTCTAAGGTTGTAGATGTGATGTTGCTACTAGGGAGAAAACAACATTCATATGCTCAAGGGCATATGCTTTGTTTATATTACACACTTTGCTTAATGCAATTATCTGTTGTTCGCAACTTAATACTTGTGGAGTTCTCAGATTGATACACCACAAGTGGATTATTAGTCATAGATGCAGTTGGATGGCGTTCTATGTATTTTGTTGTAATGCCCAGAGTAAATCTCATAGTGATCTTCTTGACATATCACGTTTATCTTTATTCTATCAATTGCCCAACTGTAATTTGTTTACCCAGCATGTGTTATTTATCTTATGGAGAGACACTACTAGTGAACTGTGGACCCCGGTCCTATTTCCATCATATTACTATCACCTGTTTACTTTACTCGTACTGTTTACTTTACTCGCATACTTCTATTGTTTTCCACTCGATATGCTCATAACCTTTGTTTCAAGCAAACCGGTGAGATTGACAACCTCATCGTAAGTTGGGAACAAAGTACTTGGTTGTGTGTGTAGGTTCCGCGTTGCAGCTAGCAAGCAAAGCTTGGACGAGGCGCCATATATAAATTGTCCGAAGCTGTCGCAAACTAGCAAGCATCACCTTCAGTCACATTGTCTGCTTTTCTCTCCTGAACGATAAACCTTGGTTTCTTAACTGAGGGAAAATCTGCTGCTATACTCATCACACCTTCCTCTTGGGGTTCCCAACGGACTGGTCATTCACCACGCAACAAGCAGCAGACACCTCAAAGGACTTCAAGATCCACCTGCTTCGGAACACATCTTCTCGACATCGTCAACAAGTTAGATCAAGCTATCACCAAAGGAAGGAAGCTTGTGCATCAATGGTTCTAATGCTTAGAAGAAAAAAAAACTAGTTAGCAAATGATGAGCTACTTGCCCAACTGAAGGATACGACATTCTAGGAGCAAGAAGATAAGTTCATGTTCAAAAGAAGCACAAGAAGATGAGAGAGATAAAAGATCCTAGGATGAAAAATCTAACTAATTTAGTTTTTATTAAAGGGGTGTTTGCAATTTCAACTTCTTCTATTCTCATCTACTTCATCTTCAACAATATTCTCTTTTCTTTAGAGTTCATATCTCATAAAAACATCAAGAAGAGACTGATGCTCCATATATTATTCCTCGACTCTGCAAGAAGCGCTACATGAAAGCTATCAAAGAACTTGGAGGAAGACTCAAGTATAGACTGCACAACACTTAAAAGGACCCCAAAGATGAAAAGAGTAGACTACTACCTGGAAGACATCCAAGAAGCCCTAGTTGGACCTCCATTTAAGATCTATGTAAGAACGACATCGTAATACGTTATGATCATATCAAATTGTGGTATGACCATACTAGTTTGTTTGTGGTAGAACCATGTTGCTTGATGTGATGAATGCTTGTTAGATCTTGATTGTAAGGTGAATTGCCTTCGAACTTTTGTGTATGGGTAGGGTTCCTCTTTAGACTCTTTCTATCTATTCTCATATTTATTCAAACCCAAACAAGTGTTTTCTTGACAATCCTCCATGAGGACAACAACATTAACGACTCAAGCTAAGATGCTCAGTGTCAAGAAGAAGAAGAAGAAGAAGAAGAAGAAGAAGAAGCATAGAACATGAGATGGCAAACCGAAGGATCTGCAAGCTAAGAGTTGATGCCATATGAGTGTTTACGTAAACCACTAGCTAAGGATCGATAGGTTTGTTTTCTAAAAATCATACTAGGAAATTGAAACATTGATCCAATGTTCCATGGAAATGGTTTTCAAAACTAGTGAGGATGACCAAGAGTTAGAATGCGAGATGCACCAAACCAAATGCAAGGTAATGATTGGGTGCGACATGGATTGCCCCCATGACGATCACTTATATTGTTTGCTCTTGTTAAGAGGAATGGTAAATATTGAGTGACATACCTACAAGAGAGACGGCGTTGATAAGCCTAAAACCTTAGGAGGGTAGAAAATTATTCCCTCATAATAGGCAAGTGTTGCCAAACGTAGGAATACGGTAAGGATGAACCACAAGCTTACCATTGAAGATGATTTGCAATGGAAGATGACCCTAAGAGTTCAGATATATCCAACAGTGGTGTACAACAAGTTTCAATCCTAAGATGGAAGTCTATGAAGAATTAAATAAGGGTATGAAATGAAGCTCCAAGAACATCTTAACTTGGTCTTCTGATTGACCCAAAGAGTGACCCTTCAGTGCCCAAATTAGTTCAACAAATGTCATTGCTAGATTGAAGCCTTTCAATGGAGCAAAGTTATACTCAAACCATCTTGAGGAAGATTGGATGTTATAGTATGTGAAAGGACACCCACCTATTGTAAATGAAGATAGAATCTACGTATGGTACAAAAGATGACCCAGTGTCAAGTCATATCTAAGATGCGCTTACTATGAACCCAAGACTTAGACTATCCACAAAAATTTCTTTTAAGGGTGGTAGCCCACCTATCCCAAACCCATCTTCCCTTCTAGCCTCTCCGAATCTCGGGGACGAGATTCCTTTTAAGGGTGGTAGTCTGTCACATCCCAAATTTTTTGGAATGTCAAATAAATAAAATAAGAACCATGTATGTTTGTATTAATTAAAATTTCACAAGGAATTAAAACTTTTTGATTTATTTAAAGGCCTTATTAGAAAAACCATTTCAAGCTTTCTATTATTTTTGAAGAAACTCTTTTGAGGAAATAGAATTTCTATTTCCAAATTGCATTTATTCAAACCAATGCAAGCTATCTTGCAAAGGGAATATTTACAAAACAATTTATATTAATTAGAGTAAGCATTTCCAACAAGGTGTTTGAAAATAAATTTCAAATTATTATAAAACATTTCCTCTGATTTCAAAAGATTATTTTGAAACCCTATTTCCAATTTCATTATGTAAGTAAACCCCTTTTTGCCAATTTACAAAGTTTTATTTGCAAATTGTTTTATTATGAAAACTTGTTCTCTTACTGTTTTAATAAAATGATGTGTTGAATTCAGAAAAACTTCGGAAAGTGATTCGAGTGAATTTGAAGCACTAATGAAAAGATATATATCAAATACAACTGAAATACATAAGAAGAAAAAAAACACTTATGTCAGCCATGACGTCACCCAACATCTTCCTGGCGTCCATCATGCGGACGAACGCGTCCATCACGCGGACGATTCCATTCGAGCGTGATTTTCTCTGGAACTGAATTCCCGATAATTTCGGCCATCAATTTCTTTCTGGTTTGTTCCTATAAATTCCCCTCAACCTCCTCTCTATTCCCCCTCTGTTTTCCTACAACCTCGGCCGTCAGGCTGCTCCAATTTCTGCTCGAGTTTCTGCAGATGCCGATGACCGTCGTTGATGATTCTGGTGAGATAGGACCTCCCAGCACCTCCTATCTTGGTCTATTTTTCGTATATCTTTCCAGAGAGTGTCTCAAGGGATAGGTTCTTGATTGACAATAGCATAATCTGTGTCTATAGATCTCGATGAGCAATTCCAGCAAGAGAAGCGGAGTAACCTCGTCGTCGACCTCTGACGGTCACCGCCGATAGTCGCACTACAGCCGAACCTCGTCGTCGTCTAAGAAAGTAGGAGTCAACATTGATCATATGGGGGTGACCGCCATGAACTGCCGCACACCCTCGTGTACCTCTCTGTCGCTGGAGATCGCCGGAACGCGGCCATCGATTACACCCGAGCTAGCCACGGTCGTCATCCCGAACGCTGGCCCGACTCAAACCCATGGTATGTACTGGACCTAGTATGATTCGATCTTTAACGTATGGTGCAGGAATAGATCAGTTGTAATCTCAGCCTATACTATTTTGCCAGACGTGTTTTTTTATCACGCACGGCCGAGTACTGAACGATGGATCGGTGCGTTTGGTGCTAGCTCGTTCACCTAATAAAATTTGTAAATTTTATATCCCTCAATTTAGAGATCGGTTCTCGATGGTTGTTCTTGCATTAAGTTTGTAATTAAATCTTCTACAACTTTTGTGTAGAAAGTTTTTCCATCCGAGCAACTTTTTCAGATGACTTTTTGGAGGTCATTAAAATTTAACCGTGAAATGTTTAATCGTTTAAAATTAATATCTTTTGAACTTTTTATCAAAATCGTGTAAAAATTATACCCTTGAACTCATAAAAATATGAACAACATATTAGAATGATAAAATTTGAGTTTTGAACTATTTCAATATATGTGATTTTGAGTATTTTTCATCGTAGGTTTAATTCTATATATAATTTCAACATAGTTCTTTTAAAAAAAAAATTGTCATATGAAAATATCTATGTACCAAGAATTTGTGCATTTTTATGAAGTCCGAATAACCATCTAATTATACCTATGACTTAGTGAAAAAAAAATTCTCCTCACTATCGATGCCTAAGTGCAAAACCTATCAACTCTGTCTTATCCAAAAACTTATAAGTAGTTGACTCTCAATCCCATCCGCCAAGACCAAGTCCGAAGAAAGGGAAAGTCGGAAGAGAAGACCAATCCAAAGAGAAGGCAAGGAGAATCAAGATGCTCCACGAGAAGTGACTTCAGAAGAACAAGATGTCTCATTACTTAGAATTTATCTAACTTCTCAACCCAACCCTGCGACACAAAACTTCCAAGACTTAGAAATTTTCAACGACGGCGATGAGCTACGCGCCAAGTCAAGGAGAAGATATTCGAAGATGCAAGACAAGAAGTCCACGACAAGAAGTTCGGGGAGAAGAAGAAGATGATGATACGAATGAGAAATTTCACGCCTCAAGATTTAGTCTAAGTATTTCTATCTCGTGTCAAGACCATGGAGAAGAAGCATGAAGAAAATACCAAGTCTGAAGAAAGGGCAAACAGAAGAGAAGACACTCTAAAGAGAAGATAAGAAGAATCAAGATGCTTCAGGAGAAAGGACTCCAAAGAATGAGATGATGAGAGTGATGAACCAAATGACTTAGAATTTATATCTCTAACTTCTCAACATAATCCTAAGAATTGACTTGAGCTATTTTGCTAAGCATTTGACACCCTCTAACATTTTAGAAAACCACATCAATCTTTAAAACTCTTGACTTAGCCATTCTCTCCATCCATATCAAGTCAACTTCATGCCACAATCTTTTGTCCAATTACCACTAAGACATTTGAAGACTAAGCTAAAACAAATAAAAACTTTTGTTTTCCTTGTTTGATTATGTTGCCTTGAATGGTGTGTTTATATTGTGTTCTTTTCTATCTTATAGTTGTACGGAGAGCTCCGTGTGTTGATTAAGAGAAGTACAATCTTCAGAAAGTTACTAAGGCAAGTATCATTTTATGGTGTTTCTATCTTTTCTATACAAGTTTTGTGATTGTGATTATAAGTGCGTGTGTAGGGTTAGGTTGTTATTGTGTTACACGAATGTGATGGGAATTAGCATCGTAAGGGCTTTGAGCCTGACTTACTGACATGAGCAATAGAGAAACGGAGATTGACATGGTAAGGGCATGGAGCCTGACTTACTGACATGTACGATGGTGAAAAGAAGATTGGCATGGTAAGGGCATGGAGCCTGACTTACTGACATGGACAATGGTGGAATGAAGATTGGCATGGTAGGGGCTTTGAGCCTGACCTACTGACATGTACCCTCGTGGAGTTAGAAGTTTTATGCCTTTGCAAAAATTAAAATATTGATTGGAAAGATAGGACAGAATCTGAGACTGTTTTTCTGCAACCCCGCTTAGCCAAGCTAAGATTGAAAAGTTAGACCTCATAGTAGTGATATCTTGCCAATACAATTCAAGTGTATTGACCCTTTGTGGCTACAATGTTTCATATTGCAGGTTTTGACGATAGGAAAGGTTCGACAGGGTTACGAGTCTATCCGCAGCATGTTCGCCTGTGGCACATGAAGAAGAAGGACTCCATGCTATTTTGATTTTGTTGTAAACTCTGATAGCTCTATGCTATGAGCATTGTAAAGTTTCTTTATGTAATTGCTGGATCATGCGACGTAATAAAATGACCTTTGTTTCTGGATATTACATCTTAAACTATGTGTGCTAGCGTTTGATCTAGGGACTAGCACTGAAAAGCACAGGGATCTTCATCTTTAAAAGGTGAGGTCACTACAGAAGTGATGTTGGTGTTTGGATCAGATTACCTAAGAACAGTAAATGAAGAAGACATTGCTCATATTTTGGCCCAGAATGTAGAGCGCGGATTTCCTGGGATGCATGGTAGTATCGATTGCATGCATTGGAAATGGAAGAACTATCCGTTTGCTTGGCAGGATATATACAAAGGTCACAACGGAGGTTGCAGTGTCATACTAGAGGTTGTGGCTGACCAGGATCTATGGATTTGTGATGCGGGCATATAACCACCCAGTTGGGAACCCCAAGAGGAAGGTATGATGAGCACAATATCAAGTCTTCCCTCAGTAAGAAACCGAGGTTTATCGAACCAGTAGGAAAAAGCCAAACTTCAGAAGGTGATGCCTGCTAGCTTCACGATAGCTCTGGACAATTTATAAGGCGCCTCGTCCAGGGCTTTGCTTTGCACCAGCAGCAACGTGGAACCTGCACACAACACAACCAAGAACTTTGCTCCCAACTTACGATGAGGTTGTCAATCTCACCGGTTTGCTGTAAACAAAGGATTGAGCGTATCAAGTGGAAAGCAATAGTAGTATGCGAGAAAGTAAACAGTGCGAGTAAACAGTAATACCAATGTAAAGGAAATTGGACCGGGGTCCACAGTTCACTAGTGGTGTCTCTCCATAAGATAAATAATGACATGCTGGGTAAACAAATTACAGTTAGGCAATTGATAGAATGATAACGTGTATATGTCACGAGGATCACTATGAGATTTACTCTGGGCATTACAACGAAATACATAGACCGCCATCCAACTGCATCTATGACTAATAATCTACTCGCGGGGAATCATCCGAGGACCCCTTGAGTATTAAGTTGCGAACAACAGATAACTGCATTAAGCAAAGTGTGTAATGTAAACAAAATGAATGTCCTTGGACACAAAATTGTTGTTTTCTCTCTAGTGGCAACAACACATCTACAACCTTAGAGGTTTCTGTCACTCCCCCGATTAAATAGAGGCATGAACCCAACTATCGAGCATAAATACCCCCTCTTGGAGTCACTAGTATCTACTTGGCCAAGATAGCTACTAACAACGGAGAGCATGCGAGATCATAAACAACATAGATATAACATAAGATAAAATTTAGAACATCAACTTAATATAACACCAATATTCATCGGATCCCAACAAACACAACATGTAGAATTACATAATAATGATCTCGATCATGTAAGGCAGCTCACGAGATCTAAACATGAAGCACATGGTGGAGAAGACAGCCATCTAGCTACTGCTATGGACCCATAGTCCAAGGTAGACTACTCACTCATCGCACCGGAGGCAAGCATGGCGATGAAGAAGACCTCTAGTGGCGATTCCCCTCTCCGGCAGGGTGCCGGGAAGAGCTTCTGGACCCTCCCGATCTCGGGTCGACGATGGCGGCGGATCGCGATGTGTTTCTGGAAAATTGATCGAGTCATTAGGTTTTTCCTGTCGAGGGGTCTTTATAGGCGAAGGGGCGGCGTCAGGAGTGGACCAGGGCGGCCTCACCCCCAGGGGGCGCGGGCCAGGGGCTGGCCGCACCGTCCTATGGTGTGGCTGGCCCGTGGCCCCCCTCCGTCTCCTCTTCGGTCTTCGCGAAGCTTCGATAAAAATAGGAGGTTCGGCTTTTGTTCCGTCTAATTCCGAGAATATTTCCTGTGTAACTTTTCTGAAACACAAAAACAGCAGAAAACAGGGAACTGGCACTGTGGCATCTTGTTAATAGGTTAGTTCCAGAAAATGCATAAAAATGCCACGAAGTGTAACAAAACACTAGGCAAATGGTGTATAAACAAGCATGGAGCATCAAAAATTATAGATATGTTTGAGATGAATCAAGCATCCCCAAGCTTAACTCCTGCTCGTCCTCGAGTAGGTAAGTGATAACAAAAGAATAATTTTTGAGGTGACATGCACCATCACAATCTTGATCATCTAAGTAAGCATTGAGTGCTGGGATCAAAAGAACTTAAAACATGGGCATGAAAGACATAATCTTGATAGAAGAAACTTAGCAACCATGTTATAACATGAAAAAGAACACAAACGAAAGATCATGAAAAATGAAACAATGAAAGTCAAATGTGTATTCAAATCATATGGAAAAACATAGCAAATGGTTTTTAGCTTGTCCCTCATGGAATAGCAAAACATAAATGCATAGGACACCTTCAAGTTTAAGAGGGCGACTAGATACAAATAATTTAAGAACAAGTGAAACTAAAATCATGAATCAATCAATGATAAACTTTGGGACTATGCACATTAAACTCAGAATGACAACTATGCTCTCTTAGACGGTGCATAAAGGTAGAAGGTGGTGACTCAACATAAAAGTAAAATAAAGGCCCTTCGCAGAGGGAAGCAGTGATTAAACATGTGCTAGAGCTTTTCATTTATAAAATAGAGAGATAAAAATTAGGTTTTGAGAGGTGGTTGTCTTTGTCAACGACTGGCAATGGGGTTCTTACTATCTTCCATACAAAAAATGAAGCAAGTTTTTGAGAGAGATTGGCACTTTTGTGCTTTTTTATAAATCTTGGCACTCATCCCCACCTTTTTTCTTTCACAAACCATGGCTAACCGATTTCCATTGGGTGCCCACCAACATTCAAATACCATGGAGGAGTGCATTTTTTCTCTTTTTTCTCTTTTTGGAATGAAACAATATGGAAGATAGCAAATCCGACCACTACGTCCCCATGAGCTGAAAACAGTGTCACAAAATGAGAAGTATTTTGAAGGTTTTTGAAAGGTAGCACATGAAAATTTACTTGGAATGGCTTGCAAATACCATGCATAGGAATTTATAGTGGACTCATAGGCAAACTTGGTTTTTGGGAGTCGGATGCGCAAGTAGAGCTCATACTCAGTACAAAATGAGAGCTAGCAAAAGACTGGGAGCGACCAACTAAGAGAGCAATAACGGTCATAATCATGCATAGCGACAAAACATCATTAAGAGAAGCATAAAATGGCATCAAAAGTCAAAAACTAAATGATCATAGAGGCTTATGGTGACTTTGTACGAGTCAAACATGTTGTAAGCATGCGCCAAGTCAACCCAAATAAAGCATCATGGAGAAAACCAAATTAATGCTTCCAAATAATAAAAACAACGCATGATTTTTTCAAAGGCTCATTAAACAATCTCAGTCATTTAAGACAAGTCATGCTACAGTAAAAAACCACTAAGCATACTATCAAAATGATATCAAGCACGAAATGAAAAAGTCTAAGACGCAGTCTAAACAAGCTCCTTTTTGTACCACTTTTTTGCATGAAACTTTTTCTCTTTTCCAACACCATTCAAACCTTTTTGAAACAACTCTTTCGATGAAAACCAACATGGACCAGAGGTCAAAATACACCTTGATGCAAAGATAAAACAAGATCTGAACAAAAATCAAGGTGAAAAACAAAAGCTAAACGCAGTTCTAGAAATAGAGAACAGTCGTTGAACGATAAGAGTGAAAACGGAGTGTTCTTGGCAAATTAAAGACGAGTACATCTCCTCCAAAAGAAAATTTGTTGGGGTCCAACCATTTATTGCTGCAAACAAAACTAAAGAAAACTGAAAACTAAAGACGCTCCAAGAAAATTGCATAGTGCATGAAGCAATAAAAATATAGTGTTTTGAAAGGTGACCTGATTTTTACCGATGAAGAAGGGGTGCCTCGGGGGCATCCCCAAGCTTTGACACTTGTACCTCTTGTATATTTCTTGGGGTGCGTGGGCATCCCCAAGCTTGAGCTTTTGTCCATTCTTCACCTCATCTCATCATTCTCCAATCCCTACACTTAAAAACTTCCTTCATACAAAACTCAACACAATTCTATTAGCAACATTAGTGTAAGCATAATAATGAATCAACCTTTTTTGGTTCAGGTTTCAACTCAAAACCACCACATATAAAGCATATACTACTGTAGCAACTTCCCCAAAAGTTTCGTGGTCAAAAGAACTCAAAAAGAAAGCGATCGAGAGGCAAACACAAATAGTGGCAGAAATCTGTCAAAACAGAACAAAACAAAACAGCTGACAAAGGTCCATTTTTTCAAGGGTTTTCTGTTGCTCAAATCAAAAAGTGTAAAACTAATAAAAGTTTGTAAATAACCTGGGGCATATGCACAAGAAATCGCAGGTAAAAAAGATATTCTGAGAATTTTCACGAATTTTTACGGTGCAACACCGAAATCTGTTTCAGGACAGCAACATCCCCAGATCTTACCTTACTCAAATTAGAGGTTTCTCTTGGCACAACAACGAAATAAAAAGGATAAGGAGCGGTTATTACAGTAGTAATAACTTCCAAGACTCAAATAAAAGAAAAATAACTGAAAGTAAAACAATGGGTTATCTCCCAAGAGTGCTTTTCTTTAACGCCTTTGAGCTAGGCGCAAAAAGGTGCAAATCAGGTAATATCAAGTGATAAAGCATCAAGTTCATAATTTGCTCTAAGAATAGATTCAAAAAGTAATTTCTTCCTCTTCGTAGGGAAGTGTTCCATACCTTTCTTGGGTGGAAAATGACATTTGACGGTACCTTCCTTCATATCAATGATGGCACCTACAGTTCGAAGAAAGGGTCTTCCCAAAATAATAGGACATGAAGCATTGCATTCAACATCCATAACAAGGAAATCAACGGGAACAAGGTTATTGTTAACCATAATAAGAACATCATTAATCCTTCCCAAAGGTTTCTTCTTAGCAACATCAGCAGGAGGAATATCAAAATAACACTTTTCAACATCAGCAAGAGCTTCTGGACCCTCCCGATCTCGGGTCGACGACGGTGGTGGCTCGCGATGTGTTTCTGGAAAATTGATCGGGTCATTAGGTTTTTCCCGTCGAGGGGTCTTTATAGGCGAAGGGGTGGCGTCAGGAGTGGACCAGGGCGGCCTCACCACCAGGGGGCGCGGGCCAGGGGCTGGCCACGCCGCCCTATGGTGTGGCTGGCCCGTGGCCCCCCTCCGTCTCCTCTTCGGTCTTCGCGAAGCTTCGGTAAAAATAGGAGGTTCGGCTTTTATTTCGTCCAATTCTGAGAATATTTCCTATGTAACTTTTCTGAAACACAAAAACAACAGAAAAAAGGGAACTGGCACTGTGGCATCTTGTTAATAGGTTAGTTCCGGAAAATGCATAAAAATACATGAAGTGTAACAAAACACTAAGCAAATGGTGTATAAACAAGCATGGAGCATCAAAAATTATAGATACATTTGAGACGTATCAATTTGGCATGCTTTGTTCGGCATGACAGGATCTCACAATGACAGCAACGTACTGCAGTGCTCGAATGTGTTCTCCCGGCTAGTTGAAGGCCATGCTCGTCCGGTGAACTTTGTGATCAATGGCCAAGAGTACAACAAATGATACTATTTGGCGGATGGCATCTATCCAAGATGGGCTACATTTGTGAAGACTATCACAGGCGCTGTGCCAGGAGGTAAAAAGTCTTGGTTTGCAAAGTTTCAGGAGGCTTGCAGGAAGGATGTCAGGCGTGCATTTGGTGTGCTCCAAGCTCGATTCGCTGTTGTCCGATTCCCTGCACTTACGTGGTTGAAGACTCAGATGTGGGAGACCATGAATGCATGTGTCATCATGCATAACATGATTATTGAGAGTGAGCGGGAGCATCCAGTGTATGACCCTGAACCGTATCACCGCCAGGGTTCTCTTGCGACTCTTGATCAGCACGTGCCCGCCGCATTTCTGTATTTCTTATCATGCGTCAAGAAATCCAAGATGTAAATACCCATAGCCAATTGCAAGATGATTTGGTGGAGCATTTGTGGATGCTAAAAGGAAACAACGCCTAGGTTTATTTTTAATTTATTTATTTGAATTCTATTTATTTGGATTTCAAACTATTTATTATTTGTGTGTATAAACAATAATTTTAATAATTTATATGGATCTGGCGGCTGTATTTCTTGTCGCCTCATAGCGGCGCTATTTCTGGCAGCATCGGCGCAGCAGTGGGAATGCCTTTTTTCAAAAATTGGGCCAAATCTACAATAAAATGGACCGCGTCGGGCTTTCCAGCCGTCCCTGTACGGAAATCGACGCTAACGTTTCTCAAATGGCCCAAAAATCACTTGCGTTGGTCGCCGTTTATAGGGGAGGGGGGAGGGGGGAGGCGAGTGGAGATGCTCTAAGATTCCAATAGCAATATCCAACCGCAAGCCTAAGGGGATCTTTAGGTTCCCGATGTTACCAACAGTGGAACATGTTCATGTGCGTCTGGAATCAATTTGCTTGATGAACTTATCCTTCATGGCTTCAGTTACCTTGATAGAGGGCATACCTGCAGCTTCGGTATAGTCAGATAGGATTCCCTTGTAGACTCTACCAAAGCTTCAGCCTAAAAAAAAAATCATAGACCATATGTACTTCCGTTTTGATCAGGTATGCATCGCATCGCAAAGTTAGCTATTGACAAACTGAAATTCCATTTCCTTCTGCTGACATAGAGCATGGGACCAAAATTTGTCTAATCAATATACTGTACTGTACTAAGCAGGTTGTGGCAGTTCCTAGATATACAGAGTTGCTGATGCTTGTCTCTAACCTTCATGGTAGCAATCTAGTGATAATGCTCTTTAACTACAAGTAGGATATTGATCTGCAAATTTGGGTTATTTATTTACTACTGTTCTTTAGATTGACTGAATAAAAACGCTATGTGAATTGAACATGAACGTCTTGGCATAAATATGTATCATGTAACATATTTACTGGCAACGATAGCTCTTGGACTGCCTTGTCATGATCTGATTGGCCTAAAAACTGAAATATTTCTGGCCTGGCATGATTTGAGGAGGGGCTTCCAACGAATCATGTAAATTTTTATTTTTATTGGCGTATCATGTTAATTCTGATTTTCATTAGCATACATTTTTATATTTCTAAGTTCAACTCTTCTTTGGATTATCATTGTCTAAATTTGTCTTATCACTTGAGATATGAGTCAATTAGGTAATCCGTTGTCTTGTTATTTCAGCAAGAAAGGATGGAAAGGAAGTTGAGAGTTAAAGAAAATGGAAGCACTGCTGGGCCAAGCAAAAGAGAGTGAATCATGATCATCGTTTGGCCGATGAATTTGGCTAGTTGTTTGGTCATATTTTCATATTTCAAGTCATAATACTTGTTCATTCCTTGAGTGCAAGAGGCTATGCACATGTTAATTCGTGTCCAGTTTATAACTCAGTTTCATTGACTTGGTTATGACTTCGTTTTGCGTGCGACAGTACCACAATTCATGTAGTTGTACTTCTGAATTTAGTTTGTCTATATTCAGTCATTAATACTTTTTTAGTGATTTCAGCGTCTCTTCTCTTGAAATGAGTTTATCTATAATCCTCTTGATGTTTGGAGAGGAGGATGCCTGGCCGGGATGCCTAAATCAGCTGGCTGGGTGACGAGGGTTAACTCGAGAAATGTCCTAGAATAAGGACTTAAGATCGGGGGAAGAGGGCGTCGGATGAACTCAAAGGTAAAGGTCAATCAAACAAGGCGAAGTTTTGTGTGTGTTGAGAATAAGCGTGGTACTCAATTGGCTCAATCTCAATCTGTCCCTGGCCGGTCTCTCATGGCCCCTATATATAGGTGGCCAGGTCTCAAGGATCTAGTCGGGTTCAATACAAATTACAATATCTATATACGATGTCATCTCGTATTTCGACTACATCTATGCTTAGGGCTCCCTAATGGGCCCCAGGGGTACCAAGATAATGGGCCTTATTAGCTATACTCTTGTCAGTAGCCCCCGAGATTCTACCAGAATTGTAGATTTGGGTTGAATCTCAAATCTTTATATCTTCGTCTTGATCAATCTTCGACTTCCGCTCTTTTCCTGCACTTATCAAATAATTCATAGTTTTTATTTCTCAAGGGGATTTTGGTTAACAAGCCTGGCATCTCTGATGGATCAGGAGACCAGTTAACTGCCTAAGCAGACACTTGTTACCTACTTCAAACTCAAGCCCCTGGACTCGAATCTGGTACCTGGCGTAACCCAGTCTTTTGCCGCATTTAGGACTTACGAAGACAAGGTTCCAGTAATTCTTAGGGTACCCAGTGCGTCCACCGGGATTTTTCTTCGCATCGTGGATACGAAAATTTACTAGCAGAGCGCATTATGTGCGTATACTAGGCCATGCAGGACGTATCATAAGGTCTTACCTTCATGATCTTTTACAATCATGGCATCCAAGCTTTGTCGTGATGACGCAGCTCGAGAATCATAATTTTGTCGTGAGCCTTGTTTGACTGCTTCAATACCCAAAATCTTTGGGTTGTTATTCCTCGGCTAGTCGCCAATCCCTCCCAATGGGAGTGACTTAACGAATAGCAGTGTCAGGAGTTTATATTTTGACAAGGCAGTCGATAATGTGCTCCAATGCATGCTCTATAATTATGATAACTTCATTTTTGTCGGGTGCGCGACCAGCGCTCCCGAGGCTATGGTCGGTACTTGTAGTCGATCATATGCTCAATTTTCTTCCTCTTCATCTCTTCCTTGCTCAAATCTTCTTCTTCTTCATCTCTTTTTGTCGAATTTTTTCTCGAAATTGTTTTTCTATCGGGTGCGCGACCAGCGCTCCCGATGGGAGTAGCCCTCGAGGCTATGGTTAGGTTCTTTGGAGGCGATCATAGACTCAAGTATTTTCTTCGACTTGTTTTCTTTTGACTCATCCCTTATGCGTGACGTAAATAATCATTATTACTTTCTGCAATGATTTGACCGGATGCTGACTGTTGCACATGGGTAGCATGGTAATTTCCAATTTTTCTGCCCGTTAGTGGGCTTGCCGCTTCCGCTTCGCATGCCACATCTCAGCCCATGTTCCTTCATGTAGAAGGTTATTTAAGGGAAAACTTTTTACTGTTACTATTTACCAGTTCCTCTCCTCTGCCGCCGCTGCTTCTTCTTCCTTGCGCTTGCTCTGTCCTCGCAGCCCCCGAGCGCTCCCGCCTTTGCATGCCCCTCAAGAAGGTTGCACACCAGACAAAGATGGCCAAGAAGGGGACCAAGAAGCAAGCTCTAAACTGGGTTCCCTCATCCTTTGATCAAACAGATCTGACGAAGGCCAAGAAAGAGGGGTTTCTGCCAGAATCAGGTGGCGGTCATCTTTCCCAGGGACTGAGGCCATCCCTACACCGCTGGTGGGATATCAGGTGATGTTCCTCGCTTTTCTCCTCTGTGGTTTATCTCTCCCTGCTCAGGAATTCCTTCGTGGGCTTCTCTTTGTCTATGGCGTGTAGCTGCATCAGCTCACGCCAAATTCTATTCTTCACATTGCCTGTTTTTATCACTCTTTGTGAATCATTTCTAGGCATTGACCGACACTACGTTCTTTGGAAATTCCTCTTTCGCCTTCATCCTAGTGTTTCTTTAGTTGAAAATCCTGAGCTGGGAGGGGCTGTTGTCTCTGTGCCATCGGAATCGCACTATCTGGAGTTCAAGATGGCCTTGTCAGTGCAGGGCTGGAGGCAGAAATGGTTCTATATCAAGGACCAGAAATCTACTGAATCTGATCAGTATGGGTTTGATCCCTTCAATGCCAGCAAGGGTCTAACGAAGCTGACTACATGGGATACTTCGCCTTCTGATACTGAAGTCAAAAATATCAAGCCTTTGCTGGCTCGAATTCAAGGACTCAAGAGCGCAGCGGGGGGCGGACTGATAGGGATGCAGCTTATGGCGTTCTTCCTTCAGAGACGCATCCAACCTCTACAATCTCGAGTTTCCAAATTATGGACGTACTCTGGCTTGACCGATCCTTCTCGAGTGTCTGCCAAGGACCCGGAGAAAAAGGAACTCGATAAGAGGGTTAGATCTTTGACTATTCTTACTGCTAGGATGGAAATTCTGGCTTGTAAAGCTGCTTTTTTTGACTCCACTCACCCCTTACCAGAGGTACGCGTCTTGCAACCCAAAATATTTTATTGTTCAGTTGCCTCTTTGTGTTACGTGTTGTTGATATTCTGTTTGTTGAATCCTTTGCAGGGTCACCAATTTTTGACTTCACGTCCTCCTCTTCCTGAGGAATGACCCCTCAACGCTGAACCTGCCCCCGCTGAGTCCAAAGCCCCCAAGGCTAGTGACAACCAAGATGGGGATGAAGTCGAAGGTTCTCTGGAAAGAAGTGACTCCACGCTGTCGCCTCCACTCGCTGAATCTGAGACTCAAGTTGCGGAGAGGAAGCGGATGCGCACAGAAGAATTGACTTCCTCGGGTACAGCCAATCCAAAGGATGCACCCCGAGAGAAAACTGCTATTGAGAGCTCCAACCTTGATATCTTTGGGTTGCTTGACTCGTAAGTGATCTCATGTATTTTCTCTAAGTTCTCTTGGTCCTTACTTTTTCTCTTTGAAGTCAAACTTTTTTCTTTCCTAGCAATGATGATAAACCGAAGGAGGCCACCACTGTTGTTCCTCCTTTGGCTACTTCAATTGCTCCGAAGACACGCCCTCAGGAGGAAACCATAGTGGATAAACCGCCACAGGACCTCCGAGAAAAAGCTGTTGGTGCGCAACCCCTGAAATGCCAAAAGAAAACGACGCGTACTACGACTATTTCTCTTGAGGCCCATCAACAATCCTCTTTTTCTGATCACGTAAGCGCTATTTTTTGTATTCTGACTTTTTCTTCTGCGCTTTTGTTTTCTTATATGGTATTGCTCTGCAGCCCTTGATGCAGAGATTCCTATCTCTTGGCACTGATTTTGTTAAGATTCAAGAAACTGTTAATGCATCCAAAGGTTTTTCTTTTACCCTTCGGTTCTCTTGTATTGTTTCTCATAGTTGCTGATATCATCTACTTGTTTACAGTTGCCCTGGCCACAACTCTTGCTCGCGTAGCGTCATTAGAAGCCGAACTAAAGACCTCCACTGAAGCTCTGAAGGATGCCAATGCTGCAAAGGTTTCTGCTGAGAAGGCTGCTAAGGCAACAGAAGCCAGGGCTAAAAAGGCTGAAAAAGCTTTGGCTGAGGCTAGTCAAAAACAAACCAAGCACTAGCAAGCTGTGATTGAGCGACTTGATGAGATTTCCACATCCGTTGGCAGTAAGTGCTTCATCTTGTCCTTAGATATTTGCTAAAGTTTCACTTTGCTGATATGTTTTGCTTGTCTTATTTGTACTTCTGCGATGCTGTAGAGAAACTTGGAGAAGTGTGGAGACTTCAGCAAGGAAATTCTAAGGACCCTCTGCTGGATGGGGTAGACACGCTAGAATCAAACTGAAAGGTTGCTCGGGATGTCCTCCAGCGAACTTGCCATGTCTTGATTCACATGTTTGTCGGGTTGTTCCTGATGCGGGCAGGATGACCACCCAGTTGGGAACCCCAAGAGGAAGGTATGATGAGCACAGTAGCAAGTTTTCCCTTAGTAAGAGTAAGGTGACACTCCATCAAGGGCACCGTTTACGATTCTTGTTGGTGCGTCTTCAACTAGTAGCAACGCGGAACCTGCACACAACACAACCAAATAATTTGCTCCCAACTTACGATGAGGTTGTCAATCTCACTGGTTTGCTGTAAACAAAGATAAGAGCGTATCGAGTGGAAAGCAATAGTAGTATGCGAGAAAGTAAATAGTGTGAGTAATAGTAAAATGGTGTAACAATGTAAAGGAAATTGGACCGGGGTCCATAGTTCACTAGTGGTGTCTCTCCATAAAATAAATAACAACATGCTGGGTAAACAAATTACAGTTGGGCAATTGATAGAATAAAGACAATGTGCATATGTCACGAGGATCACTATGAGATTTACTCTGGGCATTACAACAAAATACATAGACCGCCATCCAACTGCATCTATGACAAATAATCCACTCACGGGGATATCATCTGAACACCCCATGAGTATTAAGTTGCGAACAACAGATAACTGCATTAAGAAAAGTGTGTAATGTAAACAAAACAAATGTCCTTGGACACAAGAATGTTGTTTTCTCCCTAGTGGCAACAACACATCTACAACTTTAGAGGTTTCTGTCACTCCCCCAGATTAAATAGAGGCATGAACCCAACTATCGAGCATAAATACCCCCTCTTGGAGTCACTAGTATCTACTTGCCCAAGATAGCTACTAACAACGGAGAGCATGCAAGATCATAAACAACATAGAGATAACATAAGATATATGATTCAGCACATCAACTCAACATAACACCAATATTCATCGGATCCCAACAAACACAACATGTAGAATTACACAAAGATGATCTCGATCCTGTAAGGCAGCTCACGAGATCTAAACATGAAGCACATGGTGGAGAAGACAACCATCTAGCTACTGCTATGGACCCATAGTCCAAGGTAGACTACTCACTCATCGCGCCGGAGGCAAGCATGGCGATGAAGAAGACCTCCGGTGGCGATTTCCCTCTCCGGCAAGGTGCCGGGAAGAGCTTCTGGACCCTCCCAATCTCGGGTCGATGACGGCGGCGGATCACGATGTGTTTCTGGAAAATTGATCGGGTATTTAAGTTTTTCCCGTTGGGGGGTCTTCATAGGCGAAGGGGCGGCATCAGAGGTGGACCAGGGCGGTCTCACACATAGGGGGCGCGGCCAGGGGCTGGGCCACGCCGCCCTACTGTGTGGCCGGCCCGTGGCCCCCCTCCGTCTCCTCTTCGGACTTCTGGAAGCTTCAGTAAATTTCTGGACGTTCGGCTTTTGTTTCGTCCAATTCCGAGAATATTTCCTGTGCAACTTTCTGACACAAAAACAGCAGAAAATAGGAAACTGGCACTGTGACATCTTGTTAATAGGTTAGTTCTGGAAAATGCATAAAAGTGCCACGAAGTGTAACAAAACACTAAGCAAATGGTGTAAGAACAAGCATGGAGCATCAAAAATTATAGATACGTTTGAGACGTATCAGCATCCCCAAGCTTAACTCCTGCTCGTCCTCGAGTAGGTAAGTGATAACAAAAGAAATAATTTTTAAGGTGACATGCACCTACATAATCTTGATCATCTATGTAAGCATTATGTGCTGGGATCAAAAGAACTTAAAACATGGGCATGAAAGATATAATCTTGATAGAAGAAACTTAGCAACCATGTTATAACATGAAAAAGAACACAAATAAAAGATCATGAAAATGAAACAATGAAAGTCAAATGTGTGTTCAAATCATATGGAAAAATATACAAATGATTTTCAGCTTGTCCTTCATGAGAGAGCAAAACATAAATGCATAGGACACCTTTAAGTTTAAGAGGGCGACTAGATACAAATAATTTAAGAACAAGTAAAACCAAAATCATGAATCAATCAATGATAAACTTTGGGACTATGCACATTAAAATCATAATGACAACTATGCTCTCTTAGACGGTACATAAAGATAGAAGGTGGTGACTCAACATAAAAGTAAAAGAAAGACCCTTCGCAGAGGGAAGCAGTGATTAAACATGTGTTAGAACTTTTCATTTGTAAAAGAGAGAGTTAAAAATTGGGTTTTAAGAGGTGGTTATCTTTGTCAACGACTGGCAATGGGGTTCTTACTATCTTCCATACAAAAATGAAGCAAGTTTTTGAGAGAGATTGGCACGTTTGTGCTCTTTTATAAAGCTTGGCACTCCTCCCCACCTTTTTCCTTTCTCAAACCATGGCTAACCGATTCCATCGGGTGCCCACCAACATTCACATACCATGGAGGAGTGCCTTTTTTCTTTTCTTGTTTTCCTTTTTTTCTTTATGGAATAAACAATATGGAAGATAGCAAATCCGACCACTACGTCCCCATGAGCTGAAAACAGTGTCACAAAACGAGAGGTATTTTGAAGGTTTTTTTTCAAAGGTAGCACATGAAAATTTACTTGGAATGACTTGGAAATACCATGCATAGGAATTTTTAGTGGACACAATGACATAACTTGGTTTTTAGGAGTTGGATACACGAGTAGAGCTCATACTCAGTACAAAATGAGGGCTAGCAAAAGACTGGGAGCTACCAACTAAGAGAGCAATAACGGCCATAATCATGCATAGCGACAAAACATCATTAACAGAAGCATAAGATGGCATCAAAAGTCAAAAACTAAATGATCATAGAGGCTTATGGCGACTTTGTATGAGTCAAACATGTGTAATCATGCGCCAAGTCAACCCAAATAAAGCATCAAGGAGAAAACCAAATTAATGCTTCCAAATAATAAAAACAATGCATGATTTTTTTCAAAGGCTTATTAAGCAATCTCAGTCATTTGAGACAAGTCATGCTACAAGCAAAAATCACTAAGCATACTATCAAAACAACATCAAGCACGACATGCAAAAGTCTGAGCCGCAGTCTACACAAGCTCCTTTTTGTACCACTTTTTGCATGAAATTTTTTCTCTTTTCCAACACCATTCGAACCTTTTTGAAACAACTCTTTTGATGAAAACCAACATGGACCAGAGGTCAAAATATACCTTGATAAAAATATATAACAAGATCTTAATAAAAATCAAGGCGAAAAACGAAAGATAAACAAAGTTCTAGAAAAAGAGAACACTCGTTGAACGATAAGAGTGAAAAACGGAGTGTTCTTGGCAAATGAAAAGCAATGCAACTTCTCCAAAAGAAATTTGTTGGGGTCCAACCATTTATTGCAGCAAACAAAACTAAACAAAACTGAAAACTAAAGACAAGACGCTCCAAGAAAAATGCATCGTGCATGAAGCAATAAAAATATAGTGTGTTGAAAGGTGACCTGATTTTTGCCGATGAAGAAGGGGTGCCTCGGGGGCATCCCAAGCTTTGACGCTTGTACCTCTTGGATATTTCTTGGGGTGCATGGGCATAGCCAAGCTTGAGCTTTTGTCCATTCTTCATCTCATCTCATCATTCTCCAATCCCTACACTTGAAAACTTCCTTCATACAAAACTAAACACAATTCTATTAGCAACATTAGTGTAAGCATAATAATAAATCAACCCCTTTTTGCTTCAGATTTCAAATCAAAACAACCACATATAAAGCATATACTACTGTAGCAACTTCCCCAACAGTTCCGTGATCAAAAGAACTCAAAAAGAAAGCGATAAAGAGGCAAACACAAATAGTGGCAAAAATCTGTCAAAACAGAACAGCTGAAAAAGGTCGATTTTTTCGAGGGTTTTCTGTTGCTCAAATCAAAAAGTGTATAACTAATGAAAGTTTGGATATAACCTGGGGCATATGCAAAATAAATGGCAGGTCAAAAAGATATTCTGAGAATGTTCACGAATTTTTACGGTGCAGCACCGAAATCTGTTTTAGGACAGCAACTTCCCCAAATCTTACCTCACTCAAATTAGAGGTTTCTCTTGGCACAAAAACAAAATAAAAAGGATAAGGAGCGGTTATTACAGTAGTAATAACTTCCAAGACTCAATTAAAAGAAAAAGAACTGAAAGTAAAACAATGGGTTATCTCCCAAGAGTGCTTTTCTTTAACGCCTTTGAGCTAGGCGCAGAAAGTGCAAATCAAGTAATATCAAGTGATGAAGCATCAGGTTCATAATTTGCTCTAAGAATAGAGTCAAAAAGTAATTTCTTTCTCTTTCTAGGGAATTGTTCCATACCTTTCTTGAGTGGGAATTGATATTTGATGGTGCCTTCCCTCATATCAATGATGGCACCTATAGTTCGAAGAAAGGGTCTTCCCAAAATAATAGGACATGAAGCATTGCATTCAACATCCATGACAAGAAAATCAACGGGAACAAGGTTATTGTTAACCATAATAAGAACATCATTAATCCTTCCCAAAGGTTTCTTCTTAGCAACATTAGCAATAGGAACATCATAATAACACTTTTCAAGTGGTGGTAAATCAAGCATGTCATAAATTTTTCTAGGCATAATAGAAATACTAGCACCTAGATCACATAAAGCATGGAAATCAAAACCATTAACATGCATATCAATGATGGGTTCCCAACCATCTTCTAACTTCTTGGGAATAGAAGCTTTTTGCTTCAACTTTTCATCCCTAATTTTCATGAGAGCATTGGTAATATGCTTAGTAAAAGCAACATTTATAGGACTAGCATTAGGAGTCAAAGCAAGATTTTGCAAGAATAAAATAACTTCAGATATATTGCAGCCATCAACATCAAAATCATTAAAAGAAATACAACTATCATCTCCTACACTCTGAAAAATTTCAGCACTCTTTTGAGAAAAAGTTTTTGCTATTTTGGGCTTTTTAACACAAGGAGTAGGAGTTTTCTCTACACCAATCAAAGTAAGAGGATTGCTAGCATTTGGAACAACATTATTAGAGGTAGTAATGGTACATACCTTCATCTTTCTAGCCATCTCATCTTGTTTTTCCCACCTGGCATGCAATTCTACTAACATCCTAACATTTTCATCAATTCTAACTTGGATAGCATTAGCAGTGGCAAAAGTATTGTTCTCTTTCACCTCATTAGGAAACACTTTTAATTTCAGAAGTTCAACATCAAGAGCAAGGCTATCAACTTTAGAAGCAAGAATATCAATTTTGCCTAACTTTTCCTCAACAGACTTATTAAAAGCAGTTTGCTTACCGATGAAGTCCTTGAGCATGACTTCAAGCTCAGAGGGCGCGGCCCTAGTGTTGTTGGAGGAATAAGCATAAGAGTTACCATAACCATTACCATTGGTAGAAGGATACGGCCTATAATTGTTACTAGCAAAATTGTTCCTATAAGCATTGTTGTTAAAATTATTATTTCTAATGAAGTTTACATCAATATGCTCTTCTTGAGCAACTAACGAGGCCAAAGGAACATTATTAGGATCTACATGGGTCCTATCATTAGAAAGCATAAGCATTATAGCATCAACCTTATCACTCAAGGAAGAGGTTTCCTAAACAGAATTTACCTTCTTACCTTGTGGAGCTCTCTTGGTGTGCCATTCAGAATAATTTACCATCATATTGTCGAGAAGCTTTGTTGCGGCGCACAAGGTAAGGGACATAAAAGTGCCTCCAGAAGCTGAATCCAATAGATTTCTTGAAGAAAAATTCAGTCCTGCATAAAAAGTTTGGACAATCATCCAAGTAGTCAGTCCATGAGTAGGGCAATTCTTTATCATAAATTTCATTCTTTCCCAAGCCTGAGCAACATGTTCATTATCAAACTGGCTAAACTTCATAATATTGCTACGCAAAGCTATAATCTTAGCAGGAGGATAGTATCTTCCAATAAAAGCATCCTTACACTTAGCCCATGAATCAATACTATTTTTAGGCAAAGACAGCAACCAATCCCTAGCTTTTCCTCCCAAAGAAAAAGGAAACAACTTAAGCTTAATAATATCACTCTCTACATCCTTATTTTTCTGCATCTCACATAGCTCAACAAAATTGTTGAGATGAGTTGCAGCATCATCGGTACTAGCACTAGAAAATTGCTCTTTCATAACAAGGTTCAATAAAGCAGGCTTAATCTCATAAAAATCAGTAGCAAGAGCAGGTGGCGCAATAGGAGTGCAGATAAAATCACTATTATTAGTGCTAGTAAAATCACACAACTTGGTGTTCTCATGAGTACCTATTCTAGCAAAACTAAGAGCAGACAAGTAAAAACAACTAATAGGAAACTAATTTTTTTGTATTTTTGATAAAACGATGCAAGTAAAAATAAAGTAAAGCAAAACAAAAAAACAAAGTAAGGATGTGCGCGCGAAACTCCCCTTGCAGAAGTCTTCTTTTTCCCCGGCAACGGCGCCAGAAAATTAGCTTGATGCGGGCAGGATGACCACCCAGTTGGGAACCCCAAGAGGAAGGTATAATGAGCACAGTAGCAAGTTTTCCCTCAGTAAGAAACCGAGGTTTATCGATCTAGTAGGAAAAAGCCAAACTTAAGAATGTGATGCTTGCTAGCTTCGTGAAACGCCAGCAAGGGCGCCGTTTACGATTCTTGTTGGTGCGTCTTCAACTAGTAGCAACGCAGAACCTGCACACAACACAACCAAATACTTTGCTCCCAACTTACGATGAGGTTGTCAATCTCACCGGTTTGTTGTAAACAAAGGTATAAGCATATCGAGTGGAAAGCAATAGTAGTATGCGAGAAAGTAAACAGTGCGATTAATAGTAAAATGGTGTAACAATGTAAAGGAAATTGGACCGGGGAACACAGTTCACTAGTGGTGTCTCTCCATAAAATAAATAACAACATGCTGGGTAAACAAATTACAGTTGGGCAATTGATAGAATAAAGAAAACGTGCATATGTCGCGAGGATCACTATGAGATTTACTCTGGGCATTACAACAAAATACATAGACCGCCATCCAACTGCATCTATGACTAATAATCCACTCACGGGGATATCATCCGAACACCCCATGAGTATTGATACGTCCAAAACGTATCTACTTTCCCGAACACTTTTGCTATTGTTTCTCCTCTAATTTGTGTGTTTTGAATACAACTAACACGGACTGACGCTGTTTTCAGCAGAATTGCTCTGGTGTCTCGTTTTTGTGCAGAAATCCAACTTCCAGTAAAAATTCAGGAAAAATCATGAAAAATCCTATTTCACCAGAAGACCCACGGAGCCAGAATACGGGACGGAGAGGGGGCTCGAGGGGGCCTCACACACTGGTGGCGCAGCCCAGCCCTGGCCGCGCCACCCTGGCGTGAGGAGGCCCCAGCCATCCTCTTGGCCTCCCCTCCCGCCTACATATACCCTCTGACGACATAATATCGGGGAGACGGCGTTTTTCCCAGATAGACTTCCGCTGCGCCGCCGCCATCAGAAACCGCGATTCGGAACCAGAAACTCCGTTCTGGCACCCTGCCGGGACGGGGATTCGGAGGAGATCTTCATCGCCATCACCACCGACGCTCCTCCATCGACCATCCATGACTCCCCCATCCATGTGTGAGTAATTCCCCCGCTGTAGGTGAGGGGATGGTAGGGATTGGATGAGATTGTTCATGTAATTTGATATGAGATTGTTAGGGCATAGTGCCTAGTATCTTTATTTAGTGCCTATGACATTGTTGCAACTTGTTGTGCTTAATGCTTGTCACTTTGGGCCCGAGTGCCATGATTTCAGATATGAACATGTTATTATTTCTATGATGATACTTGTTGTTTATGGTCTTACCTACAAGTTGTATACACATATTGTTGTCCGGAACCCGAGGCCCCAAAGTGACAGAAATTGGGATAGCCGGAGGGGATGGCTATGATGTGAGGATCACATGTGTTCACCGAGTGCTAATGCTTTGCTCCGGTACTCTATTAAAAGGAGTACCTTAATTACCAGTAGTTTCCCTTGAGGCCCTGCTGCAACAGGCTGGTAGGACAAAAGATGTCGTGCAAGTTTCTCCTTGTGAGCACGTACGACTATATACGGAACGCATGCCTATGATAGTTTGTACTAGGATGCTTTATCAATATTTATCTGCAATGCCCATGTCTCATTGATTTCATGAATTATCTTATCCATGCAACGCCCGTAATCCATCCCTATGCCTACAGTATTTGTTCCTACTGTTTACAACGGTTACTATTACCACTGCTATTTTACTACTGTTGTTACTGTTTCACTACTGTCACCACTATAAAAGTGTTGCTATCGATAAACCATTGCGAGCAAGACTGTTTCTAGGTGTAGCTGAATTGACAACTCATCTGTTAAGGCTTACATATATTCTTTGGCTCCCCTTGTGTCGAATCAATAAATTTGGGTAATACTTCCCTCGAAGACTGTTGCGATCCCCTATACTTGTGGGTCATCAAGACTATTTTCTGGCGCCGTTGCCGGGGAGCATAGCTTTATTTGTAAGTTCACTTGGTATTCATATTGTTCGCTGCAGTCCTTTCATCATGGGTAAACCTCATGATGGAAAAGTTCCTATATTGCCATCCACTACAAGAAGAGGTACAACTCTCAGCACCTCTGTTGCTCTTGATTCACCATCTGTTATGAGTAAGTTGCTTACACCACCACACCCACACGCTACTGCTACTACTTCTGCTGAGATTGAAAATGCCACTGATAATTTAGATGATGCTTCTACTATGCTTGATGAGAGTGGTTCACTAGGTTCCTTTTTAGATGCTACTGTTGCTAGAGCTAAGTTGGGAAACACCACTGTTACACCTGTTAGTTCACCTGAGTCTAGGGAATGTTCTAGTGATGATTATGATGATGATGCTTATATTGAGCTTAATGATGATTTTATTGCTGAAGCACGTGCTGCTCGTAACGCTGGTAATGTTAAAGAACTTCTTGCAAGACGTTCTGTTAGATATAATTTGTCTCCTGATCCTAAGTTTGCTGCTTCTCCCATAAATATTAGAGACAAGGATTATGATTTCTCTTTGGATTTATCTTACATATCTATTGTTGAGAAAACTCCTTTTTGTGGTACTAAAGATGAGAGTGCTATGGAGCACATGAATGAGCTTTCTACTTTGAGTAATTTGTTTTCTGATGATATTAAGCTCCGCACTTACTTTGTTGCTAAGATTTTTCCTTTCTCGTTAAAAGATGCAGCTGAAACTTGGTTTAATAGCTTGTCTCCTGGATCTCTTACTAGTCCTATTGCTTTGGTTAATGCTTTCTTTCAGAAATATTTTCCTTCTAGTGCTCAACATGCCGCTGTGCAGAAAATCTTTGATTTTGAACAGGGAAAAGGAGAGATATTGCCTGAATCTTGGACAAGGTTCTGTTCTTTAATTAGAGCTCTGCCTAAAGAACCATTGCCTAAAAATGAACTCCTTGATATATTTTATAATGGACTAACGGATGAATCTAAGTCATATTTGGATAGTTGTGCTGGTTGTGTTTTCAGGGAAAGAACTCTAGCTGATGCTGAAGAATTAATGGCTAAAATAAGCCGGAATCATGATGATTGGACTTTAGTTGAGCCAACACCAGCACCACCCCCCGCGCCATCTACAGAGCCTACGCCGAAGAAGAGAGGGATGATTGAATTAAATGATGAAGTTATGAAGGAAGCTAAGAAATCTCTTAAGGAGAAAGGTATTAAGGCCGAAGATGTGAAGAATTTACCTCCCATAGAAGAATTATGTAAGCCAATCCCTCACTCATCCACTATTGAGGTACACTCTCTCCAACGCTTTGATGAAAGAGATATTCCTCATACTAAACCTCCTGATCAATGCTTAGATGAATTTGATAATTTTATTGTTAAGCAAGAAAATTTTAATAGAATGGTGCATAATCATTTGTTGGAGAATTCTAGAGCTATTAACAAGTTGCAGGATATTGTGGAGAGAACCGCCAATGATGTGAAGATACTTGTTAAACATTTTCAAATGGTTCAAACACAAATTGATCAGCTCACCAAGGTGCAAAAAGACTTGCTAGTTAATGCCGCAAGAGAGAAGCAAGCATGTGAAATACGCACAAGAAGTGGCGCTGCTACTCAAGATCCATTATATCCTGAAGGACATCCTAAGAGGGTCGAGCAAGATTCTCAACGTACTTCAAGTGATGATATTCCTTCCAAGAAGAAGAAGAAGAAGCATAAAACAACTACAGAATCATCTGATGCAGGTAAAGATCCTAACAGTGTTTCTATTTCTGATGCTGAAACTGAACCAGGGGATGCTTCCGATAAAGAAGAAGTTGAAGAGGAACCGGAAAAGAGTGATAAAAATGCAAAGTACACCAAAGAAGACTTCATTGCCAACAAGCATGGTAAAGAGAGAACCTTGGGTACAGAAACCAATGCCTTTTCCTGGTAAGAAACACAAGTCCAAGGAAGAAGAACACTACAACAGGTTTTGTGAATGGATGAGACCTTTATTTTTGCAAATTCCTTTGACTGATGCTACTAGAATGCCTCCTTATGCAAAATATATGAAAGATATTGTCACTAACAAAAGGAAAATTCCTAATGAGGAAATTTCCACCTTACTTGCTAATTATTCTTTTGATGGTAAAGTTCCAGAGAAGCTTGGAGATCCAGGTATACCTACTATTCCTTGCTCCATTAAAAATAACTATGTTAGAACTGCTTTATGTGATTTGGGAGCTGGAGTTAGTGCCATGCCTTTTTCTCTTTATAAGAGACTTGATCTAGAAAAATTGGTATCAACTGATATATCTTTGCAGATGGCTGATAAGTCTACTACTATTCCTATTGGTATATGTGAAAATGTTCCTGTTCAAGTTGCTAACAGTTGTTTAATATTAACTGATTTTGTTGTGTTGGAAATGCATGAAGATGATAATATGTCTATTATTTTTGGGAGACCTTTTCTAAACACTGCAGGTGCTGGTATTAATTGCAATCAAGGAAAAGTCACTTTTAATGTTAATGACAAAGAGTATACGGTTTATTTTCCCAAGAAAATTGATTGGAAGAGTGCTCTAAATTCAATCAAGCATGTTGAGACCATCAAAGTTGGTCAAATTATTTGTTCAGAGCGAAAGCCCAAGGAAGAATGTCAAATTGTTATGGTTGGGACTACACCTATCAAAGTTGAGGTAACATAAGCATTTAGTGAAGTGCAAAGTTTTGCCTCATATAAAGTTAGTTTGGGAACAAGACTTGATCAACCTTGTTAACAAAGTGATTTTATATGAACGAAACTTCATTTTCACCGCATCCACTCCACCTCACTTGTATTACTTTTATCAATTTTTATTCCTTCAGTTTAGTTGCATGATTAAGAGTATCTCAGAGCTGCGACATGCTTGGTTTTGATTTGCTTGAAATCTTTTCATCTTCATTTTTCTGAATTTTTATCGATATGCCAATTTCTGAAAAATCCTCGAAAATAAAGTTTCTCTAAAAATTCCATAAAATTCTTTATAAATTTTTATGTCAAAAATGGGTCAGAGAGACACCTGGGAGGCACCAGGAGGGGCTGCCACGCCACCTCACACGTAGGTGGCGCGGCCCAGCCCTGGCCGCGCCACCCAGGTGTGAGGGGGCCCCACCTGGCCCCTCACTCATCTCTTCTTCCCCTGCTCTTTCTCTCTCCCGAAAACAATGACACACCCAGCTCAAACCCGAGTTCTTGCTGTTCTTCACCTGGATTTTTTCGATCTCCTTGCTCAGTCTAGCATTTCTGCTGAAATTTGGAGCATTTGTTCTCCAGTATGTGACTCCTCCACTTGTCCAAGTAGAATTTCTTTTGGTGGAGTATTTCTTGAGTATTTTAGCATTGTAGGTGACAGTATAAATGAGTATGCATGCTTGTTCTATTGCTTAGAATTGTTATTTTGATGCATGTTAGCTCTCTAGTAACCCATTATAGTAGTCTCCTACACTTGCTTGTCTTTAAATCACTTTTTATGAGTTTGTTGAAAAATTTCAGAGAAGGGAGATGGACAACTTCACATATGGAGAAGTGTTTGAAAGTGATGCACCAAGGTCATCAAGGCCCTCAATATCCACTGCTCAATATAGGATGTCTTATAATGAGGATCTCATGTCACCAAACCTTGAAGGGGACGATGGAGATGCACATCCATCCACCTTCCCTTGTTTTAACTTTTTGAGTGATGCAGGGATTCTTGATGATTTCTTGCTCCTTATTAACAGGGTTGGGTTGACTGATTACATGACAGATGAAAGAGACCAATATGCTTTGCTTACAAAGACTTTCGTTGAAAGTTTTAAATTTATTAACGCTCATTTCAATCCTTCCATTGCATTTAAGATTTATGATAAGTCTATCACCATGTCTTTGGGGAGGTTTTGTTCTATTTTAGGTATTCCCATGTTTGGAACGGCCAAGAGAATGCAAAATCACACCACTGACTTGGTGGAGCTTTACCGAGGAGTGACCAATGATGATGACCGCACCGCATAGCATGGCAAGATAAGAAACATTCAGCTCCCAGCTATTAGATATTTCACTTACTATCTTGCAACTAGTGTACTTGGTAGAGAAAACACTAGCAATATCTCCAACTATCATTTAGCTTTTCTAGCTACCGCTCTTGATGTTAGTAAGAAGTATAATCTTGGTGCTATTATTGCTCGTCGCCTAGCCGCTAGGAGACCTATTTATGGAGGTATTATTGCCGCGCGCATTGTTGCTGAGTTAGGACTTTCTATTGCTCCTAATGATGTATTGTTGGCTCCACAAAGGCTTGATCTTGCTGCTATGAAACTCCATCATTTTGTTACTGCTAACTCTTGTGCAGGGAAATTAGTTTACAGGATGTTATTTATTGATGGAGAGGAAAGGGAAATTCCCTGCCTCAGCCTAACTTGTTCAGCATTCACGTGAGGCCATGGTCGCGCACGAAGGTGGAGTTGGACGATCAGCTTAGGTTGCTTGGTTTCAATGTCCAACACGGTGCAGTGGTCCAGGAGGAAGAGGAGGAGCCGGCCTATCACTTCACCACATACCACTCCGGGGCATCCTCGAGCTCATATCAGGACGATGGTGCTTCTTCGTCACACTACGGAGGCGCCACCTCATGGCCGAGTTGGCCGAGTTGGGATTGATCTCCACTTAGGCCAAAAGCCTAAGCTTGGGGGGAGGTACGCCGACGATTCACTCATCTACATATCATATTTTGTCGATCCTTTGTATATCCATGTTTCTCCTTCTTTATTGTTCTCGTTCTTATTTCCACTTTTCCAAAACACAAAAAGACCAAAAATATTTTCATTGTTTCTTTTTGTTTGGTTCTTTAGTTTTCTACCTTTGGTTTGCTTTACTTGCTATTTTCGGTTTGCTATTTGGAAAATCCAAAAATATTTTGCTTTGTTTGCTATTTCCTTCTGCTTTTGTTTCAAAAATCAAAAACTCCAAAAATATTTGTTGTTCTTCTTCGGTTTTGTAAAGTTTGTTGCAGAGTTCAGTCTCCCGTTACTCCATTGGAGCTTGGTATTCACTTTATATTATTCAAGCCACACAAGTGAAGAGCAATGATGACGACATACGACAATCTAAGATGTGGTAAGAGGCTGGTATGAAATCTATTTGTTTTCATTTTTGTACATATACCCATCTATGTGGACATGCTTAGTCGGTTCATGTAAGGTATATGTTATCTAATGGATGCTTTGTAGTTCTTGCTTTCATATGATTAGTTTCAATTTACTATTAGCTTGTAGCATGTCATGTAGACGCTTGCATGCATTGTTTTATTCATAATATGGTATGTTATTGTGGTATCCACCTCTGAAAGTTTCATTTGAATCGACTTGGCACATGCTCAAGCATGCATATGACTAAACAAAAAGTCAATTAAGCCTCGATGATCTAAATTGCCTCAGAGTTTTTGTATCATTTTTGTGCCTATATTAATTTTGTTTTGTTGCAAGCATGATTATAATAGCTATTGCTCTCTCGATTGTCGCTTCCCAGTCTTTTGCTAACCTTCACTTGTACTGAGTATGAGCTCTACTCGTGCATCCAATTACTAAAAACCAAGTCTTCCAAAGAGTCCACTATAAATTCCTATGCATGGTATTTGTAAGCCATTCCAAGTAAATTTTCATGTGCTACCTTTCAAAACTTTCAACTACTTCTCATTTTGTGCCACTGTTTTTAGCTCATGGGGACGTAGTGGTCGGAATTGCTATCTTCCATATTAAATTAAGTACCCCTCGACTAGGCAGCTTCATCTGCTCGTCATTAATTTGCATGAGAGCTGGTCAGACCATTATAATCTAATTCTAAAAGAAAAGAAAAAGGCACTCTTCCAAGGAATGTTAAAGTTGGTGGGCACCCGATGGAATCGGTTAGCCATGGTTTGAGAAAGGAAAAAAAGGTGGGGAGGAGTGCCAAAGCTTTATAAAAGAGCACCAATGTGCCAAATTTCAAAGAACTCGGAACCGCTCTTACTTGTTTATTATGGAAGATAGCAAGTCTCCATTGCTAGTCGTTGACATAGAACAACCACCTCTCAAAATAAATTTTTATCTCTGTTTTACAAATGAAAAGCTCTAGCACATGTTAAATCCCTGCTTCCCTCTGTGAAGGGCCATTCGTTTACTTTTATGTTGAGTCATCATCTTCTAGCTTTAAAGCACGTCTTGAGAGCATAGCTGTTATTCTTAGTGTAATGTGCTTGTCCCAGAACACGGTTAATTGTGGTATAACTTTGATGCTTATATCTTTGATATTTCTACTTCTAGTCTTCTCTTGAACTTCAGAGGTGCCTCAGCATTTATGTTTTGCTCTACAAATAAAGGCAAGCGGGATACCACTCTTTCATATCATTTATGCATAATACAATCTTGTTAGCTTCTTATGCACATGTTACTTGTTATTAGTGCGTTGGCACTCTTTCATAGCTTGCTTGACTATGAGGTGACATTAGTTGCATATTTCTTATTATGAATTGCCTAAGTACTTGATCACATAGTTAGTATATATACATCATATGAGCAAATGTGTTCGTGAAAGTTTCTTTTATCGCTCTCAGTTGTTAACTAAATTGCTTGAGGACAAGCAAATAGCTAAGCTTGGGGGGAGTTGATACGTCCAAAACGTATCTACTTTCCCGAACACTTTTGCTATTGTTTCTCCTCAAATTTGTGTGTTTTGAATACAACTAACACGGACTGACACTGTTTTCAGCAGAATTGCTCTGGTGTCTCGTTTTTGTGCAGAAATCCAACTTCCAGTAAAAATTCGGGAAAAATCATGAAAAATCCTATTTCACCAGAAGACCCACGGAGCCAAAATACGGGACGGAGAGGGGGCTCGAGGGGGCCTCACACACTGGTGGCGCGGCCCAGCCCTGGCCGCGCCACCCTGGCGTGAGGAGGCCCCAGCCATCCTCTCGGCCTCCCCTCTCGCCTACATATACCCTCTGACGACATAATATCGGGGAGACGGCGTTTTTCCCAGATAGACTTCCGCTGCGCCGCCGCCATCAGAAACCGCGATTCGGAACCAGAAACTCCGTTCTGGCACCCTGCCGGGACGGGGATTCGGAGGAGATCTTCATCACCATCACCACCGACGCTCCTCCATCGACCATCCATGACTCCCCCATCCATGTGTGAGTAATTCCCCCGCTGTAGGTGAGGGGGTGGTAGGGATTGGATGAGATTGTTCATGTAATTTGATATGAGATTGTTAGGGCATAGTGCCTAGTATCTTTATTTAGTGCCTATGACATTGTTGCAACTTGTTGTGCTTAATGCTTGTCACTTTGGGCCCGAGTGCCATGATTTCAGATATGAACATGTTATTATTTCTATGATGATACTTGTTGTTTATGGTCTTACCTACAAGTTGTATACACATATTGTTGTCCGGAACCCGAGGCCCCAAAGTGACAGATATTGGGATAACCGGAGGGGATGGCTATGATGTGAGGATCACATGTATTCACCGAGTGCTAATGCTTTGCTCCGGTACTCTATTAAAAGGAGTACCTTAATTACTAGAAGTTTCCCTTGAGGCCCTGCTGCAACAGGCTGGTAGGACAAAAGATGTCGTGCAAGTCTCTCCTTGTGAGCACGTACGACTATATACGGAACGCATGCCTATGATTGTTTGTACGAGGATTGTTTATCATTATTTATCTGCAATGCCCATGTCTCATTGATTTCATGAATTATCTTATCCATGCAACGCCCGTAATCCATCCCTATGCCTACAGTATTTGTTCCTACTGTTTACAACTGTTACTATTACCGCTGCTATTTTACTACTGCTGTTACTGTTTCACTACTGTCACCACTATAAAACTGTTGCTACTGATAAACCATTGCGAGCAAGACTGTTTCCAGGTGCAGCTGAATTGACAACTCATCTGTTAAGGCTTACATATATTCTTTGGCTCCCCTTGTGTCGAATCAATAAATTTGGGTAATACTTCCCTCGAAGACTGTTGCGATCCCCTATACTTGTGGGTCATCAAGTATTAAGTTGCGAACAACAGATAACTACATTAAGCAAAGTGTGTAATGTAAACAAAACGAATGTCCTTGGACACAAGAATGTTGTTTTCTCCCTAGTGGCAACAGCACATCTACAACCTTAGAGGTTTCTGTCACTCCCCCGGATTAAATAGAGGCATGAACCCAACTATCGAGCATAAATACCCCCTCTTGGAGTCACTAGTATCTACTTGGCCAAGATAGCTACTAACAACGGAGAGCATGCAAGATCATAAACAACATAGAGATAACATAAGATATATAATTCAGCACATCAACTCAACCTAACACCAATATTCATCAAATCCCAACAAACACAACATGTATAATTACACAAAGATGATCTCGATCATGTAAGGCAGCTCACGAGATCTAAACATGAAGCACATGGTGGAGAAGACAACCATCTAGCTACTGCTATGGACCCATAGTCCAAGGTAGACTACTCACTCATCGCGCCGGAGGCAAGCATGGCGATGAAGAAGACCTCCGGTGGCGATTCCCCTCTCTGGTAGGGTGCTGGGAAGAGATTCTGGACCCTCCCGATCTTGGGTCGACGACGGCGGTGGATCGCGATGTGTTTCTGGAAATTGATCGGGTATTTAGGTTTTTCCCGTCGGGGGGTCTTTATAGGCGAAGGGGCGGCGTCAGAGGTGGACCAGGGCGGTCTCACATATAGGGGGCGCGACCAGGGGCTGGGCCGCGCCGCCCTACTGTGTGGCCAGCCCGTGGCCCCCCTCCGTCTCCTCTTCGGACTTCTGGAAGCTTTGGTAAATTTCTGAACGTTCAGCTTTTGTTTCGTCCAATTCCGAGAATATTTCCTGTGTAACTTTTCTGAAACACAAAAACAGCAGAAAACATGAAACTGGCACTGTGGCATCTTGTTAATAGGTTAGTTCCGGAAAATGCATAAAAGTGCCATGAGGTGTAATAAAACACTAAGCAAATAGTGTAAGAACAAGCATGGAGCATAAAAAATTATAGATACGTTTGAGACGTATCAGTTCCCGAAGAAGAGGAATGAGATGCCTGCCGACAATCTTCGGAAGCTTGTCGCAGCCTTCGACACCATCGAAGACCCTATTCGTGCGATGAAGCTTACCTCGGTGAAACAAGGTGTCGAAGGGGCAATTGCCCTCGCCCAATCGCATGGCGAGGAAGTGGACTGGGAGAAGGTTGGATCCTCCTATGCTTGTCCCTTGGTGGAAATGAGAGAGTTCTTCAAGAAGGCGAAGGAGTACGCACCCAAGCTTGTGTCTCTTATTCTTCGTGCGCCAACTCCCTCGACTACTACACTTGGGTCTTCTGCGCCTTCTTCCAGTATGCCTGCTCCTAGGGCTTCTACACCTTCTGCTCCCACAGATCCTGCTGCTACTACTGAGTTGGCGTAGACTTTCGCCTGCCTCCATAGAATTAGTATTCCTTTTGATGTAACTCGAAATATTGTCCATTGTTGTTGATCGATCGGAAAACTTTGTCTTGTAAATACTCTGTGCTATGAATTGCGACTTTCAGCATGCATTGTTTTTGATTTTTTTGCCCTTTCCTTTTTCCTCCAGCCTGATTATGATGGTGAAACGCATGAACTTGATCGTAGTTCGCCGCCCGCAAATATATCAAATTCTGGGGTTTCTTCTGGTCCTCATTCTCCTTGCCGTTGTGCTGAGCACCTATCGAGGATTGCTGATCTTGAAGGTCGATTGTCCTTGCTGAAGCGCCAGGCAAAAACTGTCGTGGATCAGGCTAGGAAATCTTTTGGCTTGATGAAGCTGGTGTCTTCTCTTGAAAGTCAAGTATCTGATCAGATGGCCCAGATTGTTCATCTTGAAGAGTGCGACGCCTTCCTGGTTGGAATTATTGAATCGGCATGTGAGCAGTTGCAATTTGAGTTTCTTGAAGCCCCCTAGTGCTTTTTGTTGCATTCTTATAGTTGCACACATTTTAATATTTTATTCTTTAGGTATCTGCTTGAACCCTGTCGACGAAGGCCGTCGAGTTTCTGAGCGAATTGTGGCTCTTGAGAGAGTATCTTCGGATACTTATACTTTCCGGATTGATCCACGGCGCCACAGTGCCATCATTCTTTTGCAAGACCGTGCTTAGCATGTCGAAGAATCTGTCGATAGTTGTCGAAAATCCCTGACTCTTCTACTGTAGCTTCTTTCGGGTCCAATGCATGTACTCGAAGTTTTTTCGTTTCTGTTTCTGCATGGTTTTCCTCGGGTCGTTTTGTAGTAGTTGTGGTTGCACTTCCTGTTTTGCCATTGAGTTGCCCATATTCGGTTGTCATGCCAAAGGTTTGCGCCATCTTGTGGAATTCCTTGTCGCATAGATCTGAGAGCTCGAAGCTTCCTTTTACTGTGATGATTCCTCTGGGTCCTGGCATCTTGAGCACCAGGTAGGTGTAGTGAGGTACAGCCATGAAGCGCGAAAACGTGGGTCATCCGGGGATCGCGTGATACTGGGAGGGCCAGTCCATGACCTCAAAGTTGAGCTTCCCCTTTCTATAGTTCCGGCGATTGTCGAAACAAACATCGAGTGCTATTCGACCCAATGGGTAGTTTGTGCTTCCTCGAACGATGCCATGGAAGGAACAGTCTATTGGCTTGAGGAACTCTAGTGATATGCGCATTGCTCGAAGTGTTTTTGCGTATATCAAGTTTATTCCACTTCCTGCATCCATGAATACTCTTTCTATGTCATATCCTCCGATCTGAGCTTTGAGTACCAAGGGCGCATTTCCTGGCCGAGGTACTGTTATTGGGTGGTCTTCTCTATTGAATTCTATTGGCTGATCGGACCAATGCAGATATTCTGTGGTCACTGGAGGCAATGTTACTGCTAAATTGACTTCTCAAGAGATGCTTTTTTCCTCTTTGTGTGACTTTGGTACAGGTTGTATCATTGCGGTGATGTGTACTTTGGATGGGATGTATCCTCCATCATTGTCATTTCCTTGAATTGGCTGACTTTGTCCTTGCGTTGCTCTGCTATTTGCTTGCTGGTTTGCCGAAGGTGTGTTGTTTGTGTTTCCCTCGTAGCCTTGCCTCCTTGCTTTGGTTTGTTTATTCCCTGCTACTTGATGACCCACAAGTATAGGGGGTGTATCGTAGTACTTTCGATAAATAAGAGTGTCGAACCCAACGAGGAGCAGAAGGTGTTGATGAGCAGTTTTGATCAAGGAATCACTGTAAATACTAGCAAACAGGTTTTCAGGGGTATTTGGTAATACAAGTAAATAGAGTGCGAGTAAATAAAAGACAGTAGTAACAATTGCAGCAAGTGGCCCAATCCTTTCTTCAGCAAAGGACAAGCCGGTTGTGTACTTATAATAACCAAACGTTCTCGAGGACACACGGGAGTTTCTGTCAAGAGCTTTCGCTTCATAGAGCCAATAGTATTTATTGGTTTGATAGGTGTTATGGGGGTGAACCTGTGCTAGCGCACTACCCTTACTAGGATAAATACACACTTGTGATTATACCCCTTGCAAGCATCCGCAAATACAAGAAAGTAATTAAGATAAATCTAACCACAGCCTTAAACTCTAAGATCCTACGCTCCCTGGTGCAATGGTTTCCCAACGGAGGTTTAGGTTTCTGTCACTCCAGCAACCCCACAATCGGTAGCCAAATACACAATGCTTCTCACTAGGCCCATAAATGGTGAAGTATCATGTAGTCGACGTTCACATGACACCACTAGTGAAATAGCACCACAACAATATCAAACCATTAAATATTTCTCAACAATAATTCACTACTAGCATCTTGACTTCTCCCATGTCCTCAAGAACTAAACGAACTACTCACAAGACATCATATGGATCATGATCAGAGGTGAAATAATGGTAAATAAGAATCTGAACATAAACCTTAATTCAACGGTTCCACTCAATAGCATCAACTACAAGAGTAATCAACACCGGGAAAGTTTCCCCTATGATTATAACAAGATCCAACTCAAGATGTTACAGCGGGATGGCGTGGTGATGGTGGAGATGAAGGTACTGGTGATGGAGATGATGATGATGATGATCCCGATGAAGTCTGGTGCGATGGTGATGACGATGGCGACGATCTCCCCTCTTCGGGAAGGAATTTCCCCGGCAGATTTCTCTCTGCCGGAGAGCTTTCTCTCTCTGGTGTTCTCCGCCCCGCAGAGGCGGCTGTGTCTAACTCTGAGCCCCCCCCCTGACTTAGGTTTTCAGGGACGATGATGTACGCGGAGGGGCGAGACCAGAGGTGGGCCAGGGTGGCCTCACGCGGGGCCCGCGCGGCCAGGGGTGGGCCCGCGCCGCCCTGGCGTGTGGAGCCCCCCTGGCTCCTCTCGACTCCTCCTTCTGGCTTCGTGAGTCTTCTGGGAAAATATAATTTCTGGGTATTTTCCTGGAATTTTCCTGATCTTCAAAATATGGTCTCTTGATGGTCCTTTTTCCAGCAGAAACCTGACTCCGGCAGCAACTCCTCCGATGATCATCAAACATGTGAAAGCAAAGGAAATAACATCAGTATCATGTCTAAATATGAAATATATCAATGAATAACAGTAAATTATGATACAAAATAGTGATGCAAATTGGACGTATCAACCCCCCCAAGCTTAGACCTCGCTTGTCCCCAAGCGAAAACTGAACTCGGTAAACATGACCACAGGTTTATGGAGTGAAGTGTCGATAATCAAAATACGGACAAGAAGCATCACATTCACTAAGGCACAAATTATAATAGACAGCAACTTCCCTTTATAAGATGTAAACTTGCAATAGGTAAAAGGGAATCACATGTAAAGATGCACAAGGTAAACTATAATTGGCAATGGCAAACCTTAGTTCTTGGTCAAAGAACGATGAACAAGCTATTCTTTCTTTTAAACGGAGCCTTTAAAAACAGAGCTAATATAGCAAAGACTATATGCTCAACAAAGTAAATTTTTGCATTCATAGAAAGCTTTCAAAGATATATTCCTTCAGATAAAAGCATTATACAAAACAAGGAAGATAATAAACATGATTAAACGGATCAACATATGGATGAGTGAAACATAACAACTCAAATGCTTGCTTGAGACAGATGGAAATAGGTTGACTCAACATAAAAGTAAAAGAATGGCCCTTCACAGAGGGAAGCAGGGATTAAACATGTGCTAGAGCTTTTCATTTGTAAAACAGAGGTAAAAATTGTTTTGAGAGGTGGTTGCTTTTGTCAACGACTAGCAACGGAGTTCTTGATATCTTCCATACTAAACAAGTGAGAGCGGTTCCGAGATGTTTGATTAATTGGCACTTTGGTGCTCTTTTATAGCTTTGCACTCCTCCCCACCTTTTTCGTTTCTCAAACCATGGCTAACCGATTCCATCGGGTGCCGACCAACTTTCACATTCCATTGGAGGAGTGCCTTTTTCTTTCTTTTTCTTTTTGATATTATAATGGTCTGACCAGCTCCCTTGCAAAATTAATGATGAGCAGATGAAGCTGCCTAGTCGAGGGGTACTTAATTTAGTATGGAAGATAACAAACCCATCCACTACGTCCTCATGAGCTAAAAACAGTGGCACAAAAATGAGGAGTGTTTGAAGGTTTTTGAAAGGTAGCACATGAAAATTTACTTGGAATGGCTTGAAATACCATGCATAGGAATTTATAGTGGACTCTTTGGAAGTGACTTGGCTTTTGGGAATTGGATGCACGAGAAGTATTTCCTCTCAGTACAGGTTTTTGGCTAGCAAGGCTGGGTAGCAAGCATAAGAGTTGCATGAAACAAACAAACATACATATAATAGGAACAATCATGCAAACTCCCTTGAAGGTACAACGATTTTAACTTTAAGAATAACAAACTTATAAGCCAAACATAAAGGAAAACTGAAGTGATGTAACTGCAAGCACTTCTTTATTCTTTTCTACTCAAACCTCAAGGTAAAGTTGCTACTGACCAAGCTAGGTTTGCCAAAACCAACTAAATCTACTCATGCTCCCAATGTGATACTAATACCGATCAACAAGACTAGTCATACAAGAGAGATTGCAAACTAACATAAAGTGTGCAAAAAGTAAACGATAAAACTCCTCATTAATATTTTATTACCGCAACTCACACCAAGGGATACAAAGATAACTAACTAAGGAGGATACTTCCAAACTGCAAACTATTCTATATGATAACTTCTCTATTCATGATACGACTCTACTTGAAAAGTAAATGAGCAAAAGGTAATGATGTGATACCGCGGCACTCCCCCAAGCTTGGAACATGCCAAGGGGATGCCTAAACCGATGACGAATTACTCCTTTGGTGGTGGCGGTGAATCTTCATCGTTGTCGTACTTCCAAGGCAGCGGTCCTCCGTCGAGGAAGGATGTCTTGGTCTCCAAAATCCTGAAACTTGCAGCAGCACTCATCTGTTGAAATCTAGCTTCATACTCACAATTTTGGTTCTGCACGTCGTAGAGTTGTGCTTGTAATTGGCTAGTCGTCTCCTGGAGTGAGAGGACATCCTTCCAAAGCTCTGTAGTCTCCTTATTGTACTTGGCGATAAGCTCTTGATTAATCCTATAGATAATGTCCACCTCGCGTTCTGCCATCTTCTTGTATTTGAAAACTTCTTGTTCCAGTGCTTCCATCCTTGCTTCAAGACTTCCTTCTCCCTTGGGTCCTTGGACATCTTGAATCTGCAACTCCCCATCCTTGAGTGACAACTTCTTCAGATGCATCTTTAGCTCCCTCATATACTGATTGGTGGAATCCGCAAGAGGGTTCTCTTTAGATGAACCGGACGAAGACATTATAACTCCAAAGCTGAGGGCAATCCCTGACAGAAACAGCTCGAAACAAAACACGACGAGAAAATGATATACACACCTCGGGGACTCCGGGGGGTTAAATAGGCGAAAATTATACATCGAAACGAAGTCACAGGAGGAAACCGGGACGGAAACGAGTTCCGGGGTGTTCTCACACCCAGGTGGCGCGGCCAGGGGTGGGCCCGCGCCACCTGTGTGTGAGACACAGACGGACACTTTTTCCTCCCCGTTTTCGTCTCGTGATTTTTCATATTTAGTAAAAACAGCAAAAATATTAAAGGAAGAACTTTTCGCGAAACTTTTCTGACTAGAACTGTTACCTATTCGAAAGCGAACTCTGCAGGTACCTGCAATTTCTCTTGGATGAATTCTTCCGGAGAAACTGTTTCAATAACATCAACATCTTCATTATAAGAATCTCCAGAAATATAATGCTTGAGTCTTTGCCCATTCACCACTTGTGTAGAATCATCTTTCAATGAAGCGATTTTAATAGCACCTGAGCGGTACACTTCCACAATAACATATGGTCCTTCCCATTTAGAAAGTAATTTTCCTGCAAAAAATCCGAGACGAGACCTATACAATAGAACTTTCTCACCAACATGAAACTCTCTCTTAAGAATTCTCTTATCATGCCATTGCTTGACTTTCTCTTTGAAAAGTCGGGCATTCTCATACGCTTCGTTTCTCCACTCATCTAGAGAACTCAAATCTAACAACCTTTTCTTACCGGCTAGTTTAAAATCTCTGTTAAGCTCTCTCACTGCCCAAAAAGCTTTGTGTTCTAATTCTAAGGGCAAGTGACATGCTTTTCCGTAAACCATCTTATAAGGAGACATACCCATGGGGTTCTTATAAGCAGTCCTATAAGCCCATAAAGCGTCGTTTAACTTACTAGCCCAGTTTTTCCTAGATCTATTAACAGTCTTCTGCAAGATAGACTTGATCTCCCTATTTGAAAGCTCTACCTGCCCACTAGCTTGGGGATGATAAGCAGAAGCAATTCTATGATTGACATCATACTTAGCAAGAGTTTTTCTAAAACTACCGTGAATAAAATGAGAACCTCCGTCAGTCATAAGATATCTAGGCACTCCGAACCTAGGAAAAATAACATCCTTAAGCATTTTTAATGAAGTCTCACCATCGGCACTCTTTGTCGGTATGGTTTCTACCCATTTAGTAACATAATCAACAGCAACAAGTATATGGGTATAGCCTTTCGAAGGAGGAAAAGGACCCATAAAGTCAAATCCCCAACAATCAAACGGTTCAATAACGAGAGTGTAATTCATAGGCATCTCATTGCGTCTAGAAATATTACCAACTCTTTGACATTCATCACAAGATAAAACATACCTTCTAGCATCTTTAAAGAGGGTTGGCCAATAAAAACCTGATTGTAGAACCTTCTGTGCGGCTCTATCTCCAGCATGATGCCCTCCATAAGCACTGCTATGGCATTTTCTTAATATCTCTTGTTGCTCATATTCCGGTACGCATCTTCTCATCATACCATCAACTCCTTCTTTATATAAATGTGGGTCATCCCAAAAATAATGCCTCAAATCATAGAATAATATTCTTCTTTGCTGAGCTGTAAAGGTTGGAGGCAAATACTTGGAAACAATAAAGTTAGCATAATCAGCATACCAAGGAAGGTCTCGCAAAGTTACATTTATTGCAGCCAACTGTTCATTTGGAAAACTATCATTAACAGGAATAGGATCAAAAGAAATGTTTTCCAATCTAGACAAATTGTCAGCCACAGGATTTTCAGCACCTTTCCTATCTACGATATGCAAATCAAACTCTTGTAAAAGCAACACCCATCTAATAAGCCTAGGCTTAGCATCCTTCTTAGTCATAAGATATCTAATAGCAGCGTGATCAGTATGAATAGTAACTTTAGAATCAACAATGTAAGATCTAAACTTATCACAAACAAAAACAACAGCAAGAAACTCTTTCTCAGTAGTAGCATAATTCTTCTGAGCAGCATCAAGAGTCTTACTAGCATAATGAATAACATTCAACTTATTATCTACGCGCTGTCCAAGAACAGCACCCACAGCAAAATCACTAGCATCGCACATAATTTCAAAAGGTAAATTCCAATCAGGTGGTTGAACAATAGGAGCAGTAGTTAAAGCCTTCTTAAGAGTTTCAAAAGCTTCCTTACAATCATCATCAAAGACAAATGGTACATCCTTTTGAAGAAGATTGGTAAGAGGCTTTGAAATCTTAGAGAAATCTTTAATAAACCTCCTATAGAAACCAGCATGACCAAGAATACTACGAATACCTTTAACATCTCTTGGACAAGGCATTTTCTCAATTGCCTCCACTTTTGCTCTGTCAACTTCAATACCTCTTTCAGAAATTTTATGTCCAAGGACAATTCCTTCATTTACCATAAAGTGGCATTTCTCCCAATTAAGAACAAGGTTAGTTTCTTCGCACCTCTGCAAAACTTTATCAAGGTTGTGCAAACAATTATCAAAAGAAGTTCCATAGACGGAGAAATCGTCCATGAATACCTCCACAATTTCTTCACAAAAGCCATGAAAAATAGCAGACATACATCTTTGAAAAGTAGCAGGAGCATTGCATAAACCAAATGGCATACGTCTATAAGCATAAGTTCCATAAGGACAAGTAAAAGTGGTTTTCTCTTGATCATCCTTCTTAACAGCAATTTGAGAGAAACCAGAATAACCATCAAGGAAACAAAAATGAGTCTTCTTAGACAACCTTTCTAGCATTTGATTTATAAACGGTAAAGGGTAATGATCTTTCTTAGTAACTTTGTTTACCTTCCTATAATCAATACACATTCTATAACCAACTACTACCCTTTGAGGAATAAGCTCGTTATTCTCATTAGGCACAACAGTCATACCTCCTTTCTTAGGAACACAATGAACAGGACTAACCCATCTACTATCAGAAATAGGATAAATAATACCAGCATCAAGGAGTTTTAATACCTCGTTTCTTACCACATCCTTCATCTTGGGAATTAGGCGGCGTTGATGCTCCACAACTGGCTTTGCATCTTTCTCCATATTAATGGCGTGCTGACATAAAGTGGGAGAAATCCCTTTTAAATCATCAAGAGTATATTGTGTAGGCCCAGAAAAATCCCCAATTTAGATTTGTTTTTTTTTATTTGTGCATCATGCATTGTCATCTTGCATGTTTTTGTTAAACTAAAAGTATTTGCAATAAAATCTATTTTATTTTGCTCGTATGGTTTTATAAAACCCTCCCTTCATTTTATATTTTGAAGTACAACTTAAATAAATATGTTTGCAAACTTTACAAATTGTTTGAATCAAATCCAGATTTAAAAATTGTTTGAAACCCTTCTTGAAAACCACTCCTTTTCTCTCTTGTCCCCAAAAATTTCAGCAAGATAAAAGAAAAGAAGAGAAGCCATCAGAGGAAAAGAAAGGAGCCCAGCAAATCCCTTCCCATCGGGGCAGACCACTGCCCTTTTCTCCTAACCCATTCAATCAGCCTGAAGCCCATCTCCTCCTATTATCTCCTTCTTCCTCCTGTACGGCAGCCATCCGGAACCTCCACGTACCCCCTGGGAGCGATGGGACGTCCGATGTTGTTCCTCCCCCTCTACAAAACCAGCCACCTACTCCCCAAACCTGCAACCCTAGCGCCTCCTCTTTGTCCTCCCTCTGCGCAGTCACCCCTCCTTTCCTCCTTGCTCGTACTTCTCTGCAAACCACCGAGCCAGAAACGAAGCAGCCGAAGACCTTCGTCGCCATGGACGACATCGCCCTGCCGTTCCAGTGCTCCCCGCGCCAAGCCAACGACGCCAGGAGCTCCGCCTCGGTGCCGCGGTTCTTTTCGGCAAAGAATATCAAGCTAGGGATGCTCCCAGTATCCGGCGCGGTCGTCTTCCTCAACTCTGGCTGCGCGCACGTCGGAGAAGCTTGCCTCGCTGTCCGACCTTCTTCGGCCCCGTAGGGCACTCCGTTGGAATCCCGGTGTTCTCACAGTACTCCCTAACCTCTCCTCCGTCTTCTTCTCGCTCCATGCCGCCTTCCCGATAGTCACCATCGCCATCCCCTGCAGGTCTTCGTCACCGTCTGCTGTCCGGTGGTGCCAAAAACCCCAGCCGCAAGGGCGCGTGCCTCGTGCCTTGACAAGAGCCGAAGCTCACTTAGGTGCCTACTTTTCTTGCGCCTCCATCTCGTCGATCTGGAGATCGATCCTCGTGTAGCTTTGTTTCGACGCCGAGCTGCAGAACAATCTCCGCTCTGTACGTATTCAGTTTCGTCAGGCTAAGACGCAGCCTTTTGTTTGGTTAAGTAGCGTCGAGCCCTTCTCTATGGCAAGTTTGACGTTCAGCCTGAGTGGTTCGTTCCATTTGCTGCAATCTGGAGATTCCAGGTTCGATCCCCATCTGAGGCGTGGCCTTTCCTTTTTGTTCTATTTTAATCCTTGAACTGACATGTGGGCTCCGACCCCACCAGTCATCCTCTGTGGCTAGGTCTTTACCGGTGCAAGAAGTTCGAACAGTCCGTGCATCATCAGCGCCTAGTCAGCCCCGCTGGCCCGCTCGTCAGTCTTTGTGGCTAGTTCGATCCTTGGTGAGAAAAGTCTCCCGCTCTTCTCTGTTTTTCTGAAAATTACTGCAAGCTTGCAAATTTTGCAAAATTCATATCTTTTAATCTATAACTCGAAATAAAAAGTATTTTATATGAATTTTTATCAGAAAAATGTGTAGATTCTGAATATGGCATTCATATCTCTGTTTGCATCTCGCATCATGTCGTGACGTTGTAGTTTGCATATCACCTAATACATAACATATGGAGTATTTGAGTATTACCAAATATGGTTACCTCACTTCATTTAATTTTGTGTAGCTCACTCATATGTTGTCTTTGCTATGCTAATCAACATTTAAATTGTCGTGTAGTAAAACAATTCTAACCTAATATGTGTGTGTCGGAATTCGATTCCGCTTAATTTGGATAAGTTGCATTGCATCATAATTGCCATGCCATGCATACATGCTTCACATGATCACGCCGATTCTTTTACCGTAGTAGTAAGTGTTGCATCCATTGTTTGTTGTAGCGATTTGCTTCTTTCCGGATAGGACGCTTCGTGGTGTTGTGAGCAACGTCAAGTTCTTCCGAAGTTCCTCGACAATCTTGCCAGGCAAGCTCTCCCGCCCCTTACCTACCTATAGGGGTACTTATTACCTATTGTGTTTCTGCTTTCTCTTATGCTTTATGCTAGCCTTGTGTTCCGATGCTTTGTTCGAGTCACGTATCCTATCCACCCATTTCCCCAAAGCAAAACTATATACTCGCCACCTCCCGCCTATTACCTTTTGCTTGTTGTTTGAGTTGGCCTTGCGAGTCGTAGGCATGCTTAGGTTGTTTCAAGTTGTTTTATCTTATCGGATTGTTGGGAAGTTTATCACATGCTCTACTTGATATATGAGATGGATATGAATTGGAGAAAAGTTGGATATTAGATGTTGGAGATAAACATGATTTAATTATGTTACAACTTCACTTGTTAAAGCAGAGGCATCGGTGAGTCATTTTGCCTGTTTTACGACGGCTCACTTGTGTCCCCTAGGACCCCGAGTTCGCATGAGCTGTTCTAAGCTGAGTGCACTAACCAGTCGTGGAGTTGCCATGGGATCTCCCTTGACTTACTACTTTTTCTCGAGTTAGTTTACCGGGGGCCACAACACCGTATTTTTATTTGGATTTGGATTTGGGTGGAGTCACCTTTCATGGTGGCGGAGTCTCTAAGCCCCCCTCGACAGGGTGTGGTTGTGTCGCCTCGGACAGTTGGCAGGTTTATTTGCTTGCGGTACGTTTTTCTGTGAAGCTGGCGGACCTCTCGGATGGGCTCTCTGCCAGACTTCTCCGTTCTCGCAAACTTCTGAGTCCGTCTTCGGAGCTCGGCCGACTTCGTTACGGGTAGCTTAGTAGGGTGGCCCCCCTAAACTCTCTTGTAGAATTAGCAACGGTCTCGTCGTGATATCCATCCCTTGTCTAGGTTGGATTGATCGAGCGTGTATGGGTACATTGGTGCACCCCTGCAGGGTAAATCTTTTCGAAAAGCCGTGTCCGCGGTTATGGACGACTTGGAGCCGTTCTACTCGATCATAGAACAACTTGCACTTAATTGATAATAGAAGATGGTATAGTAAATAGTCCTACTACAATAATAAATTGTTATAAAATTGTCAACCGTGTGAGTGCCTTTGTTGTTGCTTCTTCGTATGGTGCGATGAGGTGATTCATCGGTTGGGTTATGTTTGTTGTAGTATTCTAGTTCTTTACTTTATGCGCTCTCTTATCTTATTCTGATTAGACGGAAGTTGTAGAGTGCCTCTATAGGTTCTTAGTGCTTGCTCGCTGCCGCTTAACCCCACCATACAGCTGACGTCCTTTTGAGTCTCTCGAGCTTGTCTGCGTACCTCACGTACAAAGGCGGCTTGTTGACTACGCTTTATACGTCTTGAAGTCTTGCTAAGTACTTCGTACTTATTGCTGCTCGTCTCGGATTTCTCGCCGGAGCAGGTTTGAAGAAAGGTACATGGAAGCGACGACGTTAGCAAGGTTACCCTTCCGGCTTGGCCTGGGCAGGGTTATGGACGCCATCGTTATCTTCAGGCCTCTTAGGCCCATTTGTATTCTTGTCCGTACTCGGATACTATTTGCTTTATGTATGATTTGGATCTTTGTATGTAATTTGGATTCTTGACTCATCGAGTCTTTGTGGTTTATATTCTTTTGTGGGTTCCATCGTGAACTTGTGTAACGTTACTACTTTGATTCCACCCGCATAATGTGTATGTTGCGACGTGCATATTTTGCTTGGTGGTGCGTTTCCAAAGCGACATCGTGTGAATTGTGGCGTGATTGCTATAATTCGCAAGGTGCCGATTTTGGGGCGTCACAAGTGGTATCAGAGCCAATGTTTTGTCGATACCCGCGGGTCCGTTCTGCCTTTAGGATAACCTTGCCAATGGTCGTTGTTGTGTCTAGTGTCAGAACTATTTTGCTAAAAAGCGTTGGATAGATCTGAGTAGGTCTACATTTTACTCCTTATCCATGTGCTTCTCCCTTCTTACCTTTGCGAGTTTCGAGTCCTCTCTCTTACCTACATCTTCAAGTTTAGGTTCCTACATGGGTGGATGATCTCTTGCCTTTATCTTAATAGGACCGTTCTTCGGAAGTTCATCATCGTCAATGTGAGCAAGAATACATTGTTGGTGGTGTCGAGGAGAGACCTCTTGTTGGTGGTGTCGACATGATTAACAAGGTGCAAGAAGAACTGATAGTCTAACCAACTCTTTCCCCTACACGAGCGTGGATCTCGGGGCGAGATCCCTTGTTGGTGGTGTCGATTGTAACGGCCCAGAAAAATCCCCAATTTAGATTTGGTTTTTTTTATTTGTGCATCATGCATTGTCATCTTGCATGTTTTTGTTAAACTAAAAGTATTTGCAATAAAATCTATTTTATTTTGCTCGTATGGTTTTATAAAACCCTCCCTTCATTTTATATTTTGAAGTACAACTTAAATAAATATGTTTGCAAACTTTACAAATTGTTTGAATCAAATCCAGATTTAAAAATTGTTTGAAACCCTTCTTGAAAACCACTCCTTTTCTCTCTTGTCCCCAAAAATTTCAGCAAGATAAAAGAAAAGAAGAGAAGCCATCAGAGGAGAAGAAAGGAGCCCAGCAAATCCCTTCCCATCGGGGCAGACCACTGCCCTTTTCTCCTAACCCATTCAATCAGCCTGAAGCCCATCTCCTCCTATTATCTCCTTCATCCTCCTGTACGGCAGCCATCCGGAACCTCCATGTACCCCCTGGGAGCGATGGGACGTCCGATGTTGTTCCCCTCCCCTCTACAAAACCAGCCACCTACTCCCCAAACCTGCAACCCTAGCGCCTCCTCTTTGTCCTCCCTCTGCGCCGTCACCCCTCCTTTCCTCCTTGCTCGTACTTCTCTGCAAACCACCGAGCCAGAAACGAAGCAGCCGAAGACCTTCGTCGCCATGGACGACATCGCCCTGCCGTTCCAGTGCTCCCCGCGCCAAGCCAACGACGCTAGGAGCTCCGCCTCGGCGCCGCGGTTCTTTTCGGCAAAGAATATCAAGCTGGGATGCTCCCAGTATCCGGCGCGGTCGTCTTCCTCAACTCCGGCTGCACGCACGTCGGAGAAGCTTGCCTCGCTGTCTGACCTTCTTCGGCCCCGTAGGGCACTCCGTTGGAATCCCGGTGTTCTCACAGTACTCCCTAACCTCTCCTTCGTCTTCTTCTTGCTCCATGCCGCCTTCCCGATAGTCACCATCGCCGTCCCCTGCAGGTCTTCGTCACCGTCTGCTGTCCGGTGGTGCCAAAAACCCCAGCCGCAAGGGCGCGTGCCTCGTGCCTTGACAAGAGCCGAAGCTCACTTAGGTGCCTACTTTTCTTGCGCCTCCATCTCGTCGATCTAGAGATCGATCCTCGTGTAGCTTTGTTTCGACGCCGAGCTGCAGAACAATCTCCGCTCTGTACGTATTCAGTTTCGTCAGGCTAAGACGCAGCCTTTTGTTTGGTTAAGTAGCGTCGAGCCCTTCTCTATGGCAAGTTTGACGTTCAGCCTGAGTGGTTCATTCCATTTGCTGCAATCTGGAGATTCCAGGTTCGATCCCCATCTGAGGCGAGGCCTTTCCTTTTTGTTCTATTTTAATCCTTGAACTGACACGTGGGCTCCGACCCCACCGGTCATCCTCTGTGGCTAGGTCTTTACCGGTGCAAGAAGTTCGAACAGTCCGTGCATCATCAGCGCCTAGTCAGCCCCGCTGGCCCGCTCGTCAGTCTTTGTGGCTAGTTCGATCCTTGGTGAGAAAAGTCTCCCGCTCTTCTCTGTTTTTCTGAAAATTACTGCAAGCTTGCAAATTTTGCAAAATTCATATCTTTTAATCTATAACTCGAAATAAAAAGTATTTTATATGAATTTTTATCAGAAAAATGTGGAGATTCTGAATATGGCATTCATATCTCTGTTTGCATCTCGCATCATGTTGTGACGTTGTAGTTTGCATATCACCTAATACATAACATATGGAGTATTTGAGTATTACCAAATATGGTTACCTCACTTCATTTAATTTTGTGTAGCTCACTCATATGTTGTCTTTGCTATGCTAATCAACATTTAAATTGTCGTGTAGTAAAACAATTCTAACCTAATATGTGTGTGTCGGAATTCGATTCCGCTTAATTTGGATAAGTTGCATTGCATCATAATTGCCATGCCATGCATACATGCTTCACATGATCATGCCAATTCTTTTACCGTAGTAGTAAGTGTTGCATCCATTGTTTGTTGTAGCGATTTGCTTCTTTCCGGATAGGACGCTTCGTGGTGTTGTGAGCAACGTCAAGTTCTTCCGAAGTTCCTCGACAATCTTGCCAGGCAAGCTCTCCCGCCCCTTACCTACCTATAGGGGTACTTATTACCTATTGTGTTTCTGCTTTCTCTTATGCTTTATGCTAGCCTTGTGTTCCGATGCTTTGTTCGAGTCACGTATCCTATCCACCTGTTTCCCCAAAGCAAAACTATATACTCGCCACCTCCCGCCTATTACCTTTTGCTTGTTGTTTGAGTTGGCCTTGCGAGTCGTAGGCATGCTTAGGTTGTTTCAAGTTGTTTTATCTTATCGGATTGTTGGGAAGTTTATCACATGCTCTACTTGATATATGAGATGGATATGAATTGGAGAAAAGTTGGATATTAGATGTTGGAGATAAACATGATTTAATTATGTTACAACTTCACTTGTTAAAGCAGAGGCATCGGTGAGTCATTTTGCCTGTTTTACGACGGCTCACTTGTGTCCCCTAGGACCCCGAGTTCGCATGAACTGTTCTAAGCTGAGCGCACTAACCAGTCGTGGAGATGCCATGGGATCTCCCTTGACTTACTACTTTTTCTCGAGTTAGTTTACCGGGGGCCACAACACCGTATTTTTATTTGGATTTGGATTTGGGTGGAGTCACCTTTCATGGTGGCGGAGTCTCTAAGCCCCCCTCGACAGGGTGTGGTTGTGTCGCCTCGGACGGTTGGCAGGTTTATTTGCTTGCGGTACGTTTTTCTGTGAAGCTGGCGGACCTCTCGGATGGGCTCTCTGCCAGACTTCTCCGTTCTCGCAAACTTCTGAGTCCGTCTTCGGAGCTCGGCCGACTTCGTTACGGGTAGCTTAGTAGGGTGGCCCCCCTAAGCTCTCTTGTAGAATTAGCAACGGTCTCGTCGTGATATCCATCCCTTGTCTAGGTTGGATTGATCGAGCGTGTATGGGTACATTGGTGCACCCCCTGCAGGGTAAATCTTTTCGAAAAGCCGTGTCCGCGGTTATGGACGACTTGGAGCCGTTCTACTCGATCATAGAACAACTTGCACTTAATTGATAATAGAAGATGGTATAGTAAATAGTCCTACTACAATAATAAATTGTTATAAAATTGTCAACCGTGTGAGTGCCTTTGTTGTTGCTTCTTCGTATGGTGCGATGAGGTGATTCATCGGCTGGGTTATGTTTGTTGTAGTATTCTAGTTCTTTACTTTATGCGCTCTCTTATCTTATTCTGATTAGACGGAAGTTGTAGAGTGCCTCTATAGGTTCTTAGTGCTTGCTCGCTGCCGCTTAACCCCACCATACAGCTGACGTCCTTTTGAGTCTCTCGAGCTTGTCTGCGTACCTCACGTACAAAGGCGGCTTGTTGACTACGCTTTATACGTCTTGAAGTCTTGCTAAGTACTTCGTACTTATTGCTGCTCGTCTCGGATTTCTCGCCGGAGCAGGTTTGAAGAAAGGTACATGGAAGCGACGACGTTAGCAAGGTTACCCTTCCGGCTTGGCCTGGGCAGGGTTATGGACGCCATCGTTATCTTCAGGCCTCTTAGGCCCATTTGTATTCTTGTCCGTACTCGGATTTTTGTGGGCGTTGGAACCATGAATTCGACGGCTTTTTCGCTTTTAACCAACAGCAGTCCAGAAGTCGACGGAAGTCAAGAGGTAGAACTAACAATTGGAAGTTTGAGCATCTTCATCGGGCCGTCGGGTTCCTCTCGCCTTTCGGATCCGACGAAACAAGATCAAGATCCGTCGGCACAAGAACCCGAAACAACAATGATGATGGAGTATTCTGAAGGCTCTTCCAGCGAGGTAAATTCGCCGGTCAGCCTAGAAGAAGTGCAAAAAGAAAAGATCGCAGAAGACGACGAAGAAAAGGAAAATTTTGACGTCGAAGTCCAAATCAATGATCTCACGATCTGCCTCGACAATATCTCAGACAATTCAACAGACACATGGAAGACAGGGTTAGAGCTTTCTGAAGACAGCAACTCGATCTTTTCAAGCTTTAATAGCAACATCGGCAAGCAGTGCCAGGTACTCGCCATTGTGGGCGACAACTCAGAAGAATTTGATGAAAATAACAACCCAGTGATAAACCCAGCAAATATCGACAGAGGAGCAAATCACCTAGCAGAAGGACAAACAGTGGAATCCCTCACAGCCAGGGAGAAAATTCGACTATCGGTCGACGAGTGGAAAATAATAAGAGAAGCCGTAGAACACGGCACGCCAATACCATCCAGCTCCAGCAAAGACATGCTTTTTGGGTATCATTACGCCCTCAGGCAGCAAGCAAAGCAATTAGCAAAGGAAAAGGTAGAGATACAAAGAAGAAAAGATTCAGCCATCGCAGCTAGTGAAGCTGCTCGTAGAGCACGAAGCGACGCATCGTACAGCAACGCAAGGAAAAATCGTCGACATGGTTCAAGGTACGATAACCTCGAGTATTCTGACAGGCAAAGTATTTCCAAAAACCTCAACTCGTCCTTCCTATCGGTCGACGAGCAGGGAAACATCCTACCAAAAACTCCTGAAGCAGCACTAGTGGCAGCACAAGCATATCTACTTACAACTCGACCAAGTCCAGGAGATCCTAGAGAACATATGCATAGAGCAGCGCTAAACGGACTCAATATGGTGGGCCACAAGCTATCAGCAAAAGGAGAAGAAGCACATCACCACAAGGAAGTGCATAAAGCAAGATCACCTCGCCGTCACAACAGTCCTCGGCATAAAAGCAGCAAACACCGATCTCGTTCGCCATCACCAAAAAAGCACGGTGGAACTCGGAGATCGCGATCCCCAAACGAAAGGCGCGACTATGAGGATGACGAAAAGGAGATGGGGGCATCGTGCTTTGCCCGTAGGGTTCGCATCACGCCAGTGCCTAAGGGATTCAAGCTACCTCATGATCAGCAAAAATACGACGGGTCACAGGAACCGCAATCATGGCTCGTAGATTACTTGCAAGCAGTCCAAATACTAGGAGGAACCAAAGAAACATCAATGCAAAGTCTGCAACTACACCTCACCGGCGCAGCAAGGTCATGGTTGAGCAAATTAGAGAAAGAATCCATCGGAAGTTGGGAAGACCTCACAAAGCAATTTACAAGCAACTTCAGGTCGACATACAAACGACCAGCATCAATAGAAGAAGTCAAAGCATGCGTACAGCAACGCGACGAAACATTACGGGCGTACATCCAAAGATGGAGCCTCATCAAAAATTCAGCAGTCGAAGTTTCAGACGAAAGAGCAATAGACGCGTTCATCATTGGGTTAAGGCGAAGAGACCTAGTCGAAGAGATGGGTAGAATCAAGCCAAAAACAGTGTCAGATCTCATGGACACAACAAACAGATTTGCAGATGGAGAAGATGCGTGCAACAACAAACAGACACGATCTCCAGAGGACGATAGAAGAAACAGATACGGAAGTCAAAGGAGACAATCCCGAAACTACGACACCTACGGCTCTCATAACCAAGTCGCCGCAGGATATAAAGACAATAGTTATCAGGGAAACGAACGCAGAAGCTCAGGATATCGCAGCTACGGAAGAGAGGAATATAAGAAGTTCCCACCAAGAGAATCCAGAGAGTACAACCCATCACCAGAGGATATGCTCAACGGGCCTTGTCATATACATTCAGCGTTCGTCGATGGGAAGCAAGTATCAAGGCACGCGATGAAAGATTGCACAACATTCTTAAAGCTACAAGAAGCAGCAATAAACAAGCAAACCGAGGCAAGGCGACAAGGATTCGAAGGAAGCAACAATCCCGCGACAAACCAGCAAGGAAACAATGGAGTTCCTCAAGGACAAGACCAGCAAAACAAGGGACACGACGACGACGACGAAGGGTACGTCCCATCAAAAGGACACATTACAGCAATGATACAACCTGTGCCCAAGTCGAACAAAGAAGAAAAGAGTATAACTCGATAAGTCAATCTAGCAGTCATGTCGCCTCCAGCTACAACAGAATATCTGCATTGGTCAGAACAACCAATCGAGTTCAACAGAGAGGACCACCCCATAACAGTACCTCGGCCAGGAAACGCGCCTCTGGTACTCAAAGCTCAAATCGGCGCGTATGATGTCGACAGAATATTCATGGACGCAGGAAGTGGAATTAACCTGATATACGCGAAAACACTCAGGGCAATGCACATATCATTGGAATTCCTAAAACCAACAGATTGCTCATTTCATGGAATCGTACCAGGAAGTGCTAATTACCCATTGGGACGAATAGCACTCAATGTTTGCTTCGGCAACGGACAAAACTACAGAAGGGAAAAACTAGATTTCGAAGTCATGGACTGGCCATCGCAATATCACGCGATCCTCGGGCGACCCGCGTTTTCGCGATTCATGGCAGTGCCTCACTACACATATTTGGTACTTAAAATGCCAGGACCAAAAGGAATAATCACAGTGAAAGGAAGCTTTGAAGTTTCAGATCTCTGCGACAGGGAATTCCACAAGATGGCGCAAAATTTTGGCATAATAGCCAACCATGCAGAAAAAGCAAAGAGTGCGACTACAGAAGGCGTCAAGCTACTCGAAGGATGCACCGCGGAGCCCGAAACAAAGAAGCCACGAACAGCAACACCAGGAGAAGACACTAGGCACAGAAGAGAAAGGGAAAGCTACGGCGACATAAGCATCATAAAGACAATAGAGTAGAACAATAAAGGCCGTAAAAGCCACGAGTTATTCCAGGGGCAATGCCCTCTAGATCCAGAACACGGGTCACAGGCCGGATCTCTTGGGTCACCCCATGTATCTTACATTATAAGTATAAATAAAGACAAAGCGTTCCTCATATTCGAGTTTACAAGTCTTTCAAAGAGAATATGCGGCAAACGCACGAACCATACAAATACGCCTTGAGAATAAATTTCAGACATATAGTCGCGAAAAATCTCTCGCGTTCCACACATACTTTACAACATCGGGTTATCAGAATCATCTACACCTAAAGGATCTAAATAATGATACTCGCGGAAAAACGCGGCATCCGCCTCTAGAAGCCTAGCTACAAGTCTTCGAGCAGGTTGAAGCGTGCTCTCCATATGAACCCGAAGGCTAGCTCTACTAGGAGCTAAACTTAAAGACATCGTGCTATAATTCAATCTGGGGTGCCACTTGCGTATCCACCCAAGAGCAAAATTGGCACCAGCCACTAAGTTCAGTTCTATCAACCTATGAATACGATGGCTGGATCGGAAAGCATCAAGAAGAAGGGGGAAAGTTGCAGGCAAAGGATTACGGGGAAGCATAATGGAATGCATAGTTGTAAGAGCTCGCCGGCAACCATCAACTGACTCGCCAATGTGCTGGGCACGATCTTGAAGCAATACAATGGCGCTACGGCATCGAGGATCAGACCACAGAGTCTCATAGCCAGTCGACATCTTCTCCAAAGCAGCATTTCGCTCAGCAACTCGATGTTCTTCAGCAGCAAAATCCAAGCAAGTACCTACAATGACAAATATATCACAAAAGAAGTGCACAAACAGCCAAAAGAAGAAGTCGAAAGAAAACTCACATCGCAACAGCTCGCCAGCAGACTCGACAATTCCAAGAATGAAAGATTCGCACTCTTCATTGTGAACAACCTTCGCCGTCAAGCTGGAGACCTTTTCCTCAAGTGAAGAGATTTTCTTCATATAGCCGCTGGCCTGGCTAGCCTTTTTAATAGCCATCTGTGCTTGGCGTTTGGCCAAGGATAGGCGAGTCTCAAGATCAGAAATCCTGGAAGAATATTCTTCACAGTGACTACATCGACTAGGAGTCGACGAAATCTGAGGATTGAGTCCGCGAGCAGAGGAAGGAGCAGGAGCATGAGAAGAAGGATCACTGTCACGCATCGACTACAAAAAGAAAGAAAGGAGAAACAATTTTAGAAAGATAGCATAATACTCCATGCAAAGAAGATATATTTACATAAGAGCATAACCCTCTAGTCAAGATTCTCAGGTTGCACTTAATTGGAGTCTTTACATTCAAAAGGAGAAAACTAAGTACTACAAAGAAGCTGAATCTACGCCACCTCAGCATTGTGCTCCGTGGAAGAAGGGGGCGCGGCCAGTTCCTCGCTAGAAGTCGATGGTGGCACCGGAGCTTTCGGCGCTGGAGATGGTGCAGCAGGCACAGCAGAGGCTGCTGAAGGAGAAATTGTGTTCAGCAATGCAGGCGCCAACTTCTTCGCCTTCTCGAAAAACACCTTCATCTCGTCGCGGGTATAGCCATGAGGGGAGTTAACTTTCTCCCAGTCAAAGTCTGTACCATGCGCAAGAGAAAGGGCAATGGCACCTTCGGCGCCGCGCTTAATGGACAGCCCCTTCAGATGGAGAGTAGGGTCTTCATCGCTGTCAAAAGTCTTGGCGAGTTCAGTCAGATTGCCCTTCAGGATCGCCATCTTTTTCTTCGGCCACAACCCGGCAAATAGCCGTGACAGAACGCGGCCAACCAACTCAAAAGTTTCCTGGATAGATATCCAGTTCTCTTCGAGTAGGTTAACCGCATCCATAAGAGGATCATCGTCCGTTTGCAGGGACGACGGAGATACCCCTGAAAATTCTACGCAATAGAAAAGAAAAGAAGAGGCAAGTGTCAACAAGTACACCAGTGCAATAGGGGACGAAAACAGAAGACAAGTCGAAAGAAACTTACTTTCGGCAGCAGTAGACATGGTGTGAAGACGCTCTGCCACGGCCTGCTCTCGTTGAGCATGCTCTTTGTTGGCATCTGCTAACGCCCTCTCAGCATTTTTCGCCTTGGCAAGCGCAGATTTTTGCGACTTCTCAGCAATTGCCTTAGCAGAGGTCGCAGCATCATAAGCTTTTTGCGAAGCTTTGAGCTCCGCTTCCAGCGACGCAATGCGAGCATTGGCTGTCGCTAAAGCAGTTGTGAAAGCAGACGAAAGAAAGTCAGATAAACAGCAAAAGACAAAAGGGCAGAAGAAAAGTAATGATTGAATATCAAAATCGCACCTTCGGAAGATTTTGCAACCTTTAGGTACCCCGCACACTCCGTGCCCAGGGCGATAAATCTCTTGACTAAAGCCTGATAAAAGAAGAGTATAAGAGAAGAAGTGCATGAAAGGAAAGAAGGAAAAAAAGTATCGCTTACATCATCAGAAGAAACTGTAGGAGCATGGGCCTCCAGAGAAACCTCGGCTTCTTTGGTCTTCTTCGCGCGTTTGAGGTTTCGGGCTTGAGTTTGAGAAACCTTCTTTATAGAGGCCCTGGTAGTCCTCGGAGCAACATATGGTTCGACAGGCTCCTCAGTCGCCACAGGAGAAGGTGGTGGAATAGCCGTCGCACATGTTGGTGGTTCTTCATCGTCACTGCATGAAAAGTATAAGTTATAAGCACTAGGCAAGAACAAAGCAATTGAAAAGTTCGACTACAATACTTACGATGCAAGCATGTCAAAGTACTCCATATCTTCTGCAAGAGCGGGGGTTTTTCCAGCCGCTGCAGAACTCGATGAAGCAATTTCGTCGACACGTTTCCGTTTTTTGTCGACACCAACATCTTCAGCAAGAGTAGGAGGAGGAGATGTCGATGAGCTAGTCTCATCTTCTGATTCTTTGACATCATCTCCGTCCTGACTTTCGTCAGCCTCGGGGGCTTCAGATGCAGGAGATGCTAGATCAGAAGGAAGGGGCCCTTCCTCCGGAAGAGGGGGACGAGAAACAATGAATTGGTGACCCTACATATTAATAAATCAGCAGAGTGCAGAGGCAAAGAGTAATGCAAGTCGAAATTTGATAAAAGTGGATGCAGCGATGTATACCTCAGGGATAGGGTGCACGGAGTCGAAGAAATCTGCCTTCAGGTCAGCAACTGAGTGCTCCTTGGTGAGCTTGGTGAGATTCCTGACTCGCTTGTCGACATCTTCTTTCGACATCAGATCTTCAGATATGCGAGTAGGGTCTTCCAAGCCAGAATAAGTCCAAAGCTTGGTGAAGCGGTGCTGTAGGGGTTGAACTCGACGTTGTATGAAAAACGCCATGAGTTGGGTACCCGACAAAGCACCTCCTAAGCCTGTTTTCAGATTTTTAATGCGGGATAGAAGAGGAAGGATTTGTGCAACTTCCGCATCTGAGGGAAGTGAGTCCCATGACTTCAATTTCTTCACCTCTTGGGACGCGTCAAACGGAGGAAGGCCGAACTCATCTTCGGGAGAGGATCTGCGGTCCTTGATATAGAACCACTTTGTCCTCCACCCTTGGACAGACGCGGCCATAGAAAATTCAAGATATTGCGCCTCAGGGCGCACAGAAACGACGGCTCCGCCCAGTTCGGGTTTCCTAGCCAGAGAAACATTGGGGCGGAGTCGAAAGATCGATCTCCAGAGAGCAAAGTGAGGCTCAATGCCCAAAAATGACTCGCAAAGAGTCACGAAGCAAGCAATATGCAGAAGGGAATTTGGTGTGAGCTGATGAAGCTGCACACCGTAAACAAATAGAAGCCCACGGAGAAACTCATGGGCAGGAAGGGAGAAGCCGCGAAGAAGGAAAGCAAGGAATATTACCCGATAACCGCTCAGGGGCTTCGGGATCCGTTTAGTACTGGGGAACTTGATGGAATCCTGGACGGCGATGAGGCCGTCTGCCGTGGCCTTCTCCACCTCCTTCTTGGTGATGGTGGAGCGAACCCAGTTGGTGGCAGAGGATTTGGCCATATCGCTCTTGGTGGCCAGATGCTTCACGCGCATTCAGCACAAAAGTGCGCTTGGGGGCTCCGCAAGAGAGGAAGAGGCAGAGGAGATCGGTAATGGAGGCGGCGGAGGTAACGAGCTGGTAAACAGTATGATTCCCCATTATGCCATTTATATATCCTCTGAGAGAAGGATCGTGGGTTGCGACGTGGCGCAAAGATCGGAAACGGCAGCCCACCAACGGTCAAAAATCGTGCAGCCCGTTAAACGGTCATAAAATAACGGAAGTTACAGTGTTACCCATAAAACGGTTCGCACTGATGAAGAGCTACGTCATCATTGACACGATAAAGTAAAGGTACAAGGATGGCGCCGACAAATGCTGAATTTATGGAAAGGATTATCTATGAAGAATTTTTAGGTTATAGCCTTGGGGGCTGTTACTTTCAAAGTTGGTCGAATACAACTCTTCATTAAAATGATGGACTAATACTCGACGACAAGGTGTTCTTGAAAGTATCTCGAGTTGAAGAAACTTCGAAGTTAAAGTGTTTCAAGTTGAAATACGACGAGCTACATTATTTTTAGCCTATACTCGAAAAAATACTTTTTTCGACTATAGCCTCGGGGGCTACTCCCGTCGGGAGCGCTGAGCGCGCACCCGACGATATTCATTGGCAAAGCATTAAAGATTGGAGAAGTGTTACTCCCGTCGGGAGCGAGTTTTATGGTTGTAGAAACCCGAATATTTTCAGTCAAACTTTGACTGCGACATGAGATTCTCGAGTTGCGTTATCGCAACGAAACTCGAATGCCGTGATTTATCACGAAGGTAAGACCCCGGGATCCGTCCTATGTGGCCTAGTATACGCACATGGATGCGCTCTGCTGGTATGTATCCGTGTCTACGACGCGAAGAAAATCCTGGTGGACGCACTGGGTACCCTGAGAACCACTGGGACTCATTTTTTGTAAGTCCTAAATGAGGCAAAAGAGTGAGTTTGACCGGTATCCCGAATTCAAGTCCAAGGGGATTGAATTTGAAGTAGGTGACAAGTATCTGTTCTGGCAGTTAACTGACCTCTTGATCCGTTAGAGTTGTCAGGCTTGTTCATCGAGACCCCTTGCGAGCAAATTATCATCAATATAAGTCGAAAGACCAAGTCGAAGATTTGAAGATAAAGTCGAAAAATTGATCAAGTCGAAGATTTGAAGATTAGAGATTCAACCCGAATCTGCAATTCTGGTAGAATCTCAGGGGCTACTGACAAGGGTATAGTTAATAGAGCCCGTTAGTTGAGTACCCCTGAGGCCCGATAAGCTAGGCCCAATTGTAATGATAGTCGAATACGAGTTAATACCGTATGTCGATATTTGTAATCTGTATCGAACCCTACCCGATCCTCGAGACCTGGCCACCTATATATAGGGGCCAGGAGGGGACGGTGTAGGGCAGATTGAAAGCAAGTCAGGTTGAATACCCAAGTTTACTTTCGATATACACCTATCTCGACTAACTTTACCTTCGAGTTCATCCGACGCCCTATCTCCCCGATCCTAAGTCCTTCATCTAGGACATTTGTCGAGTTAACCACTCGTCAGATACTATTTGCTTTATGTATGATTTGGATCTTTGTATGTAATTTGGATTCTTGACTCGTCGAGTCTTTGTGGTTTATATTCTTTTGTGGGTTCCATCGTGAACTTGTGTAACGTTACTACTTTGATTCCACCCGCATAATGTGTATGTTGCGACGTGCATATTTTGCTTGGTGGTGCGTTTCCAAAGCGACATCGTGTGAATTGTAGCGTGATTAGTCTGTCAGCCCCAGGAGTGGGAGTAAGTCACGCAAGGTGGAGATTTTGCGTGCTTACTCTTGACCCGGGTACCTCCCTTCTTGTGCACTTCAATAGAACATACACGCATGGTGCACAAGACGGGTTGAAACAGATATGACACCACAACATCACACTAGGACACAAAAATAGGAACAAATATATATAGCAACGCTCATAGAGCAAAATAGCAAATATAGCACTCAGAGGACACATGTCCCAACATATCATCAATACATCATGCGGAAGCGAATAGCGTCTGAGTACAGACAAGATACAAATGGGCCTAAGAGGCCAAGAACATAAGCGAACGGATCCCATATCCCTCAAGCCTCAGGATACTGCCCTAGCGGAACTCCTCGCTACTTGTCGTACTCCTCATCAATGTGATCCACGCGGTAATCCGGATACGCACATCCAAACGTACCTGCAATATCGGGCCAACGGTTGCCAAAAAGGGGAGAAAGAGAGAAAAACAAGGGTGAGTACCAAGGCACGTACTCGCGAGACTAGAATTCAGCTGTGCTCGCCTACAAGCTATATGGTGGACTTAGCGGCAACAAAGGTACTATACTACAGAGACACTCTACAACTTCCGTCTATTTAGAGAAGGTGAGAGAGCGCATAAAAGAACCAACAGATTATATAACAAGCATAACCCAGCCGATACATCACCTCCTTCGCACCCAACAAGGAAGCAATTCGCAAAGGCACACACACGGTTTACAAGTTTTAATTGCAGGTCTATTATTGTAGTGATTCTAACTTACTACACAAGTTCAATAGTATAGAAATAGCAGGTGTAAGTTGTTCTATGATCGAGTTAAACAGCTCCAAGTCGTCCATAACCGCGGACACGGCTTTTCGAAAAGATTTCACCCTGCAGGGATGCACTACTGTACCCATACACGCATGGTCAACCCCTCAAGCAAGGTACTAAAATTATTATGCTTGCGAGATCTCACAACACAACCTCTCCCTTCACTACAGACCAAGTCCAAGAAGCCACCTAACTAAGTTGAACCCGAGTCGAGAGTCCGGCCGAATCTCCGAGACGGACCTAGCTGTTTGCGCCTACGGCTTCGGAGGCCCGACACCACCCACGGGAGTCGACCCACTTCAGCATGCGATAAACGCTCGTACCGCACCTATACGGACGTGCAGAACAAGGGGTTCCAAGGCACCCACGGCTCCCCCAAAGTAAAACGGACCATAAGATACAAGCTGCACGCCCGACAAGAACCAAATGGAAACACCTCGAACTAGTTTGTGGCCCTTGGACAAGGAAGCAGATCCGGTAACAGGTTGAGGGGGGTCCCAGAAAGTCCCCACGTGTGGTTAGTGCGCTCAGTCTTGGATCAGGTAACAAGTACTCGGGATCCTAGGGGACACAAGTGAGCCGTCGTAAAACGGGCAAAATGACTCACCGATGCCTCTGCTTAATTCAATTTAGTAATTAACATTAAAGTAAGTCATGAATACCTCCAACATCATATATAGATAAAGTAAAACATGTGATAATTTCCCAACAACCCCCGGTAAGATAACACAGCTCAAACAACCTAGACATGCCTACGACTCGCATGGCCAACTTAAACAAGCACAAGGTAATAGGAGGTATGTGGGGATATATGGTTTTACTTTGGGTAAACCGGTGGATAGGACACGTGACTCGGACAAAGCATCGTAACACAAGGCTAGAATATAGAGAAGAGCAAAATGTAAAATAGGTAGAGAGAAGAGGGCTCACCTGTCAGATCAGAAGAAGAAGCACTAGCGTGATCCTCCAGAGGGTAGTAGAACTCCTGCGTGCTCTCCTCGTACTCAGCATCTATCGGGAAGAAGCAAATACACCCAAGCATACAAGAGAAGTAAACAACCATAAGCATGTGATATGCTCAATCAAGTATAATGCATGGCAGGTTAATAGTGCAAGAGGGTCCATGCATAGCAATATTACGTGGGGCAATTAAATTAAGAGACAAGATAATTAAAGCCCACACATTTGGTTAAGTTCAATTGTTTAATCCACTTTGGCTGAAGTATACCAGGGCTATGATGCATGGAAATTTAACAGTCAGACTAGTTGCTTTTTGCTAATACAAATAGATACAAACTTTATTATCTTTTGGAGTTATAGAAGTGGAATAGAACTTAGCAAGTATAAATTGTTTAGGAAAACATTTAATTAATTGGCAACATTTTAAATTAGTCCAAAGTAACCAGGAGGCATTACTGAATCGAATTCATTTTTCTGAACTCTTTACATGATATATTTGTTCAGATTTTGAAGTTGTTTAAAAATATAAACAGATGTTAGATTCGAAATCCTCATAGTTTTCTGGTTTCAAAACTCGTATTATTTGTTTAAAACAGGTTTTAAAAGAGGAGGTTTTAATTGGATGGAACAAGGCAAGAGCTGATTGAAACAGACTACAAGACTGTAAACTGAACTGAAACCTTGGCCTGAAACATGAACACGGGTGCTACTGATGCGCGCCCAGGCAACGATCCCAGGTGAACTGGTGTTACAGCAATGTGTTCAACACTTCAATAGTGCTACCGTGTTGTACAAAGTTAGAGTGCAAAACGTTTTTAGCAGAACCATAGGTGACTTTAGCTGGGGAAACAAGCTGACGGATCGATTGGGCTAAGCAAAACTAGCTAGCTGAAAAAGAAAAGGAACTGAATTTGGAGACTGGAAGCCACGGACGCGGAGCTAGTCTGGTGGTGATTAAAATGAGACTAGCTAGCTAGATGGCTAGGAAATGACCGAACAGTACTCAGCTGAATCGATCGATGGGAAAACAGCTAGCTGCTGAGTTCGAGCTGATGCGTGCGCGTTGCTGGCTAGCGCGCGAGGTGTGCTGCAGCGGCAAGAAGCAGCACAACTCTGCCGGCAGTTCGACCTGCTCGTCCATGACGGCTGCACGCGCGTGCGACAACAACGCCCGGGATAGCAGACGGAGAAGGAAAGAAAAAAGGGAAGGGCTGAATCGGCGGGGTTGCTCACCAACATGCTCGACACAGACGAGCCTGGGGAGGGACGGCGACGCTGGAGAGGAAGCAGAGCGCGCGCTCGCGGCAGAGACGATGTACTTGCGCCGAATCCTTGGCTCCGGCTCCGTGTGATGCAGGGACGACGGGCTCGTTGTGGTGGTTCAACTCCAGCACTCAGGTAGGGTCTCCAGGCTCCATGGCGTGTTGGTATCGGTGGAGTTTGTTGAGAGGAAGGTGGAGGAGAACAGAAGTGGAGCGGCGGCGGCGCGAGGCGGGCTAGGTTTAGCTGGGACTGCCTCAGTGGGGGAAAAATAGCAGAGCAGGCACGGGGTGCTTGTGCTCCTGTACGGAGGAAGAGGATAGCGACAGGGAAAGATCAGCTGGGAGGAGAAAAAGAATTGGCTAGGCTGGGTAGATATTTTAGATAGGTTTTCTTTTGTCTCTTTCGCAAATAGAAATAGATGAAAAGAGGAGGTTTTGGTAAAACTGAGAAGCACCTACAAGTTTTTTAAAACATACTCAAACAAGTTTGAAATTGATTTGAAAGGACTGAGTTTGAATTTAAATAGAGGGAGATAGAAAATTAGGTTTCAAATAACCATAAAAGAATTATTCAAACCAAGTTTAGGATTTTGCTTGGAACATCTCAAGGGAGCTAATAGAATTGGGATTTAGGTTTTAGGAACAAACAAGAGATAAAAGGGTGGAAGAAGATCACAAAGCAAGAACTACCAAGATTTAAATGCAACTTAATAAAACCAAGGTGTCATGATATGATGCATGATGAAAAATATGATGCACAAACCAAAGAAACATGGAATGGATTTTGGGTAGCTCACTTGGGATGTTACAACTCGCCCCCCCCCCTTGAAGGAATCGCGCCCCGAGATTCCTAGGAAGTGAAGAGAGCGGGATACTCGGATCTAAGGAGATCTTCGCGTTCCCATGTTGCTTCTTTCTCGGAATGATGAGACCATTGAACTTTGAAGAACTTGACAGATTTGTTCCTTGTCTTCCTTTCAGCCTCATCAAGAATGCGAACTGGATGCTCTTGATAGGAGAGGTCTTCTTGGAGATCAATAGACTCATGATCAACTGTACGGCCTGGATCTTTGAAGCATTGCTTGAGCTGAGACACGTGAAAGACAGCGTGCACCTTGGAGAGCTTGGGTGGAAGCTCCAACAAATAGGCAACTTCACCACGCCTTGCAAGAACCTTGAATGGCCCAATGTATCTTGGCGCTAGCTTGCCCTTGATACCGAAGCGATGTGTACCTCTCATGGGAGTCACACGGAGATAAGCCAAATCATTAGGCTGGTAGACCAAATCGCGGTGCTTGCCATCATAATAGCTTTTCTGGCGAGATTGAGCAATCTTCAGGTTCTCTCGAATGATTCTGACTTGGTCTTCAGCGTTTTGAATCACATCTGGACCAAAGTGTTGTCATTCACCAGTTTCAGACCAATTGAGTAGAGTACGGCACTTGCGGCCATAGAGAAGCTCAAAGGGTGCCATGCCAAGACTGGACTGGTAGCTGTTGTTGTAGGAGAACTCAGCAAAAGGAAGGCATTCTTCCCACTTCATGCCAAAGGAGATCACACATGCACGAAGCATATCCTCAAGGATTTGATTGACCCTTTCGACTTGGCCACTTGTTTGAGGGTGATAAGCTGTGCTAAAGAGAAGATTTGTTCCCATTGCTTTCTGAAGGCTTTCCCAAAATCTGGAAGTGAAGATACTTCCACGATCTGAGCTTATTTCCAAAGGAACACCGTGAAGAGAGACAATTCTGGTGATGTAGAGCTCAGCCAACTGACTAGCAGAGATGGATTCTTTGACAGGAAGGAAGTGAGCGACCTTGGAGAGGCGGTCAATCACAACAAAGATTGCATTATTGCCTTTGCTAGACTTTGGGAACCCGGTGATGAAGTCCATCTCGACTTTATCCCACTTCCACTCAGGAATTTTTAGAGGTTGGAGAACACCTGCCGGCCTTTGATGCTCAGCTTTGACTCGGCGACAAACATCACATTGGGAGACATAGCTTGCTATCTCACGCTTCATTCTTGTCCACCAATATGTTTTCTTGAGATCATGATACATCTTGGTGCTACCAGGGTGGATAGACAAAGGAGTTTCATGTGCCTCTTTCATTATCAACTCCCTCAAGCTTTGCAATTTTGGAACAACAATGCGCCCCTCGAAGAAGACAGTGCCTTGATCATCAACAGAGAAGCACTTGTACTTGGGCTTATGCATGTTTGCTTTGATGTTTTTGATTAAACCATCTCGCAATTGTCCCTTCTTTATCTTTTCCTCAAGAGTTGGCTCGACAACCAAGTTTGCAAGATAGCCTTGAGGAACCATTTGGAGATTCAACTTTTGGAATTCTTCATGGAGAGGAGGTTGAGATTCTTCAACCATGAGGTTATTACAATATGACTTGCGACTCAGAGCATCCGCCATGACATTGGCCTTGCCTGGAGTATAGGAGATAGAAAGGTCAAAGTCCTTAATGGTCTCAATCCATCTCGTCTGACGAAGGTTGAGGTTTGGCTGAGTGAAGATGTACTTGAGGCTCTTGTGATCGGTGAAGATCTCACAATGGTTGCCCAACAAGTAGTGACGCCATACTTTCAAAGCATGGACAATAGCTGCAAGCTCTAGATCATGAGTCGGGTAGTTGAGCTCATGTGTGCGCAACTAGCGAGAAGTGTAAGCCACAACTTGGCGTTCTTGCATGAGGACCGCACCTAGTCCTTGGAGAGAAGCATCACAGAATATCTGGAAAGGCTTGGAAGTATCTGGAGGAACAAGCACAGGTGTTGAAGTGAGTTTCTGTTTCAGGAGTTCAAAGCTTTCTTGACATTTGGGAGACCAAAGAAACTTCTTGTCTTTCTTGAGGAGATCAGTTAGAGGCTTTGCAATCTTGGAGAAGTTCTCAACAAAGCGACGGCAATAACTAGCCAAACCGAGGAAGCTTCTCACTTGCTTGACATTCTTTGGTGGAATCCACTCAACAATTGACTTCACAGTTTCAGGATTGATGGCAATGCCTTTTTCTGAGATGACATGCCCAAGATAGGTCACTTCCGGAAGCCAGAATTCACACTTGGAGAACTTGGCATAGAGGCGATGTTCGCGGAGCTTGGAGAGAGTGAGGCGAAGATGCTCAGAATGCTCTTCTTTGGTCTTGGAATAGACAAGAATATCATCAAGATAGACCACCACAAACTTGTCAAGGTATTCCATGAAGACTGAGTTCATGAGCCTAGAGAATGTTGCTGGGGCATTGGTGAGGCCAAAGGACATGACTGCGTACTCATAGAGTCCATAGCGAGTAGTGAAAGCTGTCTTTGGAACATCCTCTTTGCGAATTTTGATTTGATGGTAACCGCTTCTCAAGTCCAACTTAGAGAACACAACGACACCTGCCAACTGATCAAAGAGATCATTTATTCGAGGAAGGGGATACTTATTCTTGATCGTCTTCTGGTTGAGACCTCGATAGTCCACACACAACCGATCAGTTTTATCCCTCTTCTTCACAAAGATTGTGGGAGATCCCCACGAAGAAGTGCTAGCTTGAATGAACCCAAGCTTTTCCTGCTCATCAAGTTGCTTCTTGAGTTCAGCTAACTCTTTTGGACCCATCTTGTATGGCCGCTTTGAAATAGGAGCAGTTCCAGGTTCTAGTTCGATGACGAACTCAACGGCCCTATCAGGTGGCATGCCTAGAAGCTCTTCTGGATAGACATCTGGAAAGTCACAAACCACTGGAACAGACTCAAGTGGAGGTAGAGGGCTAGCTTCCAAAAAGAAGACATGTGGTGTCGAAGCTAGAGTTGGAGGGTAGACTATCTGGCCAGACGGGTGGGCAAGAGAGACAGACTTTGTGGCGCAATCAATCTTGGCCTTGTTCGCTTTCAACCAATCCATGCCAAGGATCACATCAATGCTTGGACTGTTAAGAACTATCAGTGAAGCAAGAAACATGTGGCCTCCAATGAGAATTTGATTTCCATGGCTTATCTTGGAAGATGTCAGTTGAGCACCGGGAGATTTGACCATAAGATTGTTGGGCAAGAAATCCATAGGCAAACCATGCATGTGTGCAAAATTTGTTGAAACAAATGAATGTGATGCACCTGTATCAAACAAAACTTTAGAAGAGATAGAGTTCACAAGTAAGGTACCAAGCACGACGTCGGGTGCCTTCTCAGCGTCTTCAGCTGTGATGTTGTTGACTCTCGCAGTTCGCTGCACAGGCTTATTGTTATAGTTGAAAACCTTGGGTATAGAAGGAGCATGCACCATCGCCTGTGTCGAGGAAGGGCGAGGTGTTCGTACTTATTGCTGCTCGTCTCGGATTTCTCGCCGGAGCAGGTTTGAAGAAAGGTACATGGAAGCGACGACGTTAGCAAGGTTACCCTTCCGGCTTGGCCTGGGCAGGGTTATGGACGCCATCGTTATCTTCAGGCCTCTTAGGCCCATTTGTATTCTTGTCCGTACTCGGATACTATTTGCTTTATGTATGATTTGGATCTTTGTATGTAATTTGGATTCTTGACTCGTCGAGTCTTTGTGGTTTATATTCTTTTGTGGGTTCCATCGTGAACTTGTGTAACGTTACTACTTTGATTCCACCCGCATAATGTGTATGTTGCGACGTGCATATTTTGCTTGGTGGTGCGTTTCCAAAGCGACATCGTGTGAATTGTGGCGTGATTGCTATAATTCGCAAGGTGCCGATTTTGGGGCGTCACAAGTGGTATCAGAGCCAATGTTTTGTCGATACCCGCGGGTCCGTTCTGCCTTTAGGATAACCTTGCCAATGGTCGTTGTTGTGTCTAGTGTCAGAACTATTTTGCTAAAAAGCGTTGGATAGATCTGAGTAGGTCTACATTTTACTCCTTATCCATGTGCTTCTCCCTTCTTAACTTTGCGAGTTTCGAGTCCTCTCTCTTACCTACATCTTCAAGTTTAGGTTCCTACGTGGGTGGATGATCTCTTGCCTTTATCTTAATAGGACCGTTCTTCGGAAGTTCATCATCGTCAATGTGAGCAAGAATACATTGTTGGTGGTGTCGAGGAGAGACCTCTTGTTGGTGGTGTCGACATGATTAACAAGGTGCAAGAAGAACCGATAGTCTAACCAACTCTTTCCCCTACACGAGCGTGGATCTCGGGGCGAGATCCCTTGTTGGTGGTGTCGATTGTAACGGCCCAGAAAAATCCCCAATTTAGATTTGTTTTTTTTTATTTGTGCATCATGCATTGTCATCTTGCATGTTTTTGTTAAACTAAAAGTATTTGCAATAAAATCTATTTTATTTTGCTCGTATGGTTTTATAAAACCCTCCCTTCATTTTATATTTTGAAGTACAACTTAAATAAATATGTTTGCAAACTTTACAAATTGTTTGAATCAAATCCAGATTTAAAAATTGTTTGAAACCCTTCTTGAAAACCACTCCTTTTCTCTCTTGTCCCCAAAATTTTTAGCAAGATAAAAGAAAAGAAGAGAAGCCATCAGAGGAGAAGAAAGGAGCCTAGCAAATCCCTTCCCATCGGGGCAGACCACTGCCCTTTTCTCCTAACCCATTCAATCAGCCTGAAGCCCATCTCCTCCTATTATCTCCTTCTTCCTCCTGTACGGCAGCCATCCGGAACCTCCACGTACCCCCTGGGAGCGATGGGACGTCCGATGTTGTTCCCCTCCCCTCTACAAAACCAGCCACCTACTCCCCAAACCTGCAACCCTAGCGCCTCCTCTTTGTCCTCCCTCTGCGCCGTCACCCCTCCTTTCCTCCTTGCTCGTACTTCTCTGCAAACCACCGAGCCAGAAACGAAGCAGCCGAAGACCTTCGTCGCCATGGACGACATCGCCCTGCCGTTCCAGTGCTCCCCGCGCCAATCCAACGACGCCAGGAGCTCCGCCTCGGCGCCGCGGTTCTTTTCGGCAAAGAATATCAAGCTGGGATGCTCCCAGTATCCGGCGCGGTCGTCTTCCTCAACTCCGGCTGCGCGCACGTCGGAGAAGCTTGCCTCGCTGTCCGACCTTCTTCGGCCCCGTAGGGCACTCCGTTGGAATCCCGGTGTTCTCACAGTACTCCCTAACCTCTCCTCCGTCTTCTTCTCGCTCCATGCCGCCTTCCCGATAGTCACCATCGCCGTCCCCTGCAGGTCTTCGTCACCGTCTGCTGTCCGGTGGTGCCAAAAACCCCAGCCGCAAGGGCGCGTGCCTCGTGCCTTGACAAGAGCCGAAGCTCACTTAGGTGCCTACTTTTCTTGCGCCTCCATCTCGTCGATCTGGAGATCGATCCTCGTGTAGCTTTGTTTCGACGCCGAGCTGCAGAACAATCTCCGCTCTGTACGTATTCAGTTTCGTCAGGCTAAGACGCAGCCTTTTGTTTGGTTAAGTAGCGTCGAGCCCTTCTCTATGGCAAGTTTGACGTTCAGCCTGAGTGGTTCGTTCCATTTGCTGCAATCTGGAGATTCCAGGTTCGATCCTCATCTGAGGCGTGGCCTTTCCTTTTTGTTCTATTTTAATCCTTGAACTGACACGTGGGCTCCGACCCCACCGGTCATCCTCTGTGGCTAGGTCTTTACCGGTGCAAGAAGTTCGAACAGTCCATGCATCATCAGCGCCTAGTCAGCCCCGCTGGCCCGTTCGTCAGTCTTTGTGGCTAGTTCGATCCTTGGTGAGAAAAGTCTCCCGCTCTTCTCTGTTTTTCTGAAAATTACTGCAAGCTTGCAAATTTTGCAAAATTCATATCTTTTAATCTATAACTCGAAATAAAAAGTATTTTATATGAATTTTTATCAGAAAAATGTGTAGATTCTGAATATGGCATTCATATCTCTGTTTGCATCTCGCATCATGTCGTGACGTTGTAGTTTGCATATCACCTAATACATAACATATGGAGTATTTGAGTATTACCAAATATGGTTACCTCACTTCATTTAATTTTGTGTAGCTCACTCATATGTTGTCTTTGCTATGCTAATCAACATTTAAATTGTCGTGTAGTAAAACAATTCTAACCTAATATGTGTGTGTCGGAATTCGATTCCGCTTAATTTGGATAAGTTGCATTGCATCATAATTGCCATGCCATGCATACATGCTTCACATGATCATGCCGATTCTTTTACCGTAGTAGTAAGTGTTGCATCCATTGTTTGTTGTAGCGATTTGCTTCTTTCCGGATAGGACGCTTCGTGGTGTTGTGAGCAACGTCAAGTTCTTCCGAAGTTCCTCGACAATCTTGCCAGGCAAGCTCTCCCGCCCCTTACCTACCTATAGGGGTACTTATTACCTATTGTGTTTCTGCTTTCTCTTATGCTTTATGGTAGCCTTGTGTTCCGATGCTTTGTTCGAGTCACGTATCCTATCCACCTGTTTCCCCAAAGCAAAACTATATACTCGCCACCTCCCGCCTATTACCTTTTGCTTGTTGTTTGAGTTGGCCTTGCGAGTCGTAGGCATGCTTAGGTTGTTTCAAGTTGTTTTATCTTATCGGATTATTGGGAAGTTTATCACCTGCTCTACTTGATATATGAGATGGATATGAATTGGAGAAAAGTTGGATATTAGATGTTGGAGATAAACATGATTTAATTATGTTACAACTTCACTTGTTAAAGCAGAGGCATCGGTGAGTCATTTTGCCTGTTTTACGACGGCTCACTTGTGTCCCCTAGGACCCCGAGTTCGCATGAACTGTTCTAAGCTGAGCGCACTAACCAGTCGTGGAGATGCCATGGGATCTCCCTTGACTTACTACTTTTTCTCGAGTTAGTTTACCGGGGGCCACAACACCGTATTTTTATTTGGATTTGGATTTGGGTGGAGTCACCTTTCATGGTGGCGGAGTCTCTAAGCCCCCCTCGACAGGGTGTGGTTGTGTTGCCTCGGACGGTTGGCAGGTTTATTTGCTTGCGGTACGTTTTTCTGTGAAGCTGGCGGACCTCTCGGATGGGCTCTCTGCCAGACTTCTCCGTTCTCGCAAACTTCTGAGTCCGTCTTCGGAGCTCGGCCGACTTCGTTACGGGTAGCTTAGTAGGGTGGCCCCCCTAAGCTCTCTTGTAGAATTAGCAACGGTCTCGTCGTGATATCCATCCCTTGTCTAGGTTGGATTGATCGAGCGTGTATGGGTACATTGGTGCACCCCTGCAGGGTAAATCTTTTCGAAAAGCCGTGTCCGCGGTTATGGACGACTTGGAGCCGTTCTACTCGATCATAGAACAACTTGCACTTAATTGATAATAGAAGATGGTATAGTAAATAGTCCTACTACAATAATAAATTGTTATAAAATTGTCAACCGTGTGAGTGCCTTTGTTGTTGCTTCTTCGTATGGTGCGATGAGGTGATTCATCGGCTGGGTTATGTTTGTTGTAGTATTCTAGTTCTTTACTTTATGCGCTCTCTTATCTTATTCTGATTAGACGGAAGTTGTAGAGTGCCTCTATAGGTTCTTAGTGCTTGCTCGCTGCCGCTTAACCCCACCATACAGCTGACGTCCTTTTGAGTCTCTCGAGCTTGTCTGCGTACCTCACGTACAAAGGCGGCTTGTTGACTACGCTTTATACGTCTTGAAGTCTTGCTAAGTACTTCGTACTTATTGCTGCTCGTCTCGGATTTCTCGCCGGAGCAGGTTTGAAGAAAGGTACATGGAAGCGACGACGTTAGCAAGGTTACCCTTCCGGCTTGGCCTGGGCAGGGTTATGGACGCCATCGTTATCTTCAGGCCTCTTAGGCCCATTTGTATTCTTGTCTGTACTTGGATACTATTTGCTTTATGTATGATTTGGATCTTTGTATGTAATTTGGATTCTTGACTCGTCGAGTCTTTGTGGTTTATATTCTTTTGTGGGTTCCATCGTGAACTTGTGTAACGTTACTACTTTGATTCCACCCGCATAATGTGTATGTTGCGACGTGCATATTTTGCTTGGTGGTGCGTTTCCAAAGCGACATCGTGTGAATTGTGGCGTGATTGCTATAATTCGCAAGGTGCCGATTTTGGGGCGTCACATATATCCCATAGCTCCTCGGTGTTTCCTCAATATCTCCAATAATCTTTCTTCTTCTTTTCCTGAAAGTTTAGAACTAATAATAACAGTATATATTTTCTTATCATCAATATAAGGATATTTAAGATCATCAGGCAAAGGCTTTAATTCAAACACAGGATCTTCTTTAGGCGGCAAAGTGGTACCAAGATCGTCCACAGGTAGATTATGCTTGAGTAATGGTGGTTAACGAAGGAGAATATCGTCAATCTCTTCTCTTTCCTTGCTAAAAACATCACTTTCGTGATCTTCCATGAATTGCTGCAAGGCATTATTAGGGGCAAGAGCAATAGAAGCAAGCTGTTCAACTCGAAAATTTTCATTAGGCGTTTCATTTTCATAAGAAGTCTTAGGAAACTTGGAAAAATTAAACTCATAAGACTCTCCATTAAACTTAGTAAAAAAATTCTCCTTCTTACAATCTATCACGGCGCCACAGGTGTTCAAAAATGGTCTACCAAAAATAATAGGACAAGTTTTACTAGCCTCCTTACCAAGTACTAGGAAATTAGTAGGATATTTAGTCTTACCGCAAAGAACTTCCACATCTCGAACAATACCAAGAGGCCAAACAGTCTCTCTGTTAGCAAGCTGAACAACCACATCAATATCTTCAAGTTCACAAGCGCCTATCTCGTGCATAATTTCTTTGTAAAGCTCTAAGGGAATAGCACTGGCACTGGCACCAATATCACATAAACCATAATAGCAATGATCTCCAATCCTGACAGAAATAACAGGAACACTTGCCTTCCTATGCTTTTTAGGATGTGAAAGAATGTTAGAAGCATCTTCACAAAAAAGAATATATTCATCCCCTACATCTTTAGTAACAAGATCCTTCAATATAGCTACAGGAGACTTAATAGTAATTTGCTCATCAGGCTCTGCAGCTTTCTTAGTACTTTTATTAGACACACTTACCAAAGTAGAATACTTCTTTACCTTAGCAGGGAAAGGTGTCTTCTCAAAATAAGGTTCAGGCACAATGCTATCAACAGTACAAACTTCAGTAGCTGCAGCAGGAATATGACTAATAGAATCTTTATAAGGCGCATGATATTTGTTCCAATCTTTCTTTGGAACATCAATATAAGAGGCAAAGGCCTTAAGACAATTAGCAAGTATTTGAGAATCAAGACCATATGCAGCACTAACACCTTGAAAGTCATCGGTCTCCATAAAAGATTTAATGCATTCATAATCATAGTTTATACCTGACTTCCTACCTTTGTCGTTTTCCCATCCTTCAGCATTTTCTTGTATACGGTCAAGAAGTTTCCACTTAGCATCTTCTTTCATATGAGTAAATGATCCAAAGCAAGAAGCATCCAAATAATCCTTATCAGGAAGAGTAAGCCGCGCATAAAAATTATCAATAACAATATTATTGGGGAGCTCATGAATGGGGCATTTGAGCATTAGTAACTTCAATCTCCCCCACGCTTGGGCAATACTCTCTCCATTATGAGGCCAAAAATTATATATCCGGTTACGGTCTTTATGAATTTCACTTGGAGGATAAAACTTGGAATAAAAGAGAGGCACAATATCCTCCCATGCCATAGATGGACCATCTTGGAGTAGTCGATACCACTCTTCAGCTTTGCCTTTCAATGATAATGAGAATAATTTCTTCTTAACCTGGCTTGGTGAAATACCTGCACATCTGAACAACTCGCATAATTCATGTATAAATAATAAATGATCACCCGGATGGACAGTTCCATCTCCCGAATAGCAGTTATCCATAATATGCCCAACAATTTTCATAGGTATTTTAAAAGGATCAATTTCAGCAGGCGGTGGCGGTGGTGGTTCCTCCGCATGTGCAGCAGCAGCAGTAGTAGTAGATGTGTTTCCAAATAGGAAACCAAATGGAGAGTTCTCCATAGCAGAGTAAAACAAAAATAAAAGACAAAATAAAAACAATACTCACAGCGACGGTTACCTTTACCAATTCCACTCTTCAATAGCGCTACACTCCCCGGCAACGGCGCCAGAAAATAGTCTTGATGACCCACAAGTATAGGGGGTGTATCATAGTACTTTCGATAAATAAGAGTGTCGAACCCAACGAGGAGCAGAAGGTGTTGATGAGCAGTTTTGATCAAGGAATCACTGTAAATACTAGCAAACAGGTTTTCAGGGGTATTTGGTAATACGAGTAAATAGATTGCGAGTAAATAAAAGACAGTAGTAACAATTGCAGCAAGTTGCCCAATCCTTTCTTCAGCAAAGGACAAGTCGGTTGTGTACTTATAATAACCAAACGTTCTCGAGGACACACGGGAGTTTCTGTCAAGAGCTTTCGCTTCATAGAGCCAATAGTATTTATTGGTTTGATAGGTGTTATGGGGGTGAACCTGTGCTAGCGCACTACCCTTACTAGGATAAATACACACTTGTGATTATACCCCTTGCAAGCATCCGCAAATACAAGAAAGTAATTACGATAAATCTAACCATAGCCTTAAACTCTAAGATCCTATGCTCCCTGGTGCAATGGTTTCCCAACGGAGGTTTAGGTTTCTGTCACTCCAGCAACCCCACAATCGGTAGCCAAATACACAATGCTTCTCACTAGGCCCATAAATGGTGAAGTATCATGTAGTCGACGTTCACATGACACCACTAGTGAAATAGCACCACAACAATATCAAACCATTAAATATTTCTCAACAATAATTCACTACTAGCATCTTGACTTCTCCCATGTCCTCAAGAACTAAACGAACTACTCACAAGACATCATATGGATCATGATCAGAGGTGAAATAATGGTAAATAACAATCTGAACATAAACCTTAATTCAACGGTTCCACTCAATAGCATCAACTACAAGAGTAATCAACACCGGGAAAGTTTCCCCTATGATTATAACAAGATCCAACTCAAGATGTTACAGCGGGATGGCGTGGTGATGGTGGAGATGAAGGTACTGGTGATGGAGATGATGATGATGATGATCCCGATGAAGTCCGGTGCGATGGTGATGACGATGGCGACGATCTCCCCTCTTCGGGAAGGAATTTCCCCGGCAGATTTCTCTCTGCCGGAGAGCTTTCTCTCTCTGGTGTTCTCCGCCCCGCAGAGGCGGCTGTGTCTAACTCTGAGCCCCCCTGACTTAGGTTTTTGGGGATGATGATGTACGCGGAGGGGCGAGACCAGAGGTGGGCCAGGGTGGCCTCACGCGGGGCCCGCGCGGCCAGGGGTGGGCCCGCGCCGCCCTGGCGTGTGGAGCCCCCCTGGCTCCTCTCGACTCCTCCTTCTGGCTTCGTGAGTCTTCTGGGAAAATATAATTTCTGGGTATTTTCCTAGAATTTTCCTGATCTTCAAAATATGGTCTCTTGATGGTCCTTTTTCCAGCAGAATCCTGACTCCGGCAGCAACTCCTCCGATGATCATCAAACATGTGAAAGCAAAGGAAATAACATCAGTATCATGTCTAAATATGAAATATATCAATGAATAACAGTAAATTATGATACAAAATAGTGATGCAAATTGGACGTATCACTACTTCCTGGAGTTTCAGAAATATCTTGCAATCCTTCATTGCATGCCTGGACACTCTTTTTCCGTCGATGAATGCATAGTGTATATGACATGGTCCATTCAACATGTCGTCTGGTGATTGATTATACTCCCTAGACTCCCTTGACTGAAACCTTTTGCTATTGCTTGAATCCTCTCTACCGTAGTTGCGGTACCCGGAGTTTCTGTGGTCATCTCCTTGGTAGTTATTGTCCTTGTATACCGCGGCTACTTGACTGTGAGAACCGTAGTTATCGTAGTTGCGGGATCTTCTCCATTGACTGTTGTATCTGTTTCCCCTGTCGTCTTCAGGTGACCGCGTTCTTTTATTGTTACATGCATCTTCGCTGTCAGCAAATCTGTTTGCTATATCCATTAACTCTGGAACTATCCTTGGTTTGATCCGACCCATTTCTTCGACTAGATCTCCTCGTCGTAACCCGAGTGTGAAGGCATCGATTGCTCTTTCATCTGAAACATCGACTGTGGAGTTTTTGATGATGCTCCATCTTTGTATGTATGATCTAAGTGTCTCATTGCGCTGCTGTATGCAAGCTTTGACTTCTGCTATTGATGCTGGCCGCTTGTACGTTGACTTGAAGTTGCTCATGAACTATTTTGTGAGTTCATCCCAGCTTCCAATTGTTTCCCTTTCCAGCTTGGTTAACCATGACTGTGCCACGCCGGTGAGGTGGAGCTGCAGACTTTGCATTGCTGTCTCTTTCGAGCCCCCTAGTATTTTGACTGCTTGTAGGTAATCTGAGAGCCATGATTATGGCTCCTGAGATCTATCGTATTTCTGCTGATCATGGGGTAGTTTGAACCCTTTGGGTACAGGTTTGGTGCGAACTCTGTGAGTAAAGCACGGTGCTCCCATCTCTTTTCGTCGTCTTTGTAATCATATGCCTTGATGGTAGTCCGGGATCTCCGGGTTCCTCTGTGCCTTGGGCTTTTGTGGTACCTTGGCGATGATGACCTAGATCATCGACTGCTACTCCTGTGCCAAGGACTGTTGTGACGGCGCGGTGATCTAGGTTTGTGCATACCTTTGTTGCGATATGCCTCTTCTTCTTTGGCTGTTAGCTTGTTTCCTACTAATCTTAATCCTTGTAGTGATGTTCGATGCATGTGTTCTCTTGGTGGGTTTGGCTGTGTAGTATACAGATATGTTTGTGCCGTCACGAGTGCTGCTTCCGTTGTTCTTGGCATGATGTTGCCTTGCTCATCGACCGATAGGAAAGATGAGTCAAGGTTCCTGGAGAGGTTTTGTCTATCTGAGTGCTCGAGGTTTTCAACTCGCGAGCCATGCCTGTTGTGTCTTCTGCTGTTCGTATGTGATGCGTTGTTGCGCGCTTCATGTAGAGCTGCGCTTGCTGAGTCCCTCCTTTTGCGTATTTTGCTTTTTTCTTTCACTGGTTGTCTTGATTATCGTTGAAGGGCGTAATGATACCCCAAAAGTACCTCTTTACTTGCATCCACTGGGATGGATACACCATGCTCAATGGCTACTTTGATTGTGTTCCACTCATTGGCTGATAGCCGATTTTTTGCTCTATTTGTCAAGGAATCTGCAGTATCTCCTTCCGCCAGGTGATTTGCTCCTCTTGTCACGTTTGTTGGGTTTAGTACTGGGTTGTTGTTGTCATCAAATTCTTCTGAGTTGTCTCCTATAATTGTGAGTATTTAATACTGATTGTCGAATTTGCTACTACAGCTTGAGAGGGTAGTCTTGTTGTCCTCATGAAGCTGCAATCCTATTTTCCATGTATCTGTGGATTTGTCTGAGATGCTACTGCAACAAATCATGAAATCTTCTGATTGTTCTCCTAAGTCGAGGTTCTCCATGGTTTCATTGAGTTCTTCGATTTTGTCTTCTATACTTTCCGTTGTCGCGAAGCTGACCGGTGAGTTTAACTCGCTGGAAGAGCCTACCGATGATTCTGATATTGCCATTGTCACGGTTTTTCCTGCCGACGGATCCGATTTCGTCGGATTTGAGAGGCGAATCGACCGCAAGGAACCAACGCGAAAGCTTAGGCTTCCAATCGTAAGGTCCATTTCCTGATCCAAGCTTGCAAAGACCGGAGTAAGGGTTGGTGGATGAGGTTGAAAATCTACGGTCCCAAAGGATATCTGGTTTCCGTCAACTTTCAAGTTGTTGTTGGCTGGAAGCGAAAAAGCCGTCGAATTCATGATTCCAATGCCCATGATCCCCACGGTCTACGCCAATTGACGAGGGTTAACTCAGCAAATGTCCTAGATTAAGGACTTAGGATCGGGGGAAGAGGGCGTCGGATGAACTCGAAGGTAAAGGTCGGTCAAACAAGGCAAAGTTTTGTGTGTGTTGAGAATAAGTGTGGTACTCAATTGGCTCAATCTCAATCTGTCCCTGGCCGGCCTCTCCTGGCCCCTATATATAGGTGGCCATGTCTCAAGGATCTGCTCGGGTTCAATACAAATTACAATGTCTGTATATGATGTCATCTCGTATTTTGACTACATCTATGCTTAGGACTCCCTAACGGGCCCCAGGAGTACCAAGATAATGGGCCTTATTAGCTATACCCTTGTCACTGGGTGTCTAAATCAGCTGGTTGGGTGTCTAAATTAGCTGGCGGGGGTGCTTTGGAGCAGGGTGGGGTGCGTGTCGCGGTATGAAGTTGGCGGGCGCGAGCGAACATCCAGCCTACCACCAAACATAATCGTCTTATACGAACACACAGCCAGAATCGAGTTAATCAGAATGGACACGGGTCTGGTCCGAGGCGTTTCCGGATAGCTAGCACATGCTGATAGGAGGTAACCCTCCCGCGATCGAGCCTCTGTGCTCGCAACCGCGGGTTGTACACACCAAATTCTTCTAAGGGCATCTCCAACGGCCCGACGCAAATGGACCACGGTCGCCCGAAATGGTCCGTTTTTGACCGGGGCCTGGAAAAACCTAGCCCAACGGCTCGACGCATTTTGACCGCGCTATCCGTGGTGATGCAAATGCGGACGAAATTTGGGCGTGGTTTGCGTCTCCTTGATAGTGCGTGTTAGGCACCCAGTTGGGAACCCCGAGAGGAAGGTATTATGAGCACAGCAGCAAGTCTTCCCTCAGTATGAAACCGAGGTTTATCGAACCAGTAGGAGAAAGAACCAACTTCCGAAGGGTGATGCTCACTGGCTTGGCGACAGCTCCAGACAATTTATATATGGCGCCTTATCTGGGGCGTAGCTTTGCACCAGCAGCAACGTGGAACTTGCACACAACACAACCAAAGTACTTTGCCCCAACTTGCAGTGAGGCTGTCAATCTCACCAGTTTGCTGTAAACAAAGGATTAAACATAGCATGTGGTAAAATATAGTAGTTTGCGAGAAAGTAAATAATGTGAGTAAATAGTAAATGGTAATATGAATGTAAAAGAATGGACCGGGGTCCATAGTTCACTAGAGGTGTCTCTCCATAAGATAAATAACATGCTCGGTAAACAAATTACAGTTCAGAATTGACAGAATAAAGAATGCAAACAAATGCATGTACATGTCATCAGGATCACTATGAGATTCACTTGGGCATTACAACGTAATACATAGACCATAATCCAACTGCATCTATGACTAATAATCCACCCACCGAATATCATCCGAACAACCGTTGGGTATTAAGTTGCAAGCAACAGATTATCGCCTTAAGCAAAGTGTGTAATGTAAACAATACAAATGTCCTTGAACACAAGATTGTTGTTTTCTCCCTAGTAGCAACAACACATCTATAATCTTAGAGGTTGTTGTCACTCCCTCAGATTACTAGAGGCATGAACCCACTATTGAGCATAAATACCCCCTCTTAGAGTCACTAGCATCTACTCGGCCAAGATATCTACTAGCAACAGAGAGCATGCAAGATCATAAACAACATAGAGATGATAAATCACAAATCAACTTGACATAGTATTCAATATTCATCGGATCCCAACAAATACAACATGTAGAATTACATAATGATGATCTTGATCATGATAGGCAGCTCACAAGATCTAAACATGAAGCACATGGAGGAGAAGACATCCATCTAGCTACTGCTATGGACCTGTAGTCCAAGGTAGACTACTCACACATTACTCCAGAGGCAGGCACGGTGATGAAGAAGGCCTCCAATGGTGATTCCCCTCTCCGGCAGGGTGCCGGGAAGAGCTTCTGGACCCTCCCGATCTCGCGTCGACAGCGGCGGCAGCTTGCAGTATGTTTTCTGGAAAATTGATCGGGTCTTAGGGTTTTCTCATCGACGAGAATATATAGGCAGAAGGGCAATGTCAGGAGGTGGACTAGGGGCCCACACCAGGCCCTGGCGTGGCCAGGGGGTGGCCCGCGCCATGGGGGTGTGGCCGCCTTCTGCCCCCCCTCCGTCTTTGTGCTGGTGCCAAGTTGACGTGGGAAAGTGTAGTTGATGTGGGAGCTTCTTCTACTTCAATCCCCGGGAACGGCGCCAGAGAAAGTCCTAGATGCGGCACAGTGTTGATGTAATTTCACCGTCCAGTTGGGAACCCCAAGAGGAAGGTATGATGAGCACAGCAGGAAGTTTTCCCTCAGTAAGAAACCAAGGTTTGTCAATCTAGGAAAAAGCCAAACGTCTGAAGGTGATGCTTGCTAGCTTCGCGACAGCTCCGGACAATTTATATGGCGCCTCGTCCAGGCTTTGCTTTGCAAGCAGCAACGTGGAACCTGCACACAACACAATAAAATACTTTGCTCCCAACTTACGATGAGGTTGTCAATCTCACCGGTTTGCTGTAAACAAAGATATGAGCGTATCGAGTGGAAAGCAATAGTAATATGCGAGAAAGTAAACAATGCGAGTAAAGTAAACAGGTGATAGCAATATAAAGGACATTGGACCGGGGTCCACAGTTCACTAGTGGTGTCTCTCCATAAGATAAATAGCACATGCTGGGTAAACAAATTACAGTTGGGAAATTGATAGAATAAAGATAACGTGCATATGTCGTGAGGATCACTATGAGATTAACTCTGGGCATTACAACAAGATACATAGACCGCCATCCAACTGCATCTATGACTAATAATCCACCCACGGGGATATCGTCCGAACACCCCATGAGTATTAAGTTGCGAACAACAGATAAATGCATTAAGCAAACTGTGTAATGTAAACAAAGCATATACCCTTGGATATAAGAATGTTGTTTTCTCCCTAGTGGCAACAACACATCTACAACCTTAGAGGTTTCTGTCACTTATACGTCTCTAACGTATCTATAATTTTTGATGCTCCATGCTTGTTTTTACACCATTTGTTTAGTGTTTCATTACACTTCGTGGCATTTTTATGCATTTTCTGAGACTAACCTATTAACGAGATGCCATAGTGCCAGTTCCCTGTTTTCTATTGTTTTTGTGTTTCAGAAAAGTTACACAGGAAATATTCTCGGAATTGGATGAAACAAAAACCAAACATCTAGAAATTCACCGAAGCTTCCAGAGAACCGAAGAGGAGACGGAGTGGGGCCACGAGGGGCCCACATAACAGGGCGGCGCGGCCTAGGGCTAGGTCGCGCCCCCTATGTGTGTGTCCGCCTCGGTCCACTTCTGATGATGCCCCTTCGCCTATAAAGACCCCCCGACGGGAAAAACCAAAAGACCCAATCACTTTTCCAGAAACATATCGCGATCCGCCGCTGTTGTCGACCCGAGATCGGGAGGGTCCAGAAGCTCTTCCCGGCACCCTACCGGAGAGGGGAATTGCCACCAGAGGTCTTCTTCATCGCCATGCTTGCCTCCGGCGCGATGAGTGAGTAGTCTACCTTGGACTATGGGTCCATAGCAGTAGCTATATGGTTGTCTTCTCCACCATGTGCTTCATGTTTAGATCTCGTGAGCTGCCTTACATGATCGAGATCACCGTTATGTAATTCTACATGTTGTGTTTGTTGGGATCCGATGAATATTGGTTTTATGATTGAGTTGATGTGCTGAATATTATCTTATGTTATCTCTATGTTGTTTATGATCTTGCATGCTCTCCGTTGTTAGTAGCTATCTTGGCCGAGTAGATACTAGTGACTCCAAGAAGGGGTATTTATGCTCGATAGTTGGGTTCATGCCTCTATTTAATCTGGGGGAGTGACAAAAACCTCTAAGGTTGTAGATGTGATGTTGCCACTAGGGAGAAAACAACATTCATATGCTCAAGGGCATATGCTTTGTTTACATTACACACTTTGCTTAATGCAGTTATCTGTTGTTCGCAACTTAATACTTGTGGAGTTCTCGGATTGATTCGCCACAAGTGGATTATTAGTCATAGATGCAGTTGGATGGCGGTCTATGTATCTTGTTGTAATGCCCAGAGTAAATCTCATAGTGATCCTCTCGACATATGCACGTTGTCTTTATTCTATCAATTGCCCAACTGTAATTTGTTTACCCAGCATGTGTTATTTTATCTTATGGAGAGACACCACTAGTGAACTGTGGACCCCGATCCTATTTCCATTATATTGCTATCACCTGTTTGCTTTACTCGCACTGTTTACTTTACTCGCAAACTACTATCACTTTCCACTCGATACGCTCATACCCTTTGTTTCAAGCAAACCGGTGAGATTGACAACCTCATAGTAAGTTGGGAACAAAGTATTTGGTTGTGTTGTGTGCAGGTTCCACGTTGCTACTAGTTGAAGACGCGCTAACAAGTTATCGTTAACGGCGCCTATTGGAGTGTCACTAGGCTAGCGGGCATCACCTTCTGGAGTATTGGCTTTTTCCTATTGGATCGATTAAACCTTGGTTTCTTACTGAGGGAAAACCTTGCTGCTATATTCATCAAACCTTCTCTTGGGGTTTCCCAACTGGCCGGTCATTCACCGCGCCATCAATAGCAATCAGTCACTCCCCCAGATTAAATAGAGGCATGAACCCAACTATTGAGCATAAATACCCCCTCTTGGAGTCACTAGTATCTACTTGGCCAAGATAGCTACTAACAACGGAGATCATGCAAGATCATAAACAACATAGAGATAACATAAGATAATATTCAGCACATCAACTCAACATAACACCAATATTCATCGGATCCCAACAAACATAACATGTAGAATTACATAACGGTGATCTCGATCATGTAAGGCAGCTCACGAGATCTAAACATGAAGCACATGGTGGAGAAGACAACCATCTAGCTACTGCTATGGACCCATAGTCCAAGGTAAACTACTCACTCATCACGCCGGAGGCAAGCATGGCAATGAAGAAGACCTCCGGTGGTGATTCCCCTCTCCGACAGGGTGCCGGGAAGAGCTTCTGGACCCTCCCGATCTCGGGTCGACGACGGCGGTGGATCGCGATGTGTTTCTGGAAAACTGATCGGGTACTTAGGTTTTTCCCGTCGGGGGTTGTTTATAGGCAAAGGGGCATCGTCAGAAGTGGACCGAGGCGGCCTCACACATAGGGGGCGTGGCCAGGGCCTGGGCCGCGCCGCCCTACTGTGTGACCGGCTCATGGCCCCTCTCCGTCTCCTCTTCGGTTCTCTGGAAGCCTCGGTAAATTTCTGAATGTTTGGCTTTTGTTTCGTCCAATTCCGAGAATATTTCCTGTGTAACTTTTCTGAAACACAAAAATAGCAGAAAACAGGGAACTGGCACTGTGGCATATTGTTAATAGGTTAGTTCCGGAAAATGCATAAAAACACCACGAAGTATAACGAAACACTAAGCAAATGGTGTAAAAACAAGCATGGAGCATCAAAAATTATAGATACGTTTGAGATGTATCAGCATCCCTAAGCTTAACTCCTGCTCGTCCTCGAGTAGGTAAGTGATAACAAAAGAAATAATTTTTGAGGTGATATGCACCTACATAATCTTGATCATCTATGTAAAGCATTGAGTGCTGGGATCAAAAGAAATTAAAACATAGGCATGAAAGATATAATCTTGATTGAAGAAACTTAGCAACCATGTTACAACATGAAAAAGAACACAAATGAAAGATCGTGAAAATGAAACAATGAAAGTCAAACGTGTGTTCAAATCATATGGAAAAACATACAAATGGTTTTCAGCTTGTCCTTTATGAGAGAGCAAAACATAAATGCATAGGACACCTTCAAGTTTAAGAGGGCGACTAGATACAAATAATTTAAGAACAAGTGAAACCAACATCATGAATCAATCAATGAAAACTTTGGGACAATGCACATTATACTCAGAATAACAACTATGCTCTCTTAGACGGTGCATAAAGATAGAAGGTGGTGACTAAACGTAAAAGTAAAAGAAAGGCCCTTCGCAGAGGGAAGCAGTGATTGCAAGTTTTATAAACCTTCAAAAATTATGGTACTTATTAGCTTTGAGCTCTCATTGCCCCCATCATAAGCATCTTGAATGGTTAAAGTTAATGCAAGTACAATTATGAAGCATATGCTTGACAAATCATAAGTTGAAAAGCTCGTGTCCTGTGAAGTACGAATACCCAAACCTCATGCTACTTGACTTAGAGTCCCAAGCAAGCTCTTGTCATTGTAAGTATACACGTATCATCGAGAACCGCCAACGGGGTACCTCCGTGCCCGATGACATGGAACAAGCCCACATCAAAATGACAGTACAAATAGACAATGAACACCTCAGCATCTCTTTTATTTACCATTGGTATAGCTTTTTATTGTGAGATGCGGCGTCGAATGTTCACTATGGGCATGCTGTAAATTTCCACCATGAATTATGCATGGCTTAGATTAGCGGCCCAAGCGTTTCTCTAACACATATACAAACTCCATGATCCCGCAAGATTCCCAAATTATTTCACATCGCGAGTATCCATAAACAAAAGATCACGATATCAACTCAAATAAGAAGTGCAATGTTGAAAGCTTTCCCTATGACGGCATGGCTGGGCTAATTTCCAACTTACAACTTATAAGCATAACAACTCAACATAAGAGAGCCACAATGTCAAATTTTTAAGAACGAGAAAAGTAAAGTGTGCCATCAGGTTCGTGAGAGCTTTACTGACCAATTTTCGCATAACACCAAAAAGAGTTTAATTTGAAGGATAGATAAAAGAAAGTCAAATGTACTTTGGAATAGCAAATTGCTAATAGGTATGTATGGTGGACACATTGGAACAACTTGGTTTTTAGGAGTTGGATGCACGAGTAGAGCTCATACTCAGTACAAAATGAGGGCTAGCAAAAGACTGGGAGCGACCAACTAAGAGAGCAATAACGGCCATAATCATGAAAAGCGACAAGGCAACATTAAAAGAAGCATAAGATGGCATCGAAAGTCAAAAACTAAATGATCATAGAGGCTTATGGCGACTTTGTATGAGTCTAACATGTGTAAGCATGCGCCAAGTCAACCCAAATAAAGCATCAAGGAGAAAACCAAAATAATGCGTCCAAATAATAAAAACAACGCATGATTTTTTCAAAGGATCATTAAGCAATCTCAGTCATTTGAGACAAGTCATGCTACAGAAAACCAATAAGCATACTATCAAAACGATATCAAGCATGGCATGAAAAAGTCTAAGCCGCAGTCTAAACAAGCTCCTTTTTGTACCACTTTTTTGCATAAAACTTTTTCTCTTTTCCAACACCATTCGAACCTTTTGAAGCAACTCTTTTGATGAAAACCAACATGGACCAGATGTCAAAATACACCTTGATATAAAGATATAACAAGATTTGAACACAAATCAAGGCGAAAAACGAAAGCTAAACGTAGTAGCAGAAAAAGAGAACACTCATTGAACGATAAGAGTGAAAACGGAGTGTTCTTGGCAAATGAAAAGCAAGGCAACTTCTCCAAAAGGAATTTGTTGGGGTCCAACCATTTATTGCAGCAAACAAAACTAAAGAAAACTGAAAACTAAAGACAACTGACGCTCCAAGAAAAACGCATAATGCATGAAGCAATAAAAATATAGTGTGTTGAAAGGTGACCTGATTTTTGCCGATGAGGAAGGGGTGCCTCGGGGGCATCCCCAAGCTTTGACGCTTGTACCTCTTGGATATTTCTTGGGGTGACATGGGCATCCCCAAGCTTGAGCTTTTGTCCATTCTTCAACTCATCTCATCATTCTCCAATCCCTACACTTGAAAACTTCCTTCATACAAAACTAAACACAATTCTATTAGCAATATTAGTGTAAGCATAATAATGAATCAAACCCTTTTTAGTTCAGATTTCAACTTAAAACCACCAGATATAAAGTATATACTACTGTAGCAACTTCCCCAAAAGTTCCGTGATCAAGAGAACTCAAAAAGAAAGCGATAAAGAGGCAAACACAAATAGTGGCAGAAATCTGTCAAAACAGAACAGCTGACAAAGGTCGATTTTTTCGAGGGTTTTCTGTTGCTCAAATCAAAAAGTGTATGACTAATGAAAGTTTGGATATAACCTGGGGCATATGCACAAGAAATCGCAGGTCAAAAAGATATTTTGAGAATTTTCACGAATATTTACGGTGCAGCACCGAAATCTATTTCAGGACAGCAACTTCCCCAAATCTTACCTCACTCAAATTAGAGGCTTCTCTTGGCACAACAACAAAATAAAAAGGATAAGGAGAGGTTATTATAGTAGTAATAACTTCCAAGACTCAAATAAAATAAAAAGTACTAAAAGTAAAACAATGGGTTATCTCCTAAGAGTGCTTTTCTTTAACGCCTTTGAGCTAGGCGCAGAAAGTGCAAATCAAGTATTTTTGAAAGAGGCATTAAGATCCATTGCAGAGGTCTTTTCAATAAGGCATTGTATTGCATCCACATAAGTTTTGGAAGACCCCTTGTGATCACGCTTTGGTTCACTCAAATCACTAAAAAGATTTTCAGGACAGATCCAATCAAAATTGTTTTTAAAAGCCTCATGCAATCCCAAGAGTTTGCTAGGTATTGGTAGTTGGGTTTCTTCATTATTTGTACTAACAACCTCTATATGTGAGCCAAGCTTATTAAAACGTTTAAGAACTTTCCTAGCTTCAATGGCAACATCTCTAAATTCTCTATGCAAAGTTTCCAAGATAAAAGCTTTCTTTTCGAGATCTTCAATATCATGAAGCTTAAGAAACATGTGTTGCATAAAAGGATTAAGGCTAGCAAACCTAGATTCTAACATGTGAACTAAATAAGCAGAAGCAACTTCATAACTAGGAGCAAGCTCAGCCAAAGATTTTTCCTCAACATCTTTATGCATACTAATATGATTAAAGAACTCCTCGATGTTACTTTTCTCAATAATAGAACCACTACCTATTGAGAGGTCCTCCAAAATGTACTTAGGAAACAACATAATGAACTAAGAGAAATAAAGTAACAACTATAAAGGATACTAATTTTTTTGTGTTTTTGATAAAACAATGCAAGTAAAAATAAAGTAAAGCAAAACTAAAACAAAGTAAAGGATGTGCGTGCGAAACTCCCTTTGCAGAAGTCTTCTTTTTCCTCGGCAATGGCACCAGAAAAATTATTGCTAGTGCCAAGTTGACGTGGGAAAGTGTAGTTGATGTGGGAGCTTCTTCTTCTTCAATCCCCGGCAACGGCGCCAGAAAAAGTCCTTGATGCGGCACGGTGTTGATGTAATTTCACCGTCCAGTTGGGAACCCCAAGAGGAAGGTATGATGAGCATATCAGGAAGTTTTCCCTCAGTAAGAAACCAAGGTTTGTCAATCCAGGAAAAAGCCAAACGTCTGAAGGTGATGCTTGCTAGCTTCGCGACAGCTCCAGACAATTTATAAGGCGCCTCGTCCAGGCTTTGCTTTGCAAGCAGCAACGTGGAACCTGCACACAACACAACCAAATACTTTGCTCCCAACTTACGATGAGGTTGTCAATCTCACCGGTTTGCTATAAACAAAGGTATGAGCGTATCGAGTGGAAAGCAATAGTAATATGCGAGAAAGTAAACAATGCGAGTAAAGTAAACAGGTGATAGCAATATAAAGGAAATTGGACCGGGGTCCACAGTTCACTAGTGGTGTCTCTCCATAAGATAAATAGCACATGCTGGGTAAAAAAATTACGGTTGGGACAATTGATAGAATAAAGATAACGTGCATATGTTGCGAGGATCACTATGAGATTTACTCTGAGCATTACCATAAGATACATAGACCGCCATCCAACTGCATCTATGACTAATAATCCACCCACGGGGATATCGTTCGAACACCCCATGAGTATTAAGTTGCGAACAACAGATAACTGCATTAAGCAAAGTGTGTAATGTAAACAAAGCATATGCCCTTGGACATAAGAATGTTGTTTTCTCTCTAGTGGCAACAGCACATCTACAACCTTAGAGGTTTCTGTCACTCCCCTACATTAAATAGAGGCATGAACCCAACTATCGAGCATAAATACCCCCTCTTGGTGTCACTACTATCTACTTGGCCAAGATAGCTACTAACAACGGAGAGCATGCAAGATCATAAACAACATATTGATAACATAAGATAATATTCAACACATCAACTCAACATAACACCAATATTCACCGGATCCCAACAAACACAACATGTAGAATTACATAACGGTGATCTCGATCATGTAAGGTGCTGGTGCCAAGTTGACGTGTAGCAGACGGTCCTTGTGCGTGGTGAATGACCAGCCAGTTGGGAACCCCAAGAGGAAGGTATGATGAGTATAGCAGCTAGTTTTCCCTTAGTTAAGAAACCAAGGTTTATCGTTCTTGGAGAGGAGAGACAAACGACTGAAGGTGATGCGGACTGGCTTAGTAACACTCCAACAAGGGCGCCGTTTAACGATACTTGTTGACTCATCTTCGGCCAGTAGCAACGCGGAACCTACACACAACACAACCAAGTACTTCGTTCCCAACTTGCGATGAGGTTGTCAATCTCACCGGTTTGCTTGAAACAAAGGTTATAAGCGTATCGAGTGGAAAACAATAGAGTATGCGAGTAAAGTAAACAGTGCGAGTAAAGTAAACAATAGGTCGTAATGGTACATACCTTCATCTCTCTAGCCATCTCATCTTCTTTTTCCCACCTGGCATGCAATTCCGCTAACAATCTTCTTACCTTGTGGAGCTCTCTCGGTGTGCCATTCAGAATAATTTACCATCATGTTGTCGAGTAGCTTTGTTGCGGTGCCCAAGGTAAGGGACATAAAAGTGCCTCCAGCAGCTAAATCAAGTAGGTTCCTTGAAGAAAAATTCAGTCCTGCATAAAAAGTTTGGATAATCATCCAAGTAGTCAGTCCATGAGTGGGGCAATTCTTTATCATAGATTTCATTCTTTCCCAAGCTTGAGCAACATGTTCATTATCAAACTGAGTAAACTTCATAATATTGCTACGCAAAGATATAATCTTAGCAGGAGGATAGTATCTACCAATAAAAGCATCCTTACACTTAGCCCATGAATCAATACTATTCTTAGTCAAAGACAACAACCAATCTTTAGCTTTTCCTCTCAAAGAAAAAGGAAACAACTTGAGCTTAATAATATCACTATCAACATCCTTATATTTCTGCATCTCACATAGCTCAACATTAACAAAGTAAAGGATGTGCGTGCGAAAACTCCCCTCGCAGAAGTCTTCTACTTCCTCCCCGGCAACAGCGCCAGAAAAGAAGTTGCTGGTGCCAAGTTGACGTGTAGCAGATGGTCCTTGTGCGTGGTGAATGACCAGCCAGTTGGGAACCCCAAGAGGAAGGTATGATGAGTATAGCAGCTAGTTTTCCCTCAGTTAAGAAACCAAGGTTTATCGTTCTTGGAAAGGAGAGACAAATGACTGAAGGTGATGCGGACTGGCTTAGTAACACTCCAACAAGGGCGCCGTTTAAAGATACTTGTTGACTCGTCTTCGGCCAGTAGCAACGCGGAACCTGCACACAACACAACCAAGTACTTCGTTCCCAACTTGCGATGAGGTTATCAATCTCATCGGTTTGCTTGAAACAAAGGTTATAAGCGTATCGAGTGGAAAATAATAGAGTATGCGAGTAAAGTAAACAGTGCGAGTAAAGTAAACAGGTGATAGCAATATGATGGAAATAGGACCGGGGTCCACAGTTCACTAGTGGTGTCTCTCCATAAGATAAATAACACATGCTGGGTAAACAAATTACAGTTGGGCAATTGATAGAATAGAGATAACGTGATATGTCAAGCAGATCACTATGAGATTTACTCTGGGAATTACAACAAAATACATAGACCGCCATCCAATTGCATCTATGACTAATAATCCACTTGTGGTGAATCAATCCGAGAACTCCACAAGTATTAAGTTGCGAACAACAGATAATTGCATTAAGCAAAGTGTGTAATGTAAACAAAGCATATGCCCTCGAGCATATGAATGTTGTTTTCCCCCTAGTAGCAACAACACATCTACAACCTTAGAGGTTTCTGTCACTCCCCCAGATTAAATAGAGGCATGAACCCACTATCGAGCATAAATACCCCCTCTTAGAGTCACTAGCAACTACTCGGCCAAGATAGCTACTAACAACGGAGAGCATGCAAGATCATAAACAACATCGAGATAACAAAAGATAATATTCAGTACAACAACTCAATCATAAACACCAATATTCATCGGATCCCAACAAACCAAACATGTAGAATTACATAACGGTGATCTCAATCATGTAGGGCAGCTCATGAGATCTAAACATGAAGCACATGGTGGAGGAGACAACCATCTAGCTACTGCTATGGACCCATAGTCCAAGGTAGACTACTCACTCATTGCTCCGGAGGCAAGCATGGCGATGAAGAAGACCTCCGGTGGCGATTCCCCTCTCCGACAGGGTGCCGGGAAGAGCTTCTGGACCCTCCCGATCTTCGGGTCGACGGCGGCGGTGGATCGCGATGTGTTCTGGAAAAGTGATCGGGTTCTTAGGTTTTTTCCGTCGGGGTGTCTTTATAGGCGAAGGGGCGATGTCAGAGGAGGGACCAGGCGCCCTCACGCCAGGCTCGCGCGGCCAGGCCCCTGGCCGCGCCGCCCTAGTGTGTGGGGCCCTGGTGGCCCCCCGTCCTACTCTTCTTCGGATCTCTGGAAGCTTCCGGGTAAAATAAGACTTCAGGAACTTATTTCGTCTAATTCCGAGAATATTTCCTGTGTATCACTTCTGAAACACAAAAACAGTAGAAAACAGGGAACTGGCACTGTGGCAACTCGTTAATAGGTTAGTTCTGGAAAATGCATAAAAGTGCCACGAAGTGTAACGAAACAATAAACAAATGGTGTAAAAACAAGCATGGAGCATCAAAAATTATAGATACGTTGGAGACGTATCAAGCATCCCCAAGCTTAACTCCTGCTCGTCCTCGAGTAGGTAAGTGATAACAAAAGAATAATTTTTGAGGTGACATGCACCTACACAATCTTGATCATGTATGTAAGCATTTGTGAGCTGGGATCATAAGAACTTAAAACAGGGGCATGAAGATATAATCTTGAAAATAAGAACTTAGCAACCATGTTGTAAACAAGAAAATAAACACAAACAAAAGATCATGAAAATGAAACAACGAAAGTCAAACATGTGTTCAGATCATAAGGAAAAACATACAAATGGTTTTCAGCTTGTCCTTCAAAGAGAGCAAAACATAAATGCATAGGACACCTTCAAGTTTAAGAGGGCGACTAGATACAAATAATTTGAGAACAAGTGAAACCAACAATATGAATCAATCAATGAACTTTGGGACAATGCATATTACACTAAGAATGACAACTATGCTCTCTTAATGGTGCAAAAAGAAAGAAGGTGGTGACTCAACATAAAAGTAGAAGAAAGGCCCTTCGCAGAGGGAAGCAGTGATTGCAAGTTTAATAACCTTCAAAAATTATGGTACTTACCGGCTTTGAGCTCTCATTGCCCCCATCATAAGCATCTTGAATGGTTAAAGGTAATGCGAGAACAATTATGATGCATATGCTTGACAAATCATAAGTTGAAAACCTCGTGCCCCGTGAATACGAGTACCCAAACCTCATGCTACTTTACTTAGAGTCCCAAGCAAGGCTCTTGTCATTGTAAGTATATGCATATGCATATCATTGAGAACCGCCAATGGGGTACCTCCGTGCCCAATGACATGGAACAAGCCCACACCAAAATGACAGGACAAGCAGACAATGAACACCTCGACATCTCTTTTATTTGCCTTTTGTTTAGCTTTTTATTGCGAGATGCGTCGTCGAATGTTCACCATGGGTATGCTACAAATTTCCACCATGAATTATGCATGGCTTAGATTAGCGGCCCGGCGTTTCCCTAACACATATACAAACTCCATGATCCCCACAAGATTCCCAATTCATTTCACACCGCGGGCATCCATAAACAAAAGATCACGATATCAACTCAAATAAGAAGTGCAATGTTGAAAGCTTGCCCCATGACAGCATGGCTGGGCTAGAATCCAACTTACAACTTGCAAGCATAACAACTCAACATAAGAGACCACAATGTCAAATTTTTAAGAACAAGAAAAAGTAAAGTGTGCCTTCCGGTTCGTGAGAGCTTTACTGACCGAATTTCGCATAACACTGGTAAGAGTTTAATTTGAAGAGAAAATAAAAGCAAGTCAAATTTACTTGGAATAGCAAATTGCTAGTAGGTATGTATGGTGGACACCTTGGAAAACTTTGGCTTTTAGGAGTTGGATGCACGAGTAGAGCTCATACTCAGTACAAGGCGAGGGCTAGCAAAAGACTGGGAGCGACCAACTAAGAGAGCAATAATGGCCATAATCATGCAAAGCGACAAAGCGACAATAAAAGAAGCATAAGATGGCATCAAAAGTCAAAAACTAAATGATCATGAAGGCTATTGGCGACTTTGTAAGAGTCTAACATGTGTGAGCATGCGCCAAGTCAACCCAAATAAAGCATCAAGGAGAAAACCAAAATAATGCTTCCATACAATAAAAACAACGCATGATTTTTTCAAAGGCTCATTAAGCAATCTCAGTTATTTGAGACAAGTCATGCTACAGAAAAACCACTAAGCATACTATCAAAAAGACATCAAGCATGACATGAAAAAGCCTAGGCCGCAGTCTACACAAGCTCCTTCTTGTACCACTATTTTGCACAAAGCTTTTTCTCTTTTCCAACACCATTTGAAATTTTTAAAGACACCTCTTTTGATGAAAACCAATAAAGATCAGAGGCAAAAATACACCTTGATGAAAAGATATGACAAGGTCTGAACGCAAATCAAGGCGAAAACGAAAACCAAAAGCAGTAGCAGAAAAAGAAGAACACCCGATTTTTAATAAGAGTGAAAACTAGAGCGTTCTTGGCAAATGAAAAGCAAGGTAACTTCTCCAAAAGAAATTTGTTGGGGTCCAACCATTTATTGCAGCAAACAAAACTAAACTAACTAAGAAAATTAAAAAAACTGACGCTGCAAGAAAAACACATAGTGCATGAAGCAATAAAAATATAGTGTTTTGAAAGGTGACCTGATTTTTGCCGATGGAGAAGGGGTGCCTCGGGGGCATCCCCAAGCTTTGACGCTTGTACTTCTTGGATATTTCTTGGGGTGATGCATGGGCATCCCCAAGCTTGAGCTTTTGTCCATTCTTCAACTCATCTCATCATTCTCCAATCCCTACACTTCAAAACTTCCTTCATACAAAACTAAACACAATTCTATTAGCAACATTAGTGTAGCATAACATATAATCAACCTCTTTTTGCTTCAGGTTTCAACTCAAAACCACCACATATATAGCAAATACTACTGTAGCAACTTCTCTAAAAGTTCTATGATCAAAAGAACTCAAAAGGAAGCGATAAAGTGGCAAACACAAATATTGGCAGAAATCTGTCAAAACTGAACAGCTGACAAAGGTCGAATTTTTGAGGGGTTTTCTGTTGCTCAAATCAAAAAGTGTTCAACTAAAAAAAGTTTGGATATAACCTGGGGCATACGCACAAGAAATCGCAGGTCCAAAAGATATACAGAGAATTTATATGAATTTTTACGGTGCAGCACCGAAAACAGTTTCAGGACAGCAACATCCCCAAATCTTTACCTCACTCGAATTAGAGGCTTCTCTTGGCACAAAAACAAAATAAACAAGATAAGGAGCGGTCATTACAGTAGTAATGACTTCCAAGACTCAAATAAAAGAAAAAGTACTGAAAAGAAAACATTGGGTTATCTCCCAAGAGTGCTTTTCTTTAACGCCTTTGAGCTAGGCGCAGAAAATTGCGAATCAAGTAATATCAAGTGATGAAGCATCAAGATCATAATTTGCTCTAAGAATAGATTCAAAAAGTAATTTCTTTCTTTTCCTAGGGAAGTGTTCCATACCTTTCTTTAGTGGGAATTGATATTTGATAGTGCCTTCCCTCATATCAATGATAGCACCTACAGTTCGAAGAAAGGGTCTTCCCAAAATAATAGGACATGAAGCATGGCATTCAATGTCCATAACAAGAAAATCAACGGGAACAAGGTTATTGTTAACCACAATAAGAACATCATTAATTCTTCCCAAAGGTTTCTTCTTAGCAACATCAGCAATAGGAACATCAAAATAACATTTTTCAAGCGGTGGTAAATCAAGCATGTTATAAATCTTTCTAGGCATGATAGAAATACTAGCACCTAGATCACATAAAGCATGGCAATAAAAACCATTAACATGAATATCAATGATGGGTTCCCAACCATCTTCTAACTTCTTGGGAACAGAGGCTTTTTGCTTCAACTTTTCATCCCTAATTTTTATGAGAGCATTGGTAATATGCTTAGTAAAAGCAATATTTAAGGAACTAGCATTGGGAGTCAAAGCAAGCTTTTGCAAGAACAAAATTACTTCAGATATATTGCAGCCATCAACATCAAAATCATTAAAAGAAGTAGAGCTATCATCTCCCACACTCCGAAAAATTTCAGCACTCTTTTGAGAAAAAGTTTTCGCAGTTTTAGGCTTTTTGACACAAGGAGTTGGAGTTTTCTCTACACCAATAAAAGTAAGAGGATTGCTAGCATTAGGAGCAACATCATTAGAGGTAGTAATGGTACATACCTTCATCTCTCTAGCCATCTCATCTTCTCTTTCCCACCTGGCATGCAATTCCGCTAACAATCTTCTTACCTTGTGGAGCTCTCTCGGTGTGACATTCAGAATAATTTACCATCATGTTGTCGAGTAGCTTTGTTGCGGCGCCCAAGTTAAGGTACATAAAAGTGCCTCCAGCAGCTGAATCAAGTAGGTTCCTTGAAGAAAAATTCAGTCCTGCATAAAAAGTTTGGATAATCATCCAAGTAGTCAGTCCATGAGTGGGGCAATTCTTTATCATAGATTTCATTCTTTCCCAAGCTTGAGCAACATGTTCATTATCAAACTGAGTAAACTTCATAATATTGCTACGCAAAGATATAATCTTAGCAGGAGGATAGTATCTACCAATAAAAGCATCCTTACACTTAGCCCATGAATCAATACTATTCTTAGTCAAAGACAGCAACCAATCTTTAGCTTTTCCTCTCAAAGAAAAAGGAAACAACTTGAGCTTAATAATATCACTATCAACATCCTTATATTTATGCATCTCACATAGCTCAACAAAATTGTTGAGATGAGCTGCAGCATCTTCAGTACTAGCACCAGAAAATTGCTCTTTCATAACAAGGTTCAACAAAGCAGGCTTAATCTCATAAAAGTTTGCAGTAGGAGCTGGTGGTGCAATAGGAGTGCAGATAAAATCAATATTGTTTGTGCTAGTGAAGTCACACAACTTGGTGTTTTCAGGATTGGCCATTTCAGCAAAATAAAAGTAAACAAGTAAAAACAACTACCAAGGATTCTATTTTTTTTGGGTTTTTGATATAAAACGATGCAGGTAAAATAAATAAAGTAAAGCAAAACAATAACAAAGTAAAGGATGTGCGTGCGAAAACTCCCCTCGCAGAAGTCTTCTACTTCCTCCCCGGCAACGGCTCCAGAAAAGAAGCTGCTGGTGCCAAGTTGACGTGTAGCAGTACGGTCCTTGTGCGTGGTGAATGACCAGCCAGTTGGGAACCCCGAGAGGAAGGTATGATGAGTATAGCAGCTAGTTTTCCCTCAGTTAAGAAACCAAGGTTTATTGTTCTTGGAGAGGAGAGACAAACGACTGAAGGTGATGCGGACTGGCTTAGTAACACTCCAACAAGGGCGCCGTTTAACGATACTTGTTGACTCATCTTCGGCCAGTAGCAACGCGGAACCTGCACACAACACAACCAAGTACTTCGTTCCCAACTTGCGATGAGGTTGTCAATCTCACCGGTTTGCTTGAAACAAAGGTTATAAGCGTATCGAGTGGAAAACAATAGAGTATGCGAGTAAAGAAACAGTGCGAGTAAAGTAAACAGGTGATAGCAATATGATGGAAATAGGACTGGGGTCCACAGTTCACTAGTAGTGTCTCTCCATAAGATAAATAACACATGCTGGGTAAAAAAATTACAGTTGGGCAATTGATAGAATAGAGATAACGTGATATGTCAAGAAGATCACTATGAGATTTACTCTGGGCATTACAACAAAATACATAGACCGCCATCCAACTGCATCTATGACTAATAATCCACTTGTGGTGAATCAATCCGAGAACTCCACAAGTATTAAGTTGCGAACAACAGATAATTGCATTAAGCAAAGTGTGTAATGTAAACAAAGCATATGCCCTTGAGCATATGAATGTTGTTTTATCCCTAGTAGCAACAGCACATCTACAACCTTAGAGGTTTCTGTCACTCCCCCAGATTAAATAGAGGCATGAACCCACTATCGAGCATAAATACCCTCTCTTGGAGTCACTAGCAACTACTCGGCCAAGATAGCTACTAACAACGGAGAGCATGCAAGATCATAAACAACATAGAGATAACAAAAGATAATATTCAGTACAGCAACTCAATCATAAACACCAATATTCATCGGATCCCAACAAACCAAACATGTAGAATTACATAACGGTGATCTCAATCATGTAGGGCGGCTCATGAGATCTAAACATGAAGCACATGGTGGAGGAGACAACCATCTAGCTACTGCTATGGACCCATAGTCCAAGGTAGACTACTCACTCATCGCTCCGGAGGCAAGCATGGCGATGAAGAAGACCTCCGGTGGCGATTCCCCTCTCTGGCAGGGTGCCGGGAAGAGCTTCTGGACCCTCCCGATCTTCGGGTCGACGGCGGCGGCGGATCGCGATGTGTTCTGGAAAAGTGATCGAGTTCTTAGGTTTTTTCCGTCGGGGGGTCTTTATAGGCGAAGGGGCGATGTCAGAGGAGGGACCAGGCGCCCTCACGCCAGGCTCGCGCGGCCAGGCCCCTGGCCGCGCCGCCCTGGCGTGTGGGGCCCTGGTGGCCCCCCTCCTACTCTTCTTCAGATCTCTGGAAGCTTCCGGGTAAAATAAGACTTCAAGAACTTGTTTCGTCCAATTCCGAGAATATTTCCTGTGTATCACTTCTGAAACACAAAAACAGCAGAAAATAGGGAACTGGCACTGTGGCAACTCGTTAATAGGTTAGTTCCGGAAAATGCATAAAAGTGCCACGAAGTGTAACGAAACAATAAACAAATGGTGTAAAAACAAGCATGGAGCATCAAAAATTATAGATACGTTGGAGACGTATCATAAGGCAGCTCACGAGATCTAAACATGAAGCACATGGTGGAGAAGACAACCATCTAGCTACTACTATGGACCCATAGTCCAAGGTAGACTATTCACTCATCGCGCCGGAGGCAAGCATGGCGATGAAGAAGACCTCTGGTGGCGATTCCCCTCTCCGGCAGGGTGCCGGGAAGAGCTTCTGGACCCTCCCGATCTCAGGTCGACGACGGCGGCAGATCACGATGTGTTTCTGGAAAATTGATCGGGTACTTAGGTTTTTCCCGTCGGGGGGTCTTTATAGGCGAAGGGGCATCGTCAGAAGTGGACCGAGGCGGCCTCACACATAGGGGGCGTGGCCAGGGCCTGGGCAGCGCCGTCCTACTGTGTGGCCGGCTCGTGGCCCCTCTCCGCCTCCTCTTTGGTTCTCTGGAAGCTTCGGTAAAATTTTGGATGTTTGGTTTTTGTTTCGTCCAATTCCGAGAATATTTCCTGTGTAACTTTTCTAAAACACAAAAACAACAGAAAACAGGGAACTGGCACTGTGACATCTTGTTAATAGGTTAGTTCCAGAAAATGCATAAAAACACCACAAAGTGTAACGAAACACTAAGCAAATGGTGTAAAAACAAGCATGGAGCATCAAAAATTATAGATACGTTTGAGACGTATCACTCTGCTTTGGACTCCGTCTCGTATTGAAAAAATAGGAACTTCGGCTTTTGTTTCGTCCAATTTCGAGAATATTTCCTGTGTAACTTTTCTGAAACACAAAAATAGCAGAAAATAGGGAACTAGCAGTGTGGCATCTCGTTAATAGGTTAGTTCCAGAAAATGCATAAAAAACGCCACGAAGTGTAACAAAACACAAAGCAAATGGTGCATAAACAAGCATGGAGCATCAAAAATTATAGATACGTTTGAGACGTATCAAGCATCCCCAAGCTTAACTCCTGCTCGTCCTTGAGTAGGTAAGTGATAACAAAATAATAATTTTTGAGGTGACATGCACCAACACAATCTTGATCAAACGATGTAAAGCATTGAGTGCTGAGATCAGTACTCTAAACATGGGCATAAAAGACATAATCTTGACAATAAAACTTAGCAACCATGTTATAACATGAAAAGTAACACAAACAAAAGATCATGAGTAATAATGCATTGAAAGTCAAGTGTGTGTTTCAAGCATATAGAAAAACATAGCAAAGTGGTATTCAGCTTGTCCTTCATGGAATAGAAAAACATAAATGCATAGGACACCTTCGAGTTTAAGAGGATGATTAGATACAAATAATTTAAGAACAAGCAAAACCATAATCATGAATCAATCAATAATAAATTTTGGGACTATGCACATTATACTCAGAATGACAACTATGCTCTCCAAGAGGGTGCATAAAGGTAGAAGGTGAAGACTCAACATAAAAGTAAAAGAAAGACCCTTCGCAGAGGGAAGCAGGGATTAAACATGTGATAGAGCTTTTTGTTTTGAGAGCTGGTTGTTCTTGTCAACGACTGGCAATGGGGTTCTTACTATCTTCCATACTAAGCAAGTTTTGAGAGATATTGACACATTTGTGCTCTTTTATAAAGCTTGGCACTCCTCCCCACTTTTTCTTCACAAACCATGGCTAACCGATTCCATCGGGTGCCCACCAACTTTCACATACCATGGAGGAGTGTTTTTTTCTTTTCTTTTTTTCTTTTTCTTTTTCTTTTTTGGAATAAAACAATATGGAAGATTGAAAATCTGACCACTACGTCCCCATGAGCTGAAAACAGTGCAACAAAATGAGAAGTATTTTGAAGGGGTTTTTGAAAGGTAGCACATGAAAATTTACTTGGAATGGCTTGAAAATACCATGCATAGGAATTTATAGTGGACTCTTTGGAATAAACTTGGTTTTTGGTAGTTGGATGCACGAGAAGTATTCCCTCTTAGTACAAATGAAGCCTAGCAAAAGACTGGGAGCGACCAACTAAGAGAGCAATAACGGCCATAATCATGCATAACGACAAAACATTTTTAACCAAAGCATAAAGTGGTATCACAAGTCAAAAACCAAATGATCATAGAGGCTTATGGCGACTTGTTAAAGTCAAACATGGTGTAAGCATGCGCCAAGTCAACCCAAATAAAGCATCAAAGGAGAAAACCACAATAATATGCTCCCATATAATAAAAAAAGGCGTGATTCTTTCAAAGACACATTAAGCAATCTCAGTCATTTAAGACAAGTCATGCTACAGCAAAAAATACTAAGCATACTATCAAAATAACATCAAGCATGACATACAAAAGTCTAAGCCATAGTCTAAACAAGCTCCCATTTGTACCACTATAGGCATAAAACTTTTTTCTCTTTTCCAACACCAATCAACCTTTTTGTAACAACTCTTAAAGATGAAAACTAACATAGACCAGAGGTCTAAACACACCTTGATACAAAGAAATAACAAGATCTGAACAAAAATCATGGCAAAAAATGAAAGCTAAACGCAGTGCTAGAAAAAGAGAACACTCGTTGAACGATAAGAGTGTAAAGTAGAGTGTTCTTAGCAATGAAAAACGGAGTGCATCTTCTCCAAAAGAAATATGTTGGGGTCCAACCATTTATTGCAGCAAAACAAAACAAAACAAAACAAAATTGAAAGCTAAAGTAAAGACGCTCTAAGAAAAACGCATAGAATACGAAGCAATAAAAATATAGTGTCTTGAAAGGTGACCTGATATTTGCCGATGAAGAAGGGGTGCCTCGGGGCATCCCCAATCTTTGATGCTTGTACCTCTTGGATATTTCTTGGGGTGACATGGGCATCCCCAAGCTTGAGCTTTTGTCCATACTTCATCTCATCTCATCATTCTCCTTTCCCTACACTTGAAAACTTCATACAAAACTTCACACAATTCTATTAGCAACATTAGTGTAAGCACAATAGTAAATGTACTCTTTTGGTTCAGTTTCAACTCAAGTATAACACCCATTAAAGCATAAGCTACTGTAGAAACTCTCTCAAAAGTTCCACGATCAAAAGAACTAAAAAAGAAAGCGATAAGAGGCAAACACAAATAGTGGCAGAAATCTGTCAAAACAGAACAGCTGGTAAAGATCATTTTTTTGAAAATCTTCTGTTGCTCAAATCGAAAAGTACAAAACTAATGAAAGTTTTTAAATAACTTGGGGCATGTGCACAAGAAATCGCAGATCAAAAAGACATTCTGAGAATTTTCACGAATTTTTATGGTACAGCGCAGAAATCTGTTTCAGGACAGCAACTTCCCCAAATCTTACCTTCCTCCAATTAGAGGTTCTTCTTGGCACAAAAACGAAATAAAAATAATAAGGAGAGTTCATTACAGTAGTAATAAATTCTAAGACTCAACAAAAAGAAAAAGTCCTGAAAAGAAAACATTGGGTTATCTCCTAAGAGTGCTTTTCTTTAACGTCTTTGAGCTAGGCGCAGAAAGTGGAAATCAAGTAATGTCAAGCGATGAAGCATCAAGTTCATAATTTTCTCTAAGAATAGAGTCAAAAATTAATTTCTTTCTCTTTCTAGGGAAGTGTTCCATACCTTTCTTGAGTGGGAATTGATATTTAATGGTGCCTTCCTTCATATCAATAATGGCACCAACAGTTCTGAGAAAAGGTCTTCCCAAAATAATAGGACAAGAAGCATTGCATTCAATATCCAAAACAAGGAAATCAACGGGAATAAGGTTATTATTAACCATAATAAGAACATCATTAATCCTTCCCAAAGGTTTCTTCTTAGCAACATCAGCAAGAGGAACATCAAAATAACAAATTTCAAGAGGCGTAAACCAAGCATATCATAAATCTTTCTAGGCATAATAGAAATGCTTGCACCAAGATCACATAAAGCATGACAATAAAAATCATTCACATTCATATCAATGATGGGCTCCCAACCATCTTCTAACTTTTTGGGAATGGAAACCTTTTGTTTCAACTTTTCCTCCTTAATTTGCATGAGAGCATTCGTAATATGCTTTGTAAAAGCGACATTCATAGAACTAGCATTAGGACTTAAAGCAAGCTTTTGCAAGAACAAAATTACTTCAGAGATATTGCAACCATCAACATCAAAATCATTAAAGGTAGTAGAGCTATTGTCTCCCATACTCCGAAAAATTTCAGCACTTTTATTAGAAAAAGTTTCTGTAGTTTTATGATTTTTAACACAAGGAGTAGGAATTTTCTCTGCACCAATCATAGTAAGATGATTGCTAGCATTTGAAACAACATCACTAGTGGTAGTAATAGTACAAACCTTCATATTTCTAGCCATCTCATCTTCTCTTTCCCACCTAGCATGCAATTCTGCTAACATCCTAACATTATTATCAATCTTAACCTGGATGGCATTCAAAGTTTTGCTTTCTTTCACATCATGAGGTAAAACCTTTAGTTTCAGAAGTTCAACATCAAGAGCAAGGCTATCAAATTTAGAAGCAAGAACATCAATTTTACCCAACTTTTCCTCAACAGACTTATTAAAAGCAGTTTGTTTACTGATGAAGTCATTAAGCATGACTTCAAGATTAGAGGGCATGCCCCTAGTGTTGTTGGAGGAATTACCATAAGAGTTACCATAACCATTACCATTGGTAGAAGGATACGGCCTATAATTTTTGCTAGCAAAATTGTTCCTATAAGCACTGTTGTTGAAATTATTATTTCTAATGAAGTTAACATCAACATGCTCTTCTTGAGCAACCAAAGAGGCTAAAGGAACATTATTAGGATCAACATGAGCTCTATCATTAAAAAGCATAGCCATAATAGTATCAATCTTATCACTCAAGGAAGAGGTTTCTTCAACAGAATTTACCTTCTTACCTTGTGGAGCTCTCTCGGTGTGCCACTCAAAAAAAATCCATCATATTATCAAGAAGCTTCGTTGCGGTGTGTTGGCGCGTAGTTGATGTGGGAGCGTATAGTTGACGTGGGAGCTTCTTCTTCTTCAATCCCTGGCAACGGCGCCAGAAAAATTGCTTGATAGTGCTTGTTAGGCACCCAGTTGGGAACCCCAAGAGGAAGATATGATGGGCACATCAGCAAGTCTTCCCTCAATATGAAACCGAGGTTTATCGAACCAGTAGGAGAAAGAACCAACTTCCGAAGGTTGATGCACACTGGCTTGGCGACAGCCCAGACAATTTATATATGGCGCCTTATCCGGGGCGTAGCTTTGCACCAGCAGCAACGTGGAACTTGCACACGATACAACCAAAGTACTTTCCCCAACTTGCAGTGAGGTTGTCAATCTCACCGGTTTGCTGTAAACAAAGGATTAAACGTATCGTGTGGTAAAAGATAGTAGTTTGCGAGAAAGTAAATAATGTGAGTAAATAGTAAACGGTAATATGAATGTAAAAGAATGGACCGGGGTCCACAGTTCACTAGAGGTGTCTCTCCATAAGATAAATAACATGTTGGGTAAACAAATTACAATTCGGAATTGATAGAATAAAGAATGCAAACAAATGCATGTACATGTCATGAGGATCACTATGAGATTCACTTGGGCATTACAACGTAATACATAGACCGTAATCCAACTGCATCTATCACTAATAATCCACCCACCGGATATCATCCAAACAACCGTTGGGTATTAAGTTGCAAGCAACAGATTATCGCCTTAAGCAAAGTGTGTAATGTAAACAATACAAATGTCCTTGAACACAAGATTGTTGTTTTCTCCCTAGTAGCAACAATACATCTACAATCTTAGAGGTTGTTGTCACTCCCCCAGATTACTAGAGGCATGAACCCACTATCGAGCATAAATACCCCATCTTGGAGTCACTAGAATCTACTCGGCCAAGATATCTACTACAATAGCGAGCATGCAAGATCATAAACAACATAGAGATGATAAATCACAAATCAACTTGACATAGTATTCAATATTCATCGGATCCCAACAAACACAACATATAGAATTACATAACGATGATCTTGATCATGATAGACAGCTCACAAGATCTAAACATGAAGCACATGGAGGAGAAGACATCCATCTAGCTACTGCTATGGACCCGTAGTCCAAGGTATACTACTCACACATCACTCTAGAGGCAGGCATGGTGATGAAGAAGGCCTTCGGTGGTGATTCCCCTCTTCGGAAGGGTGCCGGGAAGAGCTTCTAAACCCTACCAATCTCGCGTCGATGACGGTGGCAGCTTGCAGTATGTTTTCTAGAAAATTGATCGAGTCTTAGGGTTTTCTCGTCGAGGAGAATATATAGGCAGAAGGGCGATGTCAGGAGGTGGACCATGGGCCCACACTAGGCCCCGGCGTGGCCAGGGGTGGCCCGCGCCATGGGGGCGTGGCCGCCCTCTGGCCCCCTCCGTCTCTGCTTTGGACTCCGTCTCATATCAGGAAAAATAGGAACTTTGGATTTTGTTTCATCCAATTCCGAGAATATTTCCTGTGTAACTTTTCTGAAACACAAAAACAATAGAAAACAGGGAACTCGCACTGTGGCATCTAGTTAATAGGTTAGTTCCGGAAAATGCATAAAAACGCCACGAAGTGTAACAAAACACAAAGCAAATGGTGCATAAACAAGCATGGAGCATCAAAAATTATAGATACGTTTGAGACGTATCACTCCGCGGACTGACCGCGCTGTCCGCGGGCTGTCCTCCCCTTTTGGTGCCTGGCCCCTTTGGCAGTGGCGCCAAGGCCACTCCCACTCCCCGCCCGTCATTGTGAAATTTTGCCCGCGTCCACCTGAAAACCCTCCTCCGGTGCCGATGGAGAACACCGTTGCCGCCACTGACCCTAGCATCGATGCCATGGACATAGCCATCACTGGCTCCATCGCGGCGACCGCGCTGATGGCCAGCATGGCCACTACCGTCACCACCGCCAAGCCCAAGCCTAAGGCCAAGGTGAAGAAGGTGATGACCGCGGCGGAGAGGAAGGTGCAAAATCAGAAGCGGCGGGTGTAGCGGGTGGCCTAGCAAACAGGGAAGGCTGAGGAGATGACCGCCGCCCTGGAGAAAGAGAGGCGGGAGCGGCTGACGATAATGGCCGCCCCGGCTCAGGCCAGGAGGCCATGAAGCTGTGGGAGCTCATCGGCGAGGGCACGACCGACGCCGTGGCTGGAGCGGCCTCGATCAGTTCGGTCGTGTCACAGGATCTATGCCCTCTAATGGTGCCCCACTCGCTAGCGACACCTAGAGCGGCGACTCCCGTTCCTCAGTCCCACGCGTTGTCTCGGCTTGGAGGCGCACGATCGACGTCGCCGGAGCTGCCGGTGATGATGGACGGGGTCGCGACATCGCTAATCGACCTCAGCCACACCCCTGCGCCTATGGATTCTGCCCATCCATGCGCAAATGCCCTCGGGGAGGTCCGCCGACGAGTGCCATTCATGCCCGCGTCCTGTTCGATGAAATGACCGCCCCGACATCGGCCGACTCGGTATGGTCCATTTTACTTGTCATGTGTTCTTTTCTTTGTATGAGGGCGGCATAACACCAAATTGAATGTAAGAGTTCTATGCCGAGGAAGATAGGCCTATATGTTTGACATGATCAACAATGGCGGCCATGGCAACGGCAATGCCATTGGGATGAAGGAAGGCACCCAAGACGAGGCCTATGACATCGATGGGCAACCCTTCTTCCACGTGGCATCGGCCAACTGCACAGCCTTCTCCGTCGATGGCCAAGGGGAAGATGAAAGTGAGGATGAGGAGGAGGACAATGCCGATCCGGACGGCGATGTTCTGGCCACCGCCATGGGCACCGATCCCGCGGCCAAGAAGAAGATATCAAAGAGGATCGCGGGCCATATGCCCAAGGAGGACATTTGCCTTTGTTGGTCTTGGCTTGCAATAGCCAGGACGCCATTTCCGGCGCCGAGGAATGGCAAGGCGCTGGCCACCGTGGACATAGAAGATGAGGGTGGTGACAAGGCCACTCTCCCCTTTAGGCCAAGGGGCCACAAGTCCATGGCATCCGACATGAAAAAGGATGCCGTCACTTTTACATTGAGCGAGACCTTCAAGGGGTGGATGGCCGACAAGGAGGAGGCCATTGCCATGAGGGAGGAGAAGAAACGCCGCGAGAAAGAGGCCAATTGCAATCAGTTCTTTGACCTTAGAAAGAAGGCAATTGAGGTTAAAGAGAGCATGGCAAAGACAAAAGCAATTGAGGCCGAGGCTAAACTCATGGCCGAGGAGAAGGGGATCATGTTGGTGGACACCACCAACATGACAGAGGGACAAATGGCTTAGATGGAGAAGCGCCGTGCCATCATCCTACAACACAATGCGTGATGAAGTTTGATTTGTGTGCTTTTGCATCAAACTTATGTCTTACCATGAAATTTGTGTCCTTTTGCCCAAACTTATTATTTGTAGTGTACAATACAAATTGTTATGATATTTTCTAAATTTACAATTATTCTATGCAATTATATGCTATTCTTTTAATAGTCTGGAGAAATTTATATCAAATGTTGATAAAAAAAGGCCCGAGCGCCCAAACGAACAAGGAAAAAGACACAGGCTCGAACATGTACATGAACCGATGCAAACGGTCCAAAGATCCAAAAAATATGTCGGAGCATTGTATGCCGAGTCGATCCTTTTTCACTCCGAGCCAAATAGTAGGTCCCTCCTCGCAGTACCGCCACCAAGTTTTTCACCCTGAAACACCTTCATTAAATACAGCACGCACAAACCCCCACAAAATCACACAAGCCTCTGTGCAAGCTCACTCTCCACTCCCTCCTGTGTCCACTGTGAGAGTGCGAGCAAGCAGCCAAGAACCACCGGCAATGGCAACAGCGGCGGCCCTCGTGGCCACCAGCATCGTGGCCGCGCTCCTCCTCCTCCTCGCGGGCGACGCGTCGGCAGCGACGCTGGCGCTGTACAACAAGTGCGGGGAGACGGTGTGGCCGGGCATCCAGCCGGGCGCCGGCAAGGAGATCCTGGCCCGCGGCGGGCTGCAGCTGGCCCCCAACAGCGCCACCTCCATCCGCCTCCCCGCCGGCTGGTCGGGCCGCGTGTGGGGGCGGCAGGGCTGCAGCTTCGACGCTGCCGGCCGCGGCAAGTGCGCCACGGGTGACTGCGGCGGCGCGCTCTACTGCAACGGCGCCGGGGGCACCCCGCCTGCCACGCTGGCCGAGATCACCCTCGGCGCCACCCCAACCGCGCTGGACTTCTACGACGTGAGCCTGGTGGACGGGTACAACGTGGCCATCGCCATGACGCCCTACCACGGCTCCGGCGCCAACTGCCAGGCCGCCGGCTGCGTGAGCGACCTCAACAGCGTCTGCCCCGCTGGCCTCGCTGTCCGCGGCGGGAACAAGGTCGTCGGGTGCCGCAGCGCCTGCGCCGCCTACGGCAGCGCCGAGTACTGCTGCACGGGGCAGTTCGGCGGGCCGCAGCAGTGCAAGCCGACGACCTACTCCAGGCTGTTCAAGCGGGCGTGCCCCAAGGCCTACTCCTACGCCTATGACGACCCGACCTCCATCCTCACCTGTAACGCCGGTACCTCCTACGTCGTCACCTTCTGCCCTCACCGCCGCTAGACCAACCACATCGCGGATGCAGCTAGAGAGAGACACTCACTCAGTCACTCTGTTGGACAGTTGAGCCAGTGCTTGGTGCATAGCATTGTTGCTGTCTGTTCGTCGTTCTTGCCGTCTTGTGGCATCAGTGTGTTGGGATAATAACTCTAGTGTTAGTAGTAGCGGTGAACTGGTGATGGTTTGTGATGGGTTTAGGGTTGGTATATGGTATAATGGTGATATTATTATATGTTAGAACTTAGAACTATGTTCTTCACTTCATCACTTGGACTCCAGGTTGAATTTTACTTGAGTGCTAACGCGTGCTTGCAGTCATTCATTTTCCCTGCATTGCTACTTTTGCATATCTGCCTTTCATTGCAGATCTGAATGTTTGAGCGCTGTGCTAGATGTTCTTCAGATCTGAATTTTCCACCACTGGGCACTGCCCCCTGGGCAGGCTATCACTGTCGTCACTCGTCCGTCCGTAGGGCGTCGTGCAGTGCGCTTTTGTCACGGAGCAACATGATTGTCGAGTACGTGCAGGATTCCAGGCATCCTTTTGCTGGAGTTTTTGAACGAGGCGAAGGACTGAGGAAAGTTCGTCGGATTCCGCGAAATGCAAAGCGGCTGTTCTAGTCTTCTCACAAAAAAACATTTAAATTTCCGCATAATTTGGTGAAGAAATTCGCACTCGTCGCACTCGCATTACAAATATCTGATGTGTCTGAGGGAGCCTGAAGCTCGATACTGGTTTTTTTTTTTTGAACGGATATACTGGATTACTGGTCACTAGCAACTCACTTTGTTTACATTTGAACTCCAAACATTACTTCTGTCTACCAACCAAAGTCCACAGCTACTTCTAGTCATTACTAGCAACAGCAGCAGCGTACGGGTCGCAGTTATGGATCATAGGATTCTCTGGTGAAAGTTGTGGCAACGGCCGGGCTGCAATCACTCCAGCTTTCCTTCATTTCCGGAGCTGCAGTTGCCCATCAATTTGCACAGCCACGGCAGAAAATATCCAGTAATCCACACTTCAAATGCTACCATGATACCAGATTATAAAATTCAAATTTATAAGTATCTAAAAATTTCACAAAAAATATGTTAGTGTTCATAAGATGTGTGTTTATAATACCTCAAATTTTAAGAATCAAATTCAAAGTAGACACAGAGAAACAAAAAAGAGAAATCTAACCAGAATAGTGTCACAAAAAGACAAAAATACAAATGGCACTATTCATGTATTGATTTCTCTTTTTTGTTCCACCATGTGTATTTCGAATTTGGTTCTAACAAGTTTAGGGATGATAAACACATGTCTTGTAATCACTGACATATTTTTTCTAAATTTTGTAAGCACTTGGAAATTTAAATTTTGAAGAATGGTATCATGGGAACATTTAAAGTGTGGGATCACTGGATACTTCCCCCACGGCACGCCACGCCATGGAGCCACTCTGCGTGTATACTTGCCCCACGAACTTGAAAACGCCACGCTCTGCCCCCATAAAAAATCAAGATCTCCCAAGTTGTACTCTACGACAAAGTAACATAATTTTCAGCGAGAGTGCACAAATGGAGCTCAAGCTCCGTGTAGCTCATTTTTTCAAAAAAAAAAAGTCGAAAATAATGTTTGAAAGTTTCAGAAAATTCAGAACAAAATATCTTGAGATAGATAATTATAAGATCTACTAGTGTGTAAAAAACTAATTTTGAACTCATTATATTTTGGGCTCGGAAAAAGTGACAAATCTGTCAAAATTTCAAACTTTCAAACTGTGCACCGTTCACTAGATCTAGATCTATGCATTTGTCATTTTTGTGGAGCCTAAAATACTATGAGTTTCGGATTTATTTTTTGCACATTAGTAGATTTTATAATTTTCTACATCAAGATTTTTTGTCCCAAATTTTTTAAAACTTAAAAGTGTGATTTTCGAATTTTTTTAAAAATAGTCTACATGGAGCTCGAGCTCCATTTGAAGTTTTCGATTTTCAGCCTACTTTCTTACCGGTGATCATCGTTGCAGTCCTAGTTGCTGAATTTGATAACCTACTTTAGCCGTAGTACAAGATCGCTGCTTACAGCACTACGTTTGAATTGTGACGCATTACCTTTTTCTTTTTTCAAAATCTGATGCCGTACTGAAAAGAAGAGTTATCTACTACAGAGAAAGCATGTGACGGGATCCAACATCCAAGCTTTTCAGAGGTGAAAGCACAAAGCAGCCGTTGCGTACAGCATCGAGATCCAACAACTATCTACGCAGGCAGGGGGAGGCAGGATTCTAGTTTAGAGGGGGCCAAACATGATAATTTTGTGTTAGGGGGGGCCAATCAAGCTAAATTCCTCTAAAATTTCTGTCTAAACTAGGCTTAACTAAATTTTTCTTCATGTTTTACAATATCATAGGGGGGGCCAGGGCCCCTGCTGGTCCCCCTAGCTCCGCCACTGTACGCAGGTAGATCGACCGACCGATCACCGTAATGGAGTCGTAGCAAGATCATGTGGTTAGGTCAGGCGCAAGAACCTTTTCCCATCTACTTTCTCGATCATGTGGGCGATAACGGTATCTCCAAGGGTCTAACCTATTTTGGTCCTAAATTGTGGTCGATTTGATCTGTTTACGTCGAGTCGAGGATATGAACGGACCGTTGTCTTTCCCCTTGGCCGTTTGCGTTGGCACTGAGCCCAGCGACCCGACATATTTGGAGAGTTGACCGCGTGGCCTCACCATTTCAGACTCTTTTTACAAAATAATACATAATCAATTGAACACCATCTTAAATAAATATGAGTATTATTACAATAATAGGACAACATAGTTTAAATAAATATAGTTTGAATTGACAACATAGTTCAAATAAACATTGTTCAAATGAAAGCAACACAAATGGCCAAACACCTCGTAGGCGTAGAAGCAGGTGGCCCAGAACGAGGACTTCGTCGATGAGATGCTGCCGGGAAGTGCGAGCACAGGACGCCGACGGCAGGCCACAACAGTCGGCGAGTCGGGGGACAGCTGAAAGAACGAGATGTCGCCTAGAGGGGGGGGGGTGAATAGGCGTTTTAAAAATAATTACGGAATTGGCTTGAAGAAATGCGGAATTAAACTAACGTTTATTTTCTTCAAGCACAAGACCTAAATATGCTAGGCTCAACTAAGTGCAACAACAACAACTAGATATAAGCAAGATAGCACAAGATATAATTCACAAGTGATAAACAAGATATAAGTACTTCAAGCACGATGGCTATCACAAGGAAATAAACTCGGGTATAGAGATAACCGAGGCACGCGGAGACGAAGATGTATCCCGATGTTCACTTACATAAAGTAAGCTAATCACCGTTGGAGAGATGCGGGTAACCACGAAGGCCCCCGAACGCCACGAAGGCTCACCTTTTTCTCCGAGTCCCCCACGAAGCTAGGGACCCCTTCTTATGGTTAGCTTTTCCTCCACTCCGGAGATGGCAAGCTCCACAACCACTTCACAACTCCCACGAAGGGGAATCCCGGGCCTCTTCACAATCTTCCACGAAGAGGTCACCGAGGCACCAACCGCCAAGCCAACTAGGAGGTCACCCTCCAAGAGTAACAAGCTCACGGTCTCTCACTCGAACAAATCGTAATGGAGAGCTCAACACTTATGCAAGAATGCAAAGCAAGAACACAAGGGAAAGTGCTCAAATCCTTCTCTCTCAAATCCCACCAAAGCAACAAATGCTATGGAGGAGTTAGAGAGGAAGAACAAGGGTGGAGGTCAACCAATGACTCCAAGATCTAGATCCAATGGGTTCCCCTCACTTAGAGGAGGAATTGATTGGTGGAGTTGTAGATCTAGATCTCCTCTTCCAAATCCCTCAAAAATATGCAAGAATCATTGGAGGGAAGGGAGAGGAAGCAAGCTCAAGAGGTTCAACAATGGAGGTGAGAGAAAGGCTCAAGAACACCCTAGAACACTTATCCAACCGTTGGGGAAGAAGCCCCCTTTTATAGGGCAAGAAAACTGCCCGTTACAGAGTTTTTTCGGTCATCCCGGAGCAGCCCGGAGTAGCCCGGAGCAGCCGGAGCAGCCCGGAGCAGAGCCCGGAGCAGCTCCGGCCGATACTCCGGAGCGAGTACCCGGCCACTGCTCAGCCCGGAGCAGCCCGGAGCAACTCCGGATTTCACTCCGGATTTGCAAAACAGCAAAACCACTCATACGAAAAACGCGATAACTTTTGCATCCGAACTCCATTTTTAGCAAACTTGGACTTTTTGAAAAGCTTAGAAAAAGTACTACAACTTTATGCAGAGAAACACCAAGAAATGTCAAGAGGAAAAATACGAAATGTGGAGAGGTGTGAAACCTTCCAAAGTGAAGAACCGTTAAAACCTCTCAACTCGAAAACGCAATAGAAGATGCATTTGGATTCCGTTTTCGATGAACTTGGGCTTGTTGGAAAGCTAGCAACAAGCTCATGAACCTCACATAAAGAAGTACCAAGAAGCAACAAAGAAGGCATATGCAAAGTATGCAAAGGATTGAGCTCCCTATGACGATGTGATCAAGTTACCCAACCGAAAGCCCCTCTTGATAGTGCGGCTATCTATCCTATAACCCGGTCTCCCAACAAACACCTTGAGACCGGTAAAAGGAAAACCTAGCAAGGACATACCTTTGCCTTGAGCATCCCGCTTGATCTTGATGATGATGCATCATGCTCTCATCAAGCCGGAATGCTTCACTTGATCATTGTTGCTTTGTGAAGACTTCCAATATGCTCCCACATACACCACTATGTGATACCTTCACTAAGGCATTTCTTCACAATTCCATTATCACCAAATGGATGGCAAGCTTCAAGCATATGATCTTCTCGAGATGCTTATCTTGAAACTTGCACAACTCAACCTTGATAAAGAACATCATTTGATTTCATTCTCCCATAGGCCATATTGAATCCTTCTTTTGACGTAAGCCCATGGGAAGATACTTGATTCCACTATTCTCTCTTCATCTTGGTCAACCTTGTATCTACTCATGCTCTATCTCAATATCTTGAGCCACATAAAGAATTCTTCATTTGATCGCATGCTCTAGGTCTTAGTCAAACATATCTCAACTCATGAGACCATCATGACCTCGACATAGAGCCATATATTGAATTCTTCTCTTGTAGACAAACTCTCAAGATCTTGAGACTCCTTGGCTTAACACATAAGCTAGAGCATGGATTACTTGAGTTCTACACAAGAACTACATCTTTATTTCTTCTTCTTGATCATATTGGATTCATCTCTTCTATTCAATGATCTTGATGCCAATACTTAAGATATATCTTTATCTTCATGGCATCCAAGCCTTGAATCCAACACATGGACTTCAAGCAATTCCTATGAACAATTCCTTCACAAAAAGCTCAATGAAAACATTAGTCCATAGGGATTGTCATTAATTACCAAAAACACACTTAGGGGCAATTACCCTTACAATCTCCCCCATTTTGGTAATTGATGACAATCTCAACAAGAGGGTTTATATAATGAATGATAGAAACTAATATGCAATTTATCCGAGAATAAATTGCATACAAGAGGTTGTATTTGATATGGTCAAGTAACACAAAGCTACTACCACATATCAAAATCAATTGTACTCACATAAACTACAACAAATATGGTTGATGTGAGTGCAACCAAAATATATAGAGCAAACTCCCCCACAATATATGCACGTGTGATGAACTTGAATTTCATTGCATACATTGTCAAGATAAACCTTTGATGGAGTTTATACTATATATTCAACCATGCAAAACATCTAACAAAGAAGAGATGCATGAAAGGTAAAACACTTAAGCACAAACCAAACTTAAGTATAAAAACCATTTCCCTTAAACCCTCTAAACTTCTCCCCCATTGGCAACAATTGCCAAAATGGATGAAGGAATTTAGAAGGCCAATATAGTATGAGTTCCTCCCCAAGATGTGCATTTCTCGTAAAAATGAGTGAAATCATATGCACTTATCAAATTAACAATATTTGGAGGAAGTCAAACCATATTGAGGATCAAAGATTGCAAAAAGATGACATAGTGAAGGAAACTTCAACGAATGAAGCAAGCAAGCAATCAAGAGACCCAAAGAACCAATTGGACACAAGAAGATGTGATGATAAGAGCTACTAGGTGCTTTAAATGAAATAAGGAAGCTCCCCAAGGTTTATGCATAAATTTGAATTTTTGTTGCATTTGAATACAATATGCATAAACATGGAATCCTCACTCCCTCTATATCATTTAAAACAAAACATGAGCACGAAAGAATACAAAAGGATCAATACGCTTATCAAAGTGAACTTTAGTCCAAAAAGATTCACGAGATATGAGTGCGAGAAGAAGCAATAAAGAATAAACAAGCAATCATAAATCAAGTTCTTACCAACACCATCAAGAACAAAATGGATAAGAAAGATGGTCGGCAAAGAACGAGGATATCAAGGGAAGAAATTAACACTCTTATGCATATACATTTCTAAGTGGACAAAAAAATCATGATGAACAATCCACAAAGGAACATGTATACACAAGAGGTTAGTTGAAATTAAGGAAGACATAATATCCAAGAGAGAGTCATAGAATATACCAAATAGCTTTGCTATAAAGCATATATAGCTCAAGGCTCCATTTTCCATTATGGTATATTAACAAACTCCCCACGCAAAATCATCAAAGCCATCACAACTAGCAATAAGGGATCAAAAGATAGTCGGGATGCTTTGATAGGCAACAAGCATAATAAAGAAGGGTACAACTTGCAACATTATCTATATTGCACATGAGAGAGCGTTGAGGAATTAATATGCAATAAATTGCTAAAATGGCATATTTGGGATTGGTGAATCATAAACATGATTTTATATACTTCCCATCATATGCAATCATCTCAACTTGCTCACATATGAAATAAAGATATTTCTTTATAAGACCTTTGCAAGAACCGCAACATTTGCAAATAAATATTATCATGCCAAGAACCAACCTACAAGAGTTGGGATGCTAGAAAAGTATGCATGAATGTTATACTTGTTACCGAGATAGCAATGGTGTGATGTAGTAGATAAGAGTTCGCCGGTCATCCTAGCTTGGCTCCAATAATCATATGGTGATAACACCTTCCTTATAAACGAGACAAGCATCCATTGCATCTCCAATGTACCTAAGACATCATTCAAGTACATCTTGGTCCCCAAACTTATTGGGTCCAAAGTGGTTAGACTAACCACAATACATATGATAGACTCCATATAAATATGTGCATAGTTAGAGATGAAATTTGAATTTCATGCACATCTTAGCCATTTAGGATTTGACGGAGTATAACATATATATTGGATCAAAGAAAGCAACTAAGATACAAAATTAAGCATAAAGAGAATATGCATGCACCTATCTTTCAAGATCCAAAGAAGATACAATTTAGACAAAAACACCAAGAGTACAAGGAGGTATAAAAGGTGTGGTAAAACACATTATTTGTCCAAATGATATCAATGGAACAAATCAACAAAAGATTTATTCAACAAAATTCAACAAATGAACCTAACAACTTATTGAGCATGAAAGAATAAATAAATAAAAGCATGCTCAAAGATTTATCTCATTCGAGCAAATAAATCATAGAAGAAGGAATGAGATAACCAACTCCCAAAAGAGCAAGGTTCCAACAAATAAACCAAACCCTCTACACTTTTCACAATGGCACAAGTACCAAAAAGAAAAGGTTTGTCTTACAACAACACACACTTGATAGGGATCAAGAGATGAGACAAAGTCACACAAAAGGTGAGACAAAGTCAAGCAAGAAGATCCTCAAGGAGGCAAATAAGGCAATGGGAGTCCAAAACAATTTCTTGGCAAGAAATAAGGGCGACAAGAGGGAAATTCCAAGTTGAACATGATCTAGAAGAATTACCACACATATATATATGAATACTAATTGTCAAAGACAAGAAGTTCATATTGGCATTATTATCCGGTGGTGTATTGCAAAGATATTCAAGATCAACTTCACAATAAAAGGCATATAGTTAAATATTCAAATTAAGCACCATGCACGAAAAAGGATTCTTGGTAGCTCCAAAAATAGTCAAACAATCATGCAAAGCAATGATTAGAGTAACTAGAAGCAAACGGCTTCCTACTTATGATATATATATAAATATATTTGAGTGAAACCGCACCAAGAATTCTTACTCAAACCAAGACAAAAGAAATGAGCTATAAAATCTTTTAAGAAAGAGCGGAGCTTGTTTGAGCAAACATGCCACCTAGAAACAAGATAATTAACAATATCAACACTAAGTGGCAAAACCTCAAAAGTTCACATTTCCTAGGATTGTGATATGCACAAGGCATATTACTCCCCCATAATGTGATGTTCCATTAATCACTCAATAAGAGCCAAATAAGATACCAACAAGATGCATTAGAGGCTCAAAGCAAACACACAAGTATATGATGTGCCAAACAACCAACACCTACTTGAATGCACAAGTTAAGAAGGTGTAAGGGACAACATATACAAACACATACTTGGTACAAAACCAAAACATGCAAAGGGGCAAGTAACTTACAATGTAGAGAGGTTAAGTACAAGTTACCGCAAAGAGGCACATTGGATATAAGATGATAGTGTCAATGAATTGGCTTGATGAAATAAAATTAATGAAGATCCCTTAATTCTTCATGAGGTAGCCAAGTCTCCAATGCCCTCCACAAACACCTATTGATCAAGTTTTAGCTTGTTGGTCCCCAACCAAGTTGGGTCCTAAGAGGTTAGTAACAATAGGCTTGGCAACCCAAATGGTTCTTTTCTTGACACCACTTTGAGTTCCAACAAACTTGGCAAACACATTGCCATCCTTATCTTTCCTAAGAGAATAATCATCATCAACAATGATAGGATTAGATAAGGTACCGTTTAAGCATGAAGAAGCAAAGTGCCCCTTCTCACGGCAAATATAGCAACAAGTGCTTCCCTTTCTCTTCTTCATTGATTTCTTGATTTGGGAAGCTTCATCTTGTTTCTTCTTGGGAAGTGGCCTATCTTCAACTTGAGGTTGTGCTTGAGCTTGAACTTGTGGCCTCTTCCCTTGTTGCTTCTCACTCAAGTGCTTCTTCTTTAATGGGCAAGATCTCACATGATGCCCTTCAATCTTGCACTTGAAGCAAACAATCTTGGCCAAATTCTTAACTTGGTCTTGGCCCTTCTTCTTCTTGTTGCTCTTGGACTTGTTCTTGTTATTGGAGTTGAATCCAAGTCCACACTTGTCATTAGGGGATTTTTGCACACTCAAAATATTATCGAGTGTGGATTTCCCTTCATGACGCTTCTCCAAGTCTTTCTCCAAACTAGTGACTTGGGCCTTGAGCTCTTTGATTTCCTCTACAAGGTTAGTAGTAATACAAGTACTAGAGGAGGTAGAAGCTTCATTGTTAGAGCAACAAGGCATAGCAAGTAATTCATCACAAGATGTAGCAATATTATGCCTAGACAAATTACTTGGACTAGCACAAGATAATATAGCATTTTGGTTCAAAGTAGTGCTAATGTCCAAATGAGGCTCACAAGATGTTTTCTTAGAGATACTTGCCTCATGAGCTAACTTTAGCCCATTATAAGAGATTAAGAGATCCCCATGAGAGCCCGAGAGCTTTTCATGGCTTTCCTCCAATTTCTTATAATTGCTTGTTAGCAACTCAAGTTGAGCCCTTAGCTCAACATTCTCCTTTAATATAGATGCTTCACAAGAAATAGAGTTAGTAGCACAAGCATCATTAATAGATTTAGCATTTGTAAGCTCATAAGATTTAATAGATTGAGATAGGCAATAATTAGTATGCTTCTCTTCGGATAGCTCTTGCTTGAGGAGATTGAATCTCTGTTTCCCCTCATTAACAAGGGAGTTCAATTCCTTAATGGTCTCCTTGTGGTCAAACAAGGTTTCCATTAAGTGTTCGACTTTAGCACGAGCATCATTATTACCACGAAGAGAGGCATACACAATTCCCATCTCATGCAAGAAAGCTTCATTATCATCATCATTATCATCATCATCTTCACTCTCATCATAAGGAGATGTGTCGGGATTCAAAGTAGGAGTTACCTTTGAGCCGCTTGCCATAAGGCACATGTGAACTTGGGTAGATGATGAGGGAGCATCAATTGAAGCACATTCTTCATTTTCGAGTGTAGGACAAGCTCTTGCGAGATGTCCATACTCGTGGCATTCATAGCATTGCCTTCTCTTGATAGAAACCTTCTTGGTTCTTCTATTGATTTCTTCTTTAATTATGTGACCCAATTTTTCTTTAATTTCCTCTACATGGTTAGTCATACAACAACTAGAGGAAATAGAATCATTTTGAGTATGGTCACAACTAGAAACAAGCATATCATCACAAAATTTAATCAAGCAAATTTTAGGAGATATGCAAGGACCTTTAACACAAGAATGAGTAAAGAATTTCTTGCAAGAAGTGTTTAGGTCCAAACTCTCTACACCATTAGGATTTATAGAAATAGAATCATTGGTGCAAAGAACAAGACTACCACCATCACATATGATTTCTTCACTCACCGTATCATTACCTTGTGACAAGTCACATGTTGGTGAAGTGGAAGAACTTGAACAATCATCACGACCGGATGTGGAAGCAACTTGGAGCTCTTCATGATGTGAAGGTGAAGAGAGCTCCTTGGGTTCACTTTCAACCTCAAGAGAAATGGATCCACCAAATGACTCTTCTAGCTTGGTCCATATCTCATGAGACGTCTTGCACTTTGAACCCATCAAGCAAACATAAACTATGGAGCTCACAGACAATAAAATTTCATTAAATACTTGAGCTTCTAGATGTAAATTTTTCTCATCCTCTATAGATAGACTTTGAGGATCCATCGGAGGAGAAAAGCCTATATCTAGAAATCGCTCTATATTTGGACACAAAGTTCGAAGATTAGAAAGCATGCGATTTCTCCATAGCATATAATTTGTGCCATCAAAAATAATTGTGTCATTGTGCACTAAATAACTAGCCGACATCTTTACTCTCAAGGCGGTGAAACCTAAACAAGGAGAGACCTTGCTCTGATACCAATTGAAAGGACGAGATGTCGCCTAGAGGGGGGGGGGGGGGGTGAATAGGCGTTTTAAAAATAATTACGGAATTGGCTTGAAGAAATGCGGAATTAAACTAACGTTTATTTTCTTCAAGCACAAGACCTAAATATGCTAGGCTCAACTAAGTGCAACAACAACAACTAGATATAAGCAAGATAGCACAAGATATAATTCACAAGTGATAAACAAGATATAAGTACTTCAAGCACGATGGCTATCACAAGGAAATAAACTCGGGTATAGAGATAACCGAGGCACGCGGAGACGAAGATGTATCCCGATGTTCACTTACATAAAGTAAGCTAATCACCGTTGGAGAGATGCGGGTAACCACGAAGGCCCCCGAATGCCACGAAGGCTCACCTTCTTCTCCGAGTCCCCCACGAAGCTAGGGACCCCTTCTTATGGTTAGCTTTTCCTCCACTCCGGAGATGGCAAGCTCCACAACCACTTCAAAACTCCCACGAAGGGGAATCCCGGGCCTCTTCACAATCTTCCATGAAGAGGTCACCGAGGCACCAACCGCCAAGCCAACTAGGAGGTCACCCTCCAAGAGTAACAAGCTCACGGTCTCTCACTCGAACAAATCGTAATGGAGAGCTCAACACTTATGCAAGAATGCAAAGCAAGAACACAAGGGAAAGTGCTCAAATCCTTCTCTCTCAAATCCCACCAAAGCAACAAATGCTATGGAGGAGTTAGAGAGGAAGAACAAGGGTGGAGGTCAACCAATGACTCTAAGATCTAGATCCAATGGGTTCCCCTCACTTAGAGGAGGAATTGATTGGTGGAGTTGTAGATCTAGATCTCCTCTTCCAAATCCCTCAAAAATATGCAAGAATCATTGGAGGGAAGGGAGAGGAAGCAAGCTCAAGAGGTTCAACAATGGAGGTGAGAGAAAGGCTCAAGAACACCCTAGAACACTTACCCAACCGTTGGGGAAGAAGCCCCCTTTTATAGGGCAAGAAAACTGCCCGTTACAGAGTTTTTTCGGTCATCCCGGAGCAGCCCGGAGTAGCCCGGAGCAGCCCGGAGCAGCTCCGACCGATACTCCGGAGCGAGTACCCGGCCACTGCTCAGCCCGGAGCAGCCCGGAGCAACTCCGGATTTCACTCCGGATTTGCAAAACAGCAAAACCACTCATACGAAAAACGCGATAACTTTTGCATCCGAACTCCATTTTTAGCAAACTTGGACTTTTTGAAAAGCTTAGAAAAAGTACTACAACTTTATGCAGAGAAACACCAAGAAATGTCAAGAGGAAAAATACGAAATGTGGAGAGGTGTGAAACCTTCCAAAGTGAAGAACCGTTAAAACCTCTCAACTCGAAAACGCAATAGAAGATGCATTTGGATTCCGTTTTCGATGAACTTGGGCTTGTTGGAAAGCTAGCAACAAGCTCAAGAACCTCACATAAAGAAGTACCAAGAAGCAACAAAGAAGGCATATGCAAAGTATGCAAAGGATTGAGCTCCCTATGACGATGTGATCAAGTTACCCAACCGAAAGCCCCTCTTGATAGTGCGGCTATCTATCCTATAACCCGGTCTCCCAACAAACACCTTGAGACCGGTAAAAGGAAAACCTAGCAAGGACATACCTTTGCCTTGAGCATCCCGCTTGATCTTGATGATGATGCATCATGCTCTCATCAAGCCGGAATGCTTCACTTGATCATTGTTGCTTTGTGAAGACTTCCAATATGCTCCCACATACACCACTATGTGATACCTTCACTAAGGCATTTCTTCACAATTCCATTATCACCAAATGGATGGCAAGCTTCAAGCATATGATCTTCTCGAGATGCTTATCTTGAAACTTGCACAACTCAACCTTGATAAAGAACATCATTTGATTTCATTCTCCCATAGGCCATATTGAATCCTTCTTTTGACGTAAGCCCATGGGAAGATACTTGATTCCACTATTCTCTCTTCATCTTGGTCAACCTTGTATCTACTCATGCTCTATCTCAATATCTTGAGCCACATAAAGAATTCTTCATTTGATCGCATGCTCTAGGTCTTAGTCAAACATATCTCAACTCATGAGACCATCATGACCTCGACATAGAGCCATATATTGAATTCTTCTCTTGTAGACAAACTCTCAAGATCTTGAGACTCCTTGGCTTAACACATAAGCTAGAGCATGGATTACTTGAGTTCTACACAAGAACTACTATCTTTATTTCTTCTTCTTGATCATATTGGATTCATCTCTTCTATTCAATGATCTTGATGCCAATACTTAAGATATATCTTTATCTTCATGGCATCCAAGCCTTGAATCCAACACATGGACTTCAAGCAATTCCTATGAACAATTCCTTCACAAAAAGCTCAATGAAAACATTAGTCCATAGGGATTGTCATTAATTACCAAAAACACACTTAGGGGCAATTACCCTTACAACAGCAGCGGGCGGCGGAAGTGGCGATGGCCGGGGGTGGCGGCGGTGTGGCGGCAAGGCTGTGGTCAAAAGGGAGAAACGATTTGGGGGCGTTTGGTGTAGGTGCCACTGGTGGGCGGGCCCGGGTGAGGGAGTAGGAGGATGTGCGCGGATGCATCGGTAAACCGCGCCGACACAAATCGCGCCCAAATTTGAGCCACGTTTGCGTCGCCGTGGACACCGCGGCTAAAATGCATTGGGCCGTTAGGCTAGGTTTTTCCTAGCCCCAGTCAAAATCGGACCAAATCAGACGGCCACGATCTATTTGTGTCGGACCGTTGGAGATGTCCTAGCACCGGGAGAGAACCAGAGATAGACAAACTCTAGAGGGCGATGGCTCGATGATGAGAAGAAGAATATGGTCGAGTGGACCAATGAGGCAAGTGCTCGCCTCGAAACATCCTAATCCGGCGACTCATGCAGTATTGTGTGGAACACGGCGGTTTTGTGGTGCGTGGACTCTGTCTGTTAGAGCATCTCCAGCCGTTGAGGCTCCCGAGGACGAAATCCGGCGCTATTTAGCGCCGGATAGATGTAAAATTCGGCTTGGGGTGGCCCATTTTCCTAGCGGTGAGCCTAGGGGAAAAGTCGAATGCAAACATAAATAGACGAAAAACGTTAAAACTTAGGCGAAATTTAGAGATATTTAATATATATAGACGAGTTCTTACATATATAGGCCGAATTCGTAACATATTTGAATTTGGCCGGAGGAAAACATAAAATAAACTAAAAACACAGCGTTCTACGTGCCCAAACGGCGGTAGAAGGCCGTGTAGTCGCCGCCGCCGTTGTCGCTGGATTCGTCGCCGTCCTGCGGTGGCGGCGCCTGCTAGCTGCTTAGGCCGAGGGCCCAACGGCTGGACCCCTGTCCAGCATCGCCGACGCGTGGTGACATCGGCCGGTACCATTCATCGTCGCTGGAGTCCTCCAGCTTGACGACTGGCGCTCCTCTGGCGGGTTGTGCAGCAGCGGTGGGCGCGCCGCACAGCCGCCAGGTCCAGCAGCCACCGGTGCTGCTTGATGGCGTGGTAATGAATGGTGCCAGAGAACTTGTTGGCGTGTAGTTAATGATATAAATGACCGGCCAGTTGGAAACCCCAAGAGAAGGTTTGATGAATATAGCAGCAAGTTTTCCCTCAGTTACGAAATCAAGGTTATCAATCCAGTAGGAAAAAAGCAAAACTCAAGAAGGTGATGCTTGCTAGCTTCGCGACAGCTCCGGACAATTTATAGGGTGCCTCGTCCAGTGCTTTGCTTTGCTAGCTGCAACACGAAACCTGCACACAACACAACCAAGAACTTTGTTCCCAACTTACGATGAGGTTGTCAATCTCACCGGTTTGCTGTAAACAAAGGAATGAGCGTATCGAGTGGAAAACAGTAGTAGTATGCGAGTAAGGTAAACAGTGCGAGTAAAGTAAACAGGTGATAGCAATGTAAAGGAAATTGGACCGGAGTCCATAGTTCACTAGTGGTGTCTCTCCATAAGATAAATAACACATGCTAGGTAAACAAATTACAGTTGGACAATTGATAGAATAAAGATAATGTGCATATGTTGAGAGGATCACTATGAGATTTACTCTGGGCATTACAACAAAATACATAGACCTGCCATCCAACTGCATCTGTGACTAATAATCCATTCGCGGGGATATCATCCAAACACCTCTCGAGTATTAAGTTGCGAACAATAGATAACTGCATTAAGCAAAGTGTGTAATGTAAACAAAGCATATGCCCTTGGACATAAGAATGTTGTTTTCTCCCTAGTGGCAACAGCACATCTACAACCTTAGAGGTTTCTGTCACTCCCCCAGATTAAATAGAGGCACAAACCCAACTATCGAGCATAAATACCCCCTCTTGGAGTCACTAGTATCTACTCGGCCAAGATAGCTACTAACAACGGAGATCATGCAAGATCATAAACAACATAGAGATAACATAAGATAATATTCAGCACATCAACTCAATCATAACACCAATATTCATTGGATCCCAACAAACACAACATGTAGAATTACATAAAAGTAGTCTCGATCATGTAAAGCAGCTCACGAGATCTAAATATGAAGCACATGGTGGAGAAGACAACCAACTAGCTACTGCTATGGACCCATAGTCCAAGGTAGACTACTCACTCATCGCGCCGGAGGCAAGCATGGCGATGAAGAAGACCTCTGGTGGCGATTCCCATCTCCGGCAGGATGCCGGGAAGAGCTTTTGGACCCTCCCGATCTCGGGTCGACGACGGCAGCAGATCGCGATGTGTTTCTGGAAAAGTGATCGGGTACTTAGGTTTTTCCTGTCGGGGGGTCTTTATAGGCGAAGGGGCAGCATCAGAAGTGGACCGAGACGGTCACACACAGAGGGGGCGCGGCCAGGGCCTGGGCCGCGCCACCCTACTGTGTGGCTGGCTCGTGGCCCCTCTCCATCTCCTCTTCGGTCTTCTGGAAGCTTCGATAAATTTCTGGGTGTTTGGCTTTTGTTTCGTCCAATTCCGAGAATATTTCCTGTGTAACTTTTCTGAAACACAAAAACAGCAAAAAATAGGGAACTGGCACTGTGGCATCTTGTTAATAGGTTAGTTTCGGAAAATGCATAAAAACACCATAAAGTGTAACAAAACACTAAGCAAATGGTGTAAAAACAAGCATGGAGCATCAAAAATTATAGATACGTTTGAGACGTATCAAGCATCCCCAAGCTTAACTCCTGCTCGTCCTCGAGTAGGTAAGTGATAACAAAGAAATAATTTTTGAGGTGACATGCACCTACACAATCTTGACCATCTATGTAAGCATTGTGTGCTGGGATCAAAAGAACTTAAAACATGGGCATGAAAGATATAATCTTGATAGAAGAAACTTAGCAACCATGTTATAACATGAAAAGGAACACAAATGAAAGATCATGAAAATGAAACAATGAAAGTCAAACGTGTGTTCAAATCATATGGAAAAACATAGCAAATGGTTTTCAGCTTGTCCTTCATGGAATAGCAAAACATAAATGCATAGGGCACCTTCAAGTTTAAAAGGGCGACTAGATACAAATAATTTAAGAACAAGTGAAACCAACATCATGAATCAATCAATGAAAACTTTGGGACAATGCACATTGTACTAAGAATGACAACTATGCTCTCTTAGACGGTGCATAAAGGTAGAAGGTGGTGACTCAACATAAAAGTAAAAAAAGGCCCTTCGCAGAGGGAAGCAGTGATTGCGAGTTTTATAAACCTTCAAAATTATGGTACTTACTAGCTTTGAGCTCTCATTGCCCCCATCATAAGCATCTTGAATGGTTAGAGTTAATGTGAGTACAATTATGAAGCATATGCTTGACAAGTCATAAGTTGAAAACCTCGTGTCCCGTGAAGTACGAATACCCAAACCTCATGCTACTCGACTTAGAGTCCCAAGCAGGCTCTTGTCATTGTAAATATATGTGTATCATCGAGAACCGCCGACGGGGTACCTCCTGCCCGATGACATGGAACAAGCCCACATCAAAATGACAAGACAAACAGACAATGAACACCTCGATATCTCTTTTATTTACCATTGGTATAGCTTTTTATTTTGAGATGCGTCGTCGAATGTCCACTATGGGCATGCTGTAAATTTCCACCATGAATTATGCATGGCTTAGATTAGTGGCCCAGGCATTTCCCTAACACATATAAGAACTCCATGATCCCGCAAGATTCCCAACTTATTTCACATCGCGAGTATCCATAAACAAAAGATCATGATATCAACTCAAATGAAAGATAGTGCAATGTTGAAAGCTTGCCCCATGACGGCATGGCTGGGCTAATTTCCAACTTACAACTTGCAAGCATACCAACTCAAACATAAAAGAGCCACAATGTCAAATTTTTAAGAACGAGAAAAGTAAAGTGTGCCATCAGGTTTGTGAGAGCTTTACTGACCAATTTTCGCATAACACCGAAAAGAGTTTAATTTGAAGGATAGATAAAAGCAAGTCAAATGTACTTTGGAATAGAAAATTGCTAATAGGTATGTATGGTGGACACATTGGAACAACTTGGTTTTTATGAGTTGGATGCACGAGTAGAGCTCATACTCAGTACAAAATGAGGGCTAACAAAAGACTGGGAGCGACCAACTAAGAGAGCAATAACGGCCATAATCATGCAAAGCGACAAAGCAACATTAAAAGAAGCATAAGATGGCATCAAAAGTCAAAAACTAAATGATCATAGAGGCAATGGCGACTTTGTATGAGTCTAACATGTGTGAGCATGCATCAAGTCAACCCAAATAAAGCATCAAGGAGAAAACCAAAATAATGCTTCCAAATAATAAAAACAACGCATGATTTTTTCAAAGGCTCATTAAGCAATCTCAGTCATTTGAGACAAGTCATGCTACAGTAAAACCACTAAGCATACTATCAAAAAGACATCAAGTACGACATGCAAAAGCCTAGGCCGCAGTCTACACAAGCTCCTTTTTGTACCACTTTTTTGCATGAAACTTTTTCTCTTTTCCAACACCATTCGAACCTTTTTAAAATAACTCTTTTGACGAATACAAACATAGACTAGAGGTCAAAATACACCTTGATGTAAAGATATAACAAGATCTGAACACAAATCAAGGCGAAAATCGAAAGCTAAACACAGTTCTAGAAAAAGAGAACACTCGTTAAACGATAAGAGTGAAAAACGGAGTGTTCTTGGCAAATGAAAAGCAAGGCAACTTCTCCAAAAGAAATTTGTTGGGGTCCAACCATTTATTGCAGCAAACAAAACTAAAGAAAACTGAAAACTAAAACAACTGATGCTCCAAGAAAAACGCATAGTGCATGAAGCAATAAAAATATAGTTAGTTGAAAGGTGACCTGATATTTGCCGATGAAGAAGGGGTGCCTCGGGGGCATCCCCAAGCTTTGACGCTTGTACCTCTTGGATATTTCTTGGGGTGCGTGGGCATCCCGAAGCTTGAGCTTTTGTCCATTCTTCAACTCATCTCATCATTCTCCAATCCCTACACTTGAAAACTTCCTTCATACAAAACTCAACACAATTCTATTAGCAACATTAGTGTAAGCATAACAATGAATCAACCTCTTTTGCTTCAGGTTTCAACTCAAAACCACCACATATAAAACATATACTACTGTAGCAACTTCCCCAAAAGTTCCATGATCAAAAGAACTCAAAAAGAAAGCGATCGAGCGGCAAACACAAATAATGGCAGAAATCTGTCAAAACAGAACAGCTGACAAAGGTCGAATTTGTAGATATAACCTAATGAAAGTTTGGATATAACCTGGGGCATATGCACAAGAAATCGCAGGTCCAAAAGATATTCTGAGAATTTTCAAAAAAAATTACGGTGCAGCACCGAAATCTGTTTCAGGACAGCAACATCCCCAAATCTTACCTCACTCAAATTAGAGGATTCTCTTGGCACAAAAACGAAATAAAAATGATAAGGAGAGGTCATTACAGTAGTAATAACTTCCAAGACTCAAATAAAAGAAAAATAACTGAAAGTAAAACAATGGGTTATCTCCCAAGAGTGCTTTTCTTTAACGCCTTTGAGCTAGGCGCAGAAAGTGCAAATCAAGTAATATCGAGAGAGGCATTAAGATCAATCGTAGGAGTCTTTTCAAAAATGAATTGAATTGTGTTCAAATGAGTTTTTGAAGATCCTTTATGGTCACACTTTGGTACACTACTTTCATCTAAAAGATTTTCAGGACAAATCCAATTGAAATTCTTTTCCAAAGCATCATGAATTCCTACAAGTTTACAAGGTATTGGTACTCTGAAATCTTCATTGGTTGTACCAACAACCTCTACATGCGAACCAAGCTTATTAAAACGCTTAAAAACTTTCCTAGATTCAATAACAACATCTCTAAATTCTCTATGCAAAGTTTCCAAGATAAAAGCTTAAGAAACATGTGTTGCATAAAAGGATTAAGGCTAGCAAACCTAGCTTCCAACATGTGAACTAAATAAGCAGAAGCAACTTCATAACTAGGAGCAAGCTCAGCCAAAGACTTTTCCTCAACATCTTTATGCATACTAATATGATTAAAGAACTCCCCGATGTTACTTTTCCCAATAATAGAACCACTACCTACTGAGAGGTCCTCCAAAACATACTTAGGGAACAACATAATGAACTAAAAGTAATAAAGTACCAACTATAAAGGATACTAATTTTTTTGTGTTTTTGATAAAACGATGCAAGCAAAAATAAAGTAAAGCAAAACTTAAAATGAAGTAAAGGATGTCCGTGCGAAACTCCCCTTGCAGAAGTCTTCTTTTTCCCTGGCAACGCCGCTAGAAAACTTGTTGATGGCGCGGTGAGGAATGGTGCCAGAGAACTTGTTGGCGTGTAGTTAATGATGTAAATGACCGGCCAGTTGGAAACCCCAAGAGAAGCTTTGATGAATATAGCAGCAAGTTTTCCCTCAGTTACGAAACCAAGGTTATCAATCCAATAGGAAAAAGCCAAACTCAAGAAGGTGATGCTTGCTAGCTTAGCGACAGCTCCAGACAATTTATACGGCGCCTCGTCCAATGCTTTGCTTTGCCAGATGCAATGCGGAACCTGCACACAACACAACCAAGAACTTTGCTCCCAACTTACGATGAGGTTGTCAATCTCACCGGTTTGCTGTAAACAAAGGAATGAGCGTATCGAGTGGAAAACAGTAGTAGTATGCGAGTAAGGTAAATAGTGCGAGTAAAGTAAACATGTGATAGCAATGTAAAGGAAATTGGACCAGGGTCCACAGTTCACTAGTGGTGTCTCTCCATAAGATAAATAACACATGCTGGGTAAACAAATTACAGTTGGGCAATTGATAGAATAAAGATAACGTGCATATGTCGAGCGGATCACTATGAGATTTACTCTAGGCATTACAACAAAATACATAGACCGCCATCAAACTGCATCTATGACTAATAATCCACTCGCGGGGATATCGTCCGAACACCCCTCGAGTATTAAGTTGTGAACAACAGATAACTGCATTAAGCAAAGTGTGTAATGTAAACAAAGCATATGCCCTTGGACATAAGAATGTTGTTTTCTCCCTAGTGGCAACAGCACATCTACAACCTTAGAGGTTTCTGTCACTCCCCTAGATTAAATAGAGGCATGAACCCAACTATCGAGCATAAATACCCCCTCTTGGAGTCACTAGTATCTACTCGGCCAAGATAGCTACTAACAACGGAGAGCATGCAAGATCATAAACAACATAGAGATAACATAAGATAATATGCAGCACATCAACTCAGTCATAACACCAATATTCATCGGATCCCAACAAACACAACATGTAGAATTACATAAAGGTAGTCTCAATCATGTAAAGCAGCTCACGAGATCTAAACATGAAGCACATGGTGGAGAAGACAACCAACTAGCTACTGCTATGGACCCATAGTCCAAGGTAGACTACTCACTCATCGCGCCGGAGGCAAGCATGGCGATGAAGAAGACCTCCGGTGGCAATTCCTGATACGTCTCCAACGTATCCATAATTTTTGATGCTCCATGCTTGTTTTTTACACCATTTGCTTAGTGTTTCGTTACACTTCGTGGCATTTTTATGCATTTTCCAGAACTAACCTATTAACGAGATGCCACAGTGCCAGTTCCCTGTTTTCTGCTGTTTTTGTGTTTCAGAAAAGTTACACGGGAAATATTCTCGGAATTGGATGAAACAAAAGCCAAACGCCCAGATATTTAACGGAGCTTCCAGAACACCGAAGAGGAGACGGAGCCGAGCCAGAGGGTGGCCACACCACCAGGGGGTGTGGCCTGGCCCTGGCCCGTGCCCACCTATGGTGTGGGCCCCCTGGTCCACTTCTGACACCGCTCCTTTGCCTATAAAGACCCCCGATGGGAAAAACCTAAACACCCGATCACTTTTCTAGAAACACATCGCGATCCACCGCCGTCATCGACCCGAGATCGGGAGGGTCCAGAAGCTCTTCCCGGCACCCTGCCGGAGAGGGAAATTGCCACCGGAGGTCTTCTTCATCGCCATGTTTGCCTCCGGCGCGGTGAGTGAGTTGTCTACCTTGGACTATGGGTCCATAGCAGTAGCTAGATGGTTGTCTTCTCTACCATGTGCTTCATGTTTAGATCTCGTGAGCTGCCTTACATGATCGAGATCACCGTTATGTAATTCTACATGTTGTGTTTGTTGGGATCCGATGAATATTGGTGTTATGATTGAGTTGATGTACTGAATTTTATCTTATGTTATCTCTATGTTGTTTATGATCTTGCATGCTCTCCGTTGTTAGTAGATATCTTGGCTGAGTAGTTGCTAGTGACTCCAAGAGGGGGTATTTATGCTCGATAGTGGGTTCATGCCTCTATTTAATCTGGGGAGTGACAAAAACCTCTAAGGTTGTAGATGTGCTGTTGCTACTAGGGGGAAAACAACATTCATATGCTCGAGGGCATATGCTTTGTTTACATTACACACTTTGCTTAATGCAGTTATCTGTTGTTCGCAACTTAATACTTGTGGAGTTCTCAGATTGATTCGCCACAAGTGGATTATTAGTCATAGATGCAGTTGGATGGCGGTCTATGTATCTTGTTGTAATGCCCAGAGTAAATCTCATAGTGATCCTCTTGATATATCACGTTGTCTTTATTCTATCAATTGCCCAACTGTAATTTGTTTACCCAGCATGTCTTATTTTATCATATGGAGAGACACCACTAGTGAACTGTGGACCCCAGTCCTATTTCCTTTATATTGCTATCACCTATTTACTTTACTCGCACTGTTTACTTTACTCGCATACTATTACTGCTTTCCACTCGATACGCTCATTCCTTTGTTTACAGCAAACCGGTGAGATTGATAACCTCATCGTAAGTTGGGGACAAAGTTCTTGGTTGTGTTGTGTGCAGGTTCCATGTTGCTACTAGTTGAAGACGCACTAACTCGTTATCGTTAACGGCGCCCTTGTTGGAGTGTCACTAGGCTAGCAAGCATCACCTTCTGGAGTATTGGCTTCTTCCTCTTCTGATCGACAAACCTTGGTTTCTTACTGAGGGAAAAACTTGCTGCTGTGCTCATCATACCTTCCTCTTGGGGTTCCCAACTGGACGGTGCTTTACATCATCAACACCGTGCCACATCAAGCTCTTTTCTGGCGCCGTTGCCGGGGAGGAAAAAGAAGACTTCTGCAAGGGGAGTTTCGCACGCACATCCTTTACTTTGTTTTAAGTTTTGCTTTACGTTATTTTTACTTGCACCGTTTTATCAAAAACACAAAAAACAATTAGTATCCTTTATAGTTGTTATTTCTTTACTTTTAGTTCATTATGTTATTCCCTAAGTACGTTTTAGAGGACCTCTCAGTAGGTAGTGGTTCAATTATTGGAAAAAGTAACATCGAGGAGTTCTTTAATCATATTAGTATGCAAAAAGATGTTGAGGAAAAGTCTTTGGCTGAGCTTACTCCGAGTATTGAAGTTGCTTCTGCTTATTTAATTCACATGTTGGAAGCTAGGTTTGCTAGCCTTAATCCTTTTATGCAACACATGTTCCTTAAGCTTCATGAAATTGAAGATCCTGAAAAGAAAGCTTTTATCTTGGAAACTTTGCGTATAGAATTTAGAGATGTTGCCATTGAAGCTAGGAAAGTTCTTAAGTGCTTTAATAAACTCGGCTCACCTATAAAGGTTATTAGTACAAACAATGAAGGAACCGAAATACCTATACCTAGCAAGCTTTTGGGATTGTATGAAGCTTTTGAAAATAATTTTGATTGGATCTGTCCCAAAAACCTTTTTAGTGATTTGAGTGAACCAAAGCGTGATCACAAAGGGTCTTCAAAAACTTATGTGGATGAAATACAATGCCTTATTGACAAGACTTCTGCAGTTGATCTTAATGCTTCTTTCGAAAATACTTGATTCGCACTTTCTGCGCCTAGCTCAAAGGCGTTAAACAAAAGCACTCTTGGGAGATAACCCAATATTTTTACATTCAGTTCTTTTTCTTTTATTTGAGTCTTGGAAGTTATTACTACTGTAATGACCTCTCCTTATCCTTTTTATTTCGTTGTTGTGCCAAGAGAAGCCTCTAATTTGAGCGAGGTAAGATTTGGGGATGTTGCTGTCCTGAAACTGTTTTGGGTGCTGCACCGTAAAAATTCGTCAAAATTCTCTGTATATCTTTTGGACCTGCGATTTCTTGTGCATATGCCCCAGGTTATATCCAAACTTTCATTAGTTTAACACTTTTTGATTTGAGCAACATAAAACCCCTTAAAAATTATACCTTTGTCAGCTGTTCTGTTTTGACAGATTTCTGCCAATATTTGTGTTTGCCACTTTATCGCTTTCTTTTTGAGTTCTTTTGATCACGGAACTTTTGGGGAAGTTGATACAGTAGTATATACTTTATATGTGATGGTTTTAGGTTGAAACCTGAAGCAAAAAGGGTTGATTCTATGTTATGCTTACACTAATGTTGCTAATAGATTTGTGTTTAGTTTTGTATGAAGGAAGTTTTCAAGTGTAGGGATCGGAGAGTGATGAGATGAGTTGAAGAATGGACAAAAGCTCAAGCTTGGGGATGCCCATGCATCACTCCAAGAAATATCCAAGAAGTACAAGCGTCAAAGCTTGGGGATGCCCCCGAGGCACCCCTTCTTCATCGGCAAAAATCACGTCACCTTTCAACGCACTATATTTTTATTGATTCATGCATTATGCGTTTTTCTTGGAGCATCAGTTGTTTTTAGTTTTCAGTTTTGTTTATTTTTGTTTGATGCAATAAATGGTTGGACCCCAACAAATTTCTTTTGGAGAAGTTTCCTTGTTTTTCATTTGCCAAGAACACTCCGTTTTTCATTCTTATAATTTCAACGAGTGTTCTCTTTTTCTAGAACTGCGTTTAGCTTTCGATTTTCGCCTTGATTTATGTTCAGATCTTGTTATATCTTTGCATAAAGGTGTATTTTTTTCCTCTGGTCCATATTGGTTTTCATCAAAAGAGTTGTTTATAAAAAGTTCGAATGGTGTTGGAAAAGAGAAAAAGCTTTATGCAAAAAAGTGGTACAAGAAGGAGCTTGTGTAGACTGCGGCCTAGGCTTTTGCATGTCGTGCTTGATGTCTTTTTGATAGTATGCTTAGTGGTTTTGCTATAGCATGACTTGTCTCAAATGACTGAGATTGCTTAATGAGCCTTTGAAAAAATCATGCGTTGTTTCAATTATTTGGAAGCATTATTTTGGTTTTCTCCTTGATGCTTTATTTGTGTTGACTTGGCGCATGCTCACACATGTTAGACTCATACAAAGTCACCATTGCCTCTATGATCATTTAGTTTTTGACTTTTGATGCCATCTTATGCTTCTTTTAATGTCGCTTTGTCGCTCTGCATGATTATGGCCGTTATTGCTCTCTTAGTTGGTCGCTCCCAGTCTTTTGCTAGCCCTCATTTTGTACCGAGTATGAGCTCTACTCGTGCATCCAACTCCTAAAACCAAGTTTGCCATTGTGTCCACTATAAACTCCTATGCATGGTATTTGTAAGCCATTCCAAGTAAATTTTCATGTGCTACCTTTCAAAACTTTCAACTACTTCTCGTTTTGTGCCACTGTTTTTAGCTCATGGGGACGTAGTGGTCGGAATTGCTATCTTCCATATTAAATTAAGTACCCCTCGACTAGGCAGCTTGATCTGCTCGTCATTAATTTTGCAAGGGAGCTGGTCAGACCATTGCAATCTAATTCTAAAAAAAGAAAAAAAGGCACTCCTCCATGGTATGTGAATGTTGGTGGGTACCTGATGGAATCGGTTAGCCATGGTTTGAGAAAGGAAAAAAGGTGGGGAGGAGTGCCAAAGCTTTATAAAAGAGCACCAATGTGCCAAATTTTCAAAGATCTCGGAACCGCTCCCACTTGTTTATTATGGAAGATAGTAAGACCCCATTGCCAGTCGTTGACATGAAACAACCACCTCTCAAAACCCAAGTTTTATCTCTCTGTTTTACAAATGAAAAGCTCTAGCACATGTTTAATCCCTGCTTCCCTCCGCGAAGGGCCTTTCTTTTACTTTTATGTTGAGTCACCACCTTCTATCTTTATGCACCGTCTAAGAGAGCATAGTTGTCATTCTAAGTATAATGTGCATTGTCCCAAAATTTTCATTGATTGATTCATGATGTTGGTTTCACTTGTTCTCAAATTACTTGTATCTAGCCGCCCTCTTAAACTTGAAGGTGTCCTATGCATTTATGTTTTGCTCTCTCATGAAGGACGAGCTGAAAACCATTTGTATGTTTTTCTATATGATTTGAACACATGTTTGACTTTCATTGTTTCATTTTCATGATCTTTTGTTTGTGTTATTTTTCATGTTATAACATGGTTGCTAAGTTTCTTCTATCAAGATTATATCTTTCATGCCCATGTTTTAAGTTCTTTGATCCCAGCGCACAACGCTTACATATATGATCAAGATTGTGTAGGTGCATGTCACCTCAAAAATTATTTATTTTGTTATCACTTACCTACTCGAGGACGAGCAGGAGTTAAGCTTGGGGATGCTGATACGTCTCCAATGTATCCATAATTTTTGATGATCCATGCTTGTTTTTACACCATTTGCTTAGTGTTTTATTACACTTCGTGGCATTTTTATGCATTTTCCGGAACTAACCTATTAACGAGATGCCACAGTGCCAGTTCCCTGTTTTCTGCTGTTTTTGTGTTTCAGAAAAGTTATATAGGAAATATTCTCAGAATTGGACGAAACAAAAGCCAGACGTCCAGATATTTATCGGAGCTTCCAGAACACCGAAGAGGAGACGGAGCTGAGCCAGAGGGTGGCCACACCACCAGGGGCGCGGCCTAGCCCTGGCCCGCGCCCACCTATGGTGTGGGCCCCCTGGTCCACTTCTGACGCCGCCCCTTCGCCTATAAAGACCCCTCAACGGGAAAAACCTAAACACCCGATCACTTTTCCAGAAACATATCGCGATCTGCCGCCGTTGTCGACCCGAGGTCGGGAGGGTCCAGAAGCTCTTCCCGGCACCCTGCCGGAGAGGGGAATCGCCACCGGAGGTCTTCTTCATCGCCATGCTTGCCTCCGGCGCGATGAGTGAGTAGTCTACCTTGGACTATGGGTCCATACCAGTAGCTAGATGGTTGTCTTCTCCACCATGTGCTTCATGTTTAGATCTCGTGAGCTGCCTTACATGATCGAGATCACCGTTATGTAATTCTACATGTTGTGTTTGTTGGGATCCGATGAATATTGGTGTTATGATTGAGTTGATGTACTGAATTTTATCTTATGTTATCTCTATGTTGTTTATGATCTTGCATGCTCTCCGTTGTTAGTAGCTATCTTGGCCGAGTAGTTGCTAGTGACTCCAAGAGGGGGTATTTATGCTCGATAGTGGGTTCATGCCTCTATTTAATCTGGGGGAGTGACAGAAACCTCTAAGGTTGTAGATGTGATGTTGCTACTAGGGGGAAAACAACATTCATATGCTCGAGGGCATATGCTTTGTTTACATTACACACTTTTCTTAATGCAGTTATCTGTTCTTCGCAACTTAATACTTGTGGAGTTCTCGGATTGATTCGCCACAAGTGGATTATTAGTCATAGATGCAGTTGGATGGCGGTCTATGTATATTGTTGTAATGCCCAGAGTAAATCTCATAGTGATCCTCTTGACATATCACGTTGTCTTTATTCTATCAATTGCCCAACTGTAATTTGTTTACCCAGCATGTGTTATTTTATCTTATGGAGAGACACCACTAGTGAACTGTGGACCCCGGTCCTATTTCCTTTATATTGCTATCACCTGTTTACTTTACTCGCACTGTTTACTTTACTCGTATACTATTATTGCTTTCCACTCGATATGCTCATTCCTTTGTTTACAGCAAACTGGTGAGATTGATAACCTCATCGTAAGTTGGGGACAAAGTTCTTGGTTGTGTTGTGTGCAGGTTCCACGTTGCTACTTGTTGAAGACGCACTAACTCGTTATCGGTAACGGCGCCCTTGTTGGAGTGTCACTAGGCTAGCAAGCATCACCTTTTGGAGTATTGGCTTCTTCCTCTTCTGATCGACGAACCTTGGTTTCTTACTGAGGGAAAAACTTGCTGCTGTGCTCATCATACCTTCCTCTTGGGGTTCCCAACTGGACGGTGCTTTACATCATCAACACCATGCCGCATCAATTCCCCTCTCCGACAGGGTGCCGGGAAGAGCTTCTGGACCCTCCCGATCTCGGGTCAACGACGGTGGCGGATCACGATGTGTTTCTATAAAAGTGATCGGGTACTTAGGTTTTTCTCGTCGGGGGGGTCTTTATAGGAGAAGGGGCAGCGTCAGAAGTGGACCGTGGCGGTCACACACATAGGGGGCGTGGCCAAGGCCTGGGCCGCGCCGCCCTACTGTGTGGCCGGCTTCGTGGCCCCTCTCCGTCTCCTCTTCGGTCCTCTGGAAGCTTTGGTAAATTTCTGGATGTTTGGCTTTTGTTTCGTCCAATTCCGAGAATATTTCCTGTGTAACTTTTCTGAAACACAAAAACAGCAGAAAACAGGGAACTGGCACTGTGGCATCTTGTTAATAGGTTAGTTCCGGAAAATGCATAAAAACGCCATAAAGTGTAACGAAACACTAAGCAAATGGTGTAAAAACAAGCATGGAGCATCAAAAATTATAGATACTTTTGAGACATATCACTGCTCCGCCTCCTCCCTCTCCTAGTCCTGCCTGGACCAGGCGAGCCCCGTGTCCATCAGCATGGCATTGTCGGCGGGGGCGAGGTCTTTGAGGGACCTTGCGATCGCCTCGTGGAGCGCCGCGGCCTCCGCAGCGGCGAGGTCAGACGCAGTTGCGGCCGCTGCGTCCTCCTTTCTCGGCTTCCTCTTGCGGCCGCGCGTCGATGGCGATGAGGTGTGCACCCCCTCGCAGATGACGAGGGTGCTGCCGTTGCGCCCTCTGGTCGGCGGTGCCGACAGTGGCTCCTTCTTCACCATCCTTGGCATCGATGCTGACCCGGACGAGCGGGATGCCGGCCTCGACGCTAACCCGGACGACGCTGACCCGGATGAGCGGGATGCTCTGCCATGGCATCCATGAGCTCCCGTGGTGGCGCGACAGGGAAGGCACCTATGGCGGCGGCATCCCCAGGACGGGGGAGTTGCCACCCTCGATGTGCGCGAGCATGTTTTCGAGGGTGCGGCCCAGCGCGCTCCACCAGCGGCGGCGGCCGGCGGCATTGTTGCACGCGGGAGGAGGGGGAGGGCCGTTGTAGGCAGCGAGTTCCCATTCATACCTGCACCGGAAGAACTCGTTCCACGCTGGGTAGTGGTCGGGGAAGAAGCGCGGCTCCATGCGCTGCTCGTCGCTCATGGTTTCGAGCACCTCATCAATCGCGGTGTCGAGGGCGGAGCCCATTGGCGGCGGCGGGATCGGGACGCCCCCCGTGCTCAGGCGCCAGCCTCCGGGTGCGCAGAAGTCCGGCGGCGCCGGGTAGCCCGCCATGTACAGCAGCCGACCCTCCCACTAGTGCAGAGAATGCTAGCCGAAGCCGTTGTTCGCCGCACCGTCGCTGTCGTCGTAGCCCGCCATTGCTTGAGGTTTCGGGGAGAGAAGACTATGGAGAAGGTTGGGGTGAATGCGGCCAGACGCGCGGTAGGCCGCGATAAATAGACGGCCGCGCATTAACTTGCCTCGCCGCATGGAAGCTACGCGTCCGTCGGCGGCAGGCTTTTACAGCGCGCGGAAGACGATACGATGAGGACGACGACCGGCCTTTCTCGCCGACAAGTCGGGGCCACTAGGCGCGCGGGAACTTTCCTCGGCGTTTCCTACGCATTTGTTTCCTCCGGACTCCCCGAGCGCGCCCCGGGGGGGCGGGGATGGCCTGGGCTCGCCAGATGGATGAAAGCCCAAATCCAAGCGAAAACGAGGAACCGGAGGCATGACCGGGCCGTTTTTCGCCGTTCGGATGAAAAAAAGGGCTGCCGGAGGCCTCGTCGGGTTCATGGCTGGAGATGCTCTTACATTCATTTAGAATGTAAGTGGAGAACCTTTTCCGTGGTTCCTACGATTTGTCATGGAACTTCTACTACAATGTAAATGACAGGAACAGACGAACTCTATCTTCTTCGCATTAGCCTAAATTATACTCAACCTGAGACAAATAGATCGTAGCAGTATAGTCCTTAGTGACCACTTTGCTACCTCGTCAGAACTAAATGTTGAAATATTGGGTCTTCTTACTGGTCCATGCAAGATTTTAGAAATTCCTAGAAATCTCAAAGTCCATGTGTATGAGCCCATGTGACGTGCAGCCCAAGTTTTTGGATAGCAAGAGGTGGAAATTAAGGGCGCGTTAGGTAGCCCGGGTCAACCCACTGAATTCCATCCCGACCGAGATATTTGTAAAACTAGCTGTTTGTTAGCCCGGTTATACCCACCGGGCACTGCCCACCTCGCACCAAAAATGGCTCTCAGCCCTGCCCCGTTGAGAAGCTCGATTCGAGCTTCGCAGGTGGGCAGGGCTAGACGCGCCCGAAACTCCGCCCCATGCCCCACGCTCTGCGTCCCACGCCCGCAGGGGTTTCTGACCTGCACTCTCACCCACCCCCCCAAATCTCTCTCTCTCTCACTCGCCTCTCTCTCTGGGCACCGCTAGCTCCCGAGCATCCCCGCCACCCATGGTTGTCTCCAGAGCACCGCCGCCGCCCATGGTCGCCTACAGAGCACCGCCGCCGCTCGTGTTTGCCTCCAGAACACCGCCGCCACACAAGATTCATTTGATTTTGTTCGATTTCGCTCAATCTATCACCGTCGCGACCAGGATCTCCGTCACCATCGCGACAAGGAGTGCTGCCGTGCTCCCTGGCTGGCTGCTCGACCCTCAGTGTCGCTGACGTTGCCGCGCTGGCTAGCCGCCTCCATGCCTGACCGCACCGGCCCTGACCTTCATCGTCGTGGCCGAGCTCGCTAGCCGTCTCCCCGGCCGCGGCGGCCCTGGCTAGCCGCCTCCTCGGTCGCGCCGGCCCTGGCTTGCCGCCTCCCCATCGACAACATCATCTCCCAGGGCCTCCACGCAGCTCCTAGGCGAGGGGGGCGACCTCGCCTACCTCCGGCCTCATCGGCAGCGCCGACACGGAATACTCTAGACCCGTGGGGATTGGATTGCTTTTTTTCTTTTCTATTGAGGGATCAGATTGCTTTGTGTTTTCTATGTAGGGACCTATGTGTAAATTTTTTGAGATGGGCTACCAAACAACGTCTAAGTTCAACTCGTATCAGTCAACCCGGGCTACCAAACAGGGAACAAAATCTGATCTCAGCCTAGCTGAGGGTAGATAGCTAATCTCAACTCACCCGGGCTACCAAACACACCCTAAGTTTACTCCCACATGAAAAGTTCGGAAGGATGTAGACCAACATATAATGTGGGGTGTTGCACCACTTAGTAAGTGGGTGAGAAGAAGAGTGCCACACACGCTCTCCTCCTTGTCCTCGCTCACTCGTCTCGACTCGACATGACACGTCATGACACGCGTCGTGGTTTGCGGAATTGAGCATCGGTGCCGAGCTTATTTTTTTGCTGCATAGGAAAACCGAGCGTTTGACTGAGTCTTTGACGGACGCGTCACAACTAGCCGGTTCGGGTCGCTCCCCGATCGTGGGCTACTGTAACCGACTTGGGCATGCGACGTGGGCGTGGTCCATGCTGCTAGGGTTTCTCCTCTGCGCGTCTATATAAACTCTTGCCCGGCTACCGCCGCACACACCTAAAACCAATCTAGGTTTGCCTCTCGCTGCTTGCGCCGCCACCGTAGTCTATCTCATCCCGAGCACCGGCGTGCACCGGCAAACATGACAGCAGGTCTCCGGAACCACTCGCCTTTGTGATCCTATACGGGAGAGGGTGAATTAGGTTCTTGCGAAGCACTCTGCGCGACTGCTCGAGTTCTTCATCACGGGTCATATTCCTTCCAAGTCGGGCGGTGCTGGTGATTGGCGGTGCTTAGCCACACAGTTGGAAACCCCAAGAGGAAGGTATGATGAGCACAGCGGCAAGTTTCCCTCAGTACAAAACCAAGGTTTAATCGAACCAGTAGGAGAAAGAAACCACTTCCGAAGGTTGATGCTAGCTGGCTTGGCGACACTCCAGACAATTTGTTTATGGCACCTATCTAGGCAAAGCTCTGCACCAGCGGCAACGTGGAACCTGCACACAACACAACCAAAGTACTTTGCCCCAACTAGCAGTGAGGTTGTCAATCTCACCGGTTTGCTGTAAACAAAGGATTAAACGTATTGTGTGGTAAAAGATAGTTGTTTGCAAGAAAGTAAATAATGCTTATAAATAGTAAATGGTAATATGAATATAAAAGAATGGACCGGGGTCCACAGTTCACTAGAGGTGTCTCTCCATAAAGATAAATATCATGCTAGGTAAATAAATTACGGTTGGGCAGTTGACAGAATAAAGAATGCAAGCAATGCATGTACATGTCATGAGGATCACTATGAGATTCACTTGGGCATTACAACATAATACATAGACTATAATCCAACTGCATCTATGACTAATAATCCACCCACCGGATATCATCCGAACAACCGTTGGGTATTAAGTTGCAAGCAACAGATTATCGCCTTAAGCAAAGTGTGTAAAGTAAACAATACAAATGTCCTTGAACACAATATTGTTGTTTTCTCCCTAGTAGCAACAACACATCTACAACTTTAGAGGTTGTTGTCACTCCCCCAAGTTACCAGAGGCATGAACCCACTATCAAGCATAAATACTCCCTCTTGGAGTTACTAGCATCAACTCGGCCAAGATATCTACTAGCAACAGAGAGCATGCAAGATCATAAACAACATAGAGATGATAAATCACAAATCAACTTGACATAGTACTCAATATTCATCGGATCCCAACAAACAAAACATGTAGAGTTACATAACGATGATCTTGATCATGATAGGCAGCTCACAAGATCTAAACATGAAGCACATGGAGGAGAAGACATCCATCTAGCTACTGCTATGGACCCATAGTCCAAGGTAGACTACTCACACATCACTCCGGAGGCAGGCATGGTGATGAAGAAGGCCTCCAGTGGCGATTCCCCTCTCCGGCAGGGTGCCGGGAAGAGCTTCTGGACCCTCCCGATCTCGCGGCGACAACGGCGGCGGCTTGCAGTATGTTTTCTGGAAAAGAGTTCGGGCCCTTAGGGTTTTCTTATCGAGGAGAATATATAGGCGGAAGGGCGATGTCAGGGGGTGGACCAGGTGGTCACACCCCTTGGTGGTGCGGCCAGGAGGGCCCGTGCCACCATACGGTGTGGCCGGCCTCTGGTCCGCCTCCTGCTCTCCTTTGGACTCCGTCTACGTGTCAGGTAATTAGGGACTTCGACTTTTGTTTCGTCCAATTCCGAGAATATTTCGTGTGTAACTTTTCTGAAACACAAAAATAGTAGAAAATAGGGAACTGGCACTGTGGTATCTCGTTAATAGGTTAGTTCCGGAAAATGCATAAAAATGCCATGAAGTGTAAACAAAACACAAAGCAAATGGTGCATAAACAAGCATGGAGCATCAAAAATTATAGATATGTTTGAGACGTATCAAGCATCCCCAAGCTTAACTCCTGCTCGTCCTCGAGTAGGTAAGTGATAACAAAACAATAATTTTTGAGGTGACATGCACCAACACAATCTTGATCAAACGATGTAAAGCATTGAGTGCTAAGATCAAAGTACTCTAAACATGGGCATAAAAGATATAATCTTGACAATAGAATTTAGCAACCATGTTATAACATGAAAAGTAACACAAACAAAAGATCGTGAGTAATAATGCAATGAAAGTCAATTGTGTGTTTCAAGCATATAGAAAAACATAGAAAAGTGGTATTCAGCTTGTCCCTCATGGAGAAGCAAAACATAAATGCATGGGACACCTTCAAGTTTAAGAGGGTGACTAGATACAAATAATTTAAGAACAAGCAAAACCATAATCATGAATCAATCAATAATAAATTTTGGGAACATGCACATTATACTCAGAATGACAACTATGCTCTCTTAGACGGTGCATAAAGGTAGAAGGTGAAGACTCAACATAAAAGTAAAAGAAAGGCCCTTCGCAGAGGGAAGTAGTGATTTAGCATGTGCTAGAGCTTTTCATTTGTAAAACAGAGATAAAAATTGTTTTGAGAGCTGGTTGTTCTTGTCAACGACTGGCAATGGGGTTCTTACTATCTTCCATACTAAGCAAGTTTTTTAGAGAAATTGGCACATTTGTGCTCTTTTATAAAGCTTGGCACTCCTCCCCACTTTTCTTTTCACAAACCATGGCTAACCGATTTCATCGGGTGCCCACCAACTTTCACATACCATGGAGGAGTGCCTTTTTTCTTTTCTTTTTTTCCTTTTTTTTATTTTTTGAAAGATTACAATATGGAAGATAGCAAATCCAACCACTACATCCCCATGAGCTGAAAACTGTGTCACAAAATGAGAAGTATTTTGAAGAGTTTTTTTGAAAGGTAGCACATGAAAATTTACTTGGAATGGCTTGCAAATACCATGCATAGGAATTTATAGTGGACTCTTTGAAATAACTTGGTTTTTTGGTAGTAGGATGCACGAGAAGTATTTCCTCTCAGTACAGATGAAGGTTAGCAAAAGACTGGTAGCGACCAACTAAGAGAGCAATAACGGCCATAATCATCCATAGCGAGAAAACATTATTAACCAAAGCATAAAGTGGTATCACAAGTCAAAAACCAAATGATCATAGAGGCTTGAGGCGACTGGTTTGTAGTCAAACATGGTGTAAGCATGCGCCAAGTCAACCCAAATAAAGCATCAAAGGAGAATACCACAATAATATGCTCCCATATAATAAAAACAACGCATGATTCTTTCAAAGGCACATTAAGCAATCTCAGTCATTTGAGACAAGTCAAGCTACAACAAAAACTACTAAGTATATAATCAAAATAACATCAAGTATGACATGCAAAAGTCTAAGCCACTGTCTAAACAAGCTCCCATTTGTACCACTATAGGCATGAAACTTTTTTTCTCTTTTCCAACACCAATCAACCTTTTTGAAACAACTCTTAAAGATGAAAACCAACATAGACCAGAGGTCTAAACACACCTTCCTACAAAGAAATAAAAATTTCTGAACAAAAATCAAGGCGAAAAATAAAGCTAAACGCAGTACCAGAAAAAGAGAACACTCGTTGAACGATAAGAGTGAAAACTAGAGTGTTCTTGGCAATGAAAAACGGAGTGTGTCTTCTCCAAGAGAAATATGTTGGGGTCCAACCATCTATTGAAGCAAACAAACAAAGAAAACTGAAAGAGAAAATAAAGACGCTCCAAGAGAAACGCATAGAATAGAAAGCAATAAAAATATAGTGTCTTGAAAGGTGACCTGATATTTGTCGATGAAGAAGGGGTGCCTCGGGGCACCCCCAAGCTTCGATGCTTGTACTTCTTGGATATTTCTTTGGGTGACATGAGCATCCCCAAGCATGAGCTTTTGTCCATGCTTCATCTCATCTCATCATTCTCCTTTCCCTACACTTGAAAACTTCCTTCATACAAAACTTCACACAATTCTTATTAGCAACATTAGTGTAAGCAAGATAGTAAATCGAAAGCTAAGCTACTGTAGAAACTCTCTCAAAAGTTCCGTGATCAAAAGAACTCAAAAAGAAAGAGATCAAGAGGCAAACGCAAATAGTGGTAGAAATCTATCAAAATAGAACAACTGGTAAAGATCGATTTTTTTTGAAAATCTTCTGTTGCTCAAATCAAAAAGTGGAAAACTAATTAAAGTTAGACAACAACCTGGGGCATGTGCACAAGAAATCGCAGATCAAAAAGATGTTCTGAGAATTTTTACGAATTTTTATGGTACAATGAAGAAATCTGTTTCAGGACAGCAACTTCCCCAAATCTTACCTTCCTCCAATTAGAGGTTCTTCTTGGCACAAAAAAGAAATAAAAATGATAAGGAGAGGTCATTACAGTATTAATAACTTCCAAGACTCAACAAAAAGAAAAAGTACTGAAAAGAAAACATTGGGTTATCTCCCAAGAGTGCTTTTCTTTAACGCCTTTGAGCTAGGCGCAGAAAGTGGAAATCAAGTATTTTCAAGCAATGACGCATCAATATCACCGGATGCCTTACGTCTTCCTCTCTTACCTTTACCCTTACCTTTGATCTTACCTTTGGGGAACTCATGACGATTACATGGTGGAGAGGTGAATTTTATAGTGCCTTTTCCGACATCTATCATTGCGCCCAGGAGCTGTAGTATGGACCTTCCAAGTGTGATTCGTCCCTTTCCTACACATTCAATAACAAGATAATCAGTAGATACCATTCTCCCTAGGATTTTTGTAAACACTCCTTCAGCTACACCAACGGGAAATATAGTGGAATTATTGGTAAGAGATATTTCTTCTCCACCCTTAGAAAGTCCCCAAAGATTCAAAGATTCATAAACATCCTTAGGCATAAGGCAAAATTCAGACATAATATCACAATGAGCATGAAAAGTTTCACCATTGATAGTAACTTTCACCATAGGGAACCAATTTGAGGGTTCAGAATTTATTGGCACATAATCATGATGCTCGCGCAACATACCATAACATTCTTTTAAACAAGCAGTATGAGTCTAAAGAGTACTTAATCTAGCAAAAATGCTAACAAGAGAGGAATCAAAATCACTCGGTAAGCTATATACTGCAATCAACTTTTTTATAACATTGAAAGCTTGATTTCCATCGCAATGAAGGAAATCTCCTCCCGCTGCAGCATCCAAAGCATATCTATAACGAAGAGCAAGACCAAAGTAAAAGCTACTAAGAAGCAAGCTCAAAGTCATTTTTGGTTCAGTTTTACCATGGGAATCATAAATTCTAGACCAAGCTTATTTAAAACTCTATTCACTCTTTTGCTTGAAAGTAAATATCATTTCCTCAGGCGATATAGTAATAGGAACTAAACTAGACATAAAAGCAACTTGAAATAGGAACTATTTTTTTGTATTTTTGATAAAAAGATGCAAGCAAGAATAACATAAAGAAAATAAGCAAAACAATAACAAAGTAAAAGATTGGAAGCGAGAGACTCCCCTTGTAGAAATCCTCTTTCTCCCCATGAACGGTGCCAGAAAAATGCTTGATTGTGGTGCTTAGCCACCCAGTTGGGAACCCCAAGAGGAAGGTATGATGAGCACAGCGACAAGTCTCCCTCAGTACGAAACCAAGGATTAACCGAACCAGTAGGAGAAAGAAACCACTTCCAAAGGTTTAAGCTAGCTGGCTTGGCGACGCTCCAGACAATTTGTTTATGGCGCCTATCTAGGCGAAGCTCTGCACCAGCGGCAATGTGGAACCTGCACACAACACAACCAAAGTACTTTGCCCCAACTAGCAGTGAGGTTGTCAATCTCACCGATTTGCTGTAAACAAAGGATTAAACGTATCGTGTGGTAAAAGATAGTTGTTTGCAAGAAAGTAAATAATGCTTGTAAATAGTAAACGGTAATATAAATATAAAAGAATGGATCGGGGTCCACAGTTCACTATAGGTGTCTCTCCATAAAGATAAATAACATGCTGGGTAAACAAATTACAGTTGGGCAATTGACAGAATAAAGAATGCAAGCAATGCATGTACATGTCATGAGGATCACTATGAGATTCACTTGGGCATTACAACATAATACATAGACCGTAATCCAACTACATCTATGACTAATAATCCACCCGCCGGATATCATCCGAACAACCATTGGGTATCAAGTTGCAAGCAACAGATTATCGCCTTAAGCAAAGTGTGTAAAGTAAGCAATACAAATGTCCTTGAACACAAGATTGTTGTTTTCTCCCTAGTAGCAACAACACATCTACAACTTTAGAGGTTGTTGTCACTCCCCCAAGTTACCAGAGGCATGAACCCACTATTGAGCATAAATACTCCCTCTTGGAGTTACTAGCATCTACTCGGTCAAGATATCTACTAGCAACGGAGAGCATGCAAGATCTTAAACAACATAGAGATGATAAATCACAAATCAACTTGACATAGTACTCAATATTCATCGGATCCCAACAAACACAACATGTAGAATTACATAACAATGATCTTGATCATGATAGGCAGCTCACAAGATCTAAACATGAAGCACATGGAGGAGAAGACATCCATCTAGCTACTGCTATGGACCCATAGTCCAAGGTAGACTACTCACACATCACTCCAGAGGCAGGCATGGTGATGAACAAGGCCTTCGGTGGTGATTCCCCTCTCCGACAGGGTGCCGGGAAGAGCTTCTGGACCCTCCCGATCTCGCCTCGATGACGGCGGTGGCTTGCAGAATGTTTTCTGGAAAAGAGTTCGGCCCTTAGGGTTTTCTCATCAAGGAGAATATATAGATAGAAGGGCGATGTCAGGGGGTGGACCAGGCGGTCACACCCCTGGTGGCACGGCCAGGGGGCCCGCGTCACCATAGGGTGTGGCCGACCTCTAGTCCGCCTCCTGCTCTCCTTTGGACTCCGTCTTCGTGTCAGGTAATTAGGGACTTTGGCTTTTGTTTCGTCCAATTCCGAGAATATTTCCTGTGTAATTTTTCTGAAACACAAAATAGCAGAAAACAGGGAACTGGCACTGTGGCATCTCGTTAATAGGTTAGTTCTGAAAAATGCATAAAAACGCCACGAAGTGTAAACAAAACACAAAGCAAATGGTGCATAAACAAGCATGGAGCATCAAAAATTATAGATACGTTTGAGACGTATCAGATGGCTACCGCCGTCTTCATCGCCGTCTACTTTGACCGGTCTTCTCCAACATTGTCATCAATAGCATAACTTCTGCAACTACATCTGCAGGCGAACGGTATGTGCGACATGCTTTTGTTTGGTTATTCATCATGTTCTACGAGTACTTGTTTCTGTTCATCTTGTTGTTTAGTACATCTAGTATATTCGAGTTACATGTGGTAGTAGCTGTTGTAGTCTTGTTTATTATTCTAGAATTAATCATGGAAATTGTGCATAATTTTCCAACAATACAAAAACCTAATTGTAGGCAATTTCATGAATAAAAAATGGCTGGTTTTACCGATGCACTGAGGCCGGATAAGTTTACCTGTGTGCATTTTAAGAGGTGGCAGTACAAGGCTGAGCTTTGGCATACCACGATGAAAGTGTTCCAGATTAGTAAAGGCAAACCTAAAGAAACTATGTCTAAGGATGATCAGAATTTTTTTGAGGAATGAAGCTAATACTGTCTTTGTGGGATGCATTCTGTGCATTCTTGCTGACCGTCTGTGTGATGTGTTTATGCACATAAAAGATGGGAAGATGCTCTAGGATGCACTGGATGCAAAGTTTGGTGCTACAGATATTGGTAGAGAACTGTACATTATGGAGAGCTTTCATGATTTTAAGATGACTAAGGATCTTCCTATGGTTTAACAAGCTCATGAGATACAACACATTGCCAAAGAGCTCGAACTCCTTAAGTGTGCCTTACCCGACAAGTTTGTGGCGGGTTGCATTATTGCTAAGTTGCCCCTTTCATGGAGGAACTTAGCCACAACTCTGAAACACAAGAGACAAGAGATATCAGTTGAAAATCTGATAGCATCCCTTGATGTTGAGGAGAAGGCTTGGGCTAAGGACACTACTGATAAAGGATAGGGTCATGCTACTTCCAACTTTGTGTAGAAAGGAAAACCCTCAGGCAAGAACAAAAGGGAACTTCGGGCCCTCCTTTAACAAGACTGTAAAGACTACAACCTTCAAGAAGAAGAAGATGAACAGGGACATGAGTGATTGATACGTCTCAAATGTACCTATAATTTTTGATGCTCCATGCTTGTTTTTATACCATTTGCTTTATGTTTTGTTACACTTCGTGGCATTTTTATGCATTTTTCGGAACTAACCTATTAACGAGATGCCACAGTGCCAGTTCCTTGTTTTCTGCTGTTTTTGTGTTTCGGAAAAGTTACACATGAAATATTTTCAGAATTGGATGAAACAAAAGCCGAACCTCCTAATATTTACCGAAGCTTCCAGAAGACCAAAGAGGAGATGGAGGGGGGCCACGGGCCAGCCACACCACAGGGGTGGCACGTCCATCCCCTGGCCCGCGCCACCTGGTGGTGAGGCCGCCTGGCCCACCTCCTGACGCTGCCCTTCTGCCTATATATTCCTCCCGACGGGAAAAACATAAATACCTGATCAATTTTCCAGAAACACATCGCGATCCGCCGCCGTCGTCGACCCGAGATCGGGAGGGTCCAGAAGCTCTTCCCGGCACCTTGCCGGAGAGGGGAATCACCACCGAAGGTCTTCTTCATCACCATGCTTGCCTCCGGCGCGATGAGTGAGTAGTATACCTTGGACTATGGGTCCATAGCAGTAGCTAGATGGTTGTCTTCTCCACCATGTGCTTCATGTTTAGATCTTGTGAGCTGCCCTACATGATCAAGATCATCTTTATGTAATTCTACATGTTGTGTTTGTTGGGATCTGATGAATATTGGTGTTATGATTAAGTTGATGTTCTGAATTTTATCTTATGTTATCTCTATGTTGTTTATGATCTTGCATGCTCTCCGTTGTTAGTAGCTATCTTGGCCAAGTAGATACTAGTGACTCCAAGAGGGGGTATTTATGCTCGATAGTTGGGTTCATGCCTCTATTTAATCTGGGGGAGTGACAGAAACCTCTAAGGTTGTAGATGTGCTGTTGCCACTAGGGAGAAAACAACATTCTTGTGTCTAAGGACATTCGCTTTGTTTACATTACACACTTTGCTTAATGCAGTTATCTGTTGTATGCAACTTAATACTCAAGGGATCCTCGGATGATTCCCCGCCAGTGGATTATTAGTCATAGATGCAGTTGGATGGCGGTCTATGTATCTTGTTGTAATGCCCAGAGTAAATCTCATAGTGATCCTATTGACGTATGCACGTTATCTTTATTTTATCAATTGCCCAGCTGTAATTTGTTTACCCAGCATGTCGTTATTTATCTTATGGAGAGACACCACTAGTGAACTGTGGACCCCGGTCCAATTTCCTTTACATTGCTATTACCGTTTACTTTTACTCGCACTGTTTACTTTCTCGCATATTACTATTGCTTTCCACTCGATACGCTCATTCCTTTGTTTACAGCAAACCGGTGAGATTGACAACCTCACCATAAGTTGGGAGCAAAGTATTGTTTGTGTTGTGTGCAGGTTTCACGTTGCTCCTGGTGCAAAGCAAAGCACTGGACGAGGTGCCCTATAAATTGTGCGGAGCTATCGCGAAGTTAGCAGGCATCACCTTCTGAACTTTGGCATTTTCCTACTGGTTCGATAAACCTCGGTTTCTTACTAAGGGAAGACTTGCTACTGTGCTCATCATACCTTCCTCTTGGGGTTCCCAACTGGGTGGCTATCTACCCGCATCAAGCACTTTTTCTGGCGCTGTTGCCGGGGAAAAAGAAGATTTCTGCAAGGGGAGTCTCGCATGCACAATCTTTACTTTATTTTAGTTTTGCTTTACTTTATTTTTTCTTGCATCTTTTTATAAAAAACACAAAAAATTAGTTTCCTTATAGTTGTTATTTTTACTTGTCTGCTTTTAGCTTTGCTAGAATGGGTACTCATGAGAACACCAAGTTGTGTGATTTTACTAGCACTAATAATAGTGATTTTATCTGCACTCCTATTGTGCCACGTGCTCCTGCTGCAAATTTTTATGAGATTAAGCCTGCTTTATTGAACCTTGTTATGAAAGAGAAATTTTCTGGTGCTAGTACTGATGATGTTGCAGCTCATCTCAACAATTTTGTTGAGCTATGTGAGACGCAAAAATATAAGGATGTAGAAGGAGATATTATTAAGCTTAAGTTGTTTCCTTTCTCTTTAAGAGGAAAAGCTAAGGATTGGTTGCTATCTTTGCCTAAAAATAGTATTGATTCATGGGCTAAGTGTAAGGATGCTTTTATTGGAAAATACTATCCTCCTGCTAAGATTATAGCTTTACGTAGTGATATTATGAAGTTTAGCCAGTTTGATAAAAAACATGTTGCTCAGTCTTGGGAAAGAATGAAATCTATGATAAAGAATTGTCCCACTCATGGACTGACTACTTGGATGATTGTCCAAACTTTTTATGCAGGACTAAATTTTTCTTCAAGGAACCTATTGAATTCAGCTGCTGGAGGCACTTTTATGTTCCTTACCTTGGGCGCCGCAACAAAGCTTCTCAACAACATGATGGTAAATTATTCTGAATGGCACACCGAGAGAGCTCCACAAGGTAAGAAGGTAAATTCTGTTGAGGAAACCTCTTCCTTGAGTGATAAGGTTGATGCTATTATGCTTATGCTTTCTAATGATAGGACTCATGTTGATCCTAATAATGTTCCTTTGTCCTCTTTGGTTGCTCAAGAAGAGCATGTTGATGTAAATTTCATTAGAAATAATAATTTCAACAACAATGCTTATAGGAACAATTTTGCTAGTAACAATTATAGGCCGTTTCCTTCTAATGGTGATAATAGCTATGTTGGTAGACCTAAAATTCCTAGTGAAGAAAGGATTTTAGAAGTTAAAAGGGCTACTAAGAATTTTATGCAGATGCAATATGAGTAGAACAGGGCTTTCACCAAGACCATGGAGGAGCAATCAGCTCTGTTGAGGACTATTAGTCATCAACTTTAAAATTTGAACAGGGTTATTCCTGAGTTGCAAGCTAAGGTTTCCAAAGCTGAAACCGATATTTCATATTTATCTAATGCGCAATCCTCCTTGATCAATAGAATGTCTACTAAGCCTGGTCCTTTTGCTGCTACTAATGCTATTTAAGTTAAAATTGATGAAAATGTTAGGATGTTAGCAGAATTGCATGCCAGGTGGGAAAAAGAAGATGAGATGGCTAGAAAGATGAAGGTATGTACTATTACCACCTCTAATGATGTTGTTCCAAATGCTAGCAATCCACTTACTTTGATTGGTGTAGAGAAAACTCCCACTCCTTGTACTAAAAAGGCCAAAACTACAAAAAAAAATCTCAAAAGAGTGCTGAAATTTTTCAGAGTGTAGGAGATGATAGCTCTATTTCTTTTAATGATTTTGATGTTGATGGCTGCAATATATCTGAAGTTATTTTTTTCTTGCAAAAGATTGCTTTCAGTCCCAATGCTAGTTCTATAAATGTTGCTTTTACTAAGCATATTACAAATGCTCTCATGCAAATTAGGGATGAAAAGTTAAAACAAAAGGTTTATATTCCCAAGAAGTTAGAAGATGGTTGGTAACCCATCATTGATGTGCATGTTAATGGTTTTGATTGTCGTGCTTTATGTGATCTGGGTGCTAGTATTTCTATTATGCCTAGAAAAATTTATGATATGCTTAATTTACCACCGCTTGAAAAGTGTTATTTTGATATTCCTCCTGCTGATGTTGCTAAGAAGAAACCTTTGGGAAGGATTAATGATGTTCTTATTATGGTTAACAATAACCTTGTTCCTGTTGATTTCCTTGTTATGGATGTTGAATGCAATGCTTCATGTCCTATTATTTTGGAAAGACCCATTCTTTGAACTATAGGTGCCATCATTGATATAAAGGAAGGCACTATCAAATATCATTTTGCACTCAAGAAAGGTATGGAACACTTCCCTAGGAAGAGAAAGAAATTACTTTTTGACTCTATTCTTATAGCAAATTATGAACTTGATGCTTCATCACTTGATATTACTTGATTTCCACCTTTCTGCGCCTAGCTCAAAGGTGTTAAAGAAAGGGATTTCTATTTTCTTGCCCTCAGGTCCTTAGTTGTACTCAGTTTTCCCCAGCTCATTAGTTTTTCCTTAGTTTTCCCCAAGTCGTTGTCTGAAACCCTCAGAAGGAGCTCGGACGGGAGGATTCCCGTTTAGTTGACCGTTTCCGTGCTGACTTGTGGGGCCGCGTCATGTGGGGCCGCGTCGCATGGGGCTGGTATAAAGGGACCGCGTGGGACAGGACGAGACCGCGTTTGGTTGTACGTGAGAGCTCGGTTCTGTCTCTCTCGGGCCAAATTGGCATTGCCTTTTCAGAGCGCCTTTTTAGAGCGCCTTTTTCCCCTCTCTCTCTGTAATAGTTCTCTCTCTTTTCACCAAATTAGTATCAAATCTAGAGAAGCTTCTATTTCTGTCTTTCTTCAATGATTGTTGCCTTTTGGCCCTCGTTTTTTGCCCAATATGGTAACAAATCTAGTAGCAAATCTAGAAGCTAGTATAGGATAAATTCACAGCAGCATAATAAATCTAGAAAACTAAGTATAATACATAAACTGCATACAGCAGCCAAAAGCAGCCAATAACGATGTTAATGTTCACGACAAACTAAGCTGAAAATAATACAAGACGCAATGTATGCCCAACATGAAGATTAGGATACCCCAGGATGAATGAATCTGTTCTTCATTCATCATATATATCTTCGTCGCTCCATTTTCTGGTTTGAAAGAAATATTCATTGAACTCCTTCCGTCTGCAGTGTGCAGCCAATACATCCTCCAAACGGTATGGCCTTTGTTCATCTTTCAGACCGTACTTTCCTAATCTATCCACACGTAGTGGCCACTCATCCCAGGTGTTCATATCATCAAAGTACTCTCTAATATAACCCAAATCTGCGTAGTAGATGCAGCCAGGTCAAAGTGTCGGGTGCACTCTGGTGTTGACGGAGATACACCGGACATGATGGACAAAGAAGGCACGACTGCCAATGTTATTGACGGCATGGAGAGAGCGGCTCTCAATGTCCACATGGTACACTAATGTTTGACCTTCATCCAAACGACCGCCCAACAACACAAGCAGCAGATCACCATCCGACTTCACAAGGTAGAACTTGTCATTTCCAAGTTCTGGAAATGAAAAAAGTGTCTCCATGTTGACATTGCTCTCGCCCTGCTCCAACTAGACATTGTTGGTGCACACTAATGTTCTGAACTCCAAATTGTTCACAGCTAGTGCATAGAATTCACCATTGAACGTGGTAATACAACGCATAGAATGGTGCTCGATCATAAATCTTCCTTCTCCTCAATCTTCATCTATACCCTTAGTTAGAGTGCTCTCATCGACCCAAGCAATTTCCGCTGGGTAATATGTGGAAACGAAGAGCATAGTCGGGGAATTCATTATAGTGACTAACTCCAGAATAACAGATGGCATCTGCGCCTCAAATATAGTGTTTGATGTCTTTGTGAGTGGGTTCAGAAGCCGTATCTTGTGCGGCTGGTTCTTCTGGGCAAGCACGATGACGCCACGGCAAAAGCTGACAAAGTAGTATCTAAAATATATGGGATTGATGAAGATAACATTCAGCACTAAGATGTTTACGATTGAAAATAAAAGATTAACTCTATAGATATGGAGGAATTTGAACCTTGCATGAATTTCCGTTAGACCGATGGTAACGTTGTGGGATGTGCGGAGGTGGAGGAAGGAGAACTCAGCAGTGCGTGGAAGGGCGTGCTCTACCATGATCCATTCGTGCAGGTGCACGTTGGGCTCAGGTAAATCTGAGCGCCAATTTATACAAACTTGCCTCAAAGCAGAGTAGGTGTCCACGTACTCCTCGTTCGCCAGTAAGCAGGCGCTGATCTTGTGAAGTGGTCCGTCAGCCCTGAGAGTGGCCCAGTTCACGGAGGCGCCGCGCCTGGATGCGCCGCCCTCGGAGGCGACGGGCTCGGCGGCGATGGCCTCAGATGCAACGGGCTCGGCGGCGACGGGCTCGGATGCGACGGGCTCGGAGGCAACGGGCTCGGGGGCGACGGCCGCCGGTGCATTTTTCTTCTCCATCGCCGACAGGGGAGCGTGCGTAGGGCGGCTGGGGTTTTTTGGAGAAGGTGATGGGACATGAGAGGCGTGGTTGCGTGCGTGAGTTATAATGAGACTGTGTGCAGAGGGAGGGAGAGAGGGGCTCTGTATTGGCAATGTGACGGTTCGTCTCAGCAGTTGACGTTTGGTCTCAACACGCGCACCACGCGCCTAACCGCTGCGCACCGCGACACGTGTCCGTGGTACTGCACGTCAGCACCGTTACGTGTACTCAGTTCTACCCTCGAGTCTTACACTGGAAAAATATCTGTACTCAGTTTTCCCCTCGAGTACTAATACTAGCTAGTGCAATATACTCAGTTTTACCCTCAAGTGGCTGGTCAACAGAGAGTCAACAAATGGGATTAAGCTATCTAATTGAGTCATTTCATGCGCAAAAAAATTCAAAAAAATAAAATCATAGTGCCTCCTACTCATGGAGCCTTGTTACGCGACCTGCCACGTAGACAATCATATATAAATCAAATTTTAACACAAATGGCCACTTCTCAAATCACTACTAGCTATGAAGGTTCATGGCTTTCCACTCAAACCCCTTCTCAAAACATCTATACCCAAAACATAGTTTGTCTGAATGAGGCCATAATTTTTACACTCATGTATATTTGAATTGCTAATACTTTGAGGTAGGCCAACCTGGGTTTCATTGTACAAAACATGTGTTTTTCTTTTTTGTAAATCTCTTATTTGAATTCCTTAGCCTGTTTACTATTTACTTGCCCTTGTATCCTTGATACTACTCAGTTTTACCCTCTCCCTTCTCACAGAAGCCTAAACTTGGCCTGATTGGTCGAGCTGTTGTCACACGGATCGTGCCCACCTACCGTCGATCCTATGATCTAACGGGCAGGATCGTGCCACCCTCTCTCTATCTGTCGGTGGCAAACTACTACCCCTCTATGTATGCTAAATGACGAGTTTGCTACCCGGATTCAACAAGTTGGGTAATCACGAATTTCTTGTAGGCATTACTTTTCACGGTAAAATGATAAACTATCACGAATTTCCATTTCTTGTAGGCTTTACTTTTCACGGTAAAATGATGAACTATCACGAATTTCCATTTCTTTTAGGCATTACTTTTCATGGTAAAATGATAAACTATCACGAATTTCCATTTCTTGTAGGCATTACTTTTCACGTTGAAATGATTAACTATCACGAATTTCCATTTCTTGTAGGCTTTATTTTCATGGTAAAATGATGAACTATCATGAATTTCCATTTCTTTTAGGCATTACTTTTCACGGTAAAATGATAAACTATCACGAATTTCCATTTCTTTTAGGCATTACTTTTTTGTTGAGATATAAACCACCCCCACAACGGTCATCTCCTCCTTAATTTATTGTGTAAACCCCACAATGGTCATCTCTACAATTTATGGTGTAAACCCCACAACGGTCATCTCTCCCTTATAAACCCCCACAACGGCCATCCCTCTTGTCAATAGGTTCTGCCTCTCTCTTCTTCGTTTCTGACTCTCTCTTGTTCATTCACATACACTTGATCCATTGCCATGGCTTCCACGTCTCAGACGCCGACCGGAAGGGGAAGGGGCGGCCGGGGTGGTGGATCATCATCATTGCCACCACCACCGTCAACACTGCCATTGATCATAGAGGAGTTCTTCATCACTATCAATGAAGACCCTTTGGCCAAGAAGGTACGTACGCGTTCCCACATATATAATGCATGTGATTAATTATGTGCATGTTCTAAAAACCTTTAATTTCAAACGATCGGCGCTCGATCTCTTTGCAGGCACTCCCACAAAAGTTTGCGGACTATCTTGACGGCCAGGAGCCCGCAAAGGTGTATCTGCGAGCAGCTGACTGCGGTCCTCGTCTCTGGACCATGGAGGTCCTATTTGACGGATAAGGCCGGATGTACCTCGACAAGGGCTGGGAGAATTTCGCCATCGCGCACAGTGTGGATTTCGGCTGCTTCCTACACTTCAAATATGAAGGCGATTATGTGCTCACAGTGAAGGTGTTCGACGGAACAACGTGCAGGAAGTACTACTACACGGACGATGAAGATACTGACGATGAAAGCGACGACGACATGAAGCCATGCATCTAAGGGGATTATGACGAAGAATATATATGTAGCTTCATATGCATCGATTTATAGATCTAGCTATTTTCTATATATTATGCATGTAAAAATAATAGGGAATCACAATTTCCACTATGATTCGAGCACCACAGCCTCCAAACGATGCCGATGCCGATATCGGCATGGTCAGAACGGCTATGCATGCTCGCCGCCACTGCTAGGTCACCGTCAGGATGCACCCTCAATCCCGTCCCCTCATTCGATCACTGACACACCAGAGATACCGCTGGGGCCAATGACGAACGTACATGCTGATGCCAATGCCGAACATGCATGCCGCTGTGGGCACGGCCACGCCGCCCCGCTATGCTGGACGCCACAGACCACCACGAGGTCTTTTCCTTCGCCACCACACTCCCCTATCACCCATCTATACACGCCAGAAAGGAGAGACACTAGTTTTCTCTACATTGCTCGCGTTCGTGTCCGACACCGTCAGTCAAAGTGTTGAGGTCGTCGTCGATGTCCTCGACCATTTCTTCTCTTCTTTGCATGGTTAAACGCGTCTAGTTCATATCTATCTAATGCGTCTAGTCTTGCCTCATGCAGTTCTTTGTGGACGTCGATCTCATCTCGGCACCCCGCATGCCACCTCCTCCGTGCCATCGCTGTAGAGCTCCATTTAAAAATCTAATCCTACCCGTGTATTGCCCCTTGTATCAGCGTCATGGCCCCACTTGTCATTCGATATACCGAAGACCCACTCGTCCGCGTTTTGGTCAGGGATACGGCGATGCTTACGGTCAAACAAAGATGGATGCTCTGATGTGTCTTTGCGGGCTCTACGTGGCCCCACTAGTCAGCAGTTAACGGTCAAAGGTGTTGAACCGTCGGGCAACCAGCCATTCTAGCACTTGTGACGGTTTCAGACAAGGGCTTGGACAAAACTGAGGAAAAACTAAGGAGCTGGGGAAAACTGAGTACAACTAAGGACCCGAGGGCACGAAAATAGAAATCCCTTAAAGAAAAGCACTCTTGGGAGATAACCCATTGTTTTACTTTCAGTTCTTTTTCTTCTATTTGAGTCTTGGAAGTTATTACTACTGTAATGACCTCTCCTTATCATTTTTGTTTCGTTGTTGTGCCGAGAGAAACCTCTAATTTGAGTGAGGTAAGATTTGGGGAAGTTGCTGTCCTGAAACAGATTTCGGTGCCGCACCGTAAAAATTTGTGAACATTCTCAGAATATATTTTTGACCTGCGATTTCTTGTGCATATGCCCCAGGTTATATCCAAACTTTCATTAGTTTTACACTTTTTGATTTGAGCAACAGAAAACCCTCGAAAAAATCGACCTTTGTCAGATGTTCTGTTTTGACAGATTTCTGCCACTATTTGTGTTTGCCTTTCGATCGCTTTCTTTTTTAGTTCTTTTGATCACGGAACTTTTGGGGAAGTTGCTACAGTAGTATATTCTTTATATGTGGTGTTTTTTCGTTGAAATCTGAACTAAAAAGGGTTGATTCATTATTATGCTGACACTAATGTTGCTAATAGAATTGTGTTGAGTTTTGTATGAAGGAAGTTTTCAAGTGTAGGGATTGGAGAATGATGAGATGAGATGAAGAATGGACAAAAGCTTAAGCTTGGGGATGCCCATGTCACCCCAAGAAATATCCAAGAGGCACAAGCATCAAAGCTTGGGGATGCCCCCGAGGCACCCCTTCTTCATCGGCAAAAATCAGGTCACCTTTCAAGACATTATATTTTTATTGCTTCATGCACTATGCATTTTTCTTGGAGCGTTTTTACTTTTGCTTTCAGTTTTCCTTAGTGTTGTTTGCTGCAATAAATTGTTGGACCCCAATAAATTTCTTTTGGAGGAGATGTACTCATTTTTAATTGCCAAGAACACTCCGTTTTTCACTCTTATCGTTCAACGAGTGTTCTCTTTTTCTAGAACTGCGTTTAGCTTTCATTTTTCTCCTTATTTTTTGTTCAGATCTTGTTTTATCTTTGCATCAAGGTGTATTTGACCTCTGGTCCATATTGGTATTCATCAAAAGAGTTGTTTTAAAAAGGTTCAAATGGTGTTGGAAAAGAGAAAAAGTTTCATGCAAAAAAAGTGGTACAAAAAGGAGCTTGTTTAGACTGCGGCTTAGGCTTTTGCATATCGTGCTTGATGTCATTTTGATAGTATGCTTAGTGATTTATTATATGGGAGCATTATTGTGGTTTTCTCCTTTGATGCTTTAATTGGGTTGACTTGGCACATGCTTACACATGTTGACTACAAAATAAGTCGCCTATAGCCTCTATGATCATTTGGTTTTTGACTTGTGATACCACTTTATGCTTCTTTTAATGATGTTTTGTCGCTTTGCATGATTATGGCTGTTATTGCTCTCTTAGTTGGTCGCTCCCAGTCTTTTGCTAGCCCTCATTTTGTACTGAGTATGAGCTCTACTCGTGCATCCAACTCCTAAAAACCAAGTTATTCCAATGTGTCCACCATACATACCTATTAGCAATTTGCTATTCTAAAGTACATTCGACTTGCTTTTATCTATCCTTCAAATTAAACTCTTTTTGGTGTTATGTGAAAATTAGTCAGTAAAGCTCTCACGAACCTGATGGCACACTTTACTTTTCTTGCTTTTAAAATTTTGACATTGTGGCTCTCTTATGTTGAGTTGTTATGCTTGTAAGTTGTAAGTTGGAAATTAGCCAAACCATGCCGTCATGGGTTAAGCTTTCAACATTGCACTTCTCTTATTTGAGTTGATATTGTGATCTTTTGTTTATGGATACTCGCGATGTGAAATAAGTTGGGAATCTTGCGGGATCATGGAGTTTTTATATGTGTCAGAGAAACGCCTGGGCCGCTAATCTAAGCCATTCATAATTCATGGTGGAAATTTACAGCATGCTCATAGTGAACATTCGACGACGCATCTCAAAATAAAAAGCTATACCAATGGTAAATAAAAGAGATGTCGAGGTGTTCATTGTCTGTTTGTCCTGTCATTTTGATGTGGGATTGTTCCATATCATCGTGCACGGAGGTACCCCATTGGCGGTTCTCGATTATACGCATATATTTACAATGACAAGAGCTTGCTTGGGACCCTAAGTCGAGTAGCATGAGGTTTGGGTATTCGTAATTCATGGGACACGAGGTTTTCAACTTATGATTTGTCAAGCATATGCTTCATAATTGTACTCGCATTAACTCTAACCATTCAAGATGCTTATGATGGGGGCAATGAGAGCTCAAAGCTAGTAAGTACCATAATTTTTAAAGGTTTATAAAACTTGCAATCACTGCTTCCCTCTGCGAAGGGCCTTTCTTTTACTTTTATGTTGAGTCTTCACCTTCTACCTTTATGCACAGTCTAAGAGAGCATAGTTGTCTTTCTGAGTTTAATGTGCATAGTCCTAAAGTTTATCATTGATTGATTCATGATTTTGGTTTCAATTGTTCTTAAATTATTTGTATCTAGTCGCCCTCTTAAACTTGAAGGTGTCCTATGCATTTATGTTTTGCTATTCCATGAAGGACAAGCTGAAAACCATTTGCTATGTTTTCCATATGGTTAAAACACACACGTGACTTTCATTGTTTCATTTTCCATGATCTTTTGTTTGTGTTCTTTTTCATGTTATAACATGGTTGCTAAGTTTCTTCTATTGAGATTATGTCTTTCATGACCATGTTTTAAGTTCTTTGATCTCAGCACTCAATGCTTTACATAGATGATCAAGATTGTGATGGTGCATGTCACCTCAAAAGTTATTCTTTGTAATCACTTACCTACTCGAGGACGAGCAGGAGTTAAGCTTGGGGATGCTTGATACGTCTCAAACGTATCTATAATTTTTTATGCTCCATGCTTGTTTTTACACCATTTGCTTTATGTTTTGTTACACTTCATGGCATTTTTATGCATTTTCCGGAACTAACCTATTAACGAAATGCCACAGTGCCAGTTCCCTGTTTTTTCCTGTTTTTGTGTTTCAAAAAAGTTACATAGGAAATATTCTCGGAATTGGACGAAACAAAAGCCGAACCTCCTAATATTTACCGAAGCTTCCAGAAGACCGAAGAGGAGATGGAGGGGGGCCACGGGCCAGCCACACCACAGGGTGGCACGTCCATCCCCTGGCCCGCGCCCCCTGGTGGTGAGGTGATGGGGCCAAGTTGATGAAGTAAAAATGACCGGCCAGTTGGAAAACCCCAAGAGAAGGTGTTGATGAATATAGCAGCAAGTTTTCCCTTAGTTATGAAACCAAGGTTGTCAATCCAGTAGGAGAGAGACAAATGACTGAAGGTGATGTGGACTATCTTAATAACACTCCAACAAGGGCGCCGTTTACGACACTTGTTGACTCGTCTTCAACCAGTAGCAATGCGGAACCTGCACACAACACAACCAAATACTTTGCTCCCAACTTACGATGAGCTTGTCAATCTCACCGGTTTGCTTGAAACAAAGGGTATGAGCATATCGAGTGGAAAAAGATAATAGTATGCGAGTAAAGTAAACAGTGCGAGTAAAGTGAACAGGTGATAGCAATATAAAGGAAATAGGACCGGGGTCCACAGTTCACTAGTGGTGTCTCTCCATAAGATAAAATAATACATGCTGGGTAAACAAATTACAGTTGGGCAATTGATAGAATAAAGACAACGTGCATATGTCGAGAGGATCACTATGAGATTTACTCTGGGCATTACAACAAGATACATAGACCGCCATCCAACTGCATCTATGACTAATAATCCACTTGTGGCAAATCAATCCGAGAACTCCACAAGTATTAAGTTGCGAACAACAGATAATTGCATTAAGCAAAGTGTGTAATGTAAACAAAGCATATGCCCTCGAGCATATGAATGTTGTTTTCCCCTAGTAGCAACAACACATCTACAACCTTAGAGGTTTCTGTCACTCCCCCAGATTAAATAGAGGCATGAACCCACTATCGAGCATAAATACCCCCTCTTGGAGGCACTAGCAACTACTCGGCCAAGATAGCTACTAACAACGGAGAGCATGCAAGATCATAAACAACATAGAGATAACATAAGATAAATTTCAGTACATCAACTCAATCATAACACAAATATTCATTGGATCCCAACAAACCAAACATGTAGAATTACATAACGGTGATCTTAATCATGTAAGGCAGCTCATGAGATCTAAACATGAAGCACATGGTGGAGAAGACAACCATCTAGCTATTGCTATGGACCCATAGTCCAAGGTAGACTACTCACTCATCACTCCGGAGGCAAGCATGGTGATGAAGAAGACCTCCGGTGGTGATTCCCCTCTCCGGCAAGGTGCCGGAAAGAGCTTCTGGACCCTCCCGATCTTCGGGTCGACGGCGGCGGCGTATCGCGATGTGTTCTGGAAAAGTGATCGGGTGTTTAGGTTTTTCCCGTCGGGGGGTCTTTATAGGCGAAGGGGCATCGTCAATAGTGGACCGAGGCTCCCTCACACATAGGGGGCGCGGCCTACCCCTGAGCCGCGCTGCCCTATTGTGTGGGGCCCTCGTGGCCCCACTCCGTCTCCTCTTCGGATCTCTAGAAGCTTCGGTGAAATTCTGGGCGACTGGCTTTGGTTTCGTCCAATTCCGAGAATATTTCCTGTGTAACTTTTTTGAAACACAAAAACAGCAGAAAACAGGAAACTGGCACTATGGCGACTTGTTAATAGGTTAGTTCCGGAAAATGCATAAAAGTGCCACGAAGTGTAACGAAACACTAAGCAAATGGTGTTAAAACAAGCATGGAGCATCAAAAATTATGGATACGTTGGAGACGTATCAGCATCCCCAAGCTTAACTCCTGCTCATCCTCGAATAGGTAAGTGATAACAAAAGAAATAATTTTTGAGGTGACATGCACCTACACAATCTTGATCATATATGTAAGCGTTGTGCGCTGGGATCAAAAGAACTTAAAACATGGGCATGAAAGACATAATCTTGATAGAAGAAACTTACCAACCATGCTATAACATGAAAATGAACACAAACAAAAGATCATGAAAATGAAATAATGAAAGTCAAACGTGTGTTCAAATCATAAGGAAAAACATACAAATGGTTTTCAGCTTGTCCTTAATGAGAGAGCAAAACATAAATGCATAGGACACCTTCAAGTTTAAGAGGGCGACTAGATACAAATAATTTGAGAACAAGTGAAACCATGATCATGAATCAATCAATGAAAACTTTGGGACAATGCACATTATACTCAGAATGACAACTATGCTCTCTTAATGGTGCATAAAGGTAGAAGGTGGTGACTCAACATAAAAGTAAAAGAAAGGCCCTTCGCGGAGGGAAGCAGTGATTGCAAGTTTTATAACCTTCAAAAATTATGGTACTTACGGGCTTTGAGCTCTCATTGCCCCCATCATAAGCATCTTGAATGGTTAAAGTTAATGCGAGAACACTTATGCTGCATATGCTTGACAAATCATAAGTTGAAAACCTCGTGTCCCGTAAATACGAGTACCCAAACCTCATGCGACTTTACTTAGAGTCCCAAGCAAGCTCTTGTCATTGTAAGTATACACGTCTCATCGAGAACCGCCAACGGGGTACCTCCGTGCCCGATGACATGGAACAAGCCCACATCAAAATGACAGGACAAGCAGACAATGAACACCTCGACATCTCTTTTATTTACCATTTGTATAGCTTTTTATTTTGAGATGCGTCGTCGAATATCCACTATGGGCATGCTGCAAATTTCCACCATGAATTATGCATGGCTTAGATTGGTGGCCCAGGCATTTCTCTAACACATATACAAACTCCATGATCCCGCAAGATTCCCAATTCATTTCACACTGCGAGTATCCATCAACAAAAGATCACGATATCAACTCAAATAAGAAGTGCAATGTTGAAAGCTTGCCCCATGACGGCATGGCTGGGCTAATTCCCAACTTACAACTTACAAGCATAACAACTCAACATAAGAGACCACAATGTCAAATTTTTAAGAAGGAGAAAAGTAAAGTGTGCCTTCCGGTTCGTGAGAGCTTTACTGACCAATTTTCGCATAACACTCGTAAGAGTTTAATTTGAAGAGTAGATAAAAGCAAGTCAAATGTACTTTGGAATAGAAAATTGCTAATAGGTATGTATGGTGGACACTTTGGCAAAACTTGGTTTTTAGGAGTTGGATGCACGAGTAGAGCTCATACTCAGTACAAGGCGAGGGCTAGCAAAAGACTGGGAGCGACGAACTAAGAGAGCAATAACGGCCATAATCATGCAAAGCGACAAAGCGACATTAAAAGAAGCATAAGATGGCATCAAAAGTCAAAAACTAAATGATCATAGAGGCTATTGGCGACTTTGTAAGAGTCTAACATGTGTGAGCATGCGCCAAGTCAACCCAAATAAAGCATCAAGGAGAAAACCAAAATAATGCTTCCAAATAATAAAACATCGCATGATTCTTTTCAAAGGCTCATTAAGCAATCTCAGTTATTTGGGACAAGTCATGCTACAACAAAACCACTAAGCATACTATCAAAAAGACATCAAGCACGATATGCAAAAGCCTAGGCCGCAGTCTACACAAGCTCTTTCTTGTACCACTTTTTTTTGCATAAAGCTTTTTCTCTTTTCCAACACCATTCAATCTTTTTATAAACACCTCTTTTGATGAAAACCAATATAGACCAGAGGAAAAAAAATACACCTTGATGTAAAGATATAACAAGATCTGAACAGAAATCAAGGCGAAAATCGAAAGCTAAACGCAGTTCTAGAAAAAGAGAACACTCGTTGAAACGAATAGAGTGAAAAACGGAGTGTTCTTGGCAAATGAAAAGCAAGGCAACTTCTCCAAAAGAAATTTGTTGGGGTCCAACCATTTATTGCAGCAAACAAAACTAAACTAAACTGAAAACTAAAAACAACTGACGCTCCAAGAAAAACGCATAATGCATGAAGCAATAAAAATATAGTGTATTGAAAGGTGACCTGATTTTTGCCGATGAAGAAGGGGTGCCTCGGGGGCATCCCCAAGCTTTGACGCTTGTACTTCTTGGATATTTCTTGGAGTGATGCATGGGCATCCCCAAGCTTGAGCTTTTGTCCATTCTTCAACTCATCTCATCACTCTCCGATCCCTACACTTGAAAACTTCCTTCATACAAAACTAAACACAAATCTATTAGCAACATTAGTGTAAGCATAACATAGAATCAACCCTTTTTGCTTCAGGTTTCAACCTAAAACCATCACATATAAAGTATATACTACTGTATCAACTTCCCCAAAAGTTCCGTGATCAAAAGAACTCAAAAAGAAAGCGATAAAGTGGCAAACACAAATATTGGCAGAAATCTGTCAAAACAGAACAGCTGACAAAGGTAGAATTTTTAAGGGGTTTTATGTTGCTCAAATCAAAAAGTGTTAAACTAATGAAAGTTTGGATATAACCTGGGGCATATGCACAAGAAATCGCAGGTCCAAAAGATATACAGAGAATTTTGACGAATTTTTACGGTGCAGCACCCAAAACAGTTTCAGGACAGCAACATCCCCAAATCTTACCTCGCTCAAATTAGAGGCTTCTCTTGGCACAACAACGAAATAAAAAGGATAAGGAGAGGTCATTACAGTAGTAATAACTTCCAAGACTCAAATAAAATAAAAATAACTGAATGTAAAAAACATTGGGTTATCTCCCAAGAGTGCTTTTCTTTAACGCCTTTGAGCTAGGCGCAGAAAATTGTGAATCAAGTAATTATGAAAGAAGCATTAGGATCCACTATAGGAGTCTTTTCAACAATGAAGGGAATTGTGACCAAATGAGTTTTTGAAGATCCTTTATGATCACGCTTTGGTACACTACTTTCATCGAAAGGATTTTCAGGACAAATCCAACTAGAATTATTTTCCCAAGCATCATGAATTCCTACAAGTTTATAAGGTATTGGCACTCTAAAATCTTCATTGGGTGTACCAACAACCGCTACCGGTGAGCCAAGCTTATTAAATTTCTTAAAAACTTTCCTAGCCTCAATGGCAACATCTCTAAATTCTATGCGCAAAGTTTCCAAGATAAAAGCTTTTTTTTCGGGATCCTCAATTTCATGAAGCTTAAGAAACATGTATTGCATAAAAGGATTATGGCTAGCAAACCTAGCTTCCAACATGTGAACTAAATAAGCAGAAGCAACTTCATAACTAGGAGCAAGCTCAACCAAAGACTTTTCCTCAACTTCTTTATGCATACTAATATGATTAAAGAACTCCTCAATGTTATCTTTCCCAATAATTGAACCACTACCTATTGAGAGGTCCTCCAGAACGTACTTAGGGAACAACATAATGAACTAGAAGTAAAGAGATAACAACTACCAAGGATTCTATTTTTTTTGGGTTTTTGATAAATAGATGCAAGTAAAAATAAAGTAAAGCAAAACTTAAAACAAAGTAAAGGATGTGCGTGCGAAAACTCCCCTCGCAGAAGTCTTCTTCCTCCCCGGCAACGGCGCCAGAAAACTTGTTGTGTTTTGCTGGCGCTTAGTTGACGTGGGAGCTTCTTCTTATTCTTCGTTGTCCCCGACAACGGCGCCAGAGCTTGATGGGGCTGAGTTGATGAAGTAAAAATGACCGGCCAGTTGGAAAACCCCAAGAGAAGGTTTTGATGAATATAGCAGCAAGTTTTCCCTCAGTTATGAAACCAAGGTTGTCAATCCAGTAGGAGAGAGACAAACGACTGAAGGTGATGCGGACTAGCTTAATAACACTCCAACAAGGGCGCCATTTACGACACTTGTTGACTCGTCTTCAACTAGTAGCAATGCAGAACCTGCACACAACACAACCAAATACTTTGCTCCCAACTTACGATGAGGTTCTCAATCTCACCGGTTTGCTTGAAACAAAGGGTATGAGCGTATCGAGTGGAAAGTGATAATAGTATGCGAGTAAAGTAAACAGTGCGAGTAAAGTGAACAGGTGATAGCAATATAAAGGAAATAGGACCGGGGTCCACAGTTCACTAGTGGTGTCTCTCCATAAGATAAAATAATACATGCTGGGTAAACAAATTACAGTTGGGCAACTGATAGAATAAAGACAACATGCATATGTCGAGAGGATCACTATGAGATTTACTCTGGGCATTACAACAAGATACATAGACCGCCATCCAACTGCATCTATGACTAATAATCCACTTGTGGCGAATCAATCCGAGAACTCCACAAGTATTAAGTTGCAAACAACAGATAATTGCATTCAGCAAAGTGTGTAATGTAAACAAAGCATATGCCCTCGAGCATATGAATGTTGTTTTCCCCCTAGTAGCAACAGCACATCTACAACCTTAGAGGTTTCTGTCACTCCCCCAGATTAAAAAGAGGCATGAACCCACTATCGAGCATAAATACCCCCTCTTGGAGTCACTAGCAACTACTCGGCCAAGATAGCTACTAACAACAGAGAGCATGCAAGATCATAAACAACATAGAGATAACATAAGATAAATTTCAGTACATCAACTCAATCATAACACCAATATTCATCAGATCCCAACAAACCAAACATGTAGAATTACATAACGGTGATCTCAATCATGTAAGGCAGCTCATGAGATCTAAACATGAAGCACATGGTGGAGAATACAACCATCTAGCTACTGCTATGGACCCATAGTCCAAGGTAGACTACTCACTCATCGCTCTGGAGGCAAGCATGGCGATGAAGAAGACCTCCGGTGGTGATTCCCCTCTCCGGCAGGGTGCCGGGAAGAGCTTCTGGACCCTCCCGATCTTCGGGTCGATGGCAGCGGCGGACCGCGATGTGTTCTGGAAAAGTGATCAGGTATTTAGGTTTTTCCCGTCGGGGGGTCTTTATAGGCGAAGGGGCATCGTCAGGAGTGGACCGAGGCTCCCTCACACATAGGGGGCGCGGCCTACCCCTGGGCTGCGCCGCCCTATTGTGTGGGGCCCTCGTGGCCCCACTCCATCTCCTCTTCGGATCTCTGGAAGCTTTGGTGAAATTCTGGGTGACTGGCTTTGGTTTCGTCCAATTCCGAGAATATTTCCTGTGTAACTTTTCTGAAACACAAAAACAGCAGAAAACAGGGAACTGGCACTATGGCGAGTTGTTAATAGGTTAGTTCCGGAAAATGCATAAAAGTACCATGAAGTGTAATGAAACACTAAGCAAATGGTGTTAAAACAAGCATGGAGCATCAAAAATTATGGATACATTGGAGACGTATCATGAGGCCGTCTGGCCCACCTCCTAACGCCGCCCTTCCGCCTATATATTCTTCCCGACAGGAAAAACCTAAATACCCGATCAATTTTCCAGAAACATATCGCGATCCGCCGCCGTCGTCGATGTAACACCTCACTTTTTGTAGACCAAATTAAGACCTTGGTTAAATTCCTTATTTTGGGTAAATTAAAAACTTTTGCGAAGTTATGTGCTTGGGTGTTAGCATGTATGATTTCATGTGAGTGTATGTGCATGATTTTATGAGAATGTGTGTGTGTGTGATTTATGGCATGATTTAATTTCAACAATTCCCACACCTATGAATTGGAATATAGAGTGGGTGCTATGATTTTATGCATTAATTTTTAAACCTAGGGTTAGCTTGTGTGAACCAAAGACCCTAGCCTAGTTTCTTTGCTTGATCACACCACCTACCTATTTCGTTCTCTTTTATTTTTGCTTCTTTATTTGAAATTAGGGACTTCTTCAAAACCCTAGCACCTACAGCTCTAAAAATTTCAAACTTTGGCCATGTGCTCTTGAGCATATTAGACACTCCTAAAAACTATCTTAGAATACCTTTCTCGCCTAGTTTGAAAAATTCAAATTCAAATTTGAATTTCAGCCATGACAACCCTAACTCCCTAACCTCTCTCTTTTCTCTCTCTCTTTCAACACAAACCGACCAAGGGGGAAGATCTGCATTGCTGCTCCCTCTCTGAAGCCTAGGAGATCCTGGCAAAAAAATTCTGCTTGTCGTATTTAGTTGGACTCGAGGAGAAGGGGAAGCCCGAGGCTGCCGCCCTGCCAAAACCCTCTCCTCTCTCTTTCTCTTCGACACCGCCACCACTGCCAACCCCCAATGGGCATGCGCCATCCCAGCCAGCCGTTACCTCGACCCCACACCGTAGCGACACCGCCCTGCTACCTCTCCTACACCGAGGATGCGACCATGCCCGCCGTGGATGCCCAGCGTGGGCAGCATAGCACTGACAACCTCCCGGTATGATTTTTAGTACCATAGAAATTATCTGAGAATTATTTGTTGTACATCAAGGGTTTTATCATAAAAAATCCAAATCTGAAGTTGTATGCCATGAAAATGTGTGAATCCAATTTTCAGTGGTGCCCTGCTGTGTTGTGAAGCTAGAGAAACTGGATTTGCTATTTTAGGAGCATTGTATTGCCTGCAGTAATTATTTTGGTGATATTAGGAATTTGCATTGTTTTAATTATTGTGCCTAGTACGATTATTATTTTTAGGTGATTCCAACTCTGGTGTGTTATGTACTACAGTAGATTTCCAACATGGTCTCTGGTAGAATTTTAGGAACTACTAAAAGTTTTAGGGAATTAAATTGCTTTTCTAGTGATAAGTGTGTTTAGGAAATTCTTTATAATTCACCTAAAACTTCTTTTGGTTTGATTCCAATTGGGTTGGTTCTATAAAGGTGTTAGCTACCTGGAAATATGCTGATTTCCATGTCTTGATTCATATTGATGCCTGCAAGTTGTTTGCTTATGAATAGGGCTTAATTACCATTATGATTTATCTTGCTATTATTAAAGTGGTGAATTCTTTGTAAGAGCAGTTCTTATTCCAGGATCTGAACATGTTTGTTTCTGATACTCATTGATTGAGTTGTGTGTTGCATGTCTGTGTGTGGATTATGTATGCATGTATGCTTATTGTGTGTTGTTGATTTTTGCAGCGATAGAATCGAACGACGAGTGTGCGGAGGAGGGGGAAGTCTTTGAATATCAAGAAGAAGGAGATCAGGGACAAGCCACTCAAGGCAAGCCATCTACTTGTTGCATATCTGAATCCTAATATCACACTTTGCATTGTTTTACTACTGTTCCTTTTATTATGCATTGTTTCTATATTGCTATTATTCTCTATATAGCAATAGTTGACGACTTAGCTCCACAAGTCGACTTGATATCATCCTTTGAGATGACACCCCCTTGTGACCAACTCAACACCCCCCTTTTTTTATTAGAAACTTGATGGTTAGCATCAATGTCCTTGGAAAACTTGTAGTGGAGCCAAAAAAACTCTAGGATGGGAAAACTCCCGGGAAAGTTTCGAAATGTTTTCGGAAACCTTGGAGTAGTATCTACTCCACTGAAATGTTTTCAAAGGATTTTTGGAAAAATGGAGTTGGACATGGGAGCAAAAGGGGTTGGTGGCTTTATAAAAGTGGCATTGTGTATAAGTGTTCGCCAAACCAATTAACCCGTGCAACCACATTACCCCGGTATGGGACGGGGCTTAGTCCGAAGTTTATCTGCTTTAGTGCGGGGAGCCTTGTACTATATAAGGGTCTGTAGGACCCCGGAATCCGGGTTGCCGCAAGAGTATGGGAAATAGTGAATCGGGATCCTTTGGGATTTATCCGACCGAAAGACACTTGGGTTCTCCCGCCGTGGCACTGGAGCTACACTCAAAATGATGGAGGTAGGCTCTAGGGTTTGCCGGGGAGGTTAACTTCACAGGGCAGGCACCCGTACTAAGGTAGGTAGATGGAAAGACTTTGTTCGATTATCCGAACCCCGCATACTAGTGTATGACGGATCGTGGTGGCATCCCGGCGGATTTACCAAATCTTGTGGGTAAAGTGTACAACCTCTGCAGAGTGTAATCTATTCGAATAGCCGAGTCCTCGGTCATGGATGGTTGGAATGGCCATACTTAACCTGTGTTGGGTTTTGGTTTTATAAAACGTTTTCAGAAAAATGAAGTTTGTGCCAGACGGAGTACTCGGAGGGTACGGCCGTGGCACGGGTGTGGTTCGGAGTACCTGGAGGGTACTGCCGAGGAATTGGGAAATGGTCATGTATGATTGACCATGGTTGGCTTGCAGCAAATAAAAAGAGTTCCCCCTTTCCAAGAGATTTTGATAACAAATCTTTTTTTTCAAAAATGTTTTTCAACAAAGATATAGAGATGTCGTATGACATGCAATATCGACAAGAGAAAAGCTTGTTAGCCTAGAAGCACCTCAAACCAAGCCTAACCTTGCTACAGCCAAATAGCATGTAAACACTTTTCTCTTAGATGGTTTGCGAGTACAATTCCAAAATGTACTCACAGCTTTGTCCCTGGCTATTAACTTGGCCAGACTATGGAGACAACTACGAGGACGACGACGATGGTTACGACGACGCCGATGCGAATTAGGATCGTTTCCCGGTCAGTCGCCTGTAGGGTAGTAGGCCTGATCTGGGTCAGCTACGCTGCATGTATCCCGCTGCTATCTACTAAGTAAGAGTGTCTGTTGAACTTCCCTGCGTGGCAATTATATTCGGCCAAGCGGCCTATGTAAGACATTAAGACTCGTTATGTAATGGATGATGTAATCTGAAATGCCAACTCTATTATGTGGATACACGACGGTCTTCCTGGGATCGTGAATTGTATGCATAACGGGAATCCCGGGTGGTAAGCCGGGGTCCCCACAGTCGACCCGAGATTGGGAGTGTCTAGAAGCTCTTCCCGGCACCCTGCCGGAGAGGGGAATCACCACCGGAGGTCTTCTTCATCGCCATGTTTGCCTCCGGCGTGATGAGTGAGTAGTCTACCTTGGACTATGGGTCCATAGCAGTAGCTAGATGGTTGTCTTCTCCACCATGTGCTTCATATTTAGATCTTGTGAGCTGCCCTACATGATCAAGATCATCTTTATGTAATTCTACATGTTGTGTTTGTTGGGATCCGATGAATATTGGTGTTACGATTAAGTTGATGTTCTGAATTTTATCTTATGTTATCTCTATGTTGTTTATGATCTTGCATGCTCTCCATTGTTAGTAGCTATCTTGGCCAACTAGATACTAGTGACTCCAAGAGGGGGTATTTATGCTCGACAGTTGGGTTCATGCCTCTATTTAATCTGGGGGAGTGACAAAAACCTCTAAGGTTGGAGATGTGCTGTTGCCACTAGGGAGAAAACAACATTCTTGTGTCTAAGGACATTCGCTTTGTTTACATTACACACTTTGCTTAATGCAGTTATCTGTTGTACGCAACTTAATATTCAAGGGGTCCTCGAATGATTCCCCATGAGTGGATTATTAGTCATAGATGCAGTTGGATGGCGGTCTATGTATCTTGTTGTAATGCCCAGAGTAAATCTCATAGTGATCCTCTTGACATATGCACGTTATCTTTATTCTATTAATTGCCCAGCTGTAATTTGTTTACCCAGCATGTCATTATTTATCTTATGGAGAGACACCACTAGTGAACTGTGGACACAGGTCCAATTTCCTTTACATTGCTATTACCGTTTACTTTTACTCGCACTGTTTACTTTCTCGCATATTACTATTGCTTTCCACTCGATACACTCATTCCTTTGTTTACAGCAAACTGGTGAGATTGACAACCTCATCGTAAGTTGGGAGCAAAGTATGAAGGAAATATGCCCGAGAGGCAATAATAATATTGTTATTATCATATTTCTTGTTCATGATAATGTTTATACTCCATGCTATAATTGTATTAAGCGGAAACATTAATACTTGTGTGGTTTATAAACAACACCGTGTCCCTAGTACGCCTCTACTAGACTAGCTCATTGATTAATGATGGTTAAGGTTTCCTAACCATAGACATGAGTTGTCGATTAATAATGAGGTCATGTCATTAGGAGAATGATGTGATGGACAGACCCAAATAAAGCAAAGCAATTAGATCGTGTCATTGTGTTCATCTTTGCGAAGCTTTTCCTATGTCAAGTATTGTATTCCTTAGACCATGAGATAATACAACTCCCTGGTATCGGAGGAAAGCTTTGAGGTCATCAAACGTCATCCTATGTGAGGGTGATCATAAAGGTGTCTCTCAGGTGATCGGAAAGTACTTGTTGAGTTGTATGTATCGAGATGGAATTTGTCCCTCCCAAGTCGGAGAGATATACTTCGGGCCCACTCGGTAATCGATATCAACACCACTTGCAAGCATGTGGTTAAGGAGTTAATCACGAAGTGATATCGGATTACGGAACGAGTAAAGTACTTGCTGTGAACGAGATTGAACTAGGTATGGCGATACCGACGATCGAATCTCGGGCAAGTAAAATATCGCGTGACAAAGGGAATACATATACGGGATTAATTGAATCCTGACATCGTGGTTCATCCGATATGGTCATCGATGAATATGTGGGAGTCAATATGGGTTTCCAGATCCCGCTGTTGATTATTGATAGAAGATCATGTCTGCATATTCTCGAACCCGTAGGGTCATACACTTAACGTGCATCGACGCTAGGATAGAATGGATAATTGGTTTATGAGTTTTTGTTCGGAGTCTCGGATGAGATCCAGGACATCACGAGAGGTTCCGGAATGGTCCGGAGAATAAGATTCATATAAAGGAAAGCAGTTTTTGGATTCCGGAATCGTTTCGGAGTTTATCGGTATTGTACCGGAAGGTTCTAGAAGGTTCCGGAGTAGGACCAACGTGGGCCCACTTGTCGGAGGCCTGCATGGGCCTAAGGGGAAGTGCCCTGGCCACTTTGGGCCAGGCGCACAAGGCCCCTAAGGCCCAGCCGGCCAGCCCTTAGGGGAAACCCTAAGGGAACCTTCCAGAAGAGGGGGGGGGGAAGACTTGCCCCCTACTCTTCCCCCCTAGCCGCCGCCCTAGGGCTTGGAGGAGGGGCCAAGGCAGCCGGCCAGCCCCCCATATAAGGGGGGGCAGGGGCGCAGCCCCCTCCTACTCCAACCCTAGCCGCCGGCCAACTGCTGCCCTCCAATCTCTCTCTCGCGCGACTGCGCGTAGGCGAAGCCCTGCCGCAGAAACTCTCCACCATAAGCACCACGCCGTCGTGCTGCAGATCCAATCTATCTCTCCACCATACTTGCTGGACCAAGGAAGGAGGAGACGTCGCTGCACCGTATGTGTGCATCTCTCGGAGGCGCAGCCACTTGCGGCGTAGGATCGGATCGGATCGCGGGGAGGAGACGGCTAGTACGATTACATCATCCACGTTCTGTTGAACGTTTCCGCTGTGCGATATCTTCAAGGGTATGAAGATCTCATCTACCTCTCTCGTTGATTACATCTCCTAGATTAGATCTTGGCTTTCTTGTTCGCATCCGTAGGAAATTTTTGATTTACTATGCTGCGAAACCCTTCAGTGGTATCAGAGCTAGATCTATGCGTAGATGTGTTTCACGAGTAGAACGCAACATGCTTGTTGCGGGCGTTGATGTTTTCTGTTGCAAACCTCTTGTTTTGTATTTCTTATGGCGCGGCATAGTGAGATCAAAGCGGTCCAGGCCAACTTTACGCGACCTCGTTCGCGAGACCGGCTCCGCACTTGACGTGTGGCTTGTTCCACACATGCGGCTGGTGGATGCCAGTTTCTCTCACTATAGTAGTCATGAGATTTACAACGAATGTTAGCAACCATAATATCACCGTTGTGGCTTTTCGTAGGTAAGAATCGTTCTTAGCTTGTTACTCCCATAAGCCACGTAAAACATGCAACAACAAAGTAGAGGCGTCTAACTTGTTTTTGCGGGGAGTGTTTTGTGATATGGTATGGCCCAAGACATGATGTGTATGAATTGAGATGTATGTGATGATCATGTTTTTGTAATCTTTCACGACTTGCATGTCGATGAGTTCCCAACCGGCAGGAGCCATATGGTTGTCTTTATAATTGTGTATGACCTGCGTGTCAACTTCTTATACGCCATGTAATAGCTTTACTTTATTGCTAAGTAGTTAGCAATAGTTGTAGTTGCTATTCGTGGTGGAGGCAATCATGGTGGAGTGATGGAGATCATGCCGGCGCGCACAAGATGGAGATCATGGCGCGGAGATTGGCTATACCATGTCACATAAAATTATATGCATGTGATGTTTATCCTTTTATGTATCTTATTATGCTTAGATCGCGACGGTAGCATTTTAAGATGATTCCTCACTTAAAGATCAAGAAAAAATTGTGTTCTCCCCTTGTATGCACCGTTGCGAAAGTTCGTCGTTTTGAAGCATCTCGTGATGATCGGGTGCTATAAACTCTACGTTCACATACAACGGGTGCAAGCCAGTTTTGCACACGCGGAAATACTTGGGTTTGACTTGACGAGCCTAGCATGTACAGACATGGCCTCGGAACACACGGACCGAAAGGTCAAGCATGAGTCATATGGATGATATGATCAACATGTTGATGTTCACCATTAAAGCTACATCATTCACGTGATGATCGGTCTCGGTGTAGTGAATTTGGATCATGCTTCACTAAACAACTTCGAGGGATGTTGAATTTAGTGGGAGTTCATTAGTAATTTGATTAACTTGAACTAATTATCTTGAACTAAATCTTGTTGTATTTGTATAAGTCATTGTAGTCTTTGGCACCGTTTCCCACCGACACTTAGCTTAATTGAGTTAAAAGAACTATAGAATTCTGGATAATCACTTTTCGGTCTAGTGCCGTTTAGTTAGAATGTCAAGACTAAAGATTAAGTCCTATTGCAAACTTTAGCAAACCTTGCTTGCTCCATACGATTTAATAAATTGTATTAATCTAAGAGCAACGATTCAAGTTTAGTATCTAAAGATCATATGTTTGCCTTCATGATAAAATGATCTTCAAAATTGTTTGAGAATCAAAGTGATCATCGAGCTGAAAGAATTGTTTCAGAAACAAATAAGAAGTGAAAGATATTTGATATCTAAGACTTTGATTGTTTGCAAAATGATGAAGCATAATTTAGTAAAAGAACATATGCTCATATTGTATGACTATATGCGAAGATTAAAGATGCTAGGCGTCCCGATCACCCAAAAGTTTGGGAACTAATATTATACTTGCATTCATCCTTATAAGCTATAGTAGTTTCATCATGAAAGATGTCATGATAGGACGAATGAAAAGGTATCGGCTAAATTGTTTTGCTATACCAAAAGAATACTAAAGAATGGAATCTGGAAGAATACCAATCATATGATGATGGCGATCCACTTCAAAGTGCAAAATCCAAGGCTATTAGTATTTGACTAAAAATCCTTTGGACTATGTGTCAAATGATTGACGCCACTATTGATGTCGATATATTCTTCTAAAACAAGAGGAAACGCTAAATAGGATCTGCAAAATTATTTGGTAGAAAAGTAAAAGACTGGAAAAGTCCATCTCAGGTATATAAATGATATACATGTTATAGATGTATTCATTGCTAGTACATAATGTAATTCTTGGGTATTGGATACTAGATTGTTGGTATGAAATGTCATACAAAGCAACAATACAAGAACTACGATGGCCTAAGTAACTAGCAAAAGAATGTGGTAACAATGCACATTGAGAAACAAATAAATGTGTTATTGTGTTTTTCGTCGGCATAAAACCTAGCCTTCTAGATATGTTAAGAACTTAATAATTGTTATTTTGTTCTAGTATTATAAGAGCAATGGTTGTTCAAATTATTACCGTCTTCCGTAATCGATGGATAGATTATTATTATCTTGTTGGTGAAATAGACATTTATAACACTGATGCTAAAGGTCGCAAGACAAAACAAATTTCACTTATATGTGACACCACCGTTTAAGTCATATTGGAAACAAAACATGAAAGAAATTCTATATTGATAGATTTTCGAGTCATTTGATTTTGAATTGATTGACGCTTGTGAGACTTTTCCTAAAGATGATTAAACTCTGTTCATGGGCCATAGAAAGAACAAGCGACTAACTACATGGAGATCGTACATGTTGATGTATGTAGTTCATGTGTGAAGTCGAGCGTGGTGTATTTTCTATTTCATCAATGACTCGAATAGATGTACGGTATATCTACTTGATGAGATAGAAGTATGAAATTGTTCAATTTATGAAGTGAAAATTGTTGTAACAAGAATATTCGAGTTAAATGATTAGATCATAAAGAAGAATATTTGAGTTACAAGTTTAGCAAACATCTAAGAGTTAGGGGAATTGTTCCACAAACTTGCATCGTGATAAACACCATAGGAGTATGGAGTTTTCGATGGATGTAATCAAACCTTGTTTGACATGGTTAGAGCAATGATTATATATAAACTACCAATATAATTTGTGGATTATGCTTTAGAGACTACCGTTTTTCACTGAATAGAGCACCTTCATAATCCGCCGAAATGACACCATACAAGTTATAGTTGTCTTTTTTCTTGAATTTTGGTATGCAAGGCATATGTGTAAAATGTTTACAACCAAAATCGGATTAGTAAGTCTTTGTAGGTTATCCCAAAGAATGTCGATGGGTATTCCTTCTATTATGAACCCAAACACATAGTGATTGTCACTAAAAGAAGTGAATTTCTTATGAAGGAGTTTCTCGCGAAAGGTTTAAGTGGGAGGAAGATAGAACTTGATGAGGTTGTTGAATCTGAGCAAGATGATCAGAGTAGCGCAGCACCAGAAAATGTTCTGGAAGCGGCAACTACATTCATAGCTCACGCGTCTACAATATGTTGTAGTCACGACATCGAAGTTCCTATTTAACCAAGTTGGTCATAATCAAATAGTAAGATTTGAGGACGAGATATTATTAGATAATAGTAACCAACAATATACAAAGAAGCGATGATGGGCCCTAACTTCGTCACATGAATTATTCTAGCAACAATTACATATTGAGATATGATAGTTGAAAAAACAAAACAACGTTCCTCTACCGGAATGCACACCAAGGACGTGTACCTGACACGACCCAATGGGTTTTGTTGATTCAAAGGTTGCTAGATATGTATGCAAAACTTCTATGGTAGAAGTAAGCATAGCGAAGTTGGAATCTTCAATGATGAAAATGTTAAAGTGTTAATTTCATCAAGATATTTGAAGATGCTTGTATTTACAAGAAAGTAAGTGGGAGCTCTAAGACATATTTCTAATGCTTTATGTAGATCATTGGAAATTATGTGTTTTTCCTTGATATTTGTGAAGTTTTCACTAAAATTAGATTTCTAATGAAAGACTTAGGTAAAACCAGAATATTAAGCATCAATGTCTATGCAGATAGATTGAGGCACTAATATAGTTTTACCAGAGTACATAGATGAAATATTGAATTTGTTCAATATGGAAACAATAAGAACGGTTCTTGTTGCATGGAAGAGGTTGGAGCAAGAATCAATTGTTTTGACGCTTGATGAGTGAAACCACAAGAATGATTTTATCAATCTTGTATACCATGATATGTAGATCCAGATGTGTCCAATGCTCTAATGGTTATAGCATTCATATGATGATCGTTGGACAATAGTAAAGATATTCTTATGCACTTCCGAAGAAGTAAGAATATGTTCTGTATGCAAAAGTGACAAATGGTTCATTGCAATGAGTTACATTGGCTTTGTCACACATACAAGTAAAATTTTATCTCAATTTAAGCTATTTATTTTGAGTAAGAAGGTGGCACAATAAGATGGAAAAAAGTTCTATGATAACTTGGATGAGTTCCAATGTTAACATTGTGGCGGACACTGCAACGAGGGCTAAGTATATAATCGCTTTAGAAGCGGCATAAAAGATGCAAAGTAGATAGTGATAATCCAACTTCTTTGTGGCACTGTCGTCTAGGTCATATTGGCGTAAAATGCATGAAGAAACTCCATTCTGATGGACTTCTGGAGTCTCTTGATTTTGAATCATTTGACACGTGCGAGCCATGCCTCATGGGCAAGATGATCAAAACCTCGTTCTCCGGAATAATGGAGCGAGCAACGGACTTATTGGAAATCATACATACCGATGTGTGTGGACCAATGAGTATTTCGATGCACGGTGGATATCGCTATTTAAAAAAAATGTGCTAGCACTATGTAGTTCTATTGTATGACAATAGTGACAACATAGTCTCGGCCAAGAAACAAAGGTCTCACCAGAAGACCAAGTTTATACGATGCTATCTCATACAAGATGAGTAATGCGTGCTGACGCAAAAGATTATGCAAATGCAAACGGACCTGAAAGTGTCAGACCCGTAGATAACATTTACCACGTGCAACGCGTATGAAGAACACCGGAATGCCATAGGTGTTAAAGGCGCAAGTATGACTAGATTATTGACTCTAGTGCAAGTGGGAGACTGAAGGAAATATGCCCTAGAGGCAATAATAATATTGTTATTATCATATTTCTTGTTCATGATAATGTTTATACTCCATGCTATAATTGTATTAAGCGGAAACATTAATACTTGTGTGGTTTATAAACAACACCGTGTCCCTAGTATGCCTCTACTAGACTAGCTCATTGATTAATGATGGTTAAGGTTTCCTAACCATAGACATGAGTTGTCGATTAATAATGAGGTCATGTCATTAGGAGAATGATGTGATGGACAGACCCAAATAAAGCAAAGCAATTAGATCGTGTCATTGTGTTCATCTTTGCGAAGCTTTTCCTATGTCAAGTATTGTATTCCTTAGACCATGAGATAATACAACTCCCTGGTATCGGAGGAAAGCTTTGAGGTCATCAAACGTCATCCTATGTGAGGGTGATCATAAAGGTGTCTCTCAGGTGATCGGAAAGTACTTGTTGAGTTGTATGTATCGAGATGGAATTTGTCCCTCCCAAGTCGGAGAGATATACTTCGGGCCCACTCGGTAATCGATATCAACACCGCTTGTAAGCATGTGGTTAAGGAGTTAATCACGAAGTGATATCGGATTACGGAACGAGTAAAGTACTTGCTGTGAACGAGATTGAACTAGGTATGGCGATACCGACGATCGAATCTCGGGCAAGTAAAATATCGCGTGACAAAGGGAATACATATACGGGATTAATTGAATCCTGACATCGTGGTTCATCCGATATGGTCATCGATGAATATGTGGGAGTCAATATGGGTTTCCAGATCCCGCTGTTGATTATTGATAGAAGATCATGTCTGCATATTCTCGAACCCGTAGGGTCGCACACTTAACGTGCATCGACGCTAGGATAGAATGGATAATTGGTTTATGAGTTTTTGTTCGGAGTCTCGTATGAGATCCAGGACATCACGAGAGGTTCTGGAATGGTCCGGAGAATAAGATTCATATAAAGGAAAGCAGTTTTTGGATTCCGGAATCGTTTCGGAGTTTATCGGTATTGTACCGGAAGGTTCTAGAAGGTTCCGGAGTGGGACCAACGTGGGCCCACTTGTCGGAGGCCTGCATGGGCCTAAGGGGAAGTGCCCTGGCCACTTTGGGCCAGGCGCACAAGGCCCCTAAGGCCCAGCCGGCCAGCCCTTAGGGGAAACCCTAAGGGAACCTTCCAGAAGAGGGGGGGGAGACTTGCCCACTACTCTTCCCCCCTAGCCGCCGCCCTAGGGCTTGGAGGAGGGGCCAAGGCAGCCGGCCAGCCCCCCATATAAGGGGAGGCAGGGGCGCAGCCCCCTCCTACTCCAACCCTAGCCGCCGGCCAACTGCTGCCCTCCAATCCCTCTCTCTCGCGACTGCGCGTAGGCGAAGCCCTGCCGCAGAAACTCTCCACCATAAGCACCACGCCGTCATGCTGCAGATCCAATCTATCTCTCCACCATACTTGCTGGACCAAGGAAGGAGGAGACGTCGCTGCACCGTACGTGTGCATCTCTCGGAGGCGCCGCCACTTGCGGCGTAGGATCGGATCGGATCGCGGGGAGGAGACGGCTAGTACGATTACATCATCCACGTTCTGTTGAACGTTTCCGCTGTGCGATATCTTCAAGGGTATGAAGATCTCATCTACCTCTCTCGTTGATTACATCTCCTAGATTAGATCTTGGCTTTCTTGTTCGCATCCGTAGGAAATTTTTGATTTACTATGCTGCGAAACCCTTCAAAGTATTTGTTTGTGTTGTGTGCAGGTTTCACATTGCTGCTGGTGCAAAGCAAAGCACTGGACGGGGTGCCCTAGAAATTGTTCGGAGCTGTCGCGAAGCTAGCAGGCATCACCTTCTGAAGTTTGCCTTTTTCCTACTAGTTCGATAAACCTCGGTTTCTTACTGAGGGAAGACTTGCTACTGTGCTCATCATACCTTCCTCTTGGGGTTCCCAACTAGGTTGTCGTGGTTCTTACGACACGTATGCCATGAGGGGTACCTCAAGGCGATAGAAAGAGGGGATAGGCGATCTGGTGCCCGGGACGGTGATAGACAGGGATTACCCAGGTTCACGTCCCCGCGGTGGAGGATCGCTACATCCTGCTACAACTCACTATAATGGCACAATGTGTACAGGTTACAATGGTTGTGTTGGTCGCGATGCGATCTGCTATGTCTTAGCTATTCTCGCTATCTCATGGCTAAGTCGCTATGGCCTCAAGGGCTCCTCCACGCCGGCTTATAAAGGCGCCTGGCGTGGGCATCACGGTGGTTCCGGGGCGGATACAATATGGAGTCCTAGACTAAGTCCTATGCGTGTACTACAAGGTCACCCGCCATGGGCCGTCTTCCGGATCCGCCATAGGCTCGCCGCTAGTAGCCCGCCATGGACTTGTCTCCGGATCCGCCATAAGCTCCTGCGTCCAGTAATCCACCATGGCATGGCAGCGTGGAATCTGCCATAAGCTCCTGCCGTCTGGGAATCTGCCATGGTATGACAGCGTGGAATCTGCCATAAGCTCCTGCTGTCTGGGAATCTGCCATGGCATGAATGCGTCCAGTAATCTGCCATGGCACCAGCAACTAGGCCGCCCGGTTGGCTATCCGCCATACCACCCCCATGGGCCACCCTGGTTTGCCGGTATGAGACTACGTCATTGGTATACCCGTTTGGTATATCCACAACAGTAGCCCCCGGAGTTCTTTGAGATCTTCCCTTCTGTCTTCAATGCTTGATGGGCTTTTTATCTTCGTCTTCAAGATAGTCGCGTGAAAGATCTCGTAGAGCTCCCAAAGAATAAATTTTATCCGCCTAGAACTTTAGGCGGACCAGTGACGTCTCATACTTGCAGGGCAATTCTCCAGATACATGCTGGTATGCTACTGCGAACGAATCCAAGGCGGATAGCTAGTATTTTTTCCGAGCTCAAGGAACGTTCTTTCCAGTATAAGATGTTGCCTCGAAGCTTACCAAACAGTGAGCGCAAAATTATCGCACTGCTTCTATTTTTGAACTTCGATGCTTTTACACCATGTGTAGCCCCCGAGCGCCATGGCGGGTTCTCATAGAGAATCCATCAGGGTGCTCTTAGAGAAACTACTTAGAATATTTAGCCTGTATGATATGGGCATGAAGGAGGAGGTGAAGCCCAATTTCAGGACTCCACCAAGATGAGGGAAGCTCGTTGCAGATTGGCACGCCAGGACGACCTACGATATGAGATAATTAAGTCTAAGGCTGTGTCATTAGTTTGCATATCTGTTCATGTTATTTCGTGTGTCAGGTCATGTTATGGGCCACTTAGTTTTATTTGTGTTTTGGGTTTGGGCCTGTCCAAGCCCAACAGTTTTCTGGCCGTCTATATAAGGAGGCCAGCAGGTTAGGGTTTAGGGAGTTCAGTTGTTTAGTTGAAAACCATCGTGTGCTCCACCGTGTATCATCCCTCCGGGGAAACGGCGCTGCCGTGTTTCTAATAAAGATTGCTGCGAGGGTTCTTGTGTCATCAAGGATTATCGAGCTGTGGTTTGAGGTGTGGTGTTCATCATCACGTTGCTTGCTGGATTCTTCCTCGTCTTCAGGTGACGTTCTTCGCGTTGTTGGAAGATTTCTAACCGGTTTGACTCGCTGTGAAAGATCGGGACAAAACTCAAGGATCACCGGCGTGATCCTTATCACTGTAGCCCCCGAGCACCGCTATGCAATTTTCCTAGTGGTGCTCTTAGAAGACTTAGGATTTTTTGCTAGCTGTAGCCCCCGAGCGTTATGGCGGATTTCTATCCGGCATAGGGCTCTAAGAGAAATACGTAGTTAAAATGCGATGAGTAGCCCTCGAGCGTTATGGCGGATTTCTATCCGGCGCAATGCTCTAAGAGAACTTCACCAGTTATCAGATCAACATACTATGGTCGCAGCCCCCGGGCAGCCAGCTCCAAGGTGGCCAGCTCCAAGGTGACATCAAGGCAACCTACTCCATGGCGGTCCCAAGGCATCCTGCTCCATGGCGGTCTCAAGGCATCCTGCTCTATGGCGGACTGCTCCAAGGTGGCCGCTCCATGGCGGACTCAAGGCGGTCTGCTTCATGGCGGACTTCTCCAGGGTGCCGCTCCATGGCAGATTTGGGCTGCCATCGAAAGTGACCGCTTCATGGCAGATTTGGGCTGCCATCAAAGGTGACTGCTGCATGGCAAATTTGGGCTGCTGTCGACAGTGACTGCTGCATGGCAGATTCGGGGTGCTGTCGACAGTGACTGCTGCATGGCAGATTTGGGCTGCTGTCGACAATGACTGCTGCATGGCAGATTTGGGCTGCTGTCGACAGTGACTGCTGCATGACAGATTTGGGCTGCCATCAAAGGTAGCCCCCGGGTATTTGAGCTGAATGGCTCAAAAACACCTCAGATCCGCCATTTACACCATGTGTAGCCCCCGGGTATTTGAGCTGAATGGCTTGATGCTCTTAGAGAACTTCACCAGTTATTAGATCAACATATTATGGTCGCAGCCCCCGGGCGGCCAGCTCCAAGGCGGCCAGCTCCAAGGTGACATCAAGGCAACCTACTCCATGGCGGTCCCAAGGCATCCTGCTCCATGGCGGTCTCAAGGCATCCTGCTCTATGGCGGACTGCTCCAAGGTGGCCGCTCCATGGCGGACTCAAGGCGGTCTGCTTCATGGCGGACTTCTCCAGGGTGCCGCTCCATGGCAGATTTGGGCTGCCATCGAAAGTGACCGCTTCATGGCAGATTTGGGCTGCCATCAAAGGTGACTGCTGCATGGCAAATTTGGGCTGCTGTCGACAGTGACTGCTGCATGGCAGATTCGGGGTGCTGTCGACAGTGGCCGCTGCATGGCAAATTTGGGCTGCTATCGACGGTGGCCGCTGCATGGCAGATTTGGGCTGCCATCAAAGGTAGCCCCCGGGTATTTGAGCTGAATGGCTCGAAAACACCTCAGATCGGGCCCCAGCAAAGCGTCCAAGCGTCATATGTACCTGTGACATGAAAATAAAACACAATTGTATTAAATCATTCTTGTGTTCAACGAACAAATGCAAGGCGGGTAAAACACGGCCATTGAACAGATGTTTTAAAGCTGAAACTATGCAGCAGTTGAACAACATAAAACTGTCAAGGCGGAAAAACTCGACTATCTTGAACAGTTCATGTGTATTAATATATTTTAAGCAAGTGCTGGTTTATCCGTTCTTCCGGTTTATATGCTTGACTTTTCGTGAGATGGCAAACTTTTGCACGAACAATCCGCCAAGGCGATAGCGCTTAATAGCAGCCGTCCAAAACCTTGGAAACGGATGGCGGCTTTAAAGTGCCAAAATGTCACTACTCGGGAATCCACATATAAAACATCAGAAAATGTGTAGGCCAGAAAACTTAAGCTAACGCCGGATGGCGGATTTTTGTATGATACCGGCGCCTTAAGAGACAAGCCAGTAAAATTTTACTCACGAGCGCAAGGCAAATCGTGGAAAAGTTATGATCAAAACGAAAGCGGTAAAAGACTCAGAATATGAGCGAACCAATCTTTATCTCATAATCATAAAAAGTATAAAATATAAGTAGGGACTTAGCTGTTTGAGCGGAGTCGGTATTGTTCGCGGCGAACACAAAGCTCTAGCCAGCGATGAGGGTGTTCGCAGTGATAAAACTGAACATGGCGCTGATGAAGTTGATCGGAGTTGTAACCAGCTGCACCAACGAAGTAATTCGAGATGGCGGCAATTGCAACGGAGGCAAGGCGTAGACAGCTCCATCAACCGCAGCGTAGACCAAATCAGCCATGGCGGGATGAAAACTAGCCGGCTGACGAAGTTGTACACGCGCGAGGCGGCCAAGCTACATCCGCCATAGCAATACCATCAGCCAAGCTACAACCGCCATGCAACTTATACGATCATGCATGCAATCAGAGTCTTGGGCGCAAAATCCATGCACGTACAAGCCAAATGTACGTTTCACGTGATGGAGTAGTACTAGACGTGCTCTGAACTTTGATCCATACCGCTAGCTAGCTAATCGTCTGGTAACGTCAATCAATCAGACGACTGAAGAATGGCGGCAATCCACAGCTGACGATGGCGGAATCAAAGTTCTCAACACAGGAGGCGAGGCTGCGTAATATGCGGCGGCGGCAAAGCCAGCGACATCGAGCATATATTGAGTTGTGACGGATGGCGGTATTGTTCACGGCGGACTTAAAATTGTAGCCTGCGACGATGAATATGACGACCACAAATCACGGATGAAATCGGCCGCAGCGAAAGCGGAGTCTAGGTGGCGGATGCGATGGCGTCCTTGCACAGTCCTAGACCGTTGCGTTCATGGCGGAGCCGAAGTAGTCCGTCAGTCCGTGACGATAAACTTATCAGCGGCAAAGTTGTACCAGCCAGCGATGATGAACTTATCGGCGGCAAAGTTATACTAGCCAGCGACGATGAACTTATCGGCGGCAAAGTTATACTAGCCAGTGTTGATATAAGATGACACAGTCCGGGACAGCCACGATGCAAGCTGTGGCGGAGCCGTACCCGGCTGCGACAACAAAATTAGTCTGCGACGGCGGCAAAGCCAGCCATAACAAAGTAAGGGTTATCCGCGGCGGCGGCGAAGCCAGCGACGCCAACCGGATGGCAGATCGACAATCGGATATGATCGGCGCCGCCTCGAACACAAGGGATCGGGACAATCCGCCAGTGCGAGGGCTGTTACGTCGAGCCCCCGATTGCCTAGCCTGCGGCGGTAATGAACTTTCCGCCGGTGTTGCAGATGAAAGCGATCCGATCCGACCGCCATCGAAGACGGTGAGAAATCCGCCCGGATCGATTCCAGACGCCCTCGCCCCACGGTGGGCGCCAACTGTCGTGGTTCTTACGACACGTATGCCATGAGGGGTACCTCAAGGCGATAGAAAGAGGGGATAGGCGATCTGGTGCCCGGGACGGTGATAGACAGGGATTACCCAGGTTCACGTCCCCGCGGTGGAGGATCGCTACATCCTGCTACAACTCACTATAATGGCACAATGTGTACAGGTTACAATGGTTGTGTTGGTCGCGATGCGATCTGCTATGTCTTAGCTATTCTCGCTATCTCATGGCTAAGTCGCTATGGCCTCAAGGGCTCCTCCTCGCCGGCTTATAAAGGCGCCTGGCGTGGGCATCACGGTGGTTCCGGGGCGGATACAATATGGAGTCCTAGACTAAGTCCTATGCGTGTACTACAAGGTCACCCGCCATGGGCCGTCTTCCGGATCCGCCATAGGCTCGCCGCTAGTAGCCCGCCATGGACTTGTCTCCGGATCCGCCATAAGCTCCTGCGTCCAGTAATCCACCATGGCATGGCAGCGTGGAATCTGCCATAAGCTCCTGCCGTCTGGGAATCTGCCATGGTATGACAGCGTGGAATCTGCCATAAGCTCTTGCTGTCTGGGAATCTGCCATGGCATGAATGCGTCCAGTAATCTGCCATGGCACCAGCAACTAGGCCGCCCGGTTGGCTATCCGCCATACCACCCCCATGGGCCACCCTGGTTTGCCGGTATGAGACTACGTCATTGGTATACCCGTTTGGTATATCCACAACATAGGTGGTTATCTGCCCGCATCAGTGATCTGACTTGTTTCACTTGTGGAGAGCCCGACCACTTTTCCAAGGATTGCCCAGATCGCACAGACCACACTGGGAAAAAGGCCAAGACTATCAACATCGTGACTGCTAGCAATACTGATGGGTATGGTAATTTATTTACTGTTCTTTTGGTATTTCAATCTCCCTGTTGGTGGATTGATACGGGTGCTAATGTTCATGTGTGTGCTGACACCTCTATGTTCTCATCTTACCAAGCCGCCTGGGATTCTTCAGTCCTCATGGGGAATGGGTCACATGCCTCTGTTCGTGGTGTGGGCACGGTAGATCTAAAGTTCACTTCGGGGAAGATCATGCATCATGTCCCTACTATGAACAAGAATCTTGTTATCGGATCCCTTCTTTGCAGAGATGGGTTTAAGTTGGTTTTAGAGTCTAATAAGATAGTTGTTTCCAAACATGGATAATTTATTGGAAAATGCTATGAGTGTGGAGGCTTGTTCCACTTTTCAATTTTAGATTTCTGTAATAAATTCGTGAACCATATTTGTGGTGGTATTAATGATGATACCAGTGTTTGGCATTCTCGTTTATGTCACATTAATTTTGGTTTGATGTCTCGGTTATCCAGCATGAGTTTCATTCTGAAATTCATTATTGCCAAAGGTTCTAAGTGCCATAGTTGTGTGCAATCAAAGCAACCTCGTAAGCCTCATACGGCGGTCAAGGAGAGAGACTTGGTGTTGTGTGATGGGACACGGACACCGGGGGACACAACCCCTAGGTTGTACGGCAAGTGGCGCGGATGAGAGGCCTTCTCCACCTCGATGGGTGCACACAGAACACACAATAGTTTTTACCCTGGTTCAGGCTGCGAGAGGGGATCTCGCGTAAAACCCTACGTCCAACTTGTCTGATCCTTTGTTGATGGAGATGAACGACAGAGTGTGTATAGATCACCGATGACATTGGGGCTAAGTCCCTTAGTCGCCGGACTTGGCTACCACTGAGACTGGTGCCTCACTATCCTGGCTGCCACCATGACCGGTTCTTGTCTCTCTTCTCTTTCAAGCCAAAAAGTGTCGGTCCTCTAGGACCCTGGCCGGGTCCTCCTTTTTTCTAACTCAAGGGGATGTCACCATGGCCGAAACGCATGCAAGACAGATGTCGCACGGTTCTAAGCGGTGGCATAGCCTGGTGGAGATATGAGCCGCGCTGTCCTTCATGCCGACTGGCACGCTGATGACACTAAGAAAGTGTGACAAGTTGGGACTCCAAGTGCAGAGTGTTGTAGCAAGAGTAAATTGTCCCCACGAGGGAAACTCGGGGTTAATATCAAACTCTCGGGGAACAGTCGAAAAAGCTCTTGTCGTTCTTCTTCCAGCAACATGCAAAATAATTCCTCGTTCTTGTGTCCCTAATTCTACCGAGTGGTTGTCAAGCACAAGGTGTGAATGTAAGTAAAAGTAAATATGATATGTAGTACGGTAAAGTAAATAACAATGCAATAAAGTAAATATGAAGCGGTAATGATATTTTTGGGTTTTTGTTGTGTATGCAAAGAAGTAAATATATATTTGTATTTTCGGAATAATTTAGTGCTGGAAATAAAAGTTCATATAAAAGTGTTGGAAATGTGTTTCTTATGGTTTAAATTAGACCGGGGTTCATGGGTTCACTTGCCTACTCTCTTGTTAAATTGTGGTGGCATTAAGCGCAATGCGGATGACCAAAACATTGACATGATTTTTATTATGTTACTTGATCATATTCATATGTTCATCACGTCCTAATTTAAAGATGATGCAACATATCTTACTTATACTCCACTAGAAAGGAATAAACTTCAAGCAATCTAGTATTAAGAATTAACAGAGTATAGCCTTGTACTTTGACATAATGTTGAACAACAAATATGCTACCACATGGACATATTACGATAGAAACTGTGTCTATAAATGTCACTCGGGATTCTTAGCCGTAACTAAGAAATATAACACATGAATTTTTTTATCCCTAGCAAAAATAACCATTGAAGAAGGTACACAACCCTAGCAGATCAATGAATACTGTCATCTATTCAATCACTACTACACATATATAAATCACTAGTATGCATAATGTCCATAATGCTACACATATATAAATGAACTAAGTAACTGAAAGATAACCATCAATGCGCAAAGAAGAAATAGCACTCAATATGGCACTAGTAAATTACTATTCAATCAAAGCATTAGAAGCATAGAACATAAGCATTACTTGCATTTCTATCTCCTTTCCTTCCCAACTTTTTATCTCAAATCCTACAGTATCTTTCTCATTATTATAAAGTTTACCTACAGGTGGTGGTCTATTTATTCAAAAAAATAGATGCAAATGAAAAAATTAAAAACCAGATGCAGACGCTCCAAGTATATGCAACTGTAAAGTGATGCTCAAAAAACAAGACAAGAATAATATGCAAACCGAGGGGTTGATAGGTCCAGGGGTTGCCATGGGGCATCCCCAAGCTTATGGTGTTATCTATTACTTAGATGACTCCTTGCTCGATCAATATTCTATTCCTGTGAAAAAACTTCACCACAAAACTATTTCCCAACTCTTTTAGAGTGGCTGATATTAGAGGACACAAAGATAATTTAAATGCCGCAAAGAAAACCGCAAATAAAATTTGGTGCAAGATGTCCAGAGAGTGTATTAAGTTTTCAACATTCAATAAATATCAAAAGACTCAAAAATAATCATCTTGATAATAAAAAAAAATGCTCAAAACAACAAAAGACAGAATCTGCAAATAAAAATAGCAGCAAATTAACGAATTTTCCCACCCCTCTTAAACAGGCCACGTAATTTTTCTATTTCTGTATTCAGGTAGAGGATGAAAATTTGCAAATCATACTAAAAGCACAGGTCCATAGGAGTTACATAAAAAATATGAAAAATCGTGCAACAAAAAGTCTAGGGCAGATTTCAACAACTCCAAATAAATTTTTGCAATCTTAAAACATCCAAGATGGGTAAAACTTGGCACTTTATTTTTGCTACAGTACAAACACTAAAACAAACTTTATTGCTACAGCGAGGAAACAAAAATAAGACTCAAATAAAATTACTCTCATCCAAGAGCAATGAAAACAAAACCGAAAAAAGTAAATACTACCGGGTTGCCTCCCGTAAAGCTCTTTTTTTTATAGCCATGTAGATAGGCTTTTTACCTTATTGCTTAAATAAGGGCAAGTTTCATGAGGGCACTTGTATCTCTGAAAATTCACCTTCTTCCTTGGAAAATGCTCCATGCACGTCTTATGCGGGAATTGAAATTTCACATTCCCTTCTTTCGAGTCAATAACTGCACCTGTAGTTCTCAAGAAAGGTCTACCAAGGATTATAAGACTTCAGGTATTGCTCCTCATGTCCATTACAATAAAGTCTATAGGTACAAAATTCATATGGAGTTCAATAATAACATCATTAATTCTACCTAAAGCATGCTTGGTAGAATCATTAGCAAGTAATAGATCAATATCACACTTTTGTAGTTTTTTTATTAAGATCAAGTAAATCATATAATTCTTTTGATAGGATGTTTACACTTAATCCCAAGTCTAAGATAGCATTGTGTGACTCTTTTCCTACTACATTAAGTATTTTTGGGATCCATAAATCCCCAAGCTTAGGTGGTATCATAGCCTCATTGTTATAGTGTTGTATCTTTTCCTTAATGACACGGTTAGCTATGTAAGATCCAAATCCGGTTTGATGAACATTGAAAGAAGGATCATTAGCAAAGTTTTGCAATATATTTATAAGTTCATTCAAACTAGATTTATCAATATTAAGTAGAGGTTCATTAACATTTTCGAAGAGCATTATTACTTCCTCTACTTCTTTCTCTTCCACTCTATTTCCTTTAACATTATTTTCTTCCACATTCGTTGATTCGAATTGTTTAAAAAGTGGTTCAAGAAGGTCAACATAATCCAACAATTCATTATAAGTCTCTTCAAGTTTTGAAGGTGGAATTTTAGAAACAACAATAGAATTCATGCCTACCATAGGGGAAGCATGAGGTTTTCCCGCGGACATGCTTAAAAGAGTTGTTTGATTATCAGCCAATTTAGAAAGAGCTTCAACCAAACTAGATGATTGGTGTTGTAGACTATGAATATCAGCACTTATTGAAGAGATTGATTTGCTTAATTCTTCTATCACTGAGGTGTGACTAGCAACTTGTTCTAAAATATTTTTATCTAGTTCTTGTTGCTTCCCCGCGTTTTCAGTAGACGAGTGAGTAATCGCGGATTTCCACTTGTTTTGAGTTCCATAAGCATTAGGATATGGGACACAAGGATGATTCCCATAATTATTTGCATAAGGTGCCCTAGCGTAGGAGTTGTTGAAATTGTTGTATCCATTATTCACAAAGCTTCTAATATAATTGAAGTCTATATTTTCAGAATTACTCTCAACAAGATCTTGTAATGGGACATTATCAACAATTTGATTAGAGATATATGAATAGATAGCATCAAATTTAGCGGTCTAGTAATCTACTTCCTCAACGGAGTTGATTTTTCTACTAGAGGATAGCGCCCTCTCCGTGTGCCATTGGCTGAAATTCTGCAGCATGTTTTCAAGAATAGCTTTAGCTTCATTAACAGTTTTAGTCATAAAAGCTCCTCCTGCAGCGGAATCTAACATAATCCTAGACATATAGTTGAGACCATTATAGAAAAATGTAAAACTATCCACTCATTCACTCCATGTGATGGGCAAGTACGTAGCATGATTTTAAGTCTTTCCCAAGAGATTGCTACATGTTCATTATCATTTTGCTTAAAAGAAAGTATGTTATTTATATTTTGCAAAATTTTAACTGGAGGATAATATTTCTTGATAAAAGCTTCTCTAAGATTGTCCCATGAATTAATGCTACCATTAGGTAATAAAAGTAGCCAATCTTTAGCTTTGCCTCTTAAAGAGAATGGAAATAATTTTAGCTTGACAATATCATTTTTAACATTCTTAAAATTTGTATATCACAAATCTCACAAAAATCATGCAAATGCATGGAAGCATCCTCACTAGCACTACCACCAAATTAATCTTTAGCAATTAAATTAAGTAGCCCAGGACTAACTTCAAATGAACCGGCCTTTATTTCAGGAGATGTGATAGGACTAGCAATGAATTGTGCATTAGGCGCATTAGTAAAGTCGCAAAACTTGGTTGTTTTGTCTCCCATAATTTTTTCAGCAGCAATTCTACACTAATTTTTTAGATTTTAAATATGTATAAAAAACAAAATGACTAAAACAAGAAAAAGATAATTGCATTGCAAATCTAAAAGAGCGAGAAGACTAACAGTGGTGTTACCTTCCCAAGCTTAGGTAATTACCTAGCGCGTGAAGAAGATTGTGCGTCGGAGAATTTCCTCCACTCGATGAAGCTAGCAGTTCTGAATACTTTCCTTTGCTCCTCTGCAACGGCTCCAGAAAATAGTCTTGATGACACTAAGCAAGTGTTCCAAGTTGGGACTCCAAGTACAGAGTGTTGTAGCAAGAGTAAATTTTCCTCACGAGGGAAACTCAGGGTTAATATCGAACTCTCGGAGAACAGTCGAAAAAGCTCTTGTCGTTCTTCTTCCAGCAACCTGCAAAACAATTCCTCATTCTTGTGTCCCCAACTCCACCTAGTGGTTGTCAAGCACAAGGTGTGAATGTAAGTAAAAGTAAATATGATATGCAATACGGTAAAATAAATAATAATGCAAGAAAGTAAATATGATGCGGTGATGATATTTTTAGGTTTTGGTTGTATATGCAAAGAAGTAAATATGTTTTTGTATTTTTGGAATAATTTAGTGCTAAAATAAAAGTGCATATAAAAATTTCGGAAAAGTGTTTCTTATGGTTTAAATTGGACCGGGGTTCATGGGTTCACTTGCCTACTCTATCGTTAAATTGTGGTGGCATTAAGCGCAATATGGATGACCGAAATGTTGACATGATTTTTATTATGTTACTTGATAATATTCATATAGGCATCATGTACTAATTTAAAGATGATGCAACACATCTTACTTATACTCCACTAGAAAGAAATAAACTTCAAGCAATCTAGTATTAAGAATTAACAGAGTATAGCCTTATGTACTTTGACATGATGTTGAACAACAAATATGTTACCACTTGGACATATTATGATAGAAACTGTGTCTATGAATATCACTTGAGATTCTTAGCTGTCCCTAAGAAATATAACACATGCATTCTTTTTATCCCTAGCAAAAATTACCGTGGAAGAAGGTACACAACTGATGGTGCAGTGTTGACGGACAAGTTGGGAACCCCAAGAGGAAGGTGTGATGAGCACAACAGTAAGTTTTCCCTCAGTATGAAACGAAAGTTTAATCGACCAGTAGGAGAAACAAACCACTTTTGAAGGTTGTTACTAACTGGCTTTTGGCAGGGCGCACCACCGGCGCGAGCAGCAACGTGGCACCTGCACATAACACAACCAAGATACTTTGCCCCAACTTGCAGTGAGGTTGTCAATCTCACTGGTTTGCTGAAAACAAAGGATTAAACATATGGTATGGGAAAAGATGTTTGTTTGCAGTAAGTAAATAATGCTCACGGAAAGTAAATGGTGCTTGTAGTAGATGGTAATATATATTTAAAAGAATGGACCGGGGTTCACAGTTCACTAGAGGTGTCTCTCCATAAAGATAAATAACATGTTGGGTAAACAAATTATAGTTGAGCAATTGACAAAATAAAGAATGCATAAAAATACATGTACATGTCATGAAGATCACTATGAGATTCACTTGGGCATTACAACATTTTACATAGACCGTAATCCAACTGCATCTATGACTAATAACCCACCCGCAGGATATCATCCGAACAACCCTTGGGTATTAAGTTGCAATCAACAGATTATCGCCTTAAGCAAAGTGTGTAATGTAAACAATACAAATGTCCTTGAACAAAAGATTGTTGTTTTCTCCCTAGTAACAACAGCACATCTACAACCTTAGAAGTTATTGTCACTCTCCCAGATTACTAGAGGCATGAACCCACTATCAAGCATAAATACTCCCTCTTGGAGTCACTAGCATCTACTTGGCCAAGATATCTACTAGCAACAGAGAGCATGCAAGATTATAAATAACATAGACATGATAAATCAACAATCAACTTGACATAGTACTCAATATTCATCGGATCCCAACAAACACAACATGTAGAATTACATAACGATGATCTTGATCATGATAGGCAACTCACAAGATATAGACATGAAGCACATGGAGGAGAGGACAACCATCTAGCTACTGCTATGGACCCATAGTCCTAGGTAGACTACTTACGCATCACTCTGGAGGCTGGCATGGTGATGAAGAAGGCCTCCGGTGATGATTCCCCTCTCCGATAGGGTGCCAGGAAGAGCTTCTAGACCCTCCAGATCTTGGGACGACGGCGGCGGCGGCTTGCAGTATGTTTCATGGAAAAGTGTTTGGTCCTTTAGGATTTTCCCGACGAAGGGAATTTATAGGCGGAAGGGCGATGTCAGAGGGTGAACCAGGGGCCCACACCACCTGGTGGCATGGCCAGGGGGTGGCCCGCGCCACCCTATGGTGCGGCCGCCTCCTAGTCCGGCTCCGTCTCTCCTCTCGACTCCGTCTTCCTTTCAGGTAAATAGGAACTTCGGCTTTTGTTTCGTCCAATTCCGAGAATATTTCCTGTGTAACTTTTTTGAAACACAAAAACAGCAGAAAATAGGAACTGGCAAAAAATGCCACGAAGTGTAAACAAAACACAAAGCAATTGGTGTAAAACAAGCATGGAGCATCAAAAATTATAGATACGTTTGCATCGTATCAAGCATCCCCAAGCTTAACTCATGCTCGTCCTCGAGTAGGTAAGCGATAACAAAACAATAATTTTTGAGGTGACATGCACCCAACACAATCTTGATCAACTTAAAGTAAAGCATTGCATGCTGAGATCAAAGTACTCTAAACATGGGCATAAGAGATATAATTCTAACCATAGAACTTAGCAACCGTGTTACAACATGAAAAGAAACTCAAACAAAAGATCATGAGTAATAATGCATTGAAAGCCAGTTGTTTGTTTCGAGCATAGAGAAAACATAACAAAGTGGTATTCAGCTTGTCCCTCATGGAGTGGCAAAACATAAATGCATAGGACACCTTCAAAGTTCAAGAGGGTGACTAGATACAAATAATTTGAGAACAAGCAATACCATAATCATGAATCAATCAATAATAAATTTTGGGACTATGCACATTATACTCAGAATGACAACTATGCTCTCTTAATCGGTGCATAAAGGTAGAAGATGAAGACTCAACATAAAAGTAAAAGAAAGGCCCTTCGCAGAGAGAAGTAGTGATTGCAAGTTTTATAAACCTTTGATTGATGTTTGATGGTCAGCCCGTTGGGAACCCCAAGAGGAAGGTGTGATGAATATAGCAGCAAGGTTTTTCCCTCAGTTAAGAAACCAAGGTATGTCGATCTTGGAGAGGAGAGACAAACGACTGAAGGTGATGCAGACTGGCTTAATAGCACTCCAACAAGGGCGCCATTTACGACACTTGTTGACTCGTCTTCAGCCAGTAGCACCGCGGAACCTGCACACACACAACCAAATACTTTGTTCCCAACTTACGATGAGGTTGTCAATCTCACCGGTTTGCTTGAAACAAAGGGTATGAGCATATCGAGTGGAAAGTGATAATAGTATGCGAGTAAAGTAAATAGTGCGAGTAAAGTAAACAGGTGATATCAATATGATGGAAATAGGACCGGGGTCCACAGTTCACTAGTGGTGTCTCTCCATAAGATAAATAACACATGCTGGGTAAACAAATTACAGTTGGGCAATTGATAGAATAAAGATAAACATGATATGTCAAGAAGATCACTATGCGATTTACTCTGGGCATTACAACAAAATACATAGACCGCCATCCAACTGCATCTATGACTAATACTCCACTCACGGGGATATCGTCCGAACACCCCATGAGTATTAAGTTGCGAACAATAGATAATTGCATTAAGCAAAGTGTGTAATGTAAACAAAGCATATGCCCTTGAGCATATGAATGTTGTTTTCTCCCTAGTAGCAACAGCACATCTACAACCTTAGAGGTTTCTGTCACTCCCCCAGGTTAAATAGAGGCATGAACCCACTATCGAGCATAAATACCCCCTCTTGGAGTCACTAGCAACTACTCGGCCAAGATAGCTACTAATAACGGAGAGCATGCAAGATCATAAACAACATAGAGATAACATAAGATATATTTCAGTATAGCAACTCAATCATAACACCAATATTCATCGGATCCCAACAAACCAAACATGTAGAATTACATAACGGTGATCTCAATCATGTAGGGCAGCTCAGGAGATCTAAACATGAAGCACATGGTGGAGGAGACAACCATCTAGCTACTGCTATGGACCCATAGTCCAAGGTAGACTACTCACTCATCGCTTCGGAGGCAAGCATGGCGATGAAGAAGACCTCCGGTGGCGATTCCCCTCTCCGGCAGGGTGCCGGGAAGAGCTTCTGGACCCTCCTGATCTCAGGTCGACGACGGCGGCGGATCGCGATGTGTTTCTGGAAAATTGATCGGGCTCTTAGGTTTTTCCCGTCGGGGGGTCTTTATAGGCGAAGGGGCATCGTCAGAGGTGGCCCGAGGCACCCTCACACATAGGGGGCGCGGCCAGGGGCTGGGCTGGGGCCCCTCTGACTGCTCTTCGGATCTCTAGAAGCTTCTAGGAAAAATAAGACTTCAGGAACTTGTTTCGTCTAATTCCGCGAATATTTCCTGTGTAGCACTTCTGAAACACAAAAACAGCAGAAAACAAGGAACTGGCACTGTGGCAACTTGTTAATAGGTTAGTTACGGAAAATGCATAAAAGTGCCACTAAGTGTAATGAAACATTAGGCAAATGGTGTAAAAACAAGCATGGAGCATAAAAAATTATGGATACGTTGGAGACGTATCAAGCATCCCCAAGCTTAACTCCTGCTCATCCTCGAGTAGGTAAGTGATAACAAAAGAAATAATTTTTGAGGTGATATGCACCTACACAATCTTGATCATGTATGTAAGCATTGTGAGCTGGGATCACAAGAACTTAAAACATGGGCATGAAAGATATAATCTTGATAATAGAAACTTAGCAACCATGTTATAAACATGTAAATGAACACAAACAAAAGATCATGAAAATGAAACAATGAAAGTCAAACGTGTGTTCAAATCATAAGGAAAAACATACAAATGGTTTTCAGCTTGTCCTTCAAAGAGAGCAAAACATAAATGCATAGGACACCTTCAAGTTTAAGAGGGTGACTAGATACAAATAATTTAAGAACAAGTGAAACCAACATATGAATCAATCAATGAAAACTTTGGGACAATGCACATTATACTAAGAATGACAACTATGCTCTCTTAATGGTGCATAAAGATAGAAGGTGGTGACTCAACATAAAAGTAAAAGAAAGGCCCTTCGCGGAGGGAAGCAGTGATTGCAAGTTTTATAACCTTCAAAAATTATGTTACTTACCGGCTTTGAGCTCTCATTGCCCCCATCACAAGCATCTTGAATGGTTAAAGTTAATGCGAGAATAATTATGATGCATATGCTTGACAAATCATAAGTTGAAAACCTCGTGTCCCGTGAATACGAGTACCCAAACCTCATGCTACTTTACTTAGAGTCCCAAGCAAGGCTCTTGTCATTGTAAGTATACACGTATCATCGAGAACCGCCAACGGGGTACCTCCGTGCCCGATGACATGGAACAAGCCCACATCAAAATGACAGGACAAGCAGACAATGAACACCTCGACATCTCTTTTATTTACCATTTGTTTAGCTTTTTATTTTGAGATGCGTCGTCGAATGTCCACTATGGGTATGCTGCAAATTTCCACCATGAATTATGCATGGCTTAGATTGGCGGCCCAGGCGTTTCCCTAACACATATACAAACTCCATGATCCCCACAAGATTCCCAATTCATTTCACACCGCGGGCATCCATAAACAAAAGATCACGATATCAACTCAAAAGAGAAGTGCAATGTTGAAAGCTTGCCCATGACTGCATGGCTGGGCTAGTCTCCAACTTACAACTTGTAAGCATAACAACTCAACATAAGAGACCACAATGTCGAATTTTTAAAACAGGAAAAAGTAAAGTGTGCCTTCCGGTTCGTGAGAGCTTTACTGACCGAATTTCGCATAACACTGGTAAGAGTTTAATTTGAAGAGAAAATAAAAGCAAGTCAAATTTACTTGGAATAGCAAATTGCTAGTAGGTATGTATGGTGGACACTTTCGGCAAACTTGGTTTTTAGGAGTTGGATGCACGAGTAGAGCTCATACTCAGTACAAGGCGAGGGCTAGCAAAAGACTGTGAGCGACCAACTAAGAGAGCAATAATGGCCATAATCATGCAAAGCGACAAAGCGACATTAAAAGAAGCATAAGATGGCATCAAAAGTCAAAAACTAAATGATCATAGAGGCTATTGGCGACTTTGTATAAGTCTAACATGTGTGAGCATGCGCCAAGTCAACCCAAATAAAGCATCAAGGAGAAAACCAAAATAATGCTTCCAAATAATAAAAAGAACGCATGATTTTTTCAAAGGCTCATTAAGCAATCTCAGTCATTTGAGACAAGTCATGCTACAGTAAAACCACTAAGCATACTATAAAAAAGACATCAAGTACGACATGCAAAAGCCTAGGCAGCAGTCTACACAAGCTCCTTTTTGTACCACTTTTTTGCATGAAACTTTTTCTCTTTTCCAACACCATTCGAACCTTTTTAAAATAACTCGTTTGATGAATACCAACATGGACCAGAGGTCAAAATACACCTTGATGTAAAGATATAACAAGATCTGAACACAAATCAAGGCGAAAATCGAAAGCTAAACACAGTTCTAGAAAAAGAGAACACTCGTTAAACGATAAGAGTGAAAACCAAAATAATGCTTCCAAACGATTAAAAACAACGCATGATTTTTTCAAAGGCTCATTAAGCAATCTCAGTTATTTGAGACAAGTCATGCTACAGCAAAACCACTAAGCATACTATCAAAAAGATATCAAGCATGACATGAAAAAGCCTAAGCCGCAGTCTACACAAGCTCCTTCTTGTACCACTTTTTTGCATAAAGCTTTTTCTCTTTTCCAACACCATTCAAACTTTTTATAAACACCTCTTTTGATGAAAACCAATAAAGATCAGAGGCAAAAATACACCTTGATGAATAAATATAAGAAGATTTGAACGCAAATCAAGGCGAAAACGAAAACCAAAAGCAGTAGCAGAAAAAGAAAAACACTCAGTTTTTGATAAGAATGAAAACTAGAGCGTTCTTGGCAAATGAAAAGCAAGGCAACTTCTCCAAAAGAAATTTGTTGGGGTCCAACCATTTATTGCAGCAAACAAAACTAAACTACCTAAAAAAACTAAAACAACTGACGCTCCAAGAAAAACACATAGTGCATGAAGCAATAAAAATATAGTGTCTTGAAAGGTGACCTGATTTTTGCCGATGAAGAAGGGGTGCCTCGGGGGCATCCCCAAGCTTTGACGCTTGTACTTCTTTGATATTTCTTGGGGTGATGCATGGGCATCCCCAAGCTTGAGCTTTTGTCCATTCTTCAACTCATCTCATCATTCTCCAATCCCTACACTTGAAAACTTCCTTCATACAAAACTAAACACAAATCTATTAGCAACATTAGTGTAGCATCTTATATTTACTAATTGGAGGCACCATACAAGCCTCCATGTTAATCCTCACGTTTAACCAGTAAATAGCCTTTGGATAAAAGATAAACGGCTGAGATATCTCCTGTCACCGTAATGTCCATCTAGAGTACGATTCCGTATCTATCTCTCCACGAGACCTGACCTACCACGCTATTCCATGCAGGAGGATTCCTCCCGTGATCATCTCTAACAGACAAGGCGCCGTACCAACTGCCAGCAACACCCTGATTATGACCCATCCAAGCGGATGCAGTTCACCATCGTTCCCCTATTCCTACCCCTAATGGATATGTACGGCATCTCATGGTGAACGTATGGGTATATATTGCTCCAATCAATTTGCTTTATTAACTAGATCCGGTTCATGACTTATTCAATCAACATAGCTTTACATCAGGTTGTGGCAGGCACGCAGGGGTTAGTGTGATTCTTAATCCGCTGTTTATTCCTTGCACCCTATATATATAGCTGTATCGTTTCCCTTGCAAGCCCTCTACTATATTTTATACTAGCAGAGATAGCAAGCTAGAGGCGCATGAGATTTTCTTTGATGGTGGAGCCTCGAATACACTGATGTGGCACTGAATATGTGGATGACTACATCAGCACATGGTTCGTAGTGGCCTAATCTCCATGACAAATTTGTTTGAGGTAGCTAAGAAATCATGAGTTTCTGTTGCAAAAGAGGTCGTACCAAATCAATATCAAGATACTTGAAAGTTAACTACAGGACAGGTGATGTTCTTCGTTCCCTATTTTTTATGGGGTCTTATATATGCATGCATGCCTTAAATGTCTAAGCACGTTCAGACCGGGAATTACTGTTGCAAAGATATTATGTTTTTCTGGAACTGGTAATTACAACAAAAACAGTCGATGTTTCAATATGAGTTTAATTGATAATTTCATTACTTATAAGCTTTCAACCCCAATGAGAATTTTTATGGAACTTCAGGCTATTATCTAACCACATGCCATCTGAAAGTGGCGGTTGAATTCATCCATGAGTCCATACATTAGCTATAACTACCACCCTTGGCAGGTCCGAGAGGCATGCATGTGTAATATCTGTGTGACTACTCATCATGTTTACTATTTAGAGTGATACATCTACATGGAACAATATATTTTTTATTTTCTTCGGAGTTGTATTTCAGCTTAGGATAAAAAGTTTGCCAGATTAGCATATATATGCAATAGCATGGCTACTAGAGTATGGTGCAATTTTTCAGATAAGGATCACAAGAGGAAGGAGCAGGCAGCTCGATAGCAAGAGAATTCACGAAATACAATCGACTGTCATGGTAAGATTTATAATAAATATAAATACTATTTAAAGTAACATTTATTTGATAATTGGCTTTATATATTAGTTTGCATGTTCTTTTAATGAAATGCACTTGCATTTTCTGTTATAACTCGGAATGACATTAAACCATTTACAACCTTCACATGAAATAGCTTTCTTGGATGTTGGTTATCACAGTCTTAGTTTGTATCTCAATTCACGAGTTAATTATTGTTCAGGTAAGAGTAGGACAACAAAGCGATTATACGACGACTGATTATTCTGTAAGCCAATTATGCTAGGCAAGACGGTAAACAAGGATATAAGGAAATTGATGGCTTTCCTACCTACATTAGGTACTGTATATGATAAAAAAGACTGAATGCATTGAACTTTCTTTTTCATCATGAGAGAACCGGAACCAGTGTGTTCTGCTCTTTTTTTTGCATTATAAGATTTTCTGAACCAGAGTTTTCTAGAATAAGCTTCGTTTTACAATTATCCTAGCCTCACTATAGTGTCTTCACTGCCATTATCGGCTATGGGTAGGTCTTCTCCCTATGCGTTCCTTGAAACTGATATCTACAAAATGGCAAGCCTGCAAAAAGTATAGTACATTTTATTTGGCAAGGAGTAACGAGAAATGTGTGTAGGAATGGAACAATATAAGTGTATATATGAACCTTTTTTTTCTATTTCACTGTAGAATCTCCCTTGGAAAAAACTGTCTAAGCTGAAATGTCATTAAATTAAATTTATAGTCTAATATGTTTGTCTATACCCCTATAATAGCTGAGTTATTAAGGAGTCTAAACGGTGACATATTAACATGATGAGTTGTTTGTACTTCGACAAACTGATACCTATTGCCAGGTTTCTCCACCCGCCTCATCTTCACTAGCAATCCTTTTATTGTTCTTCACTAGCCATCCTTTTGTTGTTCTGAAGTAAAGACTGTTAATATTTACTAGGAAGATCGGATCAACTTCAAAGCATGCACACTCCGCTTTCATTAAACTATAAACTATGGTCATAAAGGAGTATTAGAAAATTATCTTTTTAATTCTATATTCTTCTTGGATTATAGAGTACCTTGCTCAATGTTTTGCACCGTTGGAAGTCTCTTTTTCATTATGTTCATAAAGGAGTATCATACTTTTGGCCTATGTCTTGATCTAATTTTTCAATCCTTAACAACAACATACTGTATTTTGCATCATGTCACTATCGCAGTTGTGGTCATATAAAAACTCTTCTTATTACCTTGAATAGTTGAGATTAAATTCATATATTAGGCATATAAAAATTACATTAGTTTATAGTTTTCTGCAAATAACCTTTCTTACCCTATCGAACAAATTTTACCACTATTGAAAATTAATGTCCAGTTCACTAAAAGAAAAATCTGAAGAGGGACAACATTTATAAAATGATTGCTGACGTATGTTCCTATAATTAAATATGCAGTCAGTTTGGAAATATAGTATGCCTTTGTAGAAATAAAACTATTTTAGTATATCCTACATGTTAGAAAAAAGAGCTAGCCCGTGCAGGTGCACGGGTTAATGACTAGTAACATATAATCAACCTCCTTTTGCTTCAGGTTTCAACCCAAAACCACCACATATATAGCATATAATACTGTAGCAACTTCCCCAAAAGTTCCGTGATCAAAAGAACTCAAAAGAAAGCGATAAAGCGGCAAACACAAATATTGGCAGAAATCTGTCAAAACAGAACAGCTGACAAAGGCCGAATTTTTTAGGGGTTTTCTGTTGCTCAAATAAAAAAGTGTTCAACTAATGAAAGTTTGGATATAACCTGGGGCATATGCACAAGAAATCGCAGGTCCAAAAGATATACAGAGAATTTATACGAATTTTTACGGTGCAGCACCGAAAACAGTTTCAGGACAGCAACATCCCCAAATCTTACCTCACTCAAATTAGAGGCTTCTCTTGGCACAACAATGAAATAAAAAGGATAAGGAGTGGTCATTACAGTAGTAATGACTTCCAAGACTCAAATAAAATAAAAAGTACTGAAAATAAAACATTGGGTTATCTCCCAAGAGTGCTTTTCTTTAACGCCTTTGAGCTAGGCGCAGAAAATTGCGAATCAAGTAACATCAAGTGATGAAGTGCTAGGATCAGCGGGTGCCTTACGTCTTCCTTTCTTACCTTTGCTCTTGACTCTAGGAAGGACATGGCTATTGCAAGGTGGAGAGATAAATCTTATATTGCCTTTTCCCACATCAATGACGGCGCCTAGGAGCTTCAATAGAGATCTTCCAAGTGTGATTTGTCATTTTCCTACACATTCAATAACAAGATAATCAGTAGATATCATTCTTCCTAGGACTTTTGTAAAGACTCCTTCAGCAATTCCAATGGGAAATATAGTGGCATTATTAGTAAGAGAAATTCCTTCTCCCCCCTCAGAAAGCTTCCAAAGACTCAAAGATTCATAAACAACCTTTGGCATAAGACAAAATTCAGACATAATGTCACAACGAGCGTGAAAAGTTTCACCACTAATGGTGATTTTTACCATAGGATACAAACTCGAAGGTTCAGAATTTGTTGGCACATAATCAAAATGCTGGCACAAAGTATTGTAGCAAGTATTCAAACTAGCAGTGCGAGCCTCAAGAGTATCAAGTCTATTAAAAATGCACACAAGAGAGGAATCGAAATAGGTTGGCATGCTATAAATTGTAATCAACTTTTTTATAATATTGAAGGCTTGATCTCCATCACAATGAAGGAAATCTCCTTCTGCAGTAGCATCCAAAGCATATCTATAACGAAGAGCAAGTCCAAAGTAAAAACTACTGAGAAGCAAACTCAAGGTCATTTTAGGTTCGGTTTTTCCATGCCAATCATAAATTCTAGACCAAGCTTCTTTAAAACTTTCCTCATCCTTTTGTTTAAAAGTGAAAATCATATCCTCGGGCGACATAGTAGTAGCAACTGAACTAGACATAATAAACTAAAGTAAAGAAATAACAACTACCAGGGATTCTAATTTTTTTGGGTTTTTGATAAAATGATGCAGGTAAAATAAATAAAGTAAAGCAAAACAATAACAAAGTAAAGGATGTGTGTGCGAAAAACTCCCCTCGCAGAAGTCTTCTACTTCCTCCCCGGCAACGGCGCCAGAAAAATATCTTGATTGCTGTTTGATGGCCAGCCCGTTGGGAACCCCAAGAGGAAGGTGTGATGAATATAGCAGCAAGGTTTTTCCCTCAGTTAAGAAACCAAGGTATGTCAATCTTGGAGAGGAGAGACAAACGACTGAAGGTGATGCAGACTGGCTTAATAGCACTTCAACAAGGGCGCCGTTTACGACACTTGTTGACTCGTCTTCGGCCAGTAGCAACGCGGAACCTGCACACACACAACCAAATACTTTGTTCCCAACTTACGATGAGGTTGTCAATCTCACCGGTTTGCTTGAAACAAAGGGTATGAGCGTATCGAGTGGAAAGTGATAATAGTATGCGAGTAAAGTAAACAGTGCGAGTAAAGTAAACAGGTGATAGCAATATGATGGAAATAGGACCGGGGTCCACAGTTCACTAGTGGTGTCTCTCCATAAGATAAATAACACATGCTGGGTAAACAAATTACAGTTTGGCAATTGATAGAATAAAGATAAACGTGATATGTCAAGAAGATCACTATGCGATTTACTCTGGGCATTACAACAAAATACATAGACCGCCATCCAACTGCATCTATGACTAATAATCCACTCACGGGGATATCGTCCGAACACCCCATGAGTATTAAGTTGCGAACAACAGATAATTGCATTAAGCAAAGTATGTAGTGTAAACAAAGCATATGCCCTTGAGCATATGAATGTTGTTTTCTCCCTAGTAGCAACAGCACATCTACAACCTTAGAGGTTTCTGTCACCCCCCCAGGTTAAATAGAGGAATGAACCCACTATCGAGCATAAATAACCCCCTCTTGGAGTCACTAGCAACTACTCGGCCAAGATAGCTACTAACAACGGAGTGAAGGGAATATGCCCGAGAGGCAATAATAAAGTGGTTATTATCATATTCCATGTTTATGATAAATGTTTATTTCTCATGCTAGAATTGTATTAATCGGAAACATTAATACTTGTGTGATTAATAAACTAAAAAGTTTCCTAGTAAAGCCTCTCTTTTATACTAGCTCGTTGATTAACTGATGATCAAGGTTTCCTGATCATGAACATTGGATGTTGTTAATAACGGGGTCATATCATTAGAAGAATGATATGATGAACACTCACACCCATAGTATGAATAGCAAAACGATCAAGTCATCAAGTTCATTGCTATATCAAACTCATACGAAATAGTTCTAATCCTCAGACCATGAGATCATGTTAATCACTGATACCGGAAGAGTGCTTTGATGATATCAAACGTCACACCGTCACAGGGTGATTATAAAGGTTGATTTGGGTATTCTGAAAGTATTAGTTGAGGCTCATGGATCAAGAGTGGAATTTGTCCGACCCGATGATGGGAAGATATTCTCTGGGCCCTTCTTGGTGATATTGCATTAGAATCGCTTGCAAGCATGTGACTAGGTCACAGGAATGCATTATCACGGAACGAGTAAAGAGACTTGTCGGGAACGAGATCGAACTAGGTATGGTTGATACCAAATGATCGGATCTCGGACAAGTAATAATATCGCGAGACAAAAGGAATTAACTATGTTCGTTACTGGTTCACACGATCACTAGTTCATCGTTGAGTAAGTGGGAGTCATCATGGATTTCCAGATCCCGCTGTTGATTATTGATCGGAGAGGAGTCTCGATCATGTCCATGTTATTCACGAACCGTAGGGTGACACACTTAAGGTTCGCCGTCGTTTTTGAGTGGATACGATACTCCGATCGAATTACAGGACAGCATAAGGGTTGTTTCAGAAAAGCACCGAAACTGTTTCGGGATATCGAAATAACTCAAGGGTGTATTTGTTAATGTTTGTTAATTGAATGAATTAACAAATATTAAAGAAATAAAAATGTTTTATTAAATCAATAAGTGTGAATTTTAATTGGCATGAATGTCATGCATTAAAATGGGGGTTACCTCATGTTGATGAGGGAGTAATCACCATAAAAGGGAATGAAGAAGGGGGCAATGAAGAGAGGGGGAGACCCTTGGCCGGCCACCCCTTGGCTGCCCTCCTCCTCTATATAAACCACCCCTTCTCTCCCTTGTGACACACTTCTTGATCCTCCCTCCCTTGCATAGTTGCTGCCCACTTTCCGTCTTGGCTTAGCGAAGCTCTGCCGGAATTATAGTTCATAGTTCACACACTTGGAGAAGTGTGTGGAGGAGTGTCCGGCGGATCCCTTCTTCCGCTGCCCCGCTGGACCGAGGGCGTGGTGGAGTCGACGTCGAGCTGCACGTGTGTGCGAGTACGGGGGCGCTGCCACTTGTAGCGTCGGGTACACGATCTTGTGATCGTCAAGTGAACCACGACATCGACTACGTCAAGTGAACAACTATGTCGACTACGTGCGTCTTCACCAACTCTCCATCGTCAACGTTTGTGCGGGAACGTAATCCCCGCTTATGGTCGTCGAGGGTGAGTATCCGTTGCTACCACCTCGTAGAGTATCTTGGCTAGTTTATGTGTTCTTGCATAGGAAAATTTTTGTTTTCTATGCTACGAACCCATCAGTGGTATCAGATCCATCTCTATGCGTAGTTGGTATGCACGGTTAGAACACATGTGGATGTGGGCGTTGATGATCATATTATTGCAATTTTTTGGTATTTTGGATCATAGTGGCATAGTAGGATTGAAGCTGCCCGAGACTAACCTTACGTGACCACGTTCACGAGACTTGTCCCACACTTGACATGCTTCGGCATATGTGGCTTTGCGGGTGCACGTTTCTCCCACTATAGTTATGATCTATTTTACAAAGAGTTGTTAATAATATTTTTATCACCGTTGTGGTTCTTGTTCGTAGGTAAGAACGGTTCTTCCTAGAAAGCCCCAAACCACGTAAAATATGCAAGACAAATTAGAAACGTCTAACTTGTTTTTGCAGGGCATGTGATGTGATATGGTCAAATTGTTTATGTTACAAATTGTATGCGATGATCCTTTTTGTAAAGTTATAAACAACCGGCAGGAGCCATATGGTTGTCTTTACATTTAAATGGCCTGCGTGCCGTATATATATATATATCCAAGTGATATATTGTAATGGAGGAAGACAACCAAGTTGGCGCGCCATGGACCTTGGTGCTACGCCGGTGGAATGATGGAGATCATGCCATGACGCACAAGATGGAGATCGAGTGCATGAAGGACCATATCATATCACATTATATATGCATGTGATGTTTATCCTTTTATGCATCTTATTCTGCTTAGATTTGATCGCGCGATAGCATTATAAGATGATCCCTCTCATATAAATATCAAGATAAAATGTGTTCTTCCATAGCATGCACCGTCAAGAAAGTTCGTCGTTTCGAGATACCACGTGATGATCGGGTGTGACAGACTCTACGTTCACATACGACGGGTGTAAGACAGTTTTACACACGCGAGTGCTATGGTTCTACTTGGCGAGCCTAGCATGTACAGACATGGCCTTGGAACACGAACTGAAAGGTTAAGCATGAGTCATATGGTTGATATGATGAACATGGTGATGTTCGCCTTTGAAACTATGCCGTTGCACGTGATGATTGGTTGCGGTATAGTGAATTTGGTTCGTGTAATCACTTAAGAAAACTAAGAGGGATGTTGTTTTTAAGTGGGAGTTCATTTAGTAATTTTGAATTATAGAACTCAATTTATCATGAACTAAATCAAAGTGAATTTGCATAGTTTGTTGTAGTTATTGGCATCCGTTTACTACCTTGCGATTAGCTATAATTGAGATAATAGAACTATAGAATTCTGGATGTTAACTTTACGAACTGTTATCGTATTGTTTGAATGTCAATCTAAAGTTTAAAGTCCTATTGCAAACTTTTAGCAAACCCTTGTTACTCGATAAAATTTAATAAGTAGTATTAAATCAAGAGTAACAATTCTAGTGTTAGTATCTAAGTATCACACTTGCCTCCATGATCCTTGATATTCAAAAGTTGTTTTTAGTATCAAGGTTATCTAGGAGTTGAAAGAATTGTTTCATAAACTATCATGTGTGGAAGATATTGTGATATCTGAAATAATGTTTGGTTGCAAAGTGATAGAGTATAATTTAGTAAGACGCATGTTCTCGTATTGTATGAGAATTTGCGAAGATTAGAGACGCCAGGCGTCCAGATCTCCTAAAAGGTTTAGGAACTAATATTATACTCGCAATTCGTCCTCATGAGCTATAGTAGCTTGATCATGAAAGTTGTCATGATAGGATGAATGGAAGATGTAGGTAAAATGTTTACTACACTAAAAGATTACTAAAGAATGGAATTTGGAAGAATGCCAAATATTTGATAATGGTGATCTACTTCAAAGTGCGAGTCCAAGGGTATTAGTGTTTGACTAATCATGCCTTGAACTATGTGCCATGTGTATGGCGCCACTATTGATGTTGATAGATTCTTCTAGACAAAAAAGAATTGCTAAAAGAGAATCCAAAATTTATTCTGGCGGAAAAAGAAAAGACTGGAAATGTCCAGCTCAGGTATATAGAAGATATACATGTTATGGTTGTATTCGTTGCTTGTTAAAACAATGTGGTTCTTGGGTATTTGATACTAAATTGGTTGATATGAACTATCATACAACGCAATACAAGAACTACAATGGCCTAATTAACTAGCAAATGAATATCGGATGATTCTCATCAAAAACAAATAAAGTGTTATTGTGTTTCGTTGGAATTAAACCTAGCCTTCAAGATTTATTTGAATAATTGTTATTTTGTTCTGGTATTATGAGAACAATGGTTGTTCAAATTATTACCGCATTCATAAAAGATGAATGAACGCTTATCTTGTTGGAGAAATCACATCCATAACACTGATGCTAAAAATGTCTCAAGACAAATGATTAGAAGATCACTTATGAGTGACACCACCGTTTAAATCATATTGGAAAGTAAACATGAAGAAACTCCATGTTGATGGGATTTTGGAGTCTTTTGATTTTGAATCAATTGACGCTTGTGAAAATTTCCTAGAGGTGATTAAAACTCTGTTTGTAGGCCAAAGAAGAACGGACGACTAACTTATTGGATATTGTACATGTTGATGTATATAGTCCATTATGTGTAGCCGTGTGTGGTGGATCTTTGAACTTTATTTACTTTAACCAAGGATTTGAGTAGATATATGTGTATATTTACTTGATAAGGAAGAAGTATGAAATATTTGAAAAACGTTCAAAGTATTTCTAGATGAAGTTGAAAATCATTGTAACAAGAGAATAAAGAATTTATGATTGGATCATAAAGGAAGATATTTGAGTTACAAGTTTAGCAAACACCTAAAAGTTGAGGAATCGTTCCATAGACTTGTATTTCCCGAAACACCATAGGAGTATGGAGTGTTCGAGAGATGAAATCAAACTTTGTTTGACATCGTTGGATCAAAGGTGTCGTATATAAAACTGCCATTATATTTTAAGGATAAAGCTTTAGAGACTACCGCTTTTACACTGAAAAGAGCGCCATCATTATCCATTGAAATGACACCATATGAGATATGGCATGGGATAAAACCCAAGTTGTCTTTTCTAAAATTTTGGTATGCTAGGCATATGTAAAATGTTTACAACCAAAGTCGGATAAATACGTCTTCGTAGGTTATCCCAAAATAAATGTTGGGTATTCCTCCAGAACACCTAAGACAAAAGTGTTTGTCGCTGAAAACGTCAAGTTTCTTGAGAAGGAATTTTTCGCAAAAAGTCAAGTGGGAGGACAATAGAACTTTGATTAGGTTGTTGAACCTAAGCTATATGTGCTGAGTAGCGCAGCGCTGGGAAGTGTCCCGGAGGCGGCCACAATGCGCATGGCTATCGTACCTCAAAGGTTGTGGTCACATACATCTAAGTTCCTATTGAACCGCGTGAGTCAGATAACAATCAAATATTTAGATTTGAGAACAGATCATTATTGTTTGACAATGATGAACCGACTACATGCAAAGAAGCGATGATGGGCCCTGACTCCGTCAAATGGCTAGAAGCCATAAAATCCATGATAGTTCCATACACGAGAAACCAAGTTTATGAACTTGGAAGACCCTCAAAAGGCATGAAGCCTAATGAACGTAATTGGATCTATAAAGACAGACATGGATGTTTAACATCTTTGAAATAGTCGACACATCGTTAAAAGAGTTTACGATTGTGTTCAATGAGTTGACTATGACAAGATTTGATCTTTCATAGCGATATTTTGTCAGAAAGGATTACTGTAGCAACCACTACATATACCGAGTTTGGTATATGTTAGTTGAACAAACAAGACAACATTCTTCTAATAGAATGGTTACCTAGGACATGTACATGACATGGTTCAATGGGTTTTGTAAATTCAAAGGATGCTAAAAGGCATGCAAACTTCAATGGTTGAAGTAAGCATCGCGGAGTTGGAATATTCATCGTGATGAAATAATTAAAAGGTTTAGTTTCATCAGATACAATGAATATGCTTGCATTTGCAAGAAATTAAGTGGGAGCGCTGAGACATATTTTCAGTACATTATGTAGAAGACATATTGTTAATTGGAAATAATGTATCTTTTATTGGCATAGGTTAAGAATTTCATTAAAATTAGATTTCAATGAAAGACTTAGGCAAAACCAAAATATTGGGTCTCGATGTCTATATAGATAGATCGAGGTACCAATATGGTTGTGCCAAAGTACATAGATGAAATATTGAATGAAGTTCAATATGGAAACGACAAGAAAAGTTCTTGTCGCATGGAAGAGGTTGAAACAAGATTCAGGTGTTTTTGACACTTGATGAGTGAAGCCACATGAATGATTTGATCGATCATGTATACCATGATATGTACATATCCAGATATGTCCTATGCTCTAAATGTTATGAGCATATACCAGAGTGATAAAAGTCATAAGATGATCACTGGACAATAGTAGAGATATCCTTATGTGCTTTGGAAGGACTAAGGATATATATTATGTATGACAAAGTGACACATAATTCATTGTAAAGTGTTACATTGATACTAAGTTTGTCACAAGATACAAATTAAGTTTATCTCAATTTTAGCTATACGTTAGGTGGCACAATGTAATGGAAGGAAGTTCCATGATGGATTTGGATGAGTTCCAAAGTTAAGACATTGTGATGGATTCTACAACAAAGGTTGAGTATATGGCTGCTTTAAAAGTAGCAAAGGAGGGCATTTGTGTCAAGAAGTTTGTTATCAAACTAGGTGTAGTTCCAAGCGGGCTATTACTATGAAGATCTATTGTGTGACAATAGTGACAACATAATTTTAGCTAAAGGAACTAAGGTCTCACCTAAGGACCAAATTTATACCCAACTGTCTCATTTGAGAATGAGTGATGCGTAGAGACGCAAAGACATGCAAATACACACAGAACTGAAAGTGTCAGATCTGGAGATCAGATTAACCACTGCAACGCGTTCGGATAACACATGAGAGCCATAAGTGTTATATACGCAAGTATCAACTAGATTATTGACTCTAGTGCAAGTGGGAGACTGAAGGGAATATGCCCGAGAGGCAATAATAAAGTGGTTATTATCATATTCCATGTTTATGATAAATGTTTATTTCTCATGCTAGAATTGTATTAATCGGAAACATTAATACTTGTGTGATTAATAAACTAAAAAGGTTCCTAGTAAAGCCTCTCTTTTATACTAGCTCGTTGATTAACTGATGATCAAGGTTTCCTGATCATGAACATTGGATGTTGTTAATAACGGGGTCATATCATTAGAAGAATGATATGATGAACACTCACACCCATAGTATGAATAGCAAAACGATCAAGTCATCAAGTTCATTGCTATATCAAACTCATACGAAATAGTTCTAATCCTCAGACCATGAGATCATGTTAATCACTGATACCGGAAGAGTGCTTTGATGATATCAAATGTCACACCGTCACAGGGTGATTATAAAGGTTGATTTGGGTATTCTGAAAGTATTAGTTGAGGCTCATGGATCAAGAGTGGAATTTGTCCGACCCGATGACGGGAAGATATTCTCTGGGCCCTTCTCGGTGATATTGCATTAGAATCGCTTGCAAGCATGTGACTAGGTCACAGGAATGCATTATCACAGAACGAGTAAAGAGACTTGTCGGGAACGAGATCGAACTAGGTATGGTTGATACCAAATGATCGGATCTCGGACAAGTAATAATATCGCGAGACAAAAGGAATTAACTATGTTCGTTACTGGTTCACACGATCACTAGTTCATCGTTGAGTAAGTGGGAGTCATCATGGATTTCTAGATCCCGCTGTTGATTATTGATCGGAGAGGAGTCTCGATCATGTCCACGTTATTCACGAACCGTAGGGTGACACACTTAAGGTTCGCCGTCGTTTTTGAGTGGATACGATACTCCGATCGAATTACAGGACAGCATAAGGGTTGTTTCAGAAAAGCACCGAAACTGTTTCGGGATATCGAAATAACTCAAGGGTGTATTTGTTAATGTTTGTTAATTGAATGAATTAACAAATATTAAAGAAATAAAAATGTTTTATTAAATCAATAAGTGTGAATTTTAATTGGCATGAATGTCATGCATTAAAATGGGGGTTACCTCATGTTGATGAGGGAGTAATCACCATAAAAGGGAATGAAGAAGGGGGCAATGAAGAGAGGGGGAGACCCTTGGCCGGCCACCCCTTGGCTGCCCTCCTCCTCTATATAAACCACCCCTTCTCTCCCTTGTGACACACTTCTTGATCCTCCCTCCCTTGCATAGTTGCTGCCCACTTTCCGTCTTGGCTTAGCGAAGCTCTGCCGGAATTATAGTTCGTAGTTCACACACTTGGAGAAGTGTGTGGAGGAGTGTCCGGCGGATCCCTTCTTCCGCTGCCCCGCTGGACCGAGGGCGTGGTGGAGTCGACGTCGAGCTGCACGTGTGTGCGAGTACGGGGGCGCTGCCACTTGTAGCGCCGGGTACACGATCTTGTGATCGTCAAGTGAACCACGACATTGACTACGTCAAGTGAACAACTATGTCGACTACGTGCGTCTTCACCAACTCTCCATCATCAACGTTTGTGCGGGAACGTAATCCCCGCTTACGGTCGTCGAGGGTGAGTATCCGTTGCTACCACCTCGTAGAGTATCTTGGCTAGTTTATGTGTTCTTGCGTAGGAAATTTTTTGTTTTCTATGCTACGAACCCATCACGGAGAGCATGCAAGATCATAAACAACATAGAGATAACATAAGATATATTTCAGTATAGCAACTCAATCATAACACCAATATTCATTGGATCCCAACAAACCAAACATGTAGAATTACATAACGGTGATCTCAATCATGTAGGGCAGCTCATGAGATCTAAACATGAAGCACATGGTGGAGGAGACAACCATCTAGCTACTGCTATGGACCCATAGTCCAAGGTAGACTACTCACTCATCGCTCCGGAGGCAAGCATGGCGATGAAGAAGACCTCCGGTGGTGATTCCCCTCTCCGGCAGGGTGCCGGGAAGAGCTTCTGGACCCTCCCGATCTCAGGTCAACGACGGCGGCGGATCGCGATGTGTTTCTGGAAAATTGATCGGGCTCTTAGGTTTTTCCCGTTGGGGGTTCTTTATAGGCAAAGGGGCATCGTCAGAGGTGGCCCGAGGCACCCTCACACATAGGGGGCGTGGCCAGGGGCTGGGCCGCGCCGCCCCTGTGTGTGGTGCCCTCGTGGCCCCCCTCTGACTCCTCTTCGGATCTCTGGAAGCTTCCGGGAAAAATAAGACTTCAGGAACTTGTTTCGTCCAATTCCGAGAATATTTCCTGTGTAGCACTTCTGAAACACAAAAACAGCAGAAAACAGGGAACTGGCACTGTGGCGACTTGTTAATAGGTTAGTTCCGGAAAATGCATAAAAGTGCCACTAAGTGTAACGAAACATTAGGCAAATGGTGTAAAAACAAGCATGGAGCATCAAAAATTATGGATACGTTGGAGACGTATCAACCTTCCAAAAATTATGGTACTTATTAGCTTTGAGCTCCCATTGCCCCTACATTGGCATCTTGAGTGGTTAAGGTTAATGTGAGTGCAAATATGAGATATATGATTGACAAGTTATAAGTTGAAAATCTCATGTCCCTCGAATACGAGTACTTAAATCATGCTAATCGACTTAGGTCCCAAGTAAGTTGTTGTCATTATAAGCATACATGTATCATTGAGAAGGCCAATGTGGTACCTCCTGCCCGATGATATGGAAACTATCCCACATCAAAATGACAAGACAAATAGACAATGAACACCTCGGCATCTCTTTTATTTACCATTGGGTATAGCTTTTTATTTTGAGATGCGTCGTTGAATGTCCACTATGGTTATGCTGTAAATTTCCACCATGAATGATGCATGGTTTAGATTAGCGGCCCAGGCATTTCTATAACACATGTACAAACTCCATGAACTCCCAAGTTTCCAACTCCTTTCACACATATAAGCATCCATAAACAAAAGATCATGATATCAACTAAATAGGAATAAGTGCAATGTTGAAAGCGTGTCCCATGACAGCATGGCTGAGCCAACTCCCAACTTACAACTTGCAAGCATATAATCTCCATAAGAGAGCCACAATGGTCAAGTTTAGTAAGTGCAAGAAAGTAAATGTGCCATCAAGTTCATGAGAGCTTTACTAACTAATTTTCTCATAACAAAAAATTTAATTTGAAAGATAGATAAAAGCATGATGAATATACTTGGAATAGAAAATTGCTAGTAGCTAGATATGGTGGACACATTGGTAAACTTTGGTTTTTGGGAGTTGGATGCACAAGTAGAGCTCATACTTAGTACAGGTGAAGGCTAGCATAAGACTGGGAGCGACCAACTAAGAGAGCAATAACAGCCATAATCATGCATAGCGACAAAACATTATTAACCAAAGCATAAAGTGATATTACAAGTCAAAAACCAAATGATCATAGAGGCTTGAGGCGACTGGTTTAAAGTCAAACATGGTGTAAGCATGCGCCAAGTCAACCCAAATAAAGCACCAAAGGAGAATACCACAATATTATGCTTCTATAAGATAAAAACAACGCATGATTCTTTCAAAGGCACATTAAGCACTCTCAGTATTTGAGACAAGTAATGCTACAACAATAACTAATAAGCATATAATCAAAATAATATCAAGCATGACATGCTAAAGTCTAAGCAACAGTCTAAACAAGCTCCCTTTTTAGATCACTATAAGCATGAAACATTTTCCTCTTTTCCAACACCAATCAACCTATTTGAAACAACTCTCAAAGATGAAAAGCAACAAAGACCAGAGGTCTAAACACACCTAGCTACAAATAACTAACAAGTTCTAAACAAAAATAAAGGCAAAAAATAAAAGCTAAACGCAGCACTAGAAAAAGAGAACACTCGTTGAACGATAAAAATGAAAAGTAGAGTGTTCTAGGCAATGAAAACGGAGTGTGTCTTCTCCAAAATAAATATGTTGGGGTCTAACCATTTATTGCAGCAAACAAAATAGAAGAAAATTGAAAGCAAAAATAAAGATGCTCCAAGAAAAATGCATATCATATGAAGCAATAAAAATATAGTATCTTGAAAGATGACCTGATATTTTTGTTGATGAAGAAGGGGTGCCATGGGGCATCCCCAAGCTTTGACGCTTGTACTTCTTGGATATTTCTTGGGGTGACATGGGCATCCCCAAGTTTGAGATTTTGTCCATACTTCATCTCATCTCATCATTCTCCTTTCCCTACACTTGAAAACTTCCTTCATACAAAACTTCACACAATTCTCGTTAGCAACATTAGTGTATGCAAGATAGTAGATCCACTTTTGGTTCAGTTTCAACTCAAATACAACACCAATTAACACATTAGCTACTGTAGCAACTTCTTCTAAAAGTTCTGTGATCAAAAGAACTCAAAAAGAAAGAGATCAAGCGGCAAATGCAAATAGTGGCAGAAATCTATCAAAACAGAACAGCTGGTAAAGATCAATTTTTCGAAAATATTCTGTTGCTCAAATCGAAAAGTGCAAAACTAATGAAAGTTAGATAATAACCTGGGCATGTGCACAAGAAATCACAAATCAAAATGACGTTCTGGGAATTTTCACGACTTTTTACGATGAAGCGCAAAAATCTGTTTCAGGACAACAACTTCCCCAAATCTTACCTTCCTCCAATTAGAGGTTATTCTTGGCACAAAAACGAAATAAAAATGATAAGGAGAGGTAATTACAGTAGTAAAAACTTCCAAGACTCAACAAAAAGAAAAAGTACTAAAAATAAAACACTGTGTTATGTCCCAAGAGTGTTTTTCTTTAACGCCTTTGAGTTAGACGCAGAAAGTAAGAATCAATTATTTTCAAATAAAGGAGCATCAAGATCATAATTTCCTCTAAGTACAGAATCAAAAGGTAGCTTCTTTCTCTTTCTAGGGAAGTGTTCCATACCTTTTTTGAGTGGGAATTGATATCTAATGGTGCCTTCTTTCATATCAATAATAGCACCAATAGTTCTAAGAAAAGGTCTTCCCAAAATAATAGGACAAGAAGCATTGCATTCAATATCCAAAAAAAGGAAATCAACGGGAACAAGGTTATTGTTAACCATAATAAGAACATCATTAATACTCCCCAAAGGTTTCTTCTTAGCAACATCAGCAAGAGGAACATCAAAATAACAATTTTCCAACGGTGGTAAACCAAGCATATCATACATTTTTCTAGGCATAATAGAAATACTTGCACCAAGGTCACATAAAGCATTACAATCAAAATCATTCACATTCATCTTAATGATGGGCTCCGAACCATCTTCTAACTTTCTAGGAATATAAACTTTTTGTTTTAACTTATCCTCTCTAATTTGCATCAGAGCATTTGTAATATGTTTTGTAAAAGCCACATTGAACGGATCGTATGGGCACCTAGAGGGGGGGGTGAATAGGTGCTACTCAAATTTTAATTCTTTTTCAATTTAGGCTTGACACAAAGGTAAATTCTCTAGATATGCAACTAAGGTGAATTTACCTATATGTCAACTTAGCAAGGTAAGCAAGATACAATAAGTAAAGGCAATAAAGGATAGAGGTAACCGAGAGTGGAGCACACGGAGACACAGATGTAATTCCCGTAGTTCCTTCCTTTTTAGGGGAAGTACGTCTACGTTGGAGAGGTGTGGTTGCCACAAAGGCCTAACCAACGCCACAAAGGCTCACCCTATTCTCCGGTGCAAGCTTCCGCCACAAAGGCCTAGCTCACTTTCCACTAAGGGATTCCTCAAGGCGGAACCGGCCTTTACAAACTTGGGGCACAACTCCACAACTGAATTGGAGGCTCCCAAGCACCACAAAGTAATCAATCAACAAGTATCAAGATATCAATCACACAAATTAAGGTCAAGGGAACCCAAGACACAAGGGCCCTCAAGCAAAAGAGAGGGGAAATCAAATCGCTTCGGTGAGGATGTAGATCAAGGCCTTCTCCTTCGATTCTCCAAAGATCAAGAGCTTTGGTGGGTTGAGGGAGGAGATCTTGTGGATTTGGTGGCTCCAAATGGGGTGTTCTTCTTGTGCAGGACGAGCAGCTTGAGGTTGAAGAAGGGGAGGGATATTTATAGCCCCTCCCAAAATGTAGCCATTGCTGACTTGGAGGGGCGGATTATCCGGCCCCTGGTCGGAATATCCGGCCCCGTATCTGGGTGACACCGACGAAAGTCCTTAGCCGTTTTTCGAGCACTCGCGGTGGGGGGCGGATTATCCGGCCCCTGGCCAGAATATCCGGCCCCCATGTCTGGGTGACGCCGAGCAAAGGACTTAACCATTTTTTGATGCCTCGCAGGGAGGGCGGAATATCCGGCCCCTGGCCGGATTATCCGGCCTGGAATTTCTCGAGCTGTAAAATCTGCACCACTTAACACACACTTAAAATTCCTAATGTTGTTATCTAACACAGAAAACATGAGGGATACAAAGTATGCACTTTCAATCTCCCCCTTTTTGGTGTTAGATGACAACACTAGGATTTGCAAGAGAGATCAAATATTTCAAACAACAAATATATGAGCAAGTAATAAGGCTCCCCCTAAATGTGTGCATCTACACAATTAAGCTCGAAGGAGAACCACAAGAGTTTGTAGGAAGCATACCTTTTCATAGATAACTCAATCAATATGGAATTCCAAATATGATAATAACGAGAAACCGGACCAAATTCCATAGCCATCTCACACATATACCATGAGCTCACAAATTCATAAGTGAACAAGCATAATGTTCCACAAGGCACATATGAAACATAGAACATAGTCTCATACACACCATAGTAGCAAATAAACCACACAAATTGTTCCAAACTTAAAGCAAGTAAAATAAGAAGAAACACAAGCACCAAATGAATGATAAATGCGCAAGCTTGTGTTCCCACCCATGCAAATCCCGTGAGACTCCTAATAGAACTACTTCTCCCCCTTTGGCATCAAGACACCAAAAAGGGAGAAGAGCGATGCTACACGCCCCGAGGAATCAATCCTCCCAATCATCAAAGTCGTCGGAGCCCTCAGCATAGTCATCTCCGCCATCATCATCATCACCTCCAGCATCTTCATCACCTCCAGCATCTTCATCCTCCACGTCCTCCTCAGCCTCTGCACGAGTATCTCCTGTGGGAGCATCTGGAGCACCAAAGAGATGCTTCTGCATATCAACCCAGTTGTAGCGATCGGTGTTCCAAGCTTCATAGGATGTAGGTGCGGTAGGGGTGGGATCGGCGGTCTGAGCACCACTGAGACGGTGTAGGATCAGCTGCTGAGTGTCCTGAATATTCTTTCGCTCAACATAGGCCTGATAGTTCTCACGGTGGATCTCAACCTTCATGCACAGAACATTCCTCTCAAACCAACTGAGCTTTCTCACCTCTCTAGACATAGCAGACGTAGCAGCCCTCTGATCACGAGTAGAAGCACTCGACCTTGCATCAGCCATGAAGGTGCTAGGATATGCAGTGGAAGGAGCAGGAGTCATCTTCTTCTTGACATACATCTTCTTGACTAGGTGCTCCACACAATCATCATGGCTATCATAATCTCCAAGGACATGCTTGATGAGGAGCATGATGTAGGGGGCATATGGCACAGTGTTCCTCTGAATGATAGCATCCTTAATCTCATAGAAGATGAAATCCATCACATCAAGAGTAAAGTCCTCAGCAGGGTCGGTCGAAGTAGCACACTCATGAGCAAAAGCGAGGAGGTCAACAAGTGAGGTCCGAATGGCATCATTGTTACCACCACTAGGAGCAATGTTCTCTCTAAAAATGCGGACAAGTTGATCATAGAGTGGATGCAGGCCATTGATGAAGCCCACAACGCCTGTGGAGTCATAGAGGTCATACAGCTTATCCTTGTCAGCTTGGTCCCCGGATTGTGAATACGGCGACCCACTGGAGTGTCCCCATTATACGCATACCCCAAGAGAGAGGCAAACGTAGAGAAGCCCGATGTACACTCATGTTCTCCAGTCATCCACTTCATAGACTTCTGAGGATTAGGCAATATCACAAGAGTGGCATAAAACTGCTTGATGAGGCCGGGGTTATAGTTGCACTGAATGTTAGCCAACCCCATCAATCCCATCTTCTCAACCACTGAAACAGCTTCATCAAAATAGGTCTTGCTACGAAGATGATCAAAGTCAATGGGATGCATCGGTCGACAAGGATTCTTGAAAGGTTCATAGACATCACGGAAAATGCCCCACTGCTCTATATTCCAGAAACCACGGTCCTCAATGTCTTCATCTCTTGGTGAGGCGTACCAATTGTTGCGCCGCACAAGAATGTACTCGGCCTCTGGCATGCTCTTGTAGTTGGGACGAGTCGCTTTGCCTTTGCGATGGCGGGCTTGAGCTTTGGCAACTTTGGCTTTCTAAGCTTCTCTCTCAACTGCCCTCTTTACCCGACGGATTGCAACCTCATCAACGAGAACTCCATCTTCATTTGGAATGAGCCGACACTTGTGCTTCGACAAACTCGAACCACCTGTGAAAGAGAGAGGCATGGAAAGCATGGGGATAAGCACATGCACACGAGTTACTGAAAAAGGATTTCAAAAATCATGTAGTATAAATGAACAACCTCCACACAATGGATCAATTTGAAGACAGCAAAGCAGGAAAAAAGCAGTGAAATCCTAGGCCGGATTATCCGGCCAGGGGGGGCGGATAATCCGGCCCCCTCGAAATTTTTCCCTAAGCTTGCTACAGCTCACAAATTGATAGATCGGGGGAAGAAGATCATACACCATGATTTATGACGGAGAAAAACAACAAATAGAGGGCTAACAACCAAGAATATGCAAAGGTAAAATCACACCCTAGGGATAGAAAAATACCCGCATCCATTGCAAAAACGGCTTGGTGAAAGCCCTCCCAAGGTGGAGGAGATCAAATCCCGGCGAGGAGAGGCCGAGGGAATGGCCGGAGCTCCTGCGGCGGCGGCAAGACGGTGGCGGCGGCTGGAGGAACCCTAGGGGCTGGGTTGGAACTGCTCGGAGGGCAGCCCGACCTGCCCCCTTTTATACTCGGCCGTCACTCCGGCCGGATTATCCGGCCAGACTAGCCCGGATAATCCGCCCCCCCCCCGGATATTCTGCCCAGGGGGGCAGATATTCCGGCCTGGGAAACCAGAAACTGACCCACTCGAAATTTTTCAAAACCAGAAGTTATTTTGATGAAAAATTGAACTCGTGTGCAAAGATTAGATGTCTTGAGATAGGATGGCTTAGGTGAGAGAGCAAACATGGAGTGGTTCTCGGCACTTGACATTGCAAGAGCAAATCAACGAAAAATCCAATGGAAGTGCCTTCCCATATCAAAATAAGAAACAACACCAAGACTTCACAAAAGATATGCAAGGAATCAACTCTTCAAAAAGAAGAGGTCGGTGGCCAAAGCCACCATGTATGAGTGTTATGGCATTGGACCGCGAAGATGTATCTTGGGTCCATAACCACTACTCGTCATTGAAGCTCATATATCACAAAAATCATATTAAGAGAATGATATGATTACTATCAGGCATTATGGGGGGAGGGATAGCCCAATTAATTAGGACCACACTCCCCATATCTCCATGCCCACACCTAAACCAAACAAGTATTGAAATATAGGTGTAATTGCAAGATGCTCAAGCCACACTCCTTGAATCAATGATATTTAGCTCATTCCTCAAATATCCAAATCTTGCTTCATCAAGAGGCTTCGTGAAAATATCGGCAAGTTGATCCTTGGTGCAAACATATGCAAGCTCAATATCACCCCGGGCAACATGATCTCTAATAAAATGATTCCGGATCTCAATATGCTTGGTTCTTGAATGTTGCACCGGATTATAGGCAATCTTGATAGCACTTTCATTGTCGCATAAAAGAGGCACTTTGTCACAATTGACACCATATTCCTTTAAAGTTTGCCTCATCCACAACAATTGAGTGCATCCACTTGCGGCGGCAATGTATTCGGCTTCGGCGGTGGAGAGGGATATACAATTTTGCTTCTTAGAAGACCAACACACCAAAGACCTACCAAGAAATTGGCAAGCTCCGGAGGTTGATTTCCTATCATCCTTGTCACCGGCCCAATCCGAATCCGTGAAGCCACAAAGAGAGAAATCCGAGCCTTTGGGGTACCAAAGACCATAAGTTGGGGTATGAACCAAATATCGAAAGATTCTCTTAACCGCCATAAGGTGGCTTTCTTGAGGAGTGGCTTGATACCTTGCACACACACCTACACTCAACACAATATCGGGTCTAGATGCGCAAAGGTAAAGCAATGAACCAATCATAGAACGGTATACCTTTTGATCCACGTTTTTACCATTGGGATCTAGATCAAGATGACATTTAGTGGCCATTGGTGTGGCAGCCCCATTTAGTTCCTTCATCTTGAACCTCTTGAGCATGTCTTGGACATATTTGGCTTGATTAATGAAAGTCCCTTCTTTCAATTGCTTGATTTCAAAACCAAGAAAGAACTTCATTTCGCCCATCATAGACATCTCGAACCTATCGGTCATAAGCTTTGAGAATTCATCATTAAAAGCTTTGTTAGTAGAGCCAAAGATGATATCATCAACATATAGTTGGCATACGAAAAGCTCCCCATTGACCCTCTTAGTAAAAAGAGTGGGATCGATTTGCCCAACTTCAAACCCACGGTCTAACAACAACTCCCTAAGGTGCTCGTACCACGCACGTGGGGCTTGTTTAAGGCCATAGAGTGCCTTATGGAGTTTGTAGACATGGTTAGGGAAGTTGAGGTCCTCAAACCCTGGGGGTTGCTTAACATACACTTCCTCTTTCAATGGACCATTAATAAAGGCACTCTTAACATCCATTTGTTGCAACTTAAAATTATGATGAGTTGCATATACAAGAAGGATACGGATGGACTCAAGGCGAGCCACGGGAGCATAAGTCTCTCCAAAGTCAATGCCTTCAACTTGAGAGAAACCTTGAGCAACCAATCTTGCCTTGTTCCTCACAACAATTCCATGCTCATCTTGCTTGTTCTTGAATATCCACTTTGTGCCAATCACATTGTGGCACTCCTTTGGCTTCTCCACTAACACCCATACATTATTGCGCTTGAAGTTATTGAGTTCTTCATGCATAGCATCCAACCAATCCGGATCTTCAAGAGCTTCAAATACTTTCTTGGGTTCAACCATGGAGATATAGGCATGATGATTGCTAAATTGTGCCAATTGCCTCCGGGTTGACACTTTGCTCCTTAAATCTCCAATAACCCTCTCAAGGGTATGACCTTTAAGTTCCAAATCCCTTTCAACTCTTCTCTTGCGACGGGCTTCGATCTCCTCATTTGACCTTGGAGGAATCACTTGATCATCTTGATCATTTTGGTCCCCGTCTTGACCATCAACTTGACCTTGATCATCATTGTCTTCATGAGTAGGTTGATCTTGGTCTTGTGAAGAATTGGGGGCGGTTGAGATAACCAGAGAGGATGGTGGTGCCCCTTCTTCTTCATGAAGGTCCTTGTCTTGTTCTTCGGTTGGTGCATTAGTTGCTTCCTTGGGAGAGGCTTGTTGAGCTTGTGAAGATGAAGGCTCCACTTGAGTAGAGCATAGTCCTTCTCGGTCCGCCACAAGGTGTCCCTCAATGGGGCAGAAAAATCCCACGCCCATTCTTCTTATGGCTTCTCGAGGTATTTCATCATCTACATCACAAGAAACAACATCTCGCCCCCTTGGGAGCCGTCATTCTCTTCGAATACCACACTACAAGATTCTTCAACATGTCCGGTGGACTTGTTGAAGACTCTATAAGTGTGGGATTCGGCACCATAACCAACAAAAATACCTTCTATTGCTTTCGGATCAAATTTACCTAAACGAACTCCTTTTCTTTGAAAGAAACACTTACACCCGAAAACTCGGTAGTAGGAGATGTTGGGCTTGCTTCCGGTGAGTATTTCATATAAAGTCTTGTTTAGGCCTTTGCGGAGGAAGAGCCGGTTTAAAGAGTGACAAGCCGTAGAGATAGCTTCGGCCCAAAAGTTGTATGGAGACTTAAACTCCGCCAACATGGACCTAGCCATAGCCATAAGAGTCCGGTTCTTCCTCTCGGCTACACCATTTTGTTGAGGGGTGTATGCAGCGGAATATTGATGACGAATCCCCTCATCACTAAGAAACCCATTTAAGGTGTAGTTCTTGAATTCAGTGCCATTGTCATTTCTAATTGCCAAGATGTTTTGCCCATGTTGACGTTCAACTTCTTTGGCAAAGTCGATGACAGTTTGTTGAGTCTCACTCTTGTGCTTGAAGAAATAGACCCAAGTGTATCTTGAATAGTCATCAACAATCACCAAACAGTATTTCTTCCCACCAAGACTTGCATGAGAGGGAGGACCGAAGAGATCCACATGAAGGAGCTCCAAGATCCTCTTGGAAGAAATGATAGTCTTGCTTGAATGGGGAGAGTCATGCATTTTTCCTAGAACGCAAGCCCTGCAAACACGATCTTTGGCAAAAGAAACATTCTCTTTTAGTCCGAGTATGTGGCCACCCTTGTGAAGACTTTGCAAAGTTCTCATGTTGACATGGGCTAGTCGGCGATGCCAAAGCCAACCCACATCAGCCTTTCCAAATAAGCACATTGCACTTGTAGTGGTTTTCCCCGAGAAGTCCACCACATACAAGGTGTTTTCAATGTGCCCAACGAAAGCGACCTTTAGAGACTTGCTCCACAAGAGTACCACAATTTCATTATCAATGAAGACGGCAAAGCCCATCTTACCAAGTGCACGAACTGAAAGTAAATTGTAACCAAGGGTCTCAACAAGCATGACGCCCACAAGGCAAATATCCGGTACGACCACCACCTTGCCAAGACCCAATACCTCGGATTGTGACATGTCTCCATAAGTGACGGTTATGTTGTTGTCATTAGGCCTGATCTCCGTCATAATCTCCTTGCTTCTAGTCATATGACTTGTGCATCCACTATCAAGCACCCATTTTGATCCATCAGAAGCATAGTCCTACAAGAGATTATTGCTTGGTTTTAGGTCCCCATTTCTCAATGGGTCCTCTTTTGTTAGCAACAAGGGTCTTTGGAACCCAAATAGACCACGCAACATAACCATCATTTGGACCAACATATTTTGCATAAACATCACCATAATAATCACGAAATAAAACATAGTGAGGGTTAGCAATCCCCGCATGATCATCATGAGTGGCTTTGCCACCCACAATAGGATCCTTCTTTGCTTGTGCGGGCTTGGCCTTCTTTTTCTTGTTGTTCTTCTTCTTCTTTGAGACATAGCCAATCCCCATTTTATCATTAAATGCCTTTTGCTTACTCAAAAGGTCATTCAAATTTTTCTCACCTATGGGAATGGTGGACTTGGCTAGCTCATCTTTCAACCTAGCATTTTCTTCAATAACATTTGCATGATCACAAGTAGAAGTAGAAGAACTAGGCACATCATTCTTAGTCAATTGAATTTGAAGTTGTTCATGTTACTTGGTAAGAATAGAGTGTTCACTTTTCAAGGCCTTGTGAGCCTTGTCAAGATCTTCTAAATCCTTAACAAGTATATCATGACCAACACCAAATTCAACCTTTTCCTTTTTAAGCATTTTTACTTTGGCACAAGCATGGTCTCGCTCTTTAATGAGTTTGGAAACAACTTCATTATTAGATTCCTCAATGTAATTGAGCTTCTCATCGAGAGTTGCTCGTTCCTCTTGCTCTTCTTCAAGAGACTCTTTTAGTGAGGCAATATCTTGAGCATATTCTTTTTCAAGCCTCATTTGTTCATCTAGTTTTTCAAGAGTTTTACCATATTGGCTCAATAGACGTTCAAAGTGTAGCTTGTGAACACCATCTACACTAGACACATAATCATCAAAAGCAACAATTTCTTCCTTTACTCTAAGACTAGCAAGATCATTCAAGGGAGCATCATTTGTCTTAGAGGAGGAGAAAGGTGTGGGTGATACCTCGGAAGACTTGGCCATAAGGCACTTGACGTTCTTGACGAGAGAGTCCTCATTGGGGGATTCAAAGAGTGATGTGGAGGAAGTGGAGGTGGTTGCCATTGCGGCCATCTCACTAGTTTGAGGTTTCTTCTTCATCACTCTCACTTGCGGAGTACTCTTCTTGAGTCAAGAACACAAACTTTGGTTGCTTCTTCTTTGGTCCACCCTTCTTCACAAATGGCTGCTTTGATGGTGACTTGGTCTTGCTTTTGAGGATGAGCTTTCCACCATGATCTTCTCTCTTCTCATAAGGACACTCGGCAACAAAGTGGAATCTGTCATTGCAATTGTAGCATGTCCTCACCCTTTGACCATTGTTGTCATTCCTTTGATAGCCACTTGACTTGCTTCTTCTTTGATTGTCTTCTTTAGCCTTGTGTGGATCAACCCAAAAGTTTTATCCATAGAAGGCCATGTGCTCATTGTACTCATGTCTTATGTCCTCGGGACACATCTCTAGTCTTGCTTCCATGCTTGCTTGAGGAGGAACCTCTTTCTCAACCACACTAGCTTTTATTGCAAGATTGGAGCTTCTTTGTATTCCTATGGCACGAGCACAAGCATCTTCCGGATTTTGTGCGGCAACCTTGTAGGCTTGAATCTCTTGCATCACTTGATTGGAGGTCATCTCATTGAAGTTGTGCTTTCCTTGAACACTCTTCACATCCGCGGGCTCATATGGAGTAAGAGCAAGAATGTACTTCATCTTGATCCACTCATCATCAATATGGTGAGCACCGAGGTTCTTGAAGGTGGTAGCAATAGCCTTGAGTCTTCTATACATCTCTTGATAGTCCTCACCATCCATCATGAAGAACCCCTCCGCTTGATTTGAGAAGGCCACATATCTTGTTTTCTTCATGCTCTCATTGCCAACAAAGACGTCGGAGAGTCCTTGCCAAGCTTCTTTGGCGGTGGAGAAGTGTTGGATGTGAGGCAAGTCCTTGGACCCAATGGCGACTTGAATTATGTGAAGAGCGGTTGCATTGAGTTGGCTATTGACCATCTCTCTTCTCGTCATGTTGGTGGGATCCACGACCTTGAATCCTTCTTCAACAATCCTCCAAAGCTCGATGCAAGAACTGCGCATATGAGAGATCATTTGATATTGCCATTGACCAAAGTTTAATGCATCAAGCTTAGGTGAATCACCTCTATGGTTAATATGAGGATGAGGAACCGGCGGGTCGGGTGAATACCAATGAGGGAATTCACCTTTCCCATTGCCCTTAGTGGAAGACTTAGCATCGGTACCTTTGTCGGCCTCCTCTTCTTCCAACTCCACATTCTCCACTTGTGGAGTAGCGGGTTTTTTCCGGAGGAGGAGCACTAGGAGTTTTAGCTTGAATGAGTTGCGCTATCATTTCACGCAACTCACTTATTTGAGTAGACACAGATGATTCAAAGGTTTTGAAATCACCCATGGAAACTTGACCCGAGCCCTCATTCGGTGGGATATCCATACTCTTAGGCGGTTAAGCCCGAATAAACAGCCAAGGCTCTGATACCAATTGAACAGATCGTATGGGCACCTAGAGGGGGGGTGAATAGGTGCTACTCAAATTTTAATTCTTTTTCAATTTAGGCTTGACACAAAGGTAAATTCTCTAGATATGCAACTAAGGTGAATTTACCTATATGTCAACTTAGCAAGGTAAGCAAGATACAATAAGTAAAGGCAATAAAGGATAGAGGTAACCGAGAGTGGAGCACATGGAGACACGGATGTAATTCCCGTAGTTCCTTCCTTTTTAGGGGAAGTACGTCTACGTTGGAGAGGTGTGGTTGCCACAAAGGCCTAACCAACGCCACAAAGGCTCACCCTATTCTCCGGTGCAAGCTTCCGCCACAAAGGCCTAGCTCACTTTCCACTAAGGGATTCCTCAAGGCGGAACCTGCCTTTACAAACTTGGGGCACAACTCCACAACTGAATTGGAGGCTCCCAAGCACCACAAAGTAATCAATCAACAAGTATCAAGATATCAATCACACAAATTAAGGTCAAGGGACACAAGGGAACCCAAGACACAAGGGCCCTTAAGCAAAAGAGAGGGGAAATCAAATCGCTTCAGTGAGGATGTAGATCAAGGCCTTCTCCTTCGATTCTCCAAAGATCAAGAGCTTTGGTGGGTTGAGGGAGGAGATCTTGTGGATTTGGTGGCTCCAAATGGGGTGTTCTTCTTGTGCAGGACGAGCAGCTTGAGGTTGAAGAAGGGGAGGGGTATTTATAGCCCCTCCCAAAATGTAGCCGTTGCTGACTTGGAGGGCCAGATTATCCGGCCAAAGTATGGCCGGATTATCCGGCAAGCCGGATTATCCAGCCCCCTGGCCGGAAAATCCGGCCCCAAATCTGGGTGACGCCGAGTCAGGTCCTTAGCAGAAATTCTGAGGTCTTCGAAGGGGGGTGGATTATCCGGCCCCTGGCTGGAATATCCGGCCCCATATCTGGGTGATGCCGACGAAAGTCCTTAGCCATTTTTCGAGCACTCGCGGTGGGGGGCGGATTATCCGGCCCCTGGCCGGAATATCCGGCCCCCATGTCTGGGTGACGCCGAGCAACGGACTTAGCCGTTTTTTGATGCCTCGCAGGGAGGGTGGAATATCCGGCCCCTGGCCGGATTATCCGGCGTGGAATTTCTTGAGCTGTAAAATCTGCACCACTTAACACACACTTAAAATTCCTAATGTTGTTATCTAACACACAAAACACGAGGGATACAAAGTATGCACTTTCACACATTCATAGAACTAGCATTAGGACTTCTAGCAGGCTTTTGCAAGAACAAAATTACTTCAGAAATATTACAACCATCAACATCAAAATCATTACTATCAAAGGTAGTAGAACTATTGTCTCCCATACTCCGAAAAATTTCAGCACTTTTACTAGAAAAAGTTTCCATAGTTTTAGGCAATTTCGCACAAGGAGTAGGGATTTTCTCTACACCAATCAAAGTAGGAGGTTGGCTACAATTTGAAACAACATCACTAGTGGTGGTAATAGTACAAACTTTAGTCATATTTCCAGCAATCTCATCTTCTCTTTCCCACCAAGCATGCAATTCTGCTAACATCCTAACATTATCATCAATTCTAACTTGAATGGCATTCAAAGTCTTGCTTTCTTTCACATCATGAGGCATAACCTTTAATTTCAGAAGTTCAACATCAAGAGCAAGACTATCAACTTTAGAAGCAAGAACATCAATTTTACCAAACTTTTCCTCAACAGACTTATTAAAAGCAGTTTGTTTACTAATGAAGTCCTTAAGCATGACTTCAAGATCAGAGGACGCACTCCTATTGTGTTGTAGGAATTACCATAACCATTACCATTAGTAGAAGGATATGACCTATAATTGTTGCTACCAACATTATTCCTATAAGCACTATTGTTGAAATTATTATTTATAATGAAGTTCACATCAACATGCTCTTCTTGAGCAACCAAAGAGGCTAAAGGAATATTATTAGGATCAATATGTGCCCTACCATTAACAAACATAGACATAATGGTATCAATCTTATCACTCAAGGAAGATGTTTCTTCAACAGAATTTACCTTCTTACCTTGTGGAGCTCTCTCGGTGTGCCATTCAGAATAATTTACCATCATATTTTCAAGGAGATTTGTTGCGGCGCCCAAGGTGATGGACATAAAAGTACCTCCAGCAGCTGAATCTAGAAGGTTCCTTGAAGAAAAATTTAGTCTTGCATAAAAGGTTTGGATAATCATCCAAGTAGTCAGTCCATGAGTGGGACAATTCTTTATCAAAGATTGATTCTTTCCCAAGCTTGAGCAACATGTTCATTATCAAACTGTTTAAACTTCATTATGACACTTCTGAAAGATATAATCTTAGCAGGAGGATAATATTTTCCAATAAAAGCATCTGTGCACTTAACCCAAGAATCAATACTATTTCTAGGCAAAGATAGCAACCAATATTTAGCTCTTCCTCTCAAAGAGAAAGGAAACAATTTAAGCTTAATAATATCTCCATCTACATCCTTATACTTTTGCATCTCACATAGCTCAACAAAATTGTTGAGGTGAGCAGCAGCATCATCAGTACTAGCACCAGAAAATTGCTCTTTCATAACAAGATTTAACAAAGCAGGTTTAATTTCATAGAAATTTGCCTCAGGAGTAGGTGGCGCAATAGGAGTGCAGATGAAATCATTGTTATTTGTGCTAGTGAAATTGCACAATTTAGTGTTTGATGGCGTGTAGATTACACCCCGTTGGGAACCCCAAGAGGAAGGTATGACGAGCACAGCAGCAAGTCTTCCCTCAGTTGTGAAACCAAGGTTTATCGAACCAGTAGGAGAAAGCCAAACTTCAGAAGGTGATGCTTGCTAGCTTCGCGACAACTTTGGACAATTTATAAGGTGCCTCGTCCAGGGCTTTGCTTTGCACCAGCAGCAACGTGGAACATGCACACAACACAACCAAGAACTTTGCCCCAACTTACGATGAGGTTGTCAATCTCACCGGTTTGCTGTAAACAAAGGATTGAGCGTATCGAGTGGTAAAAGGTAATAGTATGCGGGAATGTAAATAAGCAAGTAAAAGTAAACGGTAATAGCAATGTAAAGGAAATTGGACCAGGGTCCACAATTCACTAGTGGTGTCTCTCCATAAGATAAATAACAACATGCTGGGTAAACAAATTACAGTTGGGCAATTGATAGAGTAAAGATAACGTACATATGTCACGAGGATCACTATGAGATTCACTCTGGGCATTACGACAAAATACATAGACCGTAATCCAACTGCATCTATGACTAATAATCCACCCTCCGAATGTCGTCCGAGCAAACATTGGGTATTAAGTTGCGAACAACGGATAATTGCATTAAGAAAAGTGCGTAAAGTAAACAAAGTAAACAAAGCAATTGTCCTTGGACACAAGAATGTTGTTTTCTCCCTAGTGGCAACAGCACATCTACAACCTTAGAGGTTTCTGTCACTCCCCCAGATTACTAGAGGCATGAACCCAACTATCGAGCATAAATACTCCCTCTTGGAGTCACTAGCATCTACTCGGCCAAGATATCTACTAGCAACGGAGAGCATGCAAGATCATAAATAACATAGAGATAACAAAGGATAATATTCAGCACATCAACTTAACATAGTACCAATACTCATCGGATCCCAACAAACACAACATGTAGAATTACATAAAGATGATCTTGATCATGTAGGGCAGCTGACAAGATCTAAACATGAAGCACATGGCGGAGGAGACGACCATCTAGCTACTGCTATGGACCCGTAGTCCAAGGTAGACTACTCACACATCACTTCGGAGGCGACAATGGTGGTGGAGAAGGCCTCCGACAGGGATTCCCCTCTCCGGCAGGGTGCCAGGAAGAGCTCCTGGATCCTCCCAATCTCGCGATGACGACGGCGGTGGCTTGCAGTATGTTTCGAGGAATAGCGATCCGTCATTTAGGTTTTTCCCGTCGAGGGGAATATATATGCGCAAGGGGGGCATCAGAGGGTGGACCAGGTGGTCTCACCCCCTGGTGGTGCGGCCAGGGGCTGGGCCGCGCCGCCCTAGGGTGAGCCTGGCTCTTGGCCCCCCTCCGTCTCATCTTTGGACTTCGTGACGCTTCGGGAAAAATAGAAGGTTTGGCTTTTGTTTCGTCCAATTCCGAGAATATTTCCTGTGTAGCTTTTCTGAAACACAAAAACAGCAGAAAACAGGAACTGGCACTGTGGCATCTCGTTAGTAGGTTAGTTCCAGAAAATGCATAAAAATGCCACGAAGTGTAACAAAACACAAAGAAAATGGTGTATAAAGAAGCATGGAGCATCACAAATTATAGATACGTTTGAGACGTATCAGTGTTCTCAGGAGTACTCATTTTAGCAAGATAAAAACAGACAAGCAAAAATAACAACTACAAAAGGAACTAATTTTTTTGTATTTTTGATAAAAAGAAGCAAACTAAAATAAAGTAAAGAAACTAAGCAAAACAATAACAAAGTAAAAAGATTGGAAGTGAGAGACTCCCCTTGCAGAAATCCTCTTTCTCCCTGGCAACGGCACCAGAAAACTTGTTGATGGTGCAGTGTCGACGGACCAGTTGGGAACCCCAAGAGAAAGGTGTGATGAGCATAGCAGTAAGTTTCCCTCAGTATGAAACCAAAGTTTAATCGACCAGTAGGAGAAAGAAACATTTTTGAATGTTGGTAACTGGCTTTTGGCAGGGCGCACTACCGGCGCCAGCAGCAATGTGGAACCTGCACACAACACAACCAAGATACTTTGCCCCAACTTGTAGTGAGGTTGTCAATCTCACTTGTTTGCTGAAAACAAAGGAGTAAACGTATTGTGTGGAAAAAGATGTTTGTTTGCAGTAAGTAAATAATGTTTGCGGAAAGTAAATGGTGCTTGTAGTAGATGGTAATATATATGTAAAAGAATGGACCGAGGTCCACGGTTCACTAGAGGTGTCTCTCCATAAAGATAAATAACATGCTGGGTAAACAAATTAGAGTTGGGCAATTGACAAAATAAAGAATTCATAACAATGCATGTACATGTCATGAAGATCACTATGAGATTCACTTGGGCATTACAACATAATACATAGACCATAATCCAACTGCATCTATGACTAATAATCCACCCGCAGGATATCATCCGAACAACCCTTGGGTATTAAGTTGCAAGCAACAGATTATCGCCTTAAGCAAAGTGTGTAATATAAACAATACAAATGTCCTTGAACAAAAGATTATTGTTTTCTCCCTAGTAGCAATAGCACATCTACAACCTTAGAAGTTATTGTCAATCTCTCAGATTACTAGAGGTATGAACTCACTATCGAGCATAAATACTCCCTCTTGGAGTCACTAGCATCTACTCGACCAAGATATCTACTAGCAACGGAGAGCATGCAAGATCGTAAATAACATAGACATGATAAATCAACAATCAACTTGACATAGTACTCAATATTCGTCGGATCCCAACAAACACAACATGTAGAATTATATAACGATGATCTTGATCATGATAGGCAGCTCACAAGATCTAGACATGAAGCACATGGAGGAGAAGACAACCATCTAGCGACTGCTATGGACCCATAGTCCAAGGTAGACTACTCACGCATCACTCTGGTGGCAGGCAAGGTGATGAAGAAGGCCTCCAGTGATGATTCCCCTCTCCGGCAGGGTGCCCAGAAGAGCTTCTGGACCCTCACGATCTTGGGACGACGGCGGCGGCGGCTTGCAGTATGTTTCATAGAAAAGTGTTCGGTCCTTCAGGGTTTTCCCAACAAAAGGAATTTATAGGCGAAAGGGCAAAGTCAGAGGGTGGACCAGGGGCCCACACCACCTTGTGGCACAGCCAGGAGGTGGCCCGCGCCACCATATGGTGTGGCCGCCTCCTGGTCCAGCTCCGTCTATCCTCTGGACTCCGTGTTCATTTCAGGTAAATGGGAACTTTGGCTTTTGTTTCGTCCAATTCCGATAATATTTCTTGTGTAACTTTTCTGAAACACAAAAACAGCAGAAAACATGAACTGGCACTGTAGCATCTTGTTGATAGGTTAGGTCCAAAAAATGCATAAAAATGCCAGGAAGTGTAAACAAAACACAAAGCAATTGGTGTAAAACAAGCATGGAGCATCAAAAATTATAGATATGTTTGTAACATATCAATAACCCTAGCAGATCAATGAATAATGTCATCTATTCAATCACTACTGCCTAGTTATCTCACCAATACACATCATACCCCTCATGCCCTCGCATACATGTTGGATCAGAACAAGTAATAAAGAACGGGGTGAAAATATGCATCTACTCATACATCAAGGACATAATAACATATCACATCTCATCAATCATCCAATAATATAAAGATCCACCACATAGAAATTATATACTATGGATCATAATCATGTTGGGAAGCTCATATGATGTCTAAATAATGAAGTACATGAGAGAAATAGGACAAGCTACTACCACAAACTACTCCCTCTTCATGGTGGTGATGATGGTGTTGACGTCGGAGAGGGTGAAGAAGCTACTAGGGGCGACTCCCGCAACGTTTCCCCCTCCAATCTTCGCTGGAACAGCCTCTGTTTCTGTGTTTCATGTTTCTCTGCCGCCCCTGATCACGATCGCTGAGGAGGTCTTTATATAGGCATTTTTAGGTCAGGCTGAGCATCTGGATGAAAAGATGGACGACATCAGAGGTTCCGGGGCCCGCGCCACCTGGTCTCGTTTGGCCCCTGGGCCTCTTCTCTTCTTGATCTACAGGTGTCTCTCATGATAAAAATACTAACGCTCCAAAAGTCCTAGGTCAATTTGAGTTCGGGAAGGTTCCTGAAACTTAAAAATACGCAAAACATGATTTTCCTGTCCTGCTGAGTTATAACCAAAATAAGGGAGATCGATGGAAAATCTCCATAAAACATTAAAAAAATGATTATAACAACTAATAACATTATAATATGTAGGAATATGCATCAATAAACTACAAAGATCATCATGTACTTTGCATGTATCACACGCGCCTACCGTCGACCGAGCATCGGGCTGCCGCTGCGTCGCCACTTCAGACAGAGGCGCCTTTGGTCTAGGCCGCCGGATTCAAACATGCCTTCCTTGGTGTATACGTCGATGGTGGTCATGCCGCTGCACCGACTCGTGCCCTGCAGCTATGTCGCCCTTTTAGGTGTAGGATCGTTGCACGTGGTCATCTTCGCCGTCCTCACTCACCGATGTCCCAGGCTATCGCCGTGCCGCCTCCCACAACACGGGTCTCCACGTCCATGCATGGTTTTCATCACGCCGCCGGGTTCTTCCTCGCCTACTTCGAGCACCACCGTCGTGCTTCCACAGGCAACCTGCACGGTCTCTTCTGGCCGACGCATGTCCCATCGACTACTTATACAATAGTCTAAGCGTCCAGCCTGACCCCTCCTGGTCGCCGATGGGTTCGCCACCTTCTACGTCTTCGTCCATTGCAACTTCATCACTAGTGTCATCGCCTCGTCCTCGACTACACCTTCTCGTCTACTCCAACAACTTTGGACTGCATCGGCACCTCTCTCTTCGCTGCTCTGTGACTCGCTACCATCCAGGAGCCCTCCTCTCCTTGTCTATCTAACATGGCCCAAGATTCATGATGGTCCCTACCCTCGGACGCCCGGTACTGGCAACACCGGTACGTGCCTTCGTCCCTGACGCGTTCCCGAGTCTGGCAAGCTCGGTGCAGCGCCTCATCTTCATCGGCTTTGACAATGTCTTCTTTAGAATCGACTACTTCTCTATGTCTGCCTTGACCGCGTCGTCGACTTCTTCTTTGCGTACTTGGTTTTGGCAAAACCGGAGTATGCCTTCGTCTCTGATGTGCACCTTGTTTTGGCAAAACTAGGGCCACACCTCATCCACGACGGCTCAGAATACATCGACTTTGGCATCGCCATCCCTCTTCGACGACTGCCTTGACGCATCTCCGTCATTTTCCACGCGTACTATGCGCCCACGGCTTCATGTGCAGCTACCTCGACACCGGCACCCGACCATGACATCGACCACGGCATCCACTCGTATGGCTACCTCGACCAAGGTTGCAGCACCCACCGTTCTTGGCTACCTCGACATCGGCAAAATGGCTATCACCTCGCATGAGCACACTCGGCTTCCTCTATAGTCCAAGCATCCGCGAGGCAACTCTGTCCCCGATGCTCCCGCTCTGACTGCGAGGGTTCAGCTCGTTGGTTTCTACGCATTCGGTTTCTCTCCAGTCTGACCATCTGTGACGCTATAGTTGTTCACGTCAGTACTACTATGACTACGGGGGAGTGTTAGAGATATATTTGGCAGTTACAAATATTATGGAATTTGTGTAGTTAATTGTAGTTAATCTCCTGCCTTATCTCTAGGAGAGTCTTCGGCCTCCAAGTCTGTACTACTATATAACTCGCCCGAGAGGCTCACTACAATCATCCACCGCATTACGTCAATCTCTCTCTCTCTATCATTCTACAGTGCAAAGCAAAGCATACGGCATAACCCCCAGTCTTCATCAGCTAGGATTATCACACAGTCCAGACCTGCACGCCACTGGAGCTGTGGGTTGGAGCTCTAGCTGAACTTGTGCAGCATCTCAGCTATGTGCATCACAACGCGTGGAACAGGGAACCCCAAAGGCCCAAACATGGCTAAGCTCCCCGGCCAGGAACCAAAGTGGACGCCTAGGAGCACCAGCACCATCGTAGAGAGGCGACCGCTGGAACCGCCGTGCAAACGAAGTAGAGGGGCGACCCGAAGTACCACCACGTTCAGCATGCCGGAGTCGCGCGGCCGTGATTAGAGCCCTGGACTAGCTTTCTAAAAAATTCCCCACTTGGCATCTCCGTGCATAGGTGGGCCGTTAATCTTCGCCCAGAGCCCAGCGAGATAACTGAATGATCTCGGCCACGTTAATTAGTACCACCTCAGCAGTTTTCTCCGAAAAACTCCGGAGCATGGTATGGACTTGTACTTCGCCGAGGACGCAGGCTGTCAAGGTAAAAGGTTGTTGCAACATTCTTCTAGCTGGGCCTTCCCCCAAGGGCCGTAACCCTAATCGTTAACTCGTGTTGGGGGCCGGACATATGGAGTAGCATGCCTTTTTTATTTTGAAAATTATATCAGGTTTCGACAAAAAATCACCTTGCTATTTTTTTTACTTTCCATGATATTCCTACGTATTTTTTACTTAATATGATATTTCTACTCCCTCCGACCCATATTGGTTGTCGAGAGAGTACATATTTTTGATACAAATATCCCCAGAAGTACACCATTTTAGATTATGAGGTTTTGAAAAAAATAAAGTCCACTTACTATTATGATATTCCAACGTATTTTAACACAAATATCACCAGAACTAACAAAAATGGCAATGAATTCCTTTGCCCACCTACCGACTACTATAACCAATGAATCGAGCCAAAGGAACACTCCATCACCACCCCTCCATCTCTGGAGCCGAACAAACCTTACTGTAGAGATAGTCGAGGAGTTGTGGTGCTAAGACCTCTAATAACTAGCGCATTACAACTCGCTATGATATTCACTTCAAAGCGAAATGAGAAGTGGGCTTCCACTATTTGGATGTGGGCTGTGAGGAGGCTCGCAGCAGGTTGAGGAGGTGGAGGGAGAGAATAGGAAGAGAAGGTGCTTAGATTGGAAGACAAAGTGACCTAGACATTCATGTCTTTGAGTGCGGCTTCTCTCTTATCCCCTTCCTCTCTGAGGGATGAACACGGAACCCTCTCTTTCCCTCTCCTTTCCGTTGACGCAGATCAAATCCGTCCTTACGACCTACTAGCATGCTCCTGTACAAGAGTGGTTGACTCTTCAACTCCCCGGCTACCTACTTCTCTTCGATGCTCTTCCGCCATGCCAGAGCAGCACGCCGCTTCGCCGCTGCCCGATGGGCGTGTCCGGTGCTTCTATACAAGAGCGGTTGGCTGCTCCTCCGGCCGCCCCGATGTGGTCGTCGCTGGTCGATCTATCCACAATCCCTCCTTGAGTAACGTAATCATTGACTCTTTGGCAAAATTCTCTTTACAAGCCATTATCGCACGGAGGCCTTATCTCCACCCTTTGCTCTTTATGGGGATAAGAGTAGGACCTGCCAGCCTATCCTGATTTATTAGATTCTCCCTTTCAAATGTACTACTAATTTAAAATAGAACTTTACTTTCATATAACATATGCAAACTAGATTTCGTTTATATATTTGACTTACTAACGTCGAACTCTTCGCAACGAGTCTAATATTAAATATTTTTAAAATTATTTTTAAACTTTTCGTTAAGTGTTCTTAAAGAATATCGATGGGTAAATATAAAGTATTTTCACTTTTTGCATATAGGATAGCTATAATTTTTTTTAATAGGACATACAAGAGGCTCGCAGACTGAGATCCCAAGCAAATAAACAGCTGAGATAAGTACTCCCTTGTAGCACAGGCGACCATGGCCGGCAGCACCACCGATTTTCACTTGCAGCGCCGCCGTTTCCTCCTTGTAGCAAGGCTACCCGCCGATGGTGGCACCAGAGCACCACTGCTACATGGCTGGCAGCTGCGCTGGTCGCCACGAGCCGCAGCATCGCCCCCATGGTAGCACCTCCATCCTGGCCTCTTGCAGCTACCATTCACGAGAGGCAGTAGCGCAGTAATCGTTTTTCCCGTCTAAGTCCATGCTCGTAAAGTCATCAGAGAGAGGGAGGGAAGACCAGTCGAGAGTGGGAGTAATTTATGGCGGAGCTGCGAGGCTAGAGGTGGCGGCAGGGCGGAAGGCGAGCAACATGCTAGTGCAATGGCCTGAGAAATCCTCCATGGCGATGGAAGCTGTGTGGAGGCAGAGAAAATGGTACGGGAAAATACAGTGGAGAAGGAACTGGGGAGATAAGGTTTCTGGTTGACCCCACCTCCTCACCTTGTCTCTCATAGGAACTGACGCGTGGGGCGCGATGATCCCAGTCATTTTCCAATGTTTCTTCGATCTCGATCGGTAGAATTTAGTCGACCGCTGGCACAACATTTTCTGATCGAGAATATCGTAGCGATTTGATAAAAGTTATCAGGTGATTTAATCTAACGGTTATACAAAAATTAGACTGGACGGAACTGGATGGAACTAAGTTCCGTGCCAATCACCGTAAATAAGCTCTATTTTATTTATATCCTATAATTTTTCAATATACATATTATTTCAATCTACATATTAATCCATAATATTCATATTAATAGAGTCCATAGTGTTCCTATAGAATAATAATACTTCCTCCGATCGGAAATATCTGTCGGCAATTTTGTACTAGCTTAGTATAAAATTTATACTAAGTGCTCAACAGTTATTTTCGATCAGAGGGAGTAAAATGAATTGCCTTAGAAAATGAATCCTATTAATTGATCCCTCTTTAGGGTAGTATAAATACATCCTCGACTCCAGGGCCTGCTCGACTCTAGCACGAGTAAAGTAAAGTCAAGTTCTAATTACCTAAGCGACGATATGCCAAAATATTGCTTGCTGGTTTTTCCATCATTTAATCCACAAGAAATCGAATGAAACAACTGCAGATTTCGAGGACCCTTGTTCTGCTCTCGCTCGTCGATGCTAACGGGTCTCGGTTGATTTTCTTTCCTTTAGTTATTCAGATGTTTCAATTCCCTATTAAGTTTGAGAAAAATAAAAAAGAGCGTAGACTAGCCATAACCATGGAGCTTGGATACAGTTTTTGGATCCACGATCCATGGATAACAGACGGTCTCTCTCGCCATGGCCTTTCACCTCTGATAGCGTCCGTCCAACATTGAGATCCGTGCAACAGATAACTATATATTTGAACTTTGAGAACAAACTTCTATATTTTTCTGCACTACGTGAACACATTATTACATCAACCTATCTAGACATGTATGAACAAATTTGTAAGGAGACCTAGACGCCCCCGATGAATAAATGCTAGTAGTATGGTGTTGCCCCCTATAGGTCTCAGTGGCCGACCCGAATAAACCTTCTTGACGATCCAGCGAAGGCTGCTCCGTCTGGGCTTCTTCTCCTTGGCAACCTGATCTCCGCCTTTCTTTCCTCTGTGCTGCAGCTGGCCTTTCATAGCAACTGCTGCTGCTGCCTCGTACGCCATTGCTCCTCTCCAGCAGATGTCAAGCTCTTTTTTTGTTCTGATCTGATCGAGAAAATGCTTCCGGTGTGGAGGCTCCAATGGGATGGTGAAGTATTTGTATCAGCTGGTGGCGAATAGGAGGAGGAGGAATGTCGAGCTAGCTGGCTTGGTAGTCACGGTCACAGATGTCTGAATTCTCAGAATCAAAAGAAGAAGTGGCTTGACAGACAAGGAACTAGGCTGACGATGATGCCTGGAAGGCTGGTGTCCCTGGGAAAATGTCAATATTTTTACACGAGGGCGAGCAGCAGTGTTATGGTTTCTCAGTACCAGTCATCAGAGTTCAGAAAGCCTGGAAGACGCCATCTGTGGGTTCGAGGATCTTTCGCCGTGATATATTACCTGCGTATAATAGGAATTGGAAAGCAACGAATTGTTGGCAAGTCAATCGGCGCGCGCAGCTATGAAGCTGACAGCTTGTCGTCAAGCACAGATAAGCGTTCAACTTTGACAAAAAATCAACTTTGACACCTACGATGATGCCTGGAAGGCTGGTGTCCCTGAGAAAATGTCAATGTTTTTACACGAGCGCGTGCAGCAGTGTTATGTTTTATCAGGACCAATCATCAGAGTTCAGAAAGCCTGGAAGACGCCATCTGAGGGTTCGAGGATCTTTCGCCGTGATAAATTACCTGCGTATAATAGGAATTGGAAAGCAACGAATTGTTGGCAAAGTCAATCGGCGCGCGCAGCTCTGAAGCTGACAGCTTGTCGTCAAGCACAGATAAGCGTTCAACTTTGACAAAAAATCAACTTTGACACGTACGAGTGTCTAAACAAGGTTTAAACCTGCCGTACAGTAATTTTATTGCCTGTGTAAATAAAATTGAAGTCCTTGAAAAAATCATCGCCGAGAAGAATAAAAAATGGTAAAAAAACTCCATTACCGGGATTTGAACCCGGGTCGCCTGGGTGAAAGCCAGGTATCCTAACCGGGCTGGACGATAATGGATTGATGAAAAGTTTTGTATTTGAATCTATATATTAGGGTACAGCATTCGTTCCTTTTAGCAAATCGATCCAAGCTTCATTGGAGAGTCGATGCACGTGTAATCTGGCTCAAGTACTCGTTGAAATCTCAGTTTCTCGTAAACATGACTTGTTCTTTATGTAACAATGTTTTACACATTAATACTCAATTTATCTAGTATTGGTGTTACACTTACTTTGGCCATGCATGCGTCTAGTCATTTCTTGAAAAAATATTCTACTATAGTACTTTTCATACGTATCTATTTAAGATATTTGGAACTTATGTGTTCGTATTTCAGTCGCAAAGTGCTCATATCATATTTCTTAGAATTAGATTGTTATGTATACTAGCTGAATGTCTGTGCGTTGCTATGGTCTACTCAAGTATTTTTTTACTACAAATATAAATATATGCATGATAATTCATGTCGAGATGGCCTCATGAAATCCTAGCTGAATATTAATACAGTTTTCAAAACTTTATTTCAACAAACACTTTGTGGATCCTAGCTGAATATTTTTTTAAACGGAAGGCTCGAAATGAGTTCGGCTTTGAATTAATGAAGCCATCAACCGGCTAAAAGTTACACCAATAGTTACAATACCAGCAATATTGCGTTACTTTTTTGAAGGCATGCCAATGGAATAATGGTCCTCCATGTGTTCACTACATATATCTATCTTGCATCTCAATATTAAAGACAAATCTATATGAGATGAATTAAGGATAAAGTTTGTTTTCTTCCCCAGTGTCCCCCGGGTTTCTTCAAGCAAGAATGTTAGCTTAAATACACAAATAATGGAGGATAAGCATGCTCTCGGTACTATGATCAATGTGGGAATAGTGTATCCCCACATGCATAAACTATTGATGCATAGTCCATTACTCCATTCAGTACGCCCAAACTATGTTCTAGCGAAGCAATAGAAGTAAGTTTTAGCAGTAAAAGTGCAGAATATCATTATATTGGACAAACCAGAAGATTTTGAACAACTGACGACTTATGCTTAGCTTTTTTAACGATGACCAGCTCACAATAACCTACCCACTTCACTTATATGGTTATCAGCAAATGTACAATCACTACCTAAATTTTAGTATACTAACATTTCTGATAATCCGATTTTCTGCATCCGCACATGTTGTACACAGTAATGTATAATTGAAGAAAGAGCAGATGGTCAGAAATCAGAACGAGTAAAAAATCTCCATATACCAACAAGGAACATGTCACTGGCTTCTACATTGTTAAGGTATGATATAATGATAGAAGGATATAAATCTAGAATAAAACATAATTTTGCATTGAGCTACCATCATTATTGTCCTATAGGCATAACATCCGCATTCTCTATAGCGCTTGGCTCTATGGTGGCAGGCTAGTAGCCATTGCGTTGCTCCTCGGCTAGGAATTTCAGCTCAACAAGAGACTTCGGCTCCGTCACGGCATCATCCCCTTTGGCATCCACCTGAGATGGGCATCGGTGTTGGCCTTCTTCCCTGGACTCGGACGCTGATTGGATGAATTAGCGATGGATTCGCTCATTGGGCCGAGGCCTTGTCCACGCGCGTGATCAATCGGTGGAGATGTACAACACACGAAAAGAAAGAGACGAAACTACGGAAACCGGCGGCAACGACCTCGTGCTCCATCTTCCTCATATAGTTGGCTCCGATGCTCTGGTGCTTCGGCGTGCGCTCGACCAAGCAATCCATAGGCAGATGCTTGGCCATGGATTCCACGGCCAGTTGGTCGATCACGGGCAGCTAGTCGGGATTGATTTGTCCCTCCATCGCCAGGCCGGTGACCTCAATGTCATCTCTATGTCGTGGTCGGTTTAGTCTTCTCAATCTCATCTCTCATGACTCAGCGATACTGTGATTTAATATCATGATTGGCGCGTGATTTCATATCATGATTCTAAATATCATGATTGGCGCATGATTTAATATCATGATTGGCGCATGATTTCATACCGTGATTTAATACCGAGATTGGCGCATGATTTAATACCGTGATTCATGCGGTTGCAAGTACTCCCTCCATTTTTATGGAGAAGGCGTGAATATTTTTCAGATTTTTCACCACAAAGAAAGGCGCATGATGGTATTGGACTGTAATTATGGAGTACTTAATATCCCTTCCTAGAATTAAGGAGAACCACTCAATGAGAGAGAGGGCGCACGACTATGGAAGAGGATCAAGGAGTTAGGCGCGGTTACTGAGAAATTAAGAAGAGAATTAGTAGGGAGAAACTATCAATTAATAAGGGCAAGTTTGAAAACAAATTTCGTGTATGCGTCGTGCATGACCCTCCTTAAAATTGTTTGTAGTGATGTATAGCCTAAATATAGCCTGATTTCGTTGACTGCGTGATTCCAGGACTGCGATTCCGTGATGTAAATATAGCCTGTTGTGTTTTTTTCTTATTAGGGGAAGAGTATTTTTCTTATTAGGGGTATTTTGGAAAGTCAGATGTTTTAACCAAAAGTGGCTTCACCATCACCAACTGAAATCTTATAGTTTAGATTTCCTAGAATTAGCTGTATTTTTTCGCAGGGACCATGTCTATATTTGGAACGTCATTTCTTTTGTGGATAGAGGGTGTTTCGATCCAACCGGAGAGATGTGTAGGAGGAGTCGTTATAAAATGGAACACGAGTTCCATAAATAAAGCAGAAAAAAGGTCGCCCAAATTCATGACCTTGATTATCAGTACTACAAGCGGTAAATACTTTCATGTGCTGGCTAAAAATGCAAACTAATGCACACATACTAAACACATAACACTATGCAAGATCTCTGCTCGAAGCAACAAAAACGCTCTGTCTTCAACTGTCACAGTCACGGCCACACCACTATCTTCCACAATTCCTTCCTTACGTGGCGCTGCCTACACGGCTAGGCAAACCTTCCTGAGGATCCAGAGGATGATGCCCCATCCGAGCCCATTCTCCTCCGTGTTCTCCTTCGCCGTCCTGAGCTGATGCTCGTGGTCGTGGGTTCTCTGCAGCAGGCCCATGAGAGCAACGGCCTCCACTGCCTCGTACGCCATTATTGCTCAGATGCAGCTTGGAGAAAGGACTGCTGGTTGGTGCTTGCTGTGAAGACTTGAGGATTCATCTGTTGAGTGTTTATATTCTTCAGAATTTGGTGCTGCATAGGGCGGCAGAGCTGGCTGGCTTGGCAGCCACGGAAGCAGAGTAACCTGTCGGGAAGCCTCCTATATAGGTCAAACAGTCAAACTAGTATGTGTGGTGATGATGATATGTTGATATCATCTGGGTTGGTTTTGTCGCTACCACCTTTTTGAGATCAGTGTTCCATTTGCTTATATTTCTCTGGTTTGCAGGACTGTCGTCAGAACCGATTTAGATAACCCGGTTTTTTGTCGACAGTTTCTGGCACGGGTTGATTGTGCGCGCGCTTCAGTCCTCTTTCGCCATAACAGAACTGATGTTTCAAACCCTCCCCACCATGTTCTGTCAGTAGATGAGTTCAGAGAAATGTTCTGTCAGTAGATTCAGTTAGCACTATTGGTCTGTCAGTAGATTCAGTTTCAGACTTGGTCGTTTTTCAGTTAGTTCTGTTAGCTGTTTTCTAGCTCCAGTTAGTTGTAGGATCAGTATGTGCTTTCGGTCGTGGGATGGAACTTTCCAGTAATGGGGCATGAGGCACGATCAAATCTCTGAATAAATATAAGAGGAAAACAGAAAAGCAGTAGGTTGAACACTGCACCAAAACAATGTCTCCCTCGTTCATCTTTGAGTTTCATCAGAGAAAACTCGAGAGAGGGAGAGAGAGATCACAACTACGTTTGGTATCATAGCCACAATGTCCAAAGCTGTGAAGCAGACGGGGCATGAGGGAGAAGGCCGTTGCCGCCGGCCGACAGAAGGCGCCCTTCACCAGTGGCGGACCTAGAAAGAATATGGAGTGGGGGCATAATATGTGAGTGGGGGCACTTCTACATAAATTCACAAATTTTAAACATCTTTTAGTTCAAATATGAATAAATTTAACTAGATTTGAAAAAACTGAGTGGGGGCCTAGGCCCCCACTCACCAATACCTGGGTCCGCCCCTGCCCTTCACCATCTCCTGTGTGACAACACGGTCGCAGCCTGTCGTGGCGCGGTGGGAGTGAGCTGATCATCTGAGAGTGCGTCGTGAGAAAGGGCGGAAGCTCTTCTCAATACCCGAAGTTCACCCGCTCCAATTACGCCGGATGGGCGCAACCACTTGTGGGAGACCGTGTAGTATGGCAACACCGACGACCGAGAGGATCTGTCGGTGTTGGCCGCGTTGTGCACGCTCGACACCAAGGAAAACGCCAAGGTGTCGTGCGATTCACAACCACAAAAAGGTTTACATGTGGCTTATTATCACAAACTTATAAAAATTTGGGTGAGATATTAAAACCGGTCGACATATTGTTGATCGAGTAGGCGACAACCTCCAAGCTAGGTCAGCGTTAAGGCAATATCTAGGGTGGCAAAAATGGCCAGTTTGTACCACATCACAATATATGATATATTTAGTTCAAATAAACTCACAGAAATATTTGAGGATTTTATTCCTTTGTAATTATTGTATGAGTTCTTTTTGGTTTGTAGGATTGCAACACAGGAATTTTTGTTGTGGCTACTTTACATCCAGTTCGATCGGAAGATCATCTTTGGGTCTACCCTAACAAAAAAATTACTTTGTATTTGAATACTGCAACCAAGGAACTACAAAATATCTTGTTATTCATTTATGATATATTTACTTCAAATAAATTCATAGAAATATTTGAGTATTTTATTCCTTTGTAACAACCAAGCAACTACAATTACACATTCATGTTGCCTCTTTAAAAAATGGCTTATTTTCCATGCGTATAGGATTTCCTGCTTCTTTAATTTATAGAGGCGAATACAAACTGATGGTTCGGAAGTTTCATAAAACATTTTGTAATTTTAGAGAGTTTTGGTTGCAAAAACAGAGAAAAAAGCTCCATTACCGGGATTTGAACCCGGGTCGCCTGGGTGAAAGCCAGGTATCCTAACCGGGCTGGACAATAATGGATTGTTGTTTTAAACTTAAGCGCCATCTTGTAGTAAGCTAAGTACATACCACATGTACAATGCCAGGAAATCCTGGCGCTTGCACGTGCACCGGGTGGCCATTCCGAATGAAAATGTCCGACCGAGCGGCGAGCGGCGTCGAGGAGTTGTGACTGGCGGCAACTGGCCAGTATGAGCCATATCCGATCTTCCCAATCCACTCACTGGCCGGTCGGCCGGCAGTCTCAGTCGTCGCAGCTATAGCGCACTGCATGGGCAGCATGGCGCCAAGCAGGCCGCACGCCGTGCTGGTGCCGTACCCGGGCTCCGGCAACATCAACGCGGCCCTGCATCTCGCCAAGCTGCTGCACCGCCACGGCGTCTACGTCACCTTCGTCAACACCGAGTACAACCACCGCCGCGCGCAGGCCGCGGGAGGCGCCGACGCCGTGCGCGGCCGCGAGGGCTTCCGCTTCGAGGCGATCCCGGACGGGCTATCCGACACCGACCGGGCTTCGCAGGACTACGGGCGCAGCCTGTCGCTGTCCACCAGCCAGCACTGCGCGGCGCCGCTGCCGGACCTCATCGCGCGGCTCAAACGGCACGCCGGGCGTGCCGGCCGTGTCCTGCGTGGTGCCCGCGACGCTGATGAGCTTCGCGCTGGGCGTGGCACGGGAGCTGGGGATCCCGAGCGTCATGTTCTGGGGCAGCAGCGCGGCGGCGCTCATGGGCCACATGAGGCTTCCGGAGCTCCAGGAAAGAGGCTACATTCCCCTCAAAGGTGCGTGATCATAAACTTTGCACCCCATTTATTGCATTTCTGCTTGAATTCTTGTTCGAATTATCCATCTTCGTCTGCAGATGAGTGCCATTTGACGAACGGCTACCTCCAGACGACTGTCATCGACTGGATCCCCGGCATGCCGCCGATCAGCCTCGGCGACATCTCCAGCTTCCTCCGCGTCACCGATCCGGACGACCTCGGCCTCAGGTTCACCGTGGCGGAGGCCAACAACTGCACCGAGGCCGACGCAGTCGTCTTCAACACCTTCGACGACCTCGAGGCCGGCGTCCTGGCGGCAATGCGCGCCGAGTACCCGCGCATCAGCCTTAAATATGCGATATATGAACGACATCACGAATAAACGCAGAGGAATAGGAGATAGACCAAAAACCCTAAAATTTGGATTTTGGTCCTCTGGCTCCACCTTCGCAACAGCGTGCACTCTCGCGCAGTCGTGGAGGCCGTCAGGTTGTATAAAGCTAGTTCCGCACTACAACCACGCCATCGCCCGCTATAGGCCATCACTTGCCCTAGCACAAGAAAAACTGCACTGAAGGCAATTAAACCTATGGGCGGACGCAGGAAACAAATTTAGGAGAGGCAAATTGATGCTAGTGGGGCAAAAATTTGTTGCTAATTAGTGGGGGCAAATTACTATTTAGCTAGGAAAATTATAAAGGAACAAAAATTTGAGTGGGGGCAGCTGCCCCCATGCCTTACATGCTGGATCCGCCCGTTTGAACCCGCCGAGGCTCGATCTTGGTTGCTCATGTAAAACGTATGATCAGGTAGGTTTAGGCTACTCGGATACACCCGAGCCCCTCGATCTCTTGTTTATATAATGGGTGTGCATTGCGGCACAAGGCATACATGAGGAGTCCTAGTACAATACGGGTACATGTGATATGGAAGCTAAAACTAATTCTAACATCCTCCCTTAATCACAACTTACTCAAGTTGAGATTATGTCTAAATTCTTCGAAGCTACGAACAGGAAGTGGTTTAGTGAAACCATCAGCCACTTGATCTTTGGAAGGAATAAACCGAACTTGTAGTTGCTTCTTTATGACTCTCTCTCTCACAAAGTGGAAATCAATCTCAATGTGTTTAGCTCTTGCATGAAATACTGGATTTGCTGATAAATAAGTTGCTCCCAAATTGTCACACCACAGACATGGAGCTTGGGTCAACTTCACATCTAGTTCTGAGAGCATGGACTGTAGAAAAATCATCTCGGCTGTTGCATTAGCAACTGACTTATATTCTGCTTCAGTGCTAGATCTCGAAACAGTAGCTTGTTTCTTTGCACTCCAGGAGATCAAATTTGGTCCAAAATACACAGCAAAACCTCCGGTTGATCTCCTGTCATCTACACATCCTGCCCAATCAGCATCAGAAAAGGCACTCAGCAATGTTGACTGTGACTTGAGGAAAGTAAGTCCAATGCCAATAGTGTGTTTCACATATCTCAGAATTCTCTTAGCAGCAGTCCAGTGTACTATAGTAGGAGCATGCAAATACTGACACACCTTATTGACAGCATATGATATATCTGGCCTGGTAAGAGTAAGATACTGCAAAGCACCAACCATGCTTCTGTAGCTTGTAACATCATCAGGCCCTAGCAACTCACCAGTACGTGCAGTAATCTTTTCGGAAGATGACATTGGTGTAGTGACACCTTTGCACTCAACCATACCTACACGTGTAAGAACATCCTGAGCATACTTTTTCTGATTCAGCACCAAACCATTATCAATTTTCTGCACTTCTATACCAAGAAAATAATGCAGGTCTCCTAAATCCTTTATGGCAAACTCCTTACTCAAATCTCTCAAGAGAGCATCTGTAGCTGCTTGTGAAGAGCTAGCAATTATGATATCATCAACATAGATCAACATGTAAATAGTGACATGAGATTTTCTGTAGATGAAGAGAGACGTGTCGGACTTAGAAGCACTGAAACCAAGCCTAATAAGCTGAGAACTCAACCGTGCATACCAAGCTCTAGGTGCTTGTTTTAATCCATATAATGCCTTGTCCAACTTGCACACATATGTCGGTTTTAGTTTGTCCTCATATCCTGGTGGCTGTCTCATATAGACCTCCTCTTCCAGAACACCATGCAGAAACGCATTCTTCACATCCAACTGGCGCAGACTCCATCCCCTGGAAACAACAATTGCCAAAACAAGACGAACAGTGCTGATTTTTATCACGGGGCTAAAAGTATCCTCATAATCAATCCCATACCGCTGCTTAAAACCTTTAGCTACCAGCCGAGCTTTGTATCTATCAATAGAGCCATCTGCCTTTCTTTTAATCTTGTAAATCCAACGACAATCAACAATGTTGGTACCATGCCGAGGTGGAACTAGCCTCCATGTTTTGTTTTTCATCAATGCATCATATTCTTCACGCATTGCCGTCCTCCAATTTGTATCTTCCAAGGCCACTCTGAGACTAGCAGGTTCTCCAGTTGTAGATGTCAAACACCATCTAACTGTGCCGTCCGTGTACTCTTTAGGGCGACGTATTCCACGAGATGCTCGTGTAGCTGGGCGTCCCGCAGGTGAGGCTGCAGCAGGCATAGAAGATCCTGCTCCCCCGTCATCAGATGTGGCGCCGTTACGCTCGGATGCAGGCGATCCTGTGGCCTGCGGTGTGGCGGAGGATGCGGTGCTCGGCGGCGCGCTTCGGCGAGTGGACGCAGAAGATCCCGGGGGCGACTGCGACCCAGACAGAGTGTCGGAGGCGGGTGGCGAAGGCGCGCGGGGGCTGTCAGGCGCCTGATCCGAGGCGGATCCCCCAGATCCCGAGGTGGATTGTGTCGGGGAATCAGTCTCGTGTTCCGCGTGGCTGTCGTTTTCTGCCGTGGTATTGGATGTGGCGGTGGAGTCTGAAACTTCACCGTTTTGCTCCAAATTTTCAGCTGAGACCTGCGGATCAAGAGAGACACTCGTAGAGGGAACATTAGTAGGAAAATTAACCATGTTAAAATCATCAACAACCGCATCTCCGTAATCAGAATTTAAAAGGGACGGATCAAGAAGAAGAATTTCTTTGCGTAGGAGAGCACCGGCATTTGGGTGTAGAGTTTTGAAGGGAAAAATTGCTTCATCAAACACAACATCTCGAGAAATATAGACACGTCCAGAGGAGACTTCGAGGCACTTGACACCTTTGTGACGAGGACTATACCCGAGGAACACACATTGGGTGGAACGGAAAGCAAGTTTGCGTTTATTGTAAGGACGCAAATTAGGCCAACAAGCACAACCGAAAATGCGAAGAGAATTATAATCGGGCTTAGTGCCAAGAAGTCTATTGACAGGGGTGTCATTATGAATAGTTCTACTAGGAAGCATATTGATGAGATAAGTGGCAGTAAGAAAAGCTTCGTCCCAAAATTTGAGTGGCATATGTGCATTAGCTAAAAGTGAGAGACCAACTTCAACAATGTGTCTATGTTTGCGTTCAGCAGCACCGTTTTGTTGATGAGCATGAGGACATGACACATGATGTGAGATCCCGTTGGATTGAAAGAAAGAATTGAGTTTGACATATTCACCTCCCCAATCCGACTGGACTGTGAGGATTTTTCTATCAAGCTTACGTTCAACAAGCTGTTGGAAATTCAAGAAGGCAGAAAAAGCATCAGATTTCTTTTTGAGAAGATAGATCCAAGTAAACTTGCTATAATCATCAATAAAGCTTATATAATATTCATGTCGACCGACAGACATAGGTGCTGGACCCCATACATCAGTAAAGACTAACTCAAGAGGAGCTTTTGACACACTAGTGGACACTGGATAAGGTAATTGATGGCTCTTGGCCTTTTGACAAGAATCACACACGAACTCACTACTAGAATCCTTAAGAAAAGGAAGTTTATTTTTGCTAATGACTTGACTAACAATGCTAAACGATGGGTGTCCAAGACGACTATGCCACTTTGCTTGGGAGGGCTTGGAAGCGATGAAAGCATGCATCAAAGATGTGGACGATGTAGACGATGCCAGCGATGATATGAGAGGGTAGAGACCACCGACGCACCTCCCTCTATGAAGAATTTTCCCGGTAACCTGATCCTTGATAAAGAAATAGAAGGGGTGAAATTCAATATAGACACGATTGTCAAGAGTGAATCGGTGAACAGATAGCAAATTTTTGGACGCAGAAGGGACGCGTAAGACATTATTGAGACAAAATTTCTGAGTAGGAGTGCGAATTATTGAATTACCAACATGGGAAATTTCCATACCTTGCCCGTTTGCGGTGTTCACCTTGTCGCAGCCATCATACCGATCATGCATGGTCATGTTGTTGAGCTCGCTGGTGAGATGATGTGTGGCTCCACTGTCCGGGAACCAGGTGGTGTCGACGTTGTAGGAGGCAGCATTCCCCTCCTTGTAGCCATCATTGTCGTCGTTCTTGTACCAACAATCTTTTGCAGAGTGGCCGTCACGGTTGCAGATCTGACAAGTAACATCCACCCATGGGGTAGTACGGCGACGACCACGGCCACGGCCCCCTCCTCCTCCAGGGTTGCCACGACCACGACCACGGCCTCTGCCATCGGGTGGGCCACGGTCATCACGCCGTGTATCACGACGATCATCGCGACGATCTGCACGATCGAATCGGCCGCCACGATTCTGGTTGTTGTAGTTGTAGTTGGACCGTCCACGGGAGGACAGATTGGCCGAGGTCTCGAACTCTTCGTTGGGTTCATCTTTGAGCAGCTCCTGGCGTTCGTCATACGCATGAATCTGCGCATAGAGAGAGGGCAGCGTGATGGTGGCGGAGACGACCCCGATTGCAGCAACAAGAGCGTTGTAGCCCTTGCCAAGGCCAGCCAGGACATAGGAGATCTGCTCCTTGTCGGTGATGGGAGAGCCCGCAGAAGCGAGTTCATCGGCGAATCCTTGCATCTTGGTGAGGAAAGCACCGGTTGTCATGTTGAGTTTCTTGGTTGTTGCCAACGCCACGCGCAGGTTCGTGACCTTTGCTTGGTTTTGCGAGGCAAACATCTCTTCAATCGCCTGCCAGACAGCGGCCGTGTGTTCCAGACGCTGAACATGGGGAAGGACCTCAGGCGATAGAGATTTTAGGAGGTAGGAGAGGACCGTCTGATCTCGACTGATCCAATCATCATAGGCAGGATTGGGGGCGGTCTTGGCCGCCGTCTTGTTCGCTGCGTCTGCTGATTGTACTTCCAGCGTGAGCGGAGGAGCAGCGTCGGTTCCGTCGAGCAGACCGACTTGACGAGCTCCACGGATCGCCGGCAGTACTTGGGCACGCCACATGGGGAAGTTTCGGCGGGTGAGCTTGTCGGATGGTGGCTCCCCGAGGGTAAACCCCGAGGTATGGCTGGTGGATCCCATGGCGGCTGCGACGGCGATCTAGGGTTTTGTTGGCGATGTGGAGTTTCGGCGACAGGTTATCGGCGGAAGAGCCGGCCTGATACCATGTAAAACGTATGATCAGGTAGGTTTAGGCTACTCGGATACACCCGAGCCCCTCGATCTCTTGTTTATATAATGGGTGTGCATTGCGGCACAAGGCATACATGAGGAGTCCTAGTACAATACGGGTACATGTGATATGGAAGCTAAAACTAATTCTAACAGCTCATGTCTCGAGGCTTTCTTTAGGAAAGTGTGTTAAGTTGTCATCGCCAGGACATGCTCACCAAAAATAGCTTGAGCCAATAAATGCACAACAAAACGGAAAATACATCGACGCTCTTGGGTGCCTAGCACATGGGAAATCTAAAAGAAAATTGAACCGAAGGTTATTTTTTTTGGAAACTTTTAGGAACCAAAGATGATCAAATATTATACTTGTATAAAAATATCTTGCGAGGAAACTACTAGCATTGCACCCTAGGTAAAAAGACAAAATTGACATGCCAATGTCCATGCACATGCACTATTCACGCTATATTTGTCATAGATTTGTCTTTTTTGGCTAAGATACATCGGGAATTATTTCAAACCCAAACATTTTTATACGAGTACAATACTTGATCATCTTTTGTCTTCAGGAGGTTTTGATATTTTTCTTCAAATTTAAAATTCCTACAAATTTTAGCGTTAGAGGGTGTTAGGCACGTGAGCGCCAAAAGTCCACGTCCCAACAAAACAGACTACAAAACTTATAATCCTCAGAATCATCCGTCGTAAGTTGACTCTGTTACGAACTTGACCGCATTTCTAAAAAAAAAACTTGACCACAGTTTCTACTACAACTATATGCTTATTGGCTGCACTCTCTTCTTTGTTAGAATTTCAGGCACCTCAATTAACCAAAATCCTTATGGTCAAACACACACACGAGGATTACGTGCAGGCCTTCGAAAATAAAAGAAGATTATGAAAAAAAGTGATGGTTCAGAAGTTTGATAAAACCTTTTATACATTAGCTGTTGGACACGTTTCTGTCAGACATCGATCAAAGACAAACAACAAAACTACATTGCCGGGATTTGAACCCGGGGTCGCCTGCGTGAAAGCCAGGTATCCTAACCGGGCTGGACGACAATGGATCGGTGAAAACTTTACTTTTGTCAGATTTTTATTAGGTCCCTTAATCCCCATTCTCCACCTCCACGGTTTACCTGTAGAAGTTCTGCTGGTGTCTTCAACGAATTGGCAGAGAATTCCCTACCTCATGTACTTTATTCAAAAGGAAGAGCCTAGTGAGAAATCATTATCGAAAATAGTGACAAATCATTACAAAAACACAACATATTAAAACGTGATGGTATTGGACACCTATCCAAACTTGTTGACCTAATTAAGGGACAATTCGTTGTGATATTTGATGACCGTATATGTGGTACCAAGTTACAAGTTGTTACATGCGTCATCCTCACGTTAGTTAGTATATGTAAAAAATAGATTAACAATTATCCAACAGTTAATTAGGATCATCACAAGATAAAGATCGTGTCGTTTATACTAACTAGCGCAAAGTTTGTTGATTTTTCTTGCTAGCCGTTTCCTAGATGTCATATCTTCATCTAATTTATACACGATTTTACTAATAATTCTCAGTCAACTCTCGGATCATTGGATTGCATCGTGATTTGCGCTAGCTATGAGTTACAGTTCAGATTTTCTTACTTAAACATGGGATTGCAACTGAGATTTTTATTACTTACATATGAATTGCAACTAACAAAAATGTCTTTGGACAATTAAATTGCTTTGGTATTTGAGGTAGTGATGAGTTGCAGCATGGGTTGCCACTGAGAAAAATGCTCTAAACCAATGGATTGTTCCGATATTTTTGCTAGTTATGAGTAGGGTTACAAGTGATGCTTACGGAAAATGTTGTACACCATGGGTAAGCCACATACCCGTGGCGTACAAACATCTATGTTACTGGTAGTCTTTTACCAGTGGCACGATGTCATGGGTAAGAAAAAAATGTACAATAGGCTTTGTGAGAATTAGTCACTCATAGTGGCATGCTTAACCAAAATCCATCTTCATGCAGATCATACATATCTGAAAAGGTATAACTTTTTTTCGAAACAAAATGCAGTACTGTCGCATCACATATACATCACGGTCTAATCCATCCGATCATCGGACGTAAAGGCAGTTTATTTTTTCAAAGTGAAAAGAAGATCGAGCACTTGGCTAAGGCTTACATGCACTTCATTGACCGGTATCGCCTCCAATTTTAAATGGAGATGGAACATACTTGCTTCAGATTGACGCGATCGATTACTCATCGACGCTTCACGCTAATTCAGAGCTGACTGCAGAGGCGAGCGTTGTGACCATGTTCCGCAAGTTCTCATACGACGAGTCGACGACCCACCGGGGGCAGCGGCATCCTCCGCCTTGTCTTTCCACCCCGCCGCGCTCCTGCGCATCTCCTCATTCTCCATCGCCTGCCTGACGTGACCGGCGACCTGCTCCCTCCCCACCACATCGTCAAGCCGGAGGCCCACGCCCCACACCTCGCAGGCGTACTTGCAGTTGGTGTACTGGTCGGCGAACGCCGGCCAGCACACCATCGGCACGCCCGCCGCCACGCTCTCGCAGGTGGAGTTCCACCCATTGTGCGTCAGGAAGCACCCCACGGCCCGGTGCCGCAGCACCTGCTCCTGCGGGCACCACGTGGTCAGGCAGCACCGCCCTGCCGTCGCGGCCACGAACTCCGGTGGCAGCAAGTCCAGGCCGGCGCCGGCGCCGGGGACGAGGTGAAAGCCGAATAGAATTTGAGGCTGCGTGATCAAAGCCACGGCCTCCCCCCTCATATATATATATGCAGAAGAGTTACAAGTACAAGAGAAATACAATTCAAATACATATCCGTATGCTAGGTGTCTTGGAGTCTACTCCAAGTCGGCGTGGGCGCCGTGTCCGTCTCCTTCTCTAACACGCCCCCGCAGTCTGAACGATGGAGAGAATCGACGTGAAGACTGGAGCGAAACTCTCGAACAATGCAGTCGGCAACCCTTTAGTGAAGATGTCAGCATATTGTGAAGATGACGGCACATGAAGCACACGAACAGCACCAAGAGCAACCTTTTCCCGAACAAAATGTATGTCAAGCTCAATGTGCTTGGTGCGCCGATGATGCACAGGGTTAGCAGAGAGATACACCGCACTCACATTGTCGCAATAAACAATCGTGGCGGTGTCAATAGGGCACTGAAGCTCCTGCATAAGTTGTCGGACCCAACAAGATTCGGCCACGGCTGTTGCAACAGCTCGATATTCTGCCTCAGCGCTTGAATGAGAGACCGTCGTTTGACGGCGTGAAGACCAGCTAACCAAATTATCTCCAAGATACATGCAAAACCCCGACGTGGAGCGTCTAGTATCCGGACAGCCCGCCCAATCAGCATCCGAGTAGGCAATAAGAGAATGAGAAGGAGATTTATGAAGTGTGAGACCGTGGGTGAGTGTACCTTTGAGATAGCGAAGTATTCGTTTGATAAGAGAGAGATGAGGCTCACGAGGAGCATGCATGTGAAGACAAACTTGTTGGACTACATATGAGATATCAGGACGAGTAAGAGTGGCATACTGAAGTGCCCCGGCAAGACTGCGATAGAAGGAGGGATCAGACACCGGCTGACCGGCGGTAGAGGAAAGTTTAGACTTAGTATCGATAGGGGTGGCGACGGGATGGCAATCGCGCATACCAGCCCGGTTAAGAATATCTAGGATATATTGATGTTGAGAAAGATGAATACTGGTAGGAGAGCGAGTTACATGGATGCCAAGAAAATGATGAAGGGGACCAAGATCCTTCATGGCAAATTCATTACTAAGAGAGGAAGTGATGTTTGAGAGGAATAGAGAAGAGGAGGCTGTAAGGATAATATCATCGACATAGAGAAGAAGGTAGGCTGTATCCACACCACGTCGAAGAATGAATAGGGAGGCGTCAGATTTAGACTCAATGAAACTGATGGTACGAGCAAAGGAAGAAAAACGTTGAAACCAAGCCCGTGGGGCCTGTTTAAGACCATAGAGAGATTTGAGAAGCCGACATACGTGAGTAGGAGTTTGGGGGTTGATGAAACCTGAGGGTTGTTGACTGTAGACAACTTCATCGAGATGACCATGGAGGAAAGCGTTTTTGACATCAAGTTGGTGGATAGGCCAAGATTTAGAGAGAGCAAGAGATAGGATGATTCTGATAGTGGCGGGTTTAACGACAGGACTAAAGGTTTCATCGAAATCAACACCTGGTTGTTGAGAGAATCCACGGACAACCCAACGAGCTTTGTGTCGGGCAAGAGAGCCATCGGCGTTGTATTTGTGACGGAAGATCCACTTTCCGCTCACAATATTAGCACCAGGAGGAGGGGGAACCAGTGTCCATGTCTGATTGAGAGTGAGAGCATCGAATTCTTCCTGCATGGCATTGCGCCAATTAGGATCACGAAGTGCGGTGAGGTAGTTTGTTGGAATAGGAGAAGAGACAATAGCTTGTAGGTTTAGTTTGTCGGGTGGACCAGGGAGGCGACCAGTGGTGGACCGTGTGCGATGCACGACCGGTGTTGGTGGGCGTGGCGGACTGGAAGGTGGTGGACTTGGTGCGGGCGGGGAGTGTCCTGCCGCGGCAGGAGAAGGGGGTGCGGCAGGCTGCCGTGGGCTGGCGGCAGGCGAATCTGCTGCCGCGGCAGAGCGGTCTGCCGTGAGCGGGGGAGGAACTGGTGGATCAAAAAGATCAGGAGAAGAAGATGCTAGAGGTGTCGGCGAGACGGCAGGAGCATAGGAAAAGACTGTTCGTCGAAGATGACATGGCGGGAGATAATAATGCGACGAGAAGTTAGATCAAGGCACCGATAGCCTTTGTGACGAGATGGATATCCAAGGAAGACACATTTGGTGGATCTAGGAGAGAGTTTATTAGGTGAAGTTGAAGTAATATTGGGATAGCATAAACAGCCGAAAACACGTAAGGTGTGGTAAGGTGGCGTGGTGCCTAGAAGATGCTCATATGGTGTGGAAAGTGAGGCGGCTTTTGTTGGGCGAATATTAATGAGAAAAGTCGCGGTGTGTAGTGCCTCTGCCCAAAGAGAGGGAGGCATCGAAGCTTGGAATAGAAGAGTGCGGATGACATTGTTGGTGGTGCGAATGGCACGTTCGGCTTTGCCGTTTTGCTGGGAGGTGTGTGGACAAGAGAATCGGAAGAGTGTGCCTTGTTGGGTGAAGAAAGAGTTTACTTTGTTATTGTCAAATTCACGACCATTATCACATTGAATAGCAAGGATGGGAAGGTTAAATTGAGTGCGAGCATAGACATGAAAGGCGGTGAAGGTTGCATAAACATCAGATTTTTTGCGAAGTGGAAAGGTCCAGAAATAATGTGTGAAATCATCCACAATAATAAGATAATAAGCATAACCAGAAGTACTAGGAATTGGTGATGTCCACAAATCACAATGCACTAATTGAAAAGGTTTACAACTATGAGAATCCGAAGAGTAAAAGGGGAGCCTAATATGACGACCTAATTGACAAGCATGACATAAGGACGATGGTGGTTTATTGCTAGGTATATGTTGTTGTTGATGAAGACGTTGCATGGTGGGATGGCCGGGGTGTCCAAGGCGACGATGCCAAAGCTCGGTGGAAGAAGTGGCAAGGAGCGTCTGGGCTTCTGGTGGGCGGCAGAGGGGGTAGAGAGGACCGGGACTATTGCATCGAAGAATCACGGTCTTGGTAAGAAGATCCTTCACAGAGAAACCAAAGGGGTCAAATTCAATGGAGCAAAGATTATCGGTAGCAAATTGGCGAACAGAAATAAGATTTTTGATGATGTGTGGAACAACTAGAATATTACGGAGAGAGAAATTTTTAGAGTTGAGGGTGAAAGAGTGGGAGCCGGTATGTGTGACAGGAAGAGAGGCACCATTGCCTACTATGATTTTATGTGCGGAAAAAGGAGCAGAGGAAGAAAGAGTACCATGATCGGATGCCATGTGAGACGAGGCGCCGGAGTCCATAACCCACTCCTGGCCACCGGGGAGCTGCATGTTCTGAAGAGCTGTAAGGAGAGCTGGGTCAATCTGTTGTTGCTGCTGCGGCTGGTGAGTGATCATCATGTTGCTCGAGGGCTGCTGGTAGCCTGTGGCGGTGTAGGCCTGGTAAGGGGGCAGAGCTGGTCGAGGCCCCAAGACACTCGGGGTCGGGGCGCGCCAACGAGGCTGCCACGGGGAAGGCATTGCGGACTGCTGCTGCTGCTGGAGTTGATGAGCGCGTGTCGGGAGTCCGGTCCATGGATTGAACATCCACGGACTGTTGCTGTCACGGCCTCGTCCACGACCACCGCCACGTCCTCGGCGGCCGCCGTAGCCGCCGCCTCGTCCAGGGTTGTTGAAGCTGGGCTGGGGAGGGACGCCGCCTCGGCCGGCAGCAGGAGGGACGCCGCCTCGGCCGGCAGCAGGAGGGGCGCCCCCTTCATTGGGAAGCACGCTATTGCCGCTAGCCCAGAGCGCGGCAGAGGCCGCGTGCTTGGCATCAGTCTTCTTTTGCGCCTCCTCAAGAACCAGGGCGGAGCGCGTCTGCAGGAACGTGGGGAACGGCACCTGGTAGGGAAGGAAAGAGCGGAGGTGGCTGTACTGCTCGTTAAGGCCGCGTAGAACCGTGAGGACGAGAGTGTCATCCGAGATCTTCTCACCAACGTCGCCGAGAGCATCGGCAAGAGACTTGAGCTTGGCGCAGTAAGCATGGATACTCATGTCGCCTTGCGGCGTGTTGCGGAATTCCGCGTCGAGGGCGAGGGCGCGGCTTTTCTTGTTGTCGTGGAAGAGGTTGGCGATGGAGTCCCAGATCTGCCGCGCCGTCGAGCCAGGGGAGATGACGATGCCGAAGAGCTCGGGTGAGATCGAGCCGTAGATCCAGGAGAGGACGGTGAAGTCGTCGCGCGCCCAGTCGGAGGTGGGGGAGGTGTCCGAAGGTGAGGCCTCGGCGTTGCCGGTGACGTGGCTGGTGAGACCGTAGCGGCCTAGGGCGACGAGGAAGAGCTCGCGCCACTTGATGTAGTTGGAGTCCTGCAGATCGAGGGTGATGGCGACGATGGTCTTGACAGAGGAGACGTAGGTGGAGGGGTTTTGGGGGGTAGGGGGGTTTTGGGGGGTAGGGTTGCCGTCGACGGCCTTGCCCATCTCGGCGGCACGGCGGTCGAGCTCTTCTTTGCGCGCCTGCAAGAGGGATTCGCGCTGCTTCAGCTCTTCTTCGAGCTTAGCGATCTCGTCGGGAGTCATCGCGACGGCGTGGGGGGGGGGTGGGGGTTCGAAATTCTAGGGTTTAGAGGGGGGGGGGTAGGATCGGCTGGTGCTCTGATACCATGAAAGCCGAATAGAATTTGAGGCTGCGTGATCAAAGCCACGGCCTCCCCCCTTATATATATATATGCCGAAGAGTTACAAGTACAAGAGAAATACAATTCAAATACATATCCGTATGCTAGGTGTCTTGGAGTCTACTCCAAGTCGGCGTGGGCGCCGTGTCCGTCTCCTTCTCTAACACGAGGTTGTCCCTGATGGACCAGATGAACGGATGGCCGCACGCCGTGAGGCCCCACGCGAACTCGGCGAGCTGGTCGGCTGTGAGGACCGTGAGGCTGCCGAAGTTGACGTACACGACGGAGCGCGGTTCTTGTTTGTCCAGCCACGCGAGGCACTCTGTGTCCTGCTTCCACAGGCTCAGGCCGCCGGTGGAGGAGCCGTCGTCGTCGTCCGTGAGGTGGTGGCTGAGGAGGGAGCCGAGGGGGCCGATGGTGTAGATGCGCGGGTACTCGGCTCGGAGCGCCTCCAGGACGTCGGCCTCAAGGTCGTCGAAGGTGTTGAGGATGAGCGCCCCGGCCTTAGTACAGCCGTTGGCCTCCACGATGTTGAACCGGAGACCAAAGTCGTCAAGGTCGGTGGTGCGGACGAAGCTGGAGATGTCGCCCAGGCTGATCGGCGGCATGCCAGGGATCCAGTCTATGACAGTCTTCTCGAGGTGGCCGTTCGTCAGGCAGCTCTCGTCTGAAAACAGAACAAGATAATAAACCAACAAATAAATTATGTACCCCGCCATTGGAGGTTCAGTTCAGAGATAGTACAAGTATAGTGTTAGTAATAACAATCCAGAAGTTTTTCTACAATCAACCTGGTCTGCAATCACCCATGCGGACCCAGGATCTAGTTAAACCTCGGGGCAACTTTGTATCAAGCAATCAAGCATTTGTATTCAGGCTAGATCATAGAGCAAATCAAGTATATCTACTAGGGAAAACTTTGATTGAGCACTATGGCACCTCAACTCCATAATTTTTTTAGTTTGTGTTTTTCTATCCCTCAAACAATGTAACATGTGGATTTGGAACTTTGCAGGTTGGTGTAATATTACAACTAGAATGTGGAAAAAATAGTTTAAAATTTCTTTGTAGAATTTAATTAAAATTTCAAATATGTAAAATTCAACAATTTTTCTTTAAAATATATATATATATATATAATTTCACAAAATCCCAAACTCCCACATTATATATCTAATGTTTAGTAAACTGCCAAGTTTCAAATTCAAAGGTTGTATAGTGTGAGAGATAAAAAAGAAAAGTTGTTTAAGAGGGGAAAAAAGGGCCAACATAGATCTTGATGTACCTATTAACAACCCAGATAGTGTAGTGTAGCTGAACACCTGCTTAGAAAATCCTCCCGTACACCCGCTCCCACTACCTTCGGCGACGTTCAAGTGTCATGTGGGATACATGAAACTGGACCCTTGTTTCTTGTCCATTGTGTAAAAAAAAGTGTTTTAGTTAGGTTTTGCTATCGTGGTGACGTCACTTTGACGGTTATATCAGTTCTCTCTTGAGTAAAAGTGTTCCAGCTTCAGTATCATCATAGTGCCACATGGGACGATTTGGAAGACTTGTAGTTTTTGACCTGACGATATGAATATTCATGGCAACGCATTGGTTTGGTTGGTTGTCCATCTGTGTGGTGTATTTTTCTTCAACATCCAGTCTTTCGCAGTTCCACCGTTCTTGTCATCCACTCTTTGAGCGGCTCACCGTTCTTCTTGGCATTCACTATTTTCTAGTCTAGGGCCAATGTTCACCCTTTTCGGTTTGCGTTGAGGTGAAGTGCATACGATGATTATTTATAATACTCTCTTTCACAGAATAGGATGCCTATAGATTTTGCTTAAAATCAATCTTTTGGAAGTTTGACTAACTATATGGAAAAGAATGTTGAAATATAAATCTCAAATCAATATAGTTAGAACCATCATGAACGATATTTTCTACGGTGTGTATTTGATATTGTAGATGTTGACATTTTTCTATGTTGTTTTTCCAAATTTAGAAAATTTGACTGACAAAAATTATAGCCATCATATTTTAGGAATGAGAGAGTACTCCGTCGGTGAGGTGAAGCAGGTCAACTCCACTATTTTTTGATAAAGGGAATATATTAATATCACGATGATACCAATTACACCCACCCTCTGCAACAACATAATATCCAGAGCAAATCTAGACACTAAGGATGCACACAGCCAAAAAACTAAAAAAGATTAAAAAAGAGAACAAATTCCCCGTCGAAGTAACCAGAGACTCACAACAGCAAGAGCACCACCGGTGGTGATGACACCAATATTCCGATCAACGCCTCCACTCGTCGAGAACACTGCTATAAATCGCCGATTATTCGACACGCATACTTCTTCCAATCCGCTACGAGTACTTTTAGAAAAGTTCACGAAACCTCAACTCGATTTTGAGCATGCGAGGTGGAACCTTCCGAGTCAATCCACTATGTCCATGAGATCGGATGCTATCTCGGGAAGTGGATCACTAGTTTTTCTTCGTATTGGGACAGATGCAATCTTGGGTTTCAAGTCCATTGCGGACTGGAAGATCAAACATGTATAAATCCTCGGTTAATTTTAGTGTTATCATGTCACACCTAGAAAACAGAATTCTCTAAACTCCCTTCTCGAAATAAACCTTTCCAGGGGACGAGATAGACTTCAATTGCGGGGACGAGATAAACTCTTCAATTTTTGAGTTCGCTAACAGAGCTTAGCATACTATTCGATTAATGACGACACACAGCATGGTTTTTTAATCTGCTGGTGCTAATGCTACCTTTGAGTGGAAGGTAGCCTTTTTCCTTGAGCTCCCGGAGCCTCATGTGGCCCATGAGCGAGACGGCGCTGCCACCCCACAGCACCATGCTCGGGAGGCCCAACTCCCGCGCCACGTCCAGCGCGAAGCTCATCAGCGCCGTCGACAGCAGGCACGTGACCGGCGGCATGTCGGCCATGCCATTTAGCCGCCGGACGAGCTCCCTCAGCGGCTCCGCTCACCGGTGGCTCGTGGCGGCAGACAGGCCGATGTCGTAGTCCCCGGCGTCCCGGTCAGCCTCGACCAGCCCGTCCGGGATCGCCTCGAACCGGAACCCCTCGCGTCCGCGCACGGCACTGGCGCCCTCGGTGGCCTGCACGCGGCGGTGGTTGTCCTCGGTGTTGACGAAGGTGATGTAGACGCCGTGGCGGTGCAGCAGCTTGGCCCAGCTGTAGCGCCGGGTGAGTTGTTAGCACAGAACTACCACATTTCAGACGAAATTTACCAAATGGTACCACTTTACGTTTTGACAACCAAAATTTACCACTTTCCCGCAAGCCGATTGCAATTTGGACAAATCACAGATTTAGAGCCAATTGACAGCGAATCTGACATGCGGGACCCACTTGTTAGCGTTGAGGTGGCAAAAATAAAGATTTTTTCTAATGAGGTGGATGTGACCCCACATGTCAGTCCAATTAAAACCATTAAAAAGAAAAAGAAAAACTACCTACTGCCGTTGTGCTCCCTACCTACTGCGCTGCCCCTAGGACATGGCCACCGGCGAGGCCCCCAGCCACCGGCCTGCCGATCCCCTTCTTCCCTGCGCTCGCCGGTCCTCCTCCTCCCTGCTCCGGCGGCCGCCGGCCACCTCTTCTCTAGCGCGCCGCCGGTCGGTCCCCTTCTTCTCCTACTCCGGCGGTGCTCAGCGGCGGCCCCAGCAGGCGGGTGGACCTGCCGGCCGAAGATCATGCTCGCAGATCCCGACCCACCTTCCTGGCATCGCTTACGACGGCGGCCGCAGAGCTCGCAGATCCCGCCCAACCTCCTTGAATCCGCGTCCGGTGGTGGCCCTTCAGGTCGGCGAGCGCGGTGAGGGGAGGTCGGATGGCCGGCGGCGGGGATGGGAGGTCGGATGCCGGCGGCGGGGCTGGGAGGTCGGATGGCCGACGACGGGGAGGTTGGCCAGCCGATGGCGGTCATGTCCAGTCGTGGGGTGATATTTAGGTTCTTTTTTTTATCTTTTAGAGATATTTAGGATTTTTTAAAGGACTGACATGTGGGACCTAGTCTCTGGGCGAGCCTAGACATGCCACGTCAGCCTTATATGTGGGACCCGATGGTCAGAAACGCTGTCAATTTGCTGCAAATTCATGTTTTGTCTAATTTGAAAAAACTTTCCTAAAAAGTGGTAGATTTTGGTTCCCAGAATGTAAAGTGGTATCATTTGGTACATTTAGCCCAAAATGTGGTAGTTCTATGCTAACAACTGGCGCCGGGTTGATGTTGCCGGAGCCCGGGTAGGGCACCACCACGGCGTGCGGCCTCGCCATTAATTCGTCTGGCAGTGTGTGTATGATTTCGTTCTGATTGTGTATTCGATCAAGATGTGACCCAAGTGTTCCTAATGTAGATTACCTGCTGCGGAGTTGCATTAATGCGTGATGAGCTAGCTGTAGATGCCCTGCAAATTATATTATTCAATCGGATCGAGGTCTAGTCTAGTTGTTAGTAAACTAAACTTGTACAGTAAGAGATGACCGATCAAGTCTTTCTTTTGTTCATAAGTTTTTATTTATGAGAGGTCTTTTGTTCATAATTTCTCGCTAGAACAATGGTTTCGTTGGTGCTAGGCTGCCAGACCGTTGAAAATTACTTCCTCCGATAAAAAATAAGTATCGGTGTGATATAAATGCTTGATGTTGATGACATCAACCCATTTGGCCCACAAGACAAATAGCCTAGTTCAAGCTCTTCTCTGCGTAGGCATGGCCACAACGAGCAAACTAAACGGCGACACGGCAGCTCGAGCAGTGGGATAAAAAAAAACACGGCCTTGTCGGCGCGGCAGCATAGCTGCTCCATCCTCGGCAGTGGCATGTTGGGGTTCGTAGCATAAAACAAAAAATTTCCTACGATGTTAACCCATAATCAATTCTATGCAGATGTAAAGCAACAGAGCAACGATAATGTTCATACCTTTGAAGACCGAAAGCGGGAAAGTCGTTTCCGCACGAACGATGTCGATGAAGACGATCGAAGCTGACCTCAAGGTCGTATAGTCGAACGGGTCAATGAAGACAAGTGCCACAAATGGCACAACCTCCTTAGTTCTACACACGTCCGGTATATAGATGTCTCCCGAGCTCTAGTTCAGCCAAGTCGCGGAAGAAGAAAGATTCGGACCGGAAATCTAGCAGCGGGACGGCGTCCAGAGGGTGGAGTTTTCTCTAGCTCATGAGCACGGCTCCAAACAGGGGAGCCAAACCAGGGAGGAGAGGAAAGAATGGATGGATCTATCAGCCAAGGGGGTGGGGGTGCCTTTATATAGGAGGCCTGGGTAGGTGGCACCTCCCCGGGATAAGCCTCCCCGAGAGAGGCGCCCTACCCTAGCCATCGGCCCCTAGGGGTAAACCCTAGGGAGCCCATGGCTCCTCTTGGACGCACCCCTAAGGCCATGTACAACGCAGGTGCTTAGCCTGGGTGCTTAGAAAGAAAACCGGGTTTTTTTTGTCACGCCTGAATCACCGGGTGCTTGAGGAAGGGAAAGAGTGCCTAGTTTGGCTTCGATGCTTGATCGATGCTAAAGAAATAACTGCTCCTTTTTGACATACAGGAGAGACCGATGCCTACCTTGCGCTTGCTTTTCTTACTCCACCAAATAAACTGACGCTACATGCATAGGATAAAACCCACGATGGAAGCACCAAAGTAGAGCATCTAGCGTTGGACTAAAAAAAAGTTCACCCAGGTGCTTGATGACGTGGCAACACACTCTCTCCTTAAGCACCTATACATAATCACCTTGCATTGTACATGCCCTAATAGGCTGCCACATGGTGGACCATTAGAGGTTAGCCCTTTTTATTTATTAATTAATTTACCTTTTAATATTTTATTAAATTAATTAAATACTAAATATATTAATTAATAACTATTTTTGAAGCTTTCTACTATAGGGGAGCCCCCCCACGGCCATTTTATTCAAAAAGAACCAAGGTTACATATTTATAACAGAGTAACAAGAGAGGATGAAAAGTCTAAGCCTAAATAATTACAAAAAGTTGTCAATCCATCTTGACAGAAGTGGAAGAACAGAGGGCTTAACCCTATGCTTGAGAAAGGAAATCTCTAAAATAAAACCAGCCTTCCAAGCTTCAAAGGATGGCTTGATCCCTTTGAAGATGAGATTGTTCCTTTGCTTCCATATGCTCCAGCAAGCTAAAATGATTATTTTTACAAAACAAGGACCCTAAAATTTCTTCTTAGCAGCTTTAAGCATTTCTGGTCTAGAGCCAGTACCCCACTCAACTTGAAGATAAGACCACACTCTAACACTGAAATTACATTCAAAGAAGAGATGAGACTAGTCTTCTCTAATATGACAGGGACATAGAACACAATTATAGTCAGAGTTAATTTTCCAATGTCTTCTGAGGAGCATATCTTGGGTGTTTATGCGATCATGCAGGATTAACCAAGCAAAAAAATTATGCTTAGACATACACTTGCTTTTCCATAGCCATTGAGAGAGAAAGTGATTTAGGACATGCTTGAAATTCAGCTTGTAAATCATGCTTGGATTATAATTCCCAGAGGAAAAGCAGGTGACTTCCCATATGTCTGCAGCCTCCTGGTTAACAGAGAAACCATTTAACTCAGATTGCAGCTCTGTCAACTCATTCATTGCCTCAACAAAAAGGGGCAGACAAAAAGCTTCACATATATCCGAAATATCAAGAGCCTACTTAACTGAAATCAACCTATCTTCAGCAAAAGAGAATAATCTTGGATATTTAATTTTAAAAGGTTCATTTTTTCAACTATCAGACCAGAAAAGCATAGTATCACCTCTCTGCCAACTTTGCACTTTGTTATTTGTCTATAGTAATCTGAGAGTTTTATGATGTTCCTCCACCAGAAGGATCCACAAATAGTAACTGCATGTGGCACTTCATCATAGTAATATGTGTTTTTAATAAGCTTGACCCAAGGCAAATCTGTCTGATTATAAAAAGTGTGCAAGTGCTTCAAAAGGAGACATTTATTTTGAAATTTTAGATTTATTACACCCAATCCACCTTTCTTCTTGGGTTTGCAAACCATCTCCGAGGAAGCAAGAGAATGAGCTTTTTCATCATACTTTATTTTTCTCCACAAACAATGCCTTCTTGCCCTATCCACGACATCTATAGCACCATCTGGAATATCCAGGGAACAAAGGTAATGAATTGGCATGGAGGACATAAATGAATTGACAGAAAGCTAGGTGAAGTTGTCAATCTCCTTTCAATCCTGTTAGTTAAAGGAGAAAGATCTCTTATTGTCGGCTTAGTAGTCCCCATAGGTAATCCCAAATAAGTGAAAGGCATTTGGGCAACTGTGCATCCATTGACTTGAGCAGAAATGTCAGTTTCCTCCTATGATAGATTTATTGGAAACATTGAAGATTTATGATAATTGACTTTAAGACGAGTGAATGCAGCATACTCTTGTAATATGCTTTTGAGCTCCTGTAACTGATCGACCTCAGCTTGTAGAACAATATTTGTGTCATCTGCATATTGAACAATTGGAAAATCACTGGAACCACTGGAACATCTCTGATTTCACCCGGAACCTTTCCGGTGTACTTCTTATTATTTATGATAATGCCGAATCAATCCCTAAGCATCATATACCCTTAAATGTGCCACCCTACGGATCAGGAATACTCCAGACATGATCGAGACATCTCTCTGATTCATTGATCAACATTGGACTCTAGAAAGTTGCTGAAAGAGCATGCGCCCCATGTGTGGTTTTGGTAATTAATGACAATCCCTATGGACCAATGTTTGTATTGAGTTATATTATAGGAGTTTTCTGTAGACAACGCTTGAGCCATATGTTGGTTTCAAGGTTGTAAGAAGATGAAAATAAAGAAGATTATTCTATGACAAAGGTGTTATTCAAAGCGTGATCCAAAGATTGGTCATAAGGGATTTCAGCCTATATAGAGCGTGTCTTGAAGAATAATATGGAGTGATCTCTCATATGCATCTTCAAGACATCATCACTATGGAGAAAGAAGATGAAGTGCAAAGTTGATCAAGTCAATGTGCAAAGAACAAACTCAAGATTGATCAACACTTTTAGAAGTTTTGGAAGTGCAAGTTCAATATGATCCATCTCAAAAGATATCTATCTTTTGATTGAAGTTTGCAATGGATCATGAAGGCGGAGCTAAGCAAGGCTCTCCCATAATGGGGTATGGGGAGCATATGGAGATGTCTTCATCAAGCATGTGCTAGCAAGCGCGATCAAGAAAGGTGCATCAACTTGAGGGAATCAAGACCATCATCATTGAGCTCAAGTCGAATGCGCAAGTCAAAGGTATACTCTTGATAGGGTTTCTTTCTTATCGATCTCATAGTGTTTGGGAGACCGGGTTTTAGGATCGATAGTCATACTATCAAGAGGGGCTCTCGAGTGGGTAAGCGAATTAGGTCATTCGGAGAGAGCTCAAACCTTTGCATACTTGGAATCATATTTCTTTGTTCTTATTTGAATTTTATCCATGTGAGGTTCTAGAGCTTGTGGTTATTCCCATGATAAGCTCTAGCTCATCAAAAAACGAATTTCACATGAATCACTTGTTGTGTTTTTGATGATTGGAGGTTTTACCGGTTCGTATTTTATAGAGAGGTCAAACCTTTCTCATTTGGTTTTATCCTCCTTTGATGGATGCTTCCCTGCATAAAGTTGTAGATCTCGTTGTTGTGATTCCAACGAGCCCAAGATCATCGAAAACGGAGTCCGGATACTCAAGTTATTGCCATTTTCGTTTTGGTGTTTCTACCTATTTCAAGTGGCCGGAACTGGAGCAGAAGTTCTGCCATCCGGAACTGGGGCTGAAGTTATGCCATCCGGTACTACCGCCTTGGTATCCCTCCCATGATTATTGCATATCTTTGAGGGAAAGAGAGAGGAGATCTAGATCTATATTCCCACCAATCACTTTCTCCTCTTTGTGAGGGGAACCCATTGGTTCTAGATCTTGGAGTTCTTTGTGGATTTCCTCCTTTGTTCTTACTCTCTTATTCCCCCATAAGCATTAGTTGCTTTGTTGGAATTTGAGAGTGAAGGATTTGAGCACTTATGTTCTTGCCATTGCATCGGTTGCATCAGTTTGAGTTTTCCTCAGAGATTTGGTGGTGAAATTTCATTGAGCTTATTACTCTTGGGTTCTTAGAACCCTAGACGGCTTAGTGGATTACTTGGGGACCTCCAATTAACTTGTGGAGATCTTCCCAAGCTTTGTGGTGCCTTAGTGGTAATCACTTGGAGACCTCCAATTAACTTGTGGAGAACTTCCTAAGCTTTGTGGTGCCTTAGTGACGATTCTTGGGCGCCTCCAATTAAGTTGTTGAGATTTACCTAAGCTTGTACGGGTTCGGTGACCGTACTCAAGTGTCCCATAGTGCATCGGGTCTTCCATCTTGGTGGGAGGGCTCGAGGAGATTACGGTGAGCCTCCGTGGCATTTGGGGTGTCTTGTGCCTCCACACCGCTCCAACAGAGATTAGCACCCGCAAGGGTGTGAACTTTGGGATACATCCTCGTCTCCGCGTGCCTCAGTTACTTTTATACCCGAGCTCCTTCACTTATGCAATTTACTTTGTGCTAGACATCGTGCTTGAAGTTATATATATCTTGCTATCACATAGTTGCGTATCTTGTTTAGCATAAGTTATTGGTGCACATAGGCGAGCCTAGTTTATTTAGATTTTGTATGCTTGGAAAATTAAACGTTAGTTTTATTCTGCATTCGTCAAGACACTCATAAAAGTTTTAAATCGCTTATTTACCCTCTCTAGGTGACATCCGTGTCCTATCAGTCGTGCTGACCCCTATACATTCCACGATAATCATCGTTGATCTGTAAACAATTGCATCCCATTCCCTTTGTCTTATGATACTAGATTTTTTCGAGATCCGATCATCAATATCTCTATATATCGTTCTGATGACATTGCATCCTCATGGCCTAGTCACACGCTTGCAAGCTTTGTAGATGCAACTGTCACCGAGTGGGCCTAGAGTAACAATCCGTCATGTGGACATACAAATCCCGCTCTTGATGCACACGCCTCAACCCAGTCCATTGGAATACCTGAAGACATCTTTTTAGTCACCCTTTTAAGGACATGACGGTTGATGCAATCAAAGCAGTCGGCGGATGTAGTGATTAGATGTGACCTCACAGTCTAAGGATTAGGTTACTTTGTTTCTTAGTTTTTTGCAATGTTTGAACTATGTGACTGATCTCATCGCAATGCTAATGTTGGGTGTGTGTCCATCATGTCCTTACATGACCTCATTGTCAATTGAATATATGCCCATGATCAGGAAACCTTGATCATCGGTTGACCAATGAGCTAGTTGACTAGAGGCTACTAGGGGCCTGTTTGTTATATGATACACATGTACTAATGTTTCTGCTTAATACAATTATAGCATGTCATATAATATATTATAAACAAATGAGATATGATAATAAAAGCACACTTTATTATTTGCCTCTAGGGCATATCTCCTTCATGGCATTGCCTAACTCTTAGGTAACTTGAATTTGAGAATTGGATCCTCTTAACTTGGGCTCACCCTCCCAATCCCATCAATGGTATGTGTGGTAGGAAACTACCAATTTACCATAAAAATCTTGACTTTCAAAGTTGTAGTCAATTAATGGTGGCTAGCTACCATTCTTGATATTTCAAGTCCGTGTTTAAAGTCAACTGGTTAGGCACTAATCGTTGTAGCCGTCACCTAATCATGTCTTTTAGAAACAGTTGTTTCTTTGGGTAAAATTTCTAGATAGGCTGATTCCTTTGAATTATATATAGCTCAACTTAAGCAATCCTTAGGATCAGAGGCTGCAAAAACACTTGGTATGGTAAAAGCAGCCCTCGAGAGCCTCTTCAATCTCAAAAGCATTGATTCACTTACTGATATTGTGGATGATAATGATCTTTAAGTGAGGTATGTTATTTACATGCATATTCTTACTAGCTTTACTGACATAATTGCGTATCTCTCTGGGTCATTATTTTGAAGCTATGTCATATTCTTACTAGCATTTCTAGTGTTAATCTTGTTTAATTGTTTGGCACTTAGTTTAGATGGTTTCTCATGCTTATGCTTATAATTAAGCTTCAATAATAGTGATTCAAATCTAGTGATGCAATATGGAGAGAAACAAGTTCCTTTCTTATTCCTTCTCCTGGCCAATGCTCTCCACCTCTAGTTTATTCAATCAAGATGGGATGCTTTATGAATAGTCCTTGCTTCCTGCTTTTTAGCCCATAACTATGTGGTGATTCTTAGCCCAACTGCAGTATATACGTATAAATAGTTCCTGTACTTTTTAGTACAAGTGCTATGGATGACAGTTGCCAGTTGGTATGATCTTTGGGCGGGACTTAGGACATTTAAGGGCAATCCTGGTATGTCTGAGTCAGGACACTCACAAGCTTGCTAGTACTACTAAGTGAAACAAGCACCATATTTCAGGGAAACATCTTCCTTAAAGAGTGGCACAGATATCAGCTGATACCTGAGGTAGCTACACGAGCTAGTTTTAATAAAACCAAGACATGTTCTCATTCCTTGAAACTATAACAAGAGAATCTTTGATCAGAAACACCAATCGGCTAGAAGACAGGCGTATCCCTAAAAATTTCAGTCTCACCCTGAATCATGGGAAACTAACCACGCTTCCCGGCCTATGTATATATATGTGTAAACAGATTAGCACCTCTTCTCCGGAGCTTTTCTGATCTCGGTTAGCACTCGCCATGAGAACTTCTATGGGTTTTGCCCTTCTTCTTCTCCTTTACTTCGTGCTCATGGCAGCGAGAGTTCATGGTAATACCATCCTGAACTGGTAGAGTATTTGATTCTTGTAGAATACCATGCTGATTTCAGTTCTTCCATCATGTGTCCAGGACTTAGGTTGAACAACGAGCCCACTGAACGCGAGCCGCGAGCATCTCCTGGCCGTCCGAAGAATACGCGCGGTGCATCCGATGTAAGACACGACAGTGCTGATAGAAAGGATCAGCTGGTGGGCATTTCAGCTGCTGCTGCTCACCGTGCTATGGATATCGGAGAGGTGAAGAAGAGGAAGAAGACGAGCCCTCACGCGGCGGTGGGTCCGAGATTCAGCGAAGATTACTCCGGGCCCAGCGGTCATTCACCCAATCACCACCGAACAACACCATGCGGTCCGTGCTAGCAATATTTAGGGGTTTTTCTATTTTTGCACGCTACGGAATCTAATCTCGGCAGTAGGTGGCTGAGAAAATGCTCGGTTCTGTTGTTGCAGCAACGTTTTTCTGAACGGACAAGATCTTTAATTTAATTCGTATTGAGAATTTGAGATGAGATTCACTCGTTAGCAAGACAATCTGAACGGTGGGTTTAGTTGTGACTCCAACACATAGCTATCTTCATGAAAGAATGAGCTGAGTTGAGCAGAGTTCCAAATTTGTATTGTCTCCTTCGTTCGTTTGTGTGTGTTTTAAGCTTGGCTAGACAGCTTTGCAGCAAACACTCCGCCGTTTGCGAAACACGATGCTTTGTACTCCAGCTGAAAGTAGGTAGAATGAAATAGGTGAGGCGGAAACTTAAAATACTCGCGGTCGCAGGAGCAGCGACCCAGCTTTGGTTGTTGCAACCCACCAATGACAGAATAAGAACCAAATTTTCTTTTCAGTTCTATCGTTTCGCGCAGCTCTAATTTGTTGGTAAAATAAATGTCGCCTACAGTTACATAATGAAATTACAGTATTGGCAGTGCGCAATGCTTGCAAAACCTAACTGCAAATTCAGCAACATTACAGTACCGAAGAAAAATTTCAATAAGGGATGCATCTACTATTTGAGTACAGAACAAGATTATCAACAACTTGCGGGTACAACCTTGCTAAATTTAGATTTGCGTGGTAGTATTTACATCCTGACTGGTTTTAGTATACAAGAACCACAGGACGGTATATAGTGTCGAAGTGTATATGTGGATTGTACTAGCTCTTTCCATCAGTTCCGACTTTTGGTTGAATGTAATTATGTCTAATCTGTATTCTTCGCAATTCTTCCGGGTGTACATATATCTACTGTGTACCAACGGGGTATTTCTCGATCAAATCGAACAACTCATCCCCGATGCCAAAACCGAGCATCCTAGCCATGTCAGCCGTCTTCAGCCTAGGCTTATGGTTCTGCTGCTTTAGCCATGAGTAGACAATGAACACTTTATTCATTCCAAACAGCTCCAGTGCCTCCGGGTTGAAGACCACGCCGTGACGCATACTCATCTGCAGTAAGTCCTGAAGTTCGTCAACTTTGAGTACAACATGGACGTGTAAACAACTACACATATATACATACTCCGTAACATTTTTTTGGGCGAAAACAACATGTGTTGATCTCACAAAATTCAGTTTCTCTGGTTACCTGATGAGGGGCCAACATTGCAGCATATCTAGCAAGCTCGCCGGCTCTCCAGTCAAGCACAACCGGGAACCAAGGGTAAGACGCATCAAGCCTCACAAACCATAGCCTAATGTCAGGGAACTCTGACAGCTCCCGGGTGTCGTACGGATCCTCTCTCTCATAGATTATAGTGAACCCAACCGTTCGGTCCAACAATTTTTTTGATTCAGCTGAAGAATGCGCATAAGATTCTTGTCAACTACAGCATGAATGTTTTCGGTAGAAAATGCAGAGACATGATGTTCTAGGTATAACAGAGACCTGTCGTTAAGGAATTCAGGTCACCAAGTGCTTCTTTAACTGGCGACAGGTCGAGTGCTCGGATGATGTCCTTATTGATAACAATCTCAATCCGACCTTCTGTAGGTGGTGGAGGAGGCTCAACTTGTGGTACATCTACGCAAAACAAGCACAAAAGTATTTAATTGTGATTAAATGAAATGAATTCACTATAAAAAATCAGAAATCAGCTGTAGAAGAATGCCAGAGACTATAGGGAGCAGACTTTACAATTGGACTAAAAGATAACAGTTGAAGCTTTTACCCTTCAACATGGAACTCCTACATGTACTAGTACAACAGGGTTTGGCATACAGATCCAACTCCAATCAGTATTTAGTATGGAATTAAGCATTTCAAAAGCACATTTCCATACATTCAACATCATGAGTCAATCTGTGGACGAGTGACAAACTTGGAAACCTTATTTTATACAGGTTTGGTAGTTTGCGCGCATCATTTGTTGATAGGGTATTTTTGCACATCACCTGTACAACTCAATACCAACAATTCGTGCCGGAACCTTGCACAAACAAAGTAAGGACCATATCCAAATTCCAAAGTGCCGGTGAAATGTTTGTATTATTAGTACTGTGCCAGTTGGTCCTGAAGCTCTGAACGAAGTAGCCGAGCTAGTGTTGGCAGGAGTACTCTGAACTCACCATCTTGGTCGGAGAGGGAGAGGTCGAAGTTGCCGGATGGGTTGAACGCGACGCGGAGGGCGAAGTCGTACGCCCTCGCCGGCGTCGACAGAGACTGGAGCTGGACGCCCGGCGTCCTAAGACCGGAGCAGCAGCTTAAGGCGGCAGGTGGGGACGCCGAGCTGCTGCTGGCGCTCGCGCTGCTAAGCCTCCTTGGAGTAAGGCGGGGCGGAGCCACGGGAAGGTGGTGGTGGTGGACGGTGGTCGCGGCGCCCATCGTGGCGAGCGACCGCTGGCGTTGCGGAGGTCGCTAGAGAAGGAGCGGCAACGGGCTCCGGCGAGCGCCCTCCGTGCGTCTATTTTATCCGTTTATTATCTCTTTTTATTAATCGCATGAGCAAAATACCGGCCCAACAGAAGCGGGTGCCGATAGCGTGGCCTTGCACCTAGTCAACAAACGGAAGGCCCATTCGGGCGGAAAAACCTATTTAACGCTATAAGCATTTGTTACACACGGACGGCATACCGCTAGTTCAGCGCTATTGTCGAAATGAGCTTCATTCCGATTTTAGGAAGGTTCTAGATACTTTTGATCGGTTTTTCTCTGGTATTTCTGTTTTTCCTCGAGTCGGTGTTTCTAGTTTTTTCTGTCCCCGTGGGGCGGTTTTTCTTAGATTGTTCAAGTCGGGTTTTCCTGCACATTCTTAATTTTGAACAATTTCAAATGATTTTTTAAAAATATTTTAAAAATTGAACTTTTTTTTTCAAAATGTGAACACTTTTAAATCTGAAAATTTTTGAAATTGAAAATTTTCAAAATTGAACAATTTTAAATCTGAACAATTTCAAATTTAAACAATTTTATGTCTGAACAATTTGTAATTGAACAATTTTAAAATTGAAATAATTTCGAATTTGCAAAAAGAAATCAAATAAGATAAAACAAACCAGTACTGTCGAAATAAATGGCAGAGCGACCACAGCGATCAAGCTGCTTCATGGGTCAGCCGACCCGAAATCCAAAGCAGGCATTGTGCCTTGGGGTTCCCTATTTGGCGCTTTCAGCGTCCGCTACGAAGCGACGCCCGAAGCGCCATCTTAACTGGGGCGGGCATATTTAGCTTGTTCTTTTTTTTTGCGCTCGCTGGCAGATTAGAAAATAGTCCTTTTATATGGTTTCCTTTTTCTATTAATTTTAAATTCATGGTGAAATAAAAACTACCCAGGGTTTGAAATATTTTGATTTTCGAAAAATTCAAATTAAAAAATGTTCAAAATACAAAATGTTCAGATTGAAAAATGTTCAAATTTTGAAAAATGTTTAATTTGAAAATTGTTCAAATAGAAAATTGTTCAAACTTAAAAAAAATCAAATTTGGAAATGTTCAAATAAAAAATTATTCAATTTTAAAATTTCTCAAATTTGAAGAAAAGGAAAAAAGAAATAATGAAAAAAGAAAATGAAAAAGTAAAATAAAACACTGAGAAACTGAGAAAACCCAGGTGAACCGAATACAACGATCCCGTGTTTGGCCAGCCTGTTAAGGGAGTTATGGATAGAGGGGGTATGGGTCAGGTCGTAATGGACACAAAAGGCGTGAAATAAGATTCGCCTCGTGCCTTAACCGACGCTTCAAGCGCTAAATAGGAGCCTCCATTTGGGCTCTGGCAATAGAAATATAGGAGTATAAACGGATGGCCCAACTTAAAGCCGACGGCCTAGGAAATCCTATGATCGCACGACGATTTGGGCCAAGGCCCGTTAGGGCGTTTTGTTGTTTGGTTTGGGAACATTCTCAAACGTTCCATGTGGTATTTTCCGGTTTTCTCTTGTGCGGTGGTTGGGTGTTTTTTTTAAAAACATTCACATCTTAAAAAAATATTCATTTTCAAAATTTGTTCAATATTGTGTAGTTGTAAAAAATTGTATAGTTTGTAAAAAAATCAAGTTTTAAAAAATTCAGGTAAAAAATGTTCAGATTTAAGAACCGACCAAATCTTTAAAAATGTTTGTTTTTAAAGTTGGTTAAATTTAAAACTGTTCTTGTAAAAAAAGAGTTCATGTTATGTTTGGGCCACTCCTAGTGCATCCCGCGAAGAGGACCATTGCAGGCGGGGCGCTATGCCGCACACCCACGGGCGTGAACTCGGAGCGGCACGGGAGGCTCGCGCCACTCATCCCGTCGCCAAATTGGGCCGGCCAATTTGTGTTTTTTCCTATATTTTTCTTTTTTAGTTCCTACTTTTTCTTCCTTTTCTTTTTTACCTTTTTCATTTTCTTTTTTACTATACTTTCTATGTTTCTAGAAGAAAAAAGTTCAAACTTTGAAAAAAATGACATTTAGAAAAATATTACCAATATTGAGAAAGGTTTAGTTTAGAAAATTGTTCAAAATATAAAAGAATATTTGAAAAGTGTTCAAATTTTCAAAATCCTTCAGATTAAAAATGGTCATATTTTAAAAGTTCTCAATTTTAAAAATGTTTTGATTTGAAAATGTGAAAATTGTTCAAGTTTGAAAATTGTTCATTTTTAAAAAATGTTCAAATTTTAACAAAGTTTGGCTATTTTCTTAGAAAACACAAAAAAGGCAGAAAGACAAAAAAACGTCAAATCATCTAAAACCGGGCAGAATAACACGAAAAACCATTCAAAATTAGACCAAAAGCCGAACCGTAATATATGGGCCTAGTCCAAAATTGCACAACTGATGCGACGCGAGCCTATAGTGCCGCTTTGAGTATCATATTGGCGCCCCAAAAGGTCAATGGTCCCACCGAGCGGCGAGCCGGAAGGTTCGGCGAGCTCTCGCCTTAGCCATCACCAAGGACACACATGTAAGAAAAAAAACCTAAGAGGGAGCTAGGATTTCCGGTAACCGTGGTTGCCTGTCAAATACCGGACAAAATTCTCAAACACAATTTAAAGTTTAGAGGAGGAGGAATCCATAATCCTGAATAAATGAGTAGGGGCATGAGGTCGTAGCAGAGGTGAACACATATGATTTAGGTCGGACTAAGCAACCAGCCTAAATCAAATCCAATTCAAACAGATTGAGATTTTGTACACTATAAAATTATTTACCTGAGGGGGTCGGTAACAGCAACATTTCACTCAGTAACTAAATCCCTAGACATGACATGTCACTGAATGACTAACTACTGGCTGGTCCTAAAACTGATTTAATTCAAAACAATCTCCTATTTTCTTCACTTCTTAAATTTTTATTTGGGCTATACTCTTCCAACGATGCGGAGACGGGTTGAAAACTTCAAAATTTGAATTACCTTGTCCACATATTGCTGGTCTAGCTTTTTTGATAAGATCAAGATGATACCAATTACATTCAGCCTCTGCAACAAGATAGTGCGCTAGTGGCAATACGGATGCACAGAGCCATAAAAAAGAATAATTACAGAAAAAGAAAAAGAAAACCACTACAGTGAAAAATGCCTTACAGCAGCAACACTAACACCACCAAGAACATCATCAGAGATCCAATATCTCTAAAAGCAACGCCTCTGAGAAGGGAACAGTGCACAAGCGCCGCCATCACCCAATCAATAGATCTTAGGTTTTCACCCTGGAGAAAAATCCCCGCTCACAAAACAGCGCCTTCAATAAGGTTATTGCCAGGCGCAACTAGTTATGGCCACACCTTAGGTTTTTACCCCTGCAAGGTAGAATCATCGAACTTCTCCTGTGCTATCTCCCCCACTTGTCGATGTCACTGCTACAAGTCACGAATCATCCAGCAAGTTCCACATCGCCGCAAAGACTCGAATCACCGCCACTAGTCCTCAGAAACTTAGCTTCCATGTCATTCTCCGCCTCTGACTTCATCATGGGCTGTAAGACGGGTCCAATGATGGCAACAGACAACGGAGCTTCACCACACTCCCGCTGAAACCAAACGGCCAGATAAAACATGGGTGTGCACGACCGAATCACTTCCGGTCCAGCAATCTCTAGGCATATGGTGCCTAGTGAAGTTTACCGGCGCAGCCTTTCGGAACTCGATACTCCAGCTAGATCAATTAGGGAATGCATCAAGCAAATCTTTGACTTGGCACGCGAGGAACCCTAGGACCACCATTTTTATTCGACCTTCCGACCAACTCCGACGGAAGAGCAAGCCACCACCACCAAGCCCGAAACCGCTGTCCCGGCTGACCTTGTGCCGCCGGTCAAACCCAAATTGGGTGCCGCCGCCGCACTATAGCTCGCCGACTAGAGGAGGCATCGCCAGCCCAACTTCCTCCATCCCGTACGGCCGAGAGCAAGAGCGAAAACCAGTGCTCCCTGTCCACGCAACGCATGAGGCAGAGCCCTAGCACTAGATCGCATCGCCAAGGTCAAGGCCCTCCTAGCCTAGATCGGGGCCCAAATCAGGCCCAGATCGAGGCTGAGCGCCGCCTGACCGCGATGAGCAGCGCTAGGCCACTGCCGCCGCAGTAGTCCGGCCGCCCCACCAACCTTCGCCGCCCACGCGCCTGGCCGCCAGCGCGTTTATACCGCCCCGAAACGTGACTGCAACGCATCCCCTTCGTCGGTCGCCCTCCTCCATTTGACGGGCCGGACGCCGCCACAGCCACCGGTGTTGGCGGCGGCAGCGACCAAGGGAAGCGCCAGCCAGGGTCTTGTTCGCCGCAGGATCGAATCCTCCGGAGCCGCTTGAGTGGCAGCTACCCGCCAGAAATCATTAGACAAGGGAGAATGATCTTGAGCTGAAACTAGTAGATTGATTGGGCCATACTGTTCTGAATTCTGTTCCGTCGGCAATATAACGTGGGAACAACGTAACCAGCTTGAAGACGTTAATCCTGCGCATAGACCGTCCTAGAAAATCCTCTTGCCACATCAGCCGACTTATCCCTTCATATTTTTCGTGCGTTATTCTTAATTTAATAATCATCGTTGAAGCTGCATGCACCAATAATGGCACTATGATAATTTGTTCTCTAATTTCCTTTTCACTGTGCATGACAACTGACCAAGTAGTATAATATGTGGGGTCGCCATTCGCATACAAACGCATGAGTTTATCAAAGCAATGATGCCGGCACGCGGGCCGGCCAGGTCTTGGCTTTCTTCACTCGATGACGACGATGACCAAAGCTTTACATTTGATTCCATGCATGTTTCACGTTCGTTGTCTAAACCTCCCATCTTAGCTAGTCATTATAGCTAGGGTCAACATAATCCAACCTTCCGTGCCGCGCATGAAGTTATTTTGGACTATATTTCTGTTTGACGTATTTCTGTTTGAGAGAGGATTGTACCAAAGCAGGCCTCTTCCGGTATTTGTCGTATACGACATAATTTCTGTTTATCTGCTTCAGTGCGCTGCGATTTTCCTAAAATACACTAACTAGCTAGGCCTTAGGAGTTGGGATTCATTCAGTTTCTTGATTGGGTCGGATTTTTCCAAGTTGATTCCCCTCGTGGAGATGATGATCCGGGTTATCCATATCTAACAATTTCTGATACCCTGCATAATGGCTGGCCTACTTCAGTCAATCATATTATCATGCATCTCGCACAATTAAACACCACCATACTCAGGGTCCATCAACTGATCAACCCCCGACAACCTCCACGCTTGCAACGTTTATTTAACACACCACCATCCGATCACTCATCACGTCAAGCTCACGCATGCACATCGTACACATACCAACAAGCTAATTTCATCGTGGCATGCTCGTTTCTTCTTCACTCGGTAACGACCAATTTGCGCGTCTGCATGTTCCACACTTAATTTCGATTATTACCTTCGTTTTAACTGGGACTAAGCACCAACCACACCCACTTGCATGCATACTGATCTATATATATACCTAGCTAACTCGACCAGCTAGCACAGTTCATGCACTGACCTAACTAACCCGTTTCATTAATCCCCGACCGACTATCCAGCTAGCTACTACTCCAGTTAGTAGATCGAGCAAGATCAAGATCAACTGATCAACTCGCACTCTCGCCGAGCAATCGAGATTCGAGATGGCGTTGGCGCAGCTGCAGGCGCAGGCGCGGTTCGTCGGCGTGGCGGCGGGGAACGCCGGCGTGGAGCTGGAGCTGGAGGACCACCAGTCGCGATTCGTGAACAGGGTGCGGCGGCGAATGGAGGGCACCGCGGAGGAGCTGGGCGCCGTGGCCAAGGTCTTCGACGTGCCTAAGCTGCTCCGGGCGACCAGGCCCGAGGCGTACGCGCCGCAGCACTTCGCCATCGGCCCTTACCACTACCAGCGGCCGGAGCTCAGGGACATGGAGCGATACAAGCTCGCCGCGGCCAAGCGCGCCGAGAAGCTCTTCGCCGGCGACCTTAAGTTCGATGACCTTGTGCAGAAGTTCGTCGGAATGCAGGAGATGATCCGGGCACCCTACCACAGGTACAACTAGACATGCATATCCTCTCGAACATCTACAATCTCATAGTTAAGATTACAAATGCATATAGCTAGGAGTACATAACAATGCGTATAAGCAGTTTCGCACACCACATATGAATTGAATCTCCAATTAAGCATTCACCATATTTGATGAGTTCGTTTTGACAATAATTTCACATGCTTAAGGGATCGCTCTAGCCTTTTGCGGAAATTTATATTCAAAGGTTTTTCATCTGAATCGGGAGTTTCAGATAGTAAGAGGTTTTTCTTTTGACAGCGCAGAGCCGAGCACAGGAATTCAACATTTCTAGCTGGCCGTCACTAGTTGCTGTAACGTAGCTTTCACGAAATAGTTGTCTATATCAAGATGCTGTAATATCTATTGTTCTGACAGGCGCATGCGCATATAAACTAATGCAACTTGTACCATCCAAACATTGCACTACGCAATTATAAATGTATAACTGACGTAGAAAATTGTGGATCGTATTAGTTAGTTGTAGACTTGTAGATTGTAGTACACTGTATATTCATAACTGTAAATATCACCAGTCATAGTAATAAGTAAATTAAAATAGAAGCACAAAGCACCGTACCCTTCCTTAGATCACAAAGGTGTACCTTGGATTCATGAACTCATCGATCACAAGTTCACAACTAGTGTAAGTAAAGCCCAACATAAAAAGGCATAGAGCTACTAAAGAAATGGTCAATTGTGACGAAACACACATCAAAATCAAATCATGTGCCCAAGTGTCGTCGACCGAAGAATTAATGGCTTGCTTTTTCTTTAACGGTTGAGAAAATATTATTTTTAAGATGACCAAGGTGCACAAGATGTGTCCTAGGGTTCCCATAAAAAGTTTTGTTGAATATTATGGTATAGAAATGTAACTGTATTACATAAGTAAAACTGAAGTTTCACATGGGCCTAGAATTGTGATACTTCTCTTGGATATAAAATCAACAATTGAGAACATCGAAAATTTATCTATCTACTTGGGGGCATATACAATGAATTCAAAGTTTAAACCACATTACCCGCCAAAACGATTTAAGCCTAATTGCCTAGTCTAGTTTTGGATCAATTACTAAAAAACGTAACATCAGAAGCCAAAGAAGAAAATCCTGCTGAAGCAGTGCGATAGCACCATTGTCATACGAATGTTAAACTAGTACACATATATAATCTGCACGACAATTTTGGAAACCTGCAAAAAATATGATGTCTTAAAAAAAGCAGGATGATTTCTTAAAATTAGATATTGAAACGAGTAACATTGTTCTATATTAAATCTCTCTCTTCTTTTATTTTCCCAAAAGTAAAGTTAATCCCATCTAACATGTACCTATAATGAATGTAGGTTCCTTGAACTGAACGAGCAGACGCTGGCATGGATGATGGCCATTGACACGTGCTTTCTCCTCGACTTTCTTGAGAGCTATCACGTCGAAGAGGCCACCGACATGGTGTCCTCCGCGACCAACTGGATCAACGTCATGGTCCGCGACGCCATGATGCTCGAGAACCAGATCCCACTCTTCCTCTTCGCTGGGGCGCTCCAGCTCCGTCACGCCTCGGAGGAGGTCGCCGCTGACGCCATGCGCGCCACCCTCGACCGTTTCATCAGGGAGGTGTGCCCCATCAAGACCACGGCGCTGGCCCTCGCCGGCAACGTCGCCAAGCACGTGCACCTGCTGGAGCTCCTCTACCACTTTCTTGTCCCCGCCTCGGCCGTCTTCGCCGAGGACATGGACCGGGAGCTCCCGCCTCTAGTCCCGGAGGAGCTCCTCTCCATGGACGAGCTCGAGAAGCAGGTCCCCGACTACGACAAGGTGAAGCAGGCGTGCATGCAGGTGTCCAGCCTCGACATCGCGCCTGTGCGGTTCATCAAGAAGAACCTCATATCCAAGCCGATGAGCGCGGCGTCCAGCCTCCCAGGGATGATCATGCGCAAGGTGCCGCTGCTGTCGGCGCTGACGCCGATGGTCGGTAAGCTGATGGCCTCGACGGACGTGGAGGCTCGGCTCAAAGGCGTGAACCTGGGCAGTATCATCAACTCGCCGCTGGTACAGGAGATCATGATCCCTTCCGTCGAGCAGCTGGTGGGCTGCGGTGTGCGGTTCATGCCGGCGCCGGAGGGGATGACCGGGATCGCCTTTGACGCCAGCACCGCGACGCTTACCCTTCCGGTTATCCGCCTCGACGGCAACACAGAGGTGATCCTCCGCAATCTGGTGGCGTACGAGACAGCCGCCGTGCGCGGGCCGCTGGTGATGGCGCGGTACACGGAGCTGATGAACGGCATCATCGACACGGCCAAGGACGTGAAGATCCTGAGGGAGTGCGGGATAATCTTCAACGGCATGAAGAGCGACAAGGAGGCGGCGGACATGTGGAACGGGATGTGCCGGGCGGTGCGGCCGAGCAAGGTGCCGCTGATGGATGGGGTGATCAGGGAGGTGAACGCGCACCGGAACCGGAGGGCGGCTGTGAAAGTGAGGAGGCTGCTCAAGCGATACGTGTTCAGGTCTTGGAGGATTCTCACGCTGCTCGCCGCCGTTGTGTTGCTGCTCATGACGGCATTGCAGACATTTTGCACGGTCTACGACTGCAAACGTTGGTTCGGCGGCATACTAGAGCTGCCGAAGCTGCCGGGGTGGCCGGAGGAGGGCAGTAGCCTAGCCTAGTTCGGTCTGTTCGTGATTGTTGTATAGGAGAAATAGCTGAGGTGTGTAAAGATTAAAAGAAAATTCTACTGAGAAGGGCCGCATCCGCCATGCGGCAGGTGTTTCTTTCTTATAGCAGATAGCTTATGCTACTTCCTCCGACAGTCTTCAGTGTATCTCTAGATTCAATTTGATTAATATAATATATAAATATATTGCATGTCATATATTATTACTCCCTCTGTTTCAAAATATAAGATGTTTTAGGTTTGTGAAGTAAATGTATGCTTTATAAACCTAAAACATCTTATATTTTGAAACGGAGGGAGTAGAAGCTTCAGACGTTGTATTTTAAATGGTATGGTTTTTATCTTACAAAATTCATGCTCCCTCTAATCGGAAATAACTGTCGGTGATTTTGTACTAACTTAGTACAAAATTTATATTAAGTCACTGACACTTATTTTCCACCTGATAGAGTATTAGATTAGAAAAGTTGGTAATCTAGGGATACGTGTAGGACATATTGTAAACCGAAACGGAGGGAGTACCTCATGGCACCGTATATTTATCGATCCGTGTGTCGACTTACCCTGTCGCACAAGCCCGAGCGAGCACACACAATTGACTGTTGTTCCCGCCTGCCCACATGCAGCAGTTGTTCCCGTTGACCCCGTGCAACCTATGCTAGTACTAGCACTACATACCATACCACTGGGGACATTGATTTTTATGTGTTTTTACATAATTGCAAAGACTTGCATCCTTTAGAACATGTTTAATATGTTTAATAGTATAGTCAGTTGCTAGTTACATGAAGATATCATGTGTAGCCAACGTTATAGCCAATGTGTATAATAGCTAGGAATAAACAATCAGCAACTCACATTTTGGATGAATCTCATCATGACCCTATTACCATGATCACAATAAGAAATTAGTTTATTGAGTGTATTGATGTGAGAAATCAGATGCCCTAACTTGCCTTAGGGAAGTATAAGGGAGATTGGAATTCCGAAATTAATATGGGACTACTTTGTTAATGTATGGTCCACTTTACACTCTTACAACGTGTCTAGGATCATATGTTAGAGTTAACTCCTGCATTAGAGCTCACTTATCTTATCTCTATAATTCCTTTTCCTCTAACTAACCACAAATGTATTATTCTAGTCCTTACAACTTCTTTTTGAAAGAATACGATAGGGGTAAGCCCCTATAGTGTTTCTTTAATAATAAGAATCCAAATCGGCGTTCGTGGAGACTTAAACCTGGATGGCTAGGTTGAACATCTACTTCCCTAACCATAAGATCTAGGCTCAGTTCTTTAGTACTTACAACTAGCAGACTAGGCCTTATTGTACATACTTTTCACACTTGACATGAAACTATTAGAAAACCTCTTCATACAAATATATAGGTATTTGGATTTAACTATCAGTACTTCTAAAAATAGATTATGTAGCTACTAGATTATTTAGTAGGAACAACCAGGTTATTTAGTAATAGCTACAACAAATTCTTCAAACAATTATCACGTTTTCTCCAATGCAGCTACCATATTACTTAGTAATAGTCACCAGGTAATTTACCAGTAACTATTAGGTTAACTAGCAATAGCTACCTAATTCTTTGAAATAATTATGAGGTTCTCCAATGTAGTTACCAAATTACTTAGTAATAGCTAGCTGTTAATTTAGCAATAGCTACCATATTATTTAATAATGACTACTAGGTAAATTACAAATAGATGTCAATTTTTCCAAATAAATGCCAGGTTGTCAAATACATTTACTAGATTGTCCAGTAAAAGCCACCAGGTTCTTTAGCAATAGGTACCAAACTATTTAACAACAACTACCGGATTATTTTAAAAATAGCTACTGGGTTTTTGAAACAATAACAAACTATTTAGATGTAACTAGCATATTATTTACAGATATCTACCATATTTTTCTGAAGCAACTACCAATATATCGGATGCAACTACTGGGTTGTTCTAAAATTGAACCGTCAAATTTCTCAAAAAAATACGAAGTACCGTCTCTCAAAAACAAATGCAAAGTTTTCGATGAAACAATTACAACAACTACCGAGTAATTTATTTCATATACCTCACAAAAGTTATGTATGTTTTGATATTATATGCATAATCAAGCTGATAGGATGGGTGTGCTCTTGGTAGTGACTAGGTCCCAGACGTAGGTGAACTATAGCTGTTCAGTTTAGAAATATCCGTGGGAATGAATATCGTTATATGTCGGAGTTTCTACCAGAGGCAACACATTTATGGTTTTGATGATATAAATGGCCAGTTTCCAAATTTGATCATGAATTTATTTGCGTATTAAGCATCATTTAGCAACCATAAGTTATACCTCTATCTATTTCAGGAAAATAAGTTGTACATCTGTTCTAACAATATAATCATTATATATGCTTATGATAAAATCATGACATGTTTGTGATCACCCAACCTACATTCACTGGCATGAATTTAATATGCTAGCAATGTTTTGTTAACTATTCTGAATCTATCATTTCATAAATTTGTTAAGTATTTAGTAGTCCAAAACAAAACAAAATAAATAAAAAGTCAAATTCTTCAAAATATCTAATAGTGTGAGCCTTGAGCAATCAAAGAAATTCCAATGCTTGCCGCTATAGACCATTATCAGAAGCATACCCTTCCTTTTTTTGCTGAAAGTGGAATTATATTGATTAAGTCGAAACATTCATATTACAATCTTGTTCAACTGAATCCATTAAGAAGGGCGGTACTAATCCAATAACATATCTCAACTAACAGCTCTACCACCTAGCTTTAGAAGCTCATGAGCTGCAGAGTTTCCAAATTTTCCAACTTTGGATAGCCTGAAACCCATCAAATTGTGCAAGAGGCATCTAGTATCTTCAGCAAGGCCTGAAATGATAGACAACTATGATGAAATAGTTAGCTCCTAGATGACAGCATAACCATCTTATTTCTACCTACATTGGTTCATTGCACACTTTTAAGATTTTCTTGACACCTTGAAAGGCAGAAATGGCCTTGGTTGTTTTGGTATTTGGGCATTGATCAATTTTGAACCTACCTGATGGCATTGCCATTATCAAAGAAAGGAAATGCAAAACTATGCCATTAGAAACACCGGTAAAAATAAAATTGAGATGAATCAATGGCCAACCTAGACCAATAGCTGAGGATCTCTAGGAGCCTAAGCAGGTCATCATCTAAAACACAAACCTAAGAAGTGTATGTCTACTACTGGGCAGTAAATGCAACATTTTCAAACATAAGTTCAATATTTTTAAGGCTGGAAACGTGGTTGTGCATGCAAAAAGGCGCAACACACGCATCAATTCTGACCTTTCTACTTGCTCTCATTCTAAGAACTGAACAATGAGATTTATACATATTCTCCTAGGAAAAAAACAAAGTCCTGAACAACATAGGTAGTACAAACAACAACGCCAAAGTAATGCCCTCAACTAAAGCTGAAGAAGCACTTAAGATCTTGAACATAAACTCATATTCTTTATTGGTGGTACCAGTCGCAAGATAGTCAAGCCCTCATAAGAGGATATAGTAAGACCTTAGGTGTAAATTTATGCTTGCATTCACATGTGAATAACATTATTAGTATGCATATTATACATGAAAAAAAATTATCTCCTATGCTGAAGTTTGGACCCAACAAAATAAATATTGTAAAACATCTAAAAGCTGAGCTGAATATTAAATATAAACAAGTACAAGCAACAAGTTATAATATATAACCAATAACAACAAGAATCATTATGTAGCTAGTAATGCACATGAATTGTTAAGATCCACATATCACAATAAAATACATGTGTACAAATCCCAGATCATTCGGTCCTATAACTTGATTTGTAACTCATGCAACTAAGCATAAGTAGATTTAGTTCCCAAGTAAATTTCCTTGTAGTGTGCACTTTCTCAAAAACACAAGTGAACTCAGTATGCACTTTCTTCATAGAGAAATTTTTATAGCAAAGGAGAAATTAGCACCATAAAAGTTGTAGATTGTGTAACAGAAGGTAGCTTTCAACAAATGTTTGTCTGGGTTGTATAAAGGCATGAAAGATCAACTACATGTAGGTTCTGGAGTTTCTCATGCACCGGCTATTCCATTGCTGAAAGCATAAAACCACATAAAGTCCCAAGTTAATACACAGGAGTTACGATGTTTTCCTCAGAGATGTAAAGCTAGGTTCCACGAAATGAAAGATTCGGTAAAAAGAAAAATCTTCAGGCAATGTTGCCACCTTACCTTTCCTATAGACACACACATTGCTCCAATCAAATACCCGCTTCTTGTGCATTAACAATCTAAGTATGTAATTAAGCATACATTAGTCTTTACCTTGAAATCAGTTGCAGATGACTGAACATTATGTGCAAGTGTATAAAAGGCCTGCATAAACTTCAAAAAAAATCCATATAGAACAATCTAAGTGTATGCTACTAATTAGAAATTAGAAAAGGATTTCACAAATAGTGTTGCCTTACTCAGCTCTCTGCAGACCAGGATCACACAAACCAAATCCTAAAATTCATGGACGGCTATTGATGAGGGTTAACTCGACAAATGTCCTAGATGAAGGACTTAAGATCGGGGGAGTAGGGCGTCGGATGAACTCGAAGGTAAAATCAGTCAAACAAGGTGCGAGTCGAAAGTAAACGTAGGGTGAACTTTGGCTTACTCTCAATCTGTCCCTCACCATCCTCTCCTGGCCCCTATATAGGTGGCCAGGTCTCAAGGATCGGGAGGGATCCGATACAGATTACAATATCGACATACGACATGAACTCGTATTTCGACTAGCGTTATAATTGGTCCTAGCTTAATGGGCCTCAGGGATACTCAACTGACGGGCTCTATTATCTATACCCTTGTCAGTAGCCCCCGAGATTCTACCAGAATTGCAGATTCGGGTTGAATCTCAGATCTTCAAATCTTTGACTTGATCTATACTTGACTTCTTCATATCTTCAAATCTTTGACTTGGTCTTTCGACTTATCTTTTTATTACAATGTCTCGCAAGGGGTTTTGGTGAACAAGCCTGACAAATCTGACGGATCAAGAGGCCAGTTAACTGCCGGAACAAATACTTGTCACCTACTTCAAATTCAATCCCCTTGGACTTGAATTTGGGAAACCGGTCAAACCCATTCTTTTGCCGCATTTAGGACTTACAAAGAATGAATCCCAGTGGTTCTCAGGGTACCCAGTGCGTCCACCAGGATTTTCTTCGCGTCGTAGACACGGATAAGTTCCAGCAGAGCGCATCCATGTGCGTATACCAGGCCACACAGGACGGATCCTAGGGTCTTACCTTCATGATATATTTCACCACGACATTCAAGTTTTGTCGCGATGACGCAACTCGAGAATCATATGTCGCAGCCTTGTTTGACTGTTTCAATTCTCAAAATATCCAGGTTATTCAACCTTGATTGATATAGACTCCCTCCCGATGGTAGTAATGATGCTCCCCAAATCTTCTTTCGCCTTCTTTGCTCCATTATGCATGAAAAAACATTGTCGGGTGCGCACCCAGCGCTCCCGATGGGAGTAGCCCCCGAGGCTATAGTCGAATACTTTCGGGTATAGACTCAAAGAATGAGTTTTTCTTCCTTGATTCCTCTGTATCTTTTATGTCAGTTTTTCGTTGACTTCCTTGGCCATCATCAATACGTAGAATTGTCATACCATACTTTTGTTGAATTTTCCCCTATTAGTGTCCACCTCTTACCATTTTCTGGTTTCCCTGTTACTCGAATTCTTGTGACGTCATTAGCAGAGTCATTCTTTAAATGATTTGACTAGGCGCTGACCGTTGCTCGTGGGCAGCGCGGTAATTTCACAATTTTCCTGCCCGTTAGTGGGCTGCCGTTTCCGCTCCTTGCGCCACGTCTCAGCCCACGTTCCTTCATCAGGAAGCTATATAAGGGGGAGAGTGGGGTTTTTACTGTTTACCAGTTCCTCGCTTCTGCCACCGCCACCATTGCTGCAAACCTCTCGCGCTTCTGAGCTCCTGCACAGCCCTCGCGTGCAGCTCATAGATGCGCTTCAAGACCCGCGCGCAGAAGAACAAGATGGTGAAGAGCACTACCAATGCATCAACCAACTGGGTGCCCACTGAGTTCAAGCAAACGGATCTCAACAAGGCCCAAGCTGATGGTCTCATTGCCGACGGTGACCGGGTTATCTTCCCCAGCACCGAGCGTATCCCCAAGCCCCCGAGTGGGTTTCGGGTGATGTTTCTTGCCTTTTTCTTACGCGGTCTCTCTTTCCCTGCCCACGAATTCCTTCGTGGGTTTCTCTTTGTGTACGGTGTGCAGCTTCACCAGCTCACACCAAACTCGATTCTGCACATCGCCTGTTTCATTACTCTTTGTGAGTCATTCTTGGGGATCAAAACCCATTTTCTTCTCTGGAAATATCTCTTTCGTCTCCCTCCCAGTGTTGCTTTATCAAAAAAACCTGAACTGGGCGGGGCTGTTGTCTCTGTTCGTGCCGAGTCTCAGTACTTGGAATTTTCCATGGCTGCCTCAGTGCAAGGTTGGAGGAAGATGTGGTTTTACATAAAAGACCAAAAAGTCTCTTCCTCTGACCAGTATGACATTGCCCTTTTTGATGCCGCTAAAAATCTGAAGAAATTGGCCTCGTGGGATTCGCCTCCCACGGAAGCTGAGATGGAGGATATCAAGCCATTGCTAGCTCGCATCCAGGCTCTGAAGAGTAGTAGCGGAGGTGCACTGTCAGGGACTCAACTGATGGCATTTTTTCTGCAACGTCGAGTTCAGCCTCTTCAGCATCGTATTTCTAAGCTTTGGTCATTCTCTGACTTGGGAGATTCTTCTCAAGTATCTGATGATCTTATGGAGAAGAAGGATCTCGACAAGCGAGTGAGAGCTCTGACTACTCTCACGAAAGAAGATGAAATTCCAGCTTTGACCGCTGGTTACTTTGACTTCGAGCATCACTTGCCTGCGGTATATGCACTGCCTTCATTTATTCGTCTTCTTTTACCTTATCACTGTTTTCTTATCACTTTCGACTTATTTTTCTTCCAGGATCATCAATTCCTTATTTCTCGCCCTCCTCTTCCGGAGGGAGGACCTATTCAGGATGTTCCATAGTTTTAAAAAACAAACCAGTTCGATGGTTCGACCAGAAAAAAACCTGAACCAGAACAACTGCATAAAAATAATGTGCTTTCGTGAGGATATGATCCTAAAACCTAGAACCTTGCTCCAAATACTTTGCATAAGGCCTAATAACACCTTTACTACACTTAGTTTGTGATCTACTATGAAAGCAAACACAAAATATAGGATTCAATGCTAATTTTTTCCAAAATTAACTTAATTATTTATTAAATTTAATAGTTTTTTGTCGCTATTGAACCAGCTGAGCCATCGGTTGGACCAGTGAACCAGTGAGCCAATCACCTCACCGGTTCACTCACCGGTCCGGTTTTTAAAACTGTGGGATGTTCCTGTCTCTGCAGCGTCTGAAGCCCCCGAGGCTAAGGACAGCCAAGATGAAGGTGAAGATGAAGATTCGCTGGAAAGAACCAGCTTGACTACGTCGCCTCCGCCTGCACTTTCCGAAGATCTTGGCCTTGACAAGAAGAAGAAACATGTCGAGGAGCTCGCTTCTTCGAGTGCCTCTGCTCACAAGAATGTGGCCAGGGAGGCCTCTGCTCTAGAGGATGAAGAAGATCTTTTCGACGCCTTGGACTCGTGAGTTTCTACTGACTCAAAATTTTATCTTTTACTTGCTCCCTTTCTTTTGACTTATGTGAGGTCTCTGCCTTTTGTTTCCTTCTCAGTGACAACAAGAACCCGAAGAAAGATGCTGCCACTACGCCTTCTGTTGAGGCTACGCATGCCGATGAACCTTCTTTGCAAAAAGCTGCTCCGGTGGTGAAGTCTCCCAAGGCTCCTGTTAAGAGGGTCGCCTCTACTCGTGGTTCCAAGCGTTTGAAGAAGTCGACAGATGCCGGTGCCTCCCTCGACACCCATCGGTCCACGAGCTCTTCTGACGATGCGCGTATTGGTCCTGGTATTTTTGGTTTGTCCTTCGCGTGAACTTCCTACTGATGTCTTTTTCTGGACAGATCTTGATGAGGAAGTTTGTCTCTTTGGGCACTGAATGTGTCGAATATTTGAAAGCTACTAGAGCTTCTCAGGGTAACCTTCTTTCCTGTGTTTTGCCTATCTCGAGTGCCTTTCTCTGTTTCTTTATTTGACTTTCTTTTCCCTTCTTGTGCTGCAGATGCTTTGTCGGTGGCTAATGCTTGTATATCATCTCTGGAAGCTAAACTTGAAGCTTCCAGAAAAGCTTTTGATGCTGCCGCCGCTGCCAAAACCACTCCTGAGAAATCCACTAAGTCAGCATTGGCTAAGGCAAAAAAAAAGCGGAGAAAGCACTTGCTGATGCTAATCAGGGTCGTATCCAGAGGGAGCAAGCCGTAACTGAACGCCTTAATAAAATTTCGGCTCTTGCTGGAGGTAAATACCATGCTTTTTCCCTTCTTCGTTGGTTTGCCCATTCTCATACTTACTGACGTATGCTTTCTTATTTTCTGTCTTTTTCCCCTTTGTTCTTTAGAACATACTGGGGTGTCTTTGGCGCCCTTGCAGCCGGACGATGATCATCTGCTGGCTGATGCGGCACGGTGTTGATGTAAATCACCGTCCAGTTGAGAACCCCAAGAGGAAGGTATGATGAGTACAGCAGCAAATTTTCCCTCAGTAAGAAACCAAGGTTTGTTAGTCCAAGAAAAAGCCAAACTCCAAAAGGTGATGCTTGCTAGCCTAGTGACACTCTAACAAGGGCGCCGTTAACGATACTTGTTAGCGCGTCTTCAACTAGTAGCAATGTGGAACCTGCACACAACACAACCAAATACTTTGCTCCCAACTTATGATGAGGTTGTCAATCTCACCGGTTTGCTGTAAACAAAGGTATGAGCGTATCGAGTGGAAAACAGTAGTAGTATGCAAGTAAAGTAAACAGTGCGAGTAAAGTAAACAGGTGATAGCAATATAAAGGAAATTGGACCAGGGTCCACAGTTCACTAGTGGTGTCTCTCCATAAAATAAATAACAACATGCTGGGTAAACAAATTACAGTTGGGCAATTGATAGAATAAAGATAACGTGCATATGTTGAGAGGATCACTATGAGATTTACTCTGGGCATTACAACAAGATACATAGACCGCCATCCAACTGCATCTATGACTAATAATCCACCCACGGGGAATCAACCGAGGACCCCGTGAATATTAAGTTTCGAACAACAGATAACTGCATTAAGCAAAGTGTGTAATGTAAACAAAGCATATGCCCTTGGACATAAGAATGTTGTTTTCTCCCTAGTGGCAACAGCACATCTACAACCTTAGAGGTTTCTGTCACTCCCCCAGATTAAATAGAGGCATGAACCCAACTATCGAGCATAAATACCCCCTCTTGGAGTCACTAGTATCTACTTGGCCAAGATAGCTACTAACAACAGAGAGCATGCAAAATCATAAACAACATAGAGATAACATAAGATAATATTCAGCACATCAACTCAATCATAACACCAATATTCATCAGATCCCAACAAACACAACATGTAGAATTACATAACAGTGATCTCGATCATGTAAGGCAGCTCACGAGATCTAAACATAAAGCACATGGTGGAGAAGACAACCATCTAGCTACTGCTATGGACCCATAGTCCAAGGTAGAATACTCACTCATCGCGCCGGAGGCAAGCATGGCGATGAAGAAAACCTCTGGTGGCGATTCCCCTCTCCGGCAGGGTGCCAGGAAGAGCTTCTGGACCCTCCCGATCTCGGGTCGACGACGATGGCAGATCGCGATGTGTTTCTAGAAAATTGATCGCGTACTTAGGTTTTTCCCGTCGGGGGGTCTTTATAGGCGAAGGGGCGGCGTCAGATGTGGACCAGGGCGGTCACACACGTAGGGGGCGTGGCCAGGGGCTAGGCTGCGCCGCCCTACTATGTGGCTGGCCCGTGGCCCCTCTCCATCTCCTCTTCGGACTTCTGGAAGCTTCGGTAAATTTCTGGATGTTCGGCTTTTGTTTCGTCCAATTCCGAGAATATTTCCTGTGTAGCTTTTCTGAAACACAAAAATAGCAGAAAATAGGGAACTGGCACTGTGGCATCTTGTTAATAGGTTAGTTCCGGAAAATGCATAAAAATGCCACGAAGTGTAACGAAACACTAAGTAAATGGTGTAAAAACAAGCATGGAGCATAAAAAATTATAGATATGTTTGAGACGTATCAGCATCCCCAAGCTTAACTCCTGCTCGTCCTCAAGTAGGTAAGTGATAATAAAAGAAATAATTTTTGAGGTGACATGCACCTACACAATCTTGATCATCTATGTAAAGCATTGAGTGCTGGGATCAAAAGAACTTAAAACATGGGCATGAAAGACATAATCTTGATATAAGAAACTTAGCAACCATGTTATAACATGAAAAAGAACACAAATGAAAGATCATGAAAATGAAACAATAAAAGTCAAACGTGTGTTCAAATCATATGGAAAAACATAGCAAATGGTTTTCAGCTTGTCCTTCATGAGAGAGCAAAACATAAATGCATAGGACACCTTCAAGTTTAAAAGGGCGACTAGATACAAATAATTTAAGAACAAGTGAAACCAAAATCATGAATCAATCAATGAAAACTTTGGGACAATGCACATTATACTAAGAATGACAACTATGCTCTCTTAGACGGTGCATAAAGGTAGAAGGTAGTGACTCAACATAAAAGTAAAAGAAAGGCCCTTCGCAGAGGGAAGCAGTGATTGCGAGTTTTATAAACCTTCAAAAATTATGGTACTTACTAGCTTTGAGCTCTCATTGCCCCCATCATAGGCATCTGGAATGGTTAAAGTTAATGCGAGTACAATTATAAAGCATATGCTTGACAAATCATAAGTTGAAAACCTCGTGTCCCGTGAAGTACGAATACCCAAACCTCATGCTACTCAACTTAGAGTCCCAAGCAAGCTCTTGTCATTGTAAATATATGTGTATCATCGAGAACCGCCAATGGGGTACCTCCTGCCCAATGACATGGAACAATCCCACATCAAAATGATAAGACAAATAGACAATGAACACCTCAACATCTCTTTTATTTACCATTGGTATAGCTTTTTATTTTGAGATGCCTCGTCGAATGTTCACTATGGACATGCTATAAATTTCCACCATGAATTATGCATGGCTTAGATTAGCGGCCTAGGCGTTTCCCTAACACATATAAGAACTCCATGATCCTACAAGATTCCCAATTTATTTCACATCGCGAGTATCCATAAACAAAAGATCACGATATTAACTCAAATAAGAAGTGCAATGTTGAAAGCTTACCCCATGATGGCATGGTTTGGCTAATTTCCAACTTACAACTTGCAAGCATAACAACTCAACATAAGAGAGCCACAATGTCAAATTTTTAAGAACGAGAAAAATAAAGTGTGCCATCAGGTTTGTGAGAGCTTTACTGACCAATTTTCGCATAACACCAAAAAGAGTTTAATTTGAAGGATAGATAAAAGCAAGTCAAATGTACTTTGGAATAGCAAATTGCTAATAGGTATGCATGGTGGACACATTGGAACAACTTGGTTTTTAGGAGTTGGATGCACGAGTAGAGCTCATACTCAGTACAAAACGAGGGCTAGCAAAAAACTGGGAGCGACCAACTAAGATAGCAATAACGGCCATAATCATGCAAAGCGACAAAGCAACATTAAAAGAAACATAAGATGGCATCAAAAGTCAAAAACTAAATGATCATAGAGTCTTATGGTGACTTTGTATGAGTCTAAAATGTGTGAGCATGCGCCAAGTCAACCCAAATAAAGCATCAAGGAGAAAACCAAATTAATGCTTCCAAATAATAAAAACAACGCATGATTTTTTCAAAGGCTCATTAAGCAATCTCAGTCGTTTGAGACAAGTCATGCTACAGCAAAACCACTAAGCATACTATCAAAAAGACATCAAGCACGACATGCAAAAGCCTAAGCCGCAGTCTAAACAAGCTCCTTTTTGTACCACTTTTTTGCATAATTTTTTTTCTCTTTTCCAACACCATTCAAAACTTTTTGAAATAACTCTTTTGATGAAAATCAAAATGGACCAGAGGTCAAAATACACCTTGATGCAAAGATATAACAAGATCTGAACAAAAATCAAGGCGAAAAACAAAAACTAAACGCAGTAGCAGAAAAAGAGAACACTCGTTGAACGATAAGAGTGAAAAACGGAGTTTTCTTGGCAAATGAAAAGCAAGGCAACTTCTCCAATAGAAATTTGTTGGGGTCCAACCATTTATTGCAGCAAACAAAACTAAACAAAACTGAAAACTAAAGACAACTGACGCTCCAAGAAAAACGCATAGTGCATGAAGCAATAAAAATATAGTGTGTTGAAAGATCACCTGATTTTTGCCGATGAAGAAGGGGTGCCTCGGGGGCATCCCCAAGATTTGACGCTTATACCTCTTGGATATTTCTTGGGGTGCGTGGGCATCCCCAAGCTTAAGCTTTTGTCCATTCTTCAACTCATCTCATCATTCTCCAATCCCTACACTTGAAAACTTCCTTCATACAAAACTAAACACAATCTATTATATTATTAAAACAACTAACATTGAACGGCTCAGATTTGATTATGCAAACAAAGAAAACTAGAGGGCTCAGATTTAATGAGCAAGAAGAATCGTAACAGAAGCAAACTCCTTTGTTCACGGGACAGATTTGATTAGGTAGACGAATCGTAATAGACTCAAACGTCTACCTTCACGCCTTTTTATACATCTTGATCTTTCCCCTAGGGCGCTGCCGCATCGTGCGCAATAATCCTTATTCTGGTAACAGATCGACAGCTCTAATGGCAGTGGCAGCTGAAAATTTTGGCAGAGCGTGTGCGTACATCAAGCAGGTGGCCGTCGGCGACGAGCGCCGGCAGCATACAACAAAGAAAAGGAGCTTGATGTCGTTATGAGAACGCTGGCAGCATAGGCCTAGCCTACCAACAAGGAAAAGGAGCTTGATGTCGTTCTGACGGACATGGATCAAACGAGCTACCGATTTCAATTCTTAAATTCTAGGAATTGCTTCAACTGCATGGACATGGAGAATGTGATCCCAGTGTGCTTGCTGGCCATGGGCCGGCTAGCGCCAAGTTTTAATGAAGTTGGATCTAGAAGACAGCAAGTACGGGCTCAGCTGGTCAGTACCTGATCCCCATGCACTCAATTTTCAACTCCACACATCCAATCGTTTGATATGTAGATTGTTGTAGTTCATATATGCTTGCATCAAACGGGATGCGAGATATGGATGAAGTTCATGTAGAGGAAACGTCGGTCCAGTGGATTGTGTGAGTCGCGGTTGCCGGCCATCTTAACAGAATCGGTATATGCCGCGGTCTGTTCTGCATGAGTTCACCATACTGCAGCATGAGCCACAAAGCATTTTTTTCGATGTCGTCCGATTAATTTGCTTTGGTTTTGACTGATGGTGTACACGTAAATCCTCAATGATAACTTGAAGCACTAGCGGTGGGCAGATTTTCTCCACTGACCATTGCGCCGCCGCCCATCGGCGTGTACACTGTGTAGAGGTAAAGCTCGTGCGTAGGGAGAAAAATAGTGGGATCGCAGATGTGAAGAAGCCTACCAAGGTTGTTTGTGCAGAATTTTATTTCATCTGTTATTATATCCCGGGTAGGACCTGCAGGTGCCGACATTGAGACGTGTCACGGGAGCAGACAAATATGTTTGAAGCTCAAGACATGTGATGATGAAGTAACAAAATTCATCAATTTTCATTACTAAAAGCACTCTCGGTAGGTGCAACAAGCTGATAGCTAGCTGAAGTTGAAGACGTAGCTGAGATGGTCATCTAAAGCTTAGATGAAACAGAGTGATAAACTGGTCTCACAATCAAGGATACGTACATTGATTCTGATCTTCATTGCAAGTGATACGATCTTTCAGCATCAACACGGTTACATTATGGTGCCAAGATTTGGAAAGGACAAACATTTTTCCTCTCTTTGCATGGATGGATGATGATCCCTTTTCCACGCAAATTTGTAAGAAGAACCAAATACTTACTATTTATTTCTATAGTTTACACATTGATATGTTCCAGCATGGAAAATTTATGTGATGATCAGTTTTGTAATTTGGTAAGTCTAAAGTAAACTCTCCACAATGTACTTATACAAGTTCTGTTATTTGAAAATCTCTATAACGTTGATGCCATTAGATTTCCTAGCAATCATACTTTTGCTCAGTATGCTGCACAGGAAATTGCACTCCTTGCAGATGGCGAAATGATCATAAAATTGCTGCTACTTCTCCTTGACGTCAACTAAAGCTTATTTTATAAGGAAGTTGCCACAAAAAAAAACTTACAGCATCAACTCATGCTCTTTATATATATTTGGTCTGTTATTTGTTTTTTAAGGTGGTGGACTACATCTCAATACAATTTAAGTAAAATTGTTTCAGGAGATGTTAGGTAAAATTTTATTTTGGCTTATTTCGTTTACAAAAAATAGTAGGTTAGTTCTTCGTAGAATTTTTACTAGACAATATTATACATGCTAACTTATACTGAGCTCTGGTGCAAACACGGCAAAGATTCATAGGGACATATTAAAGACATTTATAATATAATAAGCAGGAGGACACCCACTATTTCACAAAAGACAGCATTCTTAAATTCGGACCTTCCACATTCATTTTTCACAAAATGTACATACCCATTTCGAATACGATTAGACATAGTTTATTTCCACAGTGGGGAAAAAATACAAGTCTATGCCCACAGGCAGCTATACTACGCACACAATAAAACCTGGAATTCTAAACAGTCAGGTTACTCGATGTTTGAAATTTTGCATGTGAAAAACATCCATCACCTGAAACGTGGGAGAAATACAAAGTTGTACAAATTGAGTATCTTAACTCTTATGTGGAATTTTCCTTCTTATTTTGCTTTAATTGTTCCAAACAAAGTTATCAATAAGAAAAAATATTGTATTTAACGATTCAAAATATGTCATGCTAGCCGCGCAATTGCGCGGGCCATTCAGCTAGTTCTATTAGCAACATTAGTGTAAGCATAATAATGAATCAACCCTTTTTGCTTCAGGTTTCAACTCAAAACCACCACATATAAAGCATATACTACTGTAGCAACTTCCCCAAAAGTTCTGTGATCAAAAGAACTAAAAAAGAAAGTGATAAAGAGGCAAACACAAATAGTGGCAGAAATCTGTCAACACAGAACAGCTGACAAAGGTCGATTTTTTAGTGGGTTTTCTATTGCTCAACTCAAAAAGTGTATAATTAATGAAAGTTTGGATATAACCTGGGGCATATGCAAAAGAAATCGCAGGTCAAAAAGATATTCTGAGAATTTTCACGAATTTTTATGGTGCAGCACCGAAATCTATTTCAGGACAGCAACATCCCCAAATCTTACCTCACTCAAATTAGAGGCTTCTCTTGGCACAACAACGAAATAAAAAGGATAAGGAGCGGTTATTACAGTAGTAATAACTTCCAATACTCAAATAAAAGAAAAATAACTGAAAATAAAACAATGGGTTATCTCCCAAGAGTGCTTTTCTTTAACGCCTTTGAGCTAGGCGCAGAAAGTGCAAATCAAGTAATATCAAGAGAGGCATTAAGATCAATTGTAGGAGTCTTTTCAACAATGAATTGAATTGTGTCCAAATGAGTTTTTGAAGATCCTTTATGATCACACTTTGGTACACTACTTTCATCAAAAAGATTTTCAGGACAAATCCAATTAAAATTCTTTTCCAGAGCATCATGAATTCCTAAAAGTTTACAAGGTATTGGTACTCTGAAATCTTCATTGGTTGTACCAACAACATCTACATGCGAGCCAAGCTTATTAAAATGCTTAAAAACTTTCTTAGCTTTAATAACAACATCTCTAAATTCTCTATGCAAAGTTTCCAAGATAAAAGCTTTCTTTTCGGAGTCTTCGATATCATGAAGCTTAAGAAACATGTGTTGCATAAAAGGATTAAGGCTAGCAAACCTAGCTTCCAACATGTGAACTAAATAAGCAGAAGCAACTTCATAACTAGGAGCAAGCTCAGCCAAAGATTTTTCCTCAACATCTTTATGCATACTAATATAATTAAAGAACTCCTCGATGTTACTTTTCCCAATAATAGAACCACTACCTACTGAGAGGTCCTCCCAAACATACTTAGGGAACATAATGAACTAAAGTAAAGAAATAACAACTATAAGGAAACTATTTTTTTGTGTTTTTGATAAAACCATGCAAGCAAAAATAAAATAAAGCAAAACAATAAACAAAGTAAAGGATGTGCGTGCGAAACTCCCCTTGCAGAAGTCTTCTTTTTCCCCGGCAACGGCGCCAGAAAATTAGCTTGATGGGGCACGGTGTTGATGTAAATCACCGTCTAGTTGGGAACCCCAAGAGGAAGGTATGATGGGTACAGCAGCAAATTTTCCCTCAGTAAGAAACCAATGTTTGTCAGTCCAGGAAAAAGCCAAACTCCAGAAGGTGATGCTTGCTAGCCTAGTGACACTCCAACAAGGGCGCCGTTAACGATACTTGTTAGCGCGTCTTCAACTAGTAGCAACGTGGAACCTGCACACAACACAACCAAATACTTTGCTCCCAACTTACGATGAGGTTGTCAATCTCACTGGTTTGCTATAAACAAAGGTATGAGCGTATCGAGTGGAAAACAGTAGTAGTATGCAAGTAAAGTAAACAGTGCGAGTAAAGTAAACAGGTGATAGCAATATAAAGGAAATTGGATCGGGGTCCATAGTTCACTAGTGGTGTCTCTCCATAAAATAAATAACAACATGCTGGGTAAACAAATTACAGTTGGGCAATTGATAGAATAAAGATAACGTGCATATGTCGAGAGGATCACTATGAGATTTACTCTAGGCATTACAACAAGATACATAGACCGCCATCCAACTGCATCTATGACTAATAATCCACCCACGGGGAATCATCCGAGGACCCCGTGAATATTAAGTTGCAAACAACAGATAACTGCATTAAGCAAAGTGTGTAATGTAAACAAAGCATATGCCCTTGGACATAAGAATGTTGTTTTCTCCCTATTGGCAACAGCACATCTACAACCTTAGAGGTTTCTGTCACTCCCCCAGATTAAATAGAGGCATGAACCCAACTATCGAGCATAAATACCCCCTCTTGAAGTCACTAGTATCTACTTGGCCAAGATAGCTACTAACAACGGAGAGCATGCAAGATCATAAACAACATAGAGATAACATAAGATAATATTCAGCACATCAACTCAATCATAACACCAATATTCATCGGATCCCAACAAACACAACATGTAGAATTACATAACGGTGATCTCGATCATGTAAGGCAGCTCACGAGATCTAAACATGAAGCACATGGTGGAGAAGACAACCATCTAGCTACTGCTATGGACCCATAGTCCAAGGTAGACTACTCACTCATCGCGCCGGAGGCAAGCATGGCGATGAAGAAAACCTCCAGTGGTGATTCCCCTCTCCGGCAGGGTGCCGGGAAGAGCTTCTGGACCCTCCTGATCTTGGGTCGATGACGACGGCGGATCGCGATGTGTTTCTAGAAAATTGATCGCGTACTTAGGTTTTTCCCGTCGGGGGGTCTTTATAGGCGAAGGGGCGGCGTCAGATGTGGACCAAGGCGGTCACACACGTAGGGGGCGCGGCCAAGGGCTGGGCCGCGCCGCCCTACTGTGTGGCCGGCCCGTGGCCCCTCTCCGTCTCCTCTTCGGAGTTCTGGAATCTTTGATAAATTTCTGGATGTTCGGCTTTTGTTTCGTCCAATTCCGAGAATATTTCCTGTGTAACTTTTCTGAAACACAAAAACAGCAGAAAACAGGGAACTGGCACTGTGGCATCTTGTTAATAGGTTAGTTATGGAAAATGCATAAAAACGCCACGAAGTGTAACGAAACACTAAGCAAATGGTGTAAAAACAAGCATGGAGCATCAAAAATTATAGATACGTTTGAGGCGTATCACTGGCCGCGGTTAACTTGCTGGAGTCGAACTAGATATCTATCCAGGAGATCTTTGAGCTGGCTAGTCGCGTGTTAACGTGGATTTTCGTCGGGTTGTGGCCCAAGCAAAAAGCGGACGTGCTAGATGCTGATTTGAAGAAACTTGCAAAGGCGTTTGACACCCCCAAAGATCCTATCCTTCTGCTGAAGGGCCGCTCCGTGAGGCGAGGTGCGGAGGGGGCCATTGCGCTTACTTACACGCATGGCGAGGAGGTTAACTGGGAGAAGGTGAGCGCTTCCCGCGGTCGACCTCTTTCGGAACTACATGGTTTCTTCGAGAAGGCGAAGAAGTATGCGCCAGGCATCGTATCGATTATTTCTCCTTCAGCGGCTTCTTCGACCTCTGCTACACCGGTTTCTTTGACTCTGGCGACAAGTGGATCGATGCCTCCTCCCAACGCTGGTGCTACCTCTTCTGCGCCTACTTCTGCCACGGAGCCTGATGCTGAGGTGGCTTAGACTTTAGTATTCCTTCATAGCCTTCATTTCTTTTGATGTAGTAGACTTTATTTATATTTTGCCCGAGAGTCAATCAGGGGACTTGTATTCGTTGTAAATACTTTTCTTTTGAAATGTCACGCTTGGATTGAGTTTCTAAGATGTTGTCTTTTTCTTTCTGTTGGCTTCCAGCCTGCACATGTTGGTGGATCGTCGGGTCGTGATCGAGCTTCATCTCCTGCTAATATGTTCGACTCTGAAGCTTCTTCACCTCCTCATCCGTCTTGTCGATGTATGGAATATTCGTTAAGGATTTTGGACCTTGAAGGTCATTTATCCTTGATAAAACGCCAGGCAAAGCTTGCTTTGGACAAGACTAGCAAATCTTGCGGCTTTATGAAACAGATATCTGTACTTGAGGATAAGGTGTCGGGTCTGATGGCAAAAATCGTGCATCTCAAAGAATGCGACTCCTTTCTTATTGGTATCGTTGAGTCCGTCTGTGAGATGTTGCGATGTAAGGTTCCTTGCAGCCTTTCTCTTTTCCCTTTTATTCCACTGTTGTTGGCTAATACCTTTTTGTTATCTCACGTACTTGCCTAGACTTTGTTGGGGAGGCACGTTGGGTTTCTGAACAAATTGTAGCTCTTGAGAAAGCATCAGAGGGAATCGACAGTTTGTGGTCTGATCCCCGACGTCGTCGTGCCATTGTGCTTCTTCAAGATCGTGCTCACCACATTGGAGAAGCAGTTGATGGTTGTCAAAGATCTTTGACAACCATGTATTCTGTCATGCTCCCTCACAATCCTCTTCCTGGAAGCTTTCCGCAGCTACTCTACGCTTTTAGATCTAGTCAGCGAATTCATTGGCTGATAGAGCTCAACTTGGTGGCTGGCACTAATTTTGCTCTTGGGTGGACACATAAGTGGCATCTAAGGCTCAATTATAGTTCTATGTCACTGATTTTTCCTTCAGGGGGAGCTAGTTTGCGAGTTCATCTGGAGGCTACCCTTCAACCAGCAAGAAGGATAATAGCTAGGTTGCTTCAAGAGGATGCCGCGTTTTTCTGCGAGGATCATTACTTAGACCCCCTGGGAGTAGATAATTCTAATAACCCAATGTTATGATGCTCATGTATGTACTTTGTGTATGGAACGCGAGAGTTTCTATTTTCTAACTTCTTTTGTCAGAAATTTTTATTCTCAGAGCGTTTTATATTGTGAGTTTTGGTGCGTTTGCCGCAATTTTTGTTTGAAGACATGTAAACTCGAATAGGAGGAACTTTGTCTTTATTTATGCTTATAATGTAAGATACATGGGGTGTCCCAAGAGATCTGGCCAATGACCTATGTTCTGGATCTAGAGGGCATTGCCCTGGAATAGCTCATGGCTTTTACAGCCTTATTCGCCTACTCTACTTTTTTGACGTATTTTGTCGCCTATGCCGTCGAGGTCTTCTCTTCTTCTCCTATAGTTTTATCTTGGTCTGAAGGTTGTACCCGCGGTTTTTTCACCTCCAGCTCTGCTGGGTGCCCTTCAAGTTGTTGTGCGGCTCCTGAAGTCGCGTTTTTTGCTTTGTCTTTGGGTTCCCCGTAGTTTGCCATCATGCCGAAGTTTTGCGCCATCTTGTGAAATTCCTTGTCGCATAAATCTGAGAGTTCGAAGCTTCCTTTTACTGTGATGATTCCTTTGGGCCCTGGCATTTTAAGTACCAGGTACGTATAGTGAGGTACTGCCATGAATCGCGAAAACGCGGGTCACCCGAGGATCGCGTGATATTGTGATGGCCAGTCCATGACTTCGAAGTCGAGCTTCTCTCTTCTGTAGTTTTGTCGATTTTCAAAGCAAACGTTGAGTGCTATTCGACCAAGTGGATAGTTAGCGCTCCCTGGGACAATTCCGTGAAAGGAACAGTCAGTTGGTTTCAGGAACTCCAATGAAATGTGCATTGCTCATAGGGTCTTCGCATATATAAGATTTATTCCGCTTCCTGCGTCCATGAATACTCTGTCGACATCGTATGTCCCAATTTGGGCTTTGAGTACCAGAGGCGCGTTTCCTGGCTGAGGTACTGTTATGGGGTGATCATCTCTGCTGAATTCTATGGGTTGCTCCGACCAGTGTAGATATTCCGTTGTTGCTGGAGGCGAGGTTACTGCTAGGTTAACTTGGCGAGTTATGCTTTTTTCCTCTTTGTTCGACTTTGGCACAGGCTGTATCATTGCTGTGATGTGCCCTTTAGATGGAACATATCCTCCATCGTCATTGCGTCCCTGGTTTGGCTGGTCTTGAATTTGAGGAACTCCATTGTTTCCTTGTTGATTTGCAGGCGCGTTGCTTGTGTTTCCTTCATATCCTTGCCGTTTTGCTTCAGCTTGCTTGTTTAGTGCTGCTTCCTGTAGTTTCAAGAACGTTGTGTAATCTTTCATCGCGTGCCTGGATACTCGTTTCCCATCGACAAACGCGGAGTGTATGTGACATGGTCCGTTTAGAATATCTTCTGGTGATGGGTTGTACTCTCTGGATTCTCTTGTCTGAAGCTTTTTGTAGTCTTCTTTTCCGTAGCTACGATATCCCAAGCTTCTACGGTCGTTCCCTTGGTAGCTATTATCCTTGTACCCTGCGGCTACTTGGCTGTGAGAGCCGTAGTTATTGTAATTGCGGGATCTCCTCCTTTGGCCTCCATATATGTTTCCTCTATCATCCTCTAGCGATCGTGTCCGTTTGTTGTTGCACGCATCTTCTCCATCTACAAATCTGTTTGCTATATCCATTAAATCTGATACTATCTTCGGCTTGATTCTGCCCATCTCTTTAACTAGGTCTCCTCGCCTCAACCCGAGTATGAATGCATCTATTGCTCTTTCATCTGAAACTTCAACTACCGAATATTTTATGATGGTCCATCTTTGGATATACGCCCTTAATGTCTCATTGCGTTGCTGTACACAGGCTTGGACTTCTTCTATGGATGCTGGCCGCTTATATGTCGACTTGAAGTTACTCGTAAATTGCTTTGTGAGCTCTTCCCAGCTTCCAATTGTTTCTTTTTCTAATTTGCTCAACCATGACCTTGCCACGCCGGTGAGGTGTAATTGCAAACTTTGCATAGCTGTTTCCTTGGTTCCTCCCAATATTTTTACTGCTTGCAGATAATCCGAGAGCCATGACTGTGGCTCCTAGGATCCATCGTATTTTTGCTGATCATGGGGTAGTTTGAAACCTTTGGGTACTTGCGTGGTGCGAACCCTATGGGTAAAGAACGATGCCCCCATCTCCTTTTCGTCGTCTTCATAGTCGTATGCTTTGCTTGGAGACCTAGATCTTCTGGTTCCTCCATGCTTCGGGCTTCTGTATTGCTTTGGTGATGGTGTTCTAGATCTTCGACTGCCGCTTCTGTGCTGAGGACTATTGTGACGGCGTGGTGATCTTGGTTTATGGGTTCCTTTGTTGCAATATGCCTCCTCTTCTTTTGCTGATAATTTGTTGCCTACCATCTTCAATCCATTTAGTGTTGCCCGGTGCATATGTTCCCTTGGGTCTCCTGGATTTGGTCGCGTTGTATGTAGGTATGCTTGAGCTGCCACCAGTGCTGCTTCAGGAGTCTTTGGTATAATGTTTCCTTGCTCGTCGACCGATAGGAAGGACGAGTCGAGGTTTTTGGAGAGGCTTTGCCTTTCTGAATACTCGAGGATTTCGAACCTCGATCCGTGCCGACAATGCCTTTTGCCGTTTGTGTATGACGCGTCGCTACGTGCTTTGCGAGCAGCGTCGCTTGCTGCAATGGCTGAGTCTTTTCTCTTCTGTATTTCAATCCTCTCTTTTGCTAGTTGCTTTGATTGTTGTCTTAAGGCATAGTGATACCCTAAAAGCATATTCTTGCTGGTGTTTGTTGGTATTGGCGTGCCATGCTCCACGGCTGTCTTGATTGTTTTCCACTCGTCGACTGATAGTCGAACTTTCTCCCTAGTTGCAAGGGAATCTGCAGTTTCTCCTTCTGCTAAATAATTCGCTCCTCTGTTGACGTTTGCTGGGTTGAGCACTGGATTGTTGTTTTCATCGAGTTCTTCTGAGTTATCTCCTATAATGGCGTGTACTTGGTATCAATTGTCGAACTTACTGTTCAAGCTTGAGAAGATCGAACTGTCATCTTCATGAAGCTCTAATCCTGTCTTCCAGGTGTCTGCTGATTTGTCTGAAGTATCGTCGTGGCAGATCATGAGATCTTCGAGTTGGACTTCTAAGTCGAAATTCTCCATGGTTTCGTCGTCTCCTACAATTTTTCCTTTTTCTGCTTCTGCGAAGCTGACCGGCGAGTTTACCTCGCTGGAAGAGCCTTCTGATGATTCCGACATTACTACTGTCTTGGATTCATTTGCCGACGGACCCAGTTTCGCCGGATCTAAAAGGTGAATCGAACCTAATGATTTGACGCGAAAGCTTAGACTTCCGATCGTCAAATCCATATCTTGATCCATGCTCTTGAATACTTGCGTGAAGCTTGACTGGTGAGGTTGAAAATCGACGGTTCCGAAGGGTATCTGGATTTCGTTGACTTTTGGATTGCTGTTGGCTAAAAGCGAAAAAGCCATCGAATTCATGATTCCAACGCCCAGAGTCCCCATGGTCGGCGCCAATTGACGAGGGTTAACTCGACAAATGTCCTAGATGAAGGACTTAGGATCAGGGGAGTAGGGCGTCGGATGAACTCGAAGGTAAAATCAGTCAAACAAGGTGCAAGTCGAAAGTAAACGTAGGGTGAACTTTGGCTTACTCTCAATCTGTCCCTCACCGTCCTCTCCTGGCCCCTATATATAGGTGGACAGGTCTCAAGGATCGGGAGGGATCCGATACAGATTACAATATCGACATATGACATGAACTCGTATTTCGACTAGCGTTATAATTGGGCCTAGCTTAATGGGCCTCAGGGGTACTCAACTGACGGGCTCTATTATCTATACCCTTGTCAGCTATACCAACCCTGACATGAAAATTGATCTATGTAAATCCAATATCAGTCAATTCTAGACCCAATAAGTTGAATTATTTCAACAAAAACATCATTATAAAACATATCAAGCTAGCACGGTCAAATGTTTTCAAAAATAAATAATTGATAGACAAAGTAGTGTTCTATGTAGCTCTATTATGGCAGCAACATAACATTAATAGTACTATATCATAGTCGCAGATGCAACAACCAACCTTCATGCTTCAATTTGCAACCATGTGAACATGACCTAAACCATCTAATCAGTTACATAATAGGAGCACTTGTACAATTGTTTCAATATTTTATATACTGTCATAAAGTTGGAAGGAAGGTAAATGTGGTACGTATTAAAATATTTCATACATTTAGAACTCTAAAAAAACTCTCATCATAATTTTTTTGTCCAAGCATATTTATCCACGAATTCTTTGTCTGAACCAGTTGGAAACAACTCTCATCATCAGTTTCTAGGTGGGAGGTAGCCCAGTGGGTGCTTTCCAAAACCAAAAGGAAATGGATTCCTGCAAGCAATGCTTGATTGCGCTACTGGAGAAGAAACTAGCAATACAACTATACAAAATAAACAAACATAGACATATTTAACTATGAACAAACAATGCACTAGCAAAGTATTTACCCTAACAACTAAAAACTTGGAGGTCTTAGCAATAACAGAACATATATTTATCTAGGAATGAACAAAGTGGTACCACCTCGTAAGATAATTTTTTGGAAATTATATATGGAAAGCAAAAAAAACTTCAACAAGCATGCAAAGGTTGCAACCTAGCATCTCACATATCATCAGGTTATTTGCACAATAGCAGGTAGGTAAATAAATGTTGTTCCATGATAGGGAAATGTGTGCTAACCCCACATGCCATACAACAAATGTCATACAAAAATAATATAGGGATAGTCCACCAAGTTAGGTACTATTTAGGCCAGAGAGGTAAGCTTAGTAAGAATGAACGTTTACCGAGAAATAATTGCCAAAAGATAATAATGGTGTTTGTCTCCACAAAATAGAATATATTTCATTAGCAAGACAACAAACATGAGTTCAAAAAGTCATTTCTTCATACATTACATACACCACAGAACAAGAAGCAATGTAACCACAATCTTCTTCATTTCATTCATTACTCACAGGAACATGTAAATCTTGATTACAATTTTCAAGAATGGTGGCAGCCAAACTTGCGAATAGCACAGCGAGGAAGCCCAGCTCGCAGTTGATCAATATCTATATCTATACCAATATAAAAATAGCGAGATGGGGTTGATCCAATAGATCCTGACCATCTGGTCTATATCGAACATTGCACACCGCTCCCGAGTTTTGGGGTAAAACAGTCTCAGCCGCATGCGCCGTCACGACCCCGCACAAAAATCACACCGGCAATCATAAAAAGAAACCAGAAAACTCTCAGTTTGACCAACCGCCCCAAATTCAACACCGTCTTCTATCCTGTCACTTTCTAGGTCCCATCCAGACTGTAGCATGCCGCCATCGAGGTCACCGTCAACAAGGAGATCCTCGATGCCTCTGTCAACGCTGATACGTCTCAAACGTATCTATAATTTTTGATGCTCCATGCTTGTTCTTACACCATTTGCTTAGTGTTTTGTTACACTTCGTGGTGTTTTTATGCATTTTCCGGGACTAACCTATTAACAAGATGCCATAGTGCCAGTTCCTTGTTTTCTGCTGTTACACAGGAAATATTCTCGGAATTGGACGAAACAAAAGCCGAACCTCCTATTATTTAACGAAGCTTCCAGAAGACCAAAGAGGAGACGAAGGGGGGCCACAAGGCGGCCACACCACCAGGGGGCGCGGCCTACCCCTGGCCCATGCCCACCTGTGGTGAGGGCACCCTGGCCCACCTCTGGTGCCGCCCCTTCGCCTATAAAGATCCCCCGATGGGAAAAACCTAAAGACCTGATCAATTTTCCAGAAACACATCGCGATCCGCCACCGTCATCGACCCGAGATCGGGAGGGTCCAGAAGCTCTTCTCGGCACCCTGTCGGAGAGGGGAATCGCCACCAGAGGTCTTCTTCATCGCCATGCTTGCCTCCAGCGCGATGAGTGAGTAGTCTACCTTGGACTATGGGTCCATAGCAGTAGCTAGATGATTGTCTTCTCCACCATGTGCTTCATATTTAGATCTTGTGAGCTGCCTTACATGATCGAGATCACCTTTGTGTAATTCTACATGTTGTGGTTGTTGGGATCCGATGAATATTGGTGTTATGTTAAGTTGATGTGCTGAATATTATCTTATGCTATCTCTATGTTGTTTATGATCTTGCATGCTCTCCGTTGTTAGTAGCTATCTTGGCCAAGTAGATACTAGTGACTCCAAGAGGGGGTATTTATGCTCGATAGTTGGGTTCATGCCTCTATTTAATCTGGGGGAGTGACAGAAACATCTAAGGTTGTAGATGTGCTGTTGCCACTAGGGAGAAAACAACATTCTTGTATCCAAGGACATTCGTTTTGTTTACATTACACGCTTTGCTTAATGCAGTTATCTGTTGTTCGCAACTTAATACTCAAGGGGTCCTCGGATGATTCCCCGCGAGTGGATTATTAGTCATAGATGCAGTTGGATGGCGGTCTATGTATTTTGTTGTAATGCCCAGAGTAAATCTCATAGTGATCCTCGTGACATATGCACGTTATCTTTATTCTATCAATTTCCCAACTATAATTTGTTTACCCAGCATGTCGTTATTCATTTTATGGAGAGACACCACTAGTGAACTGTGGACCCCGGTCCAATTTCCTTTACATTGCTTACACTGTTTTACTATTACTCGCACTATTTACTTTCTCGCATACTACTACTGTTTTCCACTCGATACGCTCATACCTTTGTTTACAGCAAACCGGTGAGATTGACAACCTCATCGTAAGTTGGGAGCAAAGTACTTGGTTGTGTTGTGTGCAGGTTCCATGTTGCTACTAGTTGAAGACGCACCAACAAGAATTGTAAACGGCGCCCTTGCTGGAGTGTCACAAAGCTAGCAAGCATCACCTTCTTAAGCTTGCATTTTTCCTATTGGATCGACAAACCTTGGTTTCTTACTGAGGGAAAGACTTGCTACTGTGCTCATCATACCTTCCTCTTGGGGTTCCCAACTGGGTGGTTATCCTGCCCGCATCAAATGCCGGGGCCGCCCGCTTGCACGGTGAGGCGGAGACGCTGACCCTCATGGATTGGATCCGCAGCAAGTGGTGTCCTCGGCCAGCTTCCCGTGCGTGAGTTCGACGGCCGCCTGAGGGATACATCGAGCTGGCTCCTCCATTTGACGAGCTTGGATGTGTGTGTTGCGTATCCTGTAGACACTTGGGGCGCGATTGGTAGCCTGCAAGGAGTCCAACCAGGCCCTAGGGAGCCAAGAACCTGTTGATTGGATTCCTGGGCTCCCTCTTTTTCTTGGCCCACACATGCGTTAAAGCACCCTCCACACAGGCCCAGCGGATACCACCGATTCGAGCGTTTGCACGGGGCCAGCCTCTAGGGGACGCAAAGCAAGGCTTCGCATGCACGCTTGGGGAAGGATCGCGAGACGCCGCATCGTTTCGACGCATGCGCCATAAATCCCCTCACCGCCCAACCTCTCCTCTTTCACACACTCTCTCTTGTCTCACTCTCCTCGCCCAAACCGGCGGACGGTTTCTCTTCCACCACCGAGAACTACACCGATAGAGGACGCCCTGCTTCCTCGCCACTTCATCACTGCTTGGCCATGCCTCGCATCGTCGTCGGGGAGCAAGCATCTCTGCACCGAACGAATTTCAACCGCCGGCTTCTCTGCAATGTCATAAGCACCCTCAATCCCCATCTTCTACAGTCGATCTACCTTCTTATAGTTCGTCGATGCGTGCTAGTTGACATGCATAGCGGATCTGCTAGGGTTAGCATTCGATCTGAGTACTGTAGTGGCAGGGTTATTTCCCCTTTTGACATGTCGATGATGGACACAATGTGAGCGCAGCTGATGAACAACATGTGTGGGTAGACCTAGGCATCATGTAATCGCCTCGCTGATTCTCCTTAATGCTAGATCTGTTCCGATAGACTGTCATGCCAATTATGAACACCATTTGTACGCAGACTTAAGTAAGGTAGCAAGCATTTAACATGTGCTCTGCTCACCAAAGTATCGTGTGCTTCGCCATATGTTAAATGTTCGATTATCTTGGTAATCTGATCAGAAGTTTCCTACAATTCATTCTATTCAAGCTTGTTTTTACAACGATAATCAGTCCTTGATCAACAAACATGGTTGCATAGCATGAATTATGGCGTCTACCACGCATACACTATCTGAGGCAAGCTGTTTTGATGTGTTTTTTTGCTCAGTCATCTTTGTGATTAGGCAATGATTCAAATATGGCTGGATATGTCGGAGGGATGACCCCCGGTAGGATCAAGAGACTAGAAAGATATAAGGATTAAGGTTGACTTGGTGATGGTTGACCAAAGTTGGGTCTGGCCGGAATATAAGAGTATTGGTCAGACCGGCATATAAGGCGTATCCCGGCCGGTGTTCAGATATACCGGCATAGCCGGGATACTTGGAGAGGTGTGCCGGCGTATGTGTGGATATGCCAGCCTAACTTTGTTGATATAATATGCAGGGACAGGGGAGGCCGGATTACCCAAGCAGGGGGTCGTTGGTCCGGCATATAGGTCCAGGATATGGCCAACGGCTATATCCGGGATACAGAAGTCAACAAAGGTGTCATATCCCTACAATCAAGGAAGGAAACATCCAAGTATGGAGGAGGATCATGATGATAGGGTGCACAGTGGTGGTCTAACAACTATCACTGTGCCAAAGTACAGTCCTTACCTCACAGTGGTAAGGTCACAGTCGAAGCAAGTACAAGGTACGGGATGGTGAGTCCCATCGAGAGCAATCAGGGGCAAAGTCAAGGGTGGCATCCATCGTCACCTTGTCCTATTTGGACTATAGCCAGTGTCATATGTAAGTATGTGATCGTTGTAACCCTGGCCACCACTATATAAGGTGGCACAGGGAGCCCTAGCCAGGGGTTGGTCATTCCTTAGTCTCTCAGTTCATAGTTCATCTTCCTCCTCTCACAGAGAGCTTGGAAACCCCATTGTTGTGTACTCCATCGATCCAAATATACAACCAGTAGAGCAGGAGTAGGGGTGTTATCTCCTTACAAGAGCCCCGAACCTGGGTAGATCTGTGTTCCTTTCTGTCATGCTTCTCAGCTCGTTCCCCTCTCCCGAATCCTCTAGCATCTAGTTCGACCCCCATTTAAGCCATCCCATGGCATATGTTGTTTCACCACGACGACATTTGGCGCCCACCGTGGGGCAGATCGATATGCTGGGCGGAGTCTTCATTCAGACGGGGTCCGTGATAGCGGTATCAGGGGTGCGCGTGGTTTCTGGCCTTGTCCAGAGGCTAGGCTCGCTCAGCTTCATCAGTGACAACGCCGGATGTCTCGGCGGCCGGCCGTTCCCCAGGGATGGCCGGATCATGTCTTTCGGTTCCCACGAGGTGTACGTGGGGACTGAGAGGGTTTGCAGGAAGAAGGAGCTGGTGGCGGCGGATCCTCCGTCGCATCTGCTGACTCACACTGGGCGTAGCGCTCGCCCAGTAGAGTCGGCAGAGGTGATGATGGCCGGCACATCCGTGCCGCCGGCAGATGGTGCCGGCAAAGCAGCAGCAGCAGCGGATACTCCCCCGGAGCCGCCGAAGGCCAAGAGGTCGGCACGTCCTCCGTTGGAGCGTGTTGAGAACCTAGCCGGCACTTCCGGCGTGCCGGCTAGGGGCCAACCCCTCCTCCCCGTCATCGATCGGCTTCTTGAGCCGGTGCGATCCGGCGATGATCCGGAGCAGACAAGGGAGGTCCTGGAGGGATCTCGCCAGGCCCTCTGTGACGAGGCCATCAGGAGCGCGAACGGTTTAACCGGCAACTCCATGAGTATGAGGCAGCCCATGGTTTTACTCCTGTGGTAACCCAGCCTAGCCGGATAGAGGAAGTTAGAACTAGAGGTAGAGATCTTAACACTGAGCTAGGTAAAGGTGCTAGAGATAAGAGTCATAGTGCTATTAGTACTGTACCTAAAGTAATCTATAGCTCACCAGTAAAGAACCTTAGAGCAGCAGCAGAGGTAGCTAAGGACTTATCTAATTTATCCGGCGAAGCACTGCGTGAGCAGCAAGCCCGGCTTAACCATCTTTTGTCTGAAGCCACCAAGCAGCAGGAGGCCTTTAAGAAGGCAAACCCAGGTGCCGATGCATCCCAGTACGTTGTGTCGGCAAGAGGTGCCGGCGCGAAGTCGAAGGGCCAAGCTTCGTCCCCGCATCCAAGCGCCCGGCGTGCCGAAAGTGTGACCTCTGGCCATCAGGACAAGCAGATCTAGGTGTATGATCCGGCAGTCGCCGGAAAACAAGCGATAGTTCAGAAGAGTGCCGGCCAAGCTGACAAGAATGTCAGCAGCAAGAAGGTCGGCCAGGATGTGCCGGCCGGGCAAGGAACAGGCTCGGCTGGTGTTGGCCGGAGTAACAGTGCAGCCCAGCGTCAGCAGCAGGGCACCAGAGGCGCGGCGCAGCAGCAAGGCGCAGGTCAGCCAAGACATCGGGAAGATGATGGGAATTCCTCCCTTGCCAGGACGGGATATCAGTAGCAGCAGTATCCGCAAGGCCAGTAGAAATGAGCAGTACCAGCCGGAGCAGCAGCAGCAAAAGATGATTGCGGGTCCAATTGCATCCCGGCTCGGACCTCGGTCCTTGGCTGCAAATGATGCGCGCTTCAAGCTGGACAGAATTCACCAGTCAGAATTGGTGGAGAGACAAGGAGCTCCGGGTCCTATGTGCTTTGGACCCCGGATTATGGGTGAGCCGGTACCTTACTGTTTTCAGCTCGCGCATGGCGCGAGAACATATAACGGCAGTACAAAGCCGGAAGATTGGTTGGAGGACTACTCCACTGCGGTGAACATCGCCGGAGGAAACCTCAGATGGGCGGTATGATATGTGCCGCAAATGCTTGAAGGACCAGCCAGGATATGGCTGAATAATCTGTCGGCCGGAAGTATCAACGGCTGGGTTGATTTTGAAGAGTAGTTTGTGTCAAACTTCACCAGTACTTACAAGAGACCCAACCGCCCACAGCAACTAGCTAGCTGCCGGCAAGGAGAATATGAGACCGATCGTGACTACCTGACCAGGTGGTGCACGTTGCGCAATTCCTGCGAAGGAGTTGTGGAGAAGCAGGCCATCATGTGGTTCGCTCATGGGTGCCGGCATGGCACCATGTTGTGGCAGAAGCTTCAGAGGGAGATGCCGGCCACGTTGGCCGAAACAATCAAGATTGCCGACAGTTATGCATTGGGAGATCCCATGCAGTCCACCCTTGATTCACAAGGACAGGGGCAGACCCAGCGGAACAATAACAACGTCGGGAGACCGGGGCAGTTCTATTGCCCTGATAACTGGAACAAGAGGAGAGATGACCGGCCGGATTATCGGTATGGCTCGGCACAAGTAGCGGCCGTGGAGGAAGAGCAAGGGGGCCCCGGTAGTAGCCAGCGTCCGAGATATGAGGGCTATCAGCAGCCTCAGCAGCAGCAACAACAACAACCGCAGCAGCAAGCGCAGCCCTTCCAGAAAAAGAATGTCTGGATCAACAAGAATACCGGCGGCGGCGCCAGCCAGAAGAAGCAATGGCCGAAGTATACAGTAGGTTTGGCCATGGACAAGCCTTGTGTGTTTCACACATTCCAGCCGGGTAAGCCGGCGAATCATTTGACCAGAAACTGTTCATGGCTGGACGACATATTGGCGGGTCGTGCAGGTCCTTTTGGGCTGGCAAGACCACCTATCCCGGCAGCTCCATCGCCGTTGATAGGTGCAAATACAGTTGCAGTCCCGCCCAGGCCGGTTAATCCCGGAAACCAGAGCAATGCCGGAAATGCCGGCGTAAATTAAGTAGACCAGAACTATAATCCGGAGTACTGTGCCGGAGGCCCAGGAGCGGGCCGGAATGAATACAAGGAGCACGATCAGAGCTACATGGTCTTTGAGACCGAAAGAATGGACAAGCAGAGTTTGTACCGGCAGAGCTTGGAGGTTAATGCCGTTATGTCGGCAGTCCCGAAGTTGATGTACTGGTCTGACCAGGCCATTGGCTGGGATAGGGCAGATCACCCCAAGATCATGCCAAACCCCGGCAGATATGCTTTGGTGATGGATCCGACTTTCGTCGGGCCGGCAAACAATGTGAGGTTCAGCAAGGTCCTCATCGACAATGGAAGCAGCATCAACATCATGTACCGTGATACGATGCAGAAGTTGGGCAACAAGGATAATATGCTGGAGCCGAGCAGGACAACATTCCACGGCATTGTGCCGGGACTCTCTTGTGCGCCAATGGGCAAAATCCGGATAGATGTCATGTTTGGCAACCGGGATAATTGCCGGGTGGAGAACCTCATGTTTGAGGTGGTGGATCTGGATAGTCCTTACCATGCGTTGCTGGGTAGGCCGGCATTGGCAAAGTTCATGGCCTCTACTCATATGGCATATCTAAAGATGAAGATGCCGGGGCCAGAGGAGTGATTACCATCATTGGTGATTACAAACGCTCGATGGCATGTGCTACAGCCGGATCTAATCTGGCCGAGACTCTGATCATTGCAGAGGAGAAGAAGAGGCTCAAGCAGCAGTGGAAATTGCTGAAACAGTCACGACCAGCAAATCTATGCCGGGCATGACGAACCCAGGTGGCAGTGCTTCTTTTCAAGTGGGCAAGGAAGTCAAGAAGGTACCTCTGGATGAGGTTTTCCCGGAGCGATACGCTCTCATCGGTGCAGGTTTGGACCCTAAATAGGAAAGCGAGCTCATCAGCTTCCTCCGTGAGAATCGGGATATCTTTGCATGGTCTACTTCAGACCTGCAAGGTGTGCCGAGGGAGCTGGCTGAGCACGCACTGCATGTAAGACCGGATGCTAAGCCGGTGAAGCAGCCGCTCCGGCGGAATGCAGATGATAGAAGGAAAGCAATTTGGGAGTAAGTAGCCAGGCTCCTGGCTTCTGGCTTTATCAAGGAAGTACTGCATCCGGATTAGGTGTCTAATCCGGTTTTAGTGGAAAAGAAGAAGGATGACCCGCCATAGTAAAAGTATGGCGGATGTGTGTTGATTACACAAACTTGAACAAGGCATGTCCTAAAGATCCATTCCCGCTCCCTCGGATCGATCAAGTGATTGATTCCACAGCTGGATGTGAACTGTTATCCTTTGTAGATGCCTATTCTGGTTTCCACCAGATCCCTTTGTATGAGCCGGATCAAATAAAGACATCCTTTATTACCCTGTACGGGGCTTATTGCTATCTCACTATACCGTTCGGTTTAAGAAATGCCGGCGCAACTTACCAGAGGTGTATGAAAAAGTGTTTGCATGACCAAATAGATAAAAACGTGCAGGTATATGTCGACAATGTCGTCATAAAGACCAAGGAGAGAAAGACTCTCATAGATGACCTCCAGGAAACCTTTGCAAATCTGAGGAGATTCCGGATGAAGTTGAATCCGGCTAAGTGCACCTTCGGTGTGCCGGCAGGCAAATTACTCGGTTTCCTGGTTTCCAGCCGGGGTATTGAGGTAAATCCCGGCAAAATTCGTGCCATAGAAAGAATGAAGCCGCCGACAAATCTGAAGGAAGTACAGAAGTTCACAGGATGCCTTGCATCCTTGAGCCATTTCATAAGCCGGCTGGGAGAGAAAGCTTTGCCGTTATATCAGTTGATGAAGAAGTCCGACATATTTGTCTGGATGACGCAAGCAGATGCAGCTTTCAAGGAGTTCAAACAGATGTTGTCAACAGCGCCGGTGTTAGCATCTCTGATGCCCAGGGAACCAATGTTGCTCTATATAGCGGCGACCAACAGAGTTGTCAGTGCAGTGGTGGTAGTGGAGCGAGAAGAGGGAGGCAAGACCGTGCAGTGGCCGGTATATTATTTGAGTGAAGTCCTTTCCACCTCGAAGCAAAACTACCCACACTATCAGAAGATGACGTATGGTGTCTATATGGCGGCCAAGAAGCTCAAGCATTACTTCCAGGAGCATCCAATCCGGGTAGTGGCCGAGGCCCCTATCTCGGAGATTATAAGCAACAAAGATGCCAGTGGCCGGATAGCCAAGTGGGCAATAGAGTTGTCACCATATACACCTCAGTATGATAAGAGGGATACAATCAAGTCACAGGTGTTGGCTAATTTCTTCATTGACTGGGCCGAGATACAGTATGAGCCACCATTGCCAGATGCAAATTATTGGAGAATGCATTTCGATGGGTCCAAGACAATCCACGGCTTGGGTGCCGGCATAGTTCTCAGTTCACCCAAGAATGACCAATTGAGATATGTTCTGCAGATTCATTTTGCAGCATCAAATAATGTGGCGGAATATGAGGCACTTGTGCATGGCCTAAAGGTGTCCAAGGACATAGGCATTCGCCGGATTATGTGTTTCGGTGATTCTGACTTAGTGATTCAGCAGTGTTCCGTCATATGGGATGCGCATGATGCAAACATGGGATCCTACCGTTTCCTGGTGCAGCAGTTGAGTGGTTACTTCGAAGGTTGTGAGTTCCGGCATGTTCCCCGGGCTCAGAACGAAGCGGCTGATACATTGTCCAAGCTGGGATCTTCCAGAGATTCAATTCCGCCTGGCATTTCGCTGGAACATTTAAGGAAGCCATCAATCAAGCCCTCACCGGAGTCATCGTCCATATATGTTCCGCCAAGCCCAGAGGATGCAGTTCCGATGGAGATAGATGCCGGAGCCAGTTCAGATAACCCGGGTACTGCTCTCTCAGTCCTGGGGACTGGGCAGACATATGCAGTGAGTGCAGTATTCCGGAGCAGAGATAAAGGCAAAGGCAAAATGTACCAAGAGGTTGTGCCGGTATACCCGGGGACTGCTCCGGCATAACCGGGGATTGATCCTTTTGTCCCGGGGACTTCGCAGCCCATGGAGATCGATTATGTATCGGTCGAAATGATGGAGATAGATCAGACAGTATTCACTGTTAGGGAAGTGCCCTCATGGGCACGTCCCATAATGGATTTCTTGGTGGATGGTCAAGTGCCGGTGGATGAAACTGAGGCACGACGGGTTACAAGGAGATCCAAAGGATATACCATCATAAACAAGGAAATATACAAGAGAAGTGCCATCAGAGTGTTGCAGAGATGTGTTGAATCTGCTGAAGGCCTGGAGCTGCTCCGGGAAATTCATGAGGGGGAGTGTGGTCACCACGCTTCATCCAGAGCATTAGTGGCGAAAGTATTCCGGCATGGGTTTTACTGGCCGACGGCACTGCAAGAGGCAGAAGGCTTGGTCCGGAAATGCAATGGGTGTCAGATGTATGCTCACCAGATTCATCAGCCGGCATCAGCGTTGAAGACTATCCCGATAACCTGGCCCTTTGCTGTTTGGGGCCTGGATATGGTCGGGGCTTTTAAGCCGGCAAGGAGAAAGATGACCCATATTCTGGTCACGGTGGATAAGTTCACCAAGTGGATTGAAGTGAAGCCCATAAGTAAGTGTGATGGCCACACACCAGTGAAGTTCTTAAAAGATATAATCTTGAGATATGGTGTTCCTCATAGCATCATCACTGACAACGGGTCGAACTTTGCCCAAGGGCCATTTGCCAGATATTGTGAGGAGGTGGGAATCCGGCTAGACATTGCGTCGGTCGCTCACCCTTGTACCAATGGCCAAGTGGAGAGGTCAAATGGACTAGTGTTATCCGGCATAAAACCCCGTTTGATAGAGCCGTTGGAGAAAACTCCGGGATGTTGGCTAGATGAATTGCCGGCAGTACTTTGGAGCCTGAGGACAACTCCGAATAGGTCAACAGGTTATACGCCATTTTTCCTTGTGTATGGAGCAGAAGCTATGCTTCCAACAGATGTAATACATGATGCACCAAGAGTGGTGCTATATACTGAGAAAGAAGCTAAAGAAGCCAGAGAAAATGATGTTGATCTGCTAGAAGAAGCAAGAGAGATAACACTGTCAAGAACAACAGTATATCAGCAGAACCTCAGACGCTATCATGCGCAGAAGGTGAATCCAAGGAGATTCCAAGAGGGAGATCTAGTGCTCCGGTTAAAGCAAGGCACAGCGGGCCGGCATAAGCTAACTCCTCCGTGGGAGGGGCCATTCATTGTGAGCAGAGCTCTGCACAATGATGCCTACTATCTTATAGATGCGCAGGCTCCCAAGAAGGACAAGGTGGACAGGTCCGGAGAAGAAACCAAGTGACCATGGAACATAGCCCTACTCCGTCCCTTTTACTCCTGAGCAGCATAATGTATGCATTTCCATTTTGCTTTATGTGCTGGCACTATATGCCGGCGCAAGACTAATGAATGAAATGTCGGCATCCCGAGGAGTTCGGGCATTGCCTCTGGTATATATTGTTCTCTATATTCAGTTTTTCATTTATATGCCGGCTGGCTTGATTTGAATGTTTCCTATGTCGGCCTAGTAATGTGTCGGCACCAAATGCCGCTCTTCGACTTAGCTTCTGTCCGAAACCTGGCTTCATGGCTAGCAAGAGTAGATGCCGGAGATGGTTTGCACATGAAAAGCGGCTAAGGAAAGATAAAGCAAGCGAACCGACATTTTTGTATTGCAAAAGTAAAAATTTGAAGTATCGGATGATTTGAAATCTAAGTTTCAAAGTTTAAGTACTGTATGTTTAATGAAGCAACCTTGAGACTCATAAGTCAAAAGCCAATTGAGGTAGACAAGTAGCCAAGGTTGTGGAGTTAGGGAAACAGGAAAACCAACTCGGTGACTTGGCCAAAAGATGATCCGGCATTCATAAACAAGCAAACCGAATTAAAACTTGTTCAGGTAGCAAACCAAAGGGAAATAAACGTATATCTTACAACTGCACCCGGCATACCAGGGATCTGATAAAGCTTAAAGTTTTTTGATGCAAAGTTCAAGAAGCAGGAGTGGAAGCAGAGCCGCCGGCAGGTGGAGCTGTGGCAGTGGAGATGTCGGCTTCAGGAGTGCCGGATCCAGCAGAGGGAATAGAACCATCGCCTCCGGCCGGGGCAGATCCTTGCTCCGGAGCTTCGATGTTGGTGTCTTCAGCTTCTTCCTCATCCTGGCTGGAGTCTGAGCCCTCGACGTCCTTAGCATCGGCCTCCTTCTCCGGCTCGCGGATGTCCCGGACAAAGGCTTCGGTGTCGGCATAATCCACATAGCTGTGGGCCAATTCCTACCGACGCCGGATATGTTCCGGATCCGTGGTCTAGATAGATCCTTCGCGCATGGTGCGCAGAGTCTCCAAATCAGCTTTTTCATACCAGGAGAGGAAGTAAGTGAGAGCTTCATCAGCTCCCACCCTTGCGCCGGAATCCCGCCATTGCCTAAGGCGAACTTTAGAAAGCTGCAGATCACTGCCAAGGTCAACAGGGTCAGTGGGCGTCCTCTGTCCCGGCCAAAGAGAAGAGTGTGCCTCCTGAGCGCCGAGGAAAAGATTGTCAGTATAGCATAACATGGCCTTTTTGCGGGCTTGCAGAGCGATAACTTGTTCCGACATGTCCCAGTTGGGCGAGTCAACCAGAACATTCCGGTTCACCCGATCCACCTGCAGAGCCTTCTCAACGTCTTTGACAGAAGCAGGAAACATGGCTGAAAGATAGAGAGTATGTTAGCAGCAGGAGTATATGTTGGCGTAAAGGGTATGCCGGAAAAGATCGTGGTATGTCGGGCAGGATAAGAGGAAAAGGATTTGAAGCTTACTGGCGAGTTCGGCATTGAGCTGGGCAATTGCAACTTCCCATTTGGTGGCCTGCTCCTTCAAGCCATCCAGTTCTGCGTGGGCATTAGATGCATCGGTTTCTGAAGTGACAAGTAGCTCATGGGCTTTCTTAAGTTGGCCCTCCCTCTGTTCCTTCTCCTCCAGAAGATCAGCAACCTGGCCCTTCAACTGCTCCACCTCAGCTTTGTGGGCGGCATCCCGGTCGTCTAACTGCTTGGCCACATCCACTGAGGGCGTACAGTCCTGGTGGCGTGCTTCCAGTGCAGCCTTTTCATCTGCAAGGATTTGAAGTTAGAGGAATAAGAAAGAATTTGAAGGATTTGAAGTACAAAGTGTTTGTTCGGAGGTTAGCAGGATTCGGCATACCTGTGAGCTCCTTCACCCTCTTGAGAAGCTCAGTGACTTGTTCTTCAGCAGCAGCTGCAAATGTCGGTAAAAGGTTATGTGTCGGCATATTAAGATGTGCCGGCAAGAGGTGTATTGTGAAGTAAAGAAGAGGAGAATAATTCGGCATATGATTGTATGTCGGCAAAGGTTACCTTTCTGGGTCAGCCTCAGGCAAAGTTTGCTGTGTTTGTCGGATAACTTCCGATGTTCACAGACCAGATCATGGTACATATCGGCGCGGGCGTTGTTCATGCGCTGCAAAAGTATCAGGATTTGAAGTGTTATGAGAAAATCTAACATATCAATTCAGTGCAAAGTTCTAACAAATGTTCATTTTTGAAGACCCGGCATAGGTGCTGCGCACCTATCCCGGCCCTCGGTGACTAGGATTTGAAGCTCGAATCGAGCTTATATGTCGGTCAACAGGATTTGAAAGTTATATCAGGTTTTAGTTTTTTGAAGACCCGGCACAGGTGCTGCGCACCTATCCCGGCCCTCGGTGACTAGGATTTGAAGCTCAGATCGAGCTTATATGTCGGATAAATGGATTTGAAAAAAGCTAAGTGCATAGTTGAAAATCCCGGATGTCGGTATCCCGGACAACCGACATTTTCGGGGACTAGGGATATGTGTAAGAAGAACACTTACATTGGTTGAGTCGGCCAAGAGGTGAAGCCTCTGCTGGATGCTGAGGAGTTTGCAGGCAATAGGAATGGGCTTGGCCGCTAGCTTGGCCACCACAACTTCAGGATTAGCAGCTGGAACTCCGGGCAGGTTCTTCTTCTTGGAGCTGGCACTGTCCATGTAGTCAGCGTCATTCCACTTGATGCAGTGCTCCTTGAGGGAGCCAAGGCTCTTGTCACTTTTGGTCAACAGGGAGACCCGGCCCTCAAGTTCCGGCGTCTGAAAGAAACTGGGCCGGGCTGCTGCCTTGCCATAGTGAAGAGTCATAGCTGAGCTGGAGCGCGCGGGCTTAGCAGATGTCGGCGTGGTGGCAGTAGGTGATGCGGCGGTCTTGATGATCTGGTGAATCTTGAGTGTGCCGGTCTTGGCCAAGGCAGCAGTAGGTTCAGGAGTTGGAGTCTCGGGTGCTGGTTGTTCCGGCACGGTCGGAGTAGCCTGCCCTGCTAAAGCTGGTGCCAGATTAGTCTGGACTTCTGGTACTGCGGGGTGCTTCCCTTTGTCTATGCTGGCGCTTATGTCGCCTGCACCAGCATCTTCAGCGGTTCCGGCAGCACTTGCGGGCGCGCCGGAGTCAGAAACATCCTGTTGAGCCCCCGAGTCCATGTGGACTTCGGGGGCAAGGTTGTCTTGTTCCGGCGGAGGATCATCCTTCGCCGGGGAGGTGGTCTTCTTGGGCGCATGCGAAGATGCCGGCGCCGGAGAGGTGTTGTGGCTAGTGTCTGGTACGTCGGGGCATGCAGGAGACGCCGGCTTCGTAATGTGCGGGCTGGCACTTGAGCCAGAAGCATGTTCCGACGCAAGAGGAGCCCTGAAAGAAAGAAAACGCCAAGTTAGTAATCAGAAGAAGAAACAGGTCGCAAATGGTGCAAAGGGAGAAGCTTACCCCGAGGCGACGGGTCTTTTCCTTTTAGGCTGGGGCACGCCAACCTTCTGCCTTTTTGGTTGCTGGGGTGTGTCGGGCTGGGGCTTCACGCCTCGCTTCCGGCCGGCACGTCCGCCGGTGGAAGGAGGTCCCTGGTTCAGAGGGGCGGCGTCGACAACCATATCATCCGGGATAGCTGAGGACGACATAGCATAAGAAAGAGGTGTGGTAGGAAAGGCATATGCAAGTGGCATTGGGTCATAATACATCAGGATCTCCTCGTCAGAATCATCCTCACTCCGGTCTTGAGTAGAATGCCAGGATGAGGAGGCCTTACCCGCGGCAGAAGCAGCACGGGTGTTCCTGGGTAGCTTGTCCCAATGATCTGGGTCTTCTGCGTCCGCAGCAGTGCGGTCTGCCGCGATTTTGATCCGGGAGTTCTCCATCTTCTGGAAGCTGAACTTCTGCATAGGGCAAAGACAATTGGTCAGAAACAAGAAATATGCCAGTACAAGAAGTATGTCGGATCAAGCATGATAAGTGTCAGTAAATAGAAGTATGTCAGCCTAGGTATCTATATGTCGGGCAAGAGCTTATATATCGGCGAAAGGGAGTTACCGTCGGAGCAGGACGGTCCCGGCTGTATGGCTCAAGCCCCCAGGCAAAGGTGGCTTGAGAGGACTTGCAGATGTCCTTAATCCGCCGCAGGATGTCGGCCGGAGTCAGCTCATGTGTAGAGTGTCGAGTGGGGTCCATGGCCCCGCTCATCTGGTATATTTTGTGAGACCGGCGCTGGAGAGAAGAGACGCGTCGGCTGATAAAGCAAGCCACTATGTCTTGAGGAGTGAGGCCGACATCTAGCAATTCGCCCTTAACCCGGTGGAGGGCGTTGACCGACATCACTATGGTCTTCGGGTTATAGGTCCAGTTCTTCATCTCCAAGGGTGGCTCATCCACGAATGGCGGTAGGTTGAGCAGATCAACGTCCGTGGTATTCTTGACGTAGAAGAAGCTCTTTTGCCACTTCTTGCAGGACTCTAGCAGTTCTATCTTGGGGAAGTCTGAGCCCTTCCGGGACATTATGGTGGCCGCGCCGCATTGAGTCATGGGGTTGTCCTTCTTCTCCTGAGCCGTTTCCGGCGGGTCGTCCTTGGACCGGGGCTCTTGGATGACTTGTTTCCGCAGTTGGAAATACTTCGCCCGAGCTTGGGTGAAGGCTTCTATGCCGGCAAAGCCTTCGCAGAAAGCGGCGAAGGCAGATAAGATCATCACTGCGTTCACCGGGATATGATGAGGCTGCAAGTCATAAGTGTCGAGGAAGTCCTGGAAGAAGTCTGACACCGGCAGACCAAAGCCCCGCTCGAAGTGGGCGATGAACACGACGCGTTCGCCGGGTTCAGGTGCCGGCACGGTCTCTCCCGCCGGTAGCCGGCATACAACGCCGTCCGGGACTCGTCTGGTGGTAGTGACCAAAGATATGTCGGCCGGAGTCACCTCCGACCCCTCCCAGCCGGAGCGTCCTTGAAGCTGGGCTGAGTTATCCTCCTCTGAAGCAGAGGTGGCCGTCATGCTGGATGAAGCCATCTTGGTGGCCGGGACAGGGCGTGAGAGCCGAAGTCCCGTGATGTTAGTCCTATCAGAAGCAGGGTAAAGAGGGAGGTTAGTCTCTCCGGCATACCACTCTCACAGAAGTTAGTAGGAAAAGAGGATCTACCATCGCAGTTAAAATCGGAACTAATCAGGGATAAATTCCTACGGGAAGAACACCTGTGAACTACTAAGGAACATTGCTAGCAATGCTAATCGAATCGGAAAGATATCAAGCAGAGGAACTACCGCAGATCTAAGCAAGTAAGATTACCATGGCATAGCTACAGAGAAGCATGAAGGAGAAAGAACAGAGAAGGAAGAACTTACCGAAGCTTGGCCAACGGCGGCGAGCATGCAGACAGAGATCCAATCTCCCCTGGTAATGTCCGGGAGAGGAGCAGTGACGGCAGCGTCGAGGGCGGAGATGACGGACGACGGTGAGCACCAGCGCCGACGTGAAGCAAGTCGACGGCGGCGTTCGCTCTCTGTTCCTTGGTCCGGCGGTGGAGCGCAAGAGGCAGAGGAGCGGAGGAAGAAGAAGACGATGTGGGATAAAAAGAGCAAGTTAACCCCCGCCCCCATATTTATACCGCGGGACCAGGGTCATGGGGGTCGTGGTAGTGCTCCACTACCCCGACCGTTTCTGCGGAAGGTCGCTACGTGGCGGCACGGAGTGGGGCGGCGGTTCCTGTAACCGTGCCACTAGGCAATGATGGCAGAGATTAAATGCGCTATGAACCGTCACTTCATGTGACCGTTCGCAGTGGCAGGGCAGTTGCAAGTTTCGATGGAAACTGTCGGACTTGGCTTCTCAAGGAAGTCTCAGCTATGTGCCAGCGTAAATGTCCGTGAAACAAGTTCCGTCTGGAATACCTTCGGGACCGGCCGGATTAACTTTTTGAGAAGGAAGAGGAGCCGGTATATATGCAAAGGTCCGGCATATAATTTGATCGCCGGCGTAAAATCAAGAGCCGGGATATAATAAAAGAGATGGTATGTTGAACCTGCCAAGGCCCCCCCAGTTAAGACTGGGGGACCTCGACAGCTTCGGGGACTAGTGTCGGGGGGATGACCCCCGGTAGGATCAAGAGACTAGAAAGATATAAGGATTAAGGTTGACTTGGTGATGGTTGACCAAAGTTGGGTCTGGCCGGAATATAAGAGTATTGGCCAGACCGGCATATAAGGCGTATCCCGGCCGGTGTTCAGATATACCGGCATAGCCGAGATACTTGCAGAGGTATGCCGGCGTATGTGTGGATATGCCGGCCTAACTTTGTTGATATAATATGCAGGGACAGGGGAGGCCGGATTACCCAAGCAGGGGGTCATTGGTCCAGCATATAGGTCCAGGATATGGCCAACGGCTATATCCGGGATACAGAAGTCAACCAAGGTGTCATATCCCTACAATCAAGGAAGGAAACATCCAAGTATGGAGGAGGATCATGATGACAGGGTGCACAGTGGTGGTCTAACAACTATCACTGTGCCAAAGTACAGTCCTTACCTCACAGTGGTAAGGTCACAGTCAAAGCAAGTACAAGGTACGGGATGGTGAGTCTCATCGAGAGCAATCAGGGGCAAAGTCAAGGGTGGCAGCCATCGTCACCTTGTCCTATTTGGACTATAGCCAGTGTCATATGTAAGTATGTGACCGTTGTAACCCTGGCCACCACTATATAAGGTGGCACAGGGAGCCCTAGCCAGGGGTTGGTCATTTCTTAGTCTCTCAGTTCATAGTTCATCTTCTTCCTCTCACAGAGAGCTTGGAAACCCCATTGTTGTGTACTCCATCGATCCAAATATACAACCAGTAGAGCAGGAGTAGGGGTGTTATCTCCTTACGAGAGCCCCGAACCTAGGTAGATCTGTGTTTCTTTCTGTCGTGCTTCTCAGCTCGTTCCCCTCTCCCGAATCCTCCAGCATCTAGTTCGGCCCCCATTTAAGCCATCCCATGGCATATGTTGTTTCACCACGATGACAAGATATTCGTGGCCGAATGATCTTTCTGGACCTTATGCACTGCAAATTACATGTACAATGAGCACTGCATTTGGTCCAGAGGGGTCATTCATGCCGCAAGGTCAGTTATTGTATGAGGCATTTGAGTTTCTAGATCATTGTTTTTCTTGCCCTTGAGCCAATGATTAAAACATGATCTGATGTAGGTTGCCCAATGATTTTATCTGACCCTTTACCTTGCACATGTAGTGAAAAATGTGCATTGCATTAGGTCAACTAATATCATTGGTGCAGCACATCACTACTATGAGGCTCCACATATCTTGTTTTCATCACTTGTGGGCATCTTTTTCTTGTGGCTGCCGCTAATTTGTGCTATGTAAGACTTCTTCACTTGTGTAGATGCTGCGTCTAGGAGTGCATGTGGAGGTACCTCCTAAGGAGGGTTCTAGTATGAAGCGTATTGGACGGCCACCATCGGTAGGCCACTTCCACAAGGACATGTCCCCTACGCACTTCTGCAAGATCCTCATGGCGCCTGGGATCGGAGTGCTGCCACTCCCGGACGGCTTCAGGCCTTATCTAGGCCCGGTGTCGTGGAAGATTATCATCAAGACCACCACTGGATGCCAGTGGGAGATGAGCGTCAAGGAGGTGAGCGGCAAGGCCATCCTGTAAGCTGGCTGGCCAGAATTCGTCGTCACCCACAACCTCAAGATCGGCTACCTCCTCTTCTTCAAGAAGCTCGTCGCAAGGGAGTACAGGGTGGTCGTCTTCGACTACTCCTATTGTGAGGTTGTTGGCAGGTGCCTGGAACACCTTCGTAGCATGAGGAGGCTTCAGGCGGATGAGGAGTGATTGACGTTATATCTTCCTACTAATGTTTGTTATGCTGCCCTGTGGTTGGGATACGAACATATGGTACTAGGTGCTGGTCCTATGTAAACTCGTACTAAGACTACCCTATCAAGTTCTGTTCTTTGTGTTCTTGTGCTATTCTTTGTATTCTTGTGCTGTTCTTCATGTTCTTGGGATGTTCTTTGTGTTCTTGTGCTGTTCTTCGTGTTCTTGTGCTGTTCTTTGTGTTCTTGTGTTGTTCTTCGTGTTCTTGTGTTGTCCTTTATGTTCTTGCTGATGTTGCTATGGTATCCTCACCACTGGTGGGAAGAGGTTACCATAGCACATCAATGGTTGACAACCAAACACCCACAGCCTAGCTCTAAATGGGCCAGTGCTGCCAACCAATTAACCGTTCAAGTTTCTCTCCCGGGCCTTCGAATTTTCGTTGTGGGCAACCAAACGAAACGCCCTAGTTGGCTTTTGCATCGCACCATACGACCCAAGCCCGCCTGTGCCTGTGCCTAGGGAGCCCAAAAAGGGCTGCAAGATACCAATCGCGCCCTTGACCGCTCCGGCAAGAAATCCTATCAACTCCCCTTCCTTTGCAATCCCTTTTCTTTGCAGTTTTTCTGGAGACGTTCGCGTGGGGGCGTGCGTTGCTGGCTTCTTTTCCTTTTGAGCTTGGATTGGTTCATGAACCAGCGGACTGATGCAGTGATGCACATCCAAAGCTCTGTTTGTAAGTTTTAGAGTTAATTTTTTTTGTCTATGTCATTTGCAATGTCAATTTAGAAGAAATTATAGATAAAATAAAAGAATACAAATAAAATAGATGAAATAAAAGAATGAAAAGAATTTAGGTTTGAACCGTACCGTGTACGTCTTGATCTTATGTTTGCAAATTTAGACTTCAAACTACAATTCATTTGTACAAGTTAAGTTATGTTTACCATGCTATGGGATTTGCAGACAATGCTCCAATATATTCATTGATGATACTTAAATTTGCAGACAGTTCATTTGTTTCCATGTTAATTTATTTAGTTTCCATGTTATGCAATTGCTTAATTTTTATAGGTTTATACGAGACACACTTTTACGGTGCATTCATATTCTAAAATACAAATACTCGGTTTCAAAGTTAATTTATGTAAGTGCCTATCAGTTGATTTGTTGCTATACAATTGAATAGGAATAAGGAAAAAGGGAGGTGGAGCTCAGGCAAATAAGGGTGGAAGAATGATGAAGTAAGCAGGGAGTGGACAAGGACACATCGTCCAAGGCAAAATCAAGGTAAGGTGTTAACCTGAATTTTTTTCACCAATAAATATATGAAATGGTTTGCTAGGGCCTTACTCACAAGAAATTTTATGTGGAACATGTTCTAACAATATTTTCGATTACTCTATTCCAGGAGTCTCATATTATTGCTTCCACAGAGACGAACTTTGAAGGCTCTGTACTAAAAATCTTACGGTAGATTTCTCTCTATTGCTTCTAGGTGCTGGATTTGCCGCCATTGCAGGATGGTTTCTACCTGAACCTTGTGAATTGATAATCACACAATATTCTCGCAATCAGATTGGGCAATTATTTCTACTTGTGGAATGAATGCAGCAACAGACTACAACCAATCCTTTTTTGCAAGACTCTTACGCTTGATGGTCTGCTTGTGTTACCCATGTTCAAGAATCTTTGGCAATGGAAGAGTTTGTCCAAAGATCATTGGTGTCGTTAACACAAGAGATATAATGGATATAAGAAACTGGCATTTCAACTTCGAAGTTAACCATGAGATGTGTTCAAGGAGGATCAAAGAAACAAGAAAATATAATGTTCTTTTGCTAGAAGATGGTAGGCACATGTTCAAGAAACATTTTTTAGCATTAGCCCACACGTGCATTGCACGTGCACCATTACTAGTCCTTCTAAACATGCCAGGGTATCGGACTATTCAGAGCAGCCACAACATCAGCTTGTCCAATTCCATCTTCAATTGCACCATTCTAATCGTCATGAACTCGATGCAACCATGGTGAGAAATGGCAGAGACTTTGGCCATCAGGAGACGGAGGCAGCGGCGCGGCGCGGCGGTGCCGCGTAGGGTACAGACGAGGCGGTGCTGCGCAAGGATGGATGCGGCATTGCAACACAAGGGACGGACATGTCGGCGTATGGCGGGGAGGGCGAATGCGGTGCCTCTATTGAGGGCACGAGCTCGGCGACGCAGCAGAGGGCACTAACGCCTCAAAAGAAACTAGGGGTTTAGGAGAGAAAGAGGAAATTTTGCCGCGCTGTGTACGGGGCCACATCTTATGCTAATTTTTGAAATAAGCCCTCACAAGGGTGCGTTCTCTCACAAGAGTCTGGTCAATCCTGTCAACCGTATGCCACATCAGTGCTAAACATAGGAAAACGGCCGCGGTGGCCGTATTGAACAAGAAAACAATATTTAGTGACCATAATTTACACTTTTCTAACTATAGTGGCCATTCTGAAAATATGAGATAAGCTTAGTGACCATAGTTGTATTTTACTACATTTCCTTCTCCCCCTACAACTCTTGATTTTTGTGTGCACATACTCATGAATTTGTTGTGCGAATTTGTCTATCAGTATATCTAGTTAGATTTGTAATCTATTTTAGGACAAGAAATACATGGAATTGCAACTATAGAGTCTGAATTGTGCCATTTAGCAACCACATTTTGCATGTAGGCACTAGGAATTTGGCAACTAGACTATAGGAATTGGGCCGTAGATACTAGGAATTTGACAACGAGGGGAATATAAATTTGGCAAGTAGGCACTAGAATATTTGGCAGCTAGAAAATAGAAACATGGCAACTAGGGATTAGAAACTTCCAAACTAAGTACTAGAAATTTGGTAATTAAGCACTAAGAATTAGAAAGTGCGCATTGAATAATTTGGTAATCTACTGTTAGGAGAACTTGTTGACTATTATAGAATAACATGGTGACTGTCACATAATAACATGTCGACTATTATTTTTGAAAATCCGGTATGCCACCCTCGAATAGTAGGTAATCATACTAGGTTAATCTGGTAATCAAGCTAGGTTTTTTTTGGGTAATTGAATATGTATAGTAAGGTAAGTAAGCACTAAGTTGTGTCGGTTTATATTTTAATCAGTGTTGGAAAAGGTGACACCTAGGGAACGCTTAGGCACTAGGCGATGGACAAATGCCTCACCTAGGGCATAGGCGGAAGTCTAGGCAGTGCAACTAAGAAATATGCTTCCCCAACAAGAATTTATGCCATATTGCACTAAGTCAAATGTGCCATATTCTAGTGGTAGTTGTTCATAGTTTACTCAGTTAGATGCTCTAAACTAATGTGTATTCACTATAATAACCTATATGCATGCTTGATGGTACAAAAATTGTGACTACCTAAGAGATGCCTAGGATGCCTAAGCACTGCCTAGGCACTAGGCGAATGCCAACCGCCTCGCTTATGCCTAGCGCTTTTTTCCAACCTTGATTTCAATGCGGTAACAAAGTGATGCATAATATGGTAATTATGCGATAACAACATGGTAATTACTAAATGAAATGTTGTTGAAACATACCAAACATATGATTTAGCTCCAAAGACCTTGACCTAAGGAAGTCAACAGTGATAACACATCATTAATCGAGTGAATGGTATGAGGGACACTACTTTTTAAAAGTTCGAATTTGAAGAATTTTTTATGACATTAGTATACTTTTTTTATACATTTTGTTAGATGAATGGTAAGCGAAAAGAGGAGTTTTTTGTTTTATGCATGCACTGCGAGCTACCTTTGCATTCACCATCTACTTTGTGTACTATCGATTGCTTGTTTTTTCTAGACATGCAAAGAAATCTGCCGCACAGGTCTACCTCCCATGTAGCGCCGCAGGTATCATGTCATTCACATATATATTTTTCAAAATTTTAGAACATGAAGAAATAAGTCCCTCCACGTGACAGCCTGGCTTGGGCCTAGGCGAGCTTGTGGGTCCAACTCCATGGCAAAGCCAATCTGTGGAGCTACGTTACACTGGGGCAGTTCTAGCGATGATGGCTAGGCTATGGTGGTCAAGGCTCCCATTGCACGGGGCCTATTATTTTAACTGAGACCTATGGATCATGATGTGCGGTGAAGCGAGCGCTTAGCATGGGTTTTTTGGCGTAGCGGCCGGTGATCCTATCCCTCTGGACTGTGCTACAGGGTGTGTGGTGCAAGGTTGTTCAGTGTTGCTGGCCGTGGTGATGGTTGTGCCGGTGGACCGCAACTCTATAGTAGCCACATTGAGGTTTTGTGGTGGCGGCAGTACAATCCAGCGAGGGAGATGTACTGCTCCAAGGTCTGGTGGAAAGGGACGAAGGTTGCACAACAATCTAGATGAAAATCATGCTCTGAGCCAGTGCTGACGAGGCTTGCTAGTGTCGTTTCCCTCCATGGAGGCATCTCCGAGGAGTGTCAGCACTTCCTTCACCCACTTCGGGTAATATCACCAGGTGAAAACATATCAGGTTGTCCAGTCAATGATGGCGGCGTCTTTGACATTGTTTCTTTATTTGATGCATCAGCTTTGGAGACACTGACTTAGGAAGCACATGGGTTGTGGCTCTGTGTTGCTCTAGTGTTGTTTCTGCTTAGGGTTGATTGAGCTTCCAGGGCGCAATGAGCGTCATCACCGGTGACTCCAAGGCAACAATTTTTTCAGGGTTGGCCAATTCATGCCACCCACTTGCCGACTCATAGGCACTCAAGGGTGGTTGGTACATCTGCGAAGGAGTTCAGTGGAGAGGTTTGTTCTCAGAGTTGTCTGGCTTTGGTCGTTACATGACCTGTGTGGTTCAGTTTGGGTCTGGTCCCTGTATGTCATTATTGTAGTGTGTAGTGGATAGTCTTTGCATTACCGTTGTGTGTGTGTTGTAGCCTTCTTGACGTTGGATCGGCCGTCGCCCGTCGGCCACTTCTTCTGTATCGTAGATATATAAGTCTCCCTGGGCAATTCCTTAAAAATATCTGAATAATGGGAACTGTGAGGACACAAGCTTTTCTATGTTCATGGCACCGCTAAAAGTAACTTTATTTGTAAAACACAACAACCACTAAGAGCATCTCCAATAGTGGTTGCATATTTTGACGCTATATATTGCGTTTGCAGCGCGTGGATTCACGTTGCAGCGCGCGGCGCCAGCTAGACCTCCACTGGAGGCGCCAAATTGCAACGCGAGCATAGTAACCAAATCGGTTCACTGGTTCGACCAGAAAAAACCTGAACCGATGCCCTTTCTGGTTTTTTAAGAGTCACTGGTCGAACTAACAAAAAACCATAAAAATGCATAAAAATAATTTGTTTTCGCGAGGATATGATCCTAAAACCTAGAACCTTTCTCCAAATAGCCCGCATAAGGTCTAATACCATCTCTACTACACTTAGTTTGTGATGTACTATGAAAGTAAACATAAAATATATGATTCGATGCTCAAACTTTCTGAAATTCACTTAATTATTTATTAAATTTAATGGTTTTTTGTCGCTATTAAACCGGCTGAGCCACCGGTTGGACCAGTGAACCAGTGAGCCAGTCACCTCACTGGTTCGCTCGTCGGTCCGGGATTTTAAACTATGAGCGTGAGCACCGTGGCCAAAACTGCTCCTCCACTAGGCGCTCCAAACTACAGCGCGCTGCGCCGGCTCAAACAACATACACATAGAAATATGCAATCAACAAGATCAAAATATCCGAATAAATCATCAATAAAATGATCTGGCATAGTTCAAATTCATGACATAGTTCAACAAACACACACAAATAGCATTGTTTAAATCCACATAACAAAGTTCAACACAAATTTGCATATCACAAATGCAAACACATCATCAGTCATCCACATTTTCAAAGTCATCTCCATCTTTTACTTCTTGTTCATCGGCACCATGAGTTGAAGGAGGTAGAGAAGAATCCATGGAGGCCGTGAATCCCCTTGGTGGTGCTCCCCTGGCTCCATAGACACCCCCGGTGGTGCTCCCATGCCTCCCATGCCGTCCATTGGTGCACTTGTCCCTCCATAGACTCCTCCAAAGCCACCCAATCACATGCCTCCCATGCCAACGTCGGCACTGCTGCTAGGGTTAGGCGCATGCGGCGGTGCCCTGAAGGCAGCGGCGGCGGCGCTGGTGGGTGGAATAGAGTACAGAGGGGTCGGCGGGGTGCCAGAGGGCGCGTCCATCGCCGGATTTGCGCCGGCGGCCGCGCGGAGGTGGGGATTTGGTGGTGGAGCCGCGCGGTGTGGGATGAAATCTCTTGGTAGGTTTTTCTTCGCACGCGAGTGGAGAGATCGAGCGTGCTGCAGCCCACGCCCAAAGTATGCAGCCTAGGGTAGCATAAAGCGCCCCGTGTCCGATTTTTTTACAGCGCTAGCCGATTTGACGCGCTTGCTGGAGGACCAAATTTCGCCTCCGACGGTTTTTATAGCACGCGTGGAGATACTCTAAACGCAGGTGAAGAATAGATCCGAGGTCCCCACCACTTTGCTCCAAGATGACAGCCGGATACAAGGGGACCAAAAATTTCTCCAACGACGATGCTGACTGTTCTTCAGAATCCTGGCCTATTTGAGTCAATCATGCCCTCCCCCAATTAAACACTACCATACTCATGGATCCATCAACCCCCGACACCCTCCATGCTTGCAACGTTTATTTTAACACACCACCATCAAGCTCACGCATGCACACACAGACGTCAGCCAGCACACATGATCCACATACCAACAAGCTCAGTTCATCCTGTGTGTACATCTTTCACACTTCCGATTAGCTTCGTTTTACTCGGGCGAGTCGCCACCCACCACACCCACTTGCACGCATACTCTATATATACTTGTATATATACAACACCCAGCGAACTCGATCAGCACAGTTCATGCATTGACCTAACTAACAGTGCTGCAAACAAAAGCATACATATCTTCCAGACTAGTTTCATTAATCACCGATCAACCAACCAGCTAGCTCGCCAGGAGATCGATCAAGATCAACTCGCACTCGCCGATCGATCGACATTCCAGATGGCGTTGGCCCAGCTTCAGGAGCAGGCGCGGTTCGTCGGTGTGGCGGCGGGGAACGCCGGCGTGGAGCTGGACGACCACCAGTCGCGGTGGGTGAGCCTTGTGCGACGGCGGATGGAGGCCCGCGCGGAGGAGCTGGGCGCTGTGGCCAAGGTCTTCGACGTGCCTAAGCTGCTCCGGGCGACGAAGCCAGAGGCTTACTCGCCGCAGCACTTCGCGATCGGGCCCTACCACTACCAGCGGCCCGAGCTCAGGGACATGGAGCGCTACAAGCTCGCCGCAGCCAAGCGGGCCGAGAAGCTCTTCGCCGGCGACCTCAAGTTCGACGACCTCGTGCAGAAGTTCGTCGGCATGAAGGAGATGATCCGGGCCCCCTACCACAGGTACAACGTGCGTTATCATCCTGTCAAACATCAATGCAAAATTTTCATTTTTTTTAATTACAAATGCATTTAGGAGTACATATATGGCTTCAGAGTTCCATAAAAGTGGGTAACAGTTGACAGCGCAGATATGTGCAAGCCATTTGACATTTCTAGCCGGCCGTCACTAGTTGTTGTAAGGTAGCTTTCACGAAATATTTATCTTAAGATTATTATGTAATCTAGCTACCAGCAGCATTGTTTTTGACATGCGCATATAAACCAATGGAACTTGTAAGCTACCATATATATAAAACCAGTTGCACCACAGTAATTTAAATGCATAACTGACATAGTAGAAAATGTGCAACTTGCAAGTTTAATTCATTTATAGTCCCATCAATCAACCTAATGAGTAATTCACTGAACTCCATTTTGCCGTGTAAACATGAAGTTAATCCCATCGACCATGTACAATCACTGTAAGTTTATAAAAGAGGGTAACATTTGTCAGTTTGCTAATATCTCAGGCAACTGAAATTTTGCCAAATTCCAGTCGACAAAGAACGCTATACTTAGGAATGGACAAGAGAGACACCACACAAAGCCCTCCTTGCTGCAGGGATGAGAACTCCGCTGCCTAGGAAGAGACAAAAGAGCCATCGTGGCTAACCGTGGTTTGATGGCGACGGTGAGAGTAGGCCGAGCCAAGCTCGACATTGGGCGTCGACGACGATGGAGGCGAGGAATAAACTTAGAGATGGGAGGGGGGGTGCATTCGAAGAGGATGATAGTCATTGCCGGGCATAGAGGGAGGGCCCAGGGGCGGCCGGACCGGCAGGGGTGAACGTGAATTAGGGTGGTACGGCAAGGTGGCGTGGGCGGGAAAGACAACATGTGTGCAGGGTTGGCGGGGGGTTCACGTGGCAGCGAGCCGGCGACTACTGCGTCCGTGTGTTATTGGGAACCAAAACGGATGCGGAACTAGGAAGAAGATGACCGGTTTTCTGTTGAATTTGAAGTATTTCAAGTTAAATGTGATATGACAAAAACCCGCTGACAGCGCAGATATGAACAAGATCCTTGACATTTCTAGCCAGCCGTCGCTAGTTGCTCTAACGTAGCTTTCACGAACTATTTATCTTAGATAAGATTATTATGTAATTTAGCTACTAGCATTGTTTTTTACATGCGCATATAAACAAATGCAACTTGTAACTTGTAAGCTACCATATGAACCAGTTGCACTACAGTAATCTAACTGCATAGCTGCAATAGCAAATGTGCAATTTTTTTAGTTTGATTCATATATAATCCCATCAATCATTCTATAAAGTAATTCGCTGAATTCTATCAGCTGTGTAAAAATGAAGCTAATCCCATCCATCGTATACAATTACTCTAGGTTCCTTGAGCTGAACGAGCAGACGCTGGCATGGATGATGGCCATCGACACATGCTTCCTCCTCGACTTCCTGGAGAGTTACCACGTCGAAGAGGCCACTGACATGGTATCCTCTGCGGCCAACTGGATCAACGTCATGGTGCGCGACGCCATGATGCTTGAGAACCAGATCCCACTCTTCCTCTTCGCTGGGGCGCTCCAGCTCCGCCACGCCTCCCAGGAGGTCGTGGCTGACGCCATGCACGCCGTCCTGGATCGTTTCATCCGGGAGGTGAGCCCCATCAAGACCACCGCGCTTGCTATCGCCGGCGACGTCGCCAAGAAGGCGCATTTACTTGAGCTCCTCTACCACTTTCTCGTGCCAGCCTCGGCCGTCTTCGCCGAGTGTTAGGAATAATCACGACGTGTGTCGGTGTAAGATCGCGAGATTGAGTTGAATAAAAGTGCAAGGCTCGATACGAGCCTCTGGCCAAAAGCGATATTGCTAGTACGTGCCATTGGAGAGCTAGCTGAATCGATCAGCCTAGTAGCTGGATTGATCAGCCTAGCTGATTTGCTGTACGTGTGTTATCATACGTGCGTGTATCTGCGGAGGTCTCGTCGGAAGCTACGTATTTGTTGCAGGTCGTGTCGACGGATCGTCCCGGTGAAGGTACTGCCGGGTCTGGGCCAACAATTGGTATCAGAGCCAATTTGATCTCTTAGTAACGGGAGGTCAAATCGATCGTGAAGCTTCCGGCGCTACGAGTGTACTGATGGCGACGGAAGCGACATCGGTGTTGTATCCAATGTTCGACCGCAACAACTACGGCATATGGGCGATGAAGATGAGCGTCGCGCTCAAAGCCCAAGGCCTCTGGAACGCAGTCAATCAAGGCGGTGTGGAGTTTGCAAAAGGAACTGCGAACTACCGCAAGGATCGTCTAGTGTTGCTAGCAATATACTCAGTCTTACCCAACGACGTCATACATCAGATTTTCGAGAAGAAATCAACATCAAAGGAGACGTGGGGAGCGATCAAGGCACTATATGAAGGAGATACACGTGTTCGGGAAGTGATGAAAAACTACGAGCCCGTGATGCAGTCCGACGATATAGTGTTGATGAACGACAAAGTAGAGCCAAAGTTATACTCCGATGGGGGAGTGCCCGTCGAGTCGAAGAATTGGTACCTCAGCAACGGTGCAAGCAACCACATGACCGGTCAGCGTGAGTTCTTTGAGGAGTTGGACGAGAGCGTCCGCGGCCATGTTGTATTCAACCAAGGATATGTCATGGAGATTAAGGGGAGAGGGGCAATCCGTCTCCAGTGCAAAACCGGAGAACAACGTGTGTGGTCTAAGGTATACTTTGTACCAAATCTTCGCGCTAACATCATCAGTCTTGGACAGTTTCAAGAGGAGGGCATGAAGGTGATGTCGTATGATGATCAAGTGAAGATTTATGAGGAGAGAGGGAATCTTCTCACCGTGGTGAAGAGGTCCAAAAATCAGCTCTACGAGATCCAGTTGGAGGTAGTGTGCGCAAGTGTCGAGGACACAGATGCTCACGTGGGGCAGCAGAATGCTGTCGCAAGCGACGAGATGATATTGGTAGAACCGGAAGTGCCTCCGGTTGGTTCGTCAAGCGTGGCGACGCCAAGTATGGCGACCAAGATGTCAGAAGAAGTCGACGTGAGCATGCCAGATTCTGAGAAGCAAATCTCGGAAGCGCAACCGGAGTGTACTCGGACTACCGAAGTCGCAAGCTGCGACATACTGGATAAGGAAGTCGTTTCATCGTATGGTGAACGCAGTGATGATAAGATGGCTGTTGAACAACATGCGGTTGTTTCTATAGCCTTGACTGTGACAATGTGTGAACCAGCTACGGCGAGCGCGGGAGGAGCAGATCTACCTTCGATGATAAGCTCTGGGGCTGAGGTGGCTGATTCCAATTCTATGTGGCCAGAAGTTGTTGGGCGAGGAGGCATGTGCGCTTCGTCCGAAGGCCATGGGAGAAGGCTAGCAGAAGGCTATGGGACAGCCATGCATGTAGAAGCAAGTCACGTTATGCATGGAGAAGCCAAATTTGTTAGTCACGGCAGGAAACTGGCTTTGCTAGCTAGCCAACGTGATTTAGCTGCTACGTACGAGTTCTGCTACAGCCAAGTGTACCGGCCAATGGCAGATGGACTACGGGAGTCATCGACGAGAACGTATTTCGTCGAACCGCAACTTAAGAAGTGTGGAGCAGCGACGTCGCCCCTGATGTTGTGTCCAAAGAGGGCCGAGTCGACAGGCCGACCACCGACACATGTACGCCTACATAGAGTATTGGATCTATATCGAGAGAACGTATTCCAAGATAAAAATCCGATGAAGATGAAGGGTACTTGTGAGTGTTCGCTAAGCACCAAAGAACCGGTGAAGTTCGAGGAGGCGAACAAGAAGGATGGTTGGCGTCAAGCCATGGACAAGCCGACGATGGGAAAGTTGGTGGCATGGATGTTACGAGGGACGACAAGGATGACGCCGGCGAGAAGCAGCTGGCGCATTTGGGACCCTGGTCGAAGTTAAAGACCACGTCATGCTTAGGGGGTGATTGTTAGGAATAATCACGACGTGTGTCCTGTGTCTGAGTTGTATACGAATACTAGTCCGTATAGTATATGAATAGGACACTGATTTAGGCTAGCACGTCCGCATATATATATGCGTGTACCCCTGCGGTGTAAGATCGCGAGATTGAGTTGAATAAAAGTGCAAGGCTCGATACGAGCCTCTGGCCAAAAGCGATATTGCTAGTACGTGCCATTGGAGAGCTAGCTGAATCGATCAGCCTAGTAGCTGGATCGATCAGCCTAGCTGATTTGCTGTACGTGTGTTATCATACGTGCGTGTATCTGCGGAGGTCTCGTCGGAAGCTACGTATTTGTTGCAGGTCGTGTCGACGGATCGTCCCGGCAAAGGTACTGCCGGGTCTGGGCCAACACCGAGGACGCGGCGGAGCTCCCGCCCCTGGTCCCCGAGGAGCTCCTCTCCATGGACGCACTCGAGCAGCAGGTCCCGGACTATGACAAGGTGAAAATGGCGTGCATTCAGGTGTCCAGCCTCGACGTCGCGCCCGTTCGGTTCATCAAGACGAACCTCATCTCCAAGCCATTGAGCTTGGCATCGAGCCTCCCGGGGCGGATCATGAGCAAGGTGCCGCTGCTGTCGGTACTGACGCCGATGCTCGGTAAGCTGATGTCCTCGACGGACGTGGAGGCGCGGCTCAAGGGCGTTAACCTGGGCAGCATCATCAACTCGCCGCTGGTACAGGAGATCATGATCCCTTCCGTCGAGCAGCTGGCGGGCTGCGGCGTGCGGTTCTTGCCGGCGCCGGAGGGGATGGCCGGGATCGCCTTCGACGCCTGCACCGCGACGCTTACCCTTCCGGTCATCCGCCTCGACGGCAACACGGAGGTGATCCTACGCAACTTGGTAGCGTACGAGACCGCCGCCGTGCGCGGGCCGCTGGTGATGGCGCGGTACACGGAGCTGATGAACGGCATCATCGACACGGCCAAGGACGTGAAGATCCTGAGGGAATGCGGGACAATCTTCAACGGCATGAAGAGCGACAAGGAGGCGGCGGACATGTGGAACGGGATGTGCCGGGCGGTGCGGCCGAGCAAGGTGCCGCTGATGGATGGGGTGATCAGGGAGGTGAACGCGCACCGGAACCGGAGAGCGGCCGTGAAAGCGAGGCAGCTGCTAAAGCGGTACGTGTTCAGGTCGTGGAAGATTCTCACGCTGCTCGCCGCCGTCGTGCTGCTGCTCATGACGGCGCTGCAGACATTCTGCTCGGTCTACGACTGCAAACGTTGGTTCGGCGGCATACTACAGTTGCCGCAGCTGCCGGCTGCGACCGGAGGAGGGCAATAGCCATTTTGATATGTTGCGTGACTGGTTTTTAGGCGGAATCGCCGTGGTATGTGCAGATTAAATTAGTTTTTGTGTTCTGCATTTCGGTTCTCAGTTTAACCTTTTCACTAATCTGGTCCATGGACTTACACATGTGTTTATCGATTTGGTTTGCAAATTTACAAGCTTTGAAAAAAAATGTAAGTTTGATTTACTCGAGGGAGAAGGAGAGCTTTTATTCATGGGTTTTGCTAAAAGAGTAAAATCTATCAACAATACTTATATTTGTCAACCAAAATCACTTTGGTCATCGTATATAGAGAATACAATTTTACAATTCGATGTATACAATGGCTGTAAAATCGTATTCGTTGTGTATGATGAACAAAGCAATTTTGGTGAGAAGTTCGAGTACTACTAATGGATTTACTCTTGCTAAAACCACCAGATTTTGTACACAGATTCGTGCCGCTAGATTTTTTTTCGTTTGGGCGAATGGGCTGCATCTATTTGGGATGTTTGTTTGTTGGTTGGTGTGTCTATTGGGCCTATGGCATTGTTTCGTTTGTGTGTTCCTTGATGTTTTCTAATGATCCAAGCTTACTTTTGTCCCCGTGAGATTGTGTGTAGTTTTGTTTGGGCCTTAGTGTGGTTGCAGCAAGGATATTTTTCAGTTGGAAACAATGGAGATTTTTTTTTTTATTGCAACTCTGTTTTTCAGCTCGAAGCAATTGAATTTTTTTTTTCAATTGCAACTCGAGTTACAACTGATATATTTTTCACACACGTCATTGGAGGGCAAAAGTAAGCTTTGTTTTTTCTATCAGGTGCGGTACAAAGTATAAATAGGTCCACAAGAAATTAGCAATTACAAACAAGACCTTAACAATTGCAGAAAGGACCCACAAGCACATAACCGGAAAGCACTCGGGTCCTTGGCTACCGCCGGCGAACAAAGGACTCGAACGATGACCTTCCATGCCAAGGTCGGAAAACAAACCACTAGGCCTTTGTCGAAAGAGAAGCGCCATTGTGAATCTTGGAGAGGGCCTATGATGGGAGGTTAAAATTTTGATGGAAGCGCAAAGAGGATGGGAGTAGCCAACCTACGCCTTCTTGAGTCAGCAGCCGAACTTGAGACACCAAGATAAAATCCACAATCTCTAGCATCACAAACTCCCCGCTGCTACTCGTGTAGGCACGATCCAGCATCAGCCATCCACCAAAACTCCATGTCACCATGGCAGCAAAAAGGAAGTGGATAGACCTCTGTAGAAGAAGTGGAAATAGGAACACAACAAGCTCCAAAGAAGGAGGACTGACCTCGAGCTTTTTCCTCATGGTGGCATGGAGCCCACTCCCACTCATCTGCGGCTCTGACCACCACGGCTCCGACCACCAGAGCACCACGAGCAAGAGAGGAGCAACTGCCAGGCGCCGATCGTGTGCAACGGCGATCAAATCCTCATCTTTGGCAGCATGCCTTATGCCACGAAGGACCTAAACTAAACCTATACTCCTACACCTAGACTAAGGCTATACAGGGAGGGGTCCCCACCCGCTTCAATGCCTGATCACACCGGAGAAGAGAGGGAAAGGGCCATCCAACCCGGATTTGGAGAGCTCGAAAATGAGGGTTGGGGAGCGACATGAGCGGTGGGAAAGATACCAGTTTGTAAGCTTAGTAATTTTCTCATTGAGAACATTAAATGGATATCTAATTTATAATAATTCACCTTAAGACTAGTAGTGCATGCAATTGAACTTGCCTATTTTTTTACATGAAGAATTTAATCCACACAAGTTGGCTTGATGATGAGGGTATCACAAGCATATTGGACTACATGAACTCAATGTATGACACAATTGGGTAGGGTCTCTCAATATATCCAAACTGCATTGTCTTGCTTTTCATAGATTGGAGAAGGTATGTTGCTAGCACAAAAAGAGAAGGTGAGAGGGGATCACCCTTTCTAATCCCTTTTCCGCAGTCAATTGCCACATGCCCTATTCATAAGCATATAAATAAGACACTTGTAAATAGTTTGCTCCTTTCTCCTTAGAATTTCCAAAATCACGGAATGCTCAACTTTGTCAAAAGCCTACTCACAATTGAATGTCACCAAAACTTCCTCTTTCTTGGACTTGTGACATAAACTTGAAACCCAACACATACTATCTTGAATGGATCTTGCTTAATAAAAAAATATTGGTAGAAATGAATCAATTGTAGACCAACAATATTTCATCCTATTAGCCGACTATTTTGCGAGGCCTAATCCATTGACTCTCAAGCGCATCAACTTCTTGGCGGCTAAAGATTATCAGGGAGCCATTCATATTTTGAGATAAGAGAGCCCACATAAAATTTAATCGCATAAATGGAAGAAATCTTACTTTATTGTGTGCCATCATTTTGTATTGAATTCTGAATTAAAACAATGAAGCCCTTGAGAATTACTTGTCAGTTGATGACCCACACGTATAGGGGGTGTATCGTAGTATTTTTGATAAATAAGAGTGTCGAACCCAACGAGGAACAGAAGGTGTTGACAAGCGGTTTTGATCAAGGATTCACTGTAAATACTAGCAAACGGGTTTTCAGGGGTATTTGGTAATGCAAGTAAATAAAGTACGAGTAAATAAAAGACAATAATAGTAATTGCTGCAAGTGGCCTAATTCTTTATAAAGAAAAGGACAAGCCGGTTATGTAACTTATGATTACCAAACGTTCCCGATGACACACGGGAGTTTCTATTGAGAGCTTTCGCTTCATGCTGCTAAGTAATCTTCATTGGTTTGATAAGTGTTATGGGGGTGAACCTGTGCTAGCGCACTACCCTTACTAGGACTAATACACACTTGTGATTATACCCCTTGTAAGCATCCGCAAATACAAGAAAGTAATTAAGATAAATCTAACCACTGCCTTAAACTCTGAGATCCTACGCTCCCTGGTGCAATGGTTTCCTAACGGGGGTTTAGGTTTCTGTCGCTCCGGCAACCCACAATTAGTAGCCAAATACACAATGCATTTCACTAGGCCCATAAAGGTGAAGTATCATGTAGTCGACGTTCACATGACATCACTAGTAGAATAACACCACAACATATAAATATCAAACCATTAAATATTACTCAACATAGTTTCACTACTAACATCTCGACTTCTCCCATGTCCTCAAGAACTAAACGAACTACTCACAAGACATCATATGGATCATGACCAGAGGTGAAATAATGGTAAATAACAATCTGAACATAAACTTTAATTCAATGGTTCCACTCAATAGCATCAACTATAAGAGTAATCAACACCGAGAAAGTTTCCCCTAAGAATTGGACAAGATTTAACCCAAGATGTTACAGCGAGATGGCGTGGTGATGGTGGAGATGGAGGTGCTGGTGATGATGATGATGATCCCGATAAAGTCCAGCGCGATGGTGACGACGATGGCGACAATCTCCCCTCTTCAGGAAGGAATTTCCCCGGCAGATTTCTGCCTGCCGCAGAGCTTTTCTCTCTCGGTGTTTTCCACCCCGAAGAGGCGGCGGTGTCTATCTTTGATTCCCCCCTCGACTTAGGTTTTCGGGGACGACAATATACGTGAGAGGGCGATGGTAGAAGTGGGCCAGGGTGGCCTCACCCTAGGGTGGCGCGGCCAGGGGCTGGCCCGCGCCACCTGGTGGTGTAGGCCCCCTGCTGCTCCTTTCGCTCTCTCCTTCTGGCTACTTTCGTCTTCTGGTAATATATGAATTTTTGGGTATTTTCCTGGAATTGTTGATCTTCAGAAATATAGTGTCTTGACGGTCCTTTTTCCAGCAGAATCCTGACTCTGGCAGCAAGTTCTCCAATAATCATCAAACATGTAAAAGCAGAGGAAACAGCATAAGTATCACCTCTAAATATGAAATATATCAATGAATGACAGTAAATTATGATATAATATAGTGATGCAAAATGGACGTATCATCAGTACATATGCTACAACATATTCAATCTCCTGAAATGTGAAAGGATCAAGTTTTTTCTCTTAGCCAAAATTTCCAAAAAAAAAAAATCGATGGCGGAGTAGCTGGCCTCTCTCCAAACTGTCGATGAACGCAAGGATGGTGGATTCGTCAATAACCCCTTCGCAAGAGTTTATCATATCCAGCAACCGCGCAAGGAAAGTTCAAGAGGTCTCGTCGTCTGCCCCCCGGCACCGTTGGATGTCACCGATGTTGTGAGGTCGCTTGTAGGTACCCTCAAAGTTTTCAGTAAACGCAATCTGCATATCAAACCAGGTTTGGATGGAGTTTTCCGCCAAGTCGTTGATCCACTGCCGCGCTGTGCCAAATAGCATCAGGGGTAGATAGCAGACAGCAATATTGGGTGATCCCCCTGCGAACTGTGCTGCATTGAAGTAGTCTTGTAGCCAAGTCAAAGGCCAGTCGACTCCATTGTACTGGCGGATGTTTTTGTCGATCTTGAACCCATGTGGAATGGGCTCGTCACGGATCCGCTGTCGAAAACACTTAGGGCCGAGGAAGAAGGCTGTTTGAGACTTGGCTATCTCGTTTAGGTGGGTGCGCGCGTCGTAGGGTTTGTGATCCTGTGGATCTTTTCGGGAGCTGTGTGACCTGGCTGGGCCGCCACGGCCACCTCCGCCGCCATGGGGGCTGCTTGGTGGGGATGGTGAGGGTTGACGCCTCTTGCTCTCGACGTCCTGTGATGGGTCTCTGCAACTGTGATGACTTCCCTCTGCTCTACATGGAGCTGGATCTTTCTGGTTATCGTCATGGCGGCGGGAGCCTTGCCCTTTGTCATCGCAGCGGTGGGAAAAGCGATGCTTATCCTTGTCGCCGTTGTGGTGCATGTCGTTGTTATGTCGAGCTTGTTCCCTTTGCTTGGATCCGCCATCTCGACTAGTTTCCCATCATGGCGGCTCGTCTCTGCGGCCGGCGTCATGGCTTCATCCCCGTTTGCCTTCCTTACCATGTATGACAATTCCTTCCTGGGGGATCTCGAATGTCTTATACTTTTGTGGTGGAATATTGGTCTTATGGCGGGGAGCAGCTTCGTCTTGATGGTATCTGCCATAAGCATGGTAATTCTTGTGAGGTGGTGAGGGATTTCTCTGATGGCCTTTGCCATGTGGCCTGTCATCGGAGGATATTGGGATAGCGTCGGCCTTGTTACGAGCTTTTCTTCTTCGGACCTCTGTGGATCCTGTACGAGATTCATTATCAGGACGAGCACCATGATAGCCATCGCCCCGGTTCTTGGTGGCGGTACTGGATCGGCACATCGCAGCATCAGATTCGAGCCTTCGCGATGACGTAGCCTTCTCCTGCTGCACCAATGCTTTTGTCATTAGTTTTACCACCGTCTCCATAGCTGTCGGGGTTTGGTATTTTCCAATAGCTCCTTTACGGCCACAATGTTCTCTATTGGAGTGGTTGGCACGGTGAACTCTAGGTTTCGTGCCAATTGCGGGGCGCCGCCTTCTTCCATCTGTTGTTGGATGAGAGTAACATACTTCTCATCCATGTTTCTTGCGCGCTTGAGCGTGTCTTGAGCTTGAGTAATATCGCCATCCAGCTTTTTGCCCATCTTCTCGAATTGCTTCGCTTCTTTCAGGATTTCTCACCTCTTCTTCTCCAGATTGTTCACATCCCTGATGTAGTCAGGGGTGATTGGATCTCCTAGAGTTCCAAAGACGATTTTCTCCATCGGTTCGTGAAGTCTTCTGGGCGATGCACCTCGGGGATGGTAGGTTGGAGAGGCCTAGGTCCGCCCGGAATCTCGGGTAGCTGTTCTGTGGCGGTATCAGCGGCTAAAGGCGGGTTACCCTGCTCTTTTGCGGCTTCAACATCCTAGGCTGCCTGAGATGGCGGATCGGCGGCTCGTTGCCTAGCGTCATCTCCTTTGTTGGTTACAAACACTTGCTTGGCGGCGGCTTGCTTCTCTTCAAGTTCTTTCTGAGCTAATTCCGCCTCGATTCGTCTCATGGCGGCATCATACTCATTAGAGTCATAGCCTTTTCTATCCTAGTCATCCGATTCACCACTTTTGTTAAGTTCCTCTAGGATGGATTCACCTGGGCTGCCATCTCCATTGGAGGCAGATCCCGAAGTGGTTCCTGCGAAAGCAACAAGGCAGTACCGCGGTATCTCTAACGCCAGGTTGCCCATGGAGGATTCATAGCGGTCATCCACCACTTCCTCCACCTCTAGGGAGGGTTGGGTGGGATTTGTTTTTAGATCTGATACGGATGACTTGAAAAGTTCCAGATCAGATGATTCCTCCTCCGTATCCAGCTCAAAAGCGGTCCGTATGGGAGTTTCAGCCATGCCGATCCGCCGGAAATTAGTTTCCGTGGCGGGGTAGGGTTAAGCCTGTAAGTGGACAGACCCACGGCTGTCCGTCTGCTTGCCATTTGTACCCGTTGAGTAAAACGGAACTAAAAATTATGCTCGCTTAATCCCGTCCTAATATGGCGGCGTCCGTTGGCCCGATTGGAAAAACAGATGCACGGACCAGCACCGCGTTGACCGAGCTGGTCGCCGCCGCTTTGGCCACCAAGGGCGGCAGGGAGCGAGCGACGCAGCTGCGCGGTCGCGAGGAGACCGACGTCACGCGGATCTGGCTCCACGCGCGAAGGGGCAACACCACGGGAGCTGGCCGCTGTTGCCGTTCCGAAAGGCAAGGCGGAAGCGAAAGGCTCTCCTGATGCATGCACGAATCGAGGCACATGGAGGCGTGGAATTGCTGCTGCCTGTAGGGAAGGAGTTGGAGAGCTGGACGATATGTGCTGCTCTGTAGATGTTACCAGCGCCGACAGCTCTCCATGAACCACGCCGGACAGGATGAAGCAATCAGAGAAGGGGAACCGGATAGAGGAAGGGAAGGATCTGTGCCGGCAAGACCAGATGGAGGAAGGGGAGGATCTGTGCCGGCGAGGGGAACCGGATCTACGATGGCGGGGAGTTCGTTAAGCGATGTTGTCTACCTCCATCGCCATGGAGAGAGGTCTCAAACTCTCAATTCGGCGGCGCAACGGCGGTAACGGGCTGGCCGTTAGAGTCCATGAGTTTTTTTTTGTTCGGCCATGGGTGTTCACTTACCAAAATTAACTGGGTGGGCCGGTGGCGCCGTGGCCATCCCGTTCCCAGTTACAGGCCTAGGTAGGGTTTGTCTCTCCGTTGAAGATGTGGATGTCTCCGATCAGAACGACGGTGAATCGGGCAGGGTTTTCTCTAGCCGGCCCCCAGAGGTTATCCGCTGGGACGATGGGGAAGCCGGAATCGTACAGGACACGCCCGATGGCGACGGTGTCGCCGATGCCTACGAAGGCGGATCCCACCTGGATCCGCGCTCCTGACGCGTTTTGCCCCACGGTGGGTGCCAACTGTCGTGGTTTCATCAACAGGTCTGCCATAGGGGTAGGTGTATGGCGGTTTATGGAAGGGGGTGAGCACGGCGGAGCGATTCAGGACGGTGGTAGCACAAGTTTACCTAGCTTCAGATCCCGCAACGGTGGCGAGACCCTACGTGCTGCTATAATTCACTATATGGCAACAAATGCTCAGTTACAATGAGATTGTCTAGTTGTGCCTCGAGGGCTCCTCCACGCCGGCTTATAAAGGCACCTGACGTGGGCATCACGGTGGTACCGGGGCGGATACAATATGGAGTCCTAGAGTAAGTCCTATACAATGACATACACTACAAGATAGCCCGCCATGGGCCTATCTAGGGTAACCGCCATAAGCTCATGCGTCCTCCTGTACCGCCATGGGCCTTCCAGCAACTGGGCCGCCCGGTAGGCTATCCGCCATACCACCTCCATGGGCCACCCTCGCTTGTTGGTTTAGGACTACGTCGCAGGTATACCTATTTGGTATATCCCAACAGTTACCACTGATAAACTTAAATACCAAACAAAGTTTCTGATATTCACATGATTTTATTAAATATAAAGAATACAAAATTTTGAGGAATTTATAAATTCAATTGACAAATCTCAGGCGGTGTTTTGGCCAGTATTTCCAAAAACCTTATATAACGGTGGCCACTGGTATTTCTTTCCTATCGAGAAAAAAAACCTTGGAAAGGACTTTCTAGGCAGATAAATTCTCTAGTGAAAGATGATCCAAATTAAAGTCCAACCATACATACATTATCAATTCTACCTGAACTTTCTTTAAAGAGCCAAGATCGGCTTTGTCAGAATGTATGATGTGAGAAAATTCCTGAGATAATAGAATAATTTAGAATTCTAAAACCCCATAGGGAAGGACTTAGAGTCTATTTGGTTCAGATGTGGATTTTGAAAAAATTAATATGAGCTGTGAGATGTGGGAAATCTGTTGTGAGCAGAAAAACTTTAGGAAGCCTGGAAGTTGTTTGGTTACAATAACTGTGAAACTATAGTCTTGATATAATCTATTTGTAATACCGCTGAGGTCCCAAGAGTATGTTTATACGCTATTTCACCGCATAATACCAATTTATACATGGATTGATACCTAAAGCTTAGGTATGTTTATACGTCATTTTAGGAGGGGGATCTTCTTCTTTTAATGATGATGCATAGGTGTGGATAATACATATATCTCTCTTTTCTCACTAGCACATGCATCAACTATCCTAATACAAAATTTTCAGTACTTATAATAGTTATAAAACTTACAATTTCCATTTGCGTGGAAGATAAAGTTACACGACTTATTTTCCAAAACCAGCAAAAGATTTGACAACAAGTACATATGCTGATACTATAACATATATGGGAGAATGGATCCCACGATGCCAACGTGTCTCCAGCAGGCCGATTGCTACTGGCGAGGTGGCGCCAACCCTAGGCCCTATCAGCTGCGAGTCCACGACAATTCGATGCGAGCAGAGGATGAGATGCGCATGGAGGGAGAAAACGAGGTTGATGAGGGGAAAATAGAATCCACTCAAAGTGGTATGACTCGGGAGTGGCATTGGTGAGTAATTTTTCAACAAAGTTTGGACACCTCAATAAAAGCAGGGTAAGGCTATTGTGGAAATAACACCAAAAACAGGAGGTGTCTTTGGAGAATCAACTTCAAAAATATCTGTTCGGTTAGCTTTTAACTTTATCACAAAAGAAGCAGGTTGAAAAAGCATAACCAAACAAACCGTTAAGCTTTCCCCACTCTTACGCAATAATTTCTGCTAGCATTTGTCTACTTTGTTGTCTAAAGCTGTTTGTTTAGTTTGAATTATCACTTTTGAGAAACATAGCTCGTCTTGGTGAACCCCCCTGCATACGAAATGTTGAATTTAGTTGCTATTTTTATAATCTCCTGCGAACTTTGTAGTCGGCGTTTGAATTCATTGAAAGAGAATAATGTTAATCTAATCATACCATACTACCGGATTAGTTAAATAGAGTATACTTACCAATACTGTCTGCACTTGATAAACAAATCACAACCCAACCAGCAAATGCTCTCAGCAGCTGTTGACAACTTCACACGGGACAAAATGTCAACAACTTCTCGGTCCGTTTCTTGCCCTCCACGGCCATTTCGTCTCTGGCTCTCTGCGTTCCGGCAACGCAACCATTGAAAAAGTCGGAAGCAGCACCAGCATCTATACAGCTTCACCCTTCACACATGACAAAGGACAGGAGGCCAGACAAAGCTCGCTGACCCGCTGACCTCGAGCCAGCAATTTCCGTATTATCGATCAACAATCAACCCGTCGCGCAAGGAATCAGGGGCGTCGCGATCGAGACAAGGTCGTCTTCTTTCCTGTCGCAAGTTGGACGAAGGAAGACAAACGTTAACCTGTTCATGCGAACAAACTTCCAGTCAGATGAAGCTAAAACTTAAATTAAATAATACCGTTCCAGTCAGATGAAGCTAAAACTTAAATTAAATAATACCGTTCCTTAGCTGGCCCCAATGGCGCCGAGGTGACCTATGTTCTACTAGTACAAAATATCCGGTGAGCAATGGATGGATGAGTAGCCATAGATCTTCCGGCGATAGCTGTATGAGTCGCTACAAATCCTCCGGCGATGGATAACAGAGCAGTGGCAGACAACAACTGGACAAGAACGAGTTGTTACACGGAGGGAGGGGACACAACAGCAAAATTGTGGCGGCGAGCCGCCCGAATTACACAGCTCGAGGACTCATTGTGGTGGCGCTGGCTCGGATCTATTGGAGGACATGGCGGACAGGCGGCTGGGCAGGGCGCGGAAGGCGGTGCGGCGGCGCTGGTGGTGCGAGGACGGGCGGACGAGGGATGCCAGCGCGCGCCTAATGTGGTCGCCGCCCTCCACCGCCGAGATGCGCACCAGCGAGTTGGTCATCGCGGAGCGCCTCGGGTCGTGCAGGTGCAGCCCGCCGCCGGACGCCGCCGCGGCGCCGGCCCGCGCGCTGCCCCTGTGCAGCGCGCAGCGGAAGGAGCCCGGATGCGTCGTCGGCGAGCAGGAGCAGGCCCGTCTCGCCCGTCCGCCGGTTCGGGAGACCAGGGCCGCCGGCGCGAGTCGGACGGACGGCAGACGGCTGTCGCTGGGGCGTGGATGCGAGCAGGTGCCGCCGCCGGCTTTGTGGAGCGAGACGCGGCGGGCGAAGAGCGGCGGCGCGGCGGAGGACCAGGGGGATGCGGCCGTCCCAATGGCGGCGCCGCGCGCCGGTCGCCGGGTCGGCGTGGCCATCCAATTCCAAGCCGGGTCGGCGGTGTTGGTCACTTTGGGTGGCAAATTGTTGCGGCTACCTAAACCTAAGGTCGCTGCCGCGGTGTACAGATTTATAACCGGGAAGCCGAGAAGTGTGACCAGGTCCAAGCGCAATTGGAAGAGTTAGTGGGCCGACGGGAGGAGACTGCGTGCTTGGGCCGGCCTCTAGTAGGTCTGCAACGGGGCCTCGTATACACCAACTTTGTCGGTGTATATCCAACGCCGCACACCTTTCGTTCGTTTTGGGCTTGTGCCGTAAGAGCCCCACCGGCGTCCTCAAATTTGTAGTTGGCGAGGGCGCCGGCAGGGCCTTTTACAAAATTAAAATCGGGCTTTTACACTGGCGATTTTAAAACGCCGGCTCCAAAATATTGTCAAACATATACAAAAATGCATCAACGTCCAATTATGAAATCTTTAGAAGAAAAGGATGAATCGAAATATCGCTGCTACGCCAAAACTCGGCGCAAAAAACCAACCAGATTGCCCCAGTGGATAAATAAGGAATACAGAAACAAAAACCGCGATTGGACCAGGGAATGAGATTGCATTATAAGGACGCAATTGAACAGACCGAGCAAGTTCAAATTGGCGTAACATGAAACCTATTAGTGCAAAAGCCCCATGGAGAGCTACAAAAGTCCATATGACATGTATTGCATTTGAAGTTTCAAATACGAAATTCAATAGATTACATTTCAAAATATAAGTTCATGCATTGGTCCCGCTATAGGTAACCAAATCACCGTGAACACACAACTACCCAAAAAGTACATCGAAGGTTCATAAAGTGCTCAAAGAGATGACAGCACCTCCTCCTCCTCCTCGACCTCCTCCACCTCCACCACCGGTGGCTCCTCCACCTCCGGCTGCACAACCACCGGCTCGTGGGCACTCATCAACTCCATCGCAATACGATCACGGATCATTATGTACCATGCCTTGGTCAATAGATCCATGCCCTCCAATGGCATCGACAAGATCTTGGCTTCCTCCACCATCTTTGTCAACTCAAAGCTCTTTGTATCATTTTTTGCCTTGATAAAAGTAGCTCCGGCTTCTATCTTGGCGGCTTGGACCCTCTCTCTCTCAAGCGCCAACTTCTCTCTTTGAGTTTCTTTGATCTCCTTCCACCTTGCATTGGACCTATCATAGAGCTCCTTGGAGTTGGCGTTCATGGAATCCACAAACAAGTTGACGGAGACATCAAAGCCGGCGCCGGATGAGCCGGCATTCCTCTCCGCCTTGGCCTTCTTGGTCTCGGTAGGGCGTCCCACGACGGTCGACACCGCCGAATTGGCCCTTCTTCATCGGTCTTGCCCTCATTGAGTGTGAGCCTAACTCGATCTAATTTCTTGCAACCCTCAAGTTCTTAGAAACAATGCATCATGTTGAAGTCTTTGCCCTCGTTATCGACTTTGTACAAGTTTAGAGCATCAAGCAACTACAAGCAAAGCAAACATCTATGAACTACAAGCAAAGCACACATCAATGATCTCCTCGATCTCATCCTCGTCGGCTTGAACATCCTCACCTCCTGCGCCGACGATGCCGTCACTGATCATGTCATTCATGAATATCGTGCCATCCTCGTCGGTGAACATTATGTGGGCGTCGGACATTTCATTGAACACCTTGTGTGCGCTGGGTATTTCATCGAATAGGGCGCGGGTGGCATCAGTGGCGGAGCCGGCGAACATGTTGGGGACGCGGCACATGTCCGGCGACTCGGACGCGGTGTAGGCGAGGTTGAGGTCGACGTGGATTCCGTCTTGCCGAGGTGTTGTCACCGGCGAGAACACGCCTAGAAGGACATGGATGTCGCCTAGAGGAGGGGTGAATAGGCGATTTAATTTTTTTACAAGTGGCTTGACAAATGCAGAATAAAACTAATGTTTAATTTGCCAAGCAAATAAAACCTAAATTAACTAGACTCACCTATGTACACCAACAACTTATCCTAAACAAGATAAGCAACTATGTGATAGCAAGATATATAATGTAACGGCCCAAAAAAATCCACTTTTTAGAAATTGATTGTTACTTTATTTTTTCGCATCATTGTGACATTGTGCATCATCATGCATCTATCACCATACTTGTTTTTCAAAATTCTTAAAAATAGTTTCAACATTACTTTTGTTTTTGTCTGATTAAATACCTAAGTTTTTTTTAAACCTTTGCCTATTGTTATAAAAATTATTATTTTTGCTTAATGTTTGAAAACTTTTTTTAAAATCAAATGCAATGTATAGGGAATTTAAACTGTGCAAAAATCTGTTTTTGAAATCTTCCTAACTCCCCTTCTTTTAAAATTCTAATTCTAAAAAAATAAAAGTAAAAGAAAGCACACGCCCAACCGCTTTGGTGCATCTCACATTTTTGCTACAGAGGAGAGAAGCTGCTCTCCATCTCCTCCGTACGAGCACGAGCACAGCGTGCTCTTCTCTGGCTGCACGCTGTTAAGTTTTAACCTTCTTCTTTAGAAACCTGTTTCAAACATGTTCTATATCTTGAATCCATAAAAATGTGTAACTCGAATCTGACATCTTTATTTTTACATTTTAACAAACTAAAATCTGACCAATTAATTAAATGTTTTCACAAATAACTAAATCTTGTTTAATTCATATCTTTTACTCTGTAACTCGATTTTAAAAGTATTTTAAATGAAAGTTTATCAGAAAAATATGATGAATCTGAATATGCAATTCATATTACTGTTTGCATCCCTCATCATGTAGCCACGTGGTAATTTGCATATCACCTAATAAGTAACATATGGAGTATTTGGGTATTACCAAATATGGTTATCCCACTTCATTTAATTTTGAGTAGCTCACCTATGTCTTGTTTTTGCCATGCTAATCAACATTTAAATTGTCGAGTAGTAAAACAACTTGAACCATATATGTGTGTGTCGGAATTTCGATTCCGCTTAATTTGGATAAGTTGCATTGCATCATAATTGCCATGTCATACATGCTTGCATATGATCATGCCGATTCTTTTGCCGTAGTAGTAAGTGTTGCATCCGTTGTTTGTTGTAGCGCTTTGCTTCTTCTCGGATAGGACGCTTCGTGGTGTTGTGAGCGACGACAAGTTCTTCGGGTGTTCTTCGACAATCTTGCCAGGCAAGCTTTCCCACCCCTTACCTACCTATAGGGGTACTTATTACCTATTTGTGTTTATGCTTTATGCTTTATGCTAGCCTTTTCGATGCTTTGTTCGAGTCACGTATCCTATCCACCTGTTTCCCCAAAGCAAAACTATATTTTCGCCACCTCCCGCCTATTACCTTTTGCTTGTTGTTTGAGTTGGCCTTGCGAGTCATAGGCATGCTTAGGTTGTTTCAAGTTATAGTATCTTATTGGGTTGGGAAGTTATCACATGCTTTACTTTATGGTTATGAGATGGATATGAATTGGAGATAAGTTGGATATTAGATGTTGGAGATAAACATGATTTATTTATGTTACAACTATACTTGTTAAAGCAGAGGGATCGGTGAGTCATTTTGCCTGTTTTACGATAGCTCACTTGTGTCCCCTCGGACCCCAAGTTCGCATGAACTATTCTAAGCTGAGCGCGCTAACCACTCGCGGAAGATTCCATGGGTTCTCCCTTGACTTACTACTTTTTCTCGAGTTAGTTTACCGGGGGCCACAACACCGTATTTACATTTGGATCTGGAGTTGGTTTGAGTTACCTCTGAGGGTGCTCTAGGTTTTGAGCCCCCCTCCGATGGGTGTGGTTGTGTCGCCTCCAATGGTTGACAGGTTTATTTGCCCGCGGGTCGAATTGGAAGCTGGACTACGTCTCTCCGATGAGCCTTCTTTCAGACTTTCACGCCGTCGCAAACTTTTGGGTCCGTCTTCGGAGCTCGGCCGACTTCGTTGCGGGTAGCTTATTAGGGTGGCCCCCCTAAACTTTCTCGTAGAACTGGAAACGGTCTTGTCGTGATATCCTTCCCTTGCTAGGTTGGATTGGTCGAGCGTGTATGGGTACATTGGTGCACCCCTGCAGGGTAAATCTTTTCGAAAAGCCGTGTCCGCGGTTATGGACGACTTGGAGCTGTTCTACTCGATCATAGAACAACTTGCACCTAATTGATGATAAAAAGTGGCATAGTAAATAGTTCTACTACAATATTAAATTGTTATAAAATTGTCAACCGTGTGAGTGCCTTTGATATTGCTTCTTCGTGTGGTCGCGTGAGGTGATTCATCGGCTGGGTTATGTTTGCTGTAGCTGAAAGGATCGTATGAGCGACTAGAGGGGGGGGGGTGAATAGGAGCTACCCAAATTTTTACTTCTTTTCAAGTTAAGGCTAGACAAGAAGGTAAATTCTCTAGATCTGCTACTAAGTGAATTTACCTAGAGTGACAAGCAAGCTAGCAATAACAATATAAGTAAAGGTACGAGTAAAGGATAGAGGTAACCGCAATGGAGACACGAAGACACAAGGATGTATTCCCGTAGTTCCTTCCTTGTTACGGGAAGTACGTCTACGTTGGAGAGGTGTGGTGCCACAAAGGCCACCAACGCCACAAAGGCTCACCCTATTCTCTGGTGAACAAGCCACAAAGGCGAGTTCACGCTCCACTAAGCGATGCCCTTGAAGGCGGCACGACACCTTTACACAAATTATTGGGGCAAGCTCCACAACTCAATTGGAGGCTCCCAATAGGCCCACCAAGCTCTTACACACAAAGTTAAGCTTGGAGGACAGCTTCTTCCGGCTAGGAATCCGATGAACACACAAGTTACAAGCCCCTCAACAAAGCAAGGGGGGAAATCAAATCGCCTTGGTGGAAGAGTAGATCTAGGTCTTCTCCCTCAAATCCCAAAAGGGCTTTGAGTTCTATTGGCTAGGGAGAGAGATCTAGTGCTTTGAAGCTTAGCAACAATGGAGGAGAGAGAATGGAAGCCGCAGCCACTTCTTGAGGTAGAAGAAGGCTTTATATAGTCCTCCACGAAATGTAGCCGTTGCTGGACGACTAGGGCCAGAGTCTCCGGCCAGGAGGGCCAGAGTCTCCACCCAAAGTGACTCTAGGGCCGGAGTCTCCGGCCAGAGACAAAAGTCTCCGGCCCAACTCCGGCCTGGTCTCTGAATCGTCCGAGCCTTTAGCAAACCTGAACCCAACCAGACAGACCGGAGTCTCCGGCCCCTGGGGACCAGAGTCTCTGGCCCACCCGGAGTCTCCGGCCAGAGACAGAAAGTCTCCGGCCCAACTCCGGGAGGGCATCTGAACTGTCCGACTTTGAGGATTGCCTGGGTGAGTCCCCTAGGCCGGAGTCTCCGGCCACCAGGGCCGGAGTCTCCGCCCTAGAAGAAGCAATAGCAGCACTTCGTGGAACCCCTCTCCACCATTTCCACCTTCGCGAAGCACCCTACAAGACAACTAAGCCCTAACTCCACTACTAGACTATGGGCTCCGATCTTTTCTACCTTTTTGGGGTGCACCTCCGCGAGATCCTGAAATAACCTAGAAAATCTGCAGAACTTTAATAGCATGGTTAAAACACCAAATGTTGTTAACAAACACCAAAATACATTTATTAGGGAAATGCTCTTTCAATCTCCCCCTTTTTGGTGTTTGATGACAACATACGGATTTGCAAGATATAAGCATAATAAAATAAAATATATAGTCAAAGCTCCCCCTACTTGTGTGCACAACACCATTTGCATTTGAACTAGAGCCACACAAGTAAGGATCATCAATCCCCCTATATATTTCACAATTATACCAAGATCAAGTAATAATATATGAGACTAACCACAAGCCTAGAAGTAAGACTAACAAGATAGCACACATTAATAATAGTCTTACTAGCAATAGAGGAACTTAAGTCTCACAATAATACCGTACCACACAAACGATAGTTCAACACTAAGATAGATGAGACACAACATGAGAGTCCAAGAAGTTGTGTCTCGGCCAAAGCAAATGAACGGCAAATCCAAATAAAACCAAATCCCATAGCAAATCCCAACCAAGACAACCTAGTAGAGCTACTTCTCCCCTTTTGGCATCGAGACACCAAAAAGGGAAAAGAGCGATGCTACACGCCCATGAGATCACTCATCGTCTTCATCCTCGGGCTCGTCCTCGGAACCGGCATCGAAGTCCTCATCCCCTTCTTCAATATCATCAGAAGCCATGGGCTTCTTGCCATGACGCACATTGGAGATGCCAGAGGTGACCTCCTCAAAGGCTTGCCAGTCAGTCAGACCCTTGCTCCACTTGCCATAGGAGTGAGTGCCGGATGATGAAGAGGAAGGAGGAGATTCCACATAGCCCGGTTGAGACTTCCGAAAATCCTTGTGAAGAACTTGTTGATTGTCATTTATGTGCTTTTGAGCAATGTAGCTCTCATATTGCTTGTGACGGATGTCCACATTCATGCAAAGCACATTCCTTTGGAACCAATTGAGCTTCTTATATTCTTGACCAAACTCATTGTTGGAGCTAGAGCCGGCATTGCTAGCATTCTTCATCCTTGGGCCCCTTCTAGTTGAAACTCCTTCGGCAAAGGCATCATCATCTTCACCTCTCACTGGAGCAAATGGTTCCTTGGAGTGACCGGTGGGTTCTTTGCGTTGAAGCTTCACAACCTTGTGATTCACAAGGTTTGCATTGAGAAGAGGATAGTTGAGTCCTTGAGCACGGATGAGCCTCATGATAAATGGGGCATAAAGAGGAGTCTTCTTGTTGAGAATGCAATCATTGATCTCCTTGTGAATGAAATCCATCACATCAAGTGGCTCAACATGTGCGGTCTCCCCTTTGCAATAGACTTCATGTGAGTAGGCCAAGAGATTCACCAAGGCCCCATGAATAGCATCAAAGTTACCGGCTTGAGGGGCAATGAAGGCCCGGAATATGCGGAGCAAGATGTTGGACCGTTTGGATAGCCCAAGGGTGCCCCCAATGACAATCTTCTTATCATCCCCGGTGTAGAGAGGAGCAAGCTTCTTCTTCTCATAGTACTCACCATCCACATGTATCCTCATGCCACTAGGAGTAGTAGCACCACGAAACTCATACCCAAGGAGAGCGGCAAAGTCCATGAAGTTGGAGTGACAAACCTCCTCTCCGATCATCCAAGTCATGGGGATCTCCTCACCATCCCCAAATACCAAAGTTGCAAAGAACTGATGGACCAATGTGATGTTGTAAGGCTCTTGAATCTTCATGAGTGAATGGAGCCCAAGCTTGCGAGTGATCCACACGGCCTCTGCGAAATATGCACTGTACTTGGCAAAATGGGAGAAGTCTATGACCGTCTGAGGGCAAACCGGATACTTCTTGAGAGAAGCATAGAATTCCTTCATGATCAGCTCTTGCTCTTTGCGGACAAAGCAACGGTCACGACAGTTGCGCGGGAGAGTGTACATGTCCCTCTTCCTCATCTCAATATATTCAGATGATGACAGCCCTTCCAAAGTCACAAGACTATCGAACTTGACCTTCTTAGCTGCCTCAGCTCGTTCCTCCTCAGCCATCCTAGTCTTGAGCTTCTTAGCATCCCTAGTTTGCTGAGCAATAACAGACCTCTGAGCAAGAGCCCCTGTGGCGGGATTGACAACCAACTTGTCCTTGTTGTGAGCGGCCGGTTTCCGAGAACCACCTGCACCTGTGAATGAGTGAGGAAGATAGCAAGGTTGAGGTGACATGTCCTAGAATCAAAAAGTAAGCAACTATGCTGTGACTAGTGCACCCAGGCCTGATCTAGCCGGAGTCTCCGGGGACTCGGGCCGGAGTCTCCGGCCAAAGCCGGAGACTTTGCGTCCAGGCCGGAGTCTCCGGCCACAGGGGCCGGAGTCTCCGGTTGGATGCAGGAGCCCGAGCCTAGGAGACCACATTGAACAAATCGAGTGCAAAATCCACAATAAAGTTGCTAAGAAGATGATTGATAGCCACTAGAAGGTAGTACACTGATACGTCTCCAACGTATCTATAATTTTTGATGCTCCATGCTTGTTTTTACACCATTTACCCGATGTTTCGTTACACTTCGTGACACTTTTATGCATTTTCCGGAACTAACCTATTAACGAGTTGCCACAGTGCTAGTTTCCTGTTTTCTGCTGTTTTTGTGTTTCAGAAGTGATACACAGGAAATATTCTCGGATTTGGACGAAACAAGTTCCTGAAGTCTTATTTTACCCGGAAGCTTCCAGAGATCCGAAGGAGAGTAGGAGGGGGGCCACCAGGGCCCCACACGCAGGGGTGGCGCGGCCAGGGCCCTGGCCGCGCGAGCCCCGCGTGAGGGCGCCTGGCTCCACCCCTCACGACGCCCCTTCGCCTATAAGAAGCCTCGGGACAGAAAACCCTAAAGGAGTCGGCAAATTTCCAGAAAGAGTTCCGCAGTTCCGCCACCGCCACTGACGAATTTCGGGGGACAGAAGTCTCTGTTCCGGCACCCTACCGGGACGGGGAAGTGCCCCCGGAGCCATCTCCATCGGTCTCCATCGCCGTCTTCGCCGTCTCCATCGACCTCACCGCCATCTCCATCAACCTTGCTGTCTCCTATGATGAGGAGGGAGTAGTTCATCCCCGGGGCTGAGGGCTCTACCGGTAGCTATGTGGTTCACCTCTCTCTCCCATGATGTGATCTTTATGTGATTGTGAGCTTTGTATCATGTTGAACAAGTAGATGTTATTATTCAGATATTATGTGTACTCTAGTGGTATTATTAAAGTAATCTATTCCTCCTGCCATGGTGTAACGGTGACAGTGCGTGCATCATGGTGGTACTTGGTTTAGGCTATGATCGTGATCTCTTGTGGATTATGAGAATAATTATTACTATGATAGTATTGAAGTGATCTATTCCTCCTTTCATGGTGTAATGTTGACAGTGTGTGCACCGTGTTAGTACTTGGTCTAAGTTGCAATGATATCTATCTTGAGTTGTGCTTTGATTTGGATATCTCTATGAGTGGTGTTTGTCAAGTATTTGATGAACTTTAAGGGGTGCTTTTGTAGCCACTACACAATGATTAGTGTTATTCAATAGGAGAGTAATTCAGAGTACCATAGTGGAGAGAAGTTGTTTATTTGTTCAATCATGTTATATTGTTGGGAGTGTGTCCACTAGTGAAAGTATGATCCCTAGGCCTTGTTTCCAAGCTTTGCACACCGTTTACTTGCTATTTTGTTACATGTTTGCTCGCAGCGATTTTTATTCCAGATTGTATGTTGGGGATATACCAAATAGGTATACCAGCGACGTAGTCCTAAATCAGCAAGCCAGGGTGGCCCATCAGGGGTGGTATGGTGGATTCGCCATACCGGGCGGCCCAGTTGCTGAAGTTGGCACGGCGGTACTGGACGCAGGCGCTTATGGCGGATCCGGAGACAGGCCTATGGCGGGCTACTAGCGGCGAGCTTATGGCGGATCCGCATGACGGCCCATGGCAGGTGACCTTGTAGCATACGCGCAGAACTTAGTCTAGGATTCCAAGTTGTATCCGCTCCGGTACCAACGTGTAGCCCACGCCAGGCGCCTTTATAAGCCCGACGTGGAGCAGCCCTTGAGGCATCAGACCAATCTTACGGCCAATCGCATAGCGAAACAGCCAACCTCATCATTGTAATTGAGCACTTGTTGCCATATAGTGAATTATAGCAGCACGTAGGGTCTCGCCACCGTTGCGGGATCTGAAGCTGGGTAAACTCGTGCTACCACCGTCCTGGATCGCTCCTCCGTGTTCACCCCCTTCCACAAACCGCCATACCCCTACCTCTATGGCAGATCTGTTGACGAAACCACGACAGTTGGCGCCCACCGTGGGGCTAGGCGCGTCTGGAGCGCGGATCCAGGCGGGATCCGCCTTCGCAGGCATCGGTGACACCGTCGCCATCGGGCGCGTCCTCTACGATTCCGGCTTCCCCATCGTCCCAGCGGATAACCTCTGGGTGCCGGCTAGAGAAGACCCTGCTCGATTCACCGTCATCCCTATTGGAGATATCCATATCTTCATTGGAGAGGCAAACCCTACCCCCGCTACGGAAACCAATTTCCGGTGGATTGGTATGGCCGAATTCCCCAAACGGACCGCTTTCGAGCTGGATACGGAGGAGGACTCATCTGATCTGGAACTCTCTAAGTTATCCAGATCGGATCTGAAAAGTAATCCCACCCAGCCCGCCCTAGAGGTAGAGGAAGTGGTGGAAGACCGCAGTGAATCCGCCATGAGCAATCTGGCGTTAGAGACACCGCGGTACTGCCTTGTTGCGTTCGCAGGTATCACTTCGGGATCTACCTCCAATGGAGAAGATAGCCCAGGTGAATCCATCCTAGAGGCACTTAACGAAAGTGGTGAATCGGATGACTGGGATAGCAAAGGCTATGATTCTGACCATTACGATGCCGCCATGAGGAAACTCGAGGCGGAATTGGCGCAGCAGGCACTTGAAGAGCAATGCGCAGCGGCCAAGCAGGTGTTTGTCACCAACAAAGGAGATGATGCTGGGCAGACAACCGGTGATCCGCCATCTCAGGCAGTCCACGACGGAGATGCCGGCAATGAGCAGGGTAACCCACCACTAGCCGCCGATCCCGCCGCGGAGCAACTTCCCGAGATTCATGGCGGACCCAGGCCGTTACCCGCCATCCCCGAGGACCAGCACCAAGAAGACTTCACGACCCCGCTGGATAAGGTCGTCTACGGAACTCTAGCAGATCCAATCACCCCTGACTATGTCAGAGATGTGAACGATCTCGAGAAGAAGAGGCGAGCACTCCTCAAGGAAGCAAAGCGAGTCGAGAAGATGGGTCAGCAGGTTGATGACGACATTGCTAAGGCTCAGGACACGCTGAAGCGCGCAAGGAACATGGAAGAGAAGTATGCCACTCTCATTCAGAACCAGATCAATGAGGGAGGCGACCCGCAGCTGGTACGAAACCTCGAGTTCACCGTACCAACAGCGGAAACTCTGGCCAGGATGTACATCAAGAATCCGCCATACGTGGACAAAAACCACGATGAAGTTAGGGCTACGCCCATCGAGAACATCGTGGCCGCAAAGGAGCTATTGGAGCATAACAAGAGTCCAGCAGCCCTGGAGACGGCAGTTAAACTGATGACCAAAGCATTAGTGCAGCAGGAAAAGGCTACGTCGTCACGGCGGCTCGAATCTGATCCTGCGCTATGCAGGTCCAGTACTGCGTCTAAAGCTCAGGGGGCTGGCAATAATGGTGGACGTCCTGACAACGAATCTCATACCGGATCCTCGGAGATCCGAAGAAGAGAAGCTCGCAATCGGAGACACGCCATCCCAATATCCTCCGATGACAAACCAAATGGCAAAGGCCCACAGAGAAATCCATCGCCACCCCGCAAGAACTACCCGGCTTACGGATACCAACAAGCCACTGCTGCTCCCCGCCATAAGACCAACATGCCGCCGCCAAAGCATAAGACGTTCGAAGTCCCAAAGGGAGGAATCGTCATACGCGACAATGATGGCAAACGAGGATGAAGCCGTGACGCTGGACACAGAGACGATCCGCCACGACGAGCAAACAGCAGGGATGGCGGATCCAAGAGAAGGGACCGATCTCGCCATGACGACAGCGCGCATCGTGACGGTGACAAGGACAAGCATCGCTCCACTCGCCGCCACGATGACAAAGGGCAAGGCTCCCGCCGCCATGACGATGACCCATCTCCACGAAGAACGGACGGAAGTCGTAGCTGCAGAGAACAGTCGCAGGACGGCGAGAGTAAGCGCAGACGCGACCCTTCGCCATCCCCACCAGGGAGCCCTCATGGCGGCGGTGGCGGTGGCGGCGGGCCAGCAAGATCGCGCAACTCCCGCAAGGATCCGCCAGACCAGAAGCCCTACGACGCCCGTACCCATCTAAATGAGATTGCCAAGTCTCAAACGGCCTTCTTCCTCGGCCCTAAGTGCTTTGGACCACGGATTCGTGACGAGCCCATCCCGTATGGGTTCAAAATCGAGAAAAATATCCGCCAGTACAATGGAGTCGATAGGCCTTTGACCTGGCTACAAGACTACTTCAACGCAGTACAATTCGCCGGGGGATCTCCCAATGTCGCTGTCCGCTATTTGCCCCTGATGCTATCCGGCACTGCGAGGCAGTGGATCAATGACCTGGCAGAAAACTCCATCCAAACCTGGTTCGATATGCAAACCGCGTTCACGGAAAATTTCGAGGGGACTTACAAGAGACCCCACAACATTGGTGACCTCCAACGGTGCCGACGAGCCGACGACGAGACCTCCCGAACTTTCCTCGCGCGATGGCTGGATATGAAGAACTCCTGTGAAGGGGTTACTGACAAATCCGCCATCCTCGCGTTCATTGATAGTTTGGAGAGAGGCCAACTGTTCCGCCATCGCCTGTTGCGGGAAAGGAACGAAGGGAAATTGACCCTAAATTCCATGATCACCATCGCAAGCAATTACGCGGCTGCCGACGACGACGCCCGCGAATCTCTGAAGGCTTCCGCCATCCAGAACACTGGAAAGCGGAATAGCAGTAACAAACGGAAGAACCCGCCAGAAGAGCCGCAGGCCCCGGACATGGTGGCCACAACCTTCGCTGACAAGGGTCAAAGCAGCCAGCGCGGCAGGGGACGCGGAGGTGGCAGTGGCCAGCCGCGGAGTTCTGCAACTCCCGCTTCGGCGCCATCCGCCCCCGTGTCTTACGACGAATACCGCGTCATGCCATGTTTTGCCCATCGTGACGCCTCGGGAAAGTGCAACCACACCAACTGGAACTGCAAGTTTGTCAACGACCTCAAGGCGGATCAAGAAGCTGGCTTCAAGCGCAGCCGGCGACAATGGCCTCGTGGCAAAGGAAAAGCGGATAAAGACAAGGAGTCTAGGGATGACAGCGATATGGATGAAGACCCTGCGCCCAAACCCGCCGAAAAGGCAGAGGGTGGTACTGGCAAGGGTAACCCAATCAAGGACAAAAAAGGTGCCTTTCACACATTCCTTGGACCCCCCACGGCTAAGGCACAGAGAGCTGCTATGCGCTCACTTAATGCCACCATGCCAAAAATCCGCCAGTACGTCAGATGGTCCGAAGTACCGGTGCACTGGAGCCGCGATGATCATCCAGAGCACATCCCAGATGGCTATTACGCCATGGTGGTATGCCCTGTAATCCATGGCTACGAGTTCTCCAAATGCTTAATGGATGGCGGAAGCAGCCTGAACATCATGTACGTGGAAACGCTGACAAAGCTCGGCCTCACCAAGACCCAACTCCGCCATAGCGCGGTCACCTTTTATGGGGTGGTTCCTGGTCGCCAGGCCAAGTCCCTCGGGTCCATCACGCTCAAGGTTGCCTTCGGTAGTGAGGATAACTACAGAGAAGAGCCCATAATCTTCGAGGTGGTCCCGTTCAAAAGCACTTACCACGTGATCTTCGGGCGCCCGGCCTTCCACAGCTTTCACGCAAGGCCATGCTACATCTACAATCAACTGAAGATGCCAGGACCGGATGGCATAATCACCGTTTATGGCAGTTTCAGAAAGGCAAAGGAGTGCGAGGAAGGAGAAGCCGCCTTCGCGGAAGCAGTGTTCTTCAGCGAGGAATTCAAAGAAATCCACACCGCTACAGACCCCGCGGAGATGCCGGCATCCAAGCAGGAGGTTTCCGCCTCCCCGCCCACCTTCAAGCCTACAGTCGATACAAAACAGGTGGAACTTGTCGCTGGCGATGCCGCCAAGACCACCGCCATTGGGACAAATTTGTCCCCCGCATAGGAAAACGCGCTCGTCAAGTTCCTCCGTGAGAACCGGGACATCTTCGCATGGCAGCCATCTGACATGACGGGTGTACCCAGGGAACTCGCCGAGCACGCTCTGCAGATAATTCCTGGCTCAAAGCCAGTAAGACAAGCCATGAGACGCTTCGGAGATGAAAAGCGCCGCGCCATAGCAAAGGAAATTTCCAAGCTGTTGAAAGCAGGCTTCATCAAGGAAGTGATACATACCAAGTGGGTGGCAAATCCGGTACTAGTTCCTAAGAAAAACACAAAAGTTCTGCGCATGTGTGTAGATTACACTGGCCTGAACAAAGCATGTCCAAAAGACCCTTTTCCCTTGCCTCGCATTGACCAAGTCATTGACTCGACGGCGGGATCGGAGCTACTGTGTTTCTTAGATGCCTACTCCGGATACCACCAGATCAAGATGAAAAAGTCCGATCAGCTCGCTACGTCGTTCGTAACACCTTATGGCACATATTGCTATGTCACAATGCCATTCGGTCTGAAAAACGCAGGAGCAACGTATCAGCGCACTATGCAAAAGTGCCCGGCGGATCAAATCGGACGAAATATCCACGCATACGTGGATGACATCGCAGTCATGTCCAAGAAGCAAGATGGCCTTATAGCGGATTTGCAAGAGACCTTTGACAATCTCAGGAAGTACAACATGATGCTTAACCCAACAAAGTGCGTCTTCGGGGTCCCAGCTGGACAACTCCTAGGATTCATCGTCTCTCACCGCGGAATTGAGGTTAACCCAGAGAAGATCAAGGCAATCCTCGACATCTCCCGACCCATCGACCTAAAAGACGTGCAGAGACTCACAGGCTGCGTGGCAGCAGTGAGCAGATTCATCAGTCGTCTTGGCGAGAAGGCTTTGCCACTCTACAAGCTGATGAAGAAATCAGACGAATTCGTCTGGACCGACGAGGCAGACGCTGCACTTAAGGATCTGAAGAGAGTGTTATCCACTGCAGCAGTCCTAGCGGCACCCGAAGACCAGGAGCCCATGTTACTATACATGGCGGCAACCAATAGGGTGGTCAGCATCGTCATGGTAGTAGAGCGTAAGGAAGAAGCGCAGGAGTATGGCGTGCAGCGACCAGTCTACTATGTCAGCGAGGTCCTGACGGAATCCAAGCAGCTCTACCCTCACTACCAAAAATTGGCATACGGAGTTTTCCTAGCTTCTCGTAAGTTAAGGCATTACTTCTATGACCATAAGATCACAGTGGTAAGCAAAGCCCCACTGAAGGACATCATCAACAACAGCGACGCAACAGGACGAGTTGCGAAGTGGGGCATTGAATTGGCCTCTTTCGACATCGACTATAAGCCTCACACCGCCATCAAGTCTCAGGCGTTGGCGGAGTTTATGGCGGATTGGAAAGAAGCACAAGAGACTACGCCCATCCCAGAACCAGAGCATTGGGTGATGCACTTTGATGGCTCAAAGTTGCTACACGGCTCGGGGGCTGGAGTGACGCTCAAATCTCCTAAGGGAGATGAGCTCAGCTACGTTCTCCAGATTCACTTCCCCACCACCAATAACATCGCGGAGTATGAAGCGCTACTACACGGGCTACGTGTCGCAAAGGAGATCGGTGTACAACACATCATGTGCTGTGGAGACTCTGACCTTGTGGCTCAGCAGGTGGCTGGCACATACAATGCTCGGAACGAAATAATGGCGGCATACAGGGACGAAGTGGACGAGATGGCCAAAAGTTTCCTCGGCTACGACATAAAGCACGTACGGCGAGAAGATAACATGGCGGCCGATACCTTGTCCAAACTGGGATCCAGCCGTAAGGCAGTTCCGCCAGGCGTATTCCTCGAGCATCTGCGCGTACCATCGGTTAAGATGGTGGATCCAGAAAATCCGGAGATAGCGAGCTCCCCTGTTATGGCGGTTTTGCCTAGCAATCCGCCATGGGCAGAGCCCTTCCTGGAATATCTGACGAGCAAGAAGCTTCCCGAAGACGAAGTCGAGAAAAGACAAATCGAGCGTAGAGTCAAAGCATACACCATCATAGATGGCCAACTCTACAAACGAAGCACCTCGGGAGTTTTCATGAAGTGCATATCCCAAGTGGATGGAATCGAAATACTAAGAGAGATCCATGAAGGCGAATGTGGGCATCACGCCGCCGCCAGATCCCTAGTAGCAAAAGCGTTCCGCCATGGGTTCTACTGGCCAACAGCCAAGGCAGATGCAGACCGCATTGTGGAGCTCTGCCATGGTTGCCAGATGTACTCCAAGCAAACCCATATGCCCGCCACAGCATTGCATACGATCCCTATAACTTGGCCTTTTGCAGTCTGGGGGCTGGACATGGTGGGTCCGCTAAAAATAGCACCTTCGGGATTTACGCACCTTTTGGTAGCGGTAGACAAATTCACGAAGTGGGTGGAAGCTAAGCCCATCAGAAAACTTGATGGCAAAACCGCCCTAAAATTTGTCAAGGACATTGTGGTCAGATTCGGCATCCCACACAGCATCATCACCGATAATGGCACAAACTTGTCTCAGGGAGAGGTTGAAGAATACTGCCATCACAACGGAATCCGCCTTGACCTAGCATCTGTGGCACATCCACAGTCTAATGGCCAAGTTGAGCGGACCAATGGACTAATCATGTCAGGGATCAAGCCACGCCTAGAGGCACCGCTACATAGAGCAGCTGGAGCCTGGGCAGAGGAGTTGCCATCTGTACTGTGGAGTCTACGGACCACGCCAAACAGATCAACCGGCCTTACCCCTTTCTTCTTAGTCTACGGAGCAGAGGCAATCTTGCCAAGTGATGTTCAGTATGATTCTCCAAGAGTCGCAGCCCAGAGATCCGCCATCTACCAGCAGAATCTCCGCCGCTATCACAGCAGGTGAGTTCGCCAACGCTCGTTTAAGGAAGGTGACCTGGTGCTACGCTTCAAACAGCAGAAGTCCCACAAGCTATCCCCGCCTTGGGAAGGACCCTTCGTCATCAGCAAAGCTCTACTGAATGGATCCTACTACCTCGTTGATATTCGCGAGCTAGATAAGCGACCAAGTAAGAAGCGCAAACGAAGAGACCCTGACGATATCTACGACGAGACAGATCGTCCATGGAACATCGCACAGCTACGTCCTTTCTACACTTAGCACTTTTCTAGCTATGTAATAGGCACCTCTATATGATCAATGAAATAAAGCATTTGGTTCACTCTTGATTTTTTCTGAGTCTTTTACCTCCTTTATTGTTCATTTAGATCATATAGAACCTTTTGCGCAATTGTGCTCTGCACTTGCGTGTCTTTTAAATCCGCCATAAGCGGTCCGCGTAGCTTTTTATGTTTTGATCTTCATTCGATGTTCTCTGTATGGATTCCAGAGTAGTGACTTTTTGACGATCCAAGCCGCCATCTGCTCAGGGTTCTGGACGGTTGCTATTAAGTATCGTCGCCCTAGCGGATTGTTCGTGCGAAGATTTCGCCATCTCACGAAAAGTCAAGCACAGAGAGCCGGATGGCGGATCGCATAATCCTACGCGTGAAAAATTTTAAGTGTTGTTTTTTGGGCATGGCAAAAACTGCAAGTTGCATAAAACTAGGCCTGGCAGTTTCTTCGCGCAATTAAACCACTTCATAAAAAACAAACTGCAAATGTTTAACAGCATTCCACCGATCCGCCACAAGCAGATCAGTCACAGTGCACAAGCATGACACGCAGTTTAAGTTTAAATTACAGACCCACTCAGGGGCCGAATTGATGCAAAGTATTTTTTCCTGCCATGTTGCAGGGCACATCTCAAGCGGATGGCGGAACCTTGGAGGACACCTCGTCACCGCCATCACCACCTGCAGTTGCCGCGGAGGCGGATGCCGAAGCTTGGCTTGGCGACCCTGGCAGCTCGTATGCTTCATAGTACACGTTCAACTGAGTGCCAAGGGCACACAGTTGATCGTATCCAAGCACGCTCTGCCGGATGGCTGCCTCGTCCACCGGCGCGCCATCCTCGCCGCTCTCAGGGATGTCGGAGGTGAGCTGGTCCAGGTCCATGTCGGGGTAGTGGGCCTTCGCCAATGTCAGCGCTGTTCTGGCACCACCCCGAGCAGAGGACAGCTTCCAATCCGCCACCAGCCCTGGCACCAGCAGCAGCTTCTGCGTGAGCGCGATGGCGGAAAGGTTGGAAGAACCCGCTATCTGCAGGCTCCCGCACGCTTGGCGACCAGCGCTGAGAAGGCCATCAAGCTCCTTCCTCGCTGCGTCGGTAGCCATGCGCAAGCCCTCAGCGGTGTCTACCTCGCTTTGCCCCAAGGAAGCTGCATGGCGGAAAAAATAAGATGCGTCACGAACTGCATAGCAGAAGTTGAAAAACAAGTTATAAGAGGTGGTACCTAGCAAGTTGTCTTGGAAGTGATGGAGGAGCTCGTTAAAGCCTTCACGCCGCTTCTCAAAGTCAGCGGCGGCTTTGCGGAGATCCGCTATCTCCTTGTCCTTCTTCTTGCCCTGGTTCTCCTGGTCCTTCAGCTGCCTCTCGAGGGTGGCGTTTTCAGCCAGCGATTTCCGGAGCTGTTCATTCAGCCCATCCATCGCAATGGCATGGCCTTTTTTCATCCCCTCAAGTGTGGACTTGAGCTTGGCAGCGTCTGCATGGTGGAATTCTGTCAGTTCAGCGTTTGATTGAATAAGCGTAAAGGAAAGGAACCTTAAGGTTAAATACCACTATTCTCAAGCTGTTGCCGCAAATCCGCCACAAGAGTGCCTTTCTCCGCAGCTCCTTCTCCTGCGAGCTGACGACCTGGACAAGGTCCTCCACCACCTTCTTGTAATTCTGGCAAAATTTGAAGTGTTAGTCAATCTTAGAGCTTTATGCCGGGTGTGAATCCGCCATAACGCTCGGGGGCTACTCACTGATTCTTTTTTAGTCACTCTTAGAGCATCATGATGAAGGATTATCCGCCATGATGCTCGGGGGCTACTTATGCTGATTTTTTGTCTTCTAAGAGCTTTATGCCGGATGATTATCTGCCATAACGCTCGGGGGCTACTCAGTATGAAAATTAAGTTCTCTATAGAGCACTGTGTGTCGGGGATATAAACCCGGATATACCAAAGTACCCCTTTATATTATGTCTAATATATGTTATATATGATGAGTTATATATGCAGGATATTAAAAAGCGAGTAAGCAGCAGCCTGGGCCGGAATAGAACTTCCCAGGCCGGCGTATAAGAAGCCCAGGCCGGATTACACACTCTCGGGCCGACATAGTTGAGCCCAGGCCGGCATATTGCTAAGTCAGGCCGGAATATAGGAGCTCAGGCCGGAATATCCTAGTCTGGGCCGGGATAAAAGCTCTTCCCGGCTGGGCCGGCTTATTCTTTCCCGCCTGGGCCAGCCTCCCTTGCCCGGCTGGGCTTCCTGCTCCGCCCCGGCCAAGCCAGCTTCCCGGCTGGGCCGGACTCCCGTCAAGCCCCGGCTGGGCCAGTGCGCCCCCGGCCAGGCCTCCTCGCCGCCTGCCGCCCCGGCTGGGCCGGCGTGCCTAGTCGGGCTATCGCCCCCGCCACGCTGTCCTCCCCCGGCTGGGCCGTCGGCTGGGTAACCCGGCTGGGCCGGGATCGCTACCCGGCTGGGCCGGTTCCTCTGGCTCACCCCGCATCAAGCCAGGCCGCCGCCTTCCGTCCCGGGCTGCCAGGCCGGGATTCGCTCCCCAGGCCAAGATATGCCGGCTAAGCTGCTCCTGGGCGCTGTTCCGGCTGGGCCAGGCCGGGATTCCCTGGCCCAGTCCGGATTATCCCCATGGTAGGCCGAGATATTCACCCCCAGGCCGGATTACTACCCTCCAGGGCCGGGATTTACTCCCTCCGGGACATATTCCTCGTCCAGCATCGCCTCCAGCGCTTTGTGCCAGTCCTGGGACGCCACCGGGCTCGGACTGGCACATCCTCCATCATCATATGCTGGTCTTGGGACGCTCCTTAGCTCAGACCAGCATATCCCTCCTCTCCTAGTCAGTCTTATCCTCAGGAGGAGGATAAGACTGATGACATGGTGATCCTGAAGACAGACGCTAGAAGACGAAGACCAAGGACTCCAAGTACAGACATCGATGGGACTAGCCCATGACCGTGACGCATCGCACAGTACCGAGGACGGTACCGTGCTGATGCAAGCCACAGTATGACAAGACCCCAGTAGTCAACTCAGCTACAGTGTGTGCATAGTGTTATGTGGGGCATCCCTTGTCCCCTGGGCTCCCTATATAAGGGGCACTAGGGGGATCGATCACCCTAAGCCTCCGGAGGAGGCTCATTCTCTCTCGCTCCATGGGAGCTCTCTAGCACTAGCTCTTTAGCTCCTGCCCAGTGCAGCCTTAGATAGGCAGATGAACAGCTCAAGGAGCACCATTGTAGCTCTCATATGAAGCTCATATAGATCAGACATGCAGGAGTAGGGGTGTTACCTCCTCACGAGGGCCCCGAACCTGGGTAGCTCGATGTGTTAGCAGTGACTTCTGTGCTCGGTCTCTACCGAGCTTCCCCTCTCCCGGATCCGCCAGCGTACAGTCGGCCCCCATTTAAGCCATCCTATGGCATATGTTGTTTCACCACGACGACATTTGGCGCCCACCGTGGGGCTGATCAGGCGCTGGTAGGAGTACATCCGGACGGGATCTTCTTCATCTGCTCGGGGGCTCGACATCAGCAACGCCTCCGAGCACAGCAGGTCTTCTTCAACTCCCGGGCTGACTTCCACTCGCCCAGGCCAGCATACGGCTGTCCCGGATCTACATCGGCATCTCCGGGCCGGCACTCGGCTTCCCCCGGCCAGCATATCCTGTGTCCCGGCCAGCATATCCTGAGTCCCGGCCAGCATATCCTGAGTCCCGGCCAGCATATCCTGTGTCCCGGCCAGCATATCCTGAGTCTCGGCCAGCATATCCTGTGTTCTGGCCAGCATATCCTGTGTCCCGGCCAGCATATCCTGTGTCCCGGCCTGCATATCCTGTGTCCCGGCCAGCATATCCTGTGTCCTGGCCAGCATATCCTGTGTCCCGATCAGCATATTCTGTGTCCTGGCCAGCATATTCTGTGTCCTGGCCAGCATATCCTGCGTTCTGGCCAGCATATCTTATGTCCCGGCCGGCATATTTGGTGTTTGTCGTACCAGGGACTGTTCCGCCTTTGCCTCGAGCATCTGCTGGTACTTCAAACTTCTTCAACGGTGCAAGTAAGTATTTATGCTGGTTTACTCCATATCCTGGTCAGCTTATCTGAAAATCAGTGTCTCCTTGATAGAAAAGATAGCTCGGGGGCTAGGCTAAAGCCCAGCAAGTTGCTTCTTAAGTACTGTTTCAGTATATATTAGTTTGCATGCTAGCATATCAGCTTCTTAGTTTCCTCCTGTATGTCTGTTTATATGCCAAATCACTACATATGCCTGCTGTAAAGAGTATCCTTAGTATCAGTTTGTATGTCAATAGTCTTATGCAAAGTTTCATCTGGGCATGTTATATACCGGTTTTATATGCCAACAACAAGATGTTATGTCAAGTTATATGTCTTTGCATATGCCAATTGGTATATCTGCTACAGTGCTATAGTCAGTATGCCAGTTAACATATCAAGTTCAGTATCTACTTATATGCCAAATGCTTTATCTCATATGCTATGTGTTATATGCCGGCTGTCGTATGCCAAGGCTCGTATGCCAGTTTTTTATATGTTGAATGCCATGTGCTAGTTGTTACATGTTTACAGTCAGATCAGTTATATGCCTATCTCAGTACCAGTTTCTGCATGCTACGTGCTATATGCTAGATCCTATATGACAGTTATAGTATACTTGCATTTATATGCCGGCACATGAGTGCCTAGTTCTTCCTTGTGAGTTGCCAAGTTAGCATATATGTCAAATTGCTATATCTCAGTCTGTATGTCAAGTGCTATGTACCTAATGATATGGGCTATATGCCAAACTCCATATGCTAGATTGCAATATGCCAAATGCTATGACCATTGCTATGTCTTTTAGTATGACTACAGAACAGGTTGGATATTTCATCATATATATGTCTATTACCCGGCTATGACTCTCCATATTGCCGTTACAAGAAGAAATTGCTATTATACCACCAGGGATTCAGTTTATATCTTAGGGTCTCAGGTATTTTCAGTATGCCGGCATATGATGGCAAGAGCAAGATTTCAGTATACCGGCATATGTTATATTTTGTATCCTGGCCGGCATATTTTATGTCCCAGCCAGCATATCTTTACATCCTGGCCAGCATATCTCAAAGTCTCAGGTCTCAGGTATGTCAGTTTGTTAGCACATCAGGTTACTAAGTGATATCTTGAGTCGCAGGTATTTCAGTATGCCGGCATATCATGGCATGAGCAAAGTTGTAGTATGCCAGTATATCATGGCATGAGCAAAGTTTCAGTATGCCGGCATATCATGGCATCAAACCAAAATCCCCCAATCACCGTTTATTTTGGTTCGCCAGCATATCAAGGCATCTATCAATAACTCATATCGCCGTTTATTTCGGTTTGCCAGCATATCAAGGCATCTATCAATAACTCATATCGCCGTTTATTTCGGTTTGCCAGCATATCAAGGCATCTATCAATAACTCATATCACCGTTTATTTCGGTTTGCCAGCATATCAAGGCATCTATCAATAACTCATATCGCCGTTTATTTCGGCATGCCAGCATATCACGGCATTCTATAATCCTTTCAGTTATCACCAATTCTGGCACAGTAATATATCGAGACATCGATCTCAAAGCTAACAAGCATCGTATCTCTTATCATATCCGGTTTCACAGAGTATCCCGGTTTAGCATATTAACATGTCTTATCATTTTTGCATACTAACAAGTGCCCAGCGATGGCACAGCCCAAGAGGCATATCAGTATACCGGCATTGTCAAAGCGGACAATGCCGATGAGACATAGCCTGAGAGGCAAAGTGTCGATATAGTGCCCAAGAGGCAAAGCAGCCCAAGAGGCATATCAGTATACCGGCATTGTCAAAACAGACAATGTCGATGAGACATGGCCCAAGTGGCAACATGTTGAAACAGCACAAGAGGCATATCGGTATACCGGCATTGTCAAAGCAGACAATGTCGATGAGACATAGCCCGAGAGGCAAAGTGTCGATATAGTGCCCAAGAGGCAAAGTAGCCCAAGAGGCAAAGCAGCCCAAGAGGCAAAGTAGCCCACGAGGCAAAGTAGCCCACGAGGCAAAGTAGCCCAAGAGGCAAAGCAGCCCAAGAGGCATAGCAGTATACCGGCATTGTCAAAGCAGACAATGTCGATGAGACATAGCCCGAGAGGCAAAGTGTCGATATAGTGCCCAAGAGGCAAAGTAGCCCAAGAGGCATAGCAGTATACCGGCATTGTCAAAGCAGACAATGTCGATGAGACATAGCCCGAGAGGCAAAGTGTCGATATAGTGCCCAAGAGGCAAAGTAGCCCAAGAGGCATAGCAGTATACCGGCATTGTCAAAGCAGACAATGTCGATGAGACATAGCCCGAGAGGCAAAGTGTCGATATAGTCCCCAAGAGGCAAAGTAGCCCAAGAGGCATAGCAGTATACCGGCATTGTCAAAGCAGACAATGTCGATGAGACATAGCCCGAGAGGCAAAGTGTCGATATAGTGCCCAAGAGGCAAAGTAGCCCAAGAGGCATAGCAGTATACCGGCATTGTCAAAGCAGACAATGTCGATGAGACATAGCCCGAGAGGCAAAGTGTCGATATAGTGCCCAAGAGGCAAAGTAGCCCAAGAGGCCGAGCAGCCCAAGGGGCAGATAGCTCAAGAGGTAAAGTATCGATATAGCCAAAGAGGGCAAAGCGGCATTCCGGCATTGTCGAAGCAGACGATATCGATGAGACGTAGCACAAGAGGCAAAGTATCGATATAGCCAAAGAAGGCATAATAGTATTTTGAGATAGCCCGTGAAGGCTAGCATATCACGTATATGAGTATATGTCAAACAGGACATTGTCTATGATGGCATGAGATAGAATTTGGCCAGTGCAGGCCAACGTATCGGCTTCGTGAGTATGAGTTTGGGACTTTGGTATATTTCTTGTTGAAGCCTGTGCACGACTCTGCGAGTCCTCCACAGCCTCGGGGGCTAATGTCGGGGATATAAACCCGGATATACCAAAGTACCCCTTTATATTATGTCTAATATATGTTATATATGATGAGTTATATATGCAGGATATTAAAAAGCGAGTAAGCAGCAGCCTGGGCCGGAATAGAACTTCCCAGGCCGGCGTATAAGAAGCCCAGGCCGGATTACACACTCTCGGGCCGACATAGTTGAGCCCAGGCCGGCATATTGCTAAGTCAGGCCGGAATATAGGAGCTCAGGCCGGAATATCCTAGTCTGGGCCGGGATAAAAGCTCTTCCCGGCTGGGCCGGCTTATTCTTTCCCGCCTGGGCCAGCCTCCCTTGCCCGGCTGGGCTTCCTGCTCCGCCCCGGCCAAGCCAGCTTCCCGGCTGGGCCGCCCCGGCTGGGCCGGACTCCCGTCAAGCCCCGGCTGGGCCAGTGCGCCCCCGGCCAGGCCTCCTCGCCGCCCGCCGCCCCGGCTGGGCCGGCGTGCCTAGTCGGGCTGTCGCCCCTGCCACGCTGTCCTCCCCCGGCTGGGCCGTCGGCTGGGTAACCCGGCTGGGCCGGGATCGCTACCCGGCTGGGCCGGTTCCTCTGGCTCACCCCGCATCAAGCCAGGCCGCCGCCTTCCGTCCCGGGCAGCCAGGCCGGGATTCGCTCCCCAGGCCAAGATATGCCGGCTAAGCTGCTCCTGGGCGCTGTTCCGGCTGGGCCAGGCCGGGATTCCCTGGCCCAGTCCGGATTATCCCCATGGTAGGCCGAGATATTCACCCCCAGGCCGGATTACTACCCTCCAGGGCCGGGATTTACTCCCTCCGGGACATATTCATCGTCCAGCATCGCCTCCAGCGCTTTGTGCCAGTCCTGGGACGCCACCGGGCTCGGACTGGCACATCCTCCATCATCATATGCTGGTCTTGGGACGCTCCTTAGCTCAGACCAGCATATCCCTCCTCTCCTAGTCAGTCTTATCCTCAGGAGGAGGATAAGACTGATGACATGGTGATCCTGAAGACAGACGCTAGAAGACGAAGACCAAGGACTCCAAGTACAGACATCGATGGGACTAGCCCATGACCGTGACGCATCGCACAGTACCGAGGACGGTACCGTGCTGATGCAAGCCACAGTATGACAAGACCCCAGTAGTCAACTCAGCTACAGTGTGTGCATAGTGTTATGTGGGGCATCCCTTGTCCCCTGGGCTCCCTATATAAGGGGCACCAGGGGGATCGATCACCCTAAGCCTCCGGAGGAGGCTCATTCTCTCTCGCTCCATGGGAGCTCTCTAGCACTAGCTCTTTAGCTCCTGCCCAGTGCAGCCTTAGATAGGCAGATGAACAGCTCAAGGAGCACCATTGTAGCTCTCATATGAAGCTCATATAGATCAGACATGCAGGAGTAGGGGTGTTACCTCCTCACGAGGGCCCCGAACCTGGGTAGCTCGATGTGTTAGCAGTGACTTCTGTGCTCGGTCTCTACCGAGCTTCCCCTCTCCCGGATCCGCCAGCGTACAGTCGCCCCCCATTTAAGCCATCCTATGGCATATGTTGTTTCACCACGACGACACTGTGTGAACTACCAGTGCTCGGGGGCTAAGTTATTCAAAAACTTACAGAAGTCAACCTTGGAGCCCCATAGCGGATTAAATTTGCGAATCCGCCATGGCGCTCGGGGGCTACTGGGAGTACATACCTCTTTAACAATACTGGTTCTCTGAACGAACGCCGCCATTGCAGATGACACATGGTTACTGGCCTCCTCTTGCATATTGTCAAGGCGGAAAAGAGCAGTTGCTTTCTTCTTCCATTTTGAAGCTTCCTCAGCTCCCGTATCCGTCTGGATTGCTTTTCCGCTAAAACTCACCTTCTTAGCACCCTTAGCGGGGCGATCTGATGGTCCAGCACTTTTTCCTGGAGCATCCGCCACCTTGCTGGTATGAGGAGAAGAGGCGGAAGGCCCAGTTGGGCGAGCAGAAGCATCTGGTGTAGGTGGAATGGCAGCGGGATATGGCTTGGCTAGTGGAGGTTTCGGGCCAGAAACCTTTCTTCTTCTGTGTGCAAAAGAGACAGATCAGAAAAGTTATGCATGGTATGAAGGCGAATTGTGATTATACTTACTTCCGCTCCGGTAAATTTATAGTGGCGGAATGTTCTGGCACGGTGTCCAGATGGCCGCGAAGGGCAGGGGACGAATGGCGAGAGATGACTCTCTTGCCCATTCCACGAATGCGCCCGCCAGCACCGCGAACACCGCGAGGAACCGCCACTACAGGCTCATCCGCCACTACCTCTTCTTCCGCCACCTTTTGTCCTTTGGGAGACGAGGATGTCTCGTCCTCATCGTCAGTAAGATCCTTCGTCCGAGGATAGCGGACGAGACCGCTCAGCTCAGAGGGTGGCAGAGAAGAGAGCTGTGGAGAAAAGTGAAGTTATTCAAGGAAAATTAGCTTTTATGGCGGAATATGGAGAAGCGCTTACCTTTGGACAACTGCCATTCTCATACATGGGGATTTTCAGCTTCAGAGGCTCATCTCGCCCCACCTTAATGATGTTGCAGATCCGAAGCTCGATCTCTTCAGCGGACAGTTCCTCCTTGGAATAGCGCTGGGGATCGTCTATTCCGCTATACTCGCACATCAGGCTTGGGCGATATTGAAGAGGATGAATCCGCCGTGAGATCCAGCAGTAAATGGTGTCAGCACCTGTCAGTCCAGAGAAGACAAGTTTCGAAATCCGCCGTGAGCATAATTGGCATTCATCATCCATTGTGAAGTCATCCATGACACCCCAGCTATCCTGCTCCTCGGCGGGGCCATCAGTAAAAGACCGCAGGCCGAACTTCCTTTCAGGAGGGGCCTGGTTAGCCTGATAGAAGAAGGAACCCCGCCATCCCTTAGCAGAGTCGTGAGGGACAATGTAGGGGTAGGATTTCCCGTGCCGAGGAACGAAGGAGATTGACCCGCAATTGCGAGGATTCCCGTTCGCGTCCCGGTTATGGCGGATATTGAAATATAAGCGGAATAAGTCTCCGCGCGGGCTGATGCCTAGATACCCCTCGCATAGCGCAACAAAACCTGCTAATGCAGTGAAGCTATTTGGAGCAATGTGGTGCAGCTGTAACCTGTAGTGACGGAGAACTTCCCTCAGAAAGTAGGATGGCGGAAGGCTGAGGCCACGGTCAATGTGGGATTTCAGCATAACGACCTCTTCATCTGAAGGAATCGGCGCCGCTTCACCAGGCACAACCCGCCATCTGGAGGTTTCCTTAGCAGCTATGCGGCCTTCCCATTCCAAGGAAGATAGAACTTCCTCGCTCAGACTGCAGGGGTCCCAATCCCCTCCTGAGGTTTCGGGCATGGCGGACTCTGTGTCAGAGGATCGCACAGAGCCCTCAGCAGCTTCAGACTTTGAAGTTTGGCGAGGAGATTCGGGCTCCATGGCGGCCAGTGGCGTGGCGGTAATGACTTCTAAAACTTCGAGCGAGGACGAGGAAGACGATGCCAGCTTGTGGCGGAAAATGCTGCCGGCGGTGAGGTTTTCAGCGGTGGCTCGCCGGAGATAGCGAGGCTCTCGTGGCGGCGCTAAGGAGAGAGAGTGCGACGGGGAGAATGAAAGGGTGACCGGCCGGGGGTGAGAGGCCGGGGTATATATAGGCCCCGGGCCTCGAGATTCGTGCCCGCCATCACCACCGCTCATCCCGATCGCAGAAACCCTAATCTGGTGACACGTGTCCAAGGGTAAAAAAGTAACTTGGTGAATCTTTCCCTAGAAGGAACTGTGTGCCGAAATTTGTGGCGGATTTCAACGGTATGATCCAACGGATCCCGAAAATCTCGCTAAGATAACTACGTCGCTTGATCCGTTATTTACGGCAGATTGATAGATGGAAAAGGAACATCAAGATAACCGCCATCCCAGCAAAGAAGAGCTATGGCGGAAATGATTTATCAAGGACAAGCATGGCGGATGTAGATGGTGATCTTGAAGTTCCCTGGGGGCTACTGTTGGGGATATACCAAATAGGTATACCAGCGACGTAGTCCTAAATCAGCAAGCCAGGGTGGCCCATCAGGGGTGGTATGGCGGATTCGCCATACCGGGCGGCCCAGTTGCCGAAGTTGGCACGGCGGTACTGGACGCAGGCGCTTATGGCGGATCCGGAGACAGGCCTATGGCGGGCTACTAGCGGCGAGCTTATGGCGGATCCGCATGACGGCCCATGGCAGGTAACCTTGTAGCATACGCGCAGAACTTAGTCTAGGATTCCAAGTTGTATCCGCTCCGGTACCAACGTGTAGCCCACGCCAGGCGCCTTTATAAGCCCGACGTGGAGCAGCCCTTGAGGCATCAGACCAATCTTACGGCCAATCGCATAGCAAAACAGCCAACCTCATCATTGTAATCGAGCACTTGTTGCCATATAGTGAATTATAGCAGCACGTAGGGTCTCGCCACCGTTGCGGGATCTGAAGCTGGGTAAACTCGTGCTACCATCGTCCTGGATCGCTCCTCCGTGTTCACCCCCTTCCACAAACCGCCATACCCCTACCTCTATGGCAGATCTGTTGACGAAACCACGACATTGTATTTACTACTTATAATCATCACTACCGCTTGTATTTCACTATCTCTTCGCCGAACTAGTGCACCTATATATCTGACAAGTGTATTGGGTGTGTTGGGGACACAAGAGACTTTCTGTATCGTAATTGCAGGGTTGTTTGAGAGGGATAGCTTTGACCTCTTCCTCCCTGAGTTCGATAAACCTTGGGTGATCCACTTAAGGGAAACTTGCTGCTGTTCTACAAACCTCTGCACTTGGAGGCCCAACACTGTCTACAAGAACAGACGCGTGCTTAGACATCAAGCTCTTTTCTGGCGCCGTTGCCGGGGAGGTAAGGTAAAAGGTACTCGCATCCTCCTGTGTGAGTGCTCGGAGTTATTTCCTTTAGATTCTGCAATTACATCTTTTTGTTTCTTGTTTTTATTTTCACTAGTTAGGCTTAATGGAAAACAAAGAGTTCTTTAGTCTTTTTCCTGATTTTAGATTTGAAGAGAAAATTGAAAATCCTTTGGAGCTTATTTCGCATAGCAATGTTATTAGTACGAATGCTTTGAATACTGTTAATGCTAATGCTAATGCTATAGAAAAGTCTAAGCTTGGGGAAGCTGGTTTTGTTAAGTATGATATTTTTAGTCCCCCAGCTTTAGTGGAGAAAGTTTGCTCTGATGATATTTTATCTCCCATATGTGATGTTTCTAATGATGCTTGTGCTCCTCATCCTTTTAAAATACCTACGAAGATTGTTGAACGTGTTAGGGATAACTGCTATTTAGGAGATGGAACTGTCCATCCTGGTGATCATTTGCTTTTTATACATGAATTATGCGAGTTGTTCCAGTGTGCAGGTATTTCAATGAACCAAGTTAAGAAGAAGCTATTCTCTTTGTCACTGAAAGGCAGAGCTGAGGAATGGTATCGGCTGCTTGAAGATGGTCCATCTATTGCATGGGAGGAAATTGTGTCTCTCTTTTATTCCAAGTTTTATCCTCCAAGTGAAATTCATAAAGATCGTAATCGGATATATAACTTTCGGCCTCACGAGGGAGAAAGCATTGCCCAAGCATGGGGAAGATTGAAGTTACTAATGCATAAATGTCCTATTCATGATCTTCCCCGTAATATTATTATTAATAACTTTTATGCAAGGCTTTCAGGATATTACAAGGACTATCTAGATGCATGCTTTGATGGGTCTTTCACAAGCAAGGATGTCGACACCAAGTGGGGTCTGCTTGAAACAATTCAAAACAATATTGAAGGTTGGGATAATGACAAAGGTAAAGGATCAGGTATGAATTACAAGTTTGATTGCATTAAGTCTTTCGCTGAAACTGCTAATTTTCAAGAGCTTAGTGCTAAGTATGGTCTTGATCCTCAAATTATGGTTGATTGCTTTAAAGCCTTTGCTTCCCATATAAATGTTTCTAAAGGAAATGGGGACGTGTATCATGAACCTTTTAAGGATACTTGCATAGAAAGTGATATTGTTATTGATGATTGCAATAAACATGCTCAAACTTCTAAAGGTACTATTTCTTATAAGCATGTTAATTTTTGTGGAATACATAGACCTTGTGAACAGAGTTACAACAAGGAAGATTATTGCATCACCCACGCAAATGAAGAAACCAGCATGTGGCTCAAGGATCTAGATGTGCTTGGTGAATGGGTTTGTGAGCTTTATCCTTTTCTTTGTGAATTTTGCGGTGAAAAGGGGCACTTTAATTTTCAATGCCTAATTAATCGAACGAGTACCGCAGATTTGTATTGTGATGATAAGATTACTTTCAATCAGTATGATGAGCTTACTTTGTTTTTGAATTGTGAAGAGATATCTAGAAAGATTGCTTTGGTAGACATGAATGATGTTGATCTTAATAGCACCCTTCGTGGTTGTCATCTCTATTGTGCTAAAGATTGCCTCGCAAATACTTACTTACAAGATCTTATAAAACATAATGTTTTGCCAAGCTATGATAGGACTAATAGATGTTTCGATCTTATTAATAGAGAGGAGGAATCCTCCAAAGTTTCTTCTGTTGTTTCTGTCAGCAAACCAGATTATGTGGAGAAGATGCCTTTCCCTCCTAGAGAATATGTGGAGAAGATGCCCTTCAAGTCTCTCCCTACTAAAGGGGAGAGTAAGAAGAAGAAGAAGAAGAAGAAGAGGAGTAAAAGGCAAGAGGACACGGTATCTTCCCCTAAGCGTTATGATCCTGTTATAGATTATGATAATTCTGATTGGGATGATGTTCCTATGCCTATTACTTATGTTAGTGATCATGATTGGGAAAAGCACTCTACTTTTGATATTGAAAATCTTTTTGGTACCAATTCTAAGGTTAATAATTGTTGTACCATTAGTGCTATCCATGTTCCTTCTTATGATGATATGTTTGATGAATATGCTTTGCGACATAGTAGTTCTCTATCTTGTGATGATACTAAGCCTCTAGTTTATGATGATGATTATAATGTTTTCAATTCACCTACTTTTGAGGAGAAAAATAGTTATGATTACAATATGCCTCCTGTCTTTGATGATTATGGTGATGAGAATAATTATTCTGTTGAATCTGCTCCTACTACTATTGTTCATGTGGGGAGTATTAATCCTTTTATGCATGTAGCTCGTGATAGAGATGCTTTATGTGATAGTTATATTGTTAGTTCTATTCATGATGCTACTGAAAGTTATTATGAGAGAGGGAAACATGGTTTGATGGATCTCAACAATATTAAGTTTCCCCTCTTTATGTTGCAAATCTTGAAGTGGCACTTGTTTTATCTATCCATGCTTGCTACTATGTGCCTCGTTGATTTATTTTCTTACAAGATTCCTATGCATAGGAAGTGGTTTAGATTTAAATGTCTTTCATATCTACTTTTTGATGCTCTCTATTGCTTTAAGTTCCTATATGGCGCCTTTTCCTCAAGCTCTTATATGGCGCCCACATGAGCATCTTTGCAAATTACTGCGCCTAGCTCAAAGGCGTTAAAGAAAAGCACTCTTGGGAGATAACTCATTGTTTATTTTTAGTACTTTTTCTTTTATTTGAGTCTTGGAAGTTATTACTACTGTAATAACCTGCTCCTTATCCTTTTTATTTCGTTTTTGTGCCAAGAGAAACCTCTAATTTGAGTGAGGTAAGATTTGGGGATGTTGCTGTCCTGAAACTGTTTTCGGTGCTGCACCGTAAAAATTCGTATAAATTCTCTGTATATCTTTTAGACCTTCGATTTCTTGTGCATATGCCCCAGGTTATATCCAAACTTTCATTAGTTGAACACTTTTTGATTTGAGCAACAGAAAACCCCTAAAAAATTCGGCCTTTGTCAGCTGTTCTGTTTTGACAGATTTCTGCCACTATTCATTTTTGCCGCTTTATCGCTTTCTTTTTTAGTTCTTTTGATCATGGAACTCTTGGGGAAGTTGCTACAGTAGTATATACTTAATATGTGGTGTTTTGGGTTGAAACCTGAAGCAAAAGAGGTTGATTATATGTTATGCTTAAACTAATGTTGCTAACAGAATTGTGTTTAGTTTTGTATGAAGGAAGTTTTCAAGTGTAGGGATTGGAGAATGATGAGATGAGTTAAAGAATGGACAAAAGCTCAAGCTTGGGGATGCCCATGCATCACCCCAAGAAATATCCAAGAAGTACAAGCGTCAAAGCTTGGGGATGCCCCCGAGGCACCCCTTCTTCATCGGCAAAAATCAGGTCACCTTTCAAGACACTATATTTTTATTGCTTCATGCACTATGTGTTTTTCTTGGAGCGTCAGTTGTTTTAGTTTTCATTATTAGTTTTGTTTTGTTTGCTGCAATAAATGGTTAGATCACATCATGTTTCTTTTGGAGGAGATGAACTCGCTTTTCATTTGCCAAGAACGCTCTAGTTTTCATTCTTATAAAAAACCGAGTGTTCTTCTTTTTCTGCTACTGCTTTTGGTTTTCGTTTTTGCCTTGATTTGCATTCAGACCTTGTCATATCTTTTCATCAAGGTGTATTTTTTCCTCTGATCTTTATTGTTTTCATCAAAAGGGGTGTTTAAAAAATTTGAATGGTGTTGGAAAAGAGAAAAAGCTTTATGCAAAATAATGGTACAAGAAGGAGCTTGTGTAGACTGCGGCTTAGGCTTTTTCATGTCATGCTTGATGTCTTTTTGATAGTATGCTTAGTGGTTTTTCTGTAGCATGACTTGTCTCAAATGACTGAGATTGCTTAATGAGCCTTTGAAAAAATCATGCGTTGTTTTTATTGTATGGAAGCATTATTTTGGTTTTCTCCTTGATGCTTTATTTGGGTTGACTTGGCGCATGCTCACACATGTTAGACTCTTACAAAGTCACCAATAGCCTCTATGATCATTTAATTTTTGACTTTTGATGCCATCTTATGCTTCTTTTAATGTTGCTTTGTCGCTTTGCATGATTATGGCCATTATTGCTCTCTTAGTTGGTCGCTCCCAGTCTTTTGCTAGCCCTCATTTTGTACTGAGTATGAGCTCTACTCGTGCATCCAACTCCCAAAAGCCAAGTTTGCCATTGTGTCCACTATAAATTCCTATGCATGGTATTTGTAAGCCATTCCAAAGTAAATTTTCATGTGCTACCTTTCAAAACTTTCAAATACTTCTCATTTTGTGACACTATTTTTAGCTCATGGGGACGTAGTGGTCGGATTTGCTATCTTCCATATTGCTTATTCCAAAAAGAAAAAAAAAGAGAAAAAAAGAAAGAAAAATAAAAGGCACTCCTCCATGGAATGTGAATGTTGGTGGGCACCCGATGGAATCGGTTAGCCATGGTTTGTGAAAGGAAAAAAGGTGGGGAGGAGTGCCAAGCTTTATAAAAGAGCACAAAAGTGCCAATCTCTCTCTCAAAAACTTGCTTCATTTTTGTATGGAAGATAGTAAGAACCCCATTGCCAGTCGTTGACAAAGACAACCACCTCTCAAAACCAATTTTTATCTCTCTGTTTTACAAATGAAAAGCTCTAGCACATATTTAATCACTGCTTCCCTCTGCGAAGGGCCTTTCTTTTACTTTTATGTTGAGTAACCGCCTTCTATCTTTATGCACCATTAAGAGAGCATAGTTGTCATTCTGAGTATAATGTGCATTGTCCCAAAGTTTTCATTGATTGATTCATATTGTTGGTTTCACTTGTTCTTAAATTATTTGTATCTAGTCGCCCTCTTAAACTTGAAGGTGTCCTATGCATTTATGTTTTGCTCTCTTTGAAGGACAAGCTGAAAACCATTTGTATGTTTTTCCTTATGATTTGAACACACGTTTGACTTTCATTGTTTCATTTTCATGATCTTTTGTTTGTGTTCATTTTCATGTTTATAACATGGTTGCTAAGTTCTTATTATCAAGATTATGTCTTTCATGACCATGTTTTAAGTTCTTATGATCCTAGCTCACAAATGCTTACTTATATGATCAAGATTATGTAGGTGCATGTCACCTCAAAAATTATTCTTTTGTTATCACTTACCTACTCGAGGACGAGCATGAGTTAAGCTTGGGGATGCTGATACGTCTCCAACGTATCTATAATTTTTGATGCTCCATGCTTGTTTTTACACCATTTACCCGATGTTTCGTTACACTTCGTGGCACTTTTATGTATTTTTCGGAACTAACCTATTAACGAGTTGCCACAGTGCCAGTTTCCTGTTTTCTGCTATTTTTGTGTTTCAGAAGTGATACACAGGAAATATTCTCGGAATTGGATGAAAAAAGTTCCTGAAGTCTTATTTTACCCGGAAGCTTCCAGAGATCCGAAGGAGAGTAGGAGGGGGGCCACCAGGGCCCCACACGCAGGGGTGGCGCGGCCAGGGCCCTGGCCGCGCGAGCCCCGCGTGAGGGCGCCTGGCTCCACCCCTAATGACGCCCCTTCGCCTATAAGAAGCCTCGGGACGGAAAACCCTAAAGGAGTCGGCAAATTTCCAGAAAGAGTTCCGCAGTTCCGCCGCCGCCACCGACGAATTTCGGGGGATAGAAGTCTCTGTTCCGGCACCCTACCGGGACGGGGAAGTGCCCCCGGAGCCATCTCCATCGGTCTCCATCGCCGTCTTCGCCGTCTCCATCGACCTCACCGCCATCTCCATCAACCTTGCTGTCTCCTATGATGAGGAGGGAGTAGTTCATCCCCGGGGCTGAGGGCTCTACCGGTAGCTATGTGGTTCACCTCTCTCTCCCATGATGTGATCTTTATGTGATTGTGAGCTTTGTATCATGTTGAACAAGTAGATGTTATTATTCAGATATTATGTGTACTCTAGTGGTATTATTAAAGTAATCTATTCCTCCTGCCATGGTGTAACGGTGACAGTGCGTGCATCATGGTGGTACTTGGTTTAGGCTATGATCGTGATCTCTTGTGGATTATGAGAATAATTATTACTATGATAGTATTGAAGTGATCTATTCCTCCTTTCATGGTGTAATGTTGACAGTGTGTGCACCGTGTTAGTACTTGGTCTAAGTTGCAATGATATCTATCTTGAGTTGTGCTTTGATTTGGATATCTCTATGAGTGGTGTTTGTCAAGTATTTGATGAACTTTAAGGGGTGCTTTTGTAGCCACTACACAATGATTAGTGTTATTCAATAGGAGAGTAATTCAGAGTACCATAGTGGAGAGAAGTTGTTTATTTGTTCAATCATGTTATATTGTTGGGAGTGTGTCCACTAGTGAAAGTATGATCCCTAGGCCTTGTTTCCAAGCTTTGCACACCGTTTACTTGCTATTTTGTTACATGTTTGCTCGCAGCGATTTTTATTCCAGATTGTATTTACTACTTATAATCATCACTACCGCTTGTATTTCACTATCTCTTCGCCGAACTAGTGCACCTATATATCTGACAAGTGTATTGGGTGTGTTGGGGACACAAGAGACTTTCTGTATCGTAATTGCAGGGTTGTTTGAGAGGGATAGCTTTGACCTCTTCCTCCCTGAGTTCGATAAACCTTGGGTGATCCACTTAAGGGAAACTTGCTGCTGTTCTACAAACCTCTGCACTTGGAGGCCCAACACTATCTACAAGAACAGACGTGTGCGTAGACATCATACACTAATTCAAACTAAGGGAAACAAGCACATCTCATAGATCTAGAGAGAACTAGATGGAGGAGATGGAAGGCAAGTTTACCGGAGTCCATGGCACAAAATCGATCGGTGGGATTGATCCCACACCTCCAAGGAGTTGATTTGCCAGTGGCACAGCGGATCCCGAAGCTTGGAGAGGCTCCGGGGGGCGATCTATGGCAATGGGGGCGGCAGGGGGAGAGCAGGGTGATCCCTTATTGATGGCGCCCAGAAAATTGGCTGCTACCAAGTTGATGTGGGAGCAAACTGTCCTTGTGCGTGGTGGATAACCAGCCCGTTGGGAACCCCAAGAGGAAGGTATGATGAGTATAGCAGCTAGTTTTCCCTCAGTTAAGAAACCAAGGTTTAATATCGATCAGGAGAGGAGAGACAATGACGACTGAAGGTGATGCGGAATCTGCACACACACAAACAAATACTTTGTTCCCAACTTGCGATGAGGTTGTCAATCTCACCGGTTTGCTTGAAACAAAGGTTATGAGCGTATCGAGTGGAAAACAATATAGTATGCGAGTAAAGTAAACAATGCGAGTAAAGTAAACAGTGCGAATAAAGTAAACAGGTGATAGCAATATGATGGAAATAGGACCGGGATCCACAGTTCACTAGTGGTGTCTCTCCATAAGATAAAATAACACATGCTGGGTAAACAAATTACAGTTGGGCAATTGATAGAATAGAGATAAACGTGATATGTCAAGAAGATCACTATGAGATTTACTCTGGGCATTACAACAAAATACATAGACCGCCATCCAACTGCATCTATGACTAATAATCCACTCCCGGGAATATCAATCCGAACACCCTAGAAGTATTAAGTTGCGAACAACAGATAATTGCATTAAGCAAAGTGTGTAATGTAAACAAAGCATATGCCCTTGAGCATATGAATGTTGTTTTCTCCCTAGTAGCAACAGCACATCTACCACCTTAGAGGTTTCTGTCACTCCCCCAGGTGAAATAGAGGCATGAACCCACTATCGAGCATAAATACCCCCTCTTGGAGTCACTAGCAACTACTCGGTCAAGATAGCTACTAACAACGGAGAGCATGCAAGATCATAAACAACATAGAGATAACAAAAGATATAATTCAGTACAACAACTTAATCATAAACACCAATATTCATCGGATCCCAACAAACCAAACATGTAGAATTACATAACGGTGATCTCAATCATGTAGGGCAGCTCATGAGATCTAAACATGAAGCACATGGTGGAGAAGACAACCATCTAGCTACTGCTATGGACCCATAGTCCAAGGTAGACTACTCACTCATCGCTCCGGAGGCAAGCATGGCGATGAAGAAGACCTCTGGTGGCGATTCCCCTCTCCGGCAGGGTGCCGGGAAGAGCTTCTGGACCCTCCCAATCTTTGGGTCGACGGCGGCGGCGGATCGCGATGTGTTCTGGAAAACTAATCGGGCCTTAGGTTTTTCTTGTCGGGGGGTCTTTATAGGCGAAGGGGCGATGTCAGAGGGGGAGCCAGGCTCCCTCACGCGGGCCCGGCGCGGCCAGGGGGCTGGCCGCACCGCCCCTGCGTGTGGGGCCCTGGTGGCCCCCCTCCTACTCCTCTTCGGATCTCTGGAAGCTTCCGGGTAAAATAAGACTTCAGGATGTGGTTTCGTCCAATTCCGAGAATATTTCCTAGTGTATCACTCTAAAACACAAAAACAGCAGAAAACAGGGAATAGGCACTGTGGCACTTCGTTAATAGGTTAGTTCCGGAAAATGCATAAAAGTGCCACTAAGTGTAACGAAACAATAGGCAAATGGTGTAAAAACAAGCATGGAGCATCAAAAATTATAGATACGTTTGAGACGTATCAAGCATCCCCAAGCTTAACTCCTGCTCGTCCTCGAGTAGGTAAGTGATAACAAAAGAATAATTTTTGAGGTGACATGCACCTACACAATCTTGATCATATATGTAAGCATTTGTGAGCTGGGATCATAAGAACTTAAAACATGGGCATGAAGATATAATCATGACAATAAGAACTTAGCAACCATGTTGTAAATATGCAAATGAACACAAACAAAAGATCATGAAAATGAAACAATGAAAGTCAAACGTGTGTTCAAATCATAAGGAAAAACATACAAATGGTTTTCATCTTGTCCTTCAAAGAGAGCAAAACATAAATGCATAGGACACCTTCAAGTTTAAGAGGGCGACTAGATACAAATAATTTAAGAACAAGTGAAACCAACAATATGAATCAATCAATGAACTTTGGGACAATGCATATCACACTAAGAATGACAACTATGCTCTCTTAATGGTGCATAAAGAAAGAAAGTGGTGACTCAACATAAAAGTAAAAGAAAGGCCCTTCGCAAAGGGAAGCAGTGATTGCAAGTTTTATAACCTTCAAAAATTATGGTACTTACCGGCTTTGAGCTCTCATTGCCCCCATCATAAGCATCTTGAATGGTTAAAGTTAATGCGAGAACAATTATGATGCATATGCTTGACAAATCATAAGTTGAAAACCTCGTGCCTCGTGAATACGAGTACCCAAACCTCATGCTACTTTACTTAGAGTCCCAAGCAAGGCTCTTGTCATTGTAAGTATATGCATATCATTGAGAACCGCCAATGGGGTACCTCCGTGCCCGATGACATGGAACAAGCCCACACCAAAATGACAGGACAAGCAGACAATGAACACCTCGACATCTCTTTTATTTGCCTTTTGTTTAGCTTTTTATTGTGAGATGCGTCGTCGAATGTTCACCATGGGTATGCTGCAAATTTCCACCATGAATTATGCATGGCTTAGATTGGCGGCCCAGCGTTTCCCTAACACATATACAAACTCCATGATCCCCACAAGATTCCCAATTCATTTCACACTGCGGGCATCCATAAACAAAAGATCACGATATCAACTCAAATAAGAAGTGCAATGTTGAAAGCTTGCCCCATGACAGCATGGATGGGCTAGAATCCAACTTACAACTTGCAAGCATAACAACTCAACATAAGAGACCACAATGTCAAATTTTTAAGAACAGGAAAAAGTAAAGTGTGCCTTCCGGTTCGTGAGAGCTTTACTAACCGAATTTCGCATAACACTGGTAAGAGTTTAATTTGAAGAGAAAATAAAAGCAAGTCAAATTTACTTGGAATAGCAAATTGCTAGTAGGTATGTATGGTGGACACTTTGGAAAACTTTGGCTTTTAGGAGTTGGATGCACGAGTTGAGCTCATACTCAGTACAAGGCGAGGGCTAGCAAAAGACTGGGAGCGACCAACTAAGAGAGCAATAATGGCCATAATCATGCAAAGCGAGAAAGCGACATTAAAAGAAGCATACGATGGCATCAAAAGTCAAAAACTAAATGATCATGAAGGCTATTGGCGACTTTGTAAGAGTCTAACATGTGTGAGCATGCGCCAAGTCAACCCAAATAAAGCATCAAGGAGAAAACCAAAATAATGCTTCCATATAATAAAAACAACGCATGATTTTTTCAAAGGCTCATTAAGCAATCTCAGTTATTTGAGACAAGTCATGCTACAACAAAACCACTAAGCATACTATCAAAAAGACATCAAGAATGACATGAAAAAGCCTAAGCCGCAGTCTACACAAGCTCCTTCTTGTACCACTATTTTGCACAAAGCTTTTTCTCTTTTCCAACACCATTTGAAATTTTTAAAGACACCTATTTTGATGAAAACCAATAAAGATCAGAGGCAAAAATACACCTTGATGAAAAGATATGACAAGGTCTGAACGCAAATCAAGGCGAAAATGAAAACCAAAAGCAGTAGCAGAAAAAGAAGAACTCTCGATAAACGATAAGAGTGAAAACTAGAACGTTCTTGGCAAATGAAAAGCAAGGCAACTTCTCCAAAAGAAATTTGTTGGGGTCCAACCATTTATTGCAGCAAACAAACAAACTAAACCAACTAAGAAAACTAAAACAACTGACGCTCCAAGAAAAACACATAGTGCATGAAGCAATAAAAATATAGTGTTTTGAAAGGTGACCTGATTTTTGCCGATGAAGAAGGGGTGCCTCGGGGGCATCCCCAAGCTTTGACGCTTGTACTTCTTGGATATTTCTTGGGGTGATGCATGGGCATCCCCAAGCTTGAGCTTTTGTCCATTCTTCAACTCATCTCATCATTCTCCAATCCCTACACTTGAAAACTTCCTTCATAGAAAACTAAACACAAATCTATTAGCAACATTAGTGCAAGCATAACATATAATCAATCCTCTATTTGCTTCAGGTTTCAACTCAAAACCACCACATATATAGCTAATACTACTGTAGCAACCTCCCCACAAGTTCCGTGATCAAAAGAACTCAAAAGAAAGCGATAAAGTGGCAAACACAAATATTGGCAGAAATCTGTCAAAACTGAACAGCTGACAAAGGTCGAATTTTTGAGGGATTTTCTGTTGCTCAAATCAAAAAGTGTTCAACTAACAAAAGTTTGGATATAACCTGGGGCATATGCACAAGAAATCGTAGGTCCTAAAGATAAACAGAGAATTTTCACGAATTTTTACGGTGCAGCACCGAAAACAGTTTCAGGACAGCAACATCCCCAAATCTTTACCTCACTCAAATTAGAGGCTTCTCTTGGCACAAAAACGAAATAAACAAGATAAGGAGTGGTCATTACAGTAGTAATGACTTCCAAGACTCAAATAAAAGAAAAAGTACTGAAAAGAAAACATTGGGTTATCTCCCAAGAGTGCTTTTCTTTAACGCCTTTGAGCTAGGCGCAGACAATTGCGAATCAAGTAATATCAAAAGATGAAGTGCTAGGATCAGCACGTGCCTTACGTCTTCCTTTCTTACCTTTGCTCTTGACTCTAGGAAAGACATGGTTATTGCAAGGTGGAGAGGTAAATATTATATTGCCTTTTCCCACATCGATGACGGCGCCCAGGAGCTTCAGAATGGATCTTCCAAGTGTGATTTGTCCTTTTCCTACACATTCAATAACAAGATAATCAGTAGATATCATTCTTCCTAAGAGTTTTGTAAAAACTCCTTCAGCTATTCCAAGGGGAAATATAGTGGCATTGTTAGTAAGATAAATTCCTTCTCCTCCCTCAGAAAGCTTCCAAAGGCTCAAAGATTCATAAACATCCTTTGGCATGAGACAAAATTCAGACATAATATCACAACGAGCATGAAAAGTTTCACCACTAATGGTGATTTTTATCGTAGGATACCAACTCGAAGGTTCAGTATTTGTTGGCACATAATCAAAATGCTGGCGCAAAGTATTGTAGCAAGAATTCAAACTAGCAGTGTGAGTCTCAAGAGTATTAAGTCTATTAAAAATGCACACAAGAGAGGAATCAAAATAGGTTGGCATGCTATAAATTGTAATCAACTTTTTTATAATATTGAAGGCTTGATCTCCATCACAATGAAGGAAATCTCCTTCTGCAGTAGCATCCAAAGCATATCTATAACGAAGAGAAAGTCCAAAATAAAAGCTACTAAGAAGCAAACTCAAAGTCATTTTAGGTTTAGTTTTTCCATGCCAATCATAAATTCTAGACCAAGCTTCTTTAAAGCTTTCCTCATCTTTCTGCTTAAAAGTAAAAATCATGTCCTCGGGAGACATAGTAGTAGCAACTGAACTAGACATAATAAACTAAAGTAAAGAAATAACAACTACCAAGGATTCTAATTTTTTTGGGTTTTTGATATAAAGCAATGCAGGTAAAATAAATAAAGTAAAGCAAAACAATAAAACAAAGTAAAGAATGTGTGTGCGAAAAACTTCCCTTGCAGAAGTCTTCTCTTCCTCCCCGGCAACGGCGCCAGAAAATTAGCTGATCCCTTATTGATGGCGCCCAGAAAATTGGCTGCTACCAAGTTGATGTGGGAGCAAACTGTCCTTGTGCGTGGTGGATAACCAGCCCGTTGGGAACCCCAAGAGGAAGGTATGATGAGTATAGCAGCTAGTTTTCCCTCAGTTAAGAAACCAAGGTTTAATATCGATCAGGAGAGGAGAGACAATGACGACTGAAGGTGATGCGGAACCTGCACACACACAAACAAATACTTTGTTCCCAACTTGCGATGAGGTTGTCAATCTCACCGGTTTGCTTGAAACAAAGGTTATGAGCGTATCGAGTGGAAAACAATATAGTATGCGAGTAAAGTAAACAATGCGAGTAAAGTAAACAGTGCGAATAAAGTAAACAGGTGATAGCAATATGATGGAAATAGGACCGGGATCCACAGTTCACTAGTGGTGTCTCTCCATAAGATAAAATAACACATGCTGGGTAAACAAATTACAGTTGGGCAATTGATAGAATAGAGATAAACGTGATATGTCAAGAAGATCACTATGAGATTTACTCTGGGCATTACAACAAAATACATAGACCGCCATCCAACTGCATCTATGACTAATAATCCACTCCCGGGGATATCAATCCGAACACCCTAGAAGTATTAAGTTGCGAACAACAGATAATTGCATTAAGCAAAGTGTGTAATGTAAACAAAGCATATGCCCTTGAGCATATGAATGTTGTTTTCTCCCTAGTAGCAACAGCACATCTACCACCTTAGAGGTTTCTGTCACTCCCCCAGGTGAAATAGAGGCATGAACCCACTATCGAGCATAAATACCCCCTCTTGGAGTCACTAGCAACTACTCGGCCAAGATAGCTACTAACAACGGAGAGCATGCAAGATCATAAACAACATAGAGATAACAAAAGATATAATTCAGTACAGCAACTTAATCATAAACACCAATATTCATCGGATCCCAACAAACCAAACATGTAGAATTACATAACGGTGATCTCAATCATGTAGGGCAGCTCATGAGATCTAAACATGAAGCACATGGTGGAGAAGACAACCATCTAGCTATTGCTATGGACCCATAGTCCAAGGTAGACTACTCACTCATCGCTCCGGAGGCAAGCATGGCGATGAAGAAGACATCCGGTGGCGATTCCCCTCTCTGGCAGGGTGCCGGGAAGAGCTTCTAGACCCTCCCGATCTTCGGGTCGACGGCGGCGGCGGATCGCGATGTGTTCTGGAAAACTGATCGGGCCTTAGGTTTTTCTCGTCGGGGGGTCTTTATAGGCGAAGGGGCGATGTTAGAGGGGGAGCCAGGCTCCCTCACGCGGGCCCGGCGCGGCCAGGGGGCTGGCCGCGCCGCCCCTGCGTGTGGGGCCCTGGTGGCCCCCCTCCTACTCCTCTTTGGATCTCTGGAAGCTTCCGGGTAAAATAAGACTTCAGGATGTGGTTTCATCCAATTCCGAGAATATTTACTGTGTATCACTCTGAAACACAAAAACAGCAGAAAACAGGGAACTGGCACTGTGGCACTTCGTTAATAGGTTAGTTCCGGAAAATGCATAAAAGTGCCACTAAGTGTAACGAAACAATAGGCAAATGGTGTAAAAACAAGCATGGAGCATCATAAATTATAGATACGTTTGAGACGTATCACAGGGGCACGGGGGTGGATGGGGAAGAATGAACCGTTCTTCCCCACCCCATGCCCTTGTTATTGATTCGAAACTGCCCGGCCGGAGTCTCCGGTTCTTACCCCGGAGTCTCCGGCCCACCGGAGTCTCCGGGCTATGAACCCCGGAGTCTCCGGCCCCATTGACAAGATCAGCATATATGGTGTAAAAAGGACATGTCATTTAGAGTTTTAGTATGTTTGAGGATGAGATAGGTTTGGGATGGAAACAATGTCACTGTGTGGTACAAAATGCTCATGTTTGCAAACATGCAAATAAAATCAAATAAGACCAAACATGAGCATGTTCCCATAAAAATAAGACAATAAAATCAAATGGGAAACTCCTCCACTAGGGAGGTTGGTGACCAAAAGGCCACCATGTATGAGTATATAGGTATGGCACCGCGAAGATATATCTTGGGCCCAAAACCTAGACTCATCGATTAAGCTCAAAAATGTCACAAATGACAAGATAGAACAATACGCTTACTATTGGCATTATGGGGGGAGGGATAGTCCAATCAATTAGGACCGCACTCCCCCTATTTCCATGCCCACATCTAGAACAACACACAAGTTAAAGTATGGGAGTAAATGCACCTAGCTCAAGCCACATTGCTTGAATCAATGATATTTAGTTCATGCCTCAATTCCCGGAATCTTGCTTCATCAAGAGGCTTCGTGAATATATCGGCAAGTTGCTCATGAGTGCCAACATAAGATAGATCAATATCTCCATGGTTGACATGATCCCGAATGAAATGATGACGAATCTCAATATGCTTCGTCTTGTTGTGTTGCACCGGGTTGTGAGCGATCTTGATTGCACTTTCATTATCACATAAAAGAGGCACTTTGTCAAAAATGACACCGTAATCCTTCAAAGTTTGCCTCGTCCATAAGAGTTGTGCACAACAACTAGCCGCGGCTACATATTCGGCTTCGGTGGTAGAGAGAGACACACAATTTTGTTTCTTAGATGACCAACACACCAAAGACCTACCAAGAAATTGGCAAGCCCCGGAGGTTGATTTCCGTTCCACTTTGTCTCCCGCCCAATCCGAATCCGAGTAACCTACAAGATAAAAACTTGCTCCCTTTAGATACCAAAGACCAAAGTTAGGGGTATTCACTAAATATCGAAAGATTCTCTTGACCGCCACCAAGTGGCTTTCTTTTGGTGCGGCTTGAAAACGTGCACAAACTCCCACACTTAACATAATGTCCGGTCTAGATGCACAAAGGTAAAGCAAGGAACCAATCATAGATCTATAAAGTTTTTGATCCACTTCTTTACCATTAGGATCGAGATCAAGATTAACCTTTGTTGGCATGTGAGTCTTTGCCCCTTTGACTCCTATCATCTCGAACCTCTTGAGCATGTCTTGGGTATATTTGGCTTGGTTCACAAAAGTCCCTCCCTTCAATTGTTTGACTTCAAACCCAAGGAAGAAATCTAACTCCCCCATCATAGACATCTCAAACTTGTCGGTCATGAGCTTGGCAAACTCATTATTGAAAGCTTTGTTAGTAGAACCAAATATAATATCATCAACATATAATTGGCAAATGAAAAGCTCCCCATTGACTTTCTTAGTAAAAAGAGTGGGATCGATCACCCCAATTTCAAAACCACGATCAACCAATAACTCTTTAAGGTGCTCGTACCACGCACGTGGGGCTTGTTTGAGGCCATAGAGCGCCTTATCAAGTTTGTAAACGTGGTTAGGAAACTTAGGGTTTTCGAAGCCCGGGGGTTGCTTCACAAAAATCAATTCATTTAAGGGACCGTTGAGAAATGCACTTTTAACATCCATTTGTTGAAGTTTAAAGTTATGATGTGATGCATATGCAAGTAAGATGCGAATGGATTCAAGACGGGCAACGGGATCGAAAGTTTCACCAAAGTCAATACCCTCAACTTGGGAGAAACCTTAAGCCACCAATCTTGCCTTGTTACGAATGACTATGCCATTTGCATCTTGCTTGTTCTTGAAGATCCACTTGGTCCCAATGACATTACGGCAATCTTTAGGCCTTTCTACTAGAGTCCAAACTTTGTTGCGCTCGAAGTTGTTGAGTTCATCATGCATGGCATCAAGCCAATCCGGATCCTCAAGCGCCTCATAAACTTTCTTGGGTTCTACACAAGAGACAAAAGCATGATGAGAGCTAAAGTTAGAAAGTTGCCTCCTTGTGGAGACACCTTTACGAACACTCCCAACCACATTTTCCAAGGATATGCTTCTTCGTCGAAGAATGGACTCAAGCTTCTTCTCACGGCGAGTGCGAGCCTCAAGAGGAGATTCTTGAGAGACTACTTGATCATCTTCATGATCACTGTTCTGGTCCTCGCCTTGACCAGTTGGATTGCCTTGATCATCAAGTGGCCCATAGCCACGGAATTTCAAAGGATCTTCATCAAGGCCTTGATCACCCTCGGAGACTCCGGTATAGGCCGGAGAGTCCGGACCACAGGGGCCAGAGACTCCGGGCAAGATTCCTCGGTGGGATGATCTTGAGGTTGAGGGTGCGCAGCTTGTCTTTGGTCAATGTCCCGTGGGTGTTCAGCAGGTGAAGGCTCCACTTGTGTAGAGCATTGTCCTTCTCCTTCGGCCAAAAGGTGTCCCTCAATGGGCCGAAAGAATCTGACACCCATTCTTCTTATGGCTTGGGGAGGAATTTCGTCACCTACATCACGAACACCACTTTGTCCCACAAAGGAACCATTATCTTCATCGAACCTCACATTACAAGTCTCCATAACATGCCCGGTGGACTTGCTATAGATCCTATAGGAATGTGAGTCCGTGGAGTAACCAACAAAGATACCCTCTATAGCTTTACAATCAAATTTTGACAAACGAACACCTTTCTTGAGATAGAAACACTTACAACCAAATACCCGGAAGTACATGATGTTGGGCTTTTGCCCGGTAAGAATTTCATATGGAGTCTTGTTCAAGTTCTTGCGGAGATAAAGCCGGTTGGTGGCATGGCATGCGGTATTAATAGCTTCGGCCCAAAAGTTGTATGGAGACTTGAACTCCGCCAACATAGTTCTTGCCGCATCCATAAGAGTCCGGTTCTTCCTCTCGGCAACTCCATTTTGTTGCGGGGTATATGCAGCGGAATATTGATGTTTGATACCCGCATCACTAAGAAACTCATTTAGGGAGTAGTTCTTGAACTCGGTGCCATTGTCACTTCTTATAGTCAATATGGTGGTATTGAATTGACGCTCAACTTCGGTGGCAAAGTCTTTGACGGTTTGTTGGGTCTCACTCTTGAACTCAAAGAAATAAACCCAAGTATATCTTGAATAGTCATCGACAATCACCAAGCAATACTTCTTGCCACCAAGACTTGCATAAGTGGGAGGTCCAAAGAGGTCCATGTGAAGGAGCTCCAAGCACCTCTTGGAAGAGATAATAGTCTTGCTCGGATGGCTTGTTTCATGCATCTTCCCTTCAATACATGCCCTACAAACACGATCTTTGGCAAACGAAACATCCTTTAGTCCGAGTATGTGGCCGCCGGTGTAGAGATTTTGCAAAGCTCTCATATTGACGTGGGCTAACCGGCGATGCCAAAGCCATCCCACGTCGGCCTTAGCAATTAGGCATATCGCGGCCGTAGTGGGTTTCTCCGAGAAGTCCACCACATACAAGCCATTTTCGACATACCCAACAAAGGCAACCTTGAGAGACTTACTCCACATGACGACCACAATATCAACATCAAAATATGTGGCATAGCCCATAGTAGCAAGTTGATGAACGGAAAGTAAATTATAACCAATGGTTTTGACAAGCATGACATTCACTAGGGACACGTCCGGAGTGATCACCACCTTACCGAAACCAAGTACCTTAGAGGATGACTTATCACCATATGAGACCGTGACATTTGAAGTATTTGGCTTTAGATCTTCCACAATATTTTTGCTTCCGGTCATGTGGCTTATGGCACCACTATCAATAATCCATTTTCCTCCTCCGGAAGCAATGTCCTACAAGAGATCAATTCTTGGTTTTAGGTCCCCATTTTTGGATGGGTCCTCTTTTGTTAGTCACAAGAATCTTAGGTACCCAAATAGCATATTCAAAGTAGCCATCAGAGGGACCAACATATTTAGCATAGACATCACCATAAAAATCCCTAAGAAGAACATAATGAGGGTTATATTTTCCTGCAAAATCATTGTGAGTAGGGCCGGAGACTCCGGCCTTTGGGAGCGGAGACTCTGGGCTAGATGAACTAGCCGGAGACTCCGGACCCTTTGACCCGGAGACTCCGGTCACTTCGACCTTCTCCTCTTTCTCCTTTCCCTTGAGCTCCTCCCACTCCTCCTCTGTGTAACAAATATCAAAAGGGACATGAGGAGTAGGAGCAGCAGCAGGCTTTGACTTCTTCTTGTTCTTCTTCTTATTCTTCTTCTTCTTTGAGGGCTTGGCCACCAAACCAAGATCCCCTTTCTTCGAGGACTCGGCAACAAATCCGAGGCCCTCCTTACCCTTGAACATTCTTTGATTGTTCAAGAGATCATTGAGATTCTTCTCTCCTTGAATGCAAGTAGCAAAGCCCTTAGCAAGATCGGCCTTCAACCTATTGTTCTCCTTAATGATATCATTATGATCACAAATAGAGTTAGAAGAACAAGGAACTTCAATAACTTGCATTGGTGGGACTTTAGATTGTTCAATAGTTAGTTGAATTTGAAGTTGTTCACGAATCTTGGTGAGATGAGAGAATTTGCCTTCCAAAGCCTTGTGGGCTTCTTCAAGCTTCTCAAACTTCTCACGAAGATCATTATGACCAACGTCAAATTCAACTTTCTCCTTTTTAAGCAACTTGACCATAGCAAGAGCATGGTCACGTTCTTTAGTGAGTTTTGACAAGATTAGATTATGAGACTCTTCTAGTCCCAACAATTTCTCCTCTAAAGAGACTCTCAAGTTTTGCTCTTCTTCGAGCTCAATTGATAGAGAGCCAATATCATCGGCGGCTAATCTTTCCAACTCCTCCTTCTCCTTGATAGTGTCATGGGCATCACCAATTTCACACATTAGTGTCTCAAAGTATATCTTGGTTGGCCCATTCATGTTAGCGAGAAAATCATCAGAAGAAACTAGTTCTTTCTTAATCTTAAGACTACTCACATCATCCATAGAGGTAGAATTGGAATGAGATGATGAAGGAGTAGGTGATGATGTTACCTCCGAGGCCTTGGCCATAAGACACTTGTGGGTGGTGATGATGGCGTTCTCATTTTGTGAGTTGAAGAGGGATATAGGTGGAGTGGAGACAATGGAAATGGCGGCCACTTCTCCATTCTCTTCATCAATGGAGTCATCATCATCGGACCCGGAGTCATACTCCTCATGAACCACCAATACCCTTTCTCCTTTCTTCTTGTTGTCCTTGTTCCCATGCTTCTTGGATGGGTAGAACTTTGATGACCGGAGCTTGGGGATGAGCCGGCCTTCATTGTCCTCCTTGTTCTCATAAGGATATTCGGCGATGAAGTGCTTGATTCCTCCACAATTGTAGCAATGCCTCACTTTAGGGTCACCACCCTTCCTTGGAAAAGAATTGAACTTGGATCCCTTCGTCTTGTGCTTGTTGGCATCCCAAAAAGCATTTGCATTGAGAGCCAAGTGTTCATGGAGAGCAAACTTGAGATCTTCCGGAGACCAACACTCTTCTTCATATATTTCTTCTTCTCCTTCACCTTGCTTGGACACCACCTTGGCCTTGAGAGCAAGATTGTGAACTCCTTGTCCGGCAAGAACACGAGCTCTAGTCTCTTCCGCGTTCTTCTTCAAGATAGACAAGGCGGTGAACTCGCAAAGAACTTCATTTGAGGTCATACTCCCAAGATCCGGTCTTGAACGGATTATCTCGGACCGCATGGGTTCTCTTGGGTTGATGGAGGTAATGAACATACGCTTGATATAGTCATCACCATTGTCTTTGCACCCAAACCCGGTCAAGGCCATTGCAAGAGCCAAGATCCTTTGGTACATCTCATCAGGAGTCTTATTGTCACGCATAATGAAATCCCTCTCTTCACTCTTGAGCTCATCAAACTTGGAGGACCAAATACTCTCATTCCCAATGAAGAGCATAGTGAGATAGTCCCATACTTCCTTGGCGGTGCTCAAGTTGTTGATGTGTACCGCATGAGTATCCGGTATGGCTTGTTGAAGGAGATGCTTGGCGGTGGCATTGAGTTGCTCATCAACTTCTTCCCTTCCGGTCAAGTTGAGAGGATCATGAGGTGCAAAGCCATTTTGGATGACCCTCCACAAATGAGTAGAAGAGCTAGAAATATGAGATTTCATTAGACCTTGCCATTTAATAAAATTGCGAGAATCAAGCTTAGGAGGAGAACCCATATTGTTAATGTGTGGCATAGGATAATGGACTGGCGGAGGGGAGTAAGTGTTAGGGGGTGGAATGTAAGCACCCTTTGCTGGACCATCATTTTCCTTAGGAGGGTCACCTTTATTCTCGGCGGAGGTGGAGCCATTGTTAGGTGGCTTCACCTTAGCCAAGGAGAGTTCCACAATAGGTGTGGTGTTTGGGTCGGTGGGCCCGGAAGGTTTTCTTCCAAAATATTCCTCAAACATAGCCTTCATCTCCAATCTCATGGTGGCTTGCATTGTGTCCAAGGACGCCAAATGCTCCTCACATGAGATTGAAGAGGAAGAGATAGATGGAGGAGTATCTTCGGGAGGAGTTTCTTTACTCTTATCCCCATCCATAGTCGCGCTCAAACTCTTAGGCGGTTAAGCCCGAATAAGAGACCACGCTCTGATACCAATTGAAAGGATCGTATGAGCGACTAGAGGGGGGGGGGTGAATAGGAGCTACCCAAATTTTTACTTCTTTTCAAGTTAAGGCTAGACAAGAAGGTAAATTCTCTAGATGTGCTACTAAGTGCATTTACCTAGAGTGACAAGCAAGCTAGCAATAACAATATAAGTAAAGGTACGAGTAAAGGATAGAGGTAACCGCAATGGAGACATGAAGACACAAGGATGTATTCCCGTAGTTCCTTCCTTGTTACGGGAAATACGTCTACGTTGGAGAGGTGTGGTGCCACAAAGGCTCACCCTATTCTCCGGTGAACAAGCCACAAAGGCGAGTTCACGCTCCACTAAGCGATGCCCTTGAAGGCGGCACGACACCTTTACACAAAGTATTGGGGCAAGCTCCACAACTCAATTGGAGGCTCCCAATAGGCCCACCAAGCTCTTACACACAAAGTTAAGCTTGGAGGACGGCTTCTTCCGGCTAGGAATCCGATGAACACACAAGTTACAAGCCCCTCAACAAAGCAAGGGGGGAAATCAAATCGCCTTGGTGGAAGAGTAGATCTAGGTCTTCTCCCTCAAATCCCAAAAGGGCTTTGAGTTCTATTGGCTAGGGAGAGAGATCTAGTGCTTTGAAGCTTAGCAACAATGGAGGAGAGAGAATGGAAGCCGCAGCCACTTCTTGAGGTAGAAGAAGGCTTTATATAGTCCTCCACGAAATGTAGCCGTTGCTGGACGACTAGGGCCGGAGTCTCCGCCCAAAGTGACTCCAGGGCCGGAGTCTCCGGCCAGAGACAAAAGTCTCCGGCCCAACTCCGGCCTGGTCTCTGAATCGTCCGAGCCTTTAGCAAACCTGAACCCAACCAGACAGACCGGAGTCTCCGGCCCCTGGGGACCGGAGTCTCCGGCCCCCCCGGAGTCTCCGGCCCACCCGGAGTCTCCGGCCAGAGACAGAAAGTCTCCGGCCCAACTCCGGGAGGGCATCTGAATTCTCCGACTTTGAGGATTGCCTAGGCGAGTCCCCTAGGCCGGAGTCTCCGGCCACCAGGGCCGGAGTCTCCGCCCTAGAAGAAGCAACAGCAGCACTTCGTGGAACCCCTCTCCACCATTTCCACCTTTGCGAAGCACCCTACAAGACAACTAAGCCCTAACTCCACTACTGGACTACGGGCTCCGATCTTTTCTACCTTTTTGGGGTGCACCTCCGCGAGATCCTGAAATAACCTAGAAAATCTGCAGAAATTTAATAGCATGGTTAAAACACCAAATGTTGTTAACAAACACCAAAATACATTTATTAGGGAAATGCTCTTTCAGTAGCATTCTAGTTCTTTGCTTTATGCGCTCTCTTATCTTATTCTAATCAGACGGAAGTTGTAGAGTGTCTCTATTGCTTGCTTGCTGCCACTTAACCCCACTATACAGCTGACGTCCCTTTGAGTCTCTCGACCTTGTCTGCGTACCTCACGTACAAAGGCGGCTTGTTGACTACGCCTTATACGTCTTGAAGTCTTGCTAAGTACTTCGTACTTATTGCTGCTCGTCTCGGATTTTTCGCCGGAGCAGGTTTGAAGACAGGTACATGGAAGCGACGACGTTAGCAAGGTTACCCTTCCGGCTTGGCCTGGGCAGGGTTATGGACGCCATCGTTTATCTTCAGGCCTCTTAGGCCCATTTGTATTCTTGTCCGTACTCGGATACTATTTTGCTTTATGTATGATTTCGATCTTTGGATGTATTTTTGGGTCTTGACTCGTGGAGTCTTTGCGGTTATATTATATTCTTTTGTGGGTTCCACCATGAACTTGTGTAACGTTACTATCTTGATTCCACCCGCATAATGTGTGTGTTGAGACATGCATATTTTGCTTGGTGGTGCGTTTCCAAAGCGACATCGTGCGAATTGTGGCGTGAATGCTATAATTCGCAAGGTGCCGATTTTGGGGTGTCACAAGTGGTATCAGAGCCCAGGTTTTGTCGATGCTCGCGGGTCCACTCTGCCTGTAGGATAACATTGCCAACGGACGTTGTTGAGTCTAGTGTTAAAACTATTTTGCTAAAAAAATGCGTTGGATAGCTCTAAGTAGGTCTGCATTTTACTCCTTACCTATGTGCTTCTTCCCTCTTACCTTTGCGAGTTTTGAGTCCTCTCTCTTACCTTCTTCAAGTTTTAGGATCCTACGTGGGTAGACAATCTCTTGCCTTCAACCTAATAGGTCTGCTCTTTGGAAGTTCATCATCGTCAATGCAAGCAAGAATCCTTTGTTGGTGGTGTCGAGAAGGACGCTCTTGTTGGTGGTGTCGACGGGATCAACATGATGCAAGAAGATTCGTTAGTTTAACCAACTCTTCCCCCTACACGAGCGTGGATCTCGGGGCGAGATCCCTTGTTGGTGGTGTCGATTGTAACGGCCCAGAAAAATCCACTTTTTAGAAATTGATTGTTACTTTATTTTTCGCATCATTGTGACATTGTGCATCATCATGCATCTATCACCATACTTGTTTTTCAAAATTCTTAAAAATATTTTCAACATTACTTTTGTTTTTGTCTTATTAAATACCTAAGTTTTTTTTAAACCTTTGCCTATTGTTATAAAAATTATTATTTTTGCTTAATGTTTGAAAACTTGTTTGAAATCAAATGCAATGTATAGGGTATTTAAACTGTGCAAAAATCTGTTTTTGAAATCTTCCAAACTCCCCTTCTTTTAAAATTCTAATCTAAAAAAATAAAAGTAAAAGAAAGCACATGCCCAGCCGCTTTGGAATTTTTGACATGTGAGACCACCTGCGCAAGTGAAATGCTAGAAAAGACCCCCTGCGAAATTTTTTGTCAAAAAGGACCTGCTGTGGGTGGCGGCACCCCCGGGGCAGGCGACACGTGGCACCTGCCGCCATTGGCATCGCCGGCAGGCCCCTGCCACCGTTGGCATTGCCGGCACGTCTGCCTCCGTTCAGCCGGGTGACGTGGCCCAAGACCTGCCGCCAATGGGGGTGGCAGCATGGCCCCTGCCCTGCCACCTGCCGCCAGTGGGGGTGGCGGCATGCTGCCTGCCGCCACGTTGTCTCCAAGCCAGGCCACATGCCGGCGATGCCAACGGCGGCAGGGGCCTGCCGGCGATGCCAACGGCGGTAGGTGCCACGTGTCGCCTGCCCCGGGGGTGCCGCCACCCACAGCAGGTCCTTTTTGACAAAAATTTTCGGAGGGGGTCTTTTCTAGCATTTCACTCGCGCAGGTGGTCTGATGCGTCAAAAATTGGCCGCTTTGGTCCATCTCACATTTTTGCTACAGAGGAGAGAAGCTGCTCCCCATCTCCTCCGTACGAGCACGAGCATAGCGTGCTCATCTCTGGCCGCACGAGCCCTCCTCTTATCCCCTTCGAGACCAGACCGGAGCCCCTCAACCCTGGCCCTCTCTCTTGGTCCTCCCTTGTGCCGCAGCCAGTTTCTTTTTTCCCCTTCGCGTCCTATCGAGAGCAATTGAGAGAGAACACCAGAGCTCCTTCCCGTCCTGGTGCTCGCCATGGCCGCCAAGCGGAGGAGACGCTTCGCCGCGACGTCTACGTCCTCTGCATGTGGAATTGGAGCCGGAGCATCTGCAGCAGCGTCAAGGTCGTCTTAGCCGCCCACTGCAGCGCTGACCGGGAGCTCTTCTTCCTCTACACGGTTCTGATCGACTTCGACCTCACCCAGCTTGCCAGGAAGACCTGTGGTGAGCGCCGCATCAAATCCCCCTCTTTGGTTCGTTTTCCTCGTGCATCATCGCGTCTGATTCTGCTAGTTGTGGTCATCGCCGGCGTCTCGTCTCCGTCAGTTCAAGCTCGCAAGCTCTAGCCTTTATGACGCATGCGGACAACCAGACCGGTGCCAGGTTCTATTCCACTTGCAGTACCACGCGCATCGACCGCGTCCAGCCACGCGTTTGCTGCTTCGGTTCAGCTCATGTCTGTGCGTGTCCAGGAGCGCTGCTTCTACTTCCTTGTCGCCCCTTTTAGTAGCTAATTCATCTCGGTTTGTTACTTCAGATGTTCTGCATTCTGTTTCAATCCAACACCGAAGCCAATCTGACTGCTCTTCCTATTTTGCCTGCTCCCAGTACCGGCGGACCAAGTCGACAGTTTCAGTCAGAAACGCTGGTTCTCTGTTATGTTAAACTAGCAGGGTGGCCCGCGCATTTGCGCGGCTAGAATATCTGTTGATGTTATATCATGCTAATTTAGATAAATATATCTGATAAACATGTACATTTAATACAATTAAGAATAGTTAATTGTTTAAAACACTAAATTGCTTTGAGGCTTCAATATGCTTTTTTGTTCCTTTTGCTCAAGTTCATGTAAATTAATGTGCCTTTAACATCTTGCATAGTTTTACTTAGTTTCACTTTTATAATGTCACTGGGTACAACAAAATATTTAATGATTCGTTTTTATCTCCTTCCTCCTCTTTGATTTGATTTCCTATTATTTACAATTGACAATTCAAAATCATATTATATTGAACTCATAAATTTAACTTTGATCTCAATGCTTGCCACTTGGTCCGGCCATGCTCTTGGAGGCGATTCTTGACCAAGCCGGTTTTCGAGCTGGAGCCGCCCACATGGCGTTACCCATTGGCCAGGTTGTATGACCACGAAGGCGGCAGCAGTTCATCCCTTGTGTTGGATCGCAGGTGCGCCAACGCGGCCGGGTGGAGCTTCGGCGCTGCATCCCGCATTCAGCAGGCAAGGCGTCTCGCATTGCATGTATCACTGATCCAGTCCGCCCTGCAACATTTTTCCCCAAATTTTCATTACAGAGTCACATGTGTAAGAAAATATCCAAAGTCCATGCATTAGATACGTCTAAAGATTTATGGCTCTTACGCACTAAAAAAGTTACTTATCTGACCATAAGAGGACTTCAGCCCATCCTGATTTTTTAATAAAGATTAGCCCATCCTGATTTCAGCCTGAAAGTTATATATGCCGATGCTGACTTTGGGTCTTTCTGGTAAAATTATCATGGCACTTAGCTAACCAACAGATCTGGTGGATCATATTTCTTTTTTAAGGTAGTGCATTCACGCTTGTAAATGAAACCAACAGTTGGTACTTGATAATTAGCTCTCTTTTTTTCATTTCATACTTCTTCTTATGGTACTATCTTTAGGCTGCTTCATTAGAGTGTAATAAATTTAATCAACACTATAAAATGTTGAAAGTAGTTGTACACCATACTTTACATTTCGAGTAGCTGTACTTCAGCATCCAAATAGCCCCATGTTTATCATGATTGTTATAAACTCCAAAGTTATTTCTTGTAGCATTCAAAGTAGTTGACATTTTTTGTGCCTGTCATCTTAGATGAATAATTGAATCATATACTGCATTTTTTCCCAAGAGAAATTAGTACTGTACTGCAATTTGACATACCTTATCCCAGGATTCAATCTCGGACGATCAGATTACTTGCATAGTAGAAGCCTAATTTGGATGACTTATTTCGCACAGAACCAATCTCACGTCTCATCATACTTCTTCTTATGGTACTATCTTTAGGCTGCTTCATTAGAGTTTAATAAATTTAATCAACACTATAAAATGTTGAAAGTAGTTGTACACCATACTCTACATTTCGAGTAGGTGTACTTCAGCATCCAATAGCCCCATGTTTATCATGATTGCTATAAACTCCGAAGTTATTTCTTGTAGCATTCAAAGTAGTTGACATTTTTTGTGCCTGTCATCTTAGATGAATAATTGAATCATATACTGCAATTTTTCCCAAGAGAAATTAGTACTGTACTGCAATTTGACATACCTTCTCCCAGGATTCAATCTCGGACGATCAGATTACTTGCATAGTAGAAGCCTAATTTGGGTGACTTATTTCGCACAGAACCAATCTCACGTCTCACCATGGTGGCACGAAGGATATTGTCCTGCTAGCTGTTGCCACTGTTGAATTCTCATCAGCATTTACCTCAGCGGCCTCCCGTGCTGCAAAATCCACAAAACGAACCTCTCTTTAATCTCCAAGAAACATTACAACATATAAGATATTTCCTATGAGTGATGCTCGTAGTTGAATGCACACGTGCGGTCCACAGTGTGCATCCGTCTTTGTTCTGTTGAAGTAATAAGAATTGATGTCAGACTCAAGATTAGTCTAGCCAGTTTACTTACACAACCAAACCTATCTTCCTGAAGTGGTGCACGTAACATCAACGTTTTGTACTGCTGTTAGAGATGAACTGTATAAGTAAATAAAATATTAGAAGGGTATTTTAGAACAGAGTTACTTGCCTGGCGGATAGGCGGATGAGCAACGATGATAATTATTCATACAGAAGTTCTTCGCTCAGAGGACTCCTCCTATATGGAAAAACCATCGTGAGATAGATTCTGGTTCTGGACTGCAGCGTGGTCACATCTTGGGAGCTGATGAGAGAGGAAGAGAGTTAGAGACTTAGGGAAAGTCTGGATCGTACCTTCTTATAGATCATGGAGCATACAGTTTTCAGATCAATTCCAGATCAAACATTGAAGCACACATCGTATCTTCTTCTAGATCATAGAGCATACAGTTTCAAATCAATTCCAGATCAAACATTGAAGCACACATGACGCCACGGAGAATATTGACGCGGCGAGGAAGGCGATAACGAAGAGCAGCGGTAGGGTTAATTTATGCCGTGCTAGTTGGGGCGGCAAAGGAGGCTGATCAGATCGAGATGTTTTCTAGTTATCATACGCTAGTAGTTTCTTCGTAAGGCAGCAGGATAGTTTATTCTCGTTTTTTCCATCGTGATAGGATGCCTTGTGTAGACGTGCGGGAGATGGACACCGTATATCTGCATATTGAAATCAACATCACCAAGCGTTACGAAATCGTGGCCGTTGTTGCTAACTTGATTACGCCTAGGTAATCTTCACCGTCGATTGTTTGTTGTTTTAATAATATAATAGATAGATTTCCAATTTAAGGTTCAGTTCAGCTAGCCAATATTTGCACCTAGGAATCGATCCATCAGCCGGTGTGCGTGCTTAAATACGTGAACTAGCTAATCTCCTGTTGTCCATCTTTCCAAATTATGTTCTAATTCTTCTGTCTGTTGTACAAGCAATGCATCCCTGTTTCTTCATATCTGAATCCTACCACGGTGGTTCACCTTTGCCTACTGCTAGCTGATACATGATCATGGATCGAATTCTAGGGACACCAAAATCCTCATTCTTTTAACTGTCTGTGCATAGTCTAGCTCCAGTTCAGTCTTCAGTAGTTTAGTTTCAGACCAAACAAGCTAGTTACTTCTCTGTTAAGTTTTAACCTTCTTCTTTAGAAACCTGTTCAAACATGTTCTATATCTTGAATCCATAAAAATGTGTAACTCGAATCTGACATCTTTTTTTTACATTTTAACAAACTAAAATCTGACCAATTAATTAAATGTTTTCACAAATAACTAAATCTTGTTTAATTCATATCTTTTACTCCGTAACTCGATTTTAAAAGTATTTTATATAAAAGTTTATCAGAAAAATATGATGAATCTGAATATGCAATTCATATTACTGTTTGCATCCCTCATCATGTAGCCACGTGGTAATTTGCATATCACCTAATAAGTAACATATGGAGTATTTGGGTATTACCAAATATGGTTATCCCACTTCATTTAATTTTGAGTAGCTCACCTATGTCTTGTTTTTGCCATGCTAATCAACATTTAAATTGTCGAGTAGTAAAACAACTTGAACCATATATGTGTGTGTCGAAATTCCGATTCCACTTAATTTGGATAAGTTGCATTGCATCATAATTGCCATGTCATACATGCTTGCATATGATCATGCCGATTCTTTTGCCGTAGTAGTAAGTGTTGCATCTGTTGTTTGTTATAGCGCTTTGCTTCTTCTCGGATAGGACACTTCGTGGTGTTCTGAGTGAAGACAAGTTCTTCGGGTGTTCTTCGACAATCTTGCCAGGCAAGCTTTCCCACCCCTTACCTACCTATAGGGGTACTTATTACCTATTTGTGTTTATGCTTTATGCTTTATGCTAGCCTTTCCGATGCTTTGTTCGAGTCACGTATCCTATCCACCTGTTTCCCCAAAGCAAAACTATATTTTCGCCACCTCCCGCCTATTACCTTTTGCTTGTTGTTTGAGTTGGCCTTGCGAGTCGTAGGCATGCTTAGGTTGTTTCAAGTTATAGTATCTTATTGGGTTGGGAAGTTATCACATGCTTTACTTTATGGTTATGAGATGGATATGAATTGGAGATAAGTTGGATATTAGATGTTGGAGATAAACATGATTTATTTATGTTACAACTACACTTGTTAAAGTAGAGGCATCGGTGAGTCATTTTGCCTGTTTTACGACGGCTCACTTGTATCCCCTAGGACCCCGAGTTCGCATGAACTGTTCTAAGCTGAGCGCGCTAACCACTCGCGGAAGATTCCATGGGGTCTCCCTTGACTTACTAATTTTTCTCGAGTTAGTTTACTGGGGGCCACAATGTGACAACCCCGAATTTATCAAAATTCGAAGTGCCCGTTATGCATTCCACCACAATCCCAGAATCATTGTTGTAGCGTACCTGTGCTTTATTTGTGCTAGTCCCGGATCGACTGCTAGCACACACAGTTGCAGGATGAAATATCAAGATTACAAAGGTCTTTATTACAACGCTTGATCCACAAATAACTTAGTCTTTTACAACCCAAGAGGCACAAAGCCACAAATTCTTATTACAACTCATAAAAACGACTAAGTAAAATAAATCTTCAAGTCTTCTTTCTTCGTTGATCTGCAGGCAGACGTGTTGGACGAAGACTCGTGACCGTAGCGCAGCAATCTTCAATCTTCATAGTAGCCACCTGCAACATGATACGTTGCAGCCACGGAGGGTCAATACATTTGAATTGTATTGGCAAGTTACTAAATTCATGCTAAGTTATGGTAAAAGAAAAGATGCGAGTTTTTTTAGAAGACGTCAAGTCAAATGTTTTTAGAAGGTCTTGGGGAGCACAAGGATATTACACACCAAGTGTCCAAATAAATCTAACACACGGATATTACACACCATGTGCCCAATCCTACCATATGGATATTACACACCATATGACCAAAGTCCCAATCTAACACATGGATATTACACACCATGTGACCGAAATCCCACCTATCACATGGATATTACACACCATGTGACAAAAACCCTACCCATGAACGATGTTACTCACGAACATGGGTTTTTCTCTCATGCATCGATATTACACACGATCATGAGGTTTTGCTCAAAACTAAACACGACAAGGAAGTCCTTTTTTTTAAAGGGTGACGAGAAAGTCCTTTGATTGCTCCTGATGCGCACAAGCTTGTAGGGCCACTCACTGGATGCAGCTGTCGTAGATATCTTTTCACGCTTCACAACATTGCAATGAAAACCTTTTTATTTCAAACATTTTTCACAATGCTACCCCAGAATGGGTGCATGTTAAATCCTACATCTCTGCACACAATGTCTACTCACAATCATATTATAACTTCACAAATCATAGCATTCTCTCTACACAAACATGTATCAATTTAATGTTAAGGATCAAGCTTAACATGGTAAAGCAACTTGCCTTGGTAAGGAGAGGAGTTCGTGCACTTGTCGCAAAAGCACTCGTTGCACTCAACACAGTCTATACATGAAATATAGCATTATAAGCACATAACCATCACAAACAATTCATGCAAAGAAAACATGCATGCAAATGAGTTTTAAACACTTCAAGGACACTTAACATGTTCTCTGGTTGTTACTATATGCATGATGCCATGAGCAAAATTTTAGAGTTATTATAAGGCTTATAACATCAACAACACACTATTAGAGCAAAGATACAAACTAAAACTATAAAAGTGGTATAAAAAGTTCCCAAAAATTATTTAGCCGTGATACAGTACTTAGGGATGTCATAGGGTCCTAAAACAAAAGGATTTACTGTAAAAAGAATTTTATAACTATTTTTAATAATCAAAACACAAGATTAAAGCTTGCAGCAAAACACTATTTAAAACCATTACTATACTTGTTTTTGATACTGTAGATAGAATCTACACAATTTTATAAATCTATAGGCGTAAAGTTTGCTCAATTTGGACGTGTAGATCTCAAGTTATGAATTTTCTAAGATTCACATCAAAACTGTGTTTTAAAACGAAAATCAAACCCGGTCGGAATATTCCGGGAATATTCCCAGCGACGTGGCGACGCGTGATTCGCCCGTACCTCTTCACCCGGATCAGCCCTAGCGGCCGTTAGATCTAAAATGAGATGGACGGCTGGGATCTGATCTGGGAAGCTCACCGGAGAAAGTTTGTCGGCGACGGTGGTGGAGCTCGGACGTCGACGGCGGCGGTGCTCCGGCGATCTCCCGTCTCGGCGAAGTAGAAGACGACGTTCAGCTCCTCGCGGCGGTCACGAATATCTCCTCGGGACCTTCTCCTCCTTCCCCGTTCGATGGCGACGTGCGGATGGAGCTCCCCAACTCCGGTGGAACTCCGACGAGCAATTACCGGCGAACCGGTGATCTATAGAAGGGGAAAAAAAGTTAGAAGTTGCGGTACTGCGAGGCGAAGAGGATAGAAGGACAAGGGGGATTGAGCTCGAAACTGAGCTCCAATGGCGGCACTCCGGCGAGAAATCGGCGCAGCCTGGCGGCGCGAATTACGGTTTCGGGAGGGGGCAACGAGAGAGGAGGTTATGGGGTATTTATAGGTGAAATTTCTTGGAAAAGGGGCAAAAAAAATCGGGTCAAAATCGGTATTTTCGGATCTCATACTGGCAGCAAATCGCGTGCAGAACGTCCCCTGGAGAAGAACGCTCTGACGAGCGGGCCCTTGCGGTCAGAAGAAAAAAAAAAGGGAGGAAGGAGTGGGCCGCTGGCTGGTGCGCTACTGGGCCGGCGACGCTTATTATCCGCCGCGCTGGGGCGGGGCGCTGCTGGCTGGTTGGGCCGAAATCGGCCTGGCCGGTCCGCGGCTGTTTTTTTTTTCCTTTATTCTTTTTCGAATTTAACTGAAAACTGTTTACTGATTTGTCTATAAAATTAGTTTCAGGGCTCCAAATTGAGCAAAACCAATTTCTCTGAATATGTAAAATCAAGGGCTATATTCCTAGATACATTGGAACATTGTACAAGCCCATCAATTAGTACAAAAATATATATTGATGCAATTAAGACATGCTAAGCTTGAAAATACAATTCAACATAAAATCTGGTTTTTGTCCAAAACAAAAATCTTTTCAGTTTTGAGAAATATGCAGAGGTGCATATGCAATGAATGACATGATTAAATTCCCAAATCTAAAATCCGGGATGTTACAGACTACCACCCTTAAAAGAATCTCGTCCTCGAGATTCGGAGAGGCTAGAAAGAAAGGTTCAGGATACACTTGGGTGCTACCACCCTTAAAAGATTACAATTGTAACTAGAAGGATCACTTGGTATCTCGGGGCTTCTTCTCGGGGCAATCATAGGCATAGTGTCCAGTGTTGTGGCACTTGAAGCATGTGACTTGATCAAGGTCCTTCTTGGGCTTCTCACTGTTGTTGTCTCCATGACCATTATTGTTGAAGCCATGGTGATCTTGGTGCCGAAGACCACTATGGTGGTGGTCATTTCGCTTTCGGTGATGATGCCCATTTCCACCATTCTTATGGTGGTCACTCCCTCCGTGCCAATTTTCAGAACCTCTATTTCCTTCATAAGATTTATGTGGATTCTAATATTGTCCTGAGTATGAAGTCCCATGGTTACGCTTCCTCTTCCTGTTTTCAGACTGCTTCATCTTGCTCTCTAGAGTTATAGCTTGATCAAGCAGAGACTGAAAGGTAGGAGTGTAGGCAACAGACAGAGGGATTGACAATTCGTCGTTGAGGCCTTCTAGGAACTTCTCCTTCCTCTTTGCATCAGTGTCAATGTCGTCCGGTGCATAGCGTGACAGATTGGTAAACTCATCAATGTACTCAGACACGATGCGGTACTTCTGTCTAAGATCACGGAACTCCTTCTTCTTCAGGCCCATCACACTAGAGGAAATGTGTGCAGCCCAAAATCCTTCCTGGAACGAGTTCCATGTCACTCCTTCAATGGGATGAGTGATCTGGTAAGTGTCCCACCAACTTGCTGCTGGTCCTTCCAGTAGATGAGCTGCAAACCTGACCTTTTCAGCATCAGTGCAACCAGTAGTAACCAAGTCTTTGTTAACCGAACGGAGCCAATCCATGGCCTCCAGTGGTTCAGCAGCATGTGAAAACTTGGCAGGGCGAATCCTTAAGAACCTTGCAAGCATGTCGACCTGAGGGGGTGGCGGTGGTGGAGGGTTGTTGTTGTTGTTATTGTTGTTGGCGTTGGCCAAAAACTGAGTCATGACTTGCATGAGTTGAGCCTGGGCTTCCATCATTTGCTGCATCTGTTCCTCAGGAGCGCGACGAGGAGGCATCTGTTGGGTTTGGAAAATAGGTGAGGTTAGACTTAGAGAAAGAGTCTAAGGAAATAAAGTTTCCTACCCATATGCAAAAACAATCCTTAAAAGAACAGACATACATAAACACACACAAGCATAGGAGAACTTTTAAACCAAACTTGCAATAAGCAACCCACAAATAGTTTTTTTTAAGGTACGCAAACGTTTAAGTCTTTAAGGGAATACAATAACTAATGCCATACCACAAGCGGTCACGGGCATAACGCAAACTCAAGATAAAGTGGTGGTGGTCTACTCTACTCTTCCATGACAACTTCCTCAACGTCGAAGCCATTCTCCTTGAGTAGCCTCTTGTAGTCCTGCGGCTCTTCAGTTAGGGTGTCGACCTTCTCCTGAAGCTCCCTCTTCTTGGCGCGTAGCTTCTCGATCAAGTCATGGTCCGCTTCAAGCTCAAAGTCGTTGCACTCTATCTTCTGCTTTAGCTCTCTAATGTCCTTGTTCCTAGCTTGGATCCTCTTCTCTTCTTCCGCTGCTTCTCTTGAGTCGCAAACTTCTCCTCCATCTCCTTGATCTTCTCCTCCTGCTCTAGGTGTTGCTTGTCCTTCTCGGCAAGCTGGGCACGTAACTCATCGTTCTTAAACATCTCGTTGTACCTCTCAACGTCGACGTCCCTGACAAGATACTCTAACTCGGCGAGGTGGATGCGCATGGGGTCTTGCTCGTCGTCAGGTAGCACAATGGCCATGCCATTCTCGTCACGTCGGCCGAAGAGGTGGGAGTAGTAGTTCTGGAGCTCGGAGAAGTGACGTCCGCAGAGGCGTGCTATCATCTCTTGCATGAGGAGTTGGGCGCCTATCTTCTTGTTGGTGTGGAAGGTCTTGAGCTTGATCTGTTTAGTCTTCGGCTCCGTCTCGCGTCCCGGTTGTGTGATGTAGAGGATCCAGACGCCCTTCTTGTGAAGCTTGGTCATCTCGCTTCCTCTGATGGACGGGGTAGGCAGGGACAAGGTAGTGGTGATGTCGAGGAGACGCTCTCCGAAGCTGTAGTTCTTGAAGTTGCCGGTCTTGGTGATGCGGAAGGTTGACATCTTCACGTTGGAACTTGACAAGTTAGTAAGTTAAAGTAGAAGAAAAACTTAGAAAAAGCGCAGAAGGAGTTAAAGAGATTTCTAACTTAGAAGTCAAACTATTTCTAAGTGTTAGTAACAAAACAAGACAACTCCTAAATTTTCTAAGTGTTTTCGTCCAATCCTAGGGTCACGAACCTAAGGGCAACACTTTGCTCTAATACCATCTGTAGCGTACCTGTGCTTTATTTGTGCTAGTCCCGGATCGACTGCTAGCACACACAGTTGCAGGATGAAATATCAAGATTACAAAGGTCTTTATTACAACGCTTGATCCACAAATAACTTAGTCTTTTACAACCCAAGAGGCACAAAGCCACAAATTCTTATTACAACTCATAAAAACGACTAAGTAAAATAAATCTTCAAGTCTTCTTTCTTCGTTGATCCGCAGGCAGACGTGTTGGACGAAGACTCGTGACCGTAGCGCAGCAATCTTCAATCTTCATAGTAGCCACCTGCAACATGATACGTTGCAGCCACGGAGGGTCAATACATTTGAATTGTATTGGCAAGTTACTAAATTCATGCTAAGTTATGGTAAAAGAAAGGATGCGAGTTTTTTTAGAAGACGTCAAGTCAAATGTTTTTAGAAGGTCTTGGGGAGCACAAGGATATTACACACCAAGTGTCCAAATAAATCTAACACACGGATATTACACACCATGTGCCCAATCCTACCATATGGATATTACACACCATATGACCAAAGTCCCAATCTAACACATGGATATTACACACCATGTGACCGAAATCCCACCTATCACATGGATATTACACACCATGTGACAAAAACCCTACCCATGAACGATGTTACTCACGAACATGGGTTTTTCTCTCATGCATCGATATTACACACGATCATGAGGTTTTGCTCAAAACTAAACACGACAAGGAAGTCCTTTTTTTTAAAGGGTGACGAGAAAGTCCTTTGATTGCTCCTGATGCGCATAAGCTTGTAGGGCCACTCACTGGATACAGCTGTCGTAGATATCTTTTCACGCTTCACAACATTGCAATGAAAACCTTTTTATTTCAAACATTTTTCACAATGCTACCCCAGAATGGGTGCATGTTAAATCCTACATCTCTGCACACAATGTCTACTCACAATCATATTATAACTTCACAAATCATAGCATTCTCTCTACACAAACATGTATCAATTTAATGTTAAGGATCAAGCTTAACATGGTAAAGCAACTTGCCTTGGTAAGGAGAGGAGTTCGTGCACTTGTCGCAAAAGCACTCGTTGCACTCAACACAGTCTATACATGAAATATAGCATTATAAGCACATAACCATCACAAACAATTCATGCAAAGAAAACATGCATGCAAATGAGTTTTAAACACTTCAAGGACACTTAACATGTTCTCTGGTTGTTACTATATGCATGATGCCATGAGCAAAATTTTAGAGTTATTATAAGGCTTATAACATCAACAACACACTATTAGAGCAAAGATACAAACTAAAACTATAAAAGTGGTATAAAAAGTTCCCAAAATTTATTTAGCCGTGCTAAAGTACTTAGGGATGTCATAGGGTCCTAAAACAAAAGGATTTACTGTAAAAAGAATTTTATAACTATTTTTAATAATCAAAACACAAGATTAAAGCTTGCAGCAAAACACTATTTAAAACCATTACTATACTTGTTTTTGATACTGTAGATAGAATCTACACAATTTTATAAATCCATAGGCGTAAAGTTTGCTCAATTTGGACGTGTAGATCTCAAGTTATGAATTTTCTAAGATTCACATCAAAACTGTGTTTTAAAACGAAAATCAAACCCGGTCAGAATATTCCGGGAATATTCCCAGCGACGTGGCGACGCGTGATTCGCCCGTACCTCTTCACCCGGATCAGCCCTAGCGGCCGTTAGATCTAAAATGAGATGGACGGCTGGGATCTGATCTGGGAAGCTCACCGGAGAAAGTTGCCCGGCGACGGTGGTGGAGCTCGGACGTCGACGGCGGCGGTGCTCCGGCGATCTCCCGTGTCGGCGAAGTAGAAGACGACGTTCAGCTCCTCGCGGCGGTCACGAATATCTCCTCGGGAACTTCTCCTCCTTCCCCGTTCGATGGCGACGTGCGGATGGAGCTCCCCAACTCCGGTGGAACTCCGACGAGCAATTACCGGCGAACCGGTGATCTATAGAAGGGGAAAAAAGTTAGGAAGTTGCGGTACTGCGAGGCGAAGAGGATAGAAGGACAAGGGGGATTGAGCTCGAAACTGAGCTCCAATGGCGGCACTCCGGCGAGAAATCGGCGCAGCCTGGCGGCGCGAATTAGGGTTTCGGGAGGGGGCAACGAGAGAGGAGGTTATGGGGTATTTATAGGTGAAATTTCTTGGAAAAGGGGCAAAAAAAATTGGGTCAAAATCGGTATTTTCGGATCTCATACTGGCAGCAAATCGCGTGCAGAACGTCCCCTGGAGAAGAACGCTCTGACGAGCGGGCCCTTGCGGTCAGAAGAAAAAAAAAGGGAGGAAGGAGTGGGCGGCTGGCTGGTGCGCTACTGGGCCGGCGACGCTTATTATCCGCCGCGCCGGGGCGGGGCGCTGCTGGCTGGTTGGGCCGAAATCGGCCTGGCCGGTCCGCGGCTGTTTTTTTTTCCTTTATTCTTTTTCGAATTTAACTGAAAACTGTTTACTGATTTGTCTATAAAATTAGTTTCAGGGCTCCAAATTGAGCAAAACCAATTTCTCTGAATATGTAAAATCAAGGGCTATATTCCTAGATACATTGGAACATTGTACAAGCCCATCAATTAGTACAAAAATATATATTGATGCAATTAAGACATGCTAAGCTTGAAAATACAATTCAACATAAAATCCGGTTTTTGTCCAAAACAAAAATCTTTTCAGTTTTGAGAAATATGTAGAGGTGCATATGCAATGAATGACATGATTAAATTCCCAAATCTAAAATCCGGGATGTTACAATTGTTGTGATACACATAACGTAGTTGGTAACCAGTTCCATAGACATTACAATACGATGGTTCAAATACAATGGTCATAGAGACCAAGTTCATATTACAACACAATATAGCAGCGGAAATAACGTCTTCGGGTCCATGCCTTCACCCTACAGGCAATGGCGACTCAGTAGAAGATCTTAGTTCTGATACTCTTCTTCATATCCTTCCTCCGGATACTCCTCCCCAAAGTCTGGCCAAGTTGATAGCCAGGGACACAGCCATGAGTACATTGGATGTACTCGCAAACCATCTTATAAAGGAAATGATGAAGTAGATATGCAAGGTTGATATGTGGACTAAGCACTAAGTTTAGTTGCAAAAGCTAGTTTATTTCCCAAGAATGTTCATTAGTAGAAAAGAGGTTTAGTTCTCTAAGTTCAATCTAAAGGAACTTCAAGGGTGTCAAGATCAATGTCAAGTCAAGTCATGTCATTCACCAAGTTCACCATAAGTTATTATCATTCTTGATAAAAGTCAAGTACAGTTTGTCAACTGTCCATAACCGAGGACGCGGCTATTCGAATAGTTTGAAACCTCTGCAGAGGGGTACACTTTACCCACAAGATTCGATACATTTGCCGGGAGAAATCCACGGTTCGTCATACACAAGTATGCGGGGTTCAGATAATCAAACAAACTCTTTCACTTGCTCACTCTAGTACAGGATCCTTCCCCAGAGCCCGAGAAACGGACATCTTCCGTTCCGGCGTCTCTAGTTTTGCCCGCTCCGGAGTGCAGGATGAATGGAATTTCCACTCGGTTCAGAAGTACCCGCGCACGGTGCACTTCTATAAAGGATGATACAAGACCTCCCATACTAGGGTGAACAAGCTATGGACTAAGCCCCTTCCCATTTAGGGGTAGTGTGGTCGTACGGTAATGGTTGGCTCACATGGTACATCACTTATTATCATTTAGCAAATACATTCCATAATTCTTAGTCAACATTAATTTCCTTCATAAGACCATCATGTAGGAGATTCTCCATTTCAAGTTTTCAAGTTCAAGTCACCAAGTTCAAAGGGGGTTCCAGTTAGAGATGGCCTCAATTTTATTAGCGACTAAGCAGCTATATTGAGTGACGATACCACTAAGCTATAGTTGGATAAACTCAGCTTGATGCTCTTGCTAAACAAGGTATCACCATACCTCTATCATTCTACTCTAGCAATTCAATCATGCAATTTACTTAAAACAAGTAGAATGCAATAGTAAAACTAGGCATTTGGAGTATGATTCAAAAGATGGCTTGCCTTGGTTGGCAAAGTGTCCGGGGTATTCTTCTTCTTCTTGATAAACTTCCCCTTCAATATCCTCCTCCGCAACACTAGCGTCTAATAACGAATAAACACAATACACACAATCACCACACAATGCTCACATTACTTCACACACACAAACTTGTTTTCAGACAATAATATTCATGGTGGATTTTATAGAATTGGGTTGCAAGTTTTTCTTCCAAGTTTTTATTAAGTGTGCAAGTTGGATTTGTCTACCAAGTACCATATGTGGCTTACTTTCCAAGCATTGGTTATTGAACTAAGGGTGGTTGGACTAGTTCAAGTGAGGAGTGTTTAAATAAGTGGATTGGTAATGAGGGCAAAATTAATTCTAAGTGTATGATAGAGATCTATCATTTTATGTTACCCATTAAGATTGGATTAAGGTCTAATTGATATCACTAAATAGGTTTGAGTTGATTAAGGTTGACTAAACAGTAGGAGAGTTGATTAGTGAGTTCACAAACCAATTTTCATAATTTTCGGTGGCTTAAACAATTTTCTAGAAATTTCCTATGATTAATAAAGCTATGGTCACACTATTCTTATTTATTTAAATCCCTAACTCAAATTGAATTCTAGCCAGTTCTACAGTGTAGAGCATTTCCTAAGCTTTCCAACGCATATTCATTTGCTAGAAATGGATTTGTAAATCTCTTTGAATTTAAGTTTGAAAATCAGATCTGAATCATATTTGAAATAATTCAAACGGCGGGAAAATAATTAAAACGAATCGGACCTAATTCGAACGAAGCCGGGCCGATTTCAAACGAAACCCGAATGGGCCGGCCCAGAAAACGATTCGCCCCGGGCGGGATTTGTTTTTAAACAAACTGACATGTGGGGTCGTCGTGTCAGGTGACTTAAGTCACCGAATCGGTACGCTATCGCCGGATCAAGATCCAACGGTGCTGGAGCATCGTGTTCGTCGGCGAGGGTGAAGCTCACCTGCGTGCAGCGAAGAAGACGACGGTGACGGCGGCGAGCGTAGGGGAAGCAGAGCTTGACGGCGACGAGCGGAAAAGACTCCGGCGAGTCTCCTCCACCACCTCCCGGCGGCGGCTTGCTAAACGGAAGTCGAACGCGGTGGAGCCCTCCGCGTCCAGTACCTCATCGGCGGGGCTGGCGACGTCGAACGAGAGTGATCAGGGAGAGGAGAGGTTGTCTGGGGGGTACCTGGGAGCGGGGCGAGTTGGTTCGTTTGATCGGCGGGGGCTTTTATAGGCCAGAGCGGCGGGGGCGAGAGCGTCCAGTAGCTCGCCGGTGCGGGGGCCCTGGCGATGCGCGTCGAGCAACACCGGGCACGGCGGCCTTGCTCGCGTGCTGGAGGGGATTTGTCTCGGCCGCGGAGTGCTGTGGGTCGGCTCTGGCGCGGTCATGGCGGTCGGGAGCTTGCAGAGAGAGGAGAGACAGAGAGGGGGGGTCCTGGGCGCGTTCCTCTTCTTCCCTCCATTTCTCACGGCTCGGGTTGGGGCAGAGGGAGCTGGGGTCGACCGCGGCGTCGTCCAGGAGCATGGCTACAGGCCTGAGACGAACGGCGACAGTGATCTTCACAGTAACCTTGATTTCTCTCGATTTTCATCTGCCAGGTGTTCGACGAAATGCCCGCATGAAACTTAATTTCGAATTTTTGAAATTTTTCACTTTGGGTGATCAGCATACTAGCCAAGGTTTCCAAAGATATTTTTGTTTCAAAGAAAGGTTAAGTTTTGCAGAAATCATATTTCAAATTTTGGTATTGTCACTGTTTCAGATTCAAAGTTTGGCTGAAGTTTGAGTGATGTTCTGATTTGAATTTTGGTTTGAAACTTCTTGGTTGAGTTAGTATATAACTTGGTCAAACTCAACTAACTGGCCAAACACTGAGTTGAGTTACAGATTTCTTAATATAAGTGTCCAAAGTAGGGTAGTCAATAAGATTTCCTAGATCAACTTATCCTTCTCTTTTTCTTTATGATTTTTATTTCTGGTTTCTTTGGCTTGTATAATCCTTCTCAATTGCTTCTGTTGGTTAAGTTAGAACTAACTAACTATTGCACAACAATTAATAACACACATGAAATCATAGAATACATATAATAGGAAATACATGCATACATGCAATGATAGATAAAAAAAATTATCTTGGTCCAAAATTTGGTATTTAAATGCATAGGGAGTGGATTAAAATTTTCTGAGTTGTTACAATCTTCCCCCCTTAAAAAGAATCTCGTCCCCGAGATTCACTAATTAAGAACTGAAAAGATTGGGAAATTCTTTCTGAAGGTAATCTTCTCGTTCCCAAGTAGCTTCATCTTCAGTGTGATTACTCCACTGAACTTTCAGAAACTTGATGCTTCGGGTTCGAGTGGTTCTATATGCTTCCTCGAGGATACGAATAGGCACTTCACGATAGGTCAAATCTTTGTTGATGTCCACAGAACGGTGATCAATATTCTTGAAGACTTTGGGCTTCTCCGGAACTTCCAGACACTTCCGAAGTAAAGATATGTGAAAGACATCGTGTACTTCAGACAATTCCGGGGGCATTTACAACTGGTAGGACACTTCTCCTCTGCGGCTTAGTACCTTGAAGGGTCCAATATACCTTGGTGCAAGCTTTCCTTTTACTTGGAATACTCTAAGATAAACAAAATCTCCAATCTGAAAGGTCAGTTCTCTACGTCTCTTGTCCGCATAACTCTTCTGTCTAGACTGGGCTGCCTTGAGGTAATCACGAATCATGCGAACATTCTCTTCCGCCTCTTGCAGAATGTCTGGTCCAAATATCTGACGGTCTCCTGTTTCTGACCAATTCAAAGGAGTACGACACTTTCTTCCATATAAAGCTTCAAATGGGGCCATTTGCAAACTGACTTGATAACTGTTGTTGTAGGAAAACTCCGCGAAAGGCAGACAATCTTCCCACTTAGTTCCATAGGCTAGAACACAGGCTCTCAACATATCTTCAAGTATTTGATTTACTCTCTCAGTCTGTCCATCAGTCTGAGGGTGGTAAGCTGTGCTAAAGGCTAATTTGGTTCCCAAGGCTTGATGCAAACTTTTTCAAAATCTCGAGGTGAATTGGGTTCCTCGATCAGAAACTATGGTTTTAGGGACTCCATGCAAACTAACGATTCTGGATAGATAAAGATCTGCTAGCTGTCCAGAGGTATAAGTGGTCTTGACAGGAATAAAGTGGGCCACTTTGGTTAGTCTATCCACAATGACCCAGAGAGAGTCATTTCCACGGCTAGACCTTGGAAATCCAGTGATGAAATCCATACCAACCGATTCCCACTTCCATTCCGGAACTTGCAAAGGTTGCAGCAATCCCGCAGGACGTTGATGTTCAGCCTTGACTCTTTGACAAATATCACACTTAGATATGAACGATGCAATCTCACGCTTCATTCCATGCCACCAAAATTGTTCCTTTAAATCTTGGTACATCTTAGTTCCACCGGGATGAATGGAGTAAGGTGTCTCATGGGCTTCTCTCATGATAACTTCCTTCAATTCTGAGTCCGCAGGCACACAAATACGTCCCTTATACCAAAGAACTCCTTGATCATCTTCTTCAAACCCTGGCACCTTGCCGGAATTAATTCTGCGCTTAATTCCGTCAATACTCTCATTTCCCTTCTGGGCTTCTTTGATTTGACTCATCAAGATGGGTTGAAACTCAAGGTTGGCTAAGAATCCTCGACTGACTAGTTCCAATCCAAATTTTTCAAACTCTTGGTGCAACATGGGTTGCTCCTCTTTGATCATCATATTCAACGAGCATGGCTTCCTACTCAATGCATCGGCAACTACATTGGCCTTACCGGGGTGATAATGAATCTCCAAATCATAATCCTTGATTAACTCTATCCATCTTCTTTGTCTCATGTTCAACTCCTTCTGGGTGAAGATATATTTCAAACTCTTGTGATCAGTGTAGATCTCGCAACGGTTACCCATAAGATAGTGCCTCCAGGTCTTCAAAGCTAGTACTACGGCTGCTAACTCCAGATCATGGGTTGGATAATTTTCTTCATGAGGTCGAAGCTGTCGGGAGAGGTAAGCTATGACCTTGCCTTCTTGCATTAGTACGCAACCAAGTCCAAGTTTGGAGGCGTCGCAATAGACATCAAAGTTCTTGGTGATATCGGGCATGGTTAGGACGGGTGCGGTCACCAATCGCTTCTTGAGCTCTTGAAAACTCTCTTCACACTTAGGGGTCCATTCAAACTTCTTGTCCTTCTTCAACAATTGGGTCATGGGTCTGGCGATGCTTGAAAACCCTTCAACAAATTTGCGGTAGTATCCCGCTAGTCCGAGAAAACCTCTAACTTCAGTTTGAGTGGTAGGGGCTTCCCATTCCATGACTGATTTGATCTTCTTTGGGTCTACTGATATTCCTCCAGCTAATAACACATGGCCTAGGAATCCAACTTCTTTCAACCAGAACTCACATTTACTGAACTTGGCATACAGCTGATGCTCTCTAAGAGTCTCTAAGATTAGTCTCAAATGGGTTGCATGCTCTTCTTCAGACTTGGAGTAGATAAGAATGTCATCAATGAAGACTACAACAAACTTATCCAAGAACTCCATAAAAACCTTATTCATGAGGTTCATGAAATAAGCAGGGGCATTGGTTAATCCAAAGGACATCACGGTGTACTCATACAATCCGTATCGGGTAGTGAAGGCTGTTTTGGGTATATCAGTTGCACGGATCTTCAGTTGGTGGTATCCAGTTCTAAGGTCTATCTTTGAAAAGACTCGAGCTCCGGTCAATTGGTCAAACAGATCATCAACCTTTGGGAGAGGATACTTATTTTTGATGGTCACATCATTTAGCTTGCGGTAATTAGTGCACAGTCGGCTGGAACCGTCACTTTTATCCACAAACAAGACGGGTGATCTCCAAGCAGAAGAACTTGGCTGAATCAATCCCTTACTCAACAGGTCATCCAATTGCTTCTTCAACTCAACTAGCTCAGCTGGGTTCATACGATAGGGTCGTTGGGCTATGGATCCAGTTCCGGGGATAAGCTCAATGATAAACTCAATATCCCGATCCGGTGGCATTCCGGGTAGCTCATCGGGAAAAACATCCGGGTATTCACAGACGATGGGAACTTCCTCTATAGTGGGTCCTGAGATACTCTTATGACATCTGGTGGTCTGAGGTGGTTTTACGGACACATGCTTTACTACAATTCCAGTGCTACTCTTCATGGTGATGGTCTTCTTGGCACAATCTATCACTCCTTGATGGGAAGACATCCAATTCATACCGAGAACTACTTCCAAACCTTTGGTTCCCAATACTATCAAATTGGCTAAGAAAGATATTCCATGAATTTCTATGGGAACTGCCAAACAGTTCCACTCAGCCCTTGTTGTTGACCCAGGTATTTGTACTAACATGGCATGTTTCAGGGGTGTTGGTTGAAGTCCACTTTTATCAACAAATAACTTAGTAACAAACGAGTGTGAAGCTCCAGAATCAAACAGAACTCTTGCAGGAGCTGAATTAACAGGGAACATACCAAGCACAACGTTGGTTGCCTCCTGAGCTTCTTCCACATTCATGTGGTTCAGACGGCCTCGAGGGTGAGGCTGGTTCCTTGGTGGATAATTCTTGCCATTTCCAACACGGCGCTGCTGCTGAGCAGGAGCAGTGGTCTTGGATGCATCATTTAGCTTCTTGGGGCACTCATTGGAGTAATGCCCTTTGAGTCCGCACTCATAATAGGTAACACCAGACTTGTCACCAGGCTTGGACGGCACAGTTGCTCCATTTGGCCTGGGAGTATTGAGGTTGAAGTTGTTGCCATTAGGTCTCAGAGGCGCATGGTTGAAGTTGTTGCCGGGTGGACGGCTAGGAAAGTTGGGACGTGGAGCAGGTGCAGATGGCCTCATAGATCTAGGGGCAAAACCCATAGGTGGATTTCCCTTCGGCTTCTGCGAGTTGCTCGAGTTGCCTTGATACATCATACGGCGCTTGCGGTTTTCTGCAGCTTGCTTGAGTTTGCCTTCCATCTGAATGGCAGAGTCAACCAATGACTCCAGGTCGGCAAAGTGAATGCTGACCAAGACACATTGCATCTCATCATGAAGTCCATCCAGAAACCTTTCTTGCTTCTTCTCAGTGGTGTTAGTGTCATCTGGGGCATACCTAGACAAGGTAAGGAACTTGTCACGGTAGTCAACCACAGACAGGGAACCTTGCTTCAGATTTCTGAACTCATCTCTCATCCTTTTAACCAATCCCAAAGGAACATGGGCTTTGCTAAACTGGCTCTTGAACTCCTCCCAAGGCATCACATACCCTTGGGCTTGCATTGCACGAGTGCTATCCCACCAAGCTCTTGCGGCTCCAGCAAGATAGTGGGTGGTGTACAAGACCTTCTCATTTTCACCAACTTCGGCGACTGCCAAATTGTTCTCCATGGTGCGAAGCCAGTCATCGGCATCTAAGGGGTCTTCAGACTTAGTGAATATAGGTGGTTTGGTATTTTGGAAACTCCTTAACTTGGATCGGTGATCACCATGGCCATTGTTTTCTCCCTCACCATGGCCATTTCCATTTCCATTGTTGTGGTTCATTGCCATCTGGGTTAGTTGCTGAAGAGTGGCCAAGTTAGCTTGGCGCTCAGCTCGGGCTGCTTCCCGGTCTTCCATGATCAACCTTAGTAGTTCGGCCATTTCCGGGTTCGGGGGTGGGGGTGCTCGCGGCATCTGAAGATAAGGTGTGTAAGACAAGAGGGAAAAACTAATTGCTAAGATTTAAATGTAACATGGATGATGCAATTTTTGTCTTACTAAGGCCTTAAGGGCCAAATTCATATTTCATTCAACAAGCAGCAAACATATCATACATACGAGTTCACACATTACAAATGGTTTACATCAAACCATTGCGACTCGTCTACTAGAGAGGGGGATACAACTCACACCTACACGAAGTGACATAAAGTAAAACTCATAACTAGATAACACGGGGATCTCCAATCTAAACGTCGGGCTCCTCAGGGTCTTCCTCCTCATCATCCACAATGAATCCCGCATCCTTATCAAGCTCCTCATCCTCAAGGCCCTCCATAAAGTCATCCTCGTCACTAATGAGGGCATTATCCTCCTTGCGGAGATCAATGCCTTCCTCCTCACCAAGGTGGCTCTCAAGACTCTCAATGTACTCAGTCAGCTCAGCCACATTGGCCTTCAACTCATCAATGGTGTGATCCCTCTCATCGCGCTGGCGGCGAAGACTCTTGCGATCCCTAGCAAGAATCCTGATAGTGCTCCTTGCCTCCACCAGTGCGAAGTGCTCAAGGTTGGCCTTGATACGGGCACGATCTGCCTCCTGCTGAGTGGAGTACAGCAAGAAGTCCATGTGATCGATGTAGGTACTCGGCTCATTTTGCCCTGGCATGTTTGCGGGACGCCCGTCCGCATCACGCCGAGCAAAGTTCCTAAAGCGTTCCCCCTGGACCTCCTCAACATGCAGTCCGCACAAGCGGGCGTGCATCTCCTGCATACCTCGGACCAAACCATCGGCCCAAGTGTTCTCCACAAGCTCAAACTTGATCCTTGGAGAACTCAAATCTCCCTTCTTGCCACGGCAACTGGCCCTGACAAGCCACCGTAGCTCTCCATCCGGGTGCTCATTGAGCATGGCTCCCTTGAACTCCGGATACAAACGATCCAGGAACAAGGTCAGGGTGGTGAGGTCGCGCTCGAAACAAAGGCTGCCACCATGGCCCAACTGGTACTGCTCAGTGAATACCGGTGCCATCTACAAAGTTTTTAGATTAGATTAAGTTAGTGATCAACTCAAGTGTGCAAAATTTTAAGTAGGTAAAAACTGAAGTATGTACAAAACTTTGTAAATAGAGAGGAAAAGACTAAGCAATTTTAAACCATCACTTATATCCTTGCTTTTGTAAAAGTTTCATTTAACGCCCATTCTAACTAAGGTCTCCTATGGTCAGCCTAGGCTCTGATACCAACTTGTGACAACCCCGAATTTATCAAAATTCGAAGTGCCCGTTATGCATTCCACCACAATCCCAGAATCATTGTTGTGATACACATAACGTAGTTGGTAACCAGTTCCATAGACATTACAATACGATGGTTCAAATACAATGGTCATAGAGACCAAGTTCATATTACAACACAATATAGCAGCGGAAATAACGTCTTCGGGTCCATGCCTTCACCCTACAGGCAATGGCGACTCAGTAGAAGATCTTAGTTCTGATACTCTTCTTCATATCCTTCCTCCGGATACTCCTCCCCAAAGTCTGGCCAAGTTGATAGCCAGGGACACAGCCATGAGTACATTGGATGTACTCGCAAACCATCTTATAAAGGAAATGATGAAGTAGATATGCAAGGTTGATATGTGGACTAAGCACTAAGTTTAGTTGCAAAAGCTAGTTTTATTTCCCAAGAATGTTCATTGGTAGAAAAGAGGTTTAGTTCTCTAAGTTCAATCTAAAGGAACTTCAAGGGTGTCAAGATCAATGTCAAGTCAAGTCATGTCATTCACCAAGTTCGCCATAAGTTATTATCATTCTTGACAAAAGTCAAGTACAGTTTGCCAACTGTCCATAACCGAGGACGCGGCTATTCGGATAGTTTGAAACCTCTGCAGAGGGGTACACTTTACCCACAAGATTCGATACATCTGCCGGGAGAAATCCACGGTTCGTCATACACAAGTATGCGGGGTTCAGATAATCAAACAAACTCTTTCACTTGCTCACTCTAGTATAGGATCCTTCCCCAGAGCCTGAGACACGGACATCTTCCGTTCCAGCGTCTCTAGTTTTGCCCGCTCCGGAGTGCCGGATGAATGGAATTTCCACTCGGTTCAGAAGTACCCGCGCACGGTGCACTTCTATAAAGGATGATACAAGACCTCCCATACTAGGGTGAACAAGCTACGGACTAAGCCCCTTCCCATTTAGGGGTAGTGTGGTCGTACGGTAATGGTTGGCTCACATGGTACATCACTTATTATCATTTAGCAAATACATTCCATAATTCTTAGTCAACATTAATTTCCTTCATAAGACCATCATGTAGGAGATTCTCCATTTCAAGTTTTCAAGTTCAAGTCACCAAGTTCAAAGGGGGTTCCAGTTAGAGATGGCCTCAATTTTATTAGCGACTAAGCAGCTATATTGAGTGATGATACCACTAAGCTATAGTTGGATAAACTCAGCTTGATGCTCTTGCTAAACAAGGTATCACTATACCTCTATCATTCTACTCTAGCAATTCAATCATGCAATTTACTTAAAACAAGTAGAATGCAATAGTAAAACTAGGCATTTGGAGTATGATTCAAAAGATGGCTTGCCTTGGTTGGCAAAGTGTCCGGGGTATTCTTCTTCTTCTTCTTGATAAACTTCCCCTTCAATATCCTCCTCCGCAACACTAGCGTCTAATAACGAATAAACACAATACACACAATCACCACACAATGCTCACATTACTTCACACACACAAACTTGTTTTCAGACAATAATATTCATGGTGGATTTTATAGAATTGGGTTGCAAGTTTTTCTTCCAAGTTTTTATTTAGTGTGCAAGTTGGATTTGTCTACCAAGTACCATATGTGGCTTACTTTCCAAGCATTAGTTATTGAACTAAGGGTGGTTGGACTAGTTCAAGTGAGGAGTGTTTAAATAAGTGGATTGGTAATGAGGGCAAAATTAATTCTAAGTGTATGATAGAGATCTATCATTTTATGTTACCCATTAAGATTGGATTAAGGTCTAATTGATATCACTAAATAGGTTTGAGTTGATTAAGGTTGACTAAACAGTAGGAGAGTTGATTAGTGAGTTCACAAACCAATTTTCATAATTTTAGGTGGCTTAAACAATTTTCTAGAAATTTCCTATGATTAATAAAGCTATGGTCACACTATTCTTATTTATTTAAATCCCTAACTCAAATTAAATTCTAACCAGTTCTACAGTGTAGAGCATTTCCTAAGCTTTCCAACGCATATTCATTTGCTAGAAATGGATTTGTAAATCTCTTTGAATTTAAGTTTGAAAATCAGATCTGAATCATATTTGAAATAATTCAAACGGCGGGAAAATAATTAAAACGAATCGGACCTAATTCGAACGAAGCCGGGCCGATTTCAAACGAAACCCGAACGGGCCGGCCCAGAAAACGATTCGCCCCGGGCGGGATTTGTTTTTAAACAAACTGACATGTGGGGTCGTCGTGTCAGGTGACTTAAGTCACCGAATCGGTACGCTATCGCCGGATCAAGATCCAACGGTGCTGGAGCATCGTGTTCGTCGGCGAGGGTGAAGCTCACCTGCGTGCAGCGAAGAAGACGACGGCGACGGCGGCGAGCGTAGGGGAAGCAGAGCTTGACGGCGATGAGCGGAAAAGACTCCGGCGAGTCTCCTCCACCACCTCCCGGCGGCGGCTTGCTAAACGGAAGTCGAACGCGGTGGAGCCCTCCACGTCCAGTACCTCGTCGGCGGGGCTGGCGACGTCGAACGAGAGCGGTCAGGGAGAGGAGAGGTTGTCTGGGGGGTACCTAGGAGCGGGGCGAGTTGGTTCGTTTGATCGGCGGGGGCTTTTATAGGCCAGAGCGGCGGGGGCGAGAGCGTCCAGTAGCTCGCCGGTGCGGGGGCCCTGGCGATGCGCGTCGAGCAACACCGGGCACGGCGGCCTTGCTCGCGTGCTGGAGGGGGTTTGTCTCGGCCGCGGAGTGCTGTGGGTCAGCTCTGGCGCGGTCATGGCGGTCGGGAGCTTGCAGAGAGAGGAGAGACAGAGAGGGGGGGGGGGTCCTGGGCGCGTTCCTCTTCTTCCCTCCATTTCTCACGGCTCGGGTCGGGGCAGAGGGAGCTGGGGTCGACCGTGGCGTCGTCCAGGAGCATGGCTACAGGCCTGAGACGAACGGCGACAGTGATCTTCACAGTAACCTTGATTTCTCCCGATTTTCATCTGCCAGGTGTTCGACGAAATGCCCGCATGAAACTTAATTTCGAATTTTTGAAATTTTTCACTTTGGGTGATCAGCATACTAGCCAAGGTTTCCAAAGATATTTTTGTTTCAAAGAAAGGTTAAGTTTTGCAGAAATCATATTTCAAATTTTGGTATTGTCACTATTTCAGATTCAAAGTTTGGCTGAAGTTTGAGTGATGTTCTGATTTGAATTTTGGTTTGAAACTTCTTGGTTGAGTTAGTATATAACTTGGTCAAACTCAACTAACTGGCCAAACACTGAGTTGAGTTACAGATTTCTTAATATAAGTGTCCAAAGTAGGGTAGTCAATAAGATTTCCTAGATCAACTTATCCTTCTCTTTTTCTTTATGATTTTTATTTCTGGTTTCTTTGGCTTGTATAATCCTTCTCAATTGCTTCTGTTGGTTAAGTTAGAACTAACTAACTATTGCACAACAATTAATAACACACATGAAATCATAGAATACATATAATAGGAAATACATGCATACATGCAATGATAGATAAAAAATTTATCTTGGTCCAAAATTTGGTATTTAAATGCATAGGGAGTGGATTACAAATTTCTGAGTTGTTACACACAACACCGTATTTACATTTGGACCTGGAGTTGGTTTGAGTTACCTATGAGGGTGCTCTAGGTTTGGAGCCCCCCTCCGATGGGTGTGGTTGTGTCGCCTCCGATGGTTGACAGGTTTATTTGCCCGCAGGTCGAATTGGAAGCTAGACGACGTCTCTCCGATGAGCCTTTTTTCAGACTTTCACGCCGTCGCAAACTTCTGGGTCCATCTTCGGGGCTCGACTGACTTCGTTGCGGGTAGCTTAGTAGGGTGGCCCCCCTAAACTTTCTCGTAGAACTGGAAACGGTCTTGTCGTGATATCCATCCCTTGCTAGGTTGGATTGATCGAGCGTGTATGGGTACATTGGTGCACCCCTGCAGGGTAAATCTTTTCGAAAAGCCGTGTCCGTGGTTATGGACGACTTAGAGCCGTTCTACTTGATCATAGAACAACTTGTACCTAATTGATGATAAAAAGTGGCATAGTAAATAGTTCTACTACAATATTAAATTGTTATAAAATTGTCAACCGTGTGAGTGCCTTTAATATTGCTTCTTCGTGTGGTCGCGTGAGGTGATTCATCGGCTGGGTTATGTTTGCTGTAGCATTCTAGTTCTTTACTTTATGCGATCTCTTATCTTATTCTAATCAGACGGAAGTTGTAGAGTGTCTCTATAGGTTCTTTAGTGCTTGCTTGCTGCCGCTTAACCCCACCATACAGCTGACGTCCCTTTGAGTCTCTCGAGCTTGTCTGCGTACCTCACGTACAAAGGCGGTTTGCTTACTACGCCTTATACATCTTGAAGTCTTGCTAAGTACTTCGTACTTATTGCTGCTCGTCTCGGATTTTTCGCCGGAGCAGGTTTGAAGACAAGTACATGGAAGCGACGACGTTAGCAAGGTTACCCTTCCGGCTTGGCCTGGGCAGGGTTATGGACGCCATCGTTTATCTTCAGGCCTCTTAGGCCCATTTGTATTCTTGTCCGTACTCGGATACTATTTTGCTTTATGTATGATTTTGATCTTTGTATGTATGTTTGGATCTTGACTCGTGGAGTCTTTGCAGTTATATTATATTCTTTTGTGGGTTCCACCATGAACTTGTATAACTTTACTATCTTGATTCCACCCGCATAATGTGTGTGTTGAGACATGCATATTTTGCTTGGTGGTGCGTTTCCAAAGCGACATCGTGCGAATTGTGGCGTGAATGCTATAATTCGCAAGGTGCCGATTTTGGGGCGTCACATATAAGACTTCAAGCATGATGGCTATCACAAAGTAAATTGCATAAGTAAAGGAGCTCGGGTATAGAAATAACCGAGGAACGCGAAGACGATGATGTATCCCAAAGTTCACACTCTTGTGGATGCTAATCTCCGTTGGAATGGTGTGGAGGCACAAGGCTCCCTAAACGCCACGGAGGCTCACCGTAATCTCCTCGAGCCCTCCCACCAAGATGGAAGACCCGATCACTATGGGACACTTGAGGGTGGTCACCAAACCCGTACAAAGCTTGGGGCAATCTCCATAACTCAATTGGAGGATCCCAAGAAATCTCCACTGAGGCACCACAAAGCTTGGGAAGATCTCCACAAATTAATTGGAGATCCCCAAGAAATTGCCACCAAGGCACCACAAAGCTTGGGAAAATCTCCACAACTTAATTGGCGGTCCCCAAGATATCCACTAAGCCACTAAGCCATCTAGGGTTCCAAGAACCCAAGAGTAATAAGTTCAACAAAATTTCACTACCAAATCTCCAAGGAGAACTCAAACCGATTCAACCAATGCAATGGCAAGAATACACAAAGTGCACAAGTCCTTCTCTCCCAAATCCCATCAAAAGCAACTAATGCTATGGGGGAGATGAGAGGAAGAACAAAGGAGGAGAACACCAAATTTCTCCAAGATCTAGATCCAATGGATTTCCTCACAGAGAGGAAAGATTGATTGGTAGAATAGTAGATCTAGATCTCCTCTCTCTTTTTCCTCAAGAATATGCAAGAATCATGGGAGGGATGGGGGATATTGCAAGCTCAAGAAGGTCAACAATGGAGGGAAAACACGAGCTCAAAGGGTTAGGGGTTGTTGGGGAAGAAGCCCCCTTAAATAGGTGCCCCAAAATCCAATCGTTACAGCCAGAATTTGCCTAGGAGCGGTACTACCGCTGACCCAAGCGGTAGTACTGCTCGACTAAAGAGCTGCTAAAAAACTGGGTAGAAATAACAGGGAGCGATAGTACTGCTGCCCCAAGCGGCACTACCTCTTAGCATAATCAACTTTACTGCAAGTGGAAAATGCTAAGCGGTAGTAGACTGGTACTTTGGAGTGGTAGTACCGCTTGGGCGGTGCTACTGCTTGTACGGGCGGTACTTCCGCTGCCCCAAAAATTGCAAAGCAACCCGATACATAAACTATAAAAACTTTGCATTTGGACTCCTTTTTTATGATCTTAGACTCGTTGGAATTGCAACGAAGAGCTCTACAACTTTATGCTGAGAAAAATCATATTCTAAACATGGAAGGTTAAATCAAATGATGAAAGGTTTGACCTATCTAAAAAGGATGAACCGGTAAAACCTTCAACACCAAAAACATAATAAGTTTTCCATCCAAAAACCGTTTTTGATTAGCTTCGGATTGCCATAGTATCTTGCCAAAAACATAATAAGATAACCACAAGCTCTAAAATCTCACATAGAGAAAAGCGAAATAAGAACCAAGAAAGATGATGCCAAGTATGCAAAGGTTAGAGCTCTCTCTGAGCGATACAAATAAGTTACTCACTCGAGAGCCCCTCTTGATAGTACAACTATTGATCCTAAACCCCGGTCTCCCACACTATGAGACTGCCTTGTGCATTTCACTTGAGCTAGATGATGACGGTCTTGACTTCCTCAAGATGGAACATCTTTCTTGATCATGCTTGCTCGCACGTGCTTCATGAATACATCTCTAAATACTCCCACATACCCCAATATGGGAGATCCTTGCTTAGCTTCGTCTTCATGAGTCCATTGCACTATCATGACTTCGTATTTGCACATTCACTTGATCAACATTGCACTTCAACTCCTTTGTTTTCATCTTCTTACAACCTTGAAACCAACATATGGCTCAAGCGATGTCTATGGATAAGTCCTACTTGAGCTAGATGATGACGGTCTTGACTCCCTCAAGATGGAACATCTTTCTTGATCATGCTTGCTCACACGTGCTTCATAAAGACATCTCTAAATACTCCCTCATACCCCAATATGGGAGAGCCTTTCTTAGCTACATCTTCACGAGTCCATTGCACTATCTTGACTTCGTCTTTGCACATTCACTTGATCAACATTGCACTTCAACTCTTTCATTTTCATCTTACAACCTTGAAACCAACATATGGATCAAGCGATGTCTATGGACAAGTCCTAAAAATATAACTCAATGCAAACATTAGTCCATAGGTATTGTCATTAATTACCAAAACCACACATGGGGGCACATGCTCTTTCAATCTCCCCCATTTTGGTAATTGATGACAATCTCTTTGAGAGGGTTTATATAAAGAATGTAAAGAACTAAGATGGTTACACTAACATCAAATACTACAAAAGTATGTGATGTTAGTAGAACCATCATATATAGAGCAAACTCCCCCACAATATATGCATGTGTGAATGAACTTGAATTTCATTGCATATATTGCCAACCAATGTTGTTAGTGGAGTTTCCACTATATACTCAGCCATGCAAAGCATGCAAGGCAAATGCTTAAGAACAAAACCAAAGCATGAAGCCCAATTCCCTTAAAAACCATTGAAACTTCTCCCCCATTGGCATTCATTGCCAAAATGGGCGGAAAGGTTTAGAAGGCCTATATAGTGAGAGTTTCTCCTCAAGGTGTGCATATCCCAAAAAATGAAAAACCATGCACATATCCAAAGACAAAAGTTGGAGAAAATCAAACTATATTGAATATCAACGGATTGCAAACAAAATAACACAATGGATAGACTTCCAACAAAAGAAGAGAGCAATCAAAAGATCCAAATAGAAAATCGAATAAAGATATTATGATAAGATCAAAATAATGCTCTAAATGATATGAGGAAGCTCCCCAAGGTTTGTGCACAAAATATTCTATTTGAATTAAATTATAAGGTGCACAAACATGGAATCATCAGTCCCTCGATATTATTCAGAACAAAAGATACCAAGTAAAATCAAATACTATGATAACCGCAAAATGGTGCTTTGAAATGAAATGAGGAAGCTCCCCAAGGTACGTGCACAGGATAGAATGTTTGCATTTGAATACAATTTGCACAACATGGAATCCTCACTCCCTCAATACCATTTAAAAAGCAACCATTAGCAAGAGATCATAGAAAAGACAATAATCTTAACACTTGCTTCAAACAAATGGTTGAGCAACAAGTAAGGAATTGACATATTAAACGGCTCAACCAACGGAATGTGTGATAGGAATGACAAAGCATATTATAAGACTAGTACAAGGATGAACATAGTGCATCCACATAGTCCTCAATGAATGATATTCCTTAGCATTCCATCCCAACACACAAGGTTTAAATAAGATGTCAAATAAGGAGATATCATCTCTCATGTGTATAAGTTTCTAAGTAGACAACATCACAAAGATAATTATCACAAAGAAACATGAACACATAAAATATATACAAAGAATAGAACATGATATCCAAACAAGTTCATGCAATATACCAATGAGATTTTTGCTATTAAAGCATGGCCAAAGACTCAATTTATCTTATTGCATATTGAAGAACTTCAACCACAAAAATGTCAAAGATATCACAAGTATCAACAAGGAAAAGAAGATAGTTGGGATGTTTTGAGAAAACCAATAAGTATCACAAAGAAGGATACAAAAAGAAAGAACTAAATTTGCACTTTCATCAATATTGCACATGTGAGGAACTTAAGGAATTGATATGCAATAAAATTGCTAGATGGCATATTTGGGAAGGGTGAATCATGAACATGATTTTATATATTCCCCATAATATGCACTCATCTCAAATTACTCACATTTTCAATAAAGAGGTTTCATTAAGATCTTTGCAAAAAAAGATTTTCATGCCATGAAATGACCCACAGCAGGTTAGATGCTAGAAAAGTATGCATGAATAAGATACTTGTTACCGAGATATCATTGGGAGGGTTAGTAGTAGATAGGAGTTCTTCAATAATCCTAGCTTGCCACAAATTATCAACTAGTCACCGCTTCATCCTTATTATTGAGACAAGCACCAATAAATCCCATGTACCTAAAACATATTCAAGTACAATTTGGTCCCCAGACTTATTGGGTCCAAAGTAGTTAGAGACACTACAATATATAGGACAAGCTCCACATAAATATGTGCATATAGATATGAACTTGAATTTCATGCAGATCTTAGCCGATTTAGGATTTATTGGAGTTTACCCTATATGTTGGATCAAAGAAAGCAAGGCATGCCATATAATATGTAGTAAGTAAATATACATGATAAATACTTTCAAGAGCCAAAAGGAGATACAATTTGGACAAAACTCCAAGAAGATCAAGAAGTCACACAAATGTGTGAAAACCCAAAAGTTGTCCAAATTATATCAACGAATCAATTCAACACAAGATTGACTCCAAAGTCCACCAAGTGAACAAGGCAAACGCCAATGAGCATAAAGGATCACTAAAACACACATGCTCAATGACTTATCTCATTTTATGAATATAGAACAAAATCAAGAAAAGAGATAGCCATTCTCGCAAAGACAGCAAGGTTCCAACAAACAAACTAAACTCTCCACTCTTTTTATGATGGCACGCTAAGTACCAAAAAGAAAAGATTTGTCTTCCAACAATAACCAATACCAATTGAAATAAGCCACAAGAGTATGTTATAGCAAATAGGAGTTCCAGCAAGGTTCCAACAAACAAACTAAACTCTCCACTCTTTTTATGCCGCGCCCCCTCATTGTGAGGCTGGCCCCCCTCCAGCTCTCTTTCGGTCCTCGTCCTTCGTTCGGGAAAAATAGGAGTTCTGGAACTTGTTTCGTCCAATTCCGAGAATATTTCTTGTGTAGCTTTTCTGAAACACAAAAACAGCAGAAAACAGGGAACTGGCACTGTGGCATCTTGTCAATAGGTTAGTTCTGGAAATCGCATAAAAACGCCACGAAGTGTAACGAAACACAAGGCAAATGGTGTAAAAACAAGCATAGAGCATCAAAAATTATAGATACGTTTGAGAAGTATCAGCATCCCCAAGCTTAACTCCTGCTCGTCCTCGAGTAGGTAAGTGATAACAAAAGAAATAATTTTTGAGGTGACATGCACCTACACAATCTTGATCATATATGTAAGCGTTGTGCGCTGGGATCAAAGAACTTAAAACATGGGCATGAAAGACATAATCTTGACAATAAGAAACTTAGCAATCATGTTATAATATGAAAAAGAACACAAACAAAAGATCATGAATAATGAAACAATGAAAGTCAAACGTGTGTTCAAATCATATGGAAAAACATAGTAAATGGTTTTCAGCTTGTCCCTCATGGAATAGCAAAACATAAATGCATAGGACACCTTCAAGTTTAAGAGGGTGACTAGATACAAGTAATTTAAGAACAAGTGAAACCATAGTCATGAATTAATCAATGATAAACTTTGGGACAATGCACATTATACTCAGAATGACAACTATGCTCTCTTAGACGGTGCATAAAGATAGAAGGTGGAGACTCAACATAAAAGTAAACGAAAGGCCCTTCGCGGAGGGAAGCAGTGATTGCAAGTTTTATAACCTTCAAAAATTATGGTACTTACTGGCTTTGAGCTCTCATTGCCCCCATCATAAGCATCTTGAATGGTTAAAGTTAATGCGAGAACACATACGCTGCATATGCTTGACAAATCATAAGTTGAAAACCTCGTGTCCCATGAATACGAGTACCCAAACCTCATGCTACTTTACTTAGAGTCCCAAGCAAGCTCTTGTCATTGTAAGTATACATGTATCATTGAGAACCGCCAACGGGGTACCTCCATGCCCGATGACATGGAACAAGCCCACATCAAACTGACAGGACAAGCAGACAATGAACACCTCGACATCTCTTTTATTTACCATTTGTATAGCTTTTTATTTTGAGATGCGTCGTCGAATGTCCACTATGGGCATGCTGCAAATTTCCACAATGAATTATGCATGGCTTAGATTGGCGGCCCAGGCGTTTCTCTAACACATATACAAACTCCATGATCCCGCAAGATTCCCAATTCATTTCACACCGCGAGTATCCATAAATAAAAGATCACGATATCAACTCAAATAAGAAGTGCAATGTTGAAAGCTTGCCTGTCACGACCCAGATTTTTCAAGATTTAAAAATCTCATCATGCATTCATAGCATATTGCATTCCAGAATCTTTTCCCAAATTTTAGATACAAAAAGGTTTTCAGAAAGAAAGTATTTCAAAAAAAATGAACTCCATTGTTGTGGAGCTATTCTATATTTTTTTCCCTTTAGTTAATTTCTTTTGAGAACCAAATAGTGGAAAGATAATAATCTTAACTTCCTATTTAATTGGACTCTATATCCAATTTCCTCATAAATTATTTCTTCCTCCATCTTATTGCAAACCTCTGGTTTAGTTTCTAAACACACTTTTAAAGGACCATAAGTGGTCAGCTTTAAATCTATTCAATTTTGAATGGGAGAACTCATTCAAAACACAAAACAGAAAATAGAATAAAATGAAAAGGGGGAAGCAGAAGAAAAAAATAAATAAAAAGAAGAGGCCATAAGCCCAACTGGGCCGACCCCGGGAACCAGCCAGCCCAACTCGCCCCCGAACCGAACCGACCCAACTCCCACTCCCCCTCTCCCCGACAAGCTGACCCCACCTGTCATCACCGTCATCACTCCCCCTCTCTCTCCCCCTCCCAGTAACGCCCGCCGGCGTTACTCCCCGGCGTTACTGACGCCATAACTGGCCACCAATGCTCGCCCCCTATAAAGCCCCTACTCCCCTCTCTCGCCCCTCCCTCTTCTCCCCGAAGACGAAGCCGCTAGGCTGCCCAATTTCATCGCCGGAGCCCGCAGGTGCTGCCGCCGTGCAACGCCGATTCCGACGCGGTTCAGCATCCCCTTCCCTCTCGAAAACCCCTATCGCCCTTCCCTCTCTCTGGCGCACCGAATGACACCTTTACCTCGCCCTTTGCTGCAGCTTTTCGAGCACGCCGACGATTGCCGAAGCCGCCGTCGACTCCAGCCGCGCGTCGCCGTCGCCTCGGGAAGCTCCAGTCAGTGAAGGCCACGTTTTCGAGATATCCGTCGTCTGCTGAACACCGTCTGCTACTTCATCGCCGTCGCCGCTCGCCAGAACCTCGCCGACGACGAGCTCCAGTACCACCTCGCCGGACTTGTCTCGCCGGTGAGCACCTCCACTGTTCCTCTCCACTCCCAGCCATCAGATCTGCATCGCACGGCCACGATTAGACCTTAAATCCCGAATCGGTATCGGCCAATGGCGTCGCGCCACGTCGCCCCAGGCCAGCCAGCCCCCGGTCAAACCCAGTCAATTCGAATTCAAATCCGAATTTGAATCCCTGTTTTGTTGCAGATCTTGTAAAATCAATAGAAAATAAAATACTTAACCAAAAATTGCAAATGAGACCTCGTTGGAATCCTTGGAATGTGTAGAATCCAATGATCCAATAAAACCTGTTATTTTATGGGTTCTTTTTGAATCCATTGATAGATCTGAATCAACCCTTTGGATTTAAAATAAATTCATAACTTTTGTTCTGTGAGTCCAAATGCTACAAATTTGTAGTCTATGGAATCCTTGGAACATTTAGAGCACATCAGAAGCAAAAGTTTTCAAAGTTAAAACGTGCACAAACTTGCTATAGTTAAATTTGTTCAAATCACCTTTTTCTTCACCAATTGTTTTCTAAAAACTATTTTTGAGTAAAACCACTTGCAGTAGCTTCATGTTACTGTCACCCAACCAGTGGTAGCTCCAACTTATTTTTGCAGGATAGTACCAACCAGAACTAAATTTTCTAAAAGTACTATCCTGATGCATCAAATGCACTTTTGTAAATACCTTGTTATTTATTTAATAAAAACCTTTCCAACACCACACTTGTTTTCAAAAGCCACTTGATCCACCCAATCAACCTCTTCACACACTCACATAGTGTGTGAAATTAAAATGTCATCTGCATACTTGCACACATGCATACATGTCTATGATTGTCATTAGAAATAGAATATTGATTGCTTGATTGTTTGGATTGAATAGATTTTGAAGAGGAGCAAGGCTACTATTGTAACTGTTGTGAGTGTGCAAGCTGCTACCAAGGCAAGTGACACACATGTCCCTTACCCATTTTACTTATACATTAGTATACTCACCTCTTGTAGTATTGCATGATAGGTGTTTTACTCAACTGTTTTATCAATGCTTAGATCCTAGTAGTGTGTAGCTACCCCTCAAACCCCACCTGTTAGGATGCTAAGTACTTGTTAATTTGATGCCATGCTAAGATCACTGGAAAGGTGTTTTGTGAAAAGTTAAGAACTTCAACTAAAATGAAACACCTGGGTGGAATGGTTTGATAAGATGAGGCGAGGTAGGTGGGTTCGGGGACGCAAGCCTCATAAGAGGATGTGGGAACCGAATGCCGCTCGGGATGGCCACCCAGGAATAAAGAGATGGCTATGTCTTCCATGCTTAGTGTACTTCCAGTGCAGCCTTATGACATTATGGGCTCTGTCTTGACTGATTAGAATGTGGGAGTACAACTTGTCGGCAAGAAGTGGTGGTAGTCAAATTATAGGTTGGGAGCGGTGCTTGCCAAGTTAGTTGTCCTCTCCTTCTAAAAGGTCTCGTTTCAATTCATGTATGGGCATGATATGAATCGTAAGGTGAAAGTGCACAACCCTTGCAAGGTGTTTAAATCTAATCGATTAGCCGTGTCCTCGGTTATGGACCATTGAATCTCTAGACATGGAATGTACGGAATAATCTCATTACCGATTTTGAATTATTAAAATCTTGTCTAGAAACCCCTAGGTAGGAACTAAGGACCATTCACTCCAAAGGGGTGGTGGTGCCTGAGGTTCCAACTTTGTTGGATTACGCCCAGTGCTACATAACTTGCAACTATGTAGTATTTGGGGGTTATTTCAACCCTTTAAAAATAAAAAAAATTTGAATTAAAATCTCGACTTAAAATAGGACAAAATTGGCTTTATGCAAATCTAGCCCAGAGATCCACCAACCAAATAGCATGTAGCTAGATCTTTCACAACTGCCACCAAATAAGTGTCATTTGCCAGTACATCATTGTACTGACCCCCATACTTGGGGCTGCATAATCAAATGGGCAGGTTCTTCCGATGAGGAGTGAAGTGTTAGGATCTCGAGTCTACATACCAACATGACTGCCTGTGGCGCATGCTGAAGATGGAGGCTCGCTATTATTATATTTCCGTTGTGCTTAAGTTGAACTCTGTTTACTCTTGTCGGTCTATGTGACCAAGGAACTTGTATTAATCGTGAGACTTATGTATCTGGATCTGCGTGTAATCTCGATACTATGTGATGAATACTATATTTTGTTCTGTGGTGCTATCATTGATCCAGGGAATAGCACATAACACAGGTGTTCCGCCTTAATCCAAAGGTGGGGCGTCACAAAATGGTATCAGAGCATAGTGTTGCCTGTAGGATCGAGACCCTAGGATTGGAAAACCTTAGGACCTAAGTTTTATTTCAAAATGCTAAACAAATAATCATGATCTTATTGTCTTAACCATTTCATTCTTACTTGTATTTCTCTTCTTGTTCTGATCGTTCCCTCTTCTTTTCAAAATGTTGTAGATGGACACCTACGATGAGAGAGTGGTAGCTGGTGAGGGAGACTACCTTTTCTCTGAAGTACTACTAGACCTCGCCACCCAGCTTCAGATACCACCACCGGTTTTCTGTGGGAAGATGCAGTACAAGGAGTATGGTCTGGAGAAGTGGTTAATCCAAACTACTATCCAAGGAAGACTTGATGAAGAAGGAGAATCCACGATGGAGTACACCGAAGCATATGTGGACTGGAGGTATTCGGTGGAGATTGCCATGCAGGGCGCCATCGCCCGCATTCGCCACAAGTACAGAGCTCACATCCCACGTCCCTCAGCTTATGGGATGATTGGAGAGCGATCTGTTGGAGGGCATGTAGTGGATCGTCGAGGCCAGGAGTTCCACTCCCTTCTGAGAGGCTACCTCACTGAGAGGGAGCGCTGCACAGTTAATCTAGAAGACATGCTGAAGAAGCAGATTATCAACCAGGATCAGTTTAGAGATCTCATGGATCTCACCACCAAGAAGATCATGGAGACTGAATCAGCTCTCATAATGTTGGATGATAAGAAGACCCAACTGGAGAACAAGCTCAAGATTGTTGAAGGACCCTTGCAGTTAGGCGGGAAAATCCTCCAAGATGACATCTGGTCCCATCTTCTGGAGAAGACAGTACTGCTACAGTATGACAACATACAGAAATTGGGAGATGAGAAGAAGCAGATTGAGGAAGCTAACAATGAGCTGAAGTCAGAAAATGAGAAGCTAAAGATGAAGCTTGCAGGATTAGAAGCAAGTGAGAAGGAAGAGGAATCCGAGGAAGAAGAGGATCCCGAGGAAAGAATCGTGTATTCCTCTAGTGATGGTCTATCCTATGAGGAATGGGAAGCCAAGGCGCTGAGAGACCTCAAGAAGACAGAACGTCGAGACCCTCAACCCCTCTCATGCCTCAAGAGGGTTACGAGAGACTAGTTGACCGCCACCGCCTTTTGTATCGTTTGAGATAGCACGTTTGTATTGTCTTACCGTGTTGGTATGACAGTACCGTTGATCGTTACTTTATCGAACTCTTAGTACTTACTTCTAAGCTTGTCAAGTCGTACGCTTCAAAGTTTTAAAGCTTTTAAAATCAATGGTTGAATGCTTGTTTATTGTTTGTGGTTGACTTGTTGTATTGTGCATGGGTAGGATATTTACTCCTTTAGCTTTATCTGTCTAATACTTATCTATGCTATACCTTACCTCAGATGCCTCCACGACGTGCACCGAACAGCAATGACAATGACGGAAATAACAGCAATGACACCAATACGACAATTCAGCAACTAGTGGCAGCTCAGGCCGAGCTGATGCAAATGATGACCCAGTTCTTCCAGACGAATGCAAACAACAATAACAACAATAATAACCCTCCGCCACCACCACCGCCACCCCCACCCCAGGTGGATAGATTGGCAAGGTTTCTGAGGCTGAGACCCAATAAGTTCTCATCTGCTACGGAGCCAATAGTAGCTGATGACTGGCTACGTTCCGTCAACAAGGATCTGACCACCTGCGAGTGCACTGATGCTGAAAAGGTGCGCTTCACAGCTCACTTACTGGAAGGACCCGCAGCAATGTGGTGGGAGACCTACCAGATTTCCCACCCCATAGATGATCTGGACTGGAACACCTTCAGAGAAGGCTTTCGCACTGCTCACATATCCTCGGGCACTATGACTGTGAAGAAGGAAGAATTCCGTGGTCTGCGTCAGGGGGGAAGAACTCTGAAAGAATACATGGATGACTTCTGTGCTCTATCCAGGTATGCGCCTGAAGATATTGATACTGATGCAAAGAGGAAGGAAAAATTCCTCAGTGGGCTTAAGGGAGAACTCAAAATACCCCTGTCTGTGGCCTATGCCCCAAACTATCAGTCTCTACTTGATCAGGCCATCACTCTGGACAACAACATCAAGAAAGAGGAGAACCGTAAAAGGAAGTTCAGTAACAACAAGAACCATGTGGAACCATTCCACAAGAAGCACCACTCATCTGAGGGCAGTGGTCATAGCAACTTCCACAAGCAGGGGAATCATTTCAACAAAGGAAACGGTAACCACTTCAGCGGTCATAAGCACAACGGAGGATTCAAGGGAAATAGCTCCAGTGGACATCACAGCGGACACAATGGTCAGCATCGCCACAACACTGAACCCAAGAAGGATCTCTCGGGCGTCACCTGCTTCAAGTGCAAGAAGCCTGGTCACTATTCCTCCAGCTGCCCGGAGAACAAGACCGTCGAACTTGCCAAGCCCAATCCATTTCAGAAGGGCCAAGTGAACCACCTCAATGTGGAGGAGGTGATGAATGAACCTGATGCAGTGATGGGTATGTTTCCTCTCAACTCATTTACGGCATTAGTATTATTCGATACTGGAGCATCGCATTCATTCATATCAAGGACTTTTGCAAACAAAAATGGGTACCCAACTACAAACATAGGAAAAACTATTAAAGTAAGTTCCCCTGGTGGAGAGTTGTTAGCCAAAGCTGGTTGCAGGGATCTGATTATGGAAATTGGCAAATATAAATTCCCAACTCATTTAGTAATCCTAGACTCCCAGGGTTTAGATGTAATCTTGGGTATGGATTGGATGACTACCTATGGAGGAGTCATAGACTGTGTGAACCGATCAATTACACTCACCACCCCGGAAGGGAGAAGAATTAGATACAAATCCCAACTGGATTTTAATGATATTAGGCTAAACCATCTTAAGGGGGTTAGCCTAGATGAAGTGCACATAGTGAATGAGTACCCCGATGTGTTTCCCGAGGAGTTACCAGGAATGCCACCCGACAGAGATGTAGAGTTTCTCATTGACCTACTACCTGGCACAGGGCCAATAGCAAAGAGACCTTACCCTATGTCCACAGATGAGTTGAAAGAACTCAAGAAACAACTAGCAGAACAGTTAGGAAAAGGATTCATTAGAGAGAGTTCATCGTCATGGGGAGCACCAGTTCTGTTTGTTGAGAAGAAATATAAGAGTCAACGTTTAGTTATGGACTATCGTTCGTTGAACGAAGTGACCATCAAGAACAAATACCCACTACCAAGAATCAATGATTTGTTCGATCAGTTGGAAGGAGCTAGCGTATTCTCTAAGATCGACCTTAGATCCGGGTACTTTCAGCTCAAAATTAGAGAACATGATATTCCCAAGACAGCCTTCGTCACTAGATATGGCTCGTATGAATATACGGTGATGCCCTTTGGTTTAACCAATGCACCGTCATATTTCATGAGCATGATGAACAAAGTGTTCATGGAATTTCTAGATAAGTTTGTCGTTGTCTTCATTGACGACATACTGGTCTACTCGAAAAGCAAGGAAGAACATGAAAAGCATTTACGTACAATATTGGAGAAACTCAGAGAGCACAAGTTATATGCTAAATTCAACAAATGTGAGTTTTGGCTCAATGAAGTAGGATTTCTTGGACACATTATATCCAAGGAGGGAATTGCAGTCGATCCATCCAAGGTGACTGCAGTAACTGAATGGGAACCACCCAAAAATGTTGGGGAAATTCGTAGTTTCTTGGGATTGGCCGGATACTACCGGAGATTCATTGAGAACTTTTCTAAAATAGCTAAACCAATGACAGAATTGTTGAAGAAGGAAAAGAAGTTCGAATGGACTGAAACTTGCGAAAACAGTTTTCAAGAGTTAAAAGGGAGATTAGTGTCTGCACCCATACTGTGTTTACCAGATATAGAAAAGGAATTTCAAGTATATTGCGACGCTTCTCGTCAAGGTTTAGGAAGTGTGTTGATGCAAGATGGCAGAGTAGCAGCCTATGCTTCTAGACAACTCAAGAAACATGAGCTCAACTATCCAACGCATGACCTTGAGTTAGCTTCAGTTGTTCACGCCTTGAAGATATGGAGACACTATTTGCTGGGAAAGAGATGTGAAGTCTTCACCGACCACAAAAGTTTGAAGTACATATTTACTCAGAAGGACCTCAACATGAGACAAAGAAGATGGTTAGAACTCATCAAAGATTACGACTTGAGTTTGCAATACCATCCTGGTAAAGCAAACGTAGTAGCTGATGCCCTAAGCCGTAAAACCTATGTGAACTGCCTATCAACAGAAGTGTTATCAGAAGATCTGTGTAAGGATTTGAGAGACCTCAGCCTGGAGGTAGTGCCGCAAGGTCACGTAACATCGCTAGCAGTGCAACCAACCCTGATGGACAAAATACGCCAAGCCCAGAAAGGAGATAAAGAGATTGAGAAGATCAAAGAAAACATGAGGAAGGACAAAGCTAAAGGCTTTAGCGAAGATGAACAAGGAACTATCTAGTTTGAGAAATGCATCTGTGTACCTGATGACCCTGATATTAGAAGATTGATATTCCAAGAAGCCCATGAAACTCCATACTCGATTCATCCTGGAAATACCAAGATGTACCTAGACTTGAAAGAAAGATTTTGGTGGAGCAATATGAAGGGAGACATAGCCGAATATATAGCCAAATGTGATGTGTGCAGTAGAGTGAAAGCTGAACATCAAAAGCCAGCCGGACTACTTCAACCACTAAAGGTGCCGGATTGGAAATGGGATCAAATTGGTATGGACTTCATAACTGGGTTACCCCGCACAAAGTCGGGATATGATTCGATTTGGGTTATAGTTGATCGTTTGACCAAAGTAGCTCATTTCATACCAGTAAAGACCACTTACACAAGTGCAAAGCTAGCTGATATCTACATGAAGAGGATAGTAAGCCTCCATGGTGTTCCCAAAAGCATTGTGTCTGATAGAGGAACCCAATTTACCTCTCACTTCTGGAAGCAACTTCATGAATCACTTGGAACTAGGCTGGAATTCAGCACAGCATTCCATCCGCAAACAGATGGACAAACAGAAAGAGTAAACCAAATTTTGGAAGATATGCTGAGAGCATGTGCCCTAGACTATGGTTCTAGCTGGGATGACAATTTGCCTTACGCTGAGTTTTCCTACAACAACAGCTATCAAGCCAGTATTGAGATGGCACCATTTGAAGCCTTGTACGGCAAGAAATGTACTACACCCCTACTATGGAGTGGTGTAGGAGAGCGAAGTTTCTTCGGACCCGATATCATTCAAGAAGCTGAAGAAAAGGTTAAATTGATCAAGGATAGACTGAAGATCGCCCAATCCCGTCAGAAGAGCTACTCGGATAACAAGCGTAGAGAAATCATCTATGAAGTTGGAGACAGAGCTTATCTCAGAGTGTCACCCCTTCGTGGTGTTAAGAGATTTGGCATTAAGGGTAAATTAGCACCTAGATTTATAGGGCCATTCAAAGTCCTATCTCGCAAAGGAGAAGTAGCCTATGAACTGGAACTGCCCGAAATTCTTTCGGCCGTACATAACGTGTTCCACGTGAGCCAGCTAAAGAAATGCCATCCAGAGATGTCAGAAACACCGTTGAACGATACAGTACCCCTCGAGGAAGTTCGACTAGAAAGTGACTTGACCTATGAGGAGAAACCCATCAAGATACTCGAGATAGCAGAAAGAACTACACGCACCAAAACCATCAAGTTCTGCAAAGTACAGTGGAATCACCACACGGAAGAGGAAGCCACATGGGAACGTGAAGATACCCTTCGAGAAGAACATCCACACCTATTTGCTAGCCTTTCCGAAGCTCGAGGGCGAGCTTCATCTTAAGGGGGTTAGTCTGTCACGACCCAGATTTTTCAAGATTTAAAAATCTCATCATGCATTCATAGCATATTGCATTCCAGAATCTTTTCCCAAATTTTAGATACAAAAAGGTTTTCAGAAAGAAAGTATTTCAAAAAAATGAACTCCATTGTTGTGGAGCTATTCTATATTTTTTTCCCTTTAGTTAATTTCTTTTGAGAACCAAATAGTGGAAAGATAATAATCTTAACTTCCTATTTAATTGGACTCTATATCCAATTTCCTCATAAATTATTTCTTCCTCCATCTTATTGCAAACCTCTGGTTTAGTTTCTAAACACACTTTTAAAGGACCATAAGTGGTCAGCTTTAAATCTATTCAATTTTGAATGGGAGAACTCATTCAAAACACAAAACAGAAAATAGAATAAAATGAAAAGGGGGAAGCAGAAGAAAAAATAAAATAAAAAGAAGAGGCCATAAGCCCAACCGGGCCGACCCCGGGAACCAGCCAGCCCAACTCGCCCCCGAACCAAACCGACCCAACTCCCACTCCCCCTCTCCCCGACAAGCCGACCCCACCTGTCATCACCGTCATCACTCCCCCTCTCTCTCCCCCTCCCAGTAACGCCCGCCGGCGTTACTCCCCGGCGTTACTGACGCCATAACTGGCCACCAATGCTCGCCCCCTATAAAGCCCCTACTCCCCTCTCTCGCCCCTCCCTCTTCTCCCCGAAGACGAAGCCGCCAGGCTGCCCAATTTCATCGCCGGAGCCCGCAGGTGCTGCCGCCGTGCAACGCCGATTCCGACGCGGTTCAGCATCCCCTTCCCTCTCGAAAACCCCTATCGCCCTTCCCTCTCTCTGGCGCACCGAATGACACCTTTACCTCGCCCTTTGCTGCAGCTTTTCGAGCACGCCGACGATTGCCGAAGCCGCCGTCGACTCCAGCCGCGCGTCGCCGTCGCCTCGGGAAGCTCCAGTCAGTGAAGGCCACGTTTTCGAGATCTCCGTCGTCTGCTGAACACCGTCTGCTACTTCATCGCCGTCGCCGCTCGCCAGAACCTCGCCGACGACGAGCTCCAGTACCACCTCGCCGGACTTGTCTCGCCGGTGAGCACCTCCACTGTTCCTCTCCACTCCCAGCCATCAGATCTGCATCGCACGGCCACGATTAGACCTTAAATCCCGAATCGGTATCGGCCAATGGCGTCGCGCCACGTCGCCCCAGGCCAGCCAGCCCCCGGTCAAACCCAGTCAATTCGAATTCAAATCCGAATTTGAATCCCTGTTTAGTTGCAGATCTTGTAAAATCAATAGAAAATAAAATACTTAACCAAAAATTGCAAATGAGACCTCGTTGGAATCCTTGGAATGTGTAGAATCCAATGATCCAATAAAACCTGTTATTTTATGGGTTCTTTTTGAATCCATTGATAGATCTGAATCAACCCTTTGGATTTAAAATAAATTCATAACTTTTGTTCTGTGAGTCCAAATGCTACAAATTTGTAGTCTATGGAATCCTTGGAACATTTAGAGCACACCAGAAGCAAAAGTTTTCAAAGTTAAAACGTGCACAAACTTGCTATGGTTAAATTTGTTCAAATCACCTTTTTCTTCACCAATTGTTTTCTAAAAACTATTTTTGAGTAAAACCACTTGCAGTAGCTTCATGTTACTGTCACCCAACCAGTGGTAGCTCCAACTTATTTTTGCAGGATAGTACCAACCAGAACTAAATTTTCTAAAAGTACTATCCTGATGCATCAAATGCACTTTTGTAAATACCTTGTTATTTATTTAATAAAAACCTTTCCAACACCACACTTGTTTTCAAAAGCCACTTGATCCACCCAATCAACCTCTTCACACACTCACATAGTGTGTGAAATTAAAATGTCATCTGCATACTTGCACACATGCATACATGTCTATGATTGTCATTAGAAATAGAATATTGATTGCTTGATTGTTTGGATTGAATAGATTTTGAAGAGGAGCAAGGCTACTATTGTAACTGTTGTGAGTGTGCAAGCTGCTACCAAGGCAAGTGACACACATGTCCCTTACCCATTTTACTTATACATTAGTATACTCACCTCTTGTAGTATTGCATGATAGGTGTTTTACTCAACTGTTTTATCAATGCTTAGATCCTAGTAGTGTGTAGCTACCCCTCAAACCCCACCTGTTAGGATGCTAAGTACTTGTTAATTTGATGCCATGCTAAGATCACTGGAAAGGTGTTTTGTGAAAAGTTAAGAACTTCAACTAAAATGAAACACCTGGGTGGAATGGTTTGATAAGATGAGGCGAGGTAGGTGGGTTCGGGGACGCAAGCCTCATAAGAGGATGTGGGAACCGAATGCCGCTCGGGATGGCCACCCAGGAATAAAGAGATGGCTATGTCTTCCATGCTTAGTGTACTTCCAGTGCAGCCTTATGACATTATGGGCTCTGTCTTGACTGATTAGAATGTGGGAGTACAACTTGTCGGCAAGAAGTGGTGGTAGTCAAATTATAGGTTGGGAGCGGTGCTTGCCAAGTTAGTTGTCCTCTCCTTCTAAAAGGTCTCGTTTCAATTCATGTATGGGCATGAAATGAATCGTAAGGTGAAAGTGCACAACCCTTGCAAGGTGTTTAAATCTAATCGATTAGCCGTGTCCTCGGTTATGGACCATTGAGTCTCTAGACATGGAATGTACGGAATAATCTCATCACCGATTTTGAATTATTAAAATCTTGTCTAGAAACCCCTAGGTAGGAACTAAGGACCATTCACTCCAAAGGGGTGGTGGTGCCTGAGGTTCCAACTTTGTTGGATTACGCCCAGTGCTACATAACTTGCAACTATGTAGTATTTGGGGGTTATTTCAACCCTTTAAAAATAAATTTTTTTTGAATTAAAATCTTGACTCAAAATAGGACAAAATTGGCTTTATGCAAATCTAGCCCAGAGATCCACCAGCCAAATAGCATGTAGCTAGATCTTTCACAACTGCCACCAAATAAGTGTCATTTGCCAGTACATCATTGTACTGACCCCCATACTTGGGGCTGCATAATCAAATGTGCAGGTTCTTCCGATGAGGAGTGAAGTGTTAGGATCTCGAGTCTACATACAAACATGACTGCCTGTGGCGCATGCTGAAGATGGAGGCTCGCTATTATTATATTTCCGTTGTGCTTAAGTTGAACTCTGTTTACTCTTGTCGGTCTATGTGACCAAGGAACTTGTATTAATCGTGAGACTTATGTATCTGGATTTGCGTGTAATCTCGATACTATGTGATGAATACTATATTTTGTTCTGTGGTGCTATCATTGATCCAGGGAATAGCACATAACACAGGTGTTCCGCCTTAATCCAAAGGTGGGGCGTCACATTGCCCCATGACAGCATGGCTGGGCTAGTCTCCAACTTACAACTTGCAAGCATAACAACTCAACATAAGAGACCACAATGTCAAATTTTTAAGAACAAGAAAAAGTAAAGTGTGCCTTCTGGTTCGTGAGAGCTTTACTGACCAATTTTCGCATAACACTGGTAAGAGTTTAATTTGAAGAGAAAATAAAAGCAAGTCAAATTTACTTGGAATAGCAAATTGCTAATAGGTATGTATGGTGGACACTTTGGAATAACTTGGTTTTTAGGAGTTGGATGCACGAGTAGAGCTCATACTCAGTACAAGGCGAGGGCTAGCAAAAGACTGGGAGCGACCAACTAAGAGAGCAATAACGGCCATAATCATGCAAAGCGACAAAGCGACATTAAAAGAAGCATAAGATGGCATCAAAAGTCAAAAACTAAATGATCATAGCGGCTATTGGCGACTTTGTAAGAGTCTAACATGTGTGAGCATGCGCCAAGTCAACCCAAATAAAGCATCAAGGAGAAAACCAAAATAATGCTTCCAAACGATAAAAACAGCGCATGATTCTTTCAAAGGCTCATTAAGCAATCTCGGTTATTTGAGACAAGTTATGCTACAGCAAAACCACTAAGCATACTATCAAAAAGACATCAAGCATGACATGCAAAAGCCTAAGCCGCAGTCTACACAAGCTCCTTCTTGTATCACTTTTTTGCATAAAGCTTTTTCTCTTTTCCAACACCATTCAAACTTTTTATAAACACCTCTTTTGATGAAAACCAATAAAGATCAGAGGCAAAAATACACCTTGATGAAAAGATATAACAAGATCTGAACACATATCAAGGCAAAAATGAAAACTAAACGCAGTTCTAGAAAAAGAGAACACTCGTTGAAATGAATAGAGTGAAAAACGGAGTGTTCTTGGCAAATGAAAAGCAAGGCAACTTCTCCAAAAGAAACTTGTTGGGCTCCAACCATTTATTGCAGCAAACAAAACTAAACTAAACTGAAAACTAAAGCAACTGACGCTCCAAGAAAAACACATAGTGCATGAAGCAATAAAAATATAGTGTCTTGAAAGGTGACCTGATTTTTGCCGATGAAGAAGGGGTGCCTCGGGGGCATCCCCAAGCTTTGATGCTTGTACTTCCTGGATATTTCTTGGGGTGATGCATGGGCATCCCCAAGCTTGAGCTTTTGTCCATTCTTCATCTCATCTCATCATTCTCCAATCCCTACACTTGAAAACTTCCTTCATACAAAACTAAACACAATTCTATTAGCAACATTAGTGTAAGCATAACATAGAATCAACTCTTTTTGCTTCAGGTTTCAACTCAAAAACACCAAATATAAAGCATATACTACTGTAGCAACTTCCCCAAAAGTTCCGTGATCAAAAGAACTCAAAAAGAAAGCGATAAAGCGGCAAACACAAATATTGGCAGAAATCTGTCAAAACAGAACAGCTGACAAAGGTCGAATTTTTAGAGGGTTTCTGCTGCTCAGATCAAAAAGTGTTCAACTAATGAAAGTTTGGATATAACCTGGGGCATATGAACAAGAAATCGCAGGTCCAAAAGATATACAAAGAATTTTCACGAATTTTTACGGTGCAGCACCAAAAACTGTTTCAGGACAGCAACATCCCCAAATCTTACCTCACTCAAATTAGAGGCTTCTCTTGGCACAAAAACGAAATAAAAAGGATAAGGAGAGGTTATTACAGTAGTAATAACTTTCAAGACTCAAATAAAAGAAAAAGTACTGGAAATAAAACAATGGGTTATCTCCCAAGAGTGCTTTTCTTTAACGCCTTTGAGCTAGGCGCAGTAATTTGCAAAGATGCTCATGTGGGCGCCATATAAGAGCTTGAGGCAAAGGCACCATATAGGAACTTAAAGCAATAGAGAGCATCAAAAAGCAAATGTGAAAGACATTTAAATCTAGGGATTTCTATTTTTGTGCCCTCGGGTCCTTAGTTGTGCTCAGTTTTCCCCAGCCGCTTAACTTTTCCTTAGTTTTCCCCCTCGCTCTAGTTTGAAACCCCTCACAGACGCTCGGACGGGAGGGTTGCGGTCTGGTCAGAGGCCTTGACTGTTACCGGTGATGGCTAGGGAGCCGCGATGGTTGTGAATTGACCGATGCTTTTGAATGGTGCTGACGGGTAGGGTCAGGAGACACGTCGGAGCAGCCATCCATCTATCGCTGACGTGTGGGCCGTTTTATTTCCTGATTGTATACGCGGTGCTGCCAATGACAAATGGGGCCGCTCTATAGGGCTGCCGCAGCCAATGACCAGTGGGGTCGTGTAATTTTCAGAAAAAGACATATATTGCCGCTCTATGGGGCTGCCGCAGCCAATGACTAGTGGGGTCATCAATTTATTTAGAGAAAATCATATATTGCCGCTCTGTGGGTCCTCCGCAGCCAATGACCGCTGGGGTCATCTATTTATTTAGAGAAAATCATATAGAGCCGCTCTGTGGGGCCGCTTCAGCCAATGACCGCTGGGGTCGCCCTTAGTGAAAAGGCATATATCCCTGCTTTTAGTTAGAGAGAAGCAACAAGTTCGCTAATTAATTTTTCTTAAGCTAGACCCAGCAGGTGACTATTTTCGCAGCTTAATCTAAAGTGAATCTTGTGCTAAACATGGCTGGAACCTAGTGTTGTGCATCTCATTAGTCATCAGAGAACCGCTGGCAGCTCGTTCCCCACCCTCGGACGGAGCAGCCATCGCCGGCGCCTCGTCGCGCCGCCGGCTCTGTTCCCCGGCGGCGTCGGACAGACTGCGACGCTGCATGTCAACCACGGCTCCAGCACTTGTTTCGTCCGCACGCATTGTACACACCGCAGGAAAGTCCGCCGCAAGCAGATCCGCCGCCCACGACGACCGAGATTTGCTCCGCCGCAAGCAAATCTGCCGCCCACGATGACCTCCGCTTCCGCCTCCCCCGCCCCCCTAATCGATTCGGTTCCCGTAATTTATTTGGAGTTTGCAGGTGCGAAATAGTCCTCAATGTCTGGTCGTAGCGGGTACACCGGCGAGGGTGGGGATTCGATCATGTCGTGGCCACGTTCTACTTCTCCTACCTCGTCGGAAGTGTAGGTATCTAGCTTCTGCTCTCTGTACTACTGTTGAATTTGAAGTGCCGCCATGGCCTGTTGGAGTGATTTCAGTTGTTCTTTTTTCCATTATTGTTACAGTTCGCCAGGCAAGCCGATGATCCATGGTACATTGCATACCAAGATGAATCAACCCAGTGGTGTAGCCAGAGGATGGATTTGGAGGAGAAGGTGGCCAATTTAGGTGATGAATTGGCCGGTAAAAACCTGATGATATTCGAGCTGAAGCGTACTGTGGAGGAAGAAAAGAAGAATTCAGAGCTTATTCGCAAGGAGAAGTTGATACTTGAGACAGATCTTGCCGTATTTGATCAAGTGGTAGAAAATCTAGAACATGAACTTCAAGTGATGGGAGAGGCGAAAAGTAGATTCATCTGGGCAGTTTTATTAGGTGTCATCCCTGTCCTAGCAGTTATGTGGTTGTGGTAGATGATTTAGATAGTATAGAATTGTTATTCAGTAGATGACTCTAACCACTATATTTTGGTGTGGCTCTAACCACTGTATTTTGTCGTACAATTTCCTAGTTGTGCTAAGTAATGCGCGCGATAATTTTCATGCATGAACATCTTATAAAAGTGAAGGGATCCCAAAAGTGAAAGCATGTACCAGCCTCTCGGATCAAATACATATCAATTTTCCCAATCAAGTTGGGATAGAATTCAAATCATACATTCGGATGTACAGGGACACATCGAGAAAGTGGAGAAGCTTTTTTTGAGATGGAGGTAGTAGTTCGAACAATTTTATCCCAAATTGAAATTGAAAAATACAAATTTATCATAATTTATCCCAATTTGCGGCATCGAACACGGCCGCGCACCAATGGGCTAGAAGGGCCTGGATGACGGGCGGCTGAGGGGGCTGGATCTGCGCCATCCGCAAACTCGGACATGGAGGAGGGCTGGATCTGCGCCGTCACAGCGATGTTGTGGATGATGGCTTCAATCGTCTTGTCATCGATGACCACTGTCGACACGGCCGCCGTCTTGGTGTCCATCAGCAACAGATCTGAGGAGGGCAACGGAAGTGAGACATCGGCAGGCTCCGACATTGAAGGCTGGATCTGCGCCGTCGCAGAGATGTTGTAGGTCGCAGCGATGTTGTAGGCGATGGCTTCAAGACGATCGATGAGCACTGTCGACACGGCCGCCGTCTTGGTGTCCATCAGCAACAAATCTGAGGAGGGTAACGGAAGTGAGACATCGGCAGGCTCCGACATTGAAGGCTGGATCTGCGCCGTCGCAGCGATGTTGTAGGTCGCAGCGATATTGTAGGCGATGGCTTCAAGACGATCGATGAGCACTGTCGACACGGCCGCCGTCTTGGTGTCCATCAGCAACAGATCTGAGGAGGGTAACGGAAGTGAGACATCGGCAGGCTCCGACATTGAAGGCCGGATCTGCGCCGTCGCAGCGATGTTGTAGGCGATGGCTTCAATCGTCTTGGCATCGGTGAGCACTGTCGGCACGGCCATCGTCTTGGTGTTCTTCATCATCAACAGATCTGAGAAGATAAACGAAAGTGAGACATAGAGAGACATTTCAACTATTTCTGAGGGTTAGATCCTCACCGGCACTCTTAGATCCACGCCGCCGCACGGTTAGATCCGCGCCGCCGTACGCACGGTTAGATCCGCGCCGCCGCACGCATGCACACACGCTGCAGATCCGCGCCGCCGCGACCGCCAGAGTAAGAGAGGAAGATGCGACTGGAATATGCGACTGCCAGGGTTGGTAGGTATGTGCTCTGCAAATCCGCGCCACCGCGACCGCCAGGGTTGACAGGCCGTCCGATCATAAATGATCCAACGGTGCAAGCGTCCGTTGAGCTATCAACCAACCAAGATTCGTGTGAAATACATCTCGACCAATCAGAGATCAGCCAGTGAGTACAAGGGAGGAAAACTGAGTAGAACTAAGAGGGGGAAAAGTGAGGAAATATTTATCGGAAGGGCAAAACTGAGTAGGACTGAATAAAACAAGTGGACCCGGAGGGGGAAAACTGAGTAAAACTAAGTAAAACAGGGGCACCCAAATAATAAAGGGAGTAAGGGAAATTAAAGCTTTTGGCATAAAAATTGTTAGATTGTGTTATTTGAACAATATAGTACATTTTAGCCGACGTGATATTGTTTGCAATTCAAAGATACACAAGTGTGACAAATTTGGACTCATTTGGACAAAGTTTGTAAGCATTGTGGGCATTTGGGAGGTGTGTTGAGTAGAAAGCCCTGCATCTTCATAGCTAGTAGCTCATGGACTAGGAAGTGGTTTTGGGAAAGGGAAACTTCATATCTCTATATTTCCTTTTCCATTATTATTTTTCTAGGTTGTAGGTAACATAACAAGACTCCATGGGAAGGTTCCACTATGTTTTGAATTATTATGAATTAAAATAAACCCAAAACTATATTTTTTGAGTTTAGTCACTAAGAGGGGGAAAAGTGAGGAAACCTCAAGCGATGAACTATATCTAGTAGCTCATGGACTAGGAACTTATTCAAGCAAATAACACATACATTATTGTGATTAGTCAACATACAAACTTGGGAACGTCACACTAGTTTGAATTCAATACAAAGGGATCCCCAATACAAATTGTTCATACAAATTCAAATTAACTAGCAGGATGGCCCGCGCATTTGCGCGGCTAGATTTAAGTATTTAATATTGTAATTGTTGAATTCTTTTTTGCTATTCAATGATCAATGTGACCAATCTGTAGTTATTTAAGTGCTCTCTGCATGCTACATGCCATAAAAAATACACAAATATATATCCTTCTTGTAGAAAAGGTACATCCCGTGGAATTATACTCATTTTAAAAAAATCCATTAATTGTATTTACATGTTGGTACAACTCATGGTGTACAGCACCAGATTAAATGGCTTTTCAAGCGATATCAGTGTTTCATATTAATTTCTAATTTTTCTCTTTTGTGACCAAATTTTACTCAATTTGGTTCTCACGACATGCTACATTCCACACAAAATATATATACATGATTGTAAAAAATGCACAGCCTGTTGAAGGATAATAGAATTTCGTCAATAATCTTTCCATTAAGCACATATAGATGTCAGCAAAGATCTTGGTGTATCTCTACTATTTTACTAAGCATTAAATGTAAATGCAGAAGACTCGTATTCTCCCTCTTTCAATCTTGTAGTTTAAAACAATTGTATCATATATATACTCGCTTGTATATAACATCGAATTTGCGAATCCCACTTACATATTGCCATGCCTGCTTAGCACATGGTACTTTCTTTGTCGAAAACACTCTTTGACTCTTTGCTGGTCGACTTTGATATTTTTTTCCTTCGAGTTGGTGTGAACTCCAATCCTCATCGCCCAAGCATTTGCCAGTATCTTTTTGTTCTACTCGTATCGATCTCTTTCTCTGATTTTCACCATTATATCCATATTGCAGCATCCATCCTGGTCAGAGGCAGACCCAAGCAGATATGAGAGAGGACACAATCAGTCTAACACTGATTGGAATTTCTAACTGAAGAAAATTAATTTTATTTAGTTTTTATAATACCCTAATTCTTTGCAGATTCGATAGATTTTCTTTTTCAGATATAAGCTAAGAAACAAACCTCCGCTCATATTTTCTTTTGGATCATTACTTTATCCCACGACCTCTTGTGATGACTTTTAGTCACTAACCCTTGTATCTGCACATGCTAATTAGGAATTAGAAAATACATAGAAGCTCAAACTTATTTGTGTCAAAATTTGTAAGAATTTTAGTCCATAGAAAAGTTTAGACATACACTTCACAATATGATTAAAATTTAAAACATGTAAGACTATACTTTACTTACCAAAGATGATAGTTGATTTGTGCCCTCCTTGTCAGGTGTTCAGCTGTCCTGATGTATGTCGGCCGGCAGCTGATCACCGGAGACATCAGAGTCGGAGTTCCAAGTCGTCTGCATATGGGGCTCCAAAGTCGTTTGTATACGGGGTTCCAAGTCATAGTTCAATGCAGCCCGAAGTGTGATCAAGAGTTTAGCTGGTGTTGCGATCACGCAGATCCTGAATCCGCTACTAATCACCAGATCTTCCAAGGGAAACCACCTAACAGCCGCGGCATCCAGTATCAATGACCGAGCCGCCTGCAGTTGTAGCCCAGACGGCCGGCCGGGGGTATTGGGAGGGAGGGGGTGATAGAATACGGCGGTTGCATTTGACCAGCTGAGAAGGGCCAATGGAGAAGCCGCTGCGGTAGTTCGGCTTTGCATACGATGTGTGCATCATCAGCTCCCGTGACCTGATATGCTTGTCTTCAATTTTGAGCGCTCCGTCAGACCTGCGTGCTGCATGCAAGCTCTTAGCCGATTTGAAAATCGAATCTGGATACGTTGTGTCCTCTACTTGCATATGCGCACCTTTTCGGGGTAGTGTTACATTTACAAAGTTGATCTGTTTTAACTTTTGTCAAGCAAATCTACAATGTTGGTTGTTAGTCGTTTTAAAAATTAGTTGAAACCCAAAACTTTGTAAATATTGTTAACAGAATTTATATGTTGACTTACTGATTTTCTTGTTGCAATCACTAAGAAAGCAAACCATGCTACTTGAACTCTTTATTTATTTATTTGTAGAAAATTATATGTTAATCTCTTGTCTATTGTTCACCAAAGTCGTCGTAGTTAAGTATAGTCCTCTATTCATCATATGTTGATTTTTACTAACTGAAAGAAAAATAAGAAGCTACAGATAGTGTTTTTCTGGATGAAATATATGGCTCCAGATGTCTAAGCATATCACCCTGAATATAAATATATTGCTCCTGGTATGATCATGCCAGCATGGAGTTAAAAGCACTTCCTATAGACATCCCAGAAAAAACGATTTAAATCTGAGATTTAGAAAAAAATGCTTTAAGAATTAAAACGGCTTTTGTTGACCATAGTTGATCGGCGATATTATCATCAGTGATCTAGAGTGGGACTTAGGCGATATTACCAATTGTGGACGGCGTTGGTGTTATGCCTTTTTCAATGCGTTAGACATGGCATCAGCGGACCTTGTGTGTGTTGATATCGAGCCATGGTTCAGTCAAGTTTCAAGCGACCTGGCCAAAATTGTACTAGACGTGTTGCTTGTCGTCTCCCGTGTTAATCCGCCAGAATTGTACTGGACGTGCTGCTTGTCGTCTCCCGTGTTTGAGCTTTGAATCTTTATGATCCGACATTTGTGTTGACATGTGTTGATCTGCAGATTTTCTGGGCATCAAGACCTCGTCGCCTCCGTGATTGTACTCGTTTTTATGCTTCTGATTAGGTTGAACTGGCTTTTGTGCTTCTGATTATGTGGATGGCGGCGTTCAAGCCGATGGTCTGACGTTGTGTGGACGTGTGCTGAAATATAAGAGTAGCATCCTTCATCTCCCAGGATTGCATTAATCAATTAGATCATAGATGATGTGTACTGTCAACATTGCAAGACATCAATCAGCCCATAAGGTACTGCCATGCATGATGATCTCTACTAATAATACGGCTTGAGGACGCGATGGTTAAAAAACCGTGGTAGGTCAAAAGACCGCTTTCGTACGTCAAATAAATCGGCCCGTATGTCCTTGGTACGTCAAAAAAATCGGTCGCCTCCGCACCCCACCTCGCGCTCCTCGGTCTCCTTCATCGATTTGGATAAAAATTGTTGATTTCTGCAGGCGGCGGACTTTGTCCTTCTTTGGTAGCAGCAGCCTTGCCGGAGGCCCATGGAGGAGGAATCCCACTGCCCGCTCCGGTGGGAGAGCACCGGCGACCACGCCGGTCGACTGGGCGGCCGCCAGCGGCCACTACGACGTCGTCAGGGAACTCCTCCGCGTGGACGCCAACCTCCTCATCAAGCTCACCTCCCTGCGCCGCATCCGCCGCCTCGAGTCCGTCTGGGACGACGACATGCGCTTCGCCGACGCCGCCACGAACCACGCCGCCGTCGCATGGTGCCTGCTCTGGGACTGCGAGTCCCGCGCCGCCCGGGGGAACCGGCTCATCCGTGCAGGGTACGGCGGCTGGCTGCTCTACACGGCGGCCGCGGCCAGGGACGCCGGGTTCGTGCGGGAGCTCCTCGCCAGGCAGCCCCTGCTCCGCCGCCTCGAGTCCGTCTGGGACGACGACATGCGCTTCGCCGACGCCGCCACGAACCACGCCGCCGTCGCGCGGTGCCTGCTCTGAGACTGCGAGTCCCGCGCCGTCTGGGGGAACCGGCTCATCCGTGCGGGGTACGGCGGCTGGCTGCTCTACACGGCGGCCGCGGCCGGGGACGCCGGGTTCGTGTGGGAGCTCCTCGCCAGGCAGCCCCTGCTGCTGTTCGGCGAGGGGGAGTACGGCGTCACCGACATCCTGTACGCCGCCGCCAGGAGCAGGCGCCCGGAGCTGTTCCGGATGCTGCTCAACGCGGTGCTGAGGCAGTCATCGCGGCCACGAACGAGGCAGACTTGGCGCCCTTAAAATCCGCCTCGGGTCCCGACGCCCTGAAGAAGGCGCCGTTGAGCATCAGATCGCCGTCCGATGTCCAGCTCCAGTTGCGCCACTCGCTGTCGCACGAAGAGTTTCATGGTCAGATTTTAGATTACAGGAGGCTCCAGGAACGAGGGCAAGGCGCCATGAAATCGCACCTCTTTCTGCTCAACGCGGTGCTGAGGCAGTCATCGCAGCCACGAACGAGGCAGACTTGGCAGAACTAGGGACCTTAAAATCACTGTCTCACGCCGCCGTCGCACTTCGGCTTGACATGTTTCGTCCCTCACGGCATGGTCGCCTGGGTATGGCTGGACATCTTACCGGGCCTATCACGCTCGAGTCCAAAATCAGGTGCTCGGCCTTGGCATCGACAAGGGCGGCAGCTCAGTCCCAGCATTCGTCGCCTGATTGAAAGTTGTCGTCATCATGCAGAACAACATCAGCAGCATCCTCTTCGTGAAGCTATGGCGTGATTTCACTAGGCGGGCAGCTGGGCTACTTCCTAGATTCAGTCTACGGAGGTTGCCGCCCCTCTGGTGCTGCTGATTGAATACTCTTGCATGTCCGATGTGCGGGCTGGGTTCAGTTCCTGAATATACTTCACAGAAGAAGGATCAGCCTAGATAACAAATTTCGTTTTTGGGAGCTAACTTAGTAACTCAAATGAGAAGGGCAAACTCTGCACCTACGCGGTGAGCACCACTTTTATACACATGAACTGCGATGTGTTCCTGGTGCGCCCCACTTGCTCCCCTGATTAGTGAACCAATTGATGTCAACATCAGAAAGAGGAGACATCCATGTGTTCGAATTGCCTATATCTAGCTAACCACAACCATAAGCCACTCATAAAAGCTACCAACTTGGAATGGTAAAAATGTTAATATGGCCGGCCGCACGGCCCTTGTCAAGTCGGTCTTGGCGTCCCAAGCTATCTATCACCTAACGCCTCTTGCCATCCCGCCGGGGACGTTGAAATTTATCAATAAGGTGGAGAGAGCTTTTCTTTGGGCGGCAAAGGAGACTACCTCCGGGGCCAAGTGCAAGGTGAATTGGGAAGCCGTTTGTAGGCCAAAGGCCTTGGGTGGTCTTGGTATTTTGCACATGGACAAGTTTTCAACGGCTCTTAGGTTGCGATGGCCGTGGCTTGAATGGACGGACCCTAAGAAGATTTGGGCGGGCTATGGTAATCCTTGCTCCATTGAGGACATGAATATCTTCTATGCCGCCACCATCATCACTCTTGGGAACGGGTGCAAGACCTCTTTTTGGCATGCCCCATGGCTTCACGGTCGGGCTCCAAAGGACATTGCGCCAAAGCTTTTTGAGTCCTCAAAACGGAAAAATTGGAAGGTTTCTCAAGCCCTTCTCAATGACGCTTGGTTGAGTAAAATAGATTGGGGCATGGTGTTGGATGGGGAACTCATTACGCAATTTGTTGAGCTCTCGCAACTCACCAACAATGTGCATTTGCAACATGACTTAGAGGACACCATTGTTTGGAAACTTACAAAGGATGGGCATTACACCGCCGCGTCGGCTTACAAGCTTCAATTCTTTGGTCTCATCCACTCGGAAATGAATAATGTTGTGTGGAAAGCTTAGGCACCTCCAAAGTGCAAAAACCACGCTTGGCTTGCCCTCCAAAATAGGCTTTGGACGGCCGACCGCTTGGAGAAGCGGGGATGGCCTAATTGCGGTCTTCGCCCCCTTTGCAAGCAAACTTTGGAATCGGCAAACCATCTCTTCGTCCATTGTCGTTTCACTAGGAGGATTTGGGAACTACTTAAGGAGTGGATTGGGCTTCATGGCATCCATCCGCGTCAATGGTCCGGTTTGAGCATCAATGAGTGGTGGACTATGTTGGCGGCCGGCTCATCTCCCAACCGTAAGGCTTTGGCCTCTTTAGCTCTTCTCACCGTGTGGGAAGTTTGGTTGGAGAGAAACTCTAGAGTGTTTCATAACAAACTTTCGCCGTCGTTTGTAGTTGTAAATAAGATTAAGGAGGAAGCCCGCTTGTGGGTCTTCGCGGGTGCAAAGAAGTTGGGTAGTATCATGCCGGGAGAGTAGACTTTTTTCGCAATCTTTTACTTTCTTGTAAACTCCTTCTTAATTAATGAATGAGGCAAAGCTTTTGCCTCCCCGTTTCAAAAATAAAAGTTAAGATAACTTCACTGATTTGTAGTGCCATAGAATCATGAGGTGGGCATAGTTTATTTTCACATTAGCGGGGCTTGAAATTAGTTACTAGCTGATCCCACATATATGTTATTCACTACGCTTTCTTCAAACTATCAAATATGTGCATTGTATTAAATGATGATCGTCTTTTGATTCAGTTGGGTTTATTTATATTATTATGACACTATAGATTAGATATTGCAGTAATATAACATTGTCCTTTCAGAGTTCGTAGCACTGACGGGTATTCTGTAGTGGGCAAACAGGATCAGAAGACTTTTCAGAGTTTCAAAGACCACAACAACGAACAAAATAGGAGGCATGGTGATGGAAATAAGTTGTAAGAATATCGCTTCAATGGAAGAACGGCCGCAATTCGTAGATGTGCGTGGATACAGTGCAAGGAGTGTTCACTTAGGTGACTAACTGAGCAAAGTAATTTCATCAGTGAAAACATTATTCAATATATCTGTATACCTCGGAAGAGGAGTAGCTATTGTCGTGGCAGTAGTCTATGGAAGGGAAGGCGCTTTGCGCATCAATGGCATATCCGATGTTGCGACAAATTCTCATACTACAGGGTTGCTGGTACCCCTGCTAAGCCGGGTCATTGGGTAGTGGAGAAGTAGGAGGTTAGGCGGGACGTTTGACACTGGACCGACGCCTCGGGGACCTTCTCAACTCCGCTTCCGTTGAGCATCAGATCGCCGTCCGATGTCCAGCTCCAGTTCCGCCACTCGCTCTCCGGCGCGTCGACGTCGCGCTTCATCACCTGCAGAAATCGCACGAAGAGTTTCATGGTCAGATTTTAGATTACAGGAGGCTCCAGGAACAAGGGCAAGGCGCCATGAAATCGCACCTCTTTCTCCTTGTCAGCGTAGAACATGTTGCCCTGGCTGAGGATGGTCGGTGATGCGCTGTCTCCGATGGCGTATTTCTCCCAGCTCACGTAGTCGTTGTTGAGGACTTGGAACACCCCGAACCGGCACCTGTCAAAATCAAAATTACAAGATCGATCAGTGCCCTGGTCCGACAAGAGATCTGTACACACACATGGCGATAGCTGTATAGAATCACCAACAGATAAAGAGTTATTGTCTTTTGATTTATTTTGATCAAATGGACAGTCCGATATTACAACATCATCGGGATCTCCATCACTGTAATCACTTTCTTTAACCATTGTAGTTGGTTGCGCCGAGTTTGTTTTCCAACATACTAATACGGCAACTAACTTATATCTAAAAGAAGTAATAATTTCCTGCACATCACCAACAAATATTAGGTATAGATAACAATTAAAATGGCACCAACTACATATGTTTGCCAAACAGAATATTTATTTACCTGTGTAATTGGTTGGCACAGTGTATGTCCGGTCCAATATTCCATGAATTTAATTATGAATAGACCACAAGATGAGCTGCGTAATTAAAATAAATCTGAGTCACAATATTTCTTGGGAATCGGGAATAGAGGACTAGGACTACCTCGCACGGGATAGGTGGCTCCATGGCGCCGTCGCATGTGCCGCCAGATTCATTGCAGCCGCCCTCCACCAATGTCGTCTTTGGCTCGTCACCGCTGACTTTCTATCCGGCATGAACCCGCCAAGCAGTCGACTGCAAGTCACATAAATCGTCGTCTGCGCTCATTTGGCCCAGCTCGCGCCGCTGTCGGTAAGAAAAAATGAAAAAAAAAGAGTATGTGGAGATGGGGGAAAAGTTTGGCACGTCCTTCTCTATCCACGTGCGGTCCCCATGTGACATATTGATTTGGAGTATTTCCGTGTATGATATGAATGAAAATCACAGACTTACAGTACATCACACAGCCATCTTTAGTTCACTACAACGTTGTTGATTCATGTAGTGTTTAGAATTTTAGATCGACCAAGGCGATCAAGCGTTGCAGGATGATAACTCCCGGATCCTTCTTGCTGGTCATGTTTTAGCTAGATTGTTTTTCGATTTTACTTAAAATATTGAGACGCTAATAAATATGCGCCCCTAGAATCAACAAAATTTGAAATGTTATAGACTAAAATTGAAATTTATATGGACTATTTCGTTCAAATTGGTATCAACACATGTACTCCCTCAGTTAAAATTATAGAACTACACGTTCAAAGGCGACCTTGACGCTGGTTTTTCTTCTCGATGGCGTGTGTGATTCATGTTGACTGGTTTATACCTCCTGGGCATTTATTCTGGCTGGACCGGGCCAGCAAAAGCCCGACTTGAAATTATGTGGCCTAGGCCTGACACGGCCCGATTGTCGAGCCGCATTTTTCAGCCTGACCCATCGGGCCAAAAAATCATCAGGCTGTCGAGGCGTTGAGTCGGGCCTTCAATCAAACATCGATTTTTCTAGTCAAGGCCCGGCCCATCCCTGCTGCCAGGCCAAAATTTCTAGCCTAGGCCCGGCCTGACAACATGTTTTGGACCGACGGGCCGGGCCATTTTCGGGCCAGGCCAACCTTGCCGGGCTAGCCATGCTCAGGTTTAACAGTGTGGTCGTGTCTCATGACGAAATTGATGCACTTGTAGTGGTTTTCGGACAATTCCCCGTTAATGAACATTCATAAATAAAATTTAGCAAGATTGCACATTTTGTTAAATAATATAAGATTTGAGACAAAACACATAAGCGATTCTATATGCTTGATGAACATTTATTTTGACATGCGCAAATGCATAACACGCTTTAAAGATGATATGGTTGAAGCCAAAACTTAAGAGGGAGAAAGTAATGGGATCCACCGCAAAGCGCGGGCAGAGTGTTCTCCATTATCTGCAAGAAATGAGTTCCTTTTTTGACAACCTCAGATCTCGATTATGTTATCTTTTAGGGAAGTAATCCTTTCACTTTCATTTCTGTTGTTTGGCACAAATAAAATACTGGAATAATACTTAACCATGAGTTTGTCTAAGCAAATCTCCTCCATTCTGCGTTTGTTGTATATCCTTTAGATTGCAGTGGTGAAGACCATGTTTCGGTAACTTAAACTGATTCCACTTATCGATGATGCTGACGGTGAAAGGTGTGCATAAAAAAATATTTGGTCATACATCCAGCAAAAAACGGTAATATTCACATATATTATGTATAAATATACTAAATATAACACTTGGTAGCCCGTAGCAACGCACGGGCATTCAACTAGTAAATATATAAGCCACTGATGGGCGTCTTGACTTCGGAACCGCCGCTCTGTGACCTAGCTCGCCGCGTCGCCGCGATTTAACTTCACGGCGTCATCGCCCTTTGCTAGAGCTCAGCTTGGCTTCGTCATCGCCCTTTGCTCAAGCTCAGCTTGGCTTCGTCGCCCGTATTCGAGCTCGGTCGTGTGGATGTGTACTGATCAGCTTGCAGGTTCATATTGACACAATGGATATCAATCACGTCATGGCACAACACTTGCATTAATTAATCAGAGTACAACTCCTGTTTGGATACCATATCCTATTCCAAATCTTCTCTAAACGTGATTGTTCAAAACTTTTATTAACTCGGGGACTCTACGCATACATCCTGATTGACGTGGATCCTTTGTAACTTTTCTTTTAAATCTCAGCCATTATTTCCTTGCGTTATGTCAAGTTACATCTTAGCCGTTCAATGTTTGTTGTTTTAATAATATAATAAATTGTTCAAAATAAAATCTTTCTCTTGCTCCTGGTGTGACTCGCTGGGTCCACCACCTTACTCCGGGTAACCCTACCAGGGATATTACCGGTGTCTACCTTCCTTTTGCCATCTTTCTTGTTCTTCTTCTTCTCTTTGGGTTGTGCCAAGACCGAGACAACCATATCATACGAAGCTTGTGCTCTTTCTTCTAATGCATTTTCTTCAAATGCTTCAAGCAGCTCTCGATCCATTGCTTCAAAGGCCTTTCGATCCATCTGTTCCCTCTGCTCTCGATCCATCGGTTCAAGCAGCTCTCGATCCATCTGTTCCCTCTGCTCTCGATCCATCAGTTCAAGCAGCTCTTGATCCATCGGTTCAAGCAGCTCTCGATCCATCGGTTCAATCTGCTCTGGATCCATCGGTTCAAGTAGCTCATGATCCATCGGCACATTAGATGGATGTACAAACTCTACCGCCATAGGGGTAGATCTAGTGAGGCGGAGCCCTCTCCGCCTCCCGGGGGTGGTGGTGGGGGCGGGGGCGGCTTGGTGGCGGACGACGCCATAAGGTAGGAGGGCAGGACGGCGTGGCGGCGGAGGGGCGGTGTGTGAGCTCTTCCAGTCTTGGGCGGAGGGGAAAGCTTTGGGTGAGTGACAGACCGCCAGTCCGACGTGTCTCATTGGGTCAACAGTCAACACAATTCAAAAGCAACGGTCCATTCACAACCACCGCGGCTCCCTAGCCGTCACCGGTAACGGTCTAAGGCCTCTGACCAGACCGCAACCCTCCCGTCTGAGCGTCTGCGAGGGGTTTCAAACTAGAGCGAGGGGAAAACTGAGGAAAAGTTAAGCGGCTGGGGAAAACTGAGTACAACTAATGAACCAGGGGCACGAAAATAGAAATCCCTTAAATCTAAACCACTTCCTATGAAAAATAGTCTTGTAAAGAGACAAGTCATGAAAGCGCAAAGCAAAAAGCATAGGAAGGCAAAACAAGTACAACTTCAAGAATTGCAACATAGAGAGGGGAAACTCAATATTGTTGAGATCCATCAAACAATGTTTCCCTCTCTCATAATAACTTTCAGTAGCATCATGAATAGAACTAACAATATAACTATCATATAAAGCATCCCTATCATGAGCCACATGCATAAAAGAATTAATACTCCGCACATGAACAATCATAGTAGGGGCAGATTCAACAGAATAATTATTCTCATCACCATAATCATCAAAAACAGGAGGCATATTGTAATTATAACTAGTTTTATCCTCAAAAGTAGGTGAACTGAAAATATTATACCCATCATCATAACCATCATAAACTAGAGGTTTAGTATCATCACAAGCTAGAGAACAGCTATTTTGCAAAGCATATTCATCAAACATATCATCATAAGAAGGAACATGGAGAGTACTAATGGTACAACAATTATTAACCTTAGAATTGGTACCAAAAATATTTACAATATCAAAAGTAGAGTGCTTTTCCCAATCATGATCACTAACATAGGTAATAGGCATAGGAACATCATCCCAATCAGAATTATCATAATCTATAGCAGGATCATAACGCTTAGGGGAAGGTACCGTGTCCTCTCGCCTTTTGCTCCTCTTCTTCTTCTTCATACTCTTCTTACTCTCTCCTTTAGGAGGGAGAGACTTGAAGGGCATCTTTTCCACATATCCTTTAGGAGGGAAAGGCATCTTTTCCACATAATCTGGTTTGCTAACAGAAACAACAGAAGAAACTTTGGAGGATTCCTCCTCTCTATTAATAAGATCGAAACATCTATTAGTCCTGTCATAGCTTGGCAAAACATCATGTTTTATAAGATCTTGTAAGTAAGTATTTGCGAGGCAATCTTTAGCACAATAGAGACAACAACCACGAAGGGTGCTATTAATATCAACATCTCTCATATCAACCAAGGAAATCTTTCTAGATATCTCTTCACAATTCAAAAATAAAGTAAGCTCATCATACTGATTGAAAGTAATCTTATTATCACAATACAAATCTGCTGTACTCGTTCGATTAATTGGGCATTGAAAATTAAAGTGACCCTTTTTACCGCAAAAGTCACAAACAAAAGGATAAAGCTCACAAACCCTTTCACCAAGCACATCTAGATCCTTGAGCCACATACTGGTTTCTTCATTTGCATGGGTGATGCAATAATCTTCCTTGTTGTAACTCTGTTCACAAGGTCTATGTATTCCACAAAAATTAACATGCTTATAAGAAATAGGACTTTTAGAAGTTTGAGCATGTTTATTGCAATCATCAATAACAATATCACTTTCTATGCAAGTGTCCTTAAATGGTTCATGATACACGTCCCCATTTCCTTTAGGAACATTCATATGGTAAGCAAAGGCTTTAAAGCAATCAACCATAATTTGAGGATCAAGACCATATTTAGCACTAAGCTCTTAAAAATTAGCAGTTTCAGCGAAAGACTTAATGCAATCAAACTTGTAATTCATACCTGATCCTTTACCTTTGTCGCTATCCCAACCTTCAATATTGTTTTGAATTGTTTCAAGAAGATCCCACTTGGTGTCAACATCCTTTCTTGTGAAAGACCCATCAAAGCATGCATCTAGATAGTCCTTGTAATATCCTGAAAGCCTTGCATAAAAATTATTAATAACAATATTACGGGGAAGATCATGAATAGGACATTTATGCATTAGTAACTTCAATCTTCCCCACGCTTGGGCAATGCTTTCTCCCTCATGCGGATGAAAATTATAAATATAGTTTCTATCTTTATAAACTGACTAGAAGGATAGAATTTAGAATAAAAGAGATGTATAATTTCCTCTCAGTCAATAGATGGACCATCTTTAAGCAGCCGATACCACTCCTCAGCTCTGCCTTTCAATGATAAAGAGAATAGCCTCTTCTTAACTTGGTTCATTGAAATACCTGCACACTGGAACAACTCGCATAATTCATGTATAAAAAGCAAATGATCACCAGGATGGACAGTTCCATCTCCTAAATAGCAGTTATTCATAACACGTTTAACAATCTTCATAGGTATTTCAAAAGGATGAGGAGCACAAGCATCATTAGAAACATCACATACGGGAGATAAAATATCATCAGAGCAAACTTTCTCCACTAAAGCTGGGGAACTAAAAATATCATGCTTAACAAAACCAGCTTCCCCAAGCTTAGACTTTTCCATAGCATTAGCAATAACGGGATTCAAAGCATTTGTACTAATAACATTGCCATGCGAAATAAGCTCCAAAGGTTTTTCAATTTCCTCTTCAAATCTAAACTCAGGAAAAAGACTAAAGAACTCTTTATTTTCCATTAAGCCTAACTAGTGAAAAATAAAAACAACAAACAAAAAGATATAATTGCAGAATCTAAAGGAAATAACTCTGAGCACTCACACAGGAGGATGCGAGTACCTTTTACCTTATCTCCCCGGCAACGGCGCCAAAAAAGAGCTTGATGTCTACGCACGCGTCTATTCTTGTAGACAGTGTTGGGCCTCCAAGTGCAGAGGTTTGTAGAACAGCAGCAAGTTTCCCTTAAGTGAATCACCCAAGGTTTATCGAACTCAGGGAGGAAGAGGTCAAAGCTATCCCTCTCAAGCAACCCTGCAATTATGATACAGAAAGTCTCTTGTGTCCCCAACACATCCAATACACTTGTCAGATGTATAGGTGCACTAGTTCGGCGAAGAGATAGTGAAATACAAGTGGTATGGATGATTATAAGTAGTAAATACAATCTGAAATAAAAATGGCAGCAAGCAAGCATGTAACAAAACAGGAAGTAAACAGTGTGCAAAGCTTGGAAACAAGGCCTAGGGATCATACTTTCACTAGTGGACACACTCCCAACAAATATAACATAATTGAACCAATAGATACTATCATCAATATGCAACTCAAAATAGTTCTCCAATGGAAAACGAACACTAATCATGCGTAGGGCTATGAAGCACTCCTCAAAGTCCGTATGTACCCAAACTAGATTGTCCCACACTATCACCATGAACGCACTAGATGGTTCCAACAAACACCAACATTTCATAGAGACATTAACCAAAAAGATACACATGATGCACACACTAGTCACCATTACACCATGATACGAGGTATCTCTGGAGAGTACAATAATAAAGCATAGGAGTAGCATAATATCTGAATAATAACATCTACCAATTCAACTAGATACAAAGCTCATGATCACATAAAGATCACATCATGAGAGAGAGAGGTGAACCACATAGCTACCGGTAGAGCCCTCAGCCCCGGGGGAGAAATACTCCCCCCTCATCATAGGAGACAGCAAGGTTGATGGAGATGGCGGTGAGGTCGATGGAGACGGCGGAGGCGGCGATAGAGACCGATGGAGATGGCTCCGGGGGCACTTCCCCGTCTCGGCAGGGTGCCGGAATAGAGACTTCTGTCCCCCGAAATTTGTCTTCGATGGCGGCGGAGCTGCGGAACTGTTCTGGGAAAAATGCCGACTCCCCTAGGGTTTTCCATCCCGAGGCTTTATATAGGCAAAGGGGCATCGTCAGGGGGCTGCCAGGGCCTCCTCACACATAGGGGGCGCGGCCAGGGGCTGGGCCATGCCCCCTCATTGTGAGGCTGGCCCCTGGCCCCCCTCCGGCTCTCTTTTGGTCCTCGTCCTTCGTCCGGGAAAAATAGGAGTTCTGGAACTTGTTTCGTCCAATTTCGAGAATATTTCCTGTGTAGCTTTTCTGAAACACAAAAACAGCAGAAAATAGGGAACTGGCACTGTGGCATCTTGTCGATAGGTTAGTTCCGGAAATCGCATAAAAATGCCACGAAGTGTAACGAAACACAAGGCAAATGGTGTAAAAACAAGCATGGAGCATCAAAAATTATAGATACGTTTGAGACGTATCAATCCCCCAAGATTAGTGCATTATTTATGATTTTGCATTTGAATACAAAATGCACACAAATGGGATCATCATCTCTAGCTACATTAAGAATAACACAAAACAAGTTCAACAAAATCAAATGGAATCACAAGAGTCAGGAAGACAATGGGAATTAAAACAAATACATTTCTTAGCAAGAGATAAGGTATTTAAAAGCAATAGCCAATGTGAAGATGATAAATAATTTATATGCCACATGATAGAATACCAATTGTCCATAGATAAGAGGTATTTGGAATTATTTCCCTGGTGGTAATTTACACGTAAGTCTAAGATCATCTTCACAAAAATAAGCATAGGAAAATATAAGAATTAGAACACTATGCTTAGATAGATTCTTGGTTACTTCAAATCATCAAACAATCATGCAAAGCAATGATAGAATGACTTTACATAAATGGTTTCTTGGAAACATATTGAAGCTCACATTTGAGGAAAACCTCACCAAGAAGCTATCTCACAAACAAGATCCAAAAATATGGTAGAACTAAGACCATTGAGCAAAGAAACTTGTTTGAGCAAATATGCCACATATGAACAAGATAATTTTACAAAAACAACAATATGTGGTACAACCTCAAATATTCACACTCTCTAGGATTGTAATATCCACAAAGAATATTACTCCCCCATAATGTGATAACACAATTCTTCTCACAAGAGGCAAATAAAACCAACTAGAGATGATTAGTGGACATTATAGAATTTGATTTTCTCATGAGCAAGACATACCACATAGAGACTAGATAATTTCAAATATCAATTCTGTCTTAGTGGTAGACCTCATGTACTCTCATTTTTGGATTGTGAAATGCCCAAGCATGTCATTTCCCCAAAATGGGATATACCATTAATATCTCAAAAGAGCCAATTAAGATACAAAAGGATGCAACAAAGGCTCAATAAGAACACCCGTATATGGTGTGCAACCAGCAAGCACATACTTGATTACTCAAAATAAAAGCAAGTAGGAAGCACAACATATACAAACTCATGCAATGGAACAAAACCAACACATGCAAGGAGGCGAGTAACTTTCAATATAGATAAGTTGAGTACATGTTACTACAAGGATGAACATTGGATAAATGATAGAAACAAGATAATCCAATTGACTTGACTTGAGATAATATAATTAAGGAAGTTCCCTTAATTCTTCATGATATAGCCAAGTCTCCAATGCCCTCCAATAACACCTATTGATCAAGTTTGAGCTTGCTGGTCCACGACCAAGTTGGATCCTAAGAGGTTAGTCACAATAGGCTTGGCCACCCAAATGGTTCTTTTCTTGACACCGCATTGAGTACCAACAAATTTGGCAAACACATTGCCAACCTTATCCTTGCAAAGTGAATAAGCATCATCAATTATGATAGGGTTGGATGAGCTATCCATAGTGCATGAAGAATAAAGGTGACGCTTCTCACGACATATGTAGCAAGTCCTTTTCTTCACCTTCTTCTCACTTGATTTCTTCGCAATGGGAGCATTAGCTTGATTCTTCTTGGGAAGTGGCCTTTCTTCAACTCGAGGTTGAGCATGTCCTTGAACTTGAGATCGCTTCCCTTGTTGCTTCTCAACTAGTGCCTTCTTCTTCAAAGGGCAAGATCTAACATGGTGCCCTTCAATTTTGCACTTGAAGCAAACAATCTTGGCTAGATCTTTGACTTCTCCTTGGCCCTTCTTCTTCTTGTTAATCTTGGACTTATTCTTGTTGTTGGAGATAAACTCAAGTCCACTCTTGTCATTGGGGGATTTTGCACTCTCAACATATTGCCGAGTTTGGATTGCCCTTCATGACTCTTTACCAAGTCTTTTGATACGTCTCAAACGTATCTATAATTTTTGATGCTCCATGCTTGTTTATACACCATTTGCTTTGTGTTTTGTTACACTTTGTGGCGTTTTTATGTATTTTCCAGAACTAACCTACTAACGAGATGCCATAGTGCCAGTTCCCTATTTTCTGCTGTTTTTGTGTTTCAAAAAAGCTACACAGGAAATATTCTCGGAATTGGACGAAACAAAAGCCAAAGTTCCTATTTTTCCCGACACGAGACGGAGTCCAAAGCAGAGACGGAGGGGGACCAGAAGCCGGCCACACCATAGGGTGGCGCGGGCTAGCCCCTGGCCACGCCACCGGGTGGTGGGGCCACCTGGCCCACCTCCTGATGCCACCCTTCCGCCTATATATTCCCCTCGACGGGAAAACCTAAAGAGCCGATCAATTTTCCACGAAACATACTACAAGCCGCCGTCGTCGTTGATGTGAGATTGGGAGGGTCCAGAAGCTCTTCCCAGCACCCTGCCAGATAGGGGAATCACCACCGGAGGCCTTCTTCATCACCATGCCTGCCTCCGGAGTGATGTTTGAGTAGTCTACCTTGGACTACGGGTCCATAGCAGTAGCTAGATGGTTGTCATCCCCTCCATGTGCTTCATGTTTAGATCTTGTGAGCTGCCTATCATGATCAAGATCATCATTGTGTAATTCTACATGTTGTGTTTGTTGGGATCCGATGAATATTGATAAGTTGATTTATGATTTATCATCTCTATATTGTTTATGATCTTGCATGCTTTCCGTTGCTAGTAGATATCTTGGCCGAGTAGATGCTAGTGACTCCAAGAGGGAGTATTTATGATCGATAGTGGGTTCATGCCTCTAGTAATCTGGGGGAGTGATAGAAACCTCTAAGGTTGTAGATGTGTTGTTGCTACTACGGAGAAAACAACAATCTTGTGTTCAAGGACATTTGTATTGTTTACGTTACACACTTTGCTTAAGGCGATAATCTATTGCTTGCAACTTAATACCCAACGGTTGATCGGATGACATCCGGCGGGTGGATTATTAGTCATAGATGCAGTTGGATTACGGTCTATGTATTATGTTGTAATGCCCAAGTGAATCTCACAGTGATCCTCATGACATTTGTATGCTTGCTTTATTCTATCAATTGCCCAACTGTAATTTGTTTACCGAGCATGTTATTTATCTTATTGAGAGACACCACTAGTGAACTGTGGACCCCGGTCCATTCTTTTACATTGTTATTACTGTTTACCATTTACTCGCTTTATTTACATTCTTGAAAACTACTATCTTTTACCACTCGATACGCTTAATCCTTTGTGTGCCCTTGCCATTGCATAGGTTGCATCGGTTTGAGTTCTCCCCGGAGATTCGAGTAAGTGAAAGTTTGTGAGCTTATTACTCTTGGGTTCTTGGAACCCTAGACGGCTTTGTGGCTTTGTGGAGCCTTGGTGGCTATCCTTGGGAGCCTCCAATTAAGTTGTGGATGCGTGCCCCAAGATTTGTGTAAAAGCCCGGTTCCGCCTTGAGGAACCCCTTAGTGGAAGAGTGAGCTAGGCCTTTGTGGCGCAAGCTCACACCGGAGAATAGGGTGAGGCCTTTGTGGCGTTGGTTAGGCCTTTGTGGCGATACCACACCCCTCCAACGAGACGTACTCCCTTTCAAGGGAGGAACTCGGGAATACATCATCGTCTCCGCGTGCCTCGGTTATTCCTATACCCGAGCTCTTTACTTATGCACTTTACATTGTGATAGCCTTCGTGCTTGAAGTCATATATCTTGCTATCACCTTGTTACTTGTATTGCTTAGCATAAGTTGTTGGTGCACATAGGTGAGCCTAGTTTATTTAGGTCTTGTGTGCTTGACAAAATAAACGCTAGTTTAATTCCGCTTTTGTTCAAGCCATTCGTAAAATTTGATATCGCCTATTCACCCCCCCCCCTCTAGGCGACATCTGTGTCCTTTCAATTGGTATCAGAGCCAGGTTTCTCATTTTAGGCTTCACCGCCTTGAGAGCAAAGATGTCGGCTAGGGGATTAGTGCACAATAACACTTCTATATTTGATGGCACAAATTATGATACTTGGAAAATTCACATGCTTAATTATTTTCGGGTCATGGACCCATCTATGGAGAGAATTGTAGATGCGGGTTTTTCTCCTCCAAAGGATACTCAAAATCTATCTTTAGAGGATGAGAAAAACTTGTATCTCAATGCTCAAGCTACTCATGTGATTGTTAATGCTTTGAGCAATGTAGTTACCTTCTCCATCACGCCTTTTCGGAGCGCTCATGAGATATGGACAAAGCTTCAAGAAAAATATGGTGTGTCCAAGATTATTGGGGATGATTGTATTCCTTCCACTTCTGGCCGCAATGAACTTTCATCCACTTCACCAAAGTGTGGCAAGACACAAGGTAATGATATGGTGAGTGGTGATGAAACTTGCAATGGTGATAGTATGCTTACTTTTGATGATCATTCATCTCTATCTCATTGCAATGCTTCATCTTTGGACTTAAACACTTGTAGCCCCATAAATGTTTTACATGCTTGTGTTGATAGTCCTTGCATATCATGTGTAAATTTCTTGAATAAATCTCATGATGATATGCTTGCTTTTTCTTGTTGCCATGATTCAAATGCTTCTATTTCCTCTAGTATTTGTGATGCTAACCATATAGAAGAAACCGAAGAGTCTTTGGGCCAAGACAAGGTCTTCAATGGAGCTTCAAGTATTTCTTCATCTTCTTCTTCTCACGGTTCCAACATATGCCTTATGGCTAGGTCTTCAAATCATAATGATGTTGAGGACAATGGTGAGGATGAGGAAAATGAAGAAGACTATATTGAGTATTTAAACAAGAAGGGTAAGGTGGTCTTTGATGCTTTGCATAATGTCGTCGTGGTGAAACAACATATGCCATAGGATGGCTTAAATGGGGGCCGAACTAGATGCTGGGGGATTCGGGAGAGGGGAACGAGCTAAAAAGCACGACAGAAAGGAACACAGATCTACCCAGGTTCAGGGCTCTCGTAAGGAGATAACACCCCTACTCCTGCTCTACTGGTTGTATATTTGGATCGATGGAGTACACAACAATGGTGCTTCCTAGCTCTCTGCTAGAGAAGGAAGAATAACTGCTAAGTGTAGGAACACAGAGTGACCAACCCTTTGCTAGGGCTCCCTATGCCACCTTATATAATGGTGGCCAGGGTTACTACGGTCATTAGAGACCAGAAGACACGGGCTACACTCCAAATAGGACTTGCTGACGAAGGCAACGATCCTTGACTTCCTCCCTGATTGCTCTCGATGGGACTTCATATCCCTGTACCTTGTACCTCTTGAACTGTGACCTTACCTTTGTGAGGTAAGCTCTGTACTTGTACACAGTGAGGGTAGGTAGACCACCACTGTGTACCCTGCCACCACACTCTGCTACCATGCTTGGATGTTTTCTTCCTTGATTGTAGGGACACGACATCTTAGCTGACTTCTGTATCCCGGATACGGTCGTTGGCCATACCCTGGACACATATGCCGGACCAACGACCCATGAAGGTCAGGTAATCCGGCCTCCCTGTTCCTGCACAACACATCAAAATAGATAGGCCGGCATATCTGAGTATATGCCGGCACTCCTCAGTCAGTATTCCGGTTAATCCGGCATATCCAAGTATCAGCCGGGATACGCATATACCCCGGCCCAGCCTATGCCCTTATATCCCGGCCAGACCCTTTCTTGGTCAACCGGCATAAAGCCAATCATAGTCCTTGTATCTTTCTAGCCTCTTGACCCTACCGGGGGTCATCCCCCCGACACTAGTCCCCGAAGCTGCCGAGGTTCCCCAGTCATAACTGTGGAGCCTTGACAGGTTCAACATATCTTTTTTCATTATACTCCGGTTCTCCGGTATATCCCGACGATCGGATTATATGCCGGGACATCCGCACATATCCCGGCCACTGTTCCTTCTCCAAATGTTATTCCGGCCAGTCCCGAGGGTATTCCGGACGGAACATATACATCGGGCAGTTATTCCGACATATAGACGAGTCTTCCTCGAGAAGCCACGCCTGACTGTTTGCATCGAAACTTGCAACTGCCCTGCCACCTCGAACGGTCACACGATGTGACGGTTCACAGCACAGTTACTCCTTGCCATCATTGCGTCATGGCACGGTTACAATAGCCGCCGCCCCACTCCGTGCCGCCACGTGGCGCCTCACCGCAGAAACGGTCGGGGGAGTGGAGCACTACCATCCCCACGACCCTTACCTGGCAGGCATATAAATAGGGCGGCGGGGGTAAACTTCTCTTTTTACCCCACACCATCGTCTTCCTCTGCTGCTCCTCTGCCCCCTGCGCTTCACCGCCGGACCGAAGAACAGAGGAACAGCATCGCCGCCGCCGTCGACCTGCTCCCCGCCGACACCGACGCTCGGCGACGCCCGACACCTCCGTCGACGACGCCGCAGCCGCCGCATCTTTCCTCCGCGACATTGCTGGGAGATTGGAACTTCTCCTGCACGCTCGCCGTCGCTCCATTGCCGCCGGCCAAGCTCCGGTGAGGTCTCCCTCGGTTCTTCCTCTTTCATGCTTTTTCATAACTTCGCATCGGTAGCCACACTTGCATAGATCTGCTGCAGTTTCAGTGCTTGTTTTCCCCTTTGATTCGACTAGCATTGCTAGCAACGCTCGCAGGTGTTCTTCCTTAGAAGTTTTACCCTTGTTTGTTTGTTGTTTTAACTGCCTCGATAGATCTTCTATTTCTGCTAACATTGGTGAGAGCGGTATGCCGGAGAGACTAACCTCCCTCTTTTCTCCGGCCTTGATAGGAATAACATCACGGGACTCCGGCTATCACGCCTTGTACCGGCCATCCCGATGGCTTCATCGAGCATGACAGGTACCTCGGCCTCGGAGGAAGATACCTCGGCCCGGGTCCAAGGACGCTCCGGCTGGGAGGGGTCGGAGGTTACCCCGGCCGACATATCCTGGGTCACCTCAACCAGGAGAGTGCCGGAGGGCGTAGCATGCCGGCTACCGGCGGGAGAGACTGCGCCGGCACCCGAACCCGGCGAACGCGTTGTCTTCATCGCCCACTTCGAGCGGGGCTTCGGGCTGCCGGCATCGGACTTCTTCCGGGACTTCCTCAACACCTATGATCTACAACCTCATCACATCCCGGCCAATGCCGTGATGATCCTCTCCGCCTTTGCTGCCTTTTGTGAAGGCTATGCCGGCATAGAGCCCCTTACCCAAGGCTGGGCGAAATACTTTCAGCTCCGGAAACAAGTCGTCCAGGAGCCGCCCCGGAGCAAGGACGACCCGCCGGAGATGGCCCAGGAAAAGAAGGACCGCCCCATGACCCTCTGTGGCGCGGCCACCATCATGTCCCGGAAGGGCTCGGACTTCCCCAAGGTGGAACTCCTGGAATCTTGCAAGAAGTGGCAGAAAAGCTTCTTCTACGTCAAGAACACCACCGACACGGATCTGCTCAACCTGCCGCCATTCGTGGACGAGCCACCCTTGGCCATGAAGAATTGGACCTATAACCCGAAGAATTCGGTGCTGCCGGTGAACGCGCTCCACCGGGTTAAGGGCGAGCTCCGGGATGCCGGCCTTACTCCTAACGATCTCGTGGCATGCTTCATCAGCCGGCGCGTCTCCCCTCTGCAGCGCCGGTCGCACAAGATCTGCCAGATGAGCGGGCCCATGGACCCCACCCGGCATTCCACACATGAGCTGACTCCGGCCGACATTCTGCGGCGGATCAAGGACGTCTGCAAGTCCTCTCAGGCCACTTTTGCCTGGGGGCTAGAACCATACAGCCGGGATAGGCCCGCCCCAACGGTAAACCCTCTTGTCCGATATACAAACTCTACGTCCGGCGCATAGATACTTAAGCCGACACATGTCTATTTACCGACACATATCCTGTTTGCCGCCATATTCCCTTGTTTGATCATTTGACTTTGCTTTTATACAGAAATTCAGCTTCCAAGCCATGGAGAACTCCCGGATCAAGATCGCGGCGGACCGCACTGTTGCGGATGTTGAAGATCCGGATCACTGGGACAAGTTACCCCGGAACACCCGTGCTGCAGCTGCCGCGGGTAAGGTCTCTTCATCCCGGCATTATACTCAAGACCGGAGTGAGATTGATTCTGACGAGGAGATCCTGATGTACTATGACCCGATGCCACTTGCATATGCCTTTCCATAACCATCTATTGCTTACGCCTTTCCAATGCCGTCCTCAGCTATCCCGGACGACATGGTTGTCGACGCCGCTCCTCTGAACCAGGGACCTCCTTCCACCGGCGGTCGTTCCGGCCGGAAGCGAGGTGTGAAGCCCCAGCCCGACACTCCTCAGCAACAGAAGAGGCAGAAGGTTGGCGTGCCCATACTGAAGAAACAGAGACCTATCGCCGCGGGGTAAGTTCCTTCTCCTTGTTTCATTTCCGACATATCTCTTGCCCTGATTACTAACTTGGTGTTTTCTCTCTTTCAGGGCTCCTCTTGCGCCGGAACAAGCTTTTGGCTCGAGTGGCGGCCCCAAGATCACTAAGCCGGCAGAAACTGCCACCTCCGACATACCCTCGGCAAGTCACACGACCTCCCCGGCGCCGGCATCTTCGCCTGCGCCTGAGAAGACCACCTCCCCGGCGAAGGACGTTCCTCCGCCGGAACAAGATATCTCTGCCCCCGACGTCCACATGGACTCGGGGGCTCAACAGGAACCCTCGGCTCCTGATGTCCACATGGACACAGGAGCCCACCAAGAAGCACCAGACTCCGGCGCGCCCACCAGCGACGCCGGCACAACTGAAGATGCCGGCGCAAGCAACAAGAGCGCCGGCACAGACATCAAGGGCAAAGGCCCTCTAGTGCCGGAAGTCCGGACTATTCCGGATCCTACTCCTGCTGGCCAAGATGCACCGGCCGCGCCGGAACGGCCCGCGCCCAAGACTCCTTCTGTTGAACAGACTCCTGCACCGGCCAAGACCATGGCGCCGGCCAAGACCTCTGCCCCGGCCAAGCCCGACACACTGAAGATTCAACCGACCAAGTCCGGCACTCCATCCGCCGCCACTGCTCCTTCTAAGGCAGCGCCCCGGACCAGCTCTGCTCTGGCCCTGCATCTTGGCAGGGCAGCAACCCGGCCTGGCTACCGGCGCAACTTCTTCGACACGCCGGAACTTGAGGGCCGCGTCCCCCTGGAGACGAAGAGTGACCAAAGCCTCGGGTCTCTCAAGGAGCACTATGTCAGGTGGAACGACGCTGGTGATATGGACACAGCGGATTCCAGGAGCAAGAAGATGGCCGAAGCCGCGGCTACTGGCAATCCAGCAGATATTCTGGCCGCGAAACCCCTACCGATCGCCTGCGAGCTGCTCAGCCTCCAGCAGAGACTTCACCGATTGGCCGATGCCACCAACGTAAGTCCTTTCTACCTATACACATATCCCTAGTCCCCGAAAATGTCGGCTGTCCGGGATACGGACATCCGGGATTTTCTCATAGTCTTTTAGTTAGCTTCTTTTGAATTATCTGCCGACACATGAGCTCAATCCGAGCTTCAAATCCTAGTCACCGAGAGCCGGGATAGGTGAGCACTCACCTGTGCCGGGTCTCTAACAATTTCACATCTCAATTATTTTTCAAATCCTCTTGACCGAGATATAAGCTCGATTCGAGCTTCAAATCCTAGTCACCGAGAGCCGGGATAGGTGCGCAGCACCTGTGCCGGGTCTTCAAAAAGAATGATCACTTGATAGAATCTTCAACTTAATTATCATGCCAAATTTCTCTGCTGACATTTCAAATCCCGGCACTTTTGCAGCGCATGAACAACACCCGGGCCGACATGTTTCATGACTTGGTATGCGAGCATCGGAAGTTATCCGACGAGCATAGCAAGCTTCAGCTGGAGCTGTCCAAGAAAGGTAATCCTCGCCGATATACCGCTATATGCCGGACACCCTTCCTCCTCTTTGCCGGCACATCTTAATATGCCGACACATAACCTTTTTCCGTCATTCCGCAGCTGGTGCCGAAGCCCAAGTCACCGAGCTTGTCAAGAGAGTGAAGGAGCTGACAGGTATGCCGGATCCTCTTAATCTTCAACTAATCCTTCTGTACTTCAAATCCTTTAATCTTTTCACTGTTTTCTTTCTTCAAATCCTTATTTTGACTTCAAATCTTTTCAGACGAGAAAGCTGCACTGGAGGCACGCCACCAGGACTGTGTGTCCTCAGTGGATGTGGCCAAGCAACTGGACGACCGGGATGCTGGTCACAAGGCCGAGGTTGAGCAGCTGAAGGGCCGGATTGCCGAGCTTCTGGAGGAGAAGGAGCAGAGGGAGGGCCAACTGAAGAAAACCCAGGACTTGCTCGTTGCCTCCGAGACTGATGCCTCCACTGCCCATGCCGAACTGTCCAGCCTGAAGGAGCAGGCGACCAAATGGGAGGTTACAGTCGCCCAGCTTAATGCCGACCTTGCCAGTAAGCTTCAAATCCTTTTTCCTTATCCTGCCCTACACATCATGCTCTCTATTTCCTTTTGCTAATCCTTATTTCTATTTCCCAGACATGTTCCCCGCTTCCGTCGAAGACGTTGAGAGGGCTCTGCAGTTGGATCGAGAGAACCGGGGTGTTCCGGTTGACTCGGCCAACTGGGACATGTCGGAGCAGCTGCTGGCTCTGCAATCCCGGAAGAACGCCATGACCCTCTATACTGAAGAACTCTTTTATGGCGCCCAGGAGGCATTCTCTGCCCTCTGGCCAGGACAAAGGACGCCCACTGATCCTGTTGATCTCGGCAACGATCTGCAGCTTGCCAAGGTTCGCCTCCGGGAGTGGCGGGATTCCGGCGCGAGGGTAGGAGCTGATGAAGCTCTCAGCTACTTCCTCTCCTGGTATGAGAAAGCAGACCTGGAGACTTTGCGCACTATGCGCGAAGGGTCTATCTGGACCACGGATCCGGAACACATCCGTTGTCGGCGGGAATTGGCCCACAGCTATGTGGACTATGCCGACACCGATGTCTTTGTCCGGGACATCCGTGAGCCGGAGAAGACAGCGGAAGACGCCGCCAAGGAAGCTGCTGATGCTGAGGGCTCGAACTCCAGCCAAGATGAAGGGGAAACCGAAGAGGCCGACACTGATGCTCCAGAACAGGCGTCTGTCCCGGGCGGAGGCGATGGCTCCATTCCATCCGCTGGATCCGGCACTCCTGAGGCCAACATTTCCATCGCTACAGCTCCTCCAGCCGGCGGCTCTGCTTCTGCCGCTGCTCCTTGACTTTGCAGCACAAAAACTTTTAAGTTTTATCAGATCCCCGGTATGCCGGGTGCAGTTGTAAGATATCCGTTTAATTTCCTTTGGTTTGCTACCTGAACAAGTTTTATCTCGGTTTGCTTGTTATTAACGCCAGATCATCTTTGGGTAAGTCACCAAGTTTGTTTTCCTGTTTCCCCAACTTCACAACCTTGTCTACTTGTCTACCTTATTTGGCTTTCGACATCTGAGTCTCAAGGTTGCTTCATTGAACATACAGTACTTTAACTTTGAAACTTAGACTTCAAATCATCCGACAGTTCAAATTTTAACTTTAGCTTTAACAAAAATGTCGGTTCTCTTGCTTTACATTTCCTTAGCCGTTTTCCATGTGTAGACAATCTCCGGCATCTACTCTTGCTAGCCATGAAGCCGGGTTTCGGACAGCAGCTAAGTCGAAGAGTGGCCTTTGGTGCCGACACATTACTAGGCCGACATAGGAAACATTCGAATCAAGCCAGCCGGCATATAACAAAAAACTGTAAATAAACAACAAATACATCTCGGAGGCAGTGATCCGGCTTCTTCGGGATGCCGGCATTTCATTCATTAGTCTTGTGCTGGCATAACGCGCCGGCACACAAAGCAAAATATGGAAATACATACATTGTGTCGCTCAGGAGTAAAAGGGGCGGAGTAGAGCTATGTTCCATGGCCTCTTGGTTTCTTCTCCGGACCTGTCCGCCTTATCCTTCTTGGGGTCCTACGCATCTATAAGATAGTAGGCATCATTGTGCAGAGCTCTGCTCACAATGAATGGCCCCTCCCATGGAGGAGTTAACTTATGCCGGCCTTCTGTTCCTTGCTTTAGCCGGAGTACTAGATCTTCCTCTTGAAATCTCCTTGGATTTACCTTCTGCGCATGATAGCGTCTGAGGTTCTGCTGATATACTGCTGTTCTTGACAGAGTTATTTCTCTTGCTTCCTCTAGCAGATCCACATCATTTTCCCTGGCTTCTTTAGCCTCTTCCTCAGTATATAGCACTACTCTTGGTGCATCATGTATTACATCTGTTGGAAGCACAGCTTCTGCTCCATACACCAGGAAAAATGGTGTGTAGCCTGTTGACCTATTTGGAGTTGTCCTCAAACTCCAAAGCACTGCCGGCAACTCATCTAGCCAACATCCCGGAGTTTTCTCTAGTGGCTCTATCAGCCGGGGTTTTATGCCGGATAACACTAGACCATTTGACCTTTCTACTTGGCCATTGGTACAAGGGTGAGCGACCGACGCAATGTCCAGCCGGATTCCCACCTCCTCACAAAATCTAGCAAATGGCCCTTGGGCAAAGTTTGACCCATTGTCAGTGATGATGCCATGGGGAACACCATATCTCAAGATTATATCTTTCAAGAATTTCACTGATGTGTGACCATCACACTTGCTTATGGGCTTTACTTCAATCCATTTGGTGAACTTGTCCACCATGACCAGGATATGGGTCATCTTTCCTCTGGCCGGCTTAAAAGCCCCGACCATATCCAGGCCCCAAACAGCAAAGGGCCAGGTTATTGGGATAGTTTTCAAGGCAGACGCCGGCTGATGAATCTGGTGGGCATACCTTTGACACCCATTGCATTTCCGGACCAAATCTTCTGCCTCTTGCAGTGCCGTCGGCCAATAAAAGCCATGCCGGAATACCTTTGCCACCAATGCCCTGGACGAAGCATGGTGACCACACTCCCCCTGATGAATTTCCCGGAGCATCTCCAGACCTTCTGCATATTCGACACATCTCTGCAATACTCCGGTGACACTTCTCTTGTATATTTCTTTGTTTATGATGGTATACCCTTTGGATCTCCTTGCAATCCGGCATGCCTCGGCTTCATCCGCCGGTACTTGACCATCCACCAAGAAATTCATAATAGGACGTGCCCATGAGGGCACTTCCCTGACAGTGAACACTGCCTGATCTATCTCCATCATTTCGACCAACACATAATCGATCTCCATGGGCTGCGAAGTCCCCGGGACTGTGGGATTAGTCCCCGGGTATGCCGGAGCAGTCCCCGGGTATACCGGCACAACCTCTTGGTACATTTTACCCTTGCCCTTAGCTCTGCTCCGGAATACTGCATTCACCGCATATGTCGGCCCAGTCCCCGGGGCTGAGGAATCAGTCCCCGGGTTATCTGACCTAGCTCCGGCATCTATCTCCATCGGAACTGCTTCCTCCGGACCTGGCGGGACATAAATGGAAGATGACTCGGGCGAGGGTTTGATCGATGGCTTCCTCAGATGCTCCAATGAAATGCCGGGCGGGATTGAATCTCTGGAAGATCCCAACTTGGACAATGCATCGGCTGCGTCGTTCTGAGCCAGAAGAACATGCCGGAACTCACAACCTTCAAAGTAACCACTTAACTGCTGCACCAGGAAACGGTAGGATGCCATGTTAGCATCATGCGCGTCCCATATGCCGGACATATCTCAATTGGTCATTCTTTGGTGAACTGAGAACTATGCCGGCACCCAAGCCATGGATTGTCTTGGACCCATCGAAATGCATCCTCCAATAATTCGCATCTGGCAATGGTGGCTCATATTGTATCTCGGCCCAGTCAATAAAGAAATCAGCCAACACCTGGGACTTGATTGTATCCCTCTTATCATATTGAGGTGTATATGGTGAAAGCTCTATTGCCCACTTTGCAATTCTGCCACTGGCATCTTTGTTACCTATGATCTCCGAGATAGGGGCCTCGGCCACTACCCGGATTGAATGCTCTTGGAAGTAATGCTTGAGCTTCTTGGCCGCCATATAGACACCATAAGTCATCTTCTGATAGTGGGGGTAGTTTTGCTTTGAGGTGGAGAGGACTTCACTCAGATAATATACTGGCCGCTGCACGGTTTTGCCTCCTTCCTCTCGCTCTACCACCACCACAGCACTGACAACTCGATTGGTTGCCGCTATATAGAGCAGCATCGGCTCACGGGGCATCAGAGACGCTAATACCGGCGCTGTTGACAACATCTGCTTCAATTCCTTGAAAGCTGCATCTGCTTGCGTTGTCCAGACAAATGTGTCGGACTTCTTCATCAGCTGATATAATGGCAAAGCTTTCTCTCTAAGCCGGCTTATGAAACGGCTCAGGGATGCAAGGCACCCTATGAACTTCTGTACTTCCCTCAAATCTGTCGGTGGCTTCATCCTTTCTATGGCACGAATCTTGCCGGGATTCACCTCAATACCCCGGCTGGAGACAAGGAAGCCGAGCAACTTGCCCGCCGGCACACCAAAGGTACATTTAGCCGGATTCAACTTCATCCGGAACCTCCTCAGGTTCCCAAAGGTTTCCCGGAGATCATCTATGAGAGTCTTACTCTCCTTGGTTTTTATGACGATATCGTCGACATATACCTCCACATTTTTATCTATCTGATCGTGCAAACACTTTTGCATACACCTTTGGTAAGTTGCGCCGGCATTTCTTAAACCGAACGGCATAGTGAGATAACAATAAGCCCCGTACGGGGTAATAAAGGATGTCTTTATTTGATCCGGCTCATACAAAGGTATCTGGTGGAAACCAGAATAGGCATCTACAAATGATAACAGTTCACACCCAGCTGTGGAATCAATCACTTGATCGATCCGAGGGAGCGGGAATGGATCTTTAGGGCATGCCTTATTCAAGTTGGTGTAATCAACACACATCCGCCATACTTTCACTATGGCGGGCTCATCCTTCTTCTTTTCCACCAAAACCGGATTAGACACCCAATCCGGATGAAGCACTTCTTTGATAAAGCCAGAGGCTAAGAGCCTGGCCACTTCGTCCCAAATGGCTTTCCTTCTATCGCCGGCATTTCGCCGGAGCGGCTGCTTCACCGGCTTAGCATCCGGTCTCACATGCAATGCGTGCTTAGCCAGCTCCCTCGGCACACCTTGCAAGTCTGAAGTAGACCATGCAAAGATATCCCGATTCTCACGGAGGAAGCTGATGAGCTCGCTTTCCTATTTGGGATCCAAACTTGCCCCAACCAGGGCATGGCGCTCCGGGAAAGCTTCATCCAGAGGCACCTTTTTAACTTCCTTGCCTACTTGAAAAGAAGCACTGCCACCGGGGTTTGACATGCCCAGCATAGATTTGCCGGCCACAACCGTCTCAGCAATTTCCACTGCTCGCTTGAGCCTTTTCCGTTCCTCAGCAATGATCAGAGTCTCGGCCAGATTAGACCCGGCTGTAGCACATGCCATCGAACGCTTGTAATCACCAATGATGGTAATTGCCCCTCCGGGCCCCGGCATCTTCATCTTCAGGTACGCAACATGCGTAGAGGCCATGAACTTTGCCAATGCCGGCCTCCCCAGCAAAGCATGGTAGGGACTCTCCAGATCAACCACCTCGAACATGAGGTTCTCCACCCTGCAGTTATCCCGGCTGCCAAACATGACATCCATCCGGATCTTGCCCATCGGCGCACACGAAAGTCCAGGCACAATGCCATGGAATGTGGTCTTGCTTGGCTCCAGCATATTCTCCTTGATGCCCAGCTTCTGCATCATGTCCCGATACATGATGTTGATGCTGCTTCCATTGTCAATGAGGACCTTGTTGAACCTCACGTTATTGGCCGGCCCGACAAATGTCGGATCCATCACTAGCGCATACCCACCGGGGTTTGGCATGATACTGGGATGATCTGCCCTGTCCCAGCCAATGGCTTGGTCAGACCAATGCATCATCTTTGGAACTGCCGCCATAACGACGTTTACCTCCAAACACCGCCGGTACAAGCTCTGCTTGTCTGTTCTTTCGGTCTCAAAGACCATGTAACTCTGATCGTACTCCTTGTACTCATTCCGGCCCGCTCCTGGGCCTCCGGCATTATATTCCGGATTATAGCTCTGGTCTATTTGATTTACGCCGGCATTTCCGGCATTGCTCTGGTTCCCGGGATTAACCGGCCTAGGCGGGACTGCAACTGTATTTGCACCTGTCAACGGCGATGGAGCTGCCGGGACAGATGGTCTAGCCGGTCCCCAGGGACCTGCACGACCTGCTAATATGTCGTCCAACCATGAACAGTTTCTTGTCAAATGATTTGCCGGTTTACCCGGCTGGAATGTGTGAAACACACAAGGCTTGTCCATGGCAAGACCCACTGTATACTTCGGCCACTGCTTCTTCGGTCCGGCGGCTCCGCCGGCATTCTTGTTGATCCAGACATTCTTCTAGAAGGGCTACGCTTGCTGCTGTGGTTGTTGCTGCTGAGGCTGCTGATAGCCCTCATATCTCGGACGCTGGCTACTGCCGGCACCCTCTTGCTCTTCCTCCACAGCTGCTACTTGTGCTGCCCCATACCGGTGATCCGGCCTTTCATCTCTTCTCTTGTTCCGGTTATCAGTGCGATAGTATTGCCCTGGTCTCCCGGCGCTGTTGGTGTTCCCCTGGGTCTGCCCCTGTCCTTGTGAATCAAGGGTGGGCTGCATAGGATCTCCCAGAGCATAACTATCAGCAATCTTGATTGTCTCGGCCAACGTGGCCGGCATTTCCCTCTGCAGCTTTTGCCACAACATGGTGTCGTGCCGGCACCCATGAGCGAACCACATGATGGCCTGCTGCTCCACAACTCCTTTGCAGGAATTGCGCAATATGCACCACCTGGTCAGATAGTCTCGGTCGGTCTCATTCACTCCCTGCCGGTAGTTAGCCAGCTGCTGAGGACGATTCGGCCTCTTATATGTACTGGTGAAGTTCGACACAAACTGCTCTTCGAAATCAACCCAACCGTTGATACTTCCGGCCGGCAGATTATTCAGCCATATCCTGGCTGGTCCTTCTAGCATTTGCGGTACATATCGTACCGCCCATCTGAGGTTTCCTCCGGCAATGTTCACTGCGGTGGAGTAATCCTCCAACCAATCTTCCGGCTTGGTACTGCCGTTGTATGTCCTCGCGCCACGCGCGAGCTGGAAGTAGTAAGGTACCGGCTCACCCATAATCCGGGGTCCAAAGCACATAGGACCCGGAGCTCCTTGCCTTTCCACCAACTCCGATTGGTGAATCCTGTCCAGCTTGAAGCGCGCATCACTTGCTGCTAAGGACCGAGGTCCTAGCCGGGACGCAATTGGGCCCGCGATCACTTTTTCCTGCTGCTGCTCCGGCTGGTGCTGCTCACTATGCCGGCCTTGCTGATGCTGCTGCTGATATCCCGCCCTGACCAGGGCGGAATTCCCATCATCCTCTCGATGTCCCGGTTGACCTGCACCTTGCTGCTGCGCTGCTCCTCCGGTGCCCTGCTGCTGACGCCGGGCTGCACTGTTACTCCGGCCACCACCGGCCGAAACTGCCCCTTGCCCGGCCGGCACATTCTGGCCAGCACTCTTGCGGCCGACATATTTGTCAGCTTGGCCGGCACTCTTCTGAACTGCCTGCCTGCTTTCCCGCGATTGCCGGATCATGCACTTGGATCTGCTTATCCCGGCGGCCAGAGGTCACACTTCCGGCACGCCGGGCGCTCGGATGCGGGGACGAAGCCTCGCCTCTTGACCTTGCGCCGGCACCTCCTACCGACGCAATGTACTGGGATGCCCCGGCACCTGGGTTTTCCTTCTTAAAAGCCTCCTGCTGCTTGGTAGCTTCAGACAAAAGATGGTTAAGCCAGGCTTGCTGCTCATGCAGGGCTTCGCCGGACAAATTAGCTAAGTCCTTAGCTACCTCGGCTGCTGCTCTAAGGTTCTTTACTGGGGAGCTATAAATTACCTTAGGCACAGTACTAGTTGCAGTATGACTCTTAGCCCTAGCATCTTTGCCTAGCTCAGTGTTAAGATCTCTGCCTCTAGTTCTAACCTCATCTATCCGGCTAGGCCGGGTTATCACAGGAGTAAAACCATGGGCTGCCTCATACTCACGGAGTTGCCGGTTAAACCGTTCGCGCTCCTGGTGCATGGCCAGGGCCTCGTCGACGAGGGCCTGGCGAGATCCCTCCAGGACCTCCCTTGTTTGCTCCGGATCATCGCCAGATCGCACCGGCTCGAGAAGTCGCTCGATGACGGGAAGAAGCACCTGACCTTTTGCCGGCACAGCGGAAGTGCCGGCCAGGTTCTCGACACGCTCCAACGGAGGACGTGCCGACCTCTTGGCCTTCGGCGGCTCTGGGGGAGTATCTCCTGCTGCCGCTGCTGCCTTGCCGGCACCATCTGCCGGCGGCACGGATGTGCCGGCCATCATCACCTCGGCCGACTCTACTGAGCGAGCGCTACGCCCAGCGTGAGCCAACCGATGTGACGGAGGATCCGACGCCACCAGTACCTCTTCCCTGCAAACTCTCTCAGTCCCCACGTACACCTCATGAGAACCGAAAGACATGATCCGGCCATCCCTAGGGAACGGCCGGCCGCCGAGACATCCGGCGTTGTCACTGACGAAGCTGAGCGAGCCTAGCCTCTGGACGAGGCCAGAGACCATGCGCACTCCCGAAGCTGCTATCACAGACCCCGTCCGAATAAACACTCCGCCCAGCATATCGATCTGCCCCACGGTGGGCGCCAAATGTCGTCGTGGTGAAACAACATATGCCATAGGATGGCTTAAATGGGGGCCGAACTAGATGCTGGGGGATTCGGGAGAGGGGAACGAGCTAAAAAGCACGACAGAAAGGAACACAGATCTACCCAGGTTCGGGGCTCTCGTAAGGAGATAACACCCCTACTCCTGCTCTACTGGTTGTATATTTGGATCGATGGAGTACACAACAATGGTGCTTCCTAGCTCTCTGCTAGAGAAGGAAGAATAACTGCTAAGTGTAGGAACACAGAGTGACCAACCCTTTGCTAGGGCTCCCTATGCCACCTTATATAGTGGTGGCCAGGGTTACTACGGTCATTAGAGACCAGAAGACACGGGCTACACTCCAAATAGGACTTGCTGACGAAGGCAACGATCCTTGACTTCCTCCCTGATTGCTCTCGATGGGACTTCATATCCCTGTACCTTGTACCTCTTGAACTGTGACCTTACCTTTGTGAGGTAAGCTCTGTACTTGTACACAGTGAGGGTAGGTAGACCACCACTGTGTACCCTGCCACCACACTCTGCTACCATGCTTGGATGTTTTCTTCCTTGATTGTAGGGACACGCCATCTTAGCTGACTTCTGTATCCCGGATACGGTCGTTGGCCATACCTTGGACACATATGCCGGACCAACGACCCATGAAGGTCGGGTAATCCGGCCTCCCTGTTCCTGCACAACACATCAAAATAGATAGGCCGGCATATCTGAGTATATGCCGGCACTCCTCAGTCAGTATTCCGGTTAATCCGGCATGTCCAAGTATCAGCCGGGATACGCATATACCCCGGCCCAGCCTATGCCCTTATATCCCGGCCAGACCCTTTCTTGGTCAACCGGCATAAAGCCAATCATAGTCCTTGTATCTTTCTAGCCTCTTGACCCTACCGGGGGTCATCCCCCCGACACTAGTCCCCGAAGCTGCCGAGGTTCCCCAGTCACAACTGTGGAGCCTTGACAGGTTCAACATATCTTCTTTTCATTGTACTCCGGTTCTCCGGTATATCCCGACGATCGGATTATATGCCGGGACATCCGCACATATCCCGGCCATTATTCCTTCTCCAAATGTTATTCCGGCCAGTCCCGAGGGTATTCCGGATGGAACATATACATCGGGCAGTTATTCCGACATATAGACGAGTCTTCCTCGAGAAGCCACGCCTGACTGTTTGCATCGAAACTTGCAACTGCCCAGCCACCTCGAACGGTCACACGATGTGACGGTTCACAGCGCAGTTACTCCTTGCCATCATTGCGTCATGGCACGGTTACAATAGCCGCCGCCCCACTCCGTGCCGCCACGTGGCGCCTCACCGCAGAAACGGTCGGGGGAGTGGAGCACTACCATCCCCACGACCCTTACCTGGCAGGCATATAAATAGGGCGGCGGGGGTAAACTTCTCTTTTTACCCCACACCATCGTCTTCCTCCGCTGCTCCTCTACCCCCTGCGCTTCACCGCCGGACCGAAGAACAGAGGAACAGCATCGCCGCCGCCGTCGACCTGCTCCCCGCCGACACCGACGCTCGGCGACGCCCGACACCTCCGTCGACGACGCCGCAGCCGCCGCATCTTTCCTCCGCGACATTGCTGGGAGATTGGAACTTCTCCTGCACGCTCGCCATCGCTCCATTGCCGCCGGCCAAGCTCCGGTGAGGTCTCCCTCGGTTCTTCCTCTTTCATGCTTTTTCATAACTTCGCATCGGTAGCCACACTTGCATAGATCTGCTGCAGTTTCAGTGCTTGTTTTCCCCTTTGATTCGACTAGCATTGCTAGCAACGCTCGCAGGTGTTCTTCCTTAGAAGTTTTACCCTTGTTTGTTTGTTGTTTTAACTGCCTCGATAGATCTTCTATTTCTACTAACATTGGTGAGAGCGGTATGCCAGAGAGACTAACCTCCCTCTTTTCTCCGGCCTTGATAGGAATAACATCACGGGACTCCGGCTATCACGCCTTGTACCGGCCATCCCGATGGCTTCATCGAGCATGACAGGTACCTCGGCCTCGGAGGAAGATACCTCGGCCCGGGTCCAAGGACGCTCCGGCTGGGAGGGGTCGGAGGTTACCCCGGCCGACATATCCTGGGTCACCTCAACCAGGAGAGTGCCGAAGGGCGTAGCATGCCGGCTACCGGCGGGAGAGACTGCGCCGGCACCCGAACCCGGCGAACGCGTTGTCTTCATCGCCCACTTCGAGCGGGGCTTCGGGCTGCCGGCATCGGACTTCTTCCGGGACTTCCTCAACACCTATGTTCTACAACCTCATCACATCCCGGCCAATGCCGTGATGATCCTCTCCGCCTTTGCTGCCTTTTGTGAAGGCTATGCCGGCATAGAGCCCCTTACCCAAGGCTGGGCGAAATACTTTCAGCTCCGGAAACAAGTCGTCCAGGAGCCGCCCCGGAGCAAGGACGACCCGCCGGAGACGGCCCAGGAAAAGAAGGACCGCCCCATGACCCTCTGTGGCGCGGCCACCATCATGTCCCGGAAGGGCTCGGACTTCCCCAAGGTGGAACTCCTGGAATCTTGCAAGAAGTGGCAGAAAAGCTTCTTCTACGTCAAGAACACCACCGACACGGATCTGCTCAACCTGCCGCCATTCGTGGACGAGCCACCCTTGGCCATGAAGAATTGGACCTATAACCCGAAGAATTCGGTGCTGCCGGTGAACGCGCTCCTAACGATCTCGTGGCATGCTTCATCAGCCGGCGCGTCTCCCCTCTGCAGCGCCGGTCGCACAAGATCTGCCAGATGAGCGGGCCCATGGACCCCACCCGGCATTCCACACATGAGCTGACTCTGGCCGACATTCTGCGGCGGATCAAGGACGTCTGCAAGTCCTCTCAGGCCACTTTTGCCTGGGGGCTAGAACCATACAGCCGGGATAGGCCCGCCCCAACGGTAAACCCTCTTGTCCGATATACAAACTCTACGTCCGGCGCATAGATACTTAAGCCGACACATGTCTATTTACCGACACATATCCTGTTTGCCACCATATTCCCTTGTTTGATCATTTGACTTTGCTTTTATATAGAAATTCAGCTTCCAAGCCATGGAGAACTCCCGGATCAAGATCGTGGCGGACCGCACTGTTGCGGATGTTGAAGATCCGGATCACTGGGACAAGTTACCCCGGAACACCCGTGCTGCAGCTGCCGCGGGTAAGGCCTCTTCATCCCGGCATTATACTCAAGACCGGAGTGAGATTGATTCTGACGAGGAGATCCTGATGTACTATGACCCGATGCCACTTGCATATGCCTTTCCATAACCATCTATTGCTTACGCCTTTCCAATGCCGTCCTCAGCTATCCCGGACGACATGGTTGTCGACGCCGCTCCTCTGAACCAGGGACCTCCTTCCACCGGCGGTCGTTCCGGCCGGAAGCGAGGTGTGAAGCCCCAGCCCGACACTCCTCAGCAATAGAAGAGGCAGAAGGTTGGCGTGCCCATACTGAAGAAACAGAGACCTGTCGCCGCGGGGTAAGTTCCTTCTCCTTGTTTCATTTCCGACATATCTCTTGCCCTGATTACTAACTTGGTGTTTTCTCTCTTTCAGGGCTCCTCTTGCGCCGGAACAAGCTTTTGGCTCGAGTGGCGGCCCCAAGATCACTAAGCCGGCAGAAACTGCCACCTCCGACATACCCTCGGCAAGTCACACGACCTCCCCGGCGCCGGCATCTTCGCCTGCGCCTAAGAAGACCACCTTCCCGGCGAAGGACGTTCCTCCGCCGGAACAAGATATCTCTGCCCCCGACGTCCACATGGACTCGGGGGCTCAACAGGAACCCTCGGCTCCTGATGTCCACATGGACACAGGAGCCCACCAAGAAGCACCAGACTCCGGCGCGCCCACCAGCGACGCCGGCACAACTGAAGATGCCGGCGCAAGCAACAAGAGCGCCGGCACAGACATCAAGGGCAAAGGCCCTCTAGTGCCGGAAGTCCGGACTATTCCGGATCCTGCTCCTACTGGCCAAGATGCACCGGCCGCGTCGGAACGGCCCGCGCCCAAGACTCCTTCTGTTGAACAGACTCCTGCACCGGCCAAGACCATGGCGCCGGCCAAGACCTCTGCCCCGGCCAAGCCCGACACACTGAAGATTCAACCGACCAAGTCCGGCACTCCATCCGCCGCCACTGCTCCTTCTAAGGCAGCGCCCCGGACCAGCTCTGCTCTGGCCCTGCATCTTGGCAGGGCAGCAACCCGGCCTGGCTACTGGCGCAACTTCTTCGACACGCCGGAACTTGAGGGCCGCGTCCCCCTGGAGACGAAGAGTGACCAAAGCCTCGGGTCTCTCAAGGAGCACTATGTCAGGTGGAACGACGCTGGTGATATGGACACAGCGGATTCCAGGAGCAAGAAGATGGCCGAAGCCGCGGCTACTGGCAATCCAGCAGATATTCTGGCCGCGAAACCCCTACCGATCGCCTGCGAGCTGCTCAGCCTCCAGCAGAGACTTCACTGATTGGCCGATGCCACCAACGTAAGTCCTTTCTACCTATACACATATCCCCAGTCCCCGAAAATGTCGGCTGTCCGGGATACGGACATCCGGGATTTTCTCATAGTCTTTTAGTTAGCTTCTTTTGAATTATCTGCCGACACATGAGCTCAATCCGAGCTTCAAATCCTAGTCACCGAGAGCCGGGATAGGTGAGCACTCACCTGTGCCGGGTCTCTAACAATTTCACATCTCAATTATTTTTCAAATCCTCTTGACCGAGATATAAGCTCGATTCGAGCTTCAAATCCTAGTCACCGAGAGCCGGGATAGGTGCGCAGCACCTGTGCCGGGTCTTCAAAAAGAATGATCACTTGATAGAATCTTCAACTTAATTATCATGCCAAATTTCTCTGCTGACATTTCAAATCCCGGCACTTTTGCAGCGCATGAACAACACCCGGGCCGACATGTTTCATGACTTGGTATGCGAGCATCGGAAGTTATCCGACGAGCATAGCAAGCTTCAGCTGGAGCTGTCCAAGAAAGGTAATCCTCGCCGATATACCGCTATATGCCGGACACCCTTCCTCCTCTTTGCCGGCACATCTTAATATGCCGACACATAACCTTTTTCCATCATTCCGCAGCTGGTGCCGAAGCCCAAGTCACCGAGCTTGTCAAGAGAGTGAAGGAGCTGACAGGTATGCCGGATCCTCTTAATCTTCAACTAATCCTTCTGTACTTCAAATCCTTTAATCTTTTCACTGTTTTCTTTCTTCAAATCCTTGTTTTGACTTCAAATCTTTTCAGACGAGAAAGCTGCACTGGAGGCACGCCACCAGGACTGTGTGTCCTCAGTGGATGTGGCCAAGCAACTGGACGACCGGGATGCTGGTCACAAGGCCGAGGTTGAGCAGCTGAAGGGCCGGATTGCCGAGCTTCTGGAGGAGAAGGAGCAGAGGGAGGGCCAACTGAAGAAAACCCAGGACTTGCTCGTTGCCTCCGAGACTGATGCCTCCACTGCCCATGCCGAACTGTCCAGCCTGAAGGAGCAGGCGACCAAATGGGAGGTTACAGTCGCCCAGCTTAATGCCGACCTTGCCAGTAAGCTTCAAATCCTTTTTCCTTATCCCGCCCTACACATCATGCTCTCTATTTCCTTTTGCTAATCCTTATTTCTATTTCCCAGACATGTTCCCCGCTTCCGTCGAAGACGTTGAGAGGGCTCTGCAGTTGGATCGAGAGAACCGGGGTGTTCCGGTTGACTCGGCCAACTGGGACATGTCGGAGCAGCTGCTGGCTCTGCAATCCCGGAAGAACGCCATGACCCTCTATACTGAAGAACTCTTTTATGGCGCCCAGGAGGCATTCTCTGCCCTCTGGCCGGGACAAAGGACGCCCACTGATCCTGTTGATCTCGGCAACGATCTGCAGCTTGCCAAGGTTCGCCTCCGGGAGTGGCGGGATTCCGGCGCGAGGGTAGGAGCTGATGAAGCTCTCAGCTACTTCCTCTCCTGGTATGAGAAAGCAGACCTGGAGACTTTGCGCACTGTGCGCGAAGGGTCTATCTGGACCACGGATCCGGAACACATCCGTCGTCGGCGGGAATTGGCCCACAGCTATGTGGACTATGCCGACACCGATGTCTTTGTCCGGGACATCCGTGAGCCGGAGAAGACAGCGGAAGACGCCGCCAAGGAAGCTGCTGATGCTGAGGGCTCGAACTCCAGCCAAGATGAAGGGGAAACCGAAGAGGCCGACACTGATGCTCCAGAACAGGCGTCTGTCCCGGGCGGAGGCGATGGCTCCATTCAATCCGCTGGATCCGGCACTCCTGAGGCCGACATTTCCACCGCTACAGCTCCTCCAGCCGGCGGCTCTGCTTCTGCCGCTGCTCCTTGACTTTGCAGCACAAAAACTTTTAAGTTTTATCAGATCCCCGGTATGCCGGGTGCAGTTGTAAGATATCCGTTTAATTTCCTTTGGTTTGCTACCTGAACAAGTTTTATCTCGGTTTGCTTGTTATTAACGCCGGATCATCTTTGGGTAAGTCACCGAGTTTGTTTTCCTGTTTCCCCAACTTCACAACCTTGGCTACTTGTCTACCTTATTTGGCTTTCGACATCTGAGTCTCAAGGTTGCTTCATTGAACATACAGTACTTTAACTTTGAAACTTAGACTTCAAATCATCCGACAGTTCAAATTTTAACTTTAGCTTTAACAAAAATGTCGGTTCGCTTGCTTTACATTTCCTTAGCCGTTTTCCATGTGTAGACAATCTCCGGCATCTACTCTTGCTAGCCATGAAGCCGGGTTTCGGACAGCAGTTAAGTCAAAGAGTGGCCTTTGGTGCGGACACATTACTAGGCCGACATAGGAAACATTCGAATCAAGCCAGCCGGCATATAACAAAAAACTGTAAATAAACAACAAATACATCTCGGAGGCAGTGATCCGGCTTCTTCGGGATGCCGGCATTTCATTCATTAGTCTTGTGCCGGCATAACGCGCCGGCACACAAAGCAAAATATGGAAATACATACATTGTGTCGCTCAGGAGTAAAAGGGGCGGAGTAGAGCTATGTTCCATGGCCTCTTGGTTTCTTCTCCGGACCTGTCCGCCTTATCCTTCTTGGGGTCCTGCGCATCTATAAGATAGTAGGCATCATTGTGCAGAGCTCTGCTCACAATGAATGGCCCCTCCCATGGAGGAGTTAACTTATGCCGGCCTTCTGTTCCTTGCTTTAGCCGGAGTACTAGATCTCCCTCTTGAAATCTCCTTGGATTTACCTTCTGCGCATGATAGCGTCTGAGGTTCTGCTGATATACTGCTGTTCTTGACAGAGTTATTTCTCTTGCTTCCTCTAGCAGATCCACATCATTTTCCCTGGCTTCTTTAGCCTCTTCCTCAGTATATAGCACTACTCTTGGTGCATCATGTATTACATCTGTTGGAAGCACAACTTCTGCTCTATACACCAGGAAAAATGGTGTGTAGCCTGTTGACCTATTTGGAGTTGTCCTCAAACTCCAAAGCACTGCCGGCAACTCATCTAGCCAACATCCCGGAGTTTTCTCTAGTGGCTCTATCAGCCGGGGTTTTATGCCGGATAACACTAGACCATTTGACCTTTCTACTTGGCCATTGGTACAAGGGTGAGCGACCGACGCAATGTCCAGCCGGATTCCCACCTCCTCACAAAATCTAGCAAATGGCCCTTGGGCAAAGTTCGACCCATTGTCAGTGATGATGCCATGGGGAACACCATATCTCAAGATTATATCTTTCAAGAATTTCACTGCTGTGTGACCATCACACTTGCTTATGGGCTTTACTTCAATCCATTTGGTGAACTTGTCCACCATGACCAGGATATGGGTCATCTTTCCTCTGGCCGGCTTAAAAGCCCCGACCATATCCAGGCCCCAAACAGCAAAGGGCCAGGTTATTGGGATAGTTTTCAAGGCAGACGCCGGCTGATGAATCTGGTGGGCATACCTTTGACACCCATTGCATTTCCGGACCAAATCTTCTGCCTCTTGCAGTGCCGTCGGCCAATAAAAGCCATGCCGGAATACCTTTGCCACCAATGCCCTGGACGAAGCATGGTGACCACACTCCCCCTGATGAATTTCCCGGAGCATCTCCAGACCTTCTGCATATTCGACACATCTCTGCAATACTCCGGTGACACTTCTCTTGTATATTTCTTTGTTTATGATGGTATACCCTTTGGATCTCCTTGCAATCCGGCGTGCCTCGGCTTCATCCGCCGGTACTTGACCATCCACCAAGAAATTCATAATAGGACGTGCCCATGAGGGCACTTCCCTGACAGTGAACACTGCCTGATCTATCTCCATCATTTCGACCGACACATAATCGATCTCCATGGGCTGCGAAGTCCCCGGGACTGTGGGATTAGTCCCCGGGTATGCCGGAGCAGTCCCCGGGTATACCGGCACAACCTCTTGGTACATTTTACCCTTGCCCTTAGCTCTGCTCCGGAATACTGCATTCACCGCATATGTCGGCCCAGTCCCCGGGGCTGAGGAATCAGTCCCCGGGTTATCTGACCTAGCTCCGGCATCTATCTCCATCGGAACTGCTTCCTCCGGACCTGGCGGGACATAAATGGAAGATGACTCGGGCGAGGGTTTGATCGATGGCTTCCTCAGATGCTCCAACGAAATGCCGGGCGGGATTGAATCTCTGGAAGATCCCAACTTGGACAATGCATCGGTTGCATCGTTCTGAGCCAGAAGAACATGCCGGAACTCACAACCTTCAAACTAACCACTTAACTGCTGCACCAGGAAACGGTAGGATGCCATGTTAGCATCATGCGCGTCCCATATGCCGGAACATTGCTGAATCACCAAGTCAGAATCACCGAAACACATAATCCGGCGAATTCCTATGTCCTTAGACACCTTTAGGCCATGCACGAGTGCCTCATATTCCGCCACATTATTTGATGCTGCAAAATGAATCTGCAGGACATATCTCAATTGGTCATTCTTTGGTGAACTGAGAACTATGCCGGCACCCAAGCCATGGATTGTCTTGGACCCATCGAAATGCATCCTCCAATAATTCGCATCTGGCAATGGTGGCTCATATTGTATCTCGGCCCAGTCAATAAAGAAATCAGCCAACACCTGGGACTTGATTGTATCCCTCTTATCATATTGAGGTGTATATGGTGAAAGCTCTATTGCCCACTTTGCAATTCTGCCACTGGCATCTTTGTTACCTATGATCTCCGAGATAGGGGCCTCGGCCACTACCCGGATTGAATGCTCTTGGAAGTAATGCTTGAGCTTCTTGGCCGCCATATAGACACCATAAGTCATCTTCTGATAGTGGGGGTAGTTTTGATTTGAGGTGGAGAGGACTTCACTCAGATAATATACTGGCCGCTGCACGGTTTTGCCTCCTTCCTCTCGCTCTACCACCACCACAGCACTGACAACTCGATTGGTTGCCGCTATATAGAGCAGCATCGGCTCACGGGGCATCGGAGACGCTAATACCGGCGCTGTTGACAACATATGCTTCAATTCCTTGAAAGCTGCATCTGCTTGCGTTGTCCAGACAAATGTGTCGGACTTCTTCATCAGCTGATATAATGGCAAAGCTTTCTCTCCAAGCCGGCTTATGAAACGTCTCAGGGATGCAAGGCACCCTGTGAACTTCTGTACTTCCCTCAAATCTGTCGGCGGCTTCATCCTTTCTATGGCACGAATCTTGCCGGGATTCACCTCAATACCCCGGCTGGAGACAAGGAAGCCGAGCAACTTGCCCGCCGGCACACCAAAGGTACATTTAGCCGGATTCAACTTCATCCGGAACCTCCTCAGGTTCCCAAAGGTTTCCCGGAGATCATCTATGAGAGTCTTACTCTCCTTGGTTTTTATGACGATATCGTCGACATATACCTGCACATTTTTATCTATCTGATCGTGCAAACATTTTTGCATACACCTTTGGTAAGTTGCGCCGGCATTTCTTAAACCGAACGGCATAGTGAGATAACAATAAGCCCCGTACGGGGTAATAAAGGATGTCTTTATTTGATCTGGCTCATACAAAGGTATCTGGTGGAAACCAGAATAGGCATCTACAAATGATAACAGTTCACACCCAGCTGTGGAATCAATCACTTGATCGATCCGAGGGAGCGGGAATGGATCTTTAGGGCATGCCTTATTCAAGTTGGTGTAATCAACACACATCCGCCATACTTTCACTATGGCGGGCTCATCCTTCTTCTTTTCCACCAAAACCGGATTAGACACCCAATCCGGATGAAGCACTTCTTTGATAAAGCCAGAGGCTAAGAGCCTAGCCACTTCGTCCCAAATGGCTTTCCTTCTATCGCCGGCATTCCGCCGGAGCGGCTGCTTCACCGGCTTAGCATCCGGTCTCACATGCAATGCGTGCTCAGCCAGCTCCCTCGGCACACCTTGCAAGTCTGAAGTAGACCATGCAAAGATATCCCGATTCTCACGGAGGAAGCTGATGAGCTCGCTTTCCTATTTGGGATCCAAACTTGCCCCAACCAGGGCATGGCGCTCCGGGAAAGCTTCATCCAGAGGCACCTTTTTAACTTCCTTGCCTACTTGAAAAGAAGCACTGCCACCGGGGTTTGACATGCCCGGCATAGATTTGCCGGCCACAACCGTCTCAGCAATTTCCACTGCTCGCTTGAGCCTTTTCCGTTCCTCAGCAATGATCAGAGTCTCGGCCAGATTAGACCTGGCTGTAGCACATGCCATCGAACGCTTGTAATCACCAATGATGGTAATTGCCCCTCCGGGCCCCGGCATCTTCATCTTCAGGTACGCAACATGCGTAGAGGCCATGAACTTTGCCAATGCCGGCCTCCCCAGCAAAGCATGGTAGGGACTCTCCAGATCAACCACCTCAAACATGAGGTTCTCCACCCTGCAGTTATGCCGGCTGCCAAACATGACATCCATCCGGATCTTGCCCATCGGCGCACACGAAAGTCCAGGCACAATGCCATGGAATGTGGTCTTGCTTGGCTCCAGCATATTCTCCTTGATGCCTAGCTTCTGCATCATGTCCCGATACATGATGTTGATGCTGCTTCCATTGTCAATGAGGACCTTGCTGAACCTCACGTTATTGGCCGGCCCGACAAATGTCGGATCCATCACTAGCGCATACCCACTGGGGTTTGGCATGATCCTGGGATGATCTGCCCTGTCCCAGCCAATGGCTTGGTCAGACCAATGCATCATCTTCGGAACTGCCGCCATAACGGCGTTTACCTCCAAACACCGCCGGTACAAGCTCTGCTTGTCTGTTCTTTCGGTCTCAAAGACCATGTAACTCTGATCGTACTCCTTGTACTCATTCCGGCCCGCTCCTGGGCCTCCGGCATTATATTCCGGATTATAGCTCTGGTCTATTTGATTTACGCCGGCATTTCCGTCGTTGCTCTGGTTCCCGGGATTAACCAGCCTAGGCGGGACTGCAACTGTATTTTCACCTGTCAACGGCGATGGAGCTGCCGGGACAGATGGTCTAGCCGGTCCCCAGGGACCTGCACGACCTGCTAATATGTCGTCCAACCATGAACAGTTTCTTGTCAAATGATTTGCCGGTTTACCCGGCTGGAATGTGTGAAACACACAAGGCTTGTCCATGGCAAGACCCACTGTATACTTCGGCCACTGCTTCTTCGGTCCGGCGGCTCCGCCGGCATTCTTGTTGATCCAGACATTCTTCTTCTGGAAGGGCTACGCTTGCTGCTGCGGTTGTTGCTGCTGAGGCTGCTGATAGCCCTCATATCTCGGACGCTGGCTACTACTGGCACCCTCTTGCTCTTCCTCCACAGCTGCTACTTGTGCTGCCCCATACCGGTGATCCGGCCTTTCATCTCTTCTCTTGTTCCGGTTATCAGTGCGATAGTATTGCCCTCGTCTCCCGGCGCTGTTGGTGTTCCCCTGGGTCTGCCCCTGTCCTTGTGAATCAAGGGTGGGCTGCATAGGATCTCCCAGAGCATAACTATCAGCAATCTTGATTGTCTCGGCCAACGTGGACGGCATTTCCCTCTGCAGCTTTTGCCACAACATGGTGTCGTGCCGGCACCCATGAGCGAACCACATGATGGCCTGCTGCTCCACAACTCCTTCGCAGGAATTGCGCAATATGCACCACCTGGTCAGATAGTCTCGGTCGGTCTCATTCACTCCCTGCCGGCAGTTAGCCAGCTGCTGAGGACGATTCGGCCTCTTATATGTACTGGTGAAGTTCGACACAAACTGCTCTTCGAAATCAACCCAACCGTTGATACTTCCGGCCGGCAGATTATTCAGCCATATCCTGGCTGGTCCTTCTAGCATTTGCGGTACATATCGTACCGCCCATCTGAGGTTTCCTCCGGCAATGTTCACTGCGGTGGAGTAATCCTCCAACCAATCTTCCGGCTTGGTACTGCCGTTGTATGTCCTCGCGCCACGCGCGAGCTGGAAGTAGTAAGGTACCGGCTCACCCATAATCCGGGGTCCAAAGCACATAGGACCCGGAGCTCCTTGCCTTTCCACCAACTCCGATTGGTGAATCCTGTCCAGCTTGAAGCGCGCATCACTTGCTGCTAAGGACTGAGGTCCTAGCCGGGACGCAATTGGGCCCGCGATCACTTTTTCCTGCTGCTGCTCCGGCTGGTGCTGCTCACTATGCCGGCCTTGCTGATGCTGCTGCTGATATCCCGCCCTGACCAGGGCGGAATTCCCATCATCCTCTCGATGTCCCGGTTGACCTACACCTTGCTGCTGCGCTGCTCCTCCGGCGCCCTGCTGCTGACGCCGGGCTGCACTGTTACTCCGGCCACCACCGGCCGAAACTGCCCCTTGCCCGGCCGGCACATTCTGGCCAGCACTCTTGCGGCCGACATATTTGTCAGCTTGGTCGGCACTCTTCTGAACTGCCGCCTGCTTTCCCGCGATTGCCGGATCATGCACTTGGATCTGCTTATCCCGGCGGCCAGAGGTCACACTTCCGGCACGCCGGGCGCTCGGATGCGGGGACGAAGCCTCGCCTCTTGACCTTGCGCCGGCACCTCCTACCGACGCAATGTACTGGGATGCCCCGGCACCTGGGTTTGCCTTCTTAAAAGCCTCCTGCTGCTTGGTAGCTTCAGACAAAAGATGGTTAAGCCGGGCTTGCTGCTCATGCAGGGCTTCGCCGGACAAATTAGCTAAGTCCTTAGCTACCTCGGCTGCTGCTCTAAGGTTCTTTACTGGGGAGCTATAAATTACCTTAGGCACAGTACTAGTTGCAGTATGACTCTTAGCCCTAGCATCTTTGCCTAGCTCAGTGTTAAGATCTCTGCCTCTAGTTCTAACCTCATCTATCCGGCTAGGCCGGGTTATCACAGGAGTAAAACCATGGGCTGCCTCATACTCACGGAGTTGCCGGTTAAACCGTTCGCGCTCCTGGTGCATGGCCAGGGCCTCGTCGACGAGGGCCTGGCGAGATCCCTCCAGGACCTCCCTTGTTTGCTCCGGATCATCGCCAGATCGCACCGGCTCGAGAAGTCGCTCGATGACGGGAAGAAGCACCTGACCTTTTGCCGGCACAGCGGAAGTGCCGGCCAGGTTCTCGACACGCTCCAACGGAGGACGTGCCGACCTCTTGGCCTTCGGCGGCTCTGGGGGAGTATCTCCTGCTGCCGCTGCTGCCTTGCCGGCACCATCTGCCGGCGGCACGGATGTGCCGGCCATCATCACCTCGGCCGACTCTACTGAGCGAGCGCTACGCCCAGCGTGAGCCAACCGATGTGACGGAGGATCCGACGCCACCAGTACCTCTTCCCTGCAAACTCTCTCAGTCCCCACGTACACCTCATGAGAACCGAAAGACATGATCCGGCCATCCCTAGGGAACGGCCGGCCGCCGAGACATCCGGCGTTGTCACTGACGAAGCTGAGCGAGCCTAGCCTCTGGACGAGGCCAGAGACCATGCGCACTCCCGAAGCTGCTATCACAGACCCCGTCCGAATAAACACTCCGCCCAGCATATCGATCTGCCCCACGGTGGGCGCCAAATGTCGTCGTGGTGAAACAACATATGCCATAGGATGGCTTAAATGGGGGCCGAACTAGATGCTGAGGGATTCGGGAGAGGGGAACGAGCTAAAAAGCACGACAGAAAGGAACACAGATCTACCCAGGTTCGGGGCTCTCGTAAGGAGATAACACCCCTACTCCTGCTCTACTGGTTGTATATTTGGATCGATGGAGTACACAACAATGGTGCTTCCTAGCTCTCTGCTAGAGAAGGAAGAATAACTGCTAAGTGTAGGAACACAGAGTGACCAACCCTTTGCTAGGGCTCCCTATGCCACCTTATATAGTGGTGGCCAGGGTTACTACGGTCATTAGAGACCAGAAGACACGGGCTACACTCCAAATAGGACTTGCTGACGAAGGCAACGATCCTTGACTTCCTCCCTGATTGCTCTCGATGGGACTTCATATCCCTGTACCTTGTACCTCTTGAACTGTGACCTTACCTTTGTGAGGTAAGCTCTGTACTTGTACACAGTGAGGGTAGGTAGACCACCACTGTGTACCCTGCCACCACACTCTGCTACCATGCTTGGATGTTTTCTTCCTTGATTGTAGGGACACGCCATCTTAGCTGACTTCTGTATCCCGGATACGGTCGTTGGCCATACCCTGGACACATATGCCGGACCAACGACCCATGAAGGTCGGGTAATCCGGCCTCCCTGTTCCTGCACAACACATCAAAATAGATAGGCCGGCATATCTGAGTATATGCCGGCACTCCTCAGTCAGTATTCCGGTTAATCCGGCATATCCAAGTATCAGCCGGGATACGCATATACCCCGGCCCAGCCTATGCCCTTATATCCCGGCCAGACCCTTTCTTGGTCAACCGGCATAAAGCCAATCATAGTCCTTGTATCTTTCTAGCCTCTTGACCCTACCGGGGGTCATCCCCCCGACACATAACCATAAAAATATTTTGCCCAACTTCTTTGAAATCATGAGTTGTGCTATTGAGAGCACGAAACTCATTGAGATGAAGGAAGAACAAATTGATAATATGTTTTCTCTTGAGCGTGAGTATGCCAATGATATCCATGATTTAAAATATGCTCTAGAGGAAGAGCAAGAGCTTCGGGTTTCTCTTGAGGAGAAGCTTGAATCCATTGAGGAGTCATGTAATGAAGTTATTTCTAAACTCACTAAAGAACATGACCTCGCTCTTGCCAAGTTGTCTTCTCCTATTCATAATGATAATGATGCATGTGCTACTAACTCTACTTCTTGTGAAGCATCTATTTTGAAGGAGAATGTTGAGCTAAGGGCTCAACTTAAATTGCTAACTAGCAAGTATGGGAAATTGGAAGAAATTCATGAAAAGCTATCTAGCTCTAATGAGGATCTTCTAGTATCCCATGCTCGCCTAAGGTTAGCTCATGAGGCTATATCTATAAAGGTAACATCTTGTGAGCCTCATGTGGACACTAGCACTATTTCTCAAAATGCTATATTGACATGTGCTAGTCCTAGTAATTCTTCATCTCATGCTATTGCTAAATGTTGTGATGAATTACTCTCCTTGCCTTGTTGCTCTAACAATGAAGCCTCTACTTCCACTAGTACTTGTGTTGTCACTAACCATGTAGAGGAAATCAAAGAGCTCAAGGCCCAAGTTACTTCATTGAAGAAAGACTTGGAAAATTGTCATGAAGGGAAGTCCACACTCAATAAGATCTTGAGTGTGCAAAAATCCCCCAATGACAAGAGTGGACTTGGATTCAAATCCAATAATAAGAACAAGTCCAAGATAAACAAGAAGAAGAAGGGCCAAGAACAAGTCAAGAATTTGGCCAAGATTGTTTGCTTCAAGTGCAAAATTGAAGGGCACCATGTTAGATCTTGCCCTTTGAAGAAAAAGGCACTTAGTGAGAAGCAACAAGGGAAGCGGCCTCAAGTTCAAGCCCATGCTCAACCTCGAGTTGAAGAAAGGTCACTTCCCAAGAAAAATCAAGCTAATGCTCCCCTTGTGGAGAAATCAAGTGAGAAGAAGGTGAAGAAAAGAACTTGCTACATATGCCATGAGAAGGGTCACCTATCTTCTTTATGCACTAGTGGTAACTCATCCAACCCTATCATAATTGAAGATGTTTATTCACTTTGCAAAGATAAGGTTGGCAATGTGTTTGCAAAATTTGTTGGCGCTCAAAGTGGTGTCAAGAAAAGAACCATTTGGGTTGCCAAACCTATTGTTTCTAACTTCTTAGGACCCAACTTGGTTGGGGACCAACAAGCCATTACTTGAACAATAGGTGTTGTTGGAGGGCATTGGAGACTTGGCTATATCATGAAGAATTAAGGGATCTTCATCAATTATATTTTCTCAAGTCAAGTCATTTGGATTATCTTATTTCTATCATATATCCAATGTTCCTCCTTGCGGTAACATGTATTCAACTTATCTACCTTGAAAGTTACTCGCCCCTTTGCATGTGTTGGGTTTTGTATCTTGCATGTGTTTGTATATGTTGTGCTTCCTACTTGCTTCATTTTGAGTAATCAAGTATGTGCATGTTGGTTTGCACACCATGTATGGGTGTTCTTGTTGAGCCTATTGCATCTTGTTTTATCTTACTTGGCTCTTGTGAGAGATTATTGGACCATCCCATTTTGGGGGAGTGATATGCTTTGCACTTCACAATCCTAAAAATGTGTGTACATGAGGAATACCACTTAGTGTGGATATTTAAAGATTATCTAGTTTCTATGTGGTATGTCATTCTCATGAGAAATTCAAATTCTATAATGTCCATTAATCATCTTGTTGGATTTTATTTGCCTCTTGTGAAAAATAAATGTTTTATCACATTATGGGGGAGTAATATGCTTTGTGCATACCACAAACCAATATAATGTGTATATTTGAGGTTGTGTCACATAGTGTTGATATTGTAAATTATCTTGCTTCTATGTGGCATGTTTTCTCAAACAATTTCCAATTTGCCAAATTGTTTTATTCCTCTTGTTTTGGATCTTGTTTGTAAGATACTTTCTTGGTAGGGTTTTCCTAAAATGTGAAATTCTACATCAAAGTTGGAAAACCATTCACTTCAAGTTATCCTAATCATTGCCTTGCATGATTGTTTAACTATTTGAGTCTATCAAGAATATCTTCTTTAGCATGGTTTTTAATTCTTATCCTTCTCCGTATGCTTCTTTATTGTGAAGATGATCTTGGATTTATATGTAAACTACCACCGGGAAATAAATCCAAATACCTCTTGTTCTTGGACAATTGGTACTATATCATGTGGCACATGTATATTGATCATTTTTACATTGGCTATTGCTTTTAATTGCCTTATCTCTAGCCAAAAATGTATTTGTTTTAGCTTCCATTGTCTTCCATGACGTTTGTTATTCCATTTGATTTCGTTGAACTTCTTTTGTGTTATTTCTATGTAGGTAGATGTGATGATCCCACTTGTGTGCATTTTGTATTCAAATGCAAAATCATAAATAATGCACTAATCTTGGGGGAGCTCTCCTATATTTGTTATAACACACTCTTTGTGCTTATTTCATTTGGTATTGGTTTTTGTTGGAAGACAAATCTTTTCTTTTTGGTACTTAGTGTGCCATCATAAAAAGTGTGGAGAGTTTGGCTTGTTTGTTTGAACCTTGCTCTCTTTGGGAGTTGGTGATCTCATTTCTTATTATTTATTTCTTACTCTTAAAATGAGATATGTCTTTGAGCATGTGTGTTTTAGTTATGCTTTATGCTCATTGGCTTTTGCTTGGTTCACTAGTTGAACTTTGGAGTCAATCTTGTGTTGATTTGATTCTTTGATATAATTTGGACAACCTTTTGTAGCTTCACAATTTTGTGTGCTCTCTTGTCCTTCTTGGTGTTTTGTCCAAATTGTATCTCCTTTGGCTCTTGAAAGTCTTGTGCATGCATATTTACTAAATGTATATTGTATGGCACACTTTTGCTTTCTTTGATCAAATATATAGGAGAAGCTCCATCAAATCCTAAATCGGCTAAGATGTGCATGAAATTCAATTTCATATATATATGCACATATTTATGTGGAGTTTGTCCTATATGTTGTAGTTTCTAACTACTTTGGACCCAATGAGTTTGGGGACCATCTTGTACTTGAACTTTGTTTTAGGTACATGGAGATATATTGGTGCTTGTCTCAATAATAAGGATGAAGTGGTGACTAAATGATAATTTGAGGCAAGCTAGGATTATTGAAGAACTCCTATCTACTACATCCTACCATTATATCTCGGTAACAAGTATCTTTTTTTTGCATACTTTTCTAGCGTCCAACCTTGTGTAGGTTGTTTCTTGGCATGGATATCTTTATTTGAAAATCATGTGGTTCTTGCAAGGATTCTAATGAAACCTCTTTATTGCAAATGTGAGCAAGTTGAGATGAGGACATATTATTGGGAATATATAAAAATCATGCTTATGATTCTCCTATCCCATATATGTCAACTTAGCAATCTTTTTGCATATCAATTCCTCAATAAGCTCATATGTGCAATATTGATGAAATAGCAAATTTATTTCTTCCGTTTGGTATCCCTCATTATGATACTTGTTGTTTTTATCAAAGCATCCCAACTATCTTCTTTTCTTTGTTGATATTTGCGATGTCTTTGACATGTTGGTGGTTGAAGTTCGTCAATATACAATAAGATAAATTAAGCCTTTGGCCATGCTTTAAAAGCAAAAATCTCATTGGTATATTGCATGACTTCATTTTGGATATCATGTTCTATTCTTAGTATCTATTTTGTGTGTACATGTTTCTTTGTGATAATTATCTTTGTGATATTGTCTACTTAGAAACTTATACACATGAGAGATGATATCTCATTATTTGATATCTTATTTGAACCTTATGTGTTGGGATGGAATGCTAAGCAATATCATTCATTGAAGACTATGTGGATGCTCTATGCTAATCCTTGTATTAGTCTTATAATATGTTGTGTCATTTCTCTCACACATTCCTTGGTTGAGCCTTTTATATGTTATCCCTTACTTTTTGCTCAACCATTTCTTTGATGCAAGTGTTAAGCTTAATTTCTTCTCTATGATCTCTTGCAAATGGTTGCGTTTTAAATGTTATTAAGGGAGTGAGGATTCCATGTTGTGCAAATTGTATTCAAATGCAAACATTCCAATTTTTGCACGTACCTTGGGGAGCTTCCTCATTTTATTTAAAGCACCATTTTGCGGTTAGCATAGTATTTAATTTCACTTGGTATCATTTTGTTTTGAATAATATTGAGGGAGTGATGATTCCATGTGTGTGCACCTTATACTTCAACTCAAATAGAATATTTTGTGCTCACACCTTGGGGAGCTTCCTCATATTATTTGGAGCACCTTTTCGATCTTATCATAATATCTTTATTCAATTTGTTCCTTGGATCGTTTGATTGCTCTCTTCATTTGTTGAAGTTTATCCATCGTGTTATCTTATTTTGTTTGCAATCTTTGATCCTCAATATAGTTTGATTTCCTTCAAAAATTTGCCTTTGTATATGTGCATGTGTCTTCACTTATTTCTTTTGGATATGCACACCGTTTTGGAGGAACTCACACTATATTGGCCTTCTAAGTTTTTCGCCCATTTTGGCAATGGATGCCAATGGGGGAGAAGTTTCGAGGGTTTAAAGGGAATTGGCTTTTATGCTTTGGTTTGTTCTTAAGCATTTGCCTTGCATGCTTTGCATGGTTGAGTATATAGTGGAAACTCCACCAACAACCTTGGTTGGCAATATATGCAATGAAATCAAGATCATTCACATGTGCATAGATTGTGGGGGAGTTTGCTCTATATATGGTGGTTTTACTAACATCACATACTTTTGTAGTATTTGATGTTAGTACAACCATTTTGGTTCTTTGAATTCATTATATAAACCCTCTCAAAGAGATTGTTATCAATTACCAAAATGGGGGAGATTGAAAGATCATATCGAGCCCCATGTGTGGTTGTGGTAATTAATGACAATCCCTATGGACTAATGGTTGCATTGAGTTATATGTGTAGGACTTGTCCATAGACAATGCTTGAACCATTTGTTGGAGTCAAGGTTGTAAGAAGAATATTATGTGTTGACCAAGGTGTTATTCAAGGAGTGATCCAAAGATTGGTCTTAAGGGAGTTGATCTTATGTCAAGTGTGTCTTGAAGAATAAGATTGAGTGAGCTCTCATGTGTATCCTCAAGACACCATCATTATGGAGAAAGAAGAATTGATTCGAGGATTGATCAAGTCAATGCGCAAGTTCAAGATGAGAAACTAGAAGAGAACATATGCTTGAAGCTTGCCATCTATATTGTGATCATGGATATGTGAATATATGCTTAAAGAGAGTCTCTTCCATAGTAGAGTATGGGGGAGCAATCCGCAAGACTTCACCAAGCAAGCTCAATCAAGAAAGGTGGTCCAACTTGAGAAGATCAAGATCGTCTTTATCCACCTCAAGTGGAATGCTCAAGGCAAAGGTATGATAGTGTTAGGGTGTCTTTCTTACCGGTCTCATGGTGTTATTTGTGAGACCGGGTTATAGGATCGGTAGCCGTACTATCAAGAGGGGCTCTCGAGTGAGTAACTTAATTGTATCGTTCGGAGAGAGCTCAAACCTTTGCATACTTGGCATCATCTTTATTGGTTCTTATTTGGATTTTATCCATGTGAGGTTCTAGAGCTTGTGGTTATTTCCATGACAAGCTCTAGCTCATCAAAAACGGATTCCGCATGAAACTCTTCTTGCGTTTTTGGTGTTTGGAGGTTTTACCGGTTTGTCTTCGAAGAGAGGTCAAACCTTTCATCATTTGGTTTTATCCTCCTTGGTTGGACTATGATGTTTCTTTGCATAAAGTTGTAGAGCTTGTTGTTGTGATTCCAACGAGCCCAAGATCATCGAAAACGGAGTCCGGATGCTCAAGTTATTGCCGTTTTCGTTTTGGTATTTCTGCTGTTTCAGTGGGGCCGGAAATAGCCGGCCCGGGGCCGGAAATAGCCGGTCAGACCGGCTTTAGCCGGTCCGCCCAGATTTCGTCTCAGTTGCAACCCAGCTTTTTGTCCGGCTATTGCTGGCCAGGGCCGGATATTTCAGGCCGGCTATAGCCGGTGTTAAGACCGGCTTTAGCCGGTGTAAGTGGCTGTAACGGTCAGATTTTTGTGGAGGGGTATAAATACCCCTTCTTCCTCCTTGGGCTGCACACGTTTTGGGGCTCTCTCTCCTCCATTGTTGACTTTGCAAGCTTGCCCTTCCTCCTCCATTCCTCCCATGATTCTTGGATATTTTTGAGGGAAAAGGGAGAGGAGATCTAGATCTATATTTCTACCAATCCATCTCTCCTCTAAGTGAGGGGAACATAGTCAATCTAGATCTTGGAGTTCTTTGTGGATTTCCTTTGTTCTTCCTCTCATATCTCTCCATAGCATTAGTTGCTTTGGTGAGAAGGATTTGAGCACTTTGTGTGCCCTTGCCATTGCATAGGTTGCATTGGTTTGAGTTCTCCCCGGAGATTCGAGTAAGTGAAAGTTTGTGAGCTTATTACTCTTGGGTTCTTGGAACCCTAGACGGCTTTGTGGCTTTGTGGAGCCTTGGTGGCTATCCTTGGGAGCCTCCAATTAAGTTGTGGATGTGTGCCCCAAGATTTGTGTAAAGGCCCGGTTCCGCCTTGAGGAACCCCTTAGTGGAAGAGTGAGCTAGGCCTTTGTGGCGCAAGCTCACACCGGAGAATAGGGTGAGGCCTTTGTGGTGTTGGTTAGGCCTTTGTGGCGATACCACACCCCTCCAACGAGACGTACTCCCTTTCAAGGGAGGAACTCGGGAATACATCATCGTCTCCGCGTGCCTCGGTTATTCCTATACCCGAGCTCTTTACTTATGCACTTTACATTGTGATAGCCTTCGTGCTTGAAGTCATATATCTTGCTATCACCTTGTTACTTGTATTGCTTAGCATAAGTTGTTGGTGCACATAGGTGAGCCTAGTTTATTTAGGTCTTGTGTGCTTGACAAAATAAACGCTAGTTTAATTCCGCTTTTGTTCAAGCCATTCGTAAAATTTGATATCGCCTATTCACCCCCCCCCCTCTAGGCGACATCTGTGTCCTTTCACCTACTTCCCCGATCCTAAGTCCTTCATCTAGGACAATTGTCGAGTTAACCCTCATCACATACTAAGGGAAGACTTGCTGCTATGCTCATCATACCTTCCTCTTGGGGTTCCCAACTGGGCGGTCATCTACACGCCATCAAGCAATTTTTTTGGCGCCATTGCCGGGGACTGAAGAAGAAGAAGCTCCCACGTCAACCAAGCGCCAGCAAATAATTTTTCTGGTGCCATTGTCGGGGAGAAAGAGGATTTCTGCAAGGGGAGTCTCTCGCTTCCAATCTTTTACTTCGTTATTGTTTTGCTTTATTTTATTTTTGCTTGCATCTTTTTATCAAAAATAGAAAAAATTTAGTTCCTTTATAGTTGTTATTTTTACTTGTCTGCTTTTAGTTTTGCTAGAATGGGTACTCCTGAGAACACCAAGTTGTGTGATTTTACTAGCACCAATAACAATGATTTTATCTGCACTCCTATTGCGCCACCTACTCCTGAGGCAAATTTTTACGAGATTAAACCTGCTTTGTTGAATCTTGTTATGAAAGAGCAATTTTATGGTGTTGGTACTGATGATGCTGCAGCTCATCTCAACAATTTTGTTGAGCTATGTGAGATGCAAAAGTACAAGGATGTAGATGGTGATATCATTAAGCTTAAGTTGTTTCCTTTCTCTTTAAGAGGAAGAGCTAAGGATTGGTTGCTATCTTTGCCTAGAAATAGTATTGATTCTTGGGTTAAGTGTAAGGATGCTTTTATTGGAAAATATTATCCTCCTGCTAAGATTATAGCTTTGCGAAGTGATATTATGAAGTTTAGACAGTTTGATAATGAACTTGTTGCTCAAGCTTGGGAAAGAATGAAATCTATGATAAAGAATTATCCCACTCATGGACTGACTACTTGGATGATTATCCAAACCTTTTATACAGGACTAAATTTTTCTTCAAGAAATCTCCTGGATTCAGCTGCTGGAGGTACTTTTATGTCCATCACCTTGGGCGCTGCAACAAAGCTTCTTAATAATATGATGGTAAATTATTCTGAGTGGCACGCCGAGAGAGCTCCACAAGGTAAGAAGGTAAATTATGTTGAGGAAACCTCTTCCTTGAGTGATAAGATTGATACTATTATGGCTATTATTGTTAATGATAGAGCTCATGTTGATCCTAATAATGTTCCTTTGGCCTCTTTGGTTGCTCAAGAAGAGTATGTTGATGTAAACTTCATTAGAAATAATAATTTCAACAATAGTGCTTACAGGAACAATTTTGCTAGCAACAATTATAGGCCGTATCCTTCTAATAGTGATAATGGCTATCTTGGTAGATCTAAAATGCCTAGTGAAGAAAGGATTTTAGAAGTTGAAAGGGCTACTAAGAATTTTATGCAGATGCAATATGAGTAGAACAAGTTGTTCACCAAGACCATGGAGGAACAATCTGCCTTGTTGAAGACTCTTAGTCATCAACTTGATAATTTGAATAGGGATATTCCTGAGTTACAAGCTGAGGTTTCTAAAGCTGAAGCCAGTATTTCATCTTTGTCTGATGCGCAATCTTCTTTGATTAATAGAATGGCTGCTAAACCTGATCCTTTTGCTGCTACTAATGCCATTCAAGTTAGAATTGATGAAAATGTTAGGATGTTAGCAGAATTGCATGCTAGGTGGGAAAGAGAAGACGAGATGGCTAGAAATATGAAGGTTTGTACTATTACCACCTCTAGTGATGTTGTTTCAAATGCTAGCAATCCTCCTACTTTGATTGGTGTAGAGAAAACTCCTACTCCTATTGCGAAAAAGCCCAAAACTGCAAAACTTTTTCTACAAAAAGTGCTGAAATTTTTCGGAGTATGGAAGACAATAGTTCTACTTCTTTTAATGATTTTGATGTTGATGGTTGCAATATCTCTGAAGTTATTTTGTTCTTGCAAAAGCTTGCTTTAAGTCCTAATGCTAGTTCTATGAATGTTGCTATTACAAAGCGTATTGCAAATGCTCTCATGAAAATTAGGGAAGAAAAGTTGAAACAAAAGGTTTCTATTCCCAAGAAGTTAGAAGATGGTTGGGAGCCCATCATTGATATGAATGTGAATGGTTTTGATTGCCATGCTTTATGTGATCTTGTTGCAAGTATTTCTATTATGCCTAGAAAGATTTATGATATGCTTGGTTTACCACCGCTTGAAACTTGTTATTTTGATGTTCCTCTTGCTGATGTTGCTAAGAAGAAACCTTTGGGAAGGATTAATGATGTTCTTATTATGGTTAACAATAACCTTGTTCCCGTTGATTTCCTTGTTTTGGATGTTGAATGCAATGCTCCATGTCCTATTATTTTGGGAAGACCTTTTCTTAGAACTGTTGGTGCCATCATTGATATGAAGAAGGCACCATTAAATATCAATTCCCACTCAAGAAAGGTATGAAACACTTCCCTAGAAAGAGAAAGAAATTACTTTTTGACTCTATTCTTAGAGCAAATTATGAACTTGATGCTTCATCGCTTGATATTACTTGATTTCCACTTTCTGCGCCTAGCTCAAAGGCGTTAAAGAAAAGCACTCTTGGGAGATAACCCAATGTTTTCTTTTCAGTACTTTTTCTTTTTGTTGAGTCTTAGAAGTTATTACTACTGTAATGACCTCTCCTTATCATTTTTATTTCGTGTTTGTGCCAAGAAGAAGCTCTAATTAGAGGAAGGTAAGATTTGGGGAAGTTGCTGTCCTAAAACAGATTTCTGCACTGCACCGTAAAAATTCGTGAAAATTCTTAGAATATCTTTTTGATCTGTGATTTCTTGTGCACATGCACCAGGTTATTCCCAAACTTTTATTAGTTTTGCACTTTTCGATTTGAGCAACAAACACTGGTGGAAAAAAGGCCATTAGTCTCAGTTTATAAGGCCCATTTGTCCCGGTTGTAGCAACTGAGACTAACAAAGCGAGACTAAAGGCTGGTGCCTTTAGTCCCGGTTGTTTATGAACCGGGACCAATGGGCCTCCACGTGGCCCAGGTCATGTGCTACAGCTGGAGGACCTTTGGTGCCGGTTCGTAACACAGACCGGGACTAAAGGTCCATTCGGAATCAAATTTATATTTTCTTTTTCAGAATTTCTCTATTTTCTTTATTTCTCTATTTTTCTTTATTTCTCTAATATCTAATCACCTCTATTTTCATGTCAAATTAGATACTTATGGTTCTCACTCCATTCTCATGTAAAATTACATACTTGTGGTCCTCACTTCCTGGTCGGTCACCCACTGCTCTACCCTTAGCACGCTTAACTTCTCCATTCCTTCCATAGTAGCTTCCAAGACTGTGCTCGCGACTTCTTGATATTGGTATGCTACCAATTCTATTAACCTATGCACTTTGGAAACATATAATATTACTTTTTTAAATTCCAACTAAATTCACAAAATAAGCAACAATGATTAAGTAATAATAAGCATGAATGAATTCCAAATAATTTTTATACATAATTTAATTATTAATTTTTAATAATTAAAATATTCAAAAAAGGCCAAAAAACTTGAAAAATCCAGAATTCAAAAATTAATAGGCTTGTTAACCAAACAAGAGGGAGTACACTTTTTCATATATATATGCACTCGCACACCACACCACACCACACACATATCTAGCTAGCTAATAGCCTTCTAGCTTCCAATAACTCCATCCCTTCGGTGGTGATATTATGCACCCGCGTCGCCGGCTCCATTGAAATGAGAGGGAGAGAGAGAGAGCTCGATCGCCGGCCATGCTATTGGTGTGGTTTTGGCGGTGAGATGCTATGGTGGTTTTGGAGGAGAGATTAGGAGAGGAAGATGATGATCAAGAAGCTTAATAAGGTTCCTTATATACTAGAGAGAGGGAGAAGAAGAAGAAGGGCCACCGGTGTGTGATTAGACCGCCGGCCGGCGAGGTCTCTCCCGGTGTGTTTTTGTAGATTACCGAAGCGATCGAGTAATGCCGCAGCAATTCCAAAACGATCGTGGGAGAGCGGCGGTTCGTTTGAACTGCCCTTTAGTCCCGGCTCGTGGAGCAAACCAGGACTAAAGGGTGCCCTATAGTCCCAGTTTGCGCCACGAGCCGGGACTAAAGGCCCAAAGGCATTAGTCCCAGTTGGTGGCGCAAACCGGGACCGAATGGCCCATTTGAACCGGGACTAATGCCCCCTTTAGCCGCGGACCGAACACGTCGGGGACTAATGGGGGCGAATGGAAGCCCTTTTTTCTACTAGTGAGAAGGTCCTCGGAAAAATCGATCTTCGTCAGCTGTTCTGTTTTCACAGATTTCTGCCACTATTCGTGTTTGCCTCTCGATCGCTTTATTTTTGAGTTCTTTTGATCACAAAACTTTTGAGGAAGTTGCTACAGTAGCTTATGCTTTAATGGATGGTATATTTGAGTTTGAAACTGAACCAAAAGAGTAGATTTACTATCATGCTTACACTAATGTTGCTAATAGAATTGTGTGAAGTTTTGTATGAAGTAAGTTTTCAAGTGTAGGGAAAGGAGAGTGATGAGATGAGATAAAGTATGGACAAAAGCTCAAGCTTGGGGATGCCCATGTCACCCCAAGAAATATCCAAAAGGTACAAGCGTCAAAGCTTGGGGATGCCCCGAGGCACCCCTTCTTCATCGGCAAAAATCAGGTCACCTTTCAAGACACTATATTTTTATTGCTTCGTATACTATGCGTTTTTCTTGGAGCGTCTTTACTTTCACTTTCATTTTTATTTTGTTTTGTTTGCTGCAATAAATGGTTGGACCCCAACAATTTTCTTTTGGAAAAGACACACTCTATTTTGCATTGCCAAGAACACTCTAGTTTTCACTCTTATCGTTCAACGAGTGTTCTCTTTTTCTATTACTGTTTTTAACTTTCATTTTTCGCCTTGATTTTTGTTCAGATCTTATTATATCTTTGTATCAAGGTGCATTTAGACAACTGGTCTATGTTGATTTTCATCTCAAATGAGTGGTTATAAAAAGGTTGAAAGGTGTTGGAAAAGAGAAAAAGTTTCATGCCTATAGTGGTACAAATGGGAGCTTGTTTAGACTGTGGCTTCGACTTTTGCATGTCATGCTTGATGTTATTTTGATAGTATGCTTAGTAGTTTTTACTGTAGCATGACTTGTCTCAAATGACTGAGACTGCTTAATGTGCCTTTGAAAGAATCATGCATTGTTTTTATTATATGGGAGCATATTATTGTGGTTTTCTCCTTTGATGCTTTATTTGGGTTGACTTGGTGCATGCTTACACCATGTTTGACTTTAACAAGTCACCATAAGCCTCTATGATCGTTTGGTTTTTGACTTGTGATACCACTTTATGCTGTGGTTAATGATGTTTTGTCGCTATGCATGATTATGGCCATTATTGCTCTCTTAGTTGGTCGCTCCCAGTCTTTTGATAGCCTTCATTTTGTACTGAGAGGGAATACTTCTCGTGCATCCAACTCCCAAAAACCAAAGTTTTCCAATGTGTCCATGATGCTACCGAGTTGACGAAGTAAACAACCGGCCCGTTGGGAACCCCAAGAGGAAGGTGTGATGAATATAGCAGCAAGATTTTCCCTCAATTGAGAAACCAAGGTTTAATCGTTCTTGGAGAGGAGAGACAAACGACTGAAGGTGATGCTTGCTAGTTTGCGACAGCTTCAGACAATTTATATATGGCGCCTCGTCCAAGCTTTGCTTGCTAGCTGCAACGCGGAACCTGCACACACACAACCAAGTACTTTGCTCCCAACTTGCGATGAGGTTGTCAATCTCACCGGTTTGCTTGAAACAAAGGTTATGAGTGTATCAAGTGAAAAACAGTAGAGTATGCGAGTAAAGTAAACAGTGCGAGTAAAGTAAACAGGTGATAGCAATATGATGGAAATAGGACCGGGGTCCACAGTTCACTAGTGGTGTCTCTCCATAAGATAAATAACACATGCTGGGTAAACAAATTACAGTTGGGCAATTGATAGAATAAAGATAAACGTGATATGTCAAGAAGATCATTATGAGATTTACTCTGGGCATTACAACAAAATACATAGACCGCCATCCAACTGCATCTATGACTAATAATCCACTTGTGGCGAATCAATCCGAGAACTCCACAAGTATTAAGTTGCGAACAACAGATAATTGCATTAAGCAAAGTGTGTAATGTAAACAAAGCATATGCCCTTGAGCATATGAATGTTGTTTTCTCCCTAGTAGCAACAGCACATCTACAACCTTAGAGGTTTCTGTCACTCCCCCAGGTTAAATAGAGGCATGAACCCACTATCGAGCATAAATACCCCCTCTTGGAGTCACTAGCAACTACTCGGCCAAGATAGCTACTAACAACGGAGAGCATGCAAGATCATAAACAACATAGAGATAACAAAAGATATAATTCAGTATAGCTACTCAATCATAAACACCAATATTCATCGGATCCCAACAAACCAAACATGTAGAATTACATAACGGTGATCTCAATCATGTAGGGCAGCTCATGAGATCTAAACATGAAGCACATGGTGGAGAAGGCAACCATCTAGCTACTGCTATGGACCCATAGTCCAAGGTAGACTACTCACTCATCGCTCCGGAGGCAAGCATGGCGATGAAGAGGACCTCCGGTGGTGATTCCCCTCTCCGGCAGGGTGCCGGGAAGAGCTTCTGGACCCTCCCGATCTTCGGGTCGACGGCGGCGGCGGATCGCGATGTGTTCTGGAAAAGTGATCGGGTACTTAGGTTTTTTCCGTCAGGGGGTCTTTATAGGCGAAGGGGTGATGTCATAGGAGGGGCCAGGTGCCCTCACGCCAGGGTGGCGCGGCCTAGGCCCTGGCCGCGCCAGCCCTGTGTGTGGGGCCCTGGTGGCCCCCCTCCTACTCTCCTTCGGATCTCTGGAAGCTTCCGGGTAAAATAAGACTTCAGGAACTTGTTTCGTCCAATTCCGAGAATATTTCCTGTGTATCACTTCTGAAACACAAAAATAGCAGAAAACAGGGAACTGGCACTGTGGCAACTTGTTAGTAGGTTAGTTCCGGAAAATGCATAAAAGTGCCACGAAGTGTAACGAAACAGTAGGCAAATGGTGTAAAAACAAGCATGGAGCATCAAAAATTATAGATACGTTGGAGACGTATCAAGCATCCCCAAGCTTAACTCCTGCTCGTCCTCGAGTAGGTAAGTGATAACAAAGAATAATTTTTGAGGTGACATGCACCTACACAATCTTGATCATGTATGTAAGCATTTGTGAGCTGGGATCCTAAGAACTTAAAACATGGGCATGAAGATATAATCTTGACAATAAGAACTTAGCAACCATGTTGTAAACATGCAAATGAACACAAACAAAAGATCATGAAAATGAAACAATGAAAGTCAAACGTGTGTTCAAATCATAAGGAAAAATATACAAATAGTTTTCAGCTTGTCCTTCAAAGAGAGCAAAACATAAATGCATAGGGCACCGTCAAGTTTAAGAGGGCGACTAGATACAAATAATTTAAGAACAAGTGAAACCAACAATATGAATCAATCAATGAAAACTTTGGGACAATGCACATTGTACTAAGAATGACAACTATGCTCTCTTATGGTGCATAAAGATAGAAGGTGGTGACTCAACATAAAATTAGAAGAAAGGCCCTTCGCAGAGGGAAGCAGTGATTGCAAGTTTTATAACCTTCAAAAATTATGGTACTTACCGGCTTTGAGCTCTCATTGCCCCCATCATAAGCATCTTGAATGGTTAAAGTTAATGCGAGAACAATTATGATGCATATGCTTGACAAATCATAAGTTGAAAACCTCGTGTCCCGTGAATACGAGTACCCAAACCTCATGCTACTTTACTTAGAGTCCCAAGCAAGACTCTTGTCATTGTAAATATATGCATATCATTGAGAACCGCCAATGGGGTACCTCCGTGCCCGATGACATGGAACAAGCCCACACCAAAATGACAGGACAAGCAGACAATGAACACCTCGACATCTCTTTTATTTGCCATTTGTTTAGCTTTTTATTGTGAGATGCGTCGTCGAATGTTCACCATGGGTATGCTACAAATTTCAACCATGAATTATGCATGGCTTAGATTAGCGGCCCGGCGTTTCCCTAACACATATACAAACTCCATGATCCCCACAAGATTCCCAATTCATTTCACACCGCGGGCATCCATAAACAAAATATCACGATATCAACTCAAATAAGAAGTGCAATGTTGAAAGCTTGCCCATGACTGCATGGCTGGGCTAGTCTCTAACTTACAACTTGCAAGCATAACAACTCAACATAAGAGACCACAATGTCAAATTTTTAAGAACAGGAAAAAGTAAAGTGTGCCTTCCGGTTCGTGAGAGCTTTACTGACCGAATTTCGCATAACACTGGTAAGAGTTTAATTTGAAGAGAAAATAAAAGCAAGTCAAATTTACTTGGAATAGCAAATTGCTAGTAGGTATGTATGGTGGACACTTTGGAAAACTTTGGCTTTTAGGAGTTGGATGCACGAGTAGAGCTCATACTCAGTACAAGGCGAGGGCTAGCAAAAGACTGGGAGCGACCAACTAAGAGAGCAATAATGGCCATAATCATGCAAAGCGACAAAGCAACATTAAAAGAAGCATAAGATGGCATCAAAAGTCAAAAACTAAATGATCATAGAGGCTATTGGCGACTTTGTAAGAGTCTAACATGTGTGAGCATGCGCCAAGTCAACCCAAATAAAGCATCAAGGAGAAAACCAAAATAATGCTTCCATACAATAAAAACAATGCATGATTTCTTCAAAGGCTCATTAAGCAATCTCAGTTATTTGAGACAAGTCATGCTACAGCAAAACCACTAAGAATACTATCAAAAAGACATCAAGCATGACATGAAAAAGCCTAAGCCGCAGTCTACACAAGCTCCTTCTTGTACCACTATTTTGCACAAAGCTTTTTCTCTTTTCCAACACCATTTGAAATTTTTATAGACACCTCTTTTGATGAAAACCAATAAAGATCAGAGGCAAAAATACACCTTGATGAAAAGATATGACAAGGTCTAAACGCAAATCAAGGCGAAAACGAAAACCAAAAGCAGTAGCGGAAAAAGAAGAACACTCGATGAACGATAAGAGTGAAAACGGAGTGTTCTTGGCAAATGAAAACGAGTACATCTCCTCCAAAGGAAATTTGTTGGGGTCCAACCATTTATTGCAGAAAACAAACTAAACCAACTAAGAAAACTAAAACAACTGACGCTCCAAGAAAAACACATAGTGCATGAAGCAATAAAAATATAGTGTCTTGAAAGGTGACCTGATTTTTGCCGATGAAGAAGGGGTGCCTCGGGGGCATCCCCAAGCTTTGACGCTTGTACTTCTTGGATATTTCTTGGGGTGATGCATGGGCATCCCCAAGCTTGAGCTTTTGTCCATTCTTCAACTCATCTCATCATTCTCCAATCCCTACACTTGAAAACTTCCTTCATACAAAACTAAACACAATTCTATTAGCAACATTAGTGTAAGCATAACATATAATCAACCTCTTTTTGCTTCAGGTTTCAACTCAAAACCACCACATATATAGCAAATACTACTGTAGCAACTTCCACAAGAGTTCCATGATCAAAAGAACTCAAAAGAAAGCGATAAAGTGGCAAACACAAATATTGGCAGAAATCTGTCAAAACAGAATAGCTGACGAAAGTCGAATTTTTGAGGGGTTTTTTGTTGCTCAAATCAAAAAGTGTTCAACTAACGAAAGTTTTGATATAACCTGGGGCATATGCACAAGAAATCGCAGGTCCAAAAGATATACAGAGAATTTATACGAATTTTTACGGTGCAGCACCGAAAACAGTTTCAGGACAGCAACATCCCCAAATCTTTACCTCACTCGAATTAGAGGCTTCTCTTGGCACAAAAACAAAATAAACAAGATAAGGAGCGGTCATTACAGTAGTAATTACTTCCAAGACTCAAATAAAAGAAAAAGTACTGAAAATAAAAACATTGGGTTATCTCCCAAGAGTGCTTTTCTTTAACGCCTTTGAGCTAGGCGCAGAAAATTGCGAATCAAGTAACATCAAGTGATGAAGCATCAAGCTCATAATTTGCTCTAAGAATAGAGTCAAAAAGTAATTTATTTATTTTCCTAGGGAAGTGTTCCATACCTTTCTTTAGTGGGAATTGATATTTGATAGTGCCTTCCCTCATATCAATGATGGAACCTACAGTTCGAAGAAAGGGTCTTCCCAAAATAATAGGACATGAAGCATGGCATTTAACATCCATAACAAGAAAATCAACGGGAATAAGGTTATTGTTAACCACAATAAGAACATCATTAATCCTTCCCAAAGGTTTCTTCTTAGCATCATCAGCAATAGGAACATCAAAATAACATTTTTCAAGCGGTGGTAAATCAAGCATGTCATAAATTTTTCTAGGCATGATAGAAATACTAGCACCTAGATCACATAAAGCATGGCAATCATAACCATTAACATGCATATCAATGATGGGTTCCCAACCATCTTCTAACTTCTTGGAAACAGAAGCTTTTTGCTTCAACTTTTCATCCCTAATTTTCATGAGAGCATTGGTAATATGCTTAGTAAAAGCAATATTTAAAGAACTAGCATTGGGAGTCAAAGCAAGCTTTTGCAAGAACAAAATAACTTCAGATATATTGCAGCCATCTACATCAAAATCATTAAAAGAAATAGAGCTATCATCTCCCACACTCCGAAAAATTTCAGCACTCTTTTGAGAAAAAGTTTTGGCAATTTTAGGTTTTTTAACACAAGGAGTGGGAGTTTTCTCTACACCAATCAAAGTAAGAGGATTGCTAGCATTAGGAGCAACTTCATTAGAGGTAGTAATAGTACATACCTTCATCTCTCTAGCCATCTCATCTTCTCTTTCCCACCTGGCATGCAATTCCGCTAATAATCTAATATTTTCATCAATTCCAACTTGAATAGCATTAGCGGTAGCAAAAGGATCAGGCTTAGCGGACATTCTGTTAACCAAAGAAGATTGCACGTTAGACAATAATGAAATATCGGTTTCAGCTTTGGAAACCTTAGCCTGCAATTCAGGAATAGCCTTGTTTAAATTTTCAAGTTGATGACTAATAGTCCTCAACAGAGCTGATTGCTCCTCCATAGTCTTGGTGAAAGCCCTGTTCTGCTCATATTGCACCTGCATAAAATTCTTGGTAGCCTTTTCAAGTTCAAAAATTCTTTCTTCACTAGGCATTTTAGGTCTACCAAGATAGCTATTATCACCATTAGAAGGAAATGGCCTAAAATTGTTACCAGCAAAATTGTTCCTATAAGCATTGTTGTTAAAATTATTGTTTCTAATGAAATTCACATCAACATGCTCTTCTTGAGCAACCAAAGAGGCCAAAGGAACATTATTAGGATCAACATGAGTCCTATCATTAGCAAGCATAGCCATAATTGTATCAATCTTATTACTCAAGGAAGAGGTTTCCTCAACAGAATTTACCTTCTTACCTTGTGGAGCTCTCTCGGTGTGCCATTCAGAGTAATTTACCATCATGTTGTCAAGTAGCTTTGTTGCGGCGCCCAAGTTAAGGGACATAAAAGTGCCTCCAGCAGCTGAATCAAGTAGGTTCCTCGAAGAAAAATTCAGTCCTGCATAAAAAGTTTGGATAATCATCCAAGTAGTCAGTCCACGAGTGGGGCAATTCTTTATCATAGATTTCATTCTTTCCCACGCTTGAGCAACATGTTCATTATCAAACTGAGTAAACTTCATAATATTGCTACGCAAGGATATAATCTTAGCAGGAGGATAGTATCTACCAATAAAAGCATCCTTACACTTAGCCCATGAATCAATACTATTCTTAGTCAAAGACAGCAACCAATCTTTAGCTTTTCCTCTCAAAGAAAAAGGAAACAACTTGAGCTTAATAATATCATTTTCTACATCCTTATATTTCTGCATCTCACATAGCTCAACAAAATTGTTGAGATGAGCTGCAGCATCTTCAGTACTAGCACCAGAAAATTGCTCTTTCATAACAAGGTTCAACAAAGCAGGCTTAATCTCATAAAAGTTTGCAGCAGGAACAGGTGGCTTAATAGCAGTGCAGATAAAATCACTATTGTTTGTGCTAGTAAAGTCACACAACTTGGTGTTTTCAGGATTGGCCATTTCAGCAAAACGAAAGTAAACAAGTAAAAACAACTACCAAGGATTCTAATTTTTTTGGGTTTTTGATATAAAACGATGCAGGTAAAATAAATAAAGTAAAGCAAAACAATAACAAAGTAAAGGATGTGCGTGCAAAAAACTCCCCTCACAGAAGTCTTCTACTTCCTCCCCGGCAACGGCGCCAGAAAAGAGCTTGATGGCGCGTAGTTGACGTGGGAGAGTATAGTTGATGTAGGAGCTTCTTCTTCTTCAAGTCCCCGACAACGGCGCCAGAAAAGAGCTTGATGCTACCGAGTTGATGAAGTAAACAACCGGCCCGTTGGGAACCACAAGAGGAAGGTGTGATGAATATAGCAGCAAGATTTTCCCTCAATTAAGAAACCAAGGTTTAATCGTTCTTGGAGAGGAGAGACAAACGACTGAAGGTAATGCTTGCTAGTTTGCGACAGCTTCGGACAATTTATATATGGCGCCTCGTCCAAGCTTTGCTTGCTAGCTGCAACGCGGAACCTGCACACACACAACCAAGTACTTTGCTCCCAACTTGCGATGAGGTTGTCAATCTCACCGGTTTGCTTGAAACAAAGGTTATGAGTGTATCGAGTGGAAAACAGTAGAGTATGCGAGTAAAGTAAACAGTGCGAGTAAAGTAAACAGGTGATAGCAATATGATGGAAATAGGACCGGGGTCCACAGTTCACTAGTGGTGTCTCTCCATAAGATAAATAACACATGCTGGGTAAACAAATTACAGTTGGGCAATTGATAGAATAAAGATAAACATGATATGTCAACAAGATCACTATGAGATTTACTCTGGGCATTACAACAAAATACATAAACCGCCATCCAACTGCATCTATGACTAATAATCCACTTGTGGCGAATCAATCCGAGAACTCCACAAGTATTAAGTTGCGAACAACAGATAATTGCATTAAGCAAAGTGTGTAATGTAAACAAAGCATATGCCCTTGAGCATATGAATGTTGTTTTCTCCCTAGTAGCAACAGCACATCTACAACCTTAGAGGTTTCTGTCACTCCCCCAGGTTAAATAGAGGCATGAACCCACTATCGAGCATAAATACCCCCTCTTGGAGTCACTAGCAACTACTCGGCCAAGATAGCTACTAACAACGGAGAGCATGCAAGATCATAAACAACATAGAGATAACAAAAGATATAATTCAGTACAGCAACTCAATCATAAACACCAATATTCATCGGATCCCAATAAACCAAACATGTAGAATTACATAACGGTGATTTCAATCATGTAGGGCAGCTCATGAGATCGAAACATGAAGCACATGGTGGAGAAGACAACCATCTAGCTACTGCTATGGACCCATAGTCCAAGGTAGACTACTCACTCATCGCTCCGGAGGCAAGCATGGCGATGAAGAGGACCTCCGGTGGCGATTCCCCTCTCCGGCAGGGTGCCGGGAAGAGCTTCTAGACCCTCCCAATCTTCGGGTCGATGGTGGTGGCGGATCGAGATGTGTTCTGGAAAAGTGATCGGGTACTTAGGTTTTTTCCGTTGGGGGGTCTTTATAGGCGAAGGGGCGATGTCAGAGGAGGGGCCAGGTGCCCTCACGCCAGGGTGGCACGGCCCAGGCCCTGGCCGTGCCAGCCCTGTGTGTGGGGCCCTGGTGGCCCCCCTCCTACTCTCCTTCGGATCTCTGGAAGCTTCCGGGTAAAATAAGACTTCAGGAACTTGTTTCGTCCAATTCCGAGAATATTTCCTGTGTATCACTTCTGAAACACAAAAACAGCAGAAAACAGGGAACTGGCACTGTGGCAACTTGTTAGTAGGTTAGTTTCGGAAAATGCATAAAAGTGCCACGAAGTGTAACGAAACAGTAGGCAAATGATGTAAAAACAAGCATGGAGCATTAAAAATTATAGATACGTTGGAGACGTATCAGTCCACCATACATACCTATTAGCAATTTGCTATTCCAAGTACATTCGACTTGCTTTTATCTATCCTTCAAATTAAACTTTTTGTGTTATGTGAAAATTAGTCAGTAAAGCTCCCACGAACCTGACGGCACACTTTACTTTTCTGCCTTTAATAAATTTGACCATTGTGGCTCTCTTATGTTGACGTTATGCTTGCAAGTTGTAAGGTTAAAGCTAGCCCAGCCATGCCGTCATGGGGCAAGCTTACAACATTGCACTTTCTCTCATTTAGTTGATATCGTGATCTTTTGTTTATGGATACTCATGATGTGAAATAAGTTGAAAACTTGTGAGCTCATGGAGTTTGTATATGTGTTAGAGAAACGCCTAGGCCGCTAATCTAAGCCATGCATCATTCATGGTGAAAATTTACAGCATGCCCATAGTGGACATTCGACGACGCATCTCACAATAAAAAGCTATACCAATGGTAAATAAAAGAGATGCTGAGGTGTTCATTGTCTGTTTGTCTTGACATTTTGATGTGGGATTGTTTCATGTCATCAGGCGAGAGGTACCCCGTTGGCGTAATCGATGATACATGTATGCTTACAATGACAAGAACTTGCTTGGGACCTAAGTCGAGTAGCATGAGGTTTGGGTATTCGTACTTCACGGGACACGAGATTTTTAACTTATGATTTGTTAAGCATATGCTTCGTAATTGTACTCGCACTAACCTTAACCACTCAAGATGCCTATGATGGGGGCAATGAGAGCTCAAAGCTAGTAAGTATCATAATTTTTGGAGGTTTATAAAACTTGCAATCACGCCTCTGCGAAGGGCCTTTCTTTTACTTTTATGTTGAGTCTCCACCTTCTATCTTTATGCACCATCTAAGAGAGCATAGTTGTCATTCTGAGTTTAATGTGCATAGTCCCAAAATTTATTATTGATTGATTCATGATTATGGTTTTGCTTGTTCTTAAATTATTTGTATCTAGTCGCCCTCTTAAACTTGAAGGTGTCCTATGCATTTATGTTTTGCTACTCCATGAAGGACAAGCTGAAAACCACTTTGCTATGTTTTTCTAAATGTTTGAAACACACACTTGACTTTCAATGCATTATTACTCATTATCTTTTGTTTGTGTTACTTTTCATGTTATAACATGGTTGCTAAGTTTTATTGTCGTCTTTTATGCCCATGTTTAGAGTACTTTGATCTCAGCACTCAATGCTTTACATCGTTTGATCAAGATTGTGTTGGTGCATGTCACCTAAAAAATTATTGTTTTGTTGTCACTTACCTACTCGAGGACGAGCAGGAGTTAAGCTTGGGGATACTTGATTCGTCTCAAACTTATCTATAATTTTTTATGCTTCATGCTTGTTTATACACCATTTGCTTTGTGTTTTGTTACACTTCGTGGCTTTTTTATGCATTTTCCAGAACTAACCTACTAACGAGATGCCACAGTGCTAGTTCCCTGTTTTCTGCTGTTTTTGTGTTTCAGAAAAGCTACATAGGAAATATTCTTGGAATTGGACGAAACAAAAGCCAAAGTTCCAATTTTTCCCGACACGAGACGGAGTCCAAAGCAGAGATGGAGGGGGACCAGGGGCCGGCCACACCATAGGGTGGCGAAGGCCAGCCCCTGGCCGCGACAACAGGTGGTGGGGCCACCTGGCCCACCTCCTGACGCCGCCCTTCTGCCTATATATTCCCCTCGACGGGAAAACCTAAAGACCCGATCAATTTTCCATGAAACATACTGCAAGCCACCGCCGTTGTTGATGCGAGATCGGGAGGGTCCAGAAGCTCTTCCCGGCACCCTGCCGGAGAGGGGAATCACCATCGGAGGCCTTCTTCATCACCATGCCTGCCTCCGGAATGATGTGTAAGTAGTCTACCTTGGACTACGGGTCCATAGCAGTCGCTAGATGGTTGTCATCTCCTCTGTGTGCTTAATGTTTAGATCTTGTGAGCTGCCTATCATGATCAAGATCATTGTTGTGTAATTCTACATGTTGTGTTTGTTGGGATCCGATGAGTAATGATACTTTGTCAAGTTGATTTATGATTTATCATCTCTATGTTGTTTATGATCTTGCATGCTTTCCGTTGCTAGTAGATATTTTGGCCGAGTAGATGCTAGTGACTCTAAGAGGGAGTATTTATGCTCGATAGTGGGTTCATGCCTCTAGTAATCTAGGGGAGTGACAGAAACCTCTAAGGTTGTAGATGTGTTGTTGCTACTAGGGAGAAAACAACAATCTTGTGTTGAAGGACATTTGTATTGTTTACATTACACACCTTGCTTAAGGCGATAATCTATTGCTTGTAAGTTAATACCCAGCGGTTGCTCGGATGACATCCGGTGGGTGGATTATTAGTCATAGATGCAGTTGGATTACAGTCTATGTATTATGTTGTAATGCCCAAGTGAATCTCATAGTGATCCTCACGACATTTGTATGCTTGATTTATTCTATCAATTGCCCAACTGTAATTTGTTTACCCAGCATGTTATTTATCTTATGGAGAGACACCACTAGTGAACTGTGGACCCCAGTCCATTCAATTACATTGTTATTACCATTTACCATTTACTCGCTTATTTATATTTTTGCAAACTACTACTCCCTCCGATCGGAAATAAGTGTCGGTGACTTAGTATAAACTTTATACTAAGTTAGTACAAAATTACCAACACTTATTTATGATCGGAGGGTGTATCTTTTACCACTCGATACGCTTAATCCTTTGTGAACGGATCGTATGGGCACCTAGAGGGGGGGGTGAATAGGTGCTACTCAAATTTTCATTCTTTTTCAATTTAGGCTTGACACAAAAGGTAAATTCTCTAGATATGCAACTAAGGTGAATTTACCTATATGACAACAAGCAAGCTAAGCAAGATACAATATATAAAGGCAATAAAGGATAGAGGTAATCGAGGGTGGGGCACACGGAGACACGGATGTAATTCCCGTAGTTCCTTCCTTTTTAGGGGAAGTACGTCTACGTTGGAGGGGTGTGGTTGCCACAAAGGCCTAACCAACGCCACAAAGGCTCACCCTATTCTCCGGTGCAAGCTTCCGCCACAAAGGCCTAGCTCACTTTCCACTAAGGGATTCCTCAAGGCAGAACCGGCCTTTACAATCTTGGGGCACGCATCCACAACCGAATTGGAGGCTCCCAAGCACAACACAATGCTGTCAAACAACAAGTAGCAAGATATCAAATACACAAACAAGGTCTTGGGACACAAGGGAACCCAAGACACAAGGGCCCTCAAGCAAATGAGAGGGGAAAACAAATCGCTTCGGTGAGGATGTAGATGATGGTCTTCTCCTTCGATTCTCCAAGGATCAAGAGCTTTGGTGGGTTGAGGGAGGAGATCTAGTTGATTTGGTGGCTCAAAATAATGGAGTTCTTCTTCTTTGGACGAGCTACGCATTGGGGAAGAAGGTGGGGGGTATTTATACCCCCCCCCAAATCAGACCGTTGCCAGCCAGGAAAGTCCGGCTAAAGCCGGAGTTAAGTCCGGCTAAAGCCGGTCACACCGGCTAAGGCCGGCCTCCACACCGGCTAAAGCCGGTCTGAAAAATCCGGCCCTGCCGGAAATAGCCGGACAAATAGCCGGGTTACTCCAGAGACGCATGGCTTCTTCCGAAACTAGCCAGTCCGGCTATAGCCGGTCTGGGGACCGGCTAAAGCCAGCCTTCCTAGCCAAACTTCATATAAAACCTCTCCCAGAGCATATTTGAACCATTTCCTCAAGAATTTCCTTTGGGCAATAATAATTATCAAGTGTAACATAGGAAACCCAATATCTTGTGCAAGAATATAATAAAATCCTGCAAAGCATAATCACCACATTAATAGATAATGTATTGTTAACAAACGCCAAAATCAATTAGGCGGGAAATGCTCTTTCAATCTCCCCCTTTTTGGTGTTTGATGACAATACATAATTTTGCATGTTTCAAGCAATATAAAATATCGACGGTGCTCCCCCTTGCTATGTGCCTTATTTTGAATTTTGTATTTGAATACAAAGGCACATCAACAATAAGAACTCCCCCTAGATTTTATAATGTGATCCAAATGTGCACAAGATATATAATAATTCAATCGCACATAATTAACAAGCATATAATATGACAAGATATATAGCAAGTAGGATCAATTAGGATAATCATAAAGACTACTACACATGATAAGAGCACATAGTTCAACACATGATAGTAGATGATAATCCAACTAGAGTTCAACCATGGGACACAAGCGAGCAAGCACACGATAAGAGCTTGTGACCCAACCAAATCCAAATGGAAAACCAACACAAATCCAAATGGAACACATGCAAATGGGACATTCTCCCCCTTTGGCATCAAGACGCCAAAAAGGGAGACAACAACACGAGATCACTCCTCAACATCATCAAAGTCCTCATCATCCTCATCATCTTCTTGGTCATCATCTTCTTCCTCTTCATCATCATCTCCATCTCCTTCTTCATCTTCTTCATCAATGGCTTCCTTGCCCTTGGACGTGACTTCGGCTAGCTCCTTCCAATCAAAAGATGAGCCCTCATTCCACTTGCCAAAAGAAAAAGTGTCCTCGGATAGATCTTGCTCTTGGGACTCTTCTTCATGGCTAGCTCCTTTGCCCTTCTCCATAGCCCTCAAACGAGCATCCAAATCCCTTTGCTTCTTGTGAATGTGCTTGCGGTCCACATAGTCCTTGTATTGAGTTTGACGCACATCATTGTTCATGCAAAACAAAGCCCTTTGCCACCACTTGAGCTTCTTCATCTCTTGACCCATTCCACCACTTGGTGGATCCGCATTCTTCCTCCTAGAACCACTAGCATAGCGGTTGCCACCCAACACATCACTCGAAGAGGGAAAAGCACTTGAGGTGCTAGACACCAAATGAGCGGTCTTCTTGTAGAGCTTGTTGGGATTGTGCACTTCCAACTCTTCATCTAGAAAATCTTGCTCAATCTCAAAGTCTCCTTCAATGCCTCTGTCAATGATGAGCCTCATGATAAATGGAGCATAAGGAGGGATCTTCCTATCAAGCATAGCAATCTTCATCTCCATGAAGATGAAGTACATCACATCGAGCTCCATCCCTTCACACTCCCTTCCGGCCTCGAAGACAAGACGGGCATGGTGGAGTAAATGCACAAGACCACCTCTGATAGAATCATTGTTGCCCCCACTTGGAGCAATGTTGGCACGAAACATCCGAAGCAGAATATCATAGAGGGGAAGGAGATTTGCAGTCTCTCCCGCTCTGCCCCCGGGACCATAGAGACACTGGATCTTCCTCTTGTTGTACTCTGTGGTGTCAAGATGCAAACGGGCACCTCTAGGTCGATGAATGCCATCAAACCTATAGCCCAAGAGCTGCCCGAAGCGAGAGATGGTAGAGCTCTTCCTCACTTCACCAGACATCCAAGTGAAACCAACCTCATCCCTAGTGTCAAACTCCAAAGTGGCAAAGAACTGCTGGATCAAACGAGGATTATAGTCTTGTCTGAAGACCATCAACTTGTGCAAACCCAACTTCTGAGTGACCCAGAGAGCATCAGCAAAGTACTCATCCCTGGACAACGATGCAATGTTGGTGAACTTCATGGGGCAAACCTTTGTGCTCATGGTCTCATACACCTGCTCATAAATCCTCTGATGCTTAGACCGGTAGAAGGAACCACTGACGATGTCCCTAGGCAAGGCATAGAACTTCTGTTCACGGAACTCACGGTACTCTTGCTTGGACAACTTCTTGAGATCACCAATGTTAGCAAACAGAGATTTCTTCTTTCGTTCTTCCAACCGCTTCTTCTTCATAGCAGCGGTCATCTGTGCATCGTGATGTTCTTGACGGCGGCCAAGAGACGGATCAACATAGCGAGACCGCTTGGGTCGAGAACCACCTGCAAACAGCACATAGGTAGAAAGCATAGAGGATGAGCATGCATGCCAGAGGATCAAAGAGCAATAGCATAAAAGGAAAAACATGACAGTACTTGGTGATCTACACCGGCTATTTCCGGTCTCAGGCCGGCTTTAGCCGGTCAGGCCGGCAATAGCCGGTCTGACACCGGCTTTAGCCGGACCAGATGAACACATTTTGAAATCTCAGGAGTAGGCCACCAAAACTAGTCAAGTATTTTCGATCTATGCAATGCTGGAAGGAATCACGAAACCAAACATTCCCAGATGAAAAACAAGGTACCATAAAATCAACTAACCCTAACCCTAGGGAGACCTAGGGAGAGAGAGAAAGGAGAAAGTAGGAGGGGTACCCTGGTCCATGGGGAGGGTGCCGGAGAGGATGGCCGGCCGGAGAGAGGACTCCGGCGACCGGAGGGCGGATGGACGGCGGCGGCGACGGCAAGGGGGCACAAGCAGAGGTGAAAGGCGTGGGGGGGAATGTGAGGAAACCCTCACCCCCACAGCCTTATGAGTGGGGCTCGAAATCCCCAGACCGGCTATAGCCGGAGGGCCCGGCTAAAGCCGGACACCGGCTATTTCCGGTGACAGACCGGCTAAAGCCGGTCTAGATGGGGCAAAATGGATAGATTCAGTTTGAAGAGAATTCTGGCATGCAAGTGAGAATGCAAGGCTTTAGATAAGAGGGCTTAGGATAGAAAAACATGCACGGAGTGGTTCTTGGCACTTGACATTGCAAACACAAGAAATTTTCGGAAAATCCAATGCAAGTGCCTTCCCATATCAAGGATAGAGACAATGACAAAAAAAGCTCAATAGAACTCAAATAGGATTTGCAAGGAATCAACACTTCGAAAGGAAGAGGTCGGTGGCCGGGGCCACCATGTATGAGTGTTATGGCATTGGACCGCGAAGATGTATCTTCGGTCCATAACCAATACTCGTCATTGAAACTCATATATCACAAAAATGATAGAAAGAGAACAATTTTGTTACTATCGGCATTATGGGGGGAGGGATAGCCCAATTGATTAGGACCGCACTCCCCCTATCTCCATGCCCACACCTAAACCAAACAAGTATTGAAAAATAGGTGTATTTGCAAGATGCTCAAGCCACACCCCTTGAATCAATGATATTTAGCTCATTCCTCAAATATCCAAATCTTGCTTCATCAAGAGGCTTCGTGAATATATCGGCAAGTTGATCCTTGGTGCTCACATATGCAAGCTCAATATCACCACGGGCAACATGATCTCTAATAAAATGATTCCGAATCTCAATATGCTTGGTTCTTGAATGTTGCACCGGATTATAGGCTATCTTGATAGCACTCTCATTATCACATAAAAGAGGCACTTTGTCACAATTGACACCATATTCCTTTAAAGTTTGCCTCATCCACAATAATTGAGTGCATCCACTTGCGGCGGCAATGTATTCGGCTTCGGCGGTGGAGAGAGATATACAATTTTGCTTCTTAGAAGACCAACACACCAAAGACCTACCAAGAAATTGGCAAGCTCCGGAGGTTGATTTCCTATCATCCTTGTCACCGGCCCAATCCGAATCCGTGAAGCCACAAAGAGGGAAATCTAAGCCTTTGGGATACCAAAGCCCATAAGTTGGGGTATGAACCAAATATCGAAAGATTCTCTTAACCGCCATAAGGTGGCTTTCTTTAGGAGCGGCTTGATACCTTGCACACACACCTACACTCAACACAATATCGGGTCTAGATGCGCAAAGGTAAAGCAAAGAACCGATCGTAGAATGGTATACCTTTTGATCCACATCTTTACCATTGGGATCAAGTTCAAGATGACATTTTGTGGCCATTGGTGTGGCGGCCCCATTTAGCTCCTTCATCTTGAATCTCTTGAGCATGTCTTGGACATATTTGGCTTGATTAATGAAAGTCCCTTCTTTCAATTGCTTGATTTCAAAACCAAGAAAGAACTTCATTTCGCCCATCATAGACATCTCGAACCTATCGGTCATAAGCTTAGCAAATTCATCATTAAAAGCTTTGTTAGTAGAGCCAAAGATAATATCATCAACATATAGTTGGCATACGAAAAGCTCCCCATTTACCCTCTTAGTAAAAAGAGTGGGATCGATTTGCCCAACTTCAAACCCACGGTCTAACAACAACTCCCTAAGGTGCTCATACCACGCACGTGGGGCTTGTTTAAGGCCATAGAGTGCCTTATGGAGTTTGTAGACATGGTTAGGGAAGTTGAGATCCTCAAACCCCGGGGGTTGCTTAACATACACTTCCTCTTTCAATGGACCATTAAGAAATGCACTTTTAACATCCATTTGTTGCAACATAAAATTATGATGAGTGGCATATGCAAGAAGGATACGGATGGACTCAAGACGAGCCACGGGAGCATAAGTCTCTCCAAAGTCAATGCCTTCAACTTGAGAGAAACCTTGAGCAACCAATCTTGCCTTGTTTCTTACAACAATTCCATGCTCATCTTGCTTGTTCTTGAATATCCACTTTGTGCCAATCACATTGCGGCACTCCTTTGGCTTCTCTACTAACACCCATACATTATTGCGCTTGAAGTTGTTGAGTTCTTCATGCATAGCATCCAACCAATCCGGATCTTCAAGAGCTTCAAATACTTTCTTGGGTTCAACCATGGAGATATAAGCTTGATGAGAGCTAAATTGTGCCAATTGACGCCGGGTTGACACTTTGCTTCTTAAATCTCCAATAACCCTCTCAAGGGTATGACCTTTAAGCTCCAAATCCCTTTCAACTCTTTTCTTGCGACGGGCTTCGATCTCCTCATTTGACCTTGGACGAGTCACTTGATCATCTTGATCATTTTGGTCCCCGTCTTGACCATAAAATTGACCTTGATCATCATTATCTTCATGAGTAGGTTGATCTTGGTCTTGTGAAGAATTGGGGGCGGTTGAGATAACCGGAGAGGATGGTGGTGCCCCTTCTTCTTCATGAAGGTCCTTGTCTTGTTCTTCGGTTGGTGCATTAGTTGCTTCCTTGGGAGAGGCTTGTTGAGCTTGTGAAGATGAAGGCTCCACTTGAGTAGAGCATAGTCCTTCTCGGTCCGCCACAAGGTGTCCCTCAATGGGGCGGAAAAATCCCACGCCCATTCTTCCTATGGCTTCTCGAGGTATTTCATCATCTACATCACAAGAGACAACATCTCGCCCCCCTTGGGAGCCGTCATTTTCTTCGAATACCACACTACAAGATTCTTCAACACGTCCGGTGGACTTGTTGAAGACTCTATAAGTGTGGGATTCGGCACCATAACCAACAAAAATACCTTCTATTGCTTTCGGATCAAATTTACCTAAACGAACTCCTTTTCTTTGAAAGAAACACTTACACCCGAAAACCCGGTAGTAGGAGATGTTGGGCTTGCTTCCGGTGAGTATTTCATATGGAGTCTTGTTTAGGCCTTTGCGGAGGAAGAGCCGGTTTGAAGAGTGACAAGCCGTAGAGATAGCTTCGGCCCAAAAGTTGTATGGAGACTTAAACTCCGCCAACATGGACCTAGCCATATCCATAAGAGTCCGGTTCTTCCTTTCGGCTACACCATTTTGTTGAGGGGTGTATGCAGCAGAATATTGATGACGAATCCCCTCATCACTAAGAAATCCATTTAAGGTGTAGTTCTTGAACTCCGAGCCATTGTCACTTCTAATTGCCAAAATAGTTTGCCCATGTTGACGTTCAACTTCCTTGGCAAAGTCGATGACGGTTTGTTGAGTCTCACTCTTATGCTTGAAGAAGTAGACCCAAGTATATCTTGAATAGTCATCAACAATCACCAAACAATATTTCTTCCCACCAAGACTTGCATGAGAGGGAGGACCAAAAAGATCCACATGAAGGAGCTCCAAGATCCTCTTGGAAGAAATGATAGTCTTGCTTGGGTGGGGAGAATCATGCATTTTTCCTAGAACGCAAGCCCTGCAAACACGATCTTTGGCAAAAGAAACATTCTCTTTTAGTCCGAGTATGTGGCCACCCTTGTGAAGGCTTTGCAAAGTTCTCATATTGACATGGGCTAGTCGGCGATGCCAAAGCCAACCCACATCGGCCTTTCCAAGTAAACACATTGCACTTGTAGTGGTCTTCCCCGAGAAGTCCACCACATACAAGTTGTTTTTAATGTGCCCAACGAAAGCGACCTTTAGAGACTTGCTCCACAAGAGTACCACAATTTCATTATCAATGAAGACGGCAAAGCCCATCTTACCAAGTGCACGAACTGAAAGTAAATTGTAACCTAGGGTCTCAACAAGCATGACGTCCACAAGGGAAATATCCGGTGCGACCACCACCTTGCCAAGACCCAATACCTCGGATTGTGACATGTCTCCATAAGTGACGGTTATATTGTTGTCATTAGGCCTCATCTTCATCATAATCTCCTTGCTTCCGGTCATATGACTTGTGCATCCACTATCAAGCACCCATTTTGATCCACCGGAAGCATAGTCCTACAAGAGATTATTGCTTGGTTTTAGGTCCCCATTTCTCAATGGGTCCTCTTTTGTTAGCAACAAGGGTCTTTGGAACCCAAATAGACCAAGCAACATAACCATCATTTGGACCAACATATTTTGCATAAACATCACCATAATAATCACGAAATAAAACATAGTGAGGGTTAGCAATTCTCGCATGATCATCATGAGTGGCTTTACCACCCACAATAGGATCCTTCTTGGCTTGTGCGGGCTTGGCCTTCTTTTTCTTGATGTTCTTCTTCTTCTTCTTTGAGACAAAGCCAATCCCCGTTTTATCACCAAATGCCTTTTGCTTACTCAAAAGGTCATTCAAGTTTTTCTCACCTATGGGAATGGAGGACTTGGCAAGCTCATCTTTCAACCTAGCATTTTCTTCAATAACATTTGCATGATCACAAGTAGAAGTAGAAGAACTAGGCACATTATTCTTAGTCAATTGAATTTGAAGTTGTTCATGTGCCTTGGTAAGAATAGAGTGTTCACTTTTCAAGACCTTGTGAGCCTTGTCAAGATCTTCTAAATCCTTAACAAGTATATCATGACCAACACCAAATTCAACTTTTTCCTTTTAAGCATTTTTACTTTAGCACGAGCATGGTCACGCTCTTTAATGAGTTTGGAAACAACTTCATTATTAGCTTCCTCAATGGAATCGAGCTTCTCTTCAAGAGTTGCTCGTTCCTCTTGCTCTTCTTCAAGAGACTCGGTTAGTGAGGCAATATCTTGAGCATATTCTTTTTCAAGCCTCAATTGTTCATCTAGTTTTTCAAGAGTTTTACCATATTGGCTCAATAGACGTTCAAAGTGAAGCTTGTGAACACCATCTACACTAGACACATAATCATCAAAAGCAACAATTTCTTCCTTTACTCTAAGGCTAGCAAGATCATTCAAGGAAGCATCATTTGTCTTAGAGGAAGAGAAAGATGTGGGTGATACCTCGGAAGACTTGGCCATAAGGCACTTGACGTTCTTGAGAAGAGAGTCCTCATTGGGGGATTCAAAGAGTGATGTGGAGGAAGTGGAGGTGGTTGCCATTGCGGCCATCTCACTAGTTGTGGTTTCTTCTTCATCACTCTCACTTGCAGAGTACTCTTCTTGAGTCAAGAACACAAATTTTGGTTGTTTCTTCTTTGGTCCACCCTTCTTCACAAATGGCTTCTTGGATGGTGACTTGGTCTTGCTTTTGAGGATGAGCTTTCCACCATGGTCTTCTCTCTTCTCATAAGGGCACTCGGCAACAAAGTGGAATCTATCATTGCAATTGTAGCAAGTCCTCACCCTTTGACCATTGTTGTCATTCCTTTGATAGCCACTTGACTTGCTTCTTCTTTGATTGTCTTCTTTAGCCTTGTGTGGATCAACCCAAAAGGTTTTTCCATAGAAGGCCATGTGCTCATTGTACTCATGTCTTATGTCCTCGGAACACATCTCTAGCCTTGCTTCAATGCTAGCTTGAAGAGGAACCTCTTTCTCAACCACACTAGCCTTTAATGCAAGATTGGAGCTTCTTTGCATTCCTATGGCACGAGCACGAGCATCTTCTGCATTTTGTGCAGAAACCTTGTAGGCTTGAATCTCTTGCATCACTTGATTGGAGGTCATCTCATTGAAGTTGTGCTTTCCTTGAACACTCTTCACATCCGCGGGCTCATATGGAGTGAGAGCAAGAATGTACTTCATCTTGATCCACTCATCATCAATATGGTGAGCACCGAGGTTCTTGAAGGTGGTAGCAATAGCCTTGAGTCTTCTATACATCTCTTGATGATCCTCACCATCCATCATGAAGAATCCCTCCGCTTGATTTGAGAAGGCAATATATCTTGTTTTCTTCATGCTCTCATTGCCAACGAAAACATCGGAGAGACCTTCCCAAGCTTCTTTGGCGGTGGAGAAGTGTTGGATGTGAGGCAAGTCCTTGGGCCCAACGGCGACTTGAATCATGTGGAGAGCGGTTGCATTGAGTTGACTATTGACCGTCTCTCTTCTTGTCATGTTGGTGGGATCCACGGCCTTGAATCCTTCTTCAACAATCCTCCAAAGCTCAATGCAAGAACTGCGCATATGAGAGATCATTTGATATTGCCATTGACCAAAGTTTAATGCATCAAGCTTAGTTGGATCACCTCTATGGTTAATATGAGGATGAGGAACCGGCGGGTCGGGTGAATACCAATGCGGGTATTCACCTTTCCCGTCGCCCTTGGTGGAAGACTTAGCATCGCCATTTTTGTCGGCACCCTCCTCATCTATCCCCACATTCTCCACTTGCGGAGTAGCGGGTTTTCCCGGAGGTGGAGAAGCATTAGCAGTTTTAGCTTGCATGAGTTGCGCCATCATTTCACGCAACTCACTTATTTGAGATGTCATGGAAGCCATGGATGATTCCAAGGATTTGAACTCACCCATGGAAACTTGACCCGAGCCCTCCGAGCCCTCCTTTGGTGGTGGATCCATACTCTTAGGCGGTTAAGCCCGAAATAAGAGCCGAGGCTCTGATACCAATTGAACGGATCGTATGGGCACCTAGAGGGGGGGTGAATAGGTGCTACTCAAATTTTCATTCTTTTTCAATTTAGGCTTGACACAAAAGGTAAATTCTCTAGATATGCAACTAAGGTGAATTTACCTATATGACAACCAGCAAGCTAAGCAAGATACAATATATAAAGGCAATAAAGGATAGAGGTAATCGAGGGTGGAGCACACGGAGACACTGATGTAATTCCCGTAGTTCCTTCCTTTTTAGGGGAAGTACGTCTATGTTGGAGGGGTGTGGTTGCCACAAAGGCCTAACCAACGCCACAAAGGCTCACCCTATTCTCCGGTGCAAGCTTCCGCCACAAAGGCCTAGCTCACTTTCCACTAAGGGATTCCTCAAGGCGGAACCGGCCTTTACAATCTTGGGGCACGCATCCACAACCGAATTGGAGGCTCCCAAGCACAACACAATGCTATCAAACAACAAGTAGCAAGATATCAAATACACAAACAAGGTCTTGGAACACAAGGGAACCCAAGACACAAGGGCCCTCAAGCAAATGAGAGGGGAAAACAAATCGCTTCAGTGAGGATGTAGATGATGGTCTTCTCCTTCGATTCTCCAAAGATCAAGAGCTTTGGTGGGTTGAGGGAGGAGATCTAGTTGATTTGGTGGCTCAAAATAATGGAGTTCTTCTTCTTTGGACGAGCTACGCATTGGGGAAGAAGGTGGGGGTATTTATACCCCCCCCCCCAAAATCAGACCGTTGCCAGCCAGGAAAGTCCGGCTAAAGCCGGAGTTAAGTCCGGCTAAAGCCGGTCACACCGGCTAAAGCCGGCCTCCACACCGGCTAAAGCCGGTCTGAAAAATCCGGCCCTGCCGGAAATAGCCAGACAAATAGCCGGGTTACTCTAGAGACGCATGGCTTCTTCCGAAACTAGCCAGTTCGGCTATAGCCGGTCTGGGGACCGGCTAAAGCCGGCCTTCCTGGCCAAACTTCATATAAAACCTCTCCCAGAGCATATTTGAACCATTTCCTCAAGAATTTCCTTTGGGCAATAATAATTATCAAGTGTAACATAGGAAACCCAATATCTTGTGCAAGAATATAATAAAATCCTGCAAAGCATAATCACCACATTAATAGATAATGTATTGTTAACAAACGCCAAAATCAATTAGGCGGGAAATGCTCTTTCACTTTGTTTACAGCAAACCGGTGAGATTGACAACCTCACTGTAAGTTGGGATAAAGTACTTGGTTGTGTTGTGTGCAGGTTCCACGTTGCTGCTGGTGCAAAGCTACACCCTGGACGAGGCGCCATATATAAATTGTCCACAGCTGTCACGAAGCTAGCAAGCATCAACCTTCAGAAGTTGGTTCTTTCTCCTACTGGTTCAATAAACCTTGGTTTCATACTGAGGGAAGACTTGCTGCTGTGCTCATCATACCTTCCTCTTGGGGTTCCCAACTAGGCGGTCATCTACACGCCATCAAGCAATTTTTCTGGCGCCGTTGTTGGGGACTAAAGAAGAAGAAGCTCCCACATCAACCAAGCGCCAGCATCTTTCTTCAAAGAAGAGACTTGGGCCTTGAGCTCTTTGATTTCGTCTACATGGTTAGTAACAACACAAGTACTATAAGAAGTAGAAGCTTCATTGTTAGAGCAACAAGGCAAGGAAAGTACTTCATCACAAGATGTAGCAATATTATGAGTGGATGAATTACTAGGACTAGGACATGGCAATATGAAATTTTGAGAAGTAGTGCAAACGTCCACATGAGGCACACTAGATGTTACCATTAACACAATAGCCTCATGAGCTAACTTTAGCCAATCATGAGAAGCTAGAAGATCCTCATGGGATCTAGAGAGATTTCCATGCATTTCTTCCAATTTTCCATAATTTCTAGTTAGCAAATCAAGTTGAGCCCTTAGCTCAACATTCTCCTTCAAGATGGATGCTTCACGAGAAGTAGAGTTAGTAGCACAAGCATCATCACTTATGGAAAGAGGAGAAGGCAATTTAGTAAGCTCATTTTAATTTGAAGCTTTAAGTTGCTCATGCGACTTGGGTGAGAATGATGGGCTCACTCGAAATGACCCTAGAGTCATTTTTAAGAAGCTCAAAATTCTCAAGGAGTTTAGCATAAGTAACTACAAGATCTTCATTTTTAGTTTCAAAATCATTTGCCACCACAAGAGTTCAATCATAAGATTTCTTTATTTTAGATAACTCCAAAGCAAAGGTCTCCTCAAGAGATTCATTGGTGGCTTGTTCATCTTCAAGAGCTTCTTTCAGATTCACGATCTCATCCACATAATCATGGGCATGACCTTGCATTTTAAAGATGGTATTCTCATGCTCCTCAATAATTTCATTTCTCTCGGTGGCAATAGCCAAAATCTTATAGAAGTAAGAGCAAGCAATTTTATTCTTATGAATAGAATGAAACATCATTTCACTCTTCTCAATTATGGAGGCAACATCATCAACCTCTTCTTCATTATCCTCATTCTTATCATCACTAGATATATTGGTTTCCAAAGTACGAGTTACCTTTGAAGACCTAGCCATTAGGAATATGTGGGAAGCAATTGATAATGAAGAACAATTGCTTGAAGCTCCAATCGAGACCATGTCTTGGCCAATAGAATCTCCGGTTTCCTCTATATTGTTAGACACACAACAACTAGAGGAACTAGAGGCATTTATATCATGACAACAAGGAGTAACAAACATATCATCATGATATTTACTCAAGCAACAAGAACATGATATGCAAGGACTATGAACACAAGCATGTAAAGCATTTGCGGTGCTAGAAGTATTTAAGTCCAAAGATGAAGCATTGCAATGAGATAGAGATGAACGATAGTCAAAACTAAGCTCACTATCAACATTGCAATATTCATCACCACTCACCGTATCATTACCTTGTGTCTTTCCACATGTTGGTGTGTGTGTGGAGGAGATTTCATTACGGCCGGAAGTGGAGGATACAATCATCCTCAATAGTGTTGGACACATCATATTTTTCTTGAATCTTTGTCCAAAACTCATGAGCATTATAGAAAGGCATGATTGCATAAATAGCTGCATTGCTCACAACATCGAAAAGCACATTAGTATCTTGAGAATTAAGATAAGAGTTTTTCTTCTCCTCTAAAGATAGACTTTGGGAATCCTTAGGAGGAGAAAAACCCATATCTAAAATTCTCTCTTTATTTCGGACCATACCTCGAAAATAGTTAAGCATGCAAGTTTTCCATATATCATAATTAGTGCCATCAAATATAAAAGTATCATTATGCACTAATCCCCTAGCTGACATATTTGCTCTCAAGACGGTGAAGCCTAAAATGAGAGACCTTGCTCTAATACCAATTGAAAGGAAACGGATGTCACCTAGAGGGGGCTAAATAGACGATTTAAAACTTTTACAAGTGGCTTGACAAATGCGAAATAAAACTAACGTTTAATTTGCCAAGAAAAAAAACCTAAATAAACTAGGCTCACCTATGTGCACCAACAACTTATGCTAAACAAGATAAGCAACTATGTGATAGCAAGATATATAAGACTTCAAGCACGATGGCTATCACAAAGTAAATTGCATAAGTAAAGGAGCTTGGGTATAGAAATAACCGAGGCACGTGAAGATGATGATGTATCCCGAAGTTCACACCCTTGCAGATGCTAATCTCCGTTGGAGCGATGTGGAGGCACAAGGCTCCCCAAACGCCACGGAGGCTCACCGTAATCTCCTCGAGTCCTCCCACCAAGATGGAAGACCCAATCACTATGGGACACTTGAGGGAGGTCACCGAACCCGTACAAAGCTTGGGGCAATCTCCACAACTCAATTGGAGGCTCCCAAGAAATCACCACTGAGGCACCACAAAGCTTGGGAAGATATCTAGAACTTAATTGGAGGTCCCCAAGAAATTGCCACCAAGGTACCACAAAGCTTGGGAAGATCTCCACAACTTAATTGGAGGTCCCCAAGAAATCCACTAAGCCACTAAGCTGTCTAGGGTTCCAAGAACCCAAGATTAATAAGTTCAAGGAAATTTCACCACCGAATCTTCAAGGAGAAGTCAAACCGATGCAATGGCAAGAACACACAAAGTGCACAAGTCCTTCTCTCCCAAATCCCACCAAAAGCAACTAATGCTATGGGGGAGATCAGAGGAAGAACAAAGGAGGAGAACACCAAATTTTCTCCAAGATCTAGATCCAATGGATTCCCTCACAAAGAGGAAAGATTGATTGGTAGAATAGTAGATCTAGATCTCCTCTCTCTTTTGCCTCAAGAATATGCTAGAATCATGGGAAGGATGGGGGAGATTGCTATCTCAAGAAGGTCAACAATGGAGGGTAAACACGAGCTCAAAGGGTTAGGGGTTGTTGGGGAAGAAGCCCCCTTAAATAGGTGCCACACAATCCAACCGTTACAGCCAGAATTTGCCCAGGATCAGTACTGCCGCTCCTCCAATCAGTAGTACTGCTCGACTAAAAAGCTGCTCAAAACTAGGTAGAAATAACAGGGAGCAGTAGTACTGCTGCCCCAAGCGGTACTACCTCTTAGCATAATCAACTTTATTGCAAGCGGAAAATGTTAAGCGGTAGTAGACCGGTACTTTGGAGCGGTAGTACTGCTCGGGTGGTACTACTGCTCGTATGGGCGGTACTTCTGTTGCCCCAAAAACCTGCAAAGCAACCTGATACGTTGCAAACATATCTATAATTTTTTATGCTCCATGCTTGTTTTACACCAATTGCTTTATGTTTTGTTTACACTTTGTGACGTTTTTATGCATTTTCTGGAACTAACCTATTAACAAGATGCAACAGTGCTAGTTCCTGTTTTCTGCTGTTTTTCTATTCCAGGTTTTTACTGAAGGAAATATTCTTGGAATTGGACGAAACAAAAGCCAAAGTGCCTATTTATCTGACACGAAGACGGAGTCCAAAGGGGAGACGGGGACCAGCCGGGAGGCGGCCACACCATAGGGTGGCACGGGCCCACCTCTGGGATGCCATCGCGTGGTGTGGGCCCCTCGGGCGCCCACCGACCTCGCCCTTCCGCCTATAAATTCACATCTTTGGGAAAACCCTAAATCCCAAGCCTCCATCCATGAAAAGTACTGTAAGCCACCGCCGTCGTCGACCCTAGTTCAGGAGGGTCTAGAAGCTCTTCCCGGCACCCAGCTGGAGAGGGGAATCATCACTGGAGGCCTTCTTCATCGCCATGGCTGCCTCCGGAGTGATGCGTGAGTAGTTCATCTTTGGACTACGGGTCCATAGCAGTAGCTATATGGTTGTCTTCTCCTATTTGCGCCTCCATGTTTAGATCTTGTGAGCTGCCTATCATGATCAAGATAATCTTATTGTAATTCTACATGTTGTGTTTGTTGGGATCCGATGAATATTGAGTACTATGTCAAGTTGATTATTGATCTATCATTTCTATGTTATTTGTGATCTTGCATGCTCTCCGTTAATAGTAAAGCTTTGGCCAAATAGATGCTATTGACTCCAAGAGGGAGTATTTATGCTCGATAGTGGGTTTATGCCTCTAGTAATCTGGGAGAGTGACAATAACTTCTAAGGTTGTTGATGTGCTATTGCTACTAGGGAGAAAACAACAATCTTTTGTTCAAGGATAATTGTATTGTTTATATTACACACTTGGCTTAAGGCGATAATCTGTTGCTTGCAACTTAATATGAAAAGGTTGTTTGGATGATATCCTGAAGGTGGATTATTAGTCATATATGCAGTTGGATTACGGTCTATGTATTATGTTATAATGCCCAAACGAATCTCATAGTGATCTTCATGTCATGTACATGCATTGTTATGCATTCTCTATTTGTCAATTGCCCAACTGTAATTTGTTCACCCAACATGTTATTTATCTTTATGGAGAGACACCTCTAGTGAACTGTGGACCCTAGTCCATTCCTTTACATTGATAATACCATCTACTGCAAACACTGTTTACTTTGTGCAAGTACTATATTATTTCACTACAAACAAACATTTCTTTCCACACTATACGTTTAATCCTTTGTTTTCAGCAAAACCAGTGAGATTGACAACCTCACTGTAAGTTGGGGCAAAGTATTTTGGTTGTGTTGTGTGCAGGTTCCACGTTGTTGTATGACGCCGGTAGTGCGCCCTACCAATAGTCAGCTAGCAGCAACCTTCAGAAGTGATTTCTTTCTCCTACTGGTTGATTAAACTTTGGTTTCATACTGAGGGAAAACTTACTGTTGTGCTCATCATACCTTTCTCTAGGGGTTTCCCAATGGGTCCTGTGAGACGTCAAGACTGTTTTCTGGCGCTGTTGCCGAGGAGGAAGAGGATTCCTACAAGGGGAGTCTCTCACTTCCAATCTCTTTACTTGATTATTGTTTTGCTAAGTTTCTTTACTTTGTCTTGTTTACTTCTTTTTATAAAAAAAACAAAAAATAGATCCTTTTATAGTTGGTATTTTGTTACCTTATTTTTAGTTCATTATGTTGATCCCTAAGTACATTCTGAAAGACTTATCAGTAGGTAGTGGTTCTATAATTGGGAAAGATAACATTGAAGAATTCTTTAATCATGTTAGTAAGCACAAAGATATTGGGGATAGAACCTTAGCAGAACTTGCTCCTAATTATGAAACTGCTGCAGCCTACTTAGTTCACATGTTGGATGCTAGGTTTGTTAACCTTAACCCCATAATACAGCAAATGTTTCTTAAACTTCATGATGTTGAAGACACTGAAAAGAGAGATTTTATTCTAGAAACTTTGCATAAAGAATTTAGAGATGTTGTTATAGAAGCTAGGAAAGTCTTTGATCATTTTAATATGCTAGGCTCATATGTAGATGTTATTGGTACACTTGAAAAGATAGACAAAACCAAACCTAAAAATGGGGAGGAAATCAAAATACCAATACCTTTTAAACTTTTAGGAATGCATGAAGCTTTGGAAAAGAATTTTGATTGGATTGTTCCTGAAAACCCATTTGATGAAAGTAGTGAACCCAAGAGTGTTGAGAGAGGATCTTCTAAAACTTATATGGATAAAATACAATTCCTTGTTGAAAATACTTCTGGTATTGATCTTGATGCTTCTTCACTTGAAAATACTTGATTCTTACTTTCTATGCCTAGCTGAAAGGCGTTAAAGAAAAGCACTCTTGGGAGATAACCCATGTTTTATTTCAGTAATTTTTCTTTTGTTGAGTCTTGGAAGTTGTTACCTTTGTAACAACTTCTCCTTATCCTTTTTATTTCGTTTTTCTGCCAAGAATAGCCTCTAATAGGAAGAAAGTAAGATTTGGGGAAGTTGCTGTCTCGAAACATATTTCTGTGCTTTGGTGTAAAAAATCGTGAAAAATCCCAGAACAGTATTTTATCTGCAATTTTTTGTGCACATGCCCCAGGTTATTATCTAACTTTTATTAGATTTGCACTTTTCGATTTGAGCAACATAAGATTTTCGAAAAAATCGATCTTTAACTGTTGTTCTGTTTTGATAGACTTCTGCCACTATTTGCATTTTCCTCTTGATCTCTTTCTTTTTGAGTTCTTTTGATCGGAAGAGCTTTTAAAAGAAGGTGCTACAGTAGCTAATGTTTTAATAGACATTGTACTTGAGTTGAAACTGAACCAAAAGTGGATCTACTATCTTGCATACACTAATGAGATGAAGGATGGACAAAAGCTCAAGCTTGGGGATGCCCATGTCACCCCAAGAAATATCCAAGAAGTATAAGTGTCAAAGCTTAGGGATGCCCAAGGCACCTCCTTCTTCATCAATAAAAATATCAGGTCATCTTTCAAGACACTATTTTTTTATTGCTTCATATGCTATGTGTTGTTCTTGGAGCATCTTTACTTTTGCTTTTAGTTTTCTTTTGCTTTGTTTGCTGTAATAAATGGTTGGATCCCAACATACTTCTTTTCGAGAAGACACACTCCATTTTCATTGCCTAGAACACTCTGGTTTTCACTCTTATTGTTTTGCGAGTGTTCTCTTTTGCTAGTACTGCGTTTAGCTTTTGTTTTTTGCCTTTATTTTTGTTCAGAACTTGTTAGTTCTTTTTAGTTAGGTTTGTTTAGCCCTCTCGTATTTATTGATTTTTATCTTTGAGAGTTGTTTCAAATAAGTTGATTGGTGTTGGAAAAGAGTAAAATATTTCATGCTTATAGTGGTGCAAAAGGAAGCTTGTTTAGACTGTGGCTTAGACTTTAGCATGTCATGCTAGATATTATTTTGATTATATGCTTAGTAGTTATTGTTGTAGCATGACTTGTCTCAAATGACTGAGAGTGCTTAATGTGCCATTGAAAGAATCTTGCGTTGTTTTTATCATACAGAAGCATAATATTGTGGTATTCTCCTTTGATGCTTTATTTGGGTTGACTTGACGCATGCTTACACCATGTTATGACTATAAACCAGTCACCTCAAGCCCCTATGATCATTTAGTTTTTGACTTGTAATATCACTGTAACACCCCAGGCATCGATTTACCTGGCGATGCTACCCCACTAACTAAAAAAACACAAGTTTAGGGAAAAACTCTATCGTCGGACAACACCTCCTTTGTTTATGCGGACATCCACGACAGGCAAATTATAAATATCCAGCTTCTAGCAATAATATAAGGTTCACAATCTCAATGCACACAATCTATTGTTCTCAAACCAACCACAGTTATATGAAATATAAACGAGCGACCAAAGGCTCAGACTAGACAAAATCGGCAATCAAAATAATTAATAAGAGGTATCTAAGAATGTGAATCATCTAAAATGTGTGTATTGTGACATGTAGAATGAAGGTGTGCTACTCCCCCCCATGCATGCCACTATTCCGCGTAGCTGAAAACCAAATAAAACCAACAACAAGCAAACAAGTGTGAGTAAAAATTACTCAGCCAAGTACAATAGAAAGCCTTAAAGAGACATAATCGTGACCATACAACAATAAGGGAAATATCCAAACCACAACTTCTAGTGAATCTAACAAGGTAAACATGTTTCCCAATGAGCACTCCGGAGTAGCCCATGTGCAACAGAATTCACCGCCCGAAACGGAGTAGCGCACGTGGAACAGATATTCACCGACCTAGCTCTAGCACAACGGAGTAGCCCACGTGTAACAGAAATTCACCGACCGACACAGAGTAGCACACGTGGAACAGTTCTCACCGCACCAGGCTATAAACATCTCAAAACACCAAAATCCAACGACATCGGAACCGAGCAGCATCAAATACAACAATCAACTGAAAATAACCCAACAGCGGGCGAACCATATAAAAGTCAGCATGCACTTGCCTTAAAAATTGCAGTTCAACGCTCAGCAACTCTCGCTCCCAAATCTCTAGAACCTGTGGTATAAACCACTATCAAAAATACTGAACCAGAAGTATGCTCGTATGAAATTCTACAAAAAATCTCCGTGGGTCGCTGGCCGTCTCTAGGAAACCTACCAAAACTATACTACACTACTCGTGTGTATGTACACTGGTTGTTTGGTGCGGCCAGCAAGTAAATACAGTAACATCTTTTAAAACAAGGTTTCCTTTTTCCGTTCCTTAGAAGGCAACTAGCACAGAACATCAGAATTGGGTTTTCGTGTGCAGCCATGATACATATTACAGAACCCCTTTGGTTAATTTCAGATCCAACATACTATCTTGACCGACCTGTGTGGTGGCTCCAGTGACCAACCAGCACAAATCGCTTTGCCCAGCAAGTTGTTTTGGATGAATCACCATATCAGACTTGCACCTCAAACGAACTAGCTAGCTGATGATTTCAAGGAAATAACCAGAATCGAAACAACCTAGACGTATTACTGATCCGCACAGATCCGGCGAACAAAATACTGGATAGGATGAGTACCTCTTGGAACCAGTCGAGGGTGAAACAAGGTCGACCAGGCTGCTCCCGTCCAACAACGTCTACCAGCAACGAATCCCGATGGCGGAGCAGCACCCTGCGTCAGCACCAACAGCGACGATTAGCGACGACGGTGGCAGAGCTCAGTTGTTTTACAAATAATTTGAGAGCTCAAAGCTAATAAGTACAATAATTTTTGGAAGCTTTATAAAACTTGTAATCACTACTTCCCTTTGCGAAGGGCCTTTCTTATTACTTTTATGTTGAGTCTTCATCTTCTATCTTTATGCACCAATTAAGAGAGCATAGTTGTCATTTTAAGTATAATGTGCATAGTCCCAAATTTATTATTGATTGATTCATGATTATGGTATTGCTTGTTCTCAAATTATTTGTATCTAGTCACCCTTTGAACTTTGAAGGTGTCTTATGCATTTATGTTTTGCTATTCCATGAGGGACAAGCTGAATACAACTTTGCTATGTTTTCTCTATGCTCTGATACATCGCAAACGTATCTATAATTTTTGATGCTCCATGCTTGTTTTACACCAATTGCTTTGTGTTTTGTTTACACTTCGTGACATTTTTATGCATTTTCTGGAACTAACCTATTAACAAGATGCCACAACGCCAGTTCTTGTTTTCTCCTATTTTTGTGTTTCAGAAAAGTTACATAGGAAATATTCTCAGAATTAGACGAAACAAAAGCCGAAGTTCCTATTTACCTGAAAGGAAGACGATGTCCAGAGGAGAGACGGAGATGGACCAGGAGGCAGCCACACCATAGAGTGGCGCGAGCCACCCCCTGGCCGCACCACCAGGTGGTGTGGGCCCCGGGTTCACCCCTGACATCGCCCTTCCGCCTATAAATTCCCTTTGTTAGGAAAACCCTAAAGGGACGAACACTTTTCCATGAAACATACTGCAAGCCGCCACCGTTGTCGTCCTAAGATCGGGAGGGTCTAGAAGCTCTTCCGGGCACCCTGCCGGAGAGGGGAATCATCACCGGAGGCCTTCTTCATCACCATGCCAGCCCCCAGAGTGATGCGTGAGTAGTCTACCTTGGACTATGGGTCCATAGCAGTAGCTAGATGGTTGTCTTCTCCTCCATGTGCTTCATGTCTAGATCTTGTGAGCTGCCTATCATGATCAAGATCATCGTTATGTAATTCTACATGTTGTGTTTGTTGGGATCTGATGAATATTGAGTACTATGTTCAGTTGATTGTTGATTTATCATTTCTATGTTATTTATGATCTTGCATGCTCTCCGTTGCTAATAGATACTTTGGGCAAGTAGATGCTCGTGACTCCAAGAGGGAGTATTTATGCTCGGAGAGTAACAATAACTTCTAAGGTTGTAGATATGCTGTTGCTACTAGGGAGAAAAACAATCTTTTGTTCAAGGACATTTGTATTGTTTACATTACACACTTTGCTTAAGGCGATAATCTGTTGCTTGCAACTTAATACCCAAGGGTTGTTCGGATGATATCCCGCGGATGGATAATTAGTCATAGATGCAGTCGGATTACGGTCTATGTATTATGTTGTAATGCCCAAGTGAATCTCATGGTGATCTTCATGAGATGTACATGCATTGCTATGCATTCTTTATTTTGTCAATTGCCCAACTGTAATTTGTTTACCCAGTATGTTATTTATCTTTATGGAGAGACACCTCTAGTGAACTATGGACCACGGTCCATTCTTTTACATATATATTACCATCTACTGCAAGCACCGTTTACTTTCCACTAGCATTATTTACTTACTGCAAACAAACATATTTTTCCACACGATACGTTTAATTCTTTGTTTTTAGCAAACCAGTGAGATTGGCAATCTCACTGCAAGTTGGAGCAAAGTATCTTGGTTGTGTTGTGTGCAGGTTCCACGTTGCTGCTGGTGCCGGTAGTGCGCCCTGCCAAAAGCGAGTTAGCAACAACCTTCAGAAGTGGTTTCTTTCTCCTACTAGTCGATTAAACTTTGGTTTTATAACTGAAGGAAAACTTACTGTTGTGCTTATCACACCTTCCTCTTGGGGTTCCCAACTGGTCCGTCAACACCGCACCATCAACAAGTTTTCTAGCGCCATTACCGGGGATTGAAGAAGAAGCTCCCACATCAACTAGGCGCCGACAACTTTTTTGGCGCCGTTGCTGGGGAGAAAGAGGATTTCTGCAAGGGGATTCTCTCACTTCCAATCTTTTTACTTTTTTATTGTTTTGCTTATTTTCTTTAATTTATTTTTTGTTTGCCTCTTTTTATCAAAAATATAAAAAATTAGTTCCTACTATAGTTGTTATTTTTGTTGGCCTGTTATTGTCTTGCTTTATCATGCTTTCTATCAATGGTTGATTTCTTTGAAACTTGATCTTATTGGCAAGGTGGGTTCACGAAAGAACAACAAAATTATTATAAGAAACACCGCTTGTCATAAAAATGGAAACACTTATGGGAACAAATTAATACTTTGTATATCATTGCTAGAAATGTGTTCTCTACTTATAATGTTACTTATTGCTTTGATAAATCTTGTTGCTGTAGGAGGTATAAACACCTCCCTTTTCAATGTGAGTATAATGATAATGTTACCATATATTCTTATGTTAAGGGAAATTATGACTTTTATGATGTGCAACAAATTGAAGAATTGATTGCTTGGAAGGGTGCATTCGAACTTGCTTATTTTCTTGGAAATACTGATGATGCACCTTATAAATATGAGGTTTATGATATACTTAAATATTGCTTTGATAATTACAAGGAATAAAATGGCTATATTCTTAAATATCTTAATAGATGCTCTCCACCAACAGAAGAGACTAATGCCTTGCAGGATCCTATGGAAGAAGAAATTGTTGAAACTGGAAGCTTATTAGATGAAAAAGAGGAGGAGAGTGATGATCAAGAGGAGGAAGAATGGAGCAGCTACCCATGTCTACCTCCCAATAAGAGTAACTCTTTAACTAATACCTTATTTGATCGCTCTCCATGCTTACCAAAGGAGGATGCGTGTTATATTGATAATTGTGATGATCCCATTGATTCTTTTGAAATATCCCTTTTTGATGAAATTGATACTTGCTATACTTGTAACCTTGATACTACTGTGCTTGCAGATCATGAAAAACATGCTTTGTGTGATATTTATATTGTTGAGTTTGTTCATGATGCTACTAAAAATTATTATGAGAGAGAAAAACATGGTTGTTGGAATTTTCATGTTACTAAAACACCTCTCTTTATATTAAAAGTTCTGAAGTTGCTCTTGTTTTGTCTACCCATGCTTGTTACTATGTGCTTCTTTGATTTATTTTCTTACAAGATTCCTATGCATAGGAAGTGGGTTAGACTAAAATGTGTTTCATATTTTCTCCTTGATGCTCTATTTTGCTTCAATTCATATTTCTTATGTGAGCATCTTCTCAAATTACTGAGCCTAGCTCAAAGGCATTAAAGAAAAGCACTCTTGGGTGATAACCCAATGTTTTCTTTTCAGTAATTTTTCTTTTTGTTAAGTCTTGGAAGTTGTTACTACTGTAATGACCTCTCTTATCATTTTTATTTTGTTTTTGTGCCAAGAATAACCTCTAATTGGAATAAGGTAAAATTTGGGGAAGTTGTTGTCCCGAAATAGATTTATGTACTTCATCGTAAAAATTTGTGAAAATTCTCAGAACGTCAATTTGATCTGTGATTTCTTGTGCATATGCCCCAGGTTATTATCTAATTAGTTTTGCACTTTTTGATTTGAGCAACAGAAGATTTTCAAAAAAAATTATCTTTACCAGCTGTTCTGTTTTGACAGATTTCTGCCACTATTTGCATTTGCCTCTTGATCTCTTTCTTTTTAAGTTCTTTCGATCATGGAACTTTTGAGAGAAGTTGCTACAGTAGCTAATGTTTTAATGGGTGTTCTAATTGAGTTTAAACTAAACCAAAAGTGGATCTACTATCTTGCATACACTAATATTGCTAATGAAAATTCTGTGAAGTTTTGTATGAAGGAAGTTTTAGGGAAAGGAGAATGATGAGATGAGATGAAGTATGGACAAAAGCTCAAGCTTGGGCATGCCCATGTCACCGCAAGAAAATCCAAGAAGTACAAGCGTCAAAGCTTGGGGATGCCCAAGGCACCCCTTCTTCATCAACAAAAATAACAGGTCATCTTTCAAGACACTATATTTTTATTGCTTCATATGCTATGTGTTTTTCTTGGAGCGTCTTTATTTTTGCTTTTAGTTTTCTTTTGTTTTGTTTGCTGAAATAAATGGTTGGACCCCAAAAAATTTCTTTTGGAGAAGACACACTCCGTTTTCATTGCCTAGAACACTCTAGTTTTCACTTTTATCGTTCAACGAGTGTTCTCTTTTTCTAGTACTGTGTTTAGCTTTTATTTTTCGCCTTTGTTTTTGTTCAGAACATGTTAGTTCTTTGTAGCTAGGTGTGTTTAGACCTCTGGTCTTTGTTGATTTTCATCTTTGAGAGTTGTTTCAAATAGGTTGATTGGTGTTGGAAAAGAGTAAAAAGTTTCATGCTTATAGTGGTGCAAAAGGGAGCTTGTTTAGACCATTGCTTAGACTTTAGCATGCCATGCTAGATATTATTTTGATTATATGCTTAGTAGTTATTATTGTAGCATTACTTGAGTCAAATAACTGAGAGTGCTTAATTTTCCTTTAAAAGAATCATGCGTTGTTTTTATCTTATAGAAGCATAATATTGTGGTATTCTCCTTTGATGCTTTATTTGGGTTAACTTGGCGTATGCTTACACCATGTTATGACTTTAAACTAGTCGCCTCAAGCCTCTATGATCATTTTTTTTTGACTTGTGATATCACTTTATGCTTCGGTTAATAATGTTTTGTCGCTATGCATGATTATGGCCGTTATTGCTCTCTTAGTTGGTCGCTTACAGTCCTTTGCTAGCCTTCACCTGTACTGAGTATGAGCTCTACTCGTGTATCCAACTCCTAAAAACCAAAGTTTTCCAATGTGTCCACCATATCTACCTATTAGCATTTTGCTATTCCAAGTATATTCATCATGCTTTTATCTATCTTCCAAATTAAATTTTTTGTTATGAGAAAATTAGTTAGTAAAGCTCTCACAAACTTGATGGCACATTTACTTTATTGCACTTAATAAACTTGACCATTGTGGCTCTCTTATGACGATTATATGCTTGCAAGTTGCAAGTTGGGAGTTAGCTCAGCCATGCTGTCATGGGGCACGCTTTCAACATTGCACGTATTCCTATTTAGTTGATATCATGATCTTTTGTTTATGGATGCTTATCTGTGTGAAAGGAGTTGTAAACTTGTGAGTTCATGGAGTTTGTATATGTGTTAGAGAAATACCTGGGCCGCTAATCTAAACCATGCGTCATTCACGGTGGAAATTTACAGCATAACCATAGTGGACATTTGATGACGCATCTCAAAATAAAAAGCTATACCCAATGGTAAATAAAAGAGTTGTCAAGGTGTTCATTGTCTGTTTATCTTGTCATTTTGATGTGCGACAGTTTCCATATCATCGAGTAGGAGGTACCCTGTTAGTGTTCTCAATGATACATGTATGCTTACAATGACAAGAACTTAGTTGGGACCTAAGTCGATTAGTGATGACCCACAAGTATAGGGGGTGTATCGTAGTACTTTCGATAAATAAGAGTGCCGAACCCAACGAGGAGCAGAAGGTGTTGACAAGTGGTTTTGATTCACTGTAAATACTAGCAAACGGGTTTTCAGGGGTATTTGGTAATGCAAAAAAATAAAGTACGAGTAAATAAAAGACAGTAGTAATAATTGTAGCAAGTGGCCCAATCCTTTCTTTAGCAAAGGACAAGCCGGTTGTGTAACTTATGATGACCAAACGTTCTCGAGGATATATGGGAGTTTCTGTCAAGAGCTTTCGCTTCATGCCGCTAAATAATCTTTATTGGTTTGATAAGTGTTATGGGGGTGAACCTGTGCTAGCGCACTACCCTTACTAGGATAAATACACACTTGTGATTATACCCCTTGCAAGCATCCGCAAATACAAGAAAGTAATTAAGATAAATCTAACCACAGCCTTAAACTCTAATATCCTACGCTCCTTGGTGTAATGGTTTCCTAACGGAGGTTTAGGTTTCTGTCACTCCAGCAACCCCACAATTAGTAGCCAAATACACAATGCATCTCACTAGGCCCATAAATGGTGAAGTATCATGTAGTCGACGTTCACATGACACCACTAGTGAAATAGCACCACAACAAATAAATATCAAACCATTAAATATTACTTAACATAATTCCACTACTAACATCTTGACTTCTCCCATGTCCTCAAGAACTAAACGAACTACTCACAAGACATCATATGGATCATGATCAGAGGTGAAATAATGGTAAATAACAATCTGAACACAAACCTTAATTCGACGGTTCCACTCAATAGCATCAACCACAAGAGTAATCAACACCGAGAAAGTTTCCCCTAAGAATTTAACAAGATTCAACTCAAGCTGTTACAGCGGGATGGCGTGGTGATGCTGGAGATGAAGGTGCTGGTGATGGAGATAATGATGATGATGATCCCGATGAAGTCCGATGTGATGGCGATGATGATGGCGACGATCTCCCCTCTCCGGGAAGGAATTTCCCCGGCAGATTCCTGCCTGCCGGAGAGCTTTTCTCTCTCTGGTGTTTTCTGCCCCGCAGAGGCGGCGGTGTCTATCTCTGAGCCCCCCCCCCCTTGACTTAGGTTTTCGGGGATGATGGAATATGCGAAGGGGCGATGGCAGAAGTGGGCCAGGGCGGCCACACAACAGGCCGATGCCCCCTATGTGTGAGCCTGCCCTGTGGCTCCTCTCGCCTCCTCCTTTTGGCTTCTTCAGTCTTCTGGTAAAATATAATTTCCTGGTATTTTTCTGGAATTTCCTGATCTTCTGAAATATGGTGTCTTGACGGTCCTTTTTTCAGCAGAATCCTGACTTCGCAGCAAATCCTCCAATGATCATCAAACATGTAAAAACAGAGGAAACAACATGAGTATCATCTCTAAATGTGAAATATATCAATGAATAACAGTAAATTATGATACAAAACAGTGATGCAAAATGGACGTATCAACCCCCCCAAGCTTAGACCTCGCTTGTCCCCAAGCGAAAACTGAACTCGGTAAACAAGACCACAGGTTTATGGAGTGAAGTGTCGATATTCAAAATACGGACAGGAAGCATCACATTTACCAAGGCACAAATTATGATAGACAGCAACTTCCCTTTATATGATATAGACTTGCAATAAGTAAAAGGGAATCACAAATAAAGATGCATAAGGTAAACTACAATTGGTGATGGCAAACCTTAGTTCTTGGTCAGAGAACAATGAACAAACTATTCTTTCTTTTGAACGGAGCCTTTTATAACAGAGCTGGTATAGCAAAAACCATATGCTCAACAAGCCAAACTCTTTGTAATCATGGAAAGCTTTCAAAGATATATTCCTTCAGGTAAAAGCATTATACTAAACAAAGGAAAATAATAAACATAATTGAACGGATCAACATATGGATGAGTGAAACATAACAACTCAAATGCTTGCTTGAGATAGAGGGGAATAGGTTGACTCAACATAAAAGTAAAAGACAGGCCCTTCGCAGAGGGAAGCAGGGATTAAACATGTGCTAGAGCTTTTTATTTGTAAAACAGAGGTAAAAGTTGTTTTGAGAGGTGGTTGCTTTTGTCAACGACTAGCAACGGAGTTCTTGATATCTTCCATACTAAACAAGTGAGAGCGGTTCCGAGATGTTTGATTAGTTGGCACAATTGTGCTCTTTTATAGCTTAGCACTCCTCCCCACCTTTTCCTTTCTCAAACCATGGCTAACCAATTCCATCGGGTGCCCACCAACTTTCACATACCATGGAGGAGTGCTCTTTTTCTTTTCTTATTTAGATTACAATGGTCTGACCAGCTCCCTTGCAAAATTAATGACGAGCAGATGAAGCTGCCTAGTCAAGGGGTACTCAATTTAGTATGGAAGATAACAAACCCAACCACTACGTCCTCATGAGCTAAAAACAGTGGCACAAAATGAGAAGTATTTGAAGGGTTTTTTTGAAAGGTAGCACATGAAAATTTACTTGGAATGGCTTGAAATACCATGCATAGGAATTTATAGTGGACTCTTTGGAAGTAACTTGGCTTTTGGGAATTGGATGCACGAGAAGTATTCCCTCTCAGTATAGGTTTTTGGCTAGCAAGGCTGGGTAGTAAGCATAAGAGTTGCATGAAACAAACAAACATACATATAATAGGAACAATCATGCAATCTTCCTTGAAAGTACAACGATTTTAACTTGAGAATACTATTGCTTATGAGCTAAACATGAAGGAAAGTTGAAATGATGTATCTACTAGCACTTCTTTCTTCTTTTTCTACTCAAAACTCAAGGTAACGTTGCTATTGACCAAGCTAAGTTTGCCAAAACCAACTAAATTTACTCATGCTCCCAAAGTGATACCAATACTAATCAACAAGACTAATCGTATAAGAGAGATTGCAAACTAAAATAAGGTGTGCGGAAAGTAAACGATAAAACTTCTCATTAATATTTCATTACCGCAACTCACACCAAGGGATACATACATAACCAACTAAGGAGGATACTTCCACACTACAAACTATTCTATAAGATAACTTCTCTATTCATGATATGACTCTACTTGAAAAGTAAATGAGCAAAAGATAATGATACCGCGGCACTCCCCCAAGCTTAGAACAAGCCAAGGGGATGCCTATACCCATGACGAATTACTCCTTTGGCGGTGGTGGTGAGTCTTTATCATCATCATACTTCCAAGGCAGAGGTCCCCCGTCAAGGAAGGATGTCTTGGTCTCCAATATCCTGAAACTTGCAGCAGCACTCATTTGTTTAAACCTAGCTTCATACTCACAGTTTTGGTTCTGCAAGTCATAGAGTTGTGCTTGTAATTGGTTAGGGGTCTCATGGAGTGAAAAGATGTCACTCCAGAGAGCTCTGTAGTCTCTTTCTTGTACTTGGTGACAAGCTCTTGATTAATCCTATGGATGATGTCCACTTCGCGTTCCGCCATCTTCTTATATTTAAAAACTTCTTGTTCCAGCGCTTCCATCCTGGCTTCAAGACTCCCTTCTCCCTTAGGGCCTTGGACATCTTTAATCTGCAACTCCCCATCCTTGAGTAACAACTCCTTCGGATGCATCTTCAGCTCCCTCATGTATGGATTAATGATATCCGCAAGAGAGTTCTCCTCGGATGGCCCGGACGAAGACATTGTAACTCCAAAGCTGAGAACAATCCCCTGACAGAAAAAGCTCAAAACGAAAACACTACAAAAACACGATATACAAACCTCGGGTACTCCGGGGGTTATATAAGTGAAAATTAAACATCGAGGCGAAATCATAGGAGGAAACCGGGACGGAAACGAGCTCCGGGGTGCTCTCACACCAGGGCGGCGCGGCCAGGGGTGGGCCCGCGCCCCCTGTGTGTGAGGGCACTCAGGACTCCGTCTCCGGCCCGTTTTCGTCTCATGATTTTTCATATTTAGCAAAAACAATAAAAATAATACTGAAAAAGTTTAACGCGAACCTTTTCTAACTAGAACTGTTACCTATTCGAAAACGAACTCTGCAGGTTCCTGCATATTGTCCTGGATGAACTCTTCCAGAGAAACCGTTTGAATAACATCAACATCTTCATTATAAGAATCTCCAGCAATATAATATTTGAGTCTTTGACCATTCACCACTTGTGTAGTGTCATCTTTTAATGAAGCAATCTTTATCGCACCTGAGCGGTATACCTCCACAATAACATAGGGTCCTTCCCATTTCGAGAGTAATTTTCCTGCAAAAAATCTGAGACGAGACCTATACAAAAGAACTTTCTCACCAACATGAAACTCTCTCTTAAGAATTCTCTTATCATGCCATTGTTTGACTTTCTCTTTGAAGAGTCTGGCATTCTCATAGGCTTCGTTTCTCCACTCATCTAGGGAACTTAAATCAAGCAACCTTTTCTTACCGGTGAGTTTAAAATCTCTATTAAGCTCTTTCACTGCCCAAAATGCTTTGTGTTGTAATTCTAAGGGCAAGTGACATGCTTTTCCGTAAACCATCTTGTAAGGAGACATGCGCATGGGGTTCTTATAAGAAGTTCTATAAGCCCATAAAGCATCGTTTAACTTGCTAGCCTAGTTTTTCTTAGATCTATTTACAGTCTTCTGCAAGATAGACTTGATCTCTCTATTTGAAAGCTCTACCTGCCCACTAGTTTGGGGATGATAAGCAGAAGCAATTCTATGATTAACGTCATATCTAGCAAGAGTTTTTCTAAAACCACCATGAATAAAATGAGAACCTCCATCAGTCATAAGATATCTAGGCACACCAAACCTAGGAAAAATAACGTCCTTAAGCATTTTTAATAAGGTCTCACCATCGGCACTCTTTGTAGGTATGGCTTCTACCCACTTGGTAACATAATCAACAACAACAAGTATATGAGTATACCCTTTTGAAGGAGGAAAACGACCCATAAAGTCAAATCCCCAATAGTCAAATGGTTCAATAACAAGAGTCTAACTCATAGGCATTTCATTGCGTCTAGAAATATTACCAACTCTTTGGCATTCATCACAAGATAAAACATACTTCTAGCATCTTTAAAGAGGGTTGGCCAATAAAAATGTGATTGTAGAACCTTTTGTGCAGTTCTATCTCCAGCATGATGTCCTCCATAAGCACTACCATGGCACTTTCTTAATATTTCTTGTTGCTCATACTCTGGAACACATCTTCACATAATACCATCAAATCCTTCTTTATATAGGTGTGGGTCATCCCAAAAATAATGCCTCAAATCATAAAAGAACTTTCTTCTTTGCTGAGCTGTAAAGGTTGGAGGCAAATACTTGGAAACAATAAAGTTAGCATAATCAGCATATCAAGGAAGGTCTCGCAAAGTTACATTTATTGAGGCCAACTGTTCATTTGGAAAACTATCATTAACAGGAATAGAATCAAAAGAAATGTTTTCCAATCTAGAAAAATTGTCAGCAACAAGATTTTCAGCACCTTTCCTATCTACAATATGCAGATCAAACTCTTGTAAAAGCAACACCCATCTAATAAGCATAGGCTTAGCATCCTTCTTCGACATAAGATATCTAATAGCAGCGTGATCAGTATGAATAGTAACTTTAGAATCAACAATGTAAGGTCTAAACTTATCACATGCAAAAACAACAGCAAGGAACTCTTTCTCAGTAGTAGCATAATTCTTCTGAACAGCATCAAGAGTCTTACTAGCATAATGAATAACATTTAACTTCTTATCTATGCGCTGTCCAAGAACAGCACCAATAGCAAAATCACTAGCATCGCGCATAATTTCAAAGGGTAAATTCCAATCAGGTGGTTGAACGATAGGAGCAGTAGTTAAAGCCTTCTTAAGAGTTTCAAAAGCTTCCTTACAATCATCATCAAAGACAAATGGTACATCTTTTTGAAGAAGATTAGTAAGGGGCTTTGAAATCTTAGAGAAATCTTTAATAAACCTCCTATAGAAACCAATATGACCAAGAATACTATGAATACCTTTAACATCTCTGGGACAGGGCATTTTCTCAATTGCTTCAACTTTCGCTCTGTCAACTTCAATACCTCTTTCAGAAATTTTATGTCCAAGAACAATTCCTTCATTCACCATAAAGTGGCATTTCTCCCAATTAAGAACAAGATTAGTTTCTTCACACCTCTGCAAAACTTTATCAAGATTGTGCAAACAATTACCGAAAGAAGTTCCATGGACGGAGAAATCGTCCATGAAAACCTCCACAATTTCTTCACAAAAACCATGAAAAATAGCAGACATGCATCTTTGAAAAGTAGCAGGAGCATTGCACAAACCAAACGGCATACGTCTATAAGCATAAGTTCCATAAGGGCAAGTAAAAGTGGTTTTCTCTTGATCTTTCTTTCTAATAGTAATCTGAGAGAAACCAGAATAACCATCAAGAAAACAAAAATGACTCTTCTTAGACAACCTCTCTAACATCTGATCTATAAACGGTAAAGGATAGTGATCTTTCTTAGTAACTTTTTTTACCTTTCTAAAATCAATGCACATCCTATAACCAACCACTGCCCTTTGAGGAATAATCTAGTTATTCTCATTAGGCACAACCGTTATGCCTCCTTTCTTAGGAACACAATGAACAAGACTAACCCATCTACTAGCAGCAATAGGATAAATAATACCAGCATCAAGGAGCTTCAATACCTCATTTCTTACCACTTCCTTCATCTTGGGAATTAAGCGGCGTTGATGTTCAACAACTGGCTTTGCGTCTTCCTCCATATTAATAGCATGCTGACATAAGGTGGGAGAAATCCCTTTTAAATCATCAAGAGTATATCCCATAGCTCCTCGATGTTTCCTTAATATCTCCAATAACCTTTCTTCTTCCTTTCCCGAAAGCTTAGAACTGATAATAACAGGATATATTTTCTTATCATCTATATAAGCACACTTAAGATCACCAGGTAAAGGCTTTAATTCAAAAACAGGATCTTCTTTAGGTGGCAAAGTGGTACCAAGATCCTCCATAGGTAAATTGTGCTTAATCAACGGTTGTTGACGAAGAAAAATATCGTCAATATCTTCTCTTTCCTTCTTGAAAATATCACTTTCATGGTCCTCCATAAATTGCTGCAAAGCATTGTTAGGAGCAAGAGCAATAGAGGCAAGCTGTTCAACTCGAAAACTTTGATCAGGCAATTCACTTTCAAAAGGAGTTTTAGCAAACTTAGAAAAATTAAACTCATAAGATTCTCCATCAAACTTAGTAAAAAATTTCTCCTTCTTACAATCTATCACAGCGCTACAAGTATTCAAAAAGGGTCTACCAAAAATAATAGGACAAGTTTTACTAGCTTCCTTACCAAGTACTAGAAAATAAGTAGGATATTTAGTCTTACCACATAGAACTTCCACATCGCGAACAATACCAAGAGGCCAGACAGTCTCTCTGTTAGCAAGCTGAATAACCACATCAATCTCCTCTAATTCACAAGGGCCAATCTCATGCATGATTTCTCTGTAAAGATCTAAAGGAATGGCACTTGAACTTGCACCAATGTCACATAAACCATAATAGCAATGATCTCCAATCCTGACAGAAATAACAGGAACACTTGTTTTCCTATGCCTATTAGGATGTGAAACAACGTTAGTAGCATCTTCACAAAAGACAATATGTTCATCTCCCACATCTTTAGTAACAAGGTCCTTCACTATAGCTACAGGAGACTTAATAATAATTTGCTCATCAGGTTTTGCAGCTTTCTTAGTACTTTTATTAAGCACACTTACCAAAGTAGAATGCTCTTTTACCTTTGCAGGGAAAGGCGTCTTCTCGAAATAAGGTTCAGGCAAAATGCTATTAACAGTACAAACTTCAGTAGCTGTAGCAGGAATATGACTAATAGAATCTTTATAAGGCGCATGATATTTGTTCCAGTCTTCTTTGGAACATCAAGATAAGAGGCAAAGGCCTTAAAACAGTTAGCAAGTATTTGAGAATCAAGACCATAAGCAGTGCTAACATTATGAAAGTCATCGGTTCCCGTAAAAGCTTTAATGCATTCATAATCATAATTTATACCTGACTTCCTACCTTTGTCGTTTTCCCATCCTTCAGCATTTTCTTGAATACGGTCAAGAAGTTTCCACTTAGCATCTTCCTTCATATGGGTAAATGATCCAAAACAGGAAGCATCCAAAAATTCCTTCTCATGAAGAGTAAGCCTCGCATAAAAGTTATCAATAACAATATTACTGGGAAGCTCATGAATGGGACATTTGAGCATTAGTAACTTCAATCTCCCCCACGCTTGGGCAATACTTTATCCATCATGAGGCCAAAAGTTATATATTCGATTACAATCTTTATGAATTTCACTTGGAGGACAAAATTTTGAATAAAAGAGGGGTACAGTTTCCTCCCAAGCAATAGATGGACCATCTTTTAGCAGCCGATACCACTCCTCAGCTCTGCCTTTCAGTGATAAAGAGAATAGCTTCCTCTTGACCTGGCTCGGTGAAATATCTGCACACTTGAACAACTCGCATAATTCATGTATAAAGAGTAAGTGATCACCCGGATGGACAGTTCCATCTCCTGAATAGCAGTTATCCATAACACGTTCAACAATTTTCATAGGTATTTTAAAAGGATCTAATTGAGCAGGAGGTGCTTGTGGTTCATCCACATCCGCAACAGTGGTAGTAGTTTTCCCAAATAGGAACCCAAATGGAGAACTCTCCATAGCGAAATAAAATAAAAATAAAAGACAGAAATAAAAACAATACTCATAGCGACGGTTACCTTTACCAATTCCACTCTTCAATAGCGCTTCACTCCCCGGCAATGGCGCCAGAAAATAGTCTTGATGACCCACAAGTATAGGGGGTGTATCGTAGTACTTTCGATAAATAAGAGTGTCGAACCCAACGAGGAGCAGAAGGTGTTGACAAGTAGTTTTGATCAAGGATTCACTGTGAATACTAGCAAACGGGTTTTCAGGGGTATTTGGAATGCAAATAAATAAAGTGCGAGTAAATAAAAGACAGTAGTAATAATTACAGCAAGTGGCCCAATCCTTTCTTTAGCAAAGGACAAGCCGGTTGTGTAACTTATGATGACCAAACGTTCTCGAGGACACACGGGAGTTTCTGTCAAGAGCTTTCGCTTCATGCCGCTAAATAACCTTTATTGGTTTGATAAGTGTTATGGGGGTGAACCTATGCTAGCGCACTACCCTTACTAGGATAAATACACACTTGTGATTATATCCCTTGCAAGCATCCGCAAATACAAGAAAGTAATTAAGATAAATCTAACCACAGCCTTAAACTCTAAGATCCTACGCTCCCTGGTGTAATGGTTTCCTAACGGAGGTTTAGGTTTCTATCACTCCAGCAACCCCACAATTAGTAGCCAAATACACAATGCATCTCACTAGGCCCATAAATGGTGAAGTATCATGTAGTCGACGTTCACATGACACCACTAGTGAAATAGCACCACAACAAATAAATATCAAACCATTAAATATTACTTAACATAATTCCACTACTAACATCTTGACTTCTCCCATGTCCTCAAGAACTAAATGAACTACTCACAAGACATCATATGGATCATGATCAGAGGTGAAATAATGGTAAATAACAATCTGAACACAAACGTTAATTCAACGGTTCCACTCAATAGCATCAACCACAAGAGTAATCAACACCGGGAAAGTTTCCCCTAAGAATTTAACAAGATTCAGCTCAAGATGTTACAGCGGGATGGCATGGTGATGGTGGAGATGAAGGTGCTGGTGATGGAGATGATGATGATGATCCCGATGAAGTCTGGTGCGATGGCGATGACGATGGCGACGATCTCCCCTCTCCAGGAAGGAATTTCCCCGGCAGATTCCTGTCTGCCAGAGAGCTTTTCTCTCTCTGGTGTTTTCCGCCCCGCAGAGGCGGCGGTGTCTATCTCTGAGCCCTCCCTTGACTTAGGTTTTTGGGGACGATAAAATACGCGAAGGGGTGATGGCAGAAGTGGGCCAGGGCGGCCACACAACAGGCCGGCGCGGCCAGGGGTCAGGCTGCGCCCCCTGTGTGTGAGCCTGCCCTGTGGCTCCTCTCGCCTCCTCCTTTTGGCTTCTTCAGTCTTCTGGTAAAATATAATTTCCTGGTATTTTTCTAGAATTTCCTGATCTTCCAAAATATGGTGTCTTGACGGTCCTTTTTCCAGCAGAATCCTGACTCTGGCAGCAAATCCTCCAATGATCATCAAACATGTAAAAACAGAGGAAACAACATGAGTATCATCTCTAAATGTGAAATATATCAATGAATAACAGTAAATTATGATACAAAACAGTGATGCAAAATGGATGTATCAATTAGCATGTTTAGATACTCGTATTCAAGGGACATGAGATTTTCAACTTATGACTTGTCAAGCATATATCTCATATTTGTACTCACATTAACCTTAACCACTCAAGATGCCAATGATAGGGGCAATGAGAGCTCAAAGCTAATAAGTACCATAATTTTTGGAAGGTTTATAAAACTTGCAATCACTACTTCCCTCTGCGAAGGGCTTTTCTTTTAATTTTATGTTGAGTCATCATCTTCTACCTTTATGCACCGATTAAGAGAGCATAGTTGTCATTCTAAGTATAATGTGCATAGTCCCAAAATTTATTATTGATTGATTCATGATTATGGTATTGCTTGTTCTCAAATTATTTGTATCTAGTCACCCTCTTTAACTTTGAAGGTGTCCTATGCATTTATGTTTTGCTACTCCACGAGGGACAAGTTGAATACCACTTTGCTATGTTTTCTATATGCTCAAAACAAACAAACACTTTTCAATGCATTATTACTCATGATATTTTGTTTGTGTTTCTTTTCATGTTGTAACATGGTTGCTAAGTTCTATGGATAGAATTATATCACTTATGCCCATGTTTAGAGTACTTTGATCTCAGCATGCAATGCTTTACTTTAAGTTGATCAAGTTTGTGTTGGTGCATGTCACCTCAAAAATTATTGTTTTGTTATCACTTACCTACTCGAGGACGAGCAGGAGTTAAGCTTGGGGATGCTTGATACGTTGCAAACGTATCTATAATTTTTGATGCTCCATGCTTGTTTTACACCAATTGCTTTGTGTTTTGTTTACACTTGTTGGCATTTTTATGCATTTTCTGGAACTAACCTATTAACGAGATGCCACAACGCTAGTTCTTGTTTTCTGCTGTTTTTGTGTTTCGGAAAAGTTACACAGGAAATATTCTCGAAATTGGATGAAACAAAAGCCAAAGTTCCTATTTACCTAAAAGGAAGACATAGTCCAGAGGAGAGACGGAGCAGGACCAGGAGGCGGCTGATATGTCCATTTTGCATCACTATTTTATATCATAATTTGATGTTATTCATTGTTATATTTCATATTTAGAGATGATACTTATGTTGTTTCCTCTGTTTTCACATGTTTGACGATTATTGGAGAGCTCACTGCCGGAGTCAGGATTCTGCTAGAAGAAGGACCGTCAAGACACCATATTTCTGAAGATCAGCAATTCCAGGAAAATACCCAGAAGTTCATATTTTACCGGAAGACGGAAGTAGCCAGAAGGAGAGGGTGAGGTGAGCCACTAGGGGCCCACACCACCTGGTGGCGCGGGCCAGCCCTAGGCCGCGCCACCCAGTGGTGTGGCTGCCCTGGCCCACCTCTGCCAGCACCCCCTCGCGTATATTGTCTCCCCGAAAACCTAAAACCCAGGGGGATCAGATATAGACTCCGCCGCCTCTGCGGGGCGGAAAACACACACAGAGAGAAAGCTCTCCGGTAGGCAGAAATATACCAGGGAAATTCCTTCCTAGAGAGGGTAGATCGTCGCCATCATCATCGCCATCGAGCCGGGCTTCATCGGGATCATCATCTTCATCATCATCATCATCACCAGCACCTTCATCATCTTCATCACCACGCCATCCCGCTGTAACATCTTGGGTTGAATCTTGTCCAGTTCATAGGGGAAACTTTCCCGGTGTTGATTACTCTTGTAGTTGATGCTATTGAGTGAAACCGTTGAATTAAGGTTTATGTTTAGACAGTTGTTCATCATTATTTCACCTCTGATCATGATCCATATGATGTCTTGTGAGTAGTTCGTTTAGTTCTTGAGGACATGGGAGAAGTCAAGATGTTAGTAGTGAAACTATGTTGAGTAATATTTAATGGTTTGATATATTTATATTGTGGTGCTATTCTACTAGTGGTGTTATGTGAACGTCAACTACATGATACTTCACCTTTATGGGCCTAGTGAAATGCATTGTGTATTTGGCTACTAATTGTGGGGTTGCCGGAGCGACAGAAACCTAAACCCCCGTTAGGAAACCAGTGCACCAGGGAGCGTAGGATCTCAGAGTTTAAGGTTGTGGGTAGATTTATCTTAATTACTTTCTTGTATTTGCAGATGCTTGCAAGGGGTATAATCACAAGTGTGTATTAGTCCGAGTTGGAGTAGTGCATTAGCATAGGTTCACCCCCGTAACACTTATCAAACCAATGAAGATGACTTAGCTGCATGAAGCGAAAGCACTTGACAGAAACTCCCGTGTGTCCTCAGGAACGTTTGGTAATCATAAGTTATACAACCGGCTCGTCCTTTGCTCTAAAAAGGATTGGGCTGCTCGCAGCAATTATTATTATTGTCTTTTATTTACTCGTAATTTATTTACTTGCATTATCAAATACCCCTGAAAACCCGTTTGCTAGTATTTACAGTGAATCCTTAATCAAAACTGCTTGTCAACACCTTCTGCTCCTTGTTGGGTTCGACACTCTTATTTATCGAAAGTACTACGATACACCCCCTATACTTGTGGGTCATCAGCGGCCGCACCATAGGGTGGCGCGGGCCACCCCCTAGCCGCACCACCAGGTGGTGTGGGCCCCTGGTCCACCCCTGACATCACCCTTCCGCCTATAAATTTCCTTCGTCGGGAAAACCCTCAAGGGATGAACACTTTTCCATGAAACATACTGCAAAGCCGCCGCCATCGTCGTCTCGAGATCGGGAGGGTCCAGAAGCTCTTCCCGGCACGCTGTCAGAGAGGGGAATCATCACCAGAGGACTTCTTCATCACCGTGCCAGCCTACGGAGTGATGCGTGAGTAGTCTACCTTAGACTATGGGTCCATAGCAGTAGCTAGATAGTTGTCTTCTCCTCCATGTGATTCATGTCTAGATCTTGTGAGCTGCCTATCATGATCAAGATCATCGTTATGTAATTCTACATGTTTTGTTTGTTGGGATCCGATGAATATTGAGTACTATGTTAAGTTGATTTATCATGTCTATGTTATTTATGATCTTGCATGCTCTCCGTTGCTAGTAGATACTTTGGCCAATTAGATGCTTGTGATTCCAAGAGGGAGTATTTATGCTCGATAGTGGGTTCATGCCTCTAGTAATCTGGGAGAGTGACAATAACTTCTAACGTTGTAGATGTGTTGTTGCTACTAGGGAGAAAACAACAATCTTTTGTTCAAGGACATTTGTATTGTTTACATTACACACTTTGCTTAAGGCGATAATCTGTTGCTTGCAACTTAATACCCAAGGGATGTTCGGATGATATCCTACAGGTGGATTATTAGTCATAGATGCAGTTGGATTAAGGTCTATGTATTATGTTGTAATGCCCAAGTGAATCTCATAGTGATATTCATGACATGCACATGCACTGCTATGCATTCTTTATTTTGTCAATTGCCCAAGTGTAATTTGTTTACCCAGCATGTTATTTATCTTTATGGAGAGACACCTCTAGTGAACTGTGGACCCCGGTCCATTCTTTTGCATATATATTACCATCTACTGCAAGCACTGTTTACTTTCCGTAAGTATTATTTACTTACTGCAAACAAACATCTTTTTCTACATGATACGTTTAATCCTTTGTTTTTAGCAAACCAGTGAGATTGACAACCTCACTGCAAGTTGGGGCAAAATATCTTGGTTGTGTTGTGTGCAGGTTTCACATTGCTGCTGGCGCCGGTAGTGCGCCTTGCCAAAAGCCAGTTAGCAACAACCTTCAGAAGTGGTTTCTTTCTCCTACTGGTCGATTAAACTTTGGTTTCATAACTAAGGGAAAACTTACTGCTGTGCTCATCACACCTTCCTCTTGGGGCTCCCAACTGGTCCGTCAACACCGCACCATCATGCTCAAAACAAACAAATAACTTTCAATGCATTATTATTCATGATCTTTTGTTTGTGTTACTTTTCATGTTGTAACATGGTTGCTAAGTTCTATTGTTAGAATTATATCTTTTATGCCTATGTTTAGAGTACTTTGATCTCAGCTTGCAATATTTTACAATAACTTGATCAAGATTGTGTTGGCTGCATGTCACCTCAAAAATTATTTTTGTTATCACTTACCTACTCGAGGACGAGCAGGAGTTAAGCTTGGGGATGCTTGATACGTTGCAAACGTATCTATAATTTTTGATGCTCCATGCTTGTTTTACACCAATTGCTTTATGTTTTGTTTACACTTCGTGGCGTTTTTATGCATTTTTTGGAACTAACCTATTAACAAGATGCCACAGTGTCAGTTCCTGTTTTTTGCTGTTTTTCCATTCCAGGTTTTTACTGAAGGAAATATTCTCGGAATTGGATGAAACAAAAGCCAAAGTGCCTATTTATCTGATACGAAGACGGAGTCCAAAGGGGAGACGGAGACCAGCCGGGAGGCGGCCACACCATAGGGTGGCACGGGCCCACCTCTGGTCGCGCCACCGCATGGTGTGGGCTCCCCGGGTGCCCACCTAGCTCGTCCTTGCGCCTATAAATTCACATCTTTGGGAAAACCCTAAAGCCCAAGCCTCCATCCACGAAAAGTACTGTAAGCCGCCGCCATCGTCGACCCTAGTTCGGGAGGGTCCAGAAGCTCTTCTCGGTACCATGCAGGAGAGGGGAATCATCACTGGAGGTCTTCTTCATCGCCATGCCTGCCTCCGGAGTGATGCTTGAGTAGTTCATCTTTGGACTACGAGTCCATAGCAGTAGCTAGATGGTTGTCTTCTCCTATTTGTGCCTCCATGTTTAGATCTTGTAAGCTGCCTATCATGATCAAGATCATCTTATTGTAATTCTACTTGTTGTGTTTGTTGGGATCCGATGAATATTGAGTACTATATCAAGTTGATTATTGATCTATCATGTCTATGTAATTTGTGATCTTGCATGCTCTCTGTTGCTAGTAGATGCTTTGGCCAAGTAGATGCTAGTGACTCCAAGAGGGAGTATTTATGCTCGATAGTGGGTTCATGCCTCTAGTAATCTGGAAGAGTGACAATAACTTCTAAGGTTGTAGATGTGCTGATGCTACTAGGGAGAAAACAACAATCTTTTGTTCAAGAATAATTGTATTGTTTACATTACACACTTTGCTTAAGGCGATAATCGGTTGCTTGCAACTAAGTACCCAAAGGTTGTTCGGATGATATCTTGAAGGTAGATTATTAGTCATAGATGCAGTTGGATTACGGTCTATGTATTATGTTGTAATGCCCAAATGAATCTCATAGTGATCTTCATGTCATGTACATGCATTGTTATGCATTCTCTATATATATTTGTCAATTGCCCAACTGTAATTTGTTCACCCAGCATGTTATTTATTTTTATGGAGAGACACCTCTAGTGAACTGTGGACCCTGGTCCATTCCTTTACATTGATAATACCATCTACTGCAAACACTGTTTACTTTCCGCAAGTACTATTTTATATCACTGTAAACAAACATCTCTTTCCATACTATACGTTTAATCCTTTGTTTTCAGCAAAACCAGTGAGATTGACAACCTCACTGTAAGTTGGGGCAAAGTATTTTGGTTGTGTTGTGTGCAGGTTCCACGTTGTTGTCTGATGCTGATAGTGTGCCCTACCAAAAGTCAGCTAGCAGCAACCTTCAGAAGTGATTTCTTTCTCCTACTGGTCGATTAAACTTTGGTTTTATACTGAGGGAAAACTTACTGCTGTGCTCATCATATCTTTCTCTTGGGGTTTCCCAACGGGTCCTGTGAGATATCACAACCCGGTACGAAAACTTTAAGAACTTTTGCATTCAAACTCCATTATTGATGATCTTGGACTCGTTGAAATCGCAATGACAAGATCTACAACTTTATGCTGAGAAACATCGTAGTCCAAACACGGAAGGTAAAACCAAATGATGAAAGCTTTGACCTATCTAACAATGATGAACCGGCAAAACATTCAACACCAAAAACGTAGTAAGTTTTCCATCTGAAACCTCACATAGAGAAAAGCCAAATAAGAACCAAGAAAGATGATGCCAAGTATACAAAGGTTTGAGCTCTCTCCGAACGATACGAATAAGTTACTCACTCGAGAGCCCCTCTTGATAGTACGACTATCGATCCTAAACCTCGATCTCCCACACTATGAGACCGGTAAGAAAGAAACCCTATCAAGATAATACCTTTGCCTTGCGCATTCCACTTGAGCTAGATGTTGACAGTCTTGACTCCCTGAAGATGGAATATGTTTCTTGATCATGCTTGCTTGCATGTGCTTCATGAAGACATCTCTAAATACTCCCCCATACCGCAATACGGGAGAGCCTTGCTTAGCTCTGTCTTCATGAGTCCATCGCACTATCTTGACTTCGTCTTTGCACATTCACTTGGTCAACATTGCACTTCAACTCCTTCATTTTCATCTTCTTACAACCTTGAAACCAACATATGGCTCAAGCGATGTCTATGGACAAGTCATTTGCCTTGCGCATTCCACTTGAGCTAGATGATGACGGTCTTGACTCCCTTAAGATGGAACATCTTTCTTGATCATGCTTGCTCGCACGTGCCTCATGAAGACATCTCTAAATACTCCCCCATACCCTAATATGGGAGAGCCTTGATTAGCTCCTTCTTCATGAGTCCATTGCACTATCTTGACTTTGTCTTTGCACATTCACTTGATCAACATTGCATTTCAACTCCTTCATTTTCATCTTCTTACAACCTTGAAACCAACATATGGCTCAAGCGATGTCTATGGACAATTCCTACAAATATAACTCAATGCAAACATTAGTCCATAGGGATTGTCATTAATTACCAAAACCACACATGGGGGCACATGCTCTTTCAACGCCGATGCCGCCATCGATGGTGCATGGGTATGTCTGGCTCTCCCCGAATTTTGGAGACATGTGGGACAGTGGTAGCCTTGGTGAACAGAGCATGCCGCGGGTGGTGCCGCCTGTGGCCGCCGCCGCCGGCGACGATTCATCGTCGCTCTCTCCCTGACTAGCGACAAAACTCACGAAAGACGCGGCCTTGGCGAGCTCCGTGTCCTGCTAGCGCTAGACCGCGCGGTGCTTTTTTTGATCCGCGGTGACGATGGCGCACCGGGCCAGCTCCTTCGCCCAATCCTAGTCGGCTATGGCCGGGGGCTTCACCTTTTGCGCCACCATGCGCGGCTTCTTCATCGCCACTGTCGCTTTCTTTGGTGGCATGGTCGTGGCTGGGGTGGTGGCGGACATGGCGAGAGGCGGCTAGGCGGAGGCGGGCAGGCGGTGGCGCGAGAGGGTGGGAATTTTGAGGTATTTGGGGAAAACCGGCGAGAACTCGGTGGTGTCGCTGGCAAGAGGGGCTCGATCATCGGATTGCTGCTGCCGCGATGTGCCGACGCTCCCGATAAGATCCTGTCGCGCAAGGACCAGCACGGAAGCGCCAGCTCATTTATTGGGCACGCTCCCGCGCCGACACGATTTTGGGGCCACCGGTGCGGGCCTTTTTTTGGCCCCAAGCCCAAATTCCGCACCAGCCGCGTTTTAGAAGGCGTTTTGGGGGCGCCAGTGGAGATGCTCTAACATGCATTCGGGGTCGCTGGCTATTTTTTAAGATTCGCTCGGTATGTATGTGACTATTTCTTAAGATTCGCTTGGGTAAATCATACGAACTGCTCGTGCGTGAAACAAAGTTTGAACGGATTTCAAAATTTGAACGAAAATCAAAATTTGAACAAATTTTAAATTTAAAACAAATTTAATATTTTAAAAGAATTTCAAAATCTAAACGAATTTTAAAAACTAAAAGAATTTTGAAATCTGAACAAATTTTGAAGTTTGAATGAATTTCAAAATTTGAATGAATTTCAAATCTTAATCGAATTTCAAGATATGAACAAATTTTGAAATCTGAACAAATTTGAAAATTTGAATGGAAATCAAAATTTGAACAAATTTTAAAAATTTGAACAAATTAAAAAAATTGAACAGAAATTTCAAATCTAAACATATTTGAAAATGCTGTAAAATAAAAATGAAAAAACTAAACTAAAAAAGCGAAAGGAAAAAATAAAACAGAGAAAAAAGATAAGAAAAAGAAAATAAGGGACGCGAGCAGGTGCTACTGGGCCAACCCACATCCGCGTGGGGGTGTGCGGCGCACATACACACCGACCTGGTCGGTTTATAGGAATCACTATCTGCAGCTCAGTTATCTACTCCCTCCCATCGTAATCTCAACTAGCTGAATGCCCGTGCGTTGCTACGGCTTCTTATGAAAAAAATATTGTATTTATAAACATAAAATTCACATAAATTTTTCTCATAAATAAAACATGCCACTCGAATTCTTTGCCCCTTCATCTTTTCCACCTTGGCGGATCATCTTTTCTCTAGCGTCTACCCTATGCATCCCCGTTCCACGGCACCGGAGTGCCATCCCCACAGCTGCTCCTAGCCTCATGCTGGTGCGATTTGCTAATGACAATAATCAAGGATCGAGAAGACGTGTGAATCCTTGTATGCGGAGCGGGAGGATCATTGCCACCATGTCCGATTCTCTCCGAGTGTTGTGGAGATGCTGGACTGGATCTGAGGTCCTCAATGCAAAATGTAAGACTTGATTTTACTTTTCTTTTTTTCTGAGGTCCTTGCTATAAAATGTAACTCCATGCACCATCGGGGTCCTCCGGGACCGATCCCAGTTCAAAAAAAAAGTAAGCTAATTGTAGAATATGAACATGGACGCCCTTTCATGTATCTTGAATTTCAAAGACTGACATATAATTGCAGATGTTTTTTTCTCTATAGTGATGTAGTGAAAGGTGATCATGCGCATGCATTTACACATCTCAAATATGATGTTCGTACCAGCTTCAATACAAAATTCAGAGGTAAAACCTCATGTCTTCCGAGTTTAGCCTCCAGTGTTTTCTGGGTATACTCCAACGAGAGAATGAATGGCATGTTCTGCTGGATCATGCGCAAAGCATTTGCAATTATAAGTTAATATGGGTTTAGTTCCGTTGTGGCCAAACCAAACATTAGAGATGGAAATTATACTATGCAAAGTGCAGATCAGTACCGAGTAAATATCCTCCCCTGCATTGTCTATTTATCTCCTCTGCTACCTGGAGTAACAAAAATACACAACAACATAGTTGAATGGACGAATGAAGCGTCGAAGGTAAAGAAAAAAAATATGATAAATAAGACAAGCTACTTGTCCGTTCTCCACATGTAGTATAATTCAGTCAACTGTGGGCAGCTCGTCGACAGTAGTAGTAACACGAGTTTACAGGGTTTTCTTCCGTTTCCAATCTCAGTAAGTTATTTACAGGAGACAAAATTAACTTTCCACATCAATTTTCTGCAAGTCAAGATAGGTCTGCAAAAAAATGTCGGTACAGAACGGCTCAAATCAAATAAGCCTCAGCTGGCCAAGTTTAATGTTGTCATGATGAATTATTCGCTTCGATGTCCAACTCTGTCAGCATTGTAGCGCTCCCCCTTGCGAAGAAGCTTCATGGTATCTACACAACAAGGACAACACCAGTTTTAGCACCAAAATATTATTTCCAGCACAATGCTTTACTCATCGAGGAAATATGATGTCCTTGCATTGACAGTTCACAAGGTATATATGCAAGCAGAAGCTCACATGGAAGATGAGATACTGATTGCCAGTGACACAGTTTGTGATAAGATAGCCAGCAAATAACGCGATATATGATCTCAATGAGGTTACAGAGCATGAATTCACAATAACATGTCTTCTCCTTCCACCGTATTCTTAATGAGCTCTAAGTGTTAATAGGACATGCACCTGCGGTTGAATCAAATGCAAGTATGCAACAACAATGGAGGAAACAAGCCATTTCGTATTTCACATGACACAAAAATAGCTTAGTGCTCGGGTACATGTTATGAAGTTAGCATGCACAATGTACCCTGAACTATTTACATAGGCAACATATATCACTTGACAATTGCGTATCAGTATTCAGAACAAAGCACACACATAAGTACATGTGCAGCAACCAATGTGCTATGGTGAAGCCTGCCGCCACCGGTGACCTCGTGCACACACATAAGTATTCAGCACAAAGCACACACATAAGTATTCACAGGACCTCTAGTTCACATGATCACTTTTATCAAACAAACTGACAAAAAGGAAGCATTTGCATTCGGTTCATGACATCAAATACAAAAACCATTAACAGTTCAGAATAGTACTGGAAATTCATACAACAAACATGGAAGCAATGTCATATTGAATTGACTTTGGCACTTCAGTTAATTGGCAAGTGGGTTTACTGTATTGTGCAGGGAATGTACAAACATACCGAGAGTAGTCGAGGAAGGCGAGAGTGATTGTGGTGTCCTCGGTGATGATCCTCTCGGCCTCACCAATGGTGCTGACGTTCTGCACCCCCAGGCCCCACCCAACTTCTTGCTAATCTAGGCGACACTGGCATCCCAGATTGAGCGCAGAAACAAATATGCCAACCACAATGGTACAGGTTAGTTGGCACAGATCAGAGAATACATGTGGATTCAGTTACGTACTTGGTCCGCTTGCCTGAAAAATCCTTGTGCATGCCGTCTTGTGGAATCCCTTCACGCTACAGGCGCCCTGGATGGCGTCGACCTTGGCGAGCGCCACGTGAAGGTCCAGTTCGTTGAGAAGCAGAAGTGGGAGGCGGCGGCGCCGTAGTCCAGGGCAAGCGCCACCGTGGGGTCTGCGCACGCCCGGGATCTCCTGCTACTGCGTCCACCAAATCCAGTGCGAGCGAGCAACAGCGGAGGTGCGCTGTGCGCATCGTCTAGGATAGGGAGCGTTGTAGGCGGCGCTCCATGGGAGAGTGGGGGTGGCGATGTATGGCACTCAGATCCGTCATCCTATGTCGTGGATCCGCTTGATGCATGACCGCATCTTCCATTTTCGCCCTGAGGATGGCGTCGAGACGACGACGGCGAGCTCACGGGGAGATTGCTTTTCGGGAACAGTGTTCTTTTTAGGTGATTGATGTGCCCGTGATCGATATCCCTGTGATTGTATCCCGGAATTAATGTCCCCGTATTACTGTGATTGGTGTTTCCTTAATTGTATCCCGTATTGATTCCCTGTAATATGTAAGGGGTATTTTTGGAACTCAAATGATGTATGTCGAGTTGGTGACTTCACCACCAACTCGAAACCAATAGTAAAGAATACAAAAATCTATTCCCTCCCATCATAAAAGTATTAGTTCAGTTACAACTTAGTATAAAGTTGTACTAGACTTATGATATTTTTTATGAATCAAAGGAAGTAGAAAGTAGTACCTTCTCTAATCTATAATAATTGTCAGTATAAAGTTATACTAAATCAGCAATATTTATTATGGATTAGAGAGAGTACTAGATGGTCCTGGCGCGCTTTGCCGCGCCGACCACCATTTTTATCGAAGATTATTTGTGTTCAGTTTTCATTTCCATCTGTATGCGCTGTTCTATTTCTTGGTTGGGGCATGGTGTAGAAAGATGATGTCTCGGACTTAGGGCAGGCCCAGACTTTGAAGCCAGAGCTGCATCAATCATTTTAGAAAAGATTTTGGACAAAAGTCTGAATTTATAACAAATTCATAGCAACATAGATTTTAATCTGAGAAATATTATGTATGTCTTACACTACCTAGAAAAAATATAATTCCACATGAGGCCATGAATCACTCGTATATTTATAATTGATAGTTTACATATAAGTCACATACCTTTTCATGCAATCGACAAAAACCTCATCGGAACTGGAGAGACCACGTACGACGCGCCAAGACGATGTACCAGTTCCTGATGAACAGCTCACAGTGCCTCGCCGGCGTACCAGCAGTGGCTGAACCATGATCTGCTGGTCTGGTAGCGCTCACCCTGCCACAACTATTCTCTTGCATGTTATACACTTTTTACTTTAACCATTGTGCAAAAATCTACACCATGGAACATGGTATGAAGAACTGTTATTGGTTTCCCATCTACCATAAAATTCTTTAAACTTGTTCCTGTTGCCTTTCCACATGTTTAAATGAGGAAGATAACTCATGATTTTGCTATGGTACTCTGTCATTATACCAACTTAGAGAGTTTTAGTGTCCAAATTGTGAAGCCTCCTCCTATTCTGCGGTTGCTGCATCTATATTTCTCAAGACAATTCTTATTATACTTCCTGGAATTATGTTGATAGAGAAATGAATCACAGAAGTACCACATTGTTTTTTTTTTTTTTGACATAAGAAGTACCACATTGTTATGTTTCTTAGCAGAACTTGCACGTAGGCTGTATGCAGGTCTACAGCCCAAGGACATGGATGTGTGTACTGAACCCTGCAGTGCAAGAATTTACGTACCTGCTAGTGCCATGAAACATTTCAGCTAATGATGTTGACGGTTCGACATGCCCTGCATGTTCATAAAAATATTTCTTTGAATCGTTCACCAGAACTAAATGGACAATCATTACTTGAGAAATAACAGTCCGGATAATGAGAATACAGGTTAAAGTCCTCAAAGTTTGGCAGTAGATAGAGCTGGAGTGGACAGATTTATTGTTGTAAGGGCAGTTCCACCCTCCTGAGACTATCTGGTGAGCACACAGATGCAATTTAGCCACGATAAAGTTCCCAGCTACTTCTGCCTTCACATATTGTCGAAACAAGAAATTAAACTGAATCCTCAAGGTAAACTGATAAGGCAGAAGACTGGTTCTCACAACGCTCACGCTCAACTAACTGGATGACTTCAGAGGCTTTCACGGTAACACAATCTAATCTAACTTAACTCTAGAAATACCCCCCAAAAGATGACCAGCTTGAATCCTGATAACTCAAAAGGAGTTGAAGGTTTTCAAAAGGAGCTGATAACTCAAAAGGAGTGGAAGCCAAAGTTGCAGTTCGTAGGAGCTGGAACATTCAGGTTACATTACTGTCGATAATCTTCTAGAGAAATTAACCCCAAAATTTGTAGCACACAACAAGAGGAAGTTCTAGCATGTAGGAGATAGAATATCGAGGTTGCAGTATGCTACAAATAACAATCTAAACAAGTTGATTGTATACAAGAAATTGATAATGCACATGTCCTGAAATAATTCAGTACAACCTCAAATGGGAGGTATCCTATAACATACAAACAATATAGATGTACATGGACAATCCATAGATGTATGTAACCATGTTTCTTTGCCGCCGGATTTCCTTGATAATCTTAATCTCCAATTGAGAGAAAGTTCTTTTAAGTTTCGAAAAAGCAATTTCAGTGTGGATGCTTATGTAGAAGAGTTCTACGGGCAGATGCATGCACATGTCAGTTTGTTAAGATGGTCCATAGATCTCTGGGTGATCAGCAAGGAGGAGTCTTAACAAATAGATTTGTTCTTTTAATACTGCATTCTGATAAGAAATGGTAATAACTTATAATTTAAACATATAATTTAGAGATTGTTTTCCATGCCGACCCTTGTTTTCTAGTTCCTGCATCTAAAAGTATTTTGGCCATATTAAAAGTATTTTGGCCATATTCAGAAAACCGTGACAATTACCTCACAGTTTAAGAAAGACTGGATATACACTGTATTAGTTCATATGAGCATACTATATATCATTGCACCTCACCATACAGATGGCAGTCGAGGAAATATTGACATTGACACGACAACAATAATGTGTGCTTACCTTCAGGAACAACAATTTTGTTTGCTAGTTTTCCATTACAGTTTCTAGAGGAAGGTGTATGATGAACAAACAACAACCATACACTCACTTATTATTTTCCAGTCCGACAATTTCATCAGCCTGAAAAAAATGAAATAAACTAATGAATTCACCAGCTCTCTGCACACCACAACATGAGGGGAGGAGGGGAACCAAACCTGTGGTGGCCGACACGGTGCAGCAAGCCACGGATCTGGATCATATGGAAGCAGCACCGGCCACCACCAATTTCTTTCCTTCATACCACAATGAACAATGAATTGGTTCACACAAGCTGTTATGCCCCAATTTCATTGTCCCTGAGCTTCGCTTAGGCTTCACGAGATTGCTTATCATCATCTAGAATTCAGTGCCAGCAACTTACTCTAATCTGCCGTGATTTAAGTACAAGATCAAAAAGAACGATCAATGCATCTGAAACCAATGGGAGCATCTGTCTCGCTCATTGAAACCAATAGAGCTTAAGATTCAACACTACGGTTCTTAATCTAAAATTCAACACTACGGTTTATGGCCACCGGGTAGGCAAAGTTGGTTCCAGAACTGTTGATGAAATAGTCTCGCGAAATGGACTGCGAATCAAAAGAACCAGGCAAACAAAGACCGGGACGAAACTCTTGCGAGCAAATTGTCGAACACCCTGCAGACAACCTGAAACGGCCAAAAACATAGCAGCATCAACACGCAGATAACATCCGGAACCAGAGCGAGCTAAAATTGGATGGAGGCGTCTGACGCGCGTTGACCTGGGAGGCTGCACTGCCATTCGCGGACGCGGTCTAAGCGGGACCTGGCGTTGGTGAACCTGGTGTGGAGGCGACAGGCGGACGCTCTCGCACGGGACGCATGCGGAGGGAGCTGGGCAGGTGAAGCTTACCCGGTAATCGTGGCTGCTGGGCGCTGGCGGGCGCGAAGGGGCAAGACCGGCGGCATTCTACGGGAGGATTAAGGGGCCGGCGGGGTGCTTGCACTGCAGCGTTGCTGCTGTTGTCCTCGCGTGGCGGAACCGCGAGCTGGCAAAGGGCTTGGTGGTGCTTGCACGGCGTGGAGAAAGCAATTGAATCAAACTCTGAATCAGAAACACCAAACCTCCCTCTTCGCAGTGAACAATAAAATCTGCACATGGATTCCAAGCGAGGGCTTGCGGCCAGAGAATCGCCTACTCGCCTCGCGGCTCCTTCATCGTCTCCAGGAGGTACTTCTGTCGCCATTTATTCGCCGACCAAGGCAAAAAGGATGCGCAACCGCGTCTCCAATCCAAAAACAGAGAGACACCGACAGCGATGAGGCTTCATCTCCGCATCCATACAGATGGCCGTCACCGGCGCGGTGTCGCACGGCCACGCCTCCGCATCGATCCGAGGCCCCGGCAACGCACGGCTCAGGATGTAGGTGGGTGCGGGCTACCCGCGGAGCCCACTACCCATGCCCACATAATACCTCAAGCGGATATCCGTGGGCAAGCATTAAAATTAAAGGAGATATGTGGGCTATCCTACTTCCTGCATCATCCCACATATCTCCGTCTAGATCACGATTAAGCGTAAATATAAAGAGCTGCGTAGCGTCGCCGACTATGTCCATCATGCTATTTGCTAAAATTATAACAATGAATTTGTGGGCATGTGGACACCCGCATAAATTTAGCGGACTCCCGCGGAACACCCTTAACATATGCAGGATTTTGCGAATATAAGCGGACCTCCCGCGAGCAGTCCCACCTGCACCCTTACGCACGGCTTACCGACGACTCGGGCCGATCCAGCGCCAATCCATCCGTCTTCTTCTAGCACGTACGGCGCCAACATATCCTCGTGGTGGTGGGTGCGGTGGTGGGAGTGATTGAAGGAGGGGATGGCGGCGAGTTGCAACGGTGGGCCGCAGCAATCCATAAGAGCAGAAGGGGCGCCGCTCTTTTTCTCCGGTATGTTGCCGGTAAAGGGTTGAAAGTAGAAAGAGTCAACCATACCGACGTAGGCGCTTGCGGTGAAACAAATCAATCGAATCGAAGTATGAACTCGAAGCCTCGAACCGACGTACTAGCATTATGTGCGAGCAACCACAGCTTGTCAAAACCAAAGAGCTTAGACTAGTTGTAGTAGGAATAACATAGCTAGTAACATCACACACTCTAATGCATTTTGATGATATGGCATGCTATTAAGTGAGGAAAGAAAGTGTTGTGGTAACATATTATATTACTGTAATATCATACACCTCAATACACAATGAGTCTATAACCTAATAAATAAGATCTTATATGACACCACATATATATTATTCCCCACTATAAAGATAGTAACATAGATTAGTAACATATGTGTAATACTAGTCTATGTTACTCCCACTAAGCCTTAGAGCTCCTCAGGTATAGGTCCTTCTAGGGTGTGTTCGGTTCTGGAATTTGGAGGAATGGAACGAGTCGGTTCCGTCCCTAGGATCAATTCCTGTGTTCGGTTGGAGAGAAGGAACGGAACCAACTAGTCCCCCGAAATGGAATATTCCTCCCAGATGCGGAACGGACCGATCTGGCCAAATCGGCCGGACGAGGTGGAATGGCACAGTGCCTTTCTCTAATTAATCAAGTTTAGCAATAATTAATCAAGATTAGGCTATAATTAATCGTGTTTAGCAATAATTAATTAAGATTAGAAATAATTAATCAAGATTGCCGCCAACGGGGGTGGCGGCATGCCTGCGTGGCAAGGCCTGCCGCCAACGTTGGTGGCGGCATGCCTGCGTGGCAAGGGTGCCGGCATGGGGGGTGGCGGCATGCCACGTCACCACCTCATTCTACCCCATTCCATTCTCCAAAACCGAACACAAGGATGGAACCGTTCCGTTCCTCAAATTTTTCCGAACCGAACACAGGGTCGGAACCATTCCATGCCCTACGAATAGAACCATTCCATTCCGTCCTCCCCGGTTCCAGAACCGAACACATCCCTAATGTTTGTGCGTAGAACTTTGATCAGAATTGAAGGGCTTTGATGTTAAAATACAAAGTTCAACCGCGAGAACTATCTGGAGAAACGACTGATAAAATACCGTGTTTTCTTGTAAAGACCGTTGGAGCACCGAAACATTTTCAATGCCCTTTAAAAACGCATGACCTCGTTAAGGGCATCTCCAACGGTGTCCTCTCTTTTTTTCCCTCAATCCATCGACACCGTCGGCCATATTTCTCCTCCCTCCTCCTATCGTCGCCGCCTCGCCCTACTACCAGCGTCCAAGTGCCCGCGCCTTCCCGCGTCGCTGGCCGATATCCTCTGCAGCTCCGCCGGCCGCCGAGGCCTCCAGCTTATCCTAGACAAAAGCCCCGCGTCTCCGTCTCCGCACGCCCTGCAGCGACCACATCATCGCCGGTGGACTCTACATCTTGCCCTGCTGCGTCCACGCCTTGAGCGCGCCCCGCTTCTCCGGCACGCCGTACGCCGGCGACCAGGGGCTCGAGCTCGACCTCGCCCCTGGCCGCGCCTGCATCCTGCCTTCGCCGTGCACCAGCCGCCCTTTGCAGCCTCCCCGCAGCACCAGAGGCTCGGCCTCCCAGAACGCACGCATCTGCACCAGGGGCTCGGCCTCCCTGCTGCGCTGTGGGATGGGTACCAGAGCTGCCGCGTCGTGGGACGGGTACCGACATGCGCCGGCGTGGTCGTTGTTTTGCCTCGCATCCGACGCTTTGGCTGTGCTACGGGAGCTCGCGCCCGACGCCGTTCGATGGCCCGACGCGGTCCGACGGCCCGGCACCTTGGCTGGATGAGCAGGCGTGGTCGTTGTGCCGGCATGGATGCTAGGTGAGCTCGCGTCCGATCTTCACGCTGGAGCGCATCGCCATGGTCTTCTGTTCATCCATCTAGTACTACTAGTGCATCCATTATTTGGAGATTCTTTAGTATGACATGCGGGACCCTTTTGTCAGTGCTTTCACAAAATAGGTAGCCCCGTTGGGGCTAGTGTCGACGCAAACGGACACAGGTCAAAAAAAAAATAGAGTGTCCTCTACCCGATGCAAACTGATCAAATCGGATGGGATTCGGTCCCAAAATGCGTCGCGTCGGGTCATTGAAAATGTCCTAACTATTATCCGCACGAGCTCCAAGCTGTGCTCAAATCAATGATAATTCGAGCTAACCATCCTTTGGTGCCAAAATGTGCGTACATGCTGCAGTATCTAGGAATGTTGAAAGAGGAGTTATGGATGCTATTTGTTAGAACTCAGAGTATTGAGAGTGAAACTTCTGTTTATTGCTTATGGGCAAAGCCCTATTTATACAAGGATTTTGGGGTGCCTTCGAAGAGGTGCCTGTTACAAGAGACATGACTGTTTACAAGAGATGCAACTGCTGAGAGAGAGAAGAGGTGTCTATACACAAGAGACATGCCTGTACAGAAAGGGTGCTTTGGGCATACTAGTAACCGCCTAGAGCGGTTGTAATTTATTCCTAACACTCCCCCTTGCACAAAGATTCTTCTTGTATGTCTTGTATTCCTTGTATAATCTTGAATGTAATGGCCTTGATCACAAGCGATAAATTTTCTTGAATAAACTCCCCCAAAAACCCTGTGGGAAAAATATGAGGAGACTAGAATTTGATATGTTGTCAAAAACTCCTTTAAAACCCAGTGGGAAAAGTAAGGAGAAAATAGTACAACATATAATGATTATTGTCTCTTTGATAACTTATATGAGAAAACCTTGGAAGGATAAAATTCATTGGTAAGTTTAGAGAACAATTAATATGTCTTGTATACATCCGTTAAAAACCCCGGTGGGGAAAATAGGAGGTATGGCATATATTCTTGTGTTGATATTACCTCATTAAAAACCTCGATGAGAACCATGAGAGTAAACTCATAAAGGAAAAAGAGTGTAATATAATGTTTGAATGGGTCATGGTTCAGAGGGATACTCCCCCTGATCCTTTCAAATCTCGAAGTCGTCTCATACCAATTCCATGAACATACTTTTCAAATGTTGAAGTTGGTAGTGACTTCGTGAATAGATCATCAAGATTATCACATGATTTGACTTGCAAAATGTTTATATCTCCACTTTTCTGTAATTCATGGGGATAAAACAATTTGGGTGCAATATGTTTAGTGATATTGCTCTTTATGTAACCCGTTTGCATTTGAGAAATACAAGCAGCATTATCTTCATAAATAATGGTCGGAGATTCGATAGAACCTTTTCCACATGATTGTTGTATGTGGTTTATCATTCTGCGAAGCCATACACATTCACGTGATGCCTCATATAATGCAATTATTTCAGAATGATTGGTGGATGTAGCCACTAAGGTTTGCTTAGAAGACTTCCATGAGATGGCTGTCCCACCATGTAGGAACACAAAACCGGTTTGCGATCTGGCATTATGGGGGTCTGATAAGTAGCCAGCATCAGTATACCCAATCATATCAATGTCCAGATTTCTCTGAAATTGAAAGAATAGGCTAAGATCCTTTGTGCCTTGGAGATATCGAAAGATATTCTTAGCTCCCGTCCAATGTCGTTTAGTAGGAGCTGCGCTATGTCTAGCTAGTAAATTTACTGCAAATGCAATATCAGGCCTGGTGCAATTTGCAAGATACATAAGCGCTCCAATAGCACTGAGATATGGAACTTCGGATCCCAGTATCTCTTCTCCATTATCCCTTGGTCTGAATTGATCTTTCTCTACGTCTAGAGATCGAACAACCATGGGAGTTTTGGATGGATATGATTTGTCCATATTGAATTTCTCCAATATTTTCTGGATATAGGCGGTTTGATGAACCAAAATACCTGAGGGAAGGTGCTCAAGTTGTAATCCTAAGCAAAATTTGGTTTTACCCAAATCCTTCATCTCAAATTCCGTCTTTAGGTGATTGCGTGCTTCATCAATATCTTGTGTGTTGCCAATGATATTAAGGTCATCAACATACACTGAAATAATGCAAAATCCTGTTTCAGACCTTTTGATGAAGACACATGGACAATCATCATTGTTGGAGTACCCCTTTTTCAATAGGAACTCACTAAGTCGGTTGTACCACATGCGTCCCGACTGTTTTAAGCCATATAAAGACTTATTTAGTTTTACACAATATACGTTGCGTTTTGCATTTGGATTCGGAATTGGGATTCCATCAGGAACCTTCATATAGATGTCTGAATCAAGTGATTCGTAAAGGTAACGGTCACTACGTCCATCAACTGCATAGATAGACGATTTTGTACTGCCATAGATATGAGGTATCGGAATGTAATACCACTCATTACCGGAGAATAAGTTTCATTGAAATCAATGCCTGGTCTCTGCGTGAAACCTTGGGCTACAAGCCTTGCTTTATATCTCACCACCTCATTGTTTTCGTTCCGCTTACGAACGAAAACCCATTTAAATCCCACAGGGAAAACTTTGGGAGGTGTAGGTATTGCTTCAGTGAATACCTTTCGTTTATTGAGCGAGGCTAATTTTACTTGGATTGCATCCTTCCATTTAGGCCAGTCGGAGCGTTTCTCACACTCTGCCATGGTCTTTGGATCATGATCATTTAGAAGGTTGTTTGCAATTGTAGTAGAGAAATTTATGTCGACAATTGTAGACTTACGGTTGTAAGATTCTCCAGAGTTTATATAGTTTGTGGAAATTTCATTTACCCTTGTTGACTCGTCGTGATTTCCCAATACGGTTGAGTCTGGGTTTTCCGATGTCCCAGTCATTGAGTGCACAACTGAGCTGGGTTGTGGAGGTTGTCCTTCCACTGGATTATCAACGCTAGGTTGATTTACATTTACTTCTTCAGAGGGTTTCTTCCTCTGTTTGCTTTGTTGCTTGCGAGGAGCTGAATCCTGTTTTACATTTACTTGTTCAGAGGGTTTCTTCCCATGTTTCCTTTGTTGCTTGCGAGGAGCTGAATCCTGTTTTATGGCCGTACTTCTCCCCCTCTTATTTTGAATAGGGGGTTGAGTGGTTTTTGTTGGTACCTCCACTCTTTCAGGCGCATTTATTGCAGGATTGTAGGATTTAGTGACACCTTTATAGTCAGTAAATGAATCTGGCAGATTATTTGCTATATGTTGCAAATTAATTATCTTCCGAACTTGAAGTTCAGTTTCTTGAGTACGTGGGTCAGAGGAGGAAATGCCTTGGCATTCCAATCGATTTCCGCGAATTCTTTTTGGTACTTGATATCGCCCCCTAATGCCGGGAAAGGGTCCTCCTAAAGGATGCAAATCAGCGTGATAGACCCCGTAGTTCAGGATATGACTGTTGTACCCACTAGATCCCATTTCGTGTGGCCCATGTTACGCTGCGGTGTGGATGGACATGTGTGGCGCATCCAATTACGGATGGGAAATACGTAGATTTCCGTATGCAGGGGAAGTGCTGTGCAGTTGGTCGCTGATTAGTGCACATGTAAAACTGATGACCCCATGAATGTAAGTTGCATTCCTTAGCAAGGTCGGCTATGACTATCTCTTGTGAGATGCGCAACCATTTGGAGTGTGACGATGGCGGTGGTTCAATCCTGATGCATTCTTGAAGCACGAAAATCAGAGCATTGTCCAGCGACTGATTGATTCGATCTCGGATAAGGCTTGTAATTTATACTGTCTCATTTTTGGCAATGATGGGTTGATAATATGGGACCATCGTGTAGATGCGTCTATGAGAACCATGAAATACCTAAAAGGTCAGACAATGGTTGGATAGGACCACAAATATCACCCTGAATTCGTTCAAGGAATTGGAGTGGTTCCGCTTGGATTTTAAGACGAGAAGGTCTTAAAATGAGTTTCCCAGTAGCACATGCAGTGCACATGAAATCTGAAGATTGTGGGAATTTAGCTTCATTTAAGTCATGACCATTGGAATTGCAGATAATTTTTCTCATCATCCCGATACCAGGATGACCTAGGCGATCATACCAAGTTTGAAATGCATTGACATTTTGAAAAATTACCTTGTACGCAACATGTGCTACGGGTTTTATATATGTGTAGTACAATCCTGATGATAAAGAAGGAATTTTCTCAAATATTTGTTTGCCATATCCGTTATCTTTGGTAAAGACGAGATATTCCTCTTTGTTGTCCTCATGGGTTTCAATGTGAAATCCATTTTTGCGGATATCTCTGTAACCAATGAGGGTACGAGTTGAATCGGGATACAATAAAGCATCCTCAATTATGATTTGCGTACCCATAGGGAGGGTAAATATGGCACGTCCTGTGCCAACAATTACCGCATCGCGTCCAGCGATTGTTAAAATATTTCCATTTAACTTTTTTAGAGTTTGAAAATACTTTATTTCCCTAAGTATAGAGTTTGTGGTACCACTATCCACAAGGCACATTTCCTCCTCCATTTGGATTGACTCCCGTAGAAATCTATATATTAAAATGTAGAATTTTCAGTGATGAAAAGACTTGTATTGGATATATAGAATACTTACAACTTTCTTAATATCAAAGTGTTGGTACAATACATATTGTGCTTTACAATATAGGGTGATGACACCAACAACACTAATAACATGTTTGATACAATATATATTGTTCTTTATATATTATTATTATTTTATTACAACAATCTGATGGATGTAAATAAATATATTATCTAATGGAGTTGATTGACTAGTCAAAGTCCCCGAACACGTCGTTTGAGGCGTATTCTATCATCATGTTCTCCTTGTCCATGGAGTCCTGTGGTAGATGGAATTCTTTGGTGTTGCTTGGTGTTCCTTGAACATCTTGCGAACATCCCGCTTCCATGTTATTATCAGGTTGAAGATTGAAGTGAGATTCATATCTTGCTCCTTGGGCATGTCCGTTACGTCCCATGGATTGCAGGTAGAGGTTTACCAGATGTCTTGGGGTGCGGCATTTCTTGGTGACATGCTTGTAGCATCCACATTTCTGGCAAAAAATTGTCTTATCGAACTTGTTCTTTGCTTTGCCCTTCCCCTTATCTGAATTGTGTGGCTTGTTCTTGTTGCGGTTGCGGTTGAATTTACCCTTGAAGTTCTTGGCTTGGCCTTTAAATGATCCATTGAACTTATTGTTTTTCTGAAAATTTGCTTGTACTTCGGGGAGAGGGGCAGCCCCAACCGGGCGTTGATGACTATTCTTTAAAATAAGTTCATCATGTTTCTCAGCCTGGAGGAGTACATGTATAAGTTCAGAATAAACTTGGTAATTCCTAGCACGATATTGTTGCTGTAGGATCCTGTCAGCAGGGAGCATAGTTGATAGAGTCTTTTCTATCTTCTCCAGTTCTGAAGGTTCCTTCTCGCAAAACCGCAATTTAGAACAAATCTTATGGACTTCATGGTTATAAGCTCCAACGGATTTGAAATCCTGGAGTCTTAAATGGGTCCATTCATGACTAGCTTCAGGCAGTATGACGGTCTTTTGCTGTTCATATCTTGTTTTAAGTGATTGCCACATATTGCTTGGAGATTCCTCCATCAAATATTCAGATTTCAAATCTGGGTGAATATGTTGCCTTATAAGGGCTAAGGCAGTATATTTTTGTTGCTCAGTTACTTGTGCATCTCCCTGCTGAGGAGGATTCTCAGGTGGTATGAGTGCACCTGCAATGCCACGGGATGAAAGACTAATCTTAACATCCATTGCCCATGTAGGGTAGTTATGTCCGTCGAGCGCAAGCTATTCAAAATCTTTAGCGGCCATGTTGTCCTACATGAACGAGAACCAGAGATTTGATTAATTTACATGTATGTAAATTAAAGTCATCTTGGTTATGTTGTAATAAAAATTGCAAAATCTTGTAAACTCAAGTGAACACTTGGGTTTTAGTGTAGGCCTCAAATCATCTATCATAACACATTGTAGATAATCACCATATTTATGGAGTACATCTCTCAGTACTAAGAAGCATAATCTGACCTAAGTCAGTAGATGCTTTTTGTCTTAGCACCTTATGTTATGATTTGATTTAAATATATGGGAGAGCACATTGAAGATAGTCATTGTGTCAATTATGACAAAATGTAGACCTCACAATATTGTGGATAATCTGCACATTATGCAGTAGATGCCACATTACCTTGTGATCCCATATATAAATTTGAAGTAGTCATTTTTTGAAATAATTTTGCGTATCAATTCACTTCGAATTAAGTCATTTTTGTGTCTTTTAAGGCATTTTTGGACTTAATTGATGGTAAATTGATATGTAATTTTGCATATCAATTCTTGCTCGTATTGAACCAAAAATAGCTCAATTAAGATGAATTGATTGCCTTATTTGCAAGAAATTGAAATCTCAATTGCAAAATAATGGACGTAATTTATTTCAACATGTGCACACATGGAAATATATTACATCACATATATTTTCAGAAATACTTAGTACTCTAACTGAAATAAATTACAGAAGCTAATAAGCTGTAATTTACAGAATCTAAAACAGAGTTAAAATTACTGCTAGATTTACTAGTAAATTAAAACTAAAATACGTAGAGTATTCTTATTAGCCAGAAGCACATGGACACAGTTAAGCGGTCCGTAGACTTCTAGGCCACACGAGAAATCAGAGGATAAGGGGAAAAGGTGGACATCACTGCGTCAGTGCGTCTTTATCCCCAAATCAACTTCCTTCTCGTCCATGGCAGAGAGCACTGACTCCATGAACTCCACCGCTCACTCTGCAAGCCGGCCGCCACGCTAGAGGACCTAAGGGAGCCGTCGGGAGGAGCGGCAGCACCGTCCGTCGCGTGGTCGTGCCGCTGCCCGATGCCGAAGGCCGCCACGCGCGCTGGGCGCTGGCCTTGCTGGGGTTGACCTCCGTTGGAGACGGCCACAGTTGCGGTCGCTCGGCTCGGCGAGGCGGGCGAGCGCGGACGCTGGGCGTCGCATCGGGCCGGCTTCCGCGATGGGTGCCTGACCACTGCCGGGCACACTAGGCCCGGCTTCCGCACAGAGACCCGGCCATCGGGAACAGCCGCCATGCCGCGACTTGGACGGTTGCGCCGCCTCGGTGTCGGTCGCCGCAGCGAGCAGGGCCATGCCGATGATGGGCCGGCCACCGTAGCGAGCCACTCCTGTGACGAGGCGTCGCTGCGGGCAAGCGTTCGGGGAGGCCGCGCCGGGGCCAAGACGCCGAGGTCCGACAACGTTGTCTTTGCCAGGAGCGGCAGCAACGAACCGAGGTCTGTCGTGTGCGCCGTTCACCGACCTGGTTGGCTGCGGGGAGCCGCCTTGTGGACGACGACATTGCCGGGGCTGAGCGCCACACACGCGCTGAGCGCCGTCTCCGGCAGGAGCAGAGGCCGTGGACGATGGGTCCCTGCAAGGAGGGCCTGGTCGCAGGCGCAGCTTGGATGGTGCAGGCCGAGAACCTCCGCCGCCAGGTCCTGGAGAGGAGGCCATCGGCCACGGCTGCCACGCCGCGCTGGAGCGCGTTGCCGCACGGCCTGATCGCCGCAGGGCGAGGCCGCGTCGGCCGTCCTCCACGGGTGCTGCGCGCGCTGGGGGCCGCCATGCACCGGGAGCGTAGTGGCAACGGGCCGAGGGCTGCCACCTTCGCTTGTTGGAGAAGCCGCGCGGCCAACGGGGTCGCGGTGCAGATCGGTCGTTGGCCGGGGATGCCATCCGGGCGGAAGACGATGAAAACAAGGCCGTGGAAGGCAAGTTCCATGGCATGTCTTACCTACTTCTTCCGATCTTCTCTGGAGGCAGCGATTGTGCGCTCGATGTCTGGTCAGGCAGAGCGTGCTATCAATCTTCTTATTCCGGCGATCACCGGAATTTGCTCTCGGCAGAGCGTGCTGATAACGTGTTAGAACTCAGAGGATTGAGAGTGAAACTTCTGTTTATTGCTTGTGGGCAAAGCCCTATTTATACAAGGATTTTGGGGTGCCTCCGAAGAGGTGCTTGTTACAAGAGACATGACTGTTTACAAGAGATGCAACTGCTGAGAGAGAGAGAGAAGAGGTGTCTATACACAAGAGACATGCCTGTACAGAAAGGGTGCTTTGGGCATACTAGTAACCGCCTAGAGCGGTTGTAATTTATTCCTAACACTATTTACAAAGATAGTCACGTGACATATCTTAGTGCATCTGCAGTGGTATTCGTTGGGAAAACGCTTCCCATCAGGCGACCGATCTGAGGGAAGATCGGTTGTCCATGCCTCGTTTGCCCACCTCCCTACTCCCGAACTCACGCTCGCCCACGTTCATGCTTCACGCCACCCTCAAGCTACTCCACCGGCCTCCCTCCTATCTCCAGCCTCTCTCCTCCTTCCCCTTCTTCCTCATGGGAGCCTTCAAGCTCATCAATGGCTATGGCCATAAAAGCTCCAAATCGAAAGGTGTTTTGGGCCTAAAAAAGATGAGAAACTAGTGGAATGGAACCGGAGTCGTCTTCTCCAGCGCCGATGGGCTCCAACGAGTCAGATTCATGGTCTACGACGCCAAATCGGCGAGATCTGGTCCGCCATGGACAAGTTTTCCCGTGCTTTTTATTCGATATTGTATATGTTAGTTATTTTTTCTAACAAATGTGTAAAGTTTTTATAGCGAAAGCATATATGAGATGTTATAATGTTTTTATCTAGATCTAGTCTGCCATGGACAATCTGTTTGAAAATGTAACATACTCGTACTATTTTTTGTTTAAATAGCATACTCAAGATGTTGCAGTGGTTTACTACAAGTTTCGGGTTCTCATATTTTTTCGGTGATGTTCTGTAATGTTGTAAATATGTATTTATTTTTTGTAATTGTTTGTGTTTTTTTAATTGTTGGTAATTTTTGTCATCAATCATTTTAGTAGGAAATAATGTTCTTACACTTTTTCATCATCACAAATGCATGATTCTTGTTGTAATAGGGTGTGTTTTTGTTCAAGTAGTTGGTTTTTTTATTGTAAATCAATCTACAGAAAAATAGTAGTATTTTCAACTAATTTTGTAATATTTTACTCTTTCAAAATATTAGGACATATTTGTTGCAATAGAATATATTGTTTATACATGCAGTTACCATTTTTTGTTGTAATACTGGTTGATACAAATCTACCCGTCGAGTGGATATGGTTAGGACTGCGGGTTGATTTTTACAAAAAGCAAAGGGCTAAGATATAAGTTTTAAGACAAATCTGCCCCTACATAAGGACCGCTGGTTGTTTTGATGAAAATCGAGAGGCTAAAATGCAAAACTACATCGTGGCTTGTTCCGATCGCTAGATCGCGATTGTACGGTGTGGGGGTATGACCAACTTTTGGGTAAAAAATGGCCGATCGATGCCTAGCGCTGCCCTATTCATTGGCCTCACTGACTCGACAACTCTATAACCTTTAGCATGTAGGGAGGCTTTGGTCCTGGCTGAAGATCTTCTATGTCAAGGGTGTTAATAGCTAGGGCGGCACCGGGGATAACCCTAGCCGCCACCAAAAAATCCTCTCTTCGGGGTAGATCCTCGCCGCCACTTCCACATGCCTCGTCTGTGGCAGCGGCAGACCCCAGCGCCAAAGGAGCTGGGGGAGGCAGATTACGGTGACGATGTTCAAGCACGGCTGGGGCAAGGCAAGCACTTCCCATCGAGCACGGCAGCCGCGGTGGAGTCCTCTGGTTGAGGCGGCAGCGCTGTCTTTCTCCCTCGATGATGCACTTCAGTGCGATCCTGCGGAAGGGGCAGTGCTATGGATGTTGATCATCGCCCTTGATTTATCGGCCTAACTCCGGTGGGTCTAACGAACGGTGATGGCCGGTAGTGTGGGGGCTGCCGGTCTGGCTTCGAATAAAGGGGGTTTGGTCCTAGGACCCCTCTCACTCCATGAAAAAGATCTGCTTGATATTTATTCATCCCTTCAAACCGCTGATCTTGATCCAATACTCAAAGTATATCTTGATATTTATGTCATCCAACCTTGAATCCAACACATGGTCTTCAAGCATTATCTATGGACAGTTCCTTCATATTAAAATCAATGAAAATATTAGTCCATAGGAATTGTCAGTAATAACCAAAACCACACATGAGGGCATATGCACTTTCACCAGAGGACCAAATTTATACAATGCTATCTCATTCGAGAATGAGTAATGCATAGAGACGGAAATACATGCAAAGACACACGGAACTGAAAGTGTCGTATCTAGAGTTTAGGTTTACCACTAGCAACACGTATGGATAACAGATAAATGTCATAAGTGTTATATACCCAAGTATCAACTAGATTATTGACTCTAGAGCAAGTGGGAGACTGAAGGGAATATGCCTGAGAGGCAATACTAAAATAGTTATTATCTTATTTCATGTTTATGACAGATATTTATTTCTCATGCTAGAATTATATTAACTAGAAATGTTAATACTTGTGTGTTTAATAAATAAATAAAGGGTTCCTAGTAAAGCCTTGAAAGAGCATGTGACCCATGTGTAGTTTTGGTAATTAATGACAATACCTATGGACTAATGTTTGCATTGAGTTATATTTATAGGACTTGTCCGTAGACAATGCTTGAGCCATATGTTGGTTTCAAGGGTGTAAGAAGATGAAGATAAAGAAGATTATTCAATGACCAAGGTGTTATTCAAGAAGTGATCCGAAGATTGGTCTAAGGGAGTTGAGCCTATAGAGTGTGTCTTGAGGAATAAGATGGAGTGAACTCTCATGTGCATTCTCAAGACATCATCATTATGAAGGAAGAAGATGAAGTGCAATGTTGATCAAGTCGAAGCACAAGTTCAAGATAGGCATATAGAAGATATCGTTTGCTTGAAGCTCGGTGTCCATTTGGTGGTAATGGACATGTGAAGATATTTCTACTAGTGTCTCTCCCATAGTGAAGTATGGGGGAGCAATCCGCAAGACTTCACCGAGCAAGCGCAATCAAGAAAGGTAGTCCAACTTGAGAAGATCAAGATCGTCACCATCTAGCTCAAGTGGAATGCGCAAGGCAAAGGTATGTTTTTGATAGGGTTTCTTTCTTACCGGTCTCATAGTGTTTGGGAGACCGGGTTTTAGGATCGATAGCCATACTATCAAGAGAGGCTCTCGAGTGAGTAACTTAATTGTATCGTTCGGAGAGAGCTCAAAGCTTTGCATACATGACATTATCTTTCTTGGTTCTTATTTGGCTTTTATCCATGTGAGGTTCTAGAGCTTGTGGTTAGTTCCATGACAAGCTCTAGGTCATCAAAAACGAATTTCGTATGGAACTCTTATTGCGTTTTTGGTGTTTGGAGGTTTTACCGATTCATCTTTATAGCTAAGTCAAACCTTTTATCATTTGGTTTCATCCTCCTTTGTTGGTGACAAGGGTATAGATAATAGAACCCGTCAGTTGAGTACCCCTGAGGCCCGTTAAGCTAGGCCCAATTATAATACTAGTCGAAATACGAGTTCTTACCGTATGTCGATATTGTAATCTGTATCGGATCCTACCCGATCCTCGAGACCTGGCCACCTATATATAAGGGCCAGGAGGGGACAGTGTAGGCCAGATTGAAAGCAAGCCAGGTTTTACACCCACGTTTACTTTCATAGCCACGTTGTTTGACTGAGTTTACCTTCGAGTTCATCCGACGCCCTATCTCCCCGATCCTAAGTCCTTCATCTAGGACATTTGTCGAGTTAACCCCTCGTCAATTGGCACCGACCGTGGGGACTCTGGGCGTTGGATTCATGAATTCGACGGCTTTTTCGCTTTCAGCCAACAGCAATCCGCAAGTCGACGAAATCCAGATACCCTTTGGAACTGTCGATTTTCAACCTCACCAGTCAAGCTTCACACAAGTATTTGAAAGCATGGATCAGGATATGGATTTGACGATCGGAAGTCTAAACTTTCGCGTCGGATCACTAGGTTCGATTCGCCTTTCAGATCCGATGAAATCGGATCCATCGGCAAGAGAGCCCAAGACAGTAGCAATGTCGGAATCATTAGAAGATTCTTCCAGCGAGGTAAACTCGCCGATCATTTTGGAGGAAAAAGAAGAAAGAAAAATCGCAGAAGGCGACGAAACCATGGAAAACTTCGACTTAGAGGTTCAACTCGAAGATCTCATGATCTACCATGACGACATCTCAGATCAATCAACAGACACTTGGAAAACAGGACTAGAACTTTCTGAAGATGATAATTCGATCTTCTCAAGTTACAATGGCAAACTCGACAATCGATGCCAGATATTAGCCATCACAGAAGACAATTCAGAAGAACTTGATGACAACAACAATCCAGTGCTCAATCCAGCAAACATAAACAGAGGAGCAAACCACTTAGCGGAAGGAGAAACCGCAGACTCCCTCGCAACAAGGGTAAAAATTCGACTATCAGAAGATGAGTGGAGAACAATCAATACAGCCGTGGAGCACGGCACGCCAATACCAGCAAATTCCAGCCAAAACATGCTTTTGGGATACCATTACGCCCTAAGGCAGTAGACGAAATTATTAGCAAAAGAAAGGATTGAAATACAGAAAAGGAAGGACCCAGCCATTGCAGCAAGCGACACTGCTCGTAGAGCACGAAGCGATGCATCATATACAAACAGAAGGCATCATCGGCATGGATCAAGATATGAGAATCTCAGGCATTCAGAAAGGCAAAGTATCTTGAAAAACCTCGACTCGTCCTTCCTATCGGTCGATGATCAAGGAAACATTATACCAAAAACTCCTGAAGCAGCACTGGTGGCAGCTCAAGCATACTTATATTCAACACGACCTAATCCAGGAGATCCGAGGGAACATATGCATCACGCAGCACTAAACGGATTGAAGATGGTAGGCAACAAACTATCAGCAAAAGAGGAGGAAGTGTATCACAAAAAAGGAACCCATAAACCAAGGTCACCACGCCATCACAGCAGTCCTCGGCATAGAAGTGGAAGTCGACGATCTAGGACACCGTCACCAGGACGGTATAGTAGTCCAAAAAATAAAGGAACCCGACGATCCAGAACTCCAGATAAAACACGCGGCTATGAAGACGATGAAAAGGAGATGGGGGCGCCATGCTTTACCCGCAGGATTCGCATCACGCCAGTACCCAAAGGCTTCAAATTACCTCATGACCAGCAAAAGTATGATGGATCTCAGGAACCACATTCATGGCTTCCAGACTACCTGCAAGCAGTAAAAATATTAGGAGGAACCAGGGAAACAGCAATGCAAAGTTTGCAGTTATACCTCACCGGTGCAGCAAGGTCATGGTTAAGCAAACTAGGAGAGGAAACAATTGGAAGCTGGGAAGAACTCACAAAGCAATTCACGAGCAACTTCAAGTCGACATACAAGCGGCCAGCATCTATAGAGGAAGTTAAGGCCTGCGTGCAGCAACGCGGGGAAACATTGAGGGCATACATCCAAAGGTGGAGTATAATCAAGAACTCAGCAATCGAAGTCTCAGATGAAAGAGCAATAGATGCATTCATAATTGGGTTACGACGAGGAGACCTAGTCGAAGAGATGGGCAGGATAAAGCCGAAAATAGTATCAGATTTAATGGACGTAGCAAACAGATTTACAGATGGAGAGGATGCGTGCAATAATAAACGCACGCGATCACCAGAGGATGATAGAGGAAACAGGTATGGAGGTCAACGCAGAAGATCCCGTAACTACGACAACTATGGCTCTAACAGCCAAGTAGCCGTAGGATACAAAGATAACAGCTACAAAAGTAACGACCGTAAGAGCTCGGGATACCACAGCTACGGAAAAGAAGACTACAGAAAGTTTCAACCAAGGGAATCTAGAGAGTATAACCCATCACCAGAAGATATGCTCAACGGACCGTGTCATATTCACTCTGCATTTGTCGATGGGAAACGTGTATCCAGACACGCAATGAAGGTTGCACTACGTTCTTGAAGCTGCAGGAAGCAGCACTCAATAAGCAAGCCGAAGCAAAACGACAGGGATACGACGGAAACACAAGCAACACACCAACAACCCAACAAGGGAACAGTGGAGCACCCAAGATCCAAGATCAACCAAATTAGGGACGCGACAACGAAGAAGGTTATGTTCCATCTAAAGGGCACATTACAGCAATGATACAGCCAGCGCCCAAGTCGAACAAAGAGGAGAAAAGTATAACTCGATAAGTCAATCTCGCAATAACTTCACCACCGGCAACAACAGATTATCTGCATTGGTTGGAGCAACCAATCGAATTCAGCAGAGATGATCACCCAATAACAGTACCTCGGCCAGGAAACGCGCCCTTGGTACTCAAATCTCAAATCGGAATCTATGATGTCGACAGAATATTCATGGATGCAGGAAGTGGGATAAATCTCATATACGCAAAGACCTTACGGGCAATGCACATTTCATTGGAGTTCCTGAAACCCACTGACTGCTCTTTTCATGGAATAGTACCAGGAAGTGCTAACTATCCACTTGGTCGAATAGCACTCGACGTCTGTTTTGGAAATTGACAAAACTACAGAAGGGAGAAACCCGACTTCGAAGTCATGGACTGGCCATCTCAGTATCACGTGATCCTCGGAAGACCTGCGTTTTCGTGATTCATGGCAGTACCTCACTACACGTATCTAGTACTCAAGATGCCAGGTCCAAAAGGAATCATCACGGTAAAAGGAAGTTTCGAGGTATCAGACCTATGCGACGAGGAGTTCCACAAAATGGCGCAAAACTTTGGCATGATAGCCAACTACGGAGAACCCAAAGAAAAGGCAAAAATCATGACTACAGAAGTCGACAAGATACCCGAAGGGCGTCCCGCAGAACCAAAGACGAAGAAACCACGAGTAGAAGAATCAGCAGAAGACAAAGCTACAAGGGAAGAAGAGAAGGCCATGGCGGCATAAGTATCAAGAATACCAGAGTAGGGTAGAAGAATAAGGCTATAAAAGCCACAAGTCATCCTAGGGCAATGCTCTCTAGATCCAAAACATAGGTCACAGGCCGGATCTCTTGGGTCACCCCATGTATCTTATATTACAAAATATAATAAAGACAAGTTCATCATATATAAGCTTACATGTCTAAACGCGGCAAAACGCCAAAAATGGATAAGATGCCCTGAGTACTAAAATTTCCTCGGGTAACGACCCAAGGAAAAAGCACTCTCGCGAACACAATAAGTATATACATCCAAATCACGAAGCAGGTGGCTCTGAGTCATCCACGTCAAAAGGATTCAAATAATGATACTCCTAGAAAAACCTGGCGTCTTCTTGCAATAACCTCGAGATAATCCTCCTCGCTGGTTCCAGCGTTGCATCCATGTGAATTCTAACCGTAGTTCGTCCTGGAGGCAAACACTGAGACATGCGGTCGAAATTAAGTCTTGGATTCCACTTTCGCATCCACCCAAGAGCGAAATTAGCACCAGCAATCAAGTTCAGCTTTATAAGAAGGTGGACTCGCTGGCTTGTCCGGAAAGTTTCGAGTAGCTGTCTAAAATCCCTTGGCATAGGGTTACGAGGCAGCATGATAGAGTACATGGTTGTCAGGGCCTTACGACAACCATCAACAACTTCGCCAATGTACTGCGCATGATCCTGAAGAAGCACGATGGCATGACAACGGCGGGGATTGGACCATAAGCTTTCAGTTCCTTGAGCAACACTTTGAAGAGCAGTAATCTGCTCAGTAACCCGATGTGATTCGCCAACAAGATCGAGGCAGGTACCTGCAGTACAAGCAAAAATCAGCATGGAGAAAGTCAGAGCAAAAGCAAAGAGGAGAGGCTCCCTGAAGACTTACAAAGTAACATCTTGCAAACAGACTCGACGATGCCAAGAAGAAAGGACTCGCACTCCTCAAAATGAGCGATCCTCGCTACTAGACTCGACACTTTGTCTTCGAGATCAGACACTTGTCTTACGAGACCATGGGACTTACTAGCCTTGTCTAGGGCAACTTGTGCCTGGCGTTTCATCAAGGATAGGCAGCTCTCAAGATCCGCAACTCTGAAAGAATATTCCTCACATCGACAGGGAAGTCGAGGAGGTGAGGAAATCCTAGAAGCGAATATATCATCAAGGGATGGAGCTCAATCGTAACCCGATGATTCACCAGCAAGCAAAGGCTGAAGTCAATCAGAAGAAAAAATACATCTCAGGAACATCATTCAAGCATTTCATATTAGAAAAGATATCTACAAGCAAGTGCAAAGCCTTTTGACCAGTTCTCAGGCAGAGCATAACTAGAAGTTTGTTACAACAAAAGAAATGAATAAAACAATAGGAAGACTAAGTCTACGCCACCTCAGCGTCATGCTCCGTGGCAGAGGAAGGCATGGCAGAAGCAGCACCAGCAGTCGGAGGAGGCGCGGATTCATTTGTCGCCGGTGTCGAAGAAGCTGGCATAGAAGAAGCCACAGAAGCCGCAGAGGGAGAAATCATAGCCACAATGGCGGGCAAAAACTTCTTCGCCTTCTCAAAGAAAGCCTTTAGCTCTGAGCGAGTGCAGCCATGGGAAGAGCCAACTTTCTCCCAGTCAACCTCCACACCATGTGCATATGAAAATGCAATGGCCCCCTCGGCACCACGCTTCAGAGAAAGGCCTTTCATCTGAAGGAGGGGGTCGTCAGTGGTGTCGAGGGCCTAGGCGAGTTTCTTCACATCATTGTGTGGCACTTCCGCCTTTTGTTTGGGCCACAACCCGACAAAAATCCGCGTAAGAACACGGTTAACTAACTCGAAGATGTCTCGGATGGATTTCCAATTTGCCTCAAGCAAGCTAACCACAGCCATGAGAGGATCACTGTCTGGTTGCAAAGTCGACACAGGTACTCTAGTGTACTCTGCAGAACCAAGAAGATAGAAAACAGCAGAAGAAGAATATATAAGCAAGTATAAGAAAACAAGTAAATCGAAAAGTAGAGGAAGAAGAAAGGTACAGTATGTACCTCCAGCAGCAGCAGACATCGTGTTCAGCCGCTCAGCCATAGCTTGCTCCCGCTGGAGGTGCTCTTTGTTAGCATCAGACAAGGCTTTCTCCGCTTTCTTTGCCTTAGCCAATGCTGATTTATTCGAGTTCTCAGCACTGACTTTCCGAGAAGCGCTGAGTTCAGCCTCCAGCGATGAAATGCGAGCATTGGCTGTCGCTAAGGCAGCTGCAGGACAACAAGGAGGAAAGAAAAGATCAAGCAACAAGCAAAGAAAAGCATACAAGATAAGCAAAGGTAGGAAAAGTAATTCACCTTCGGAAGCTCTAGCAACCTTCAAGTACTCAGCACATTCAGTGCCCAAGGCGACAAATTTCTTAATCAATGCATGTCAAGGAGGGAACATGTGAGTATACGGATAACGCAAGAAACATAAGGGAGGATAAAACACTTACATCATCAGCGGAGTCTATGGATTCATGGGCTTCGAGGGAAATATCGGCTTCCTTCAATTTTTTCGACCGCTTGGTGCTCCGGGACACGGGAATTTTCTTGATAGGAGCTACGGGGGCCTTCCGAGATTTCACGGCCGGCTCAACTTCTGGCATAGGAGGTTCATTAGCAGTTATATCCTCAGCAGAAGGAGCAGTGGTAGCATCCCTCTTCAGATCCTCATCATCACTGCAAAGAAAAGTAAAAGGAAATAGATTTTATACAACCCAAAAAGGGAAAATAGCAAACATAACAAAATCATAGAGTTCACAGAACATTTACGATGCCATGAAGTCGAACAGTTCTAGATCATCCTCTTGAACAATGGCTTCACCGGCCGCAGTTCTCTAGACGGAGGTACTCGAAGAAGCAAGCTCTTCGACACGCTTCCTCTTCTTATCGACAACAAGATCTTCAGAAAGTGCAGGAGGAGGCGACGTCGTCGAGCTCGTATCATCTTCCGATACTTCGGCATCATCTCCATCCTGATTTTCTTCAGCCTCGGGGGCTTCGGAAATAGCAGAGGCCAGATCCGCCAGAAGAGGCCCCTCCTCCGGAAGGGGAGGGCGTGAAACAAGGAATTGATGATCCTGCAAAAGAAGTAAGTCAATAAAATCATCGAGACATGCCACAATGATAGCAGGAAGATGATGGGAAAAATGAGAATCGATAACGCAAAGAAAACATACCTCGGGCAAAGGGTGCTCGGAGTCGAAATAAGGGGCGGCCAAGTCCGCAACTGCATGATCCTTGGTGAGCTTGGTGAGAGCCCTGACCCGCTTGTCGACATCTTGCTTCTCAATCAGATCTCCAGAGACTCGAGAAGAATCTACTAAGCCAGAATAGTTCCAAAGCTTGGAAAGACGCTGCAGCAGGGGTTGAACCCGACGTTGCACAAAGAACGCCATGAGTTGAATGCGGGTCAGTAGCGGTGCGATCGCCTCCATCTCTGCATCTGTGGGAGCTGAATCCCACGATGACAACTTCTTCAATTCCTTGGAGGCATCGAAAGGGGCTAAGCCGTATTCATCATTGGAGGAGGCCTTACGGTCTTTGATATAAAACCATTTGGTCCTCCATCCCTGGACTGATGCAGACATGGAAAATTCAAAATATTGGGCTTCAGCACGCACAGAGACGACAGCTCCGCCCAGCTCAGGCTTATTTGACAAAGAAACGCTGGGGCGAAGCCGAAAGATGGACCTCCAGAGAAGAAAATGGGGTTCGATCCCCAGGAACGATTTGCAAAGAGTCACGAAACAGGCAATGTGGAGGATAGAGTTAGGTGTGAGCTGGTGAAGCTGCACACCGTAAACATAAAGAAGCCCACGAAGGAACTCGTGAGCAGGAAGAGAGAGTCCATGGAGAAGAAAAGTGAGGAACATAACCCGGTAGCCGCTTGGAGGCTTGGGGATCCGTTCGGTGCTAGGGAAGATGATGGAGTCGTTGTTGGAGACGAGACCGTCCGCCTTGGCTTTGATCAGATCCTTCTGCTTGAAAGCAGAGGGCACCCAGCTCGTTGCGGAGTTCGTTGCTTTGCCCTTGGCCATCTTGTTCTTCTTTGCCAAGTGCTTCACACGCATCCACGATCTGCCCTCGGGGGCTAGGCAGGAGAAGAGCAGGGCGCAGAGATTGAAATAATGGCGGTGGCGGAGATAATGAGCTGGTAAACAGTACAAATCTCCACTCTCCCCTAATATACCTTCCCGGAGAAGGAACGTGGGCTGAGACGTGGCACATGGAGAGGAAGCGGCAGCCCACTAACGGGCGGGGAAAAAATACAAAATTACCGCACTACCCACAAAACGGTTCGCGCTCATTCAAAGTGACGTATAGAAAAATTTGGCCACTGACGTCATGAAGAAGATACAAAGCCAAAGATAAACTCGACAGATGTGTGTACTCAACAAATATTGAATATGGCAATTTGTGAGTAAAGAATTAAGGGGCGGTGACAAAAGATTAGCGCCGACAAAACAAGAATTAATTTTGGAGACTATACCCGAAAACATTCGACTATAGCCATGGGGGCTACTACCATCGGGAGCGCTGAACGCGCCCCCGACAATATTATCATCAAACTATTTTGAGTTGAAGTGTGAAAATGGAGCACATTATATTTGAGCCTATACTTGAAGAAATAATTCTTCGATTATAGCCTCGGGGGCTACTCCCATCGGGAGCGCTGGGCACGCACCCGACGATGTTTATTCACGAATACTGGAGCGAGGAAGGTGAAGAAAAATCTGATGAAACATTATTACTCCCATCGGGAGAGAGTTGTTTATTAAATCATGGTTATATAACCTAAATATTTTATGCAGTTGGATCAGTCAAACAAGGCTGCGACATATGATTCTCGAGTTGCGTCATCGCGACAAAATTCGAATGCCGTGATTTATCACGAAGGTAAGACCCCGGGATCCGTCCTGTGAGGCCTGGTATACGCACATTGACATGGGTATAGATAATAGAGCCCATCAGTTGAGTACCCCTGAGGCCTGTTAAGCTAGGCCCAATTGTAATACTAGTCGAAATACGAGTTCTTACCGTATGTCGATATTGTAATCTGTATCGGACCCTACCCGATCCTCGAGACCTGGCCACCTATATATAGGGGCCAGGAGGGGACGGTGTAGGCCAGATTGAAAGCAAGCCAGGTTTTGCACCCACGTTTACTTTCATAGCCACCTTGTTTGACTGAGTTTACCTTCGAGTTCATCCGACGCCCTATCTCTCCGATCCTAAGTCCTTCATCTAGGACATTTGTCGAGTTAACCCCTCGTCAATTGGCGTCGACCGTGGGGACTCTGGGCGTCGGAATCATGAATTCGATGGCTTTTTCGCTTTTAGCCAATAGCAGTCCAGAAGTCGATGAAAATCAAGAAGTGGAATTGACGTTCGGAAGTCTAAACTTCTACATTGGACCTTCGGGTACAACTCGCCTTTCAGATTCGACGAAATCAGTTCCGTCGGTGGGCAAAGCGGATAAGATAACAACATCTGGATCATCTGTAGGCTCTTCTAGCGAGGCAAACTCGCCAGTCAGCTTAGCGGCAACAGAAAATTTGTAGGGAAAATTAGAGGAACCCGACAAAATCGAGCAAGGGACCATGGTGGAAGAAGCAGTAGATAAGTCAAGGGATATCGCCAGCAGAAGCAGCGGCATCTCCAAAAGCGTACACCAATTATGCGTTATCATCATAGAAGCAGCAGCAGAAGAAGAAAGCAACCACACTGGCAACAAGGAGGTCGACATACAAGTCGACAAATTAAGGAGCAATGGCAAGAAAGAGAAGGAGAAAGTGCACATTTCGGCTGGAGAGTGGAGAATGATCATGTCAGCCGTCAATCATGGCACAGACGTACCTGCAGATTCAAGGAGAGAAGTTCTGATGGGATACCAGTTCGCACTGCACCAGCGCAAAAAGAAGCTAAGGGAGGAAAGAGACATATTCGTGCAAACCCGAGGAGATGGCAGTATGTCAAGTGAAGAATACTGGGATGAGTATAGCGATGAATCAGAAAGCAGCATGGATAGACACAGAGATCCAAAGCATAACAGGAGGGCAATAGCATAAACAAGAGAAGAAAGCTACGCGAAGAATCAGAGCGCACAGCAGTCAGAAGAGGAAGAAGATTTCATTCAAGAGACACCAGAAGCAGCTTTGGTAGCAGCACAGGCATACCTACTAACCACACAACCAGAACCTGGAGACCCAAGGGAGCACATGCATCAAGCCGCAATACGAAGCCTCGGGTTAGTAGAAAACAAGTTGATGGGAAATCTTTTAGAAGAAAAGGTGACACAGCACAAGGGAAGGCGAAAAGAAGAGCTCAAACGCAGGCCATCACGAAGCAACTACAACGATTCATCAGAAGATGGAAGGCGACAAAAAAGGAAGGAAGACGCAAGAAACATAATAGCACAAACAAGGGTAAATAATTCATGTTACGCGTGGAGAGAAGAAAACTATGAAGACGACAAAAAAGAGATGGGCGCACTATGCTTTGCCCGAAGGGTTCGCAAAACGCGGGTACCCAAGGGCTTTAAGTTGCCACATGACCAAGAGAAGTATGATGGGTCACAAGAGCCAACTCTATGGTTATCAGATTACCTACAAGCAGTACATATACTAGGAGGAACAAGAGCAACAGCCATGCAAAGCTTGCAGTTACACCTCACCGGCGCAGCACGGTCCTGGTTAAATACCCTACCCAACGATTCCATTGGAAGTTGGGGAGAACTAGAGAGTCAATTCGCAAGAAACTTTCGCTCAACATACAAGCGCCCAGCATCGTTAGAAGAAGTCAAGTCATGCGTATAGCAAAAAGGCGAAACACTACGTTCTTATATACAACGCTAGGAGTGTAATCAAAAACTCAGCAGAAGACGTCTCCGATGAAAGAGCGATAGATGCTTTTTCGAGTGGCCTTCGTCGTACAGACCTAGTGGAAGAAATAGGAAGAGCAAGGCCAAAAACAGTATCTGAGCTAATGGAAACAGCCAACAGATTCGACGATGGAGAAGACGCGTACAATAACAAAAGGGGGCGTTCACCGGAAGTCGACAAAACGAGCAGGCAAAGGCGAAGATACCGCAAAGGCGACAACCACGGAAGGAGAAATCAGATAGCCGCAGGGTATGATGAAAGGAATGAAGAAGGCTATGAAAACATCGAGTTTCCCATGAGAGACAGCAGGGTGAAAGAGAAGCCAAGGTACTCGGGTCCTTCGGCAGAGGATATGTTGTATGGTCCTTGTTGCATCCATTATGCTTACCTAGATGGGAAAAGAGTTTCCAACCACCAGATGAAGGATTGTAGAACCTTCTTAAGGTTGCAAAACGCCATGGACTCAAGCCAAGGGGCACGACAGAAAGGAAAAATCATAAACCAAGGATATCAAATGCAGTGACTCGCAAAACAGCTGGAGTCAAAAGTATATATATCAGCAATGGTCCAACCAATACCAAAGTCGAAAAAAGAAAGAAAGAGCATATCAAGACAGGTCAACCTGGCAATAACATCACCACCAGCTACCATGGAGTATCTAAAGTGGTCCGATCAGCCAGTCAGGTTCAGCAGAGCAGACCACCCGAGGAAAGTACCCAGACTAGGTCACTCACCAATGGTGCTCAAAGCTCAGATAGGAGGATATGACGTCGGAAGAGTATTCATGGATGCAGGAAGCGGTATAAACCTAATATACGCCAGAACGTTGAGAGCAATGTGCATATCATTGGAAAATCTAAAGCCAACAGATTGTTCTTTCCATGGAATAGTACCAGGAGCCGCAAATTATCCTTTGGGCAAAATAGAACTCGACATTTGTTTCGGCGACAACAGCAATTATCGTAGAGAAAAGCTGGAGTTTGAAGTCATGGACTGGCCCTCACAATACCACGCAATCCTGGGATGCCCAACATTTGCAAAATTCATGGCAGTACCTCACTATGCGTATCTCACACTAAAGATACCAGGACCTAAAGGAACGATCACGGTACAAGGAAGCTTCGAAGTATCCAACACCTGTGATAAAGAATTTAACAGGTTGGCGCAAACCTTCGGCATGACAGCAGAGTACGCAAGGCTAAAAGGCAAAACCGACCACAACATGCTACCCGGCGTCGGGCGATCCTTGCCAGATCAGGCTTTCGATGTAACTCAAGACTCGAAGAAAATACAGGTCCATCCGACGGACCCAAACAAGACCACCTCCATAGCGGTAAACTTGGATCCCGCATAGGAAAGCGCGCTCATCAAGTTCCTCCGTGAGCGCTGGGAAATCTTTGCCTGGTGTCCCTCAGATATGCCAGGTGTTCCTAGGGAACTCATCGAGCACGCACTAAACGTGGATCCTAAAGCAAAGCCGGTCAAGCAACCACTACGACGATTTGATGAACCCAAGAGGAAAGCAATAGCATCAGAACTACATAGGCTGGAAAACACAGGGTTCATCCAAGAAATCAAAACGTCGACTTGGGTTTCTAATCCAGTTATAGCCCCCAAGAAAAATACAGACGTACAAAGAGTATGTGTCGACTACACATCTCTCAACAAGCATTGTCCAAAGGATCCCTTCCCCCTGCCTCGCATTGACCAAATAATTGACTCAACAGCGGGGTGCGCAAGGCTTTCCTTCCTAGACGCATATTCTGGTTACAATCAGATCAAATTAAAAAAGGAAGACGAGGAAAAAACAGCCTTCATCACACCATACGACGTGTTTTGTTATCAAGTCATGCCTTTCGGCCTAAAAAACGCTGGAGCAACCTACCAGCGGATGATGCAAAATTGTCTCGGAAGTCAAATAGGGCGCAATATCCAAGTCTACATCGACGACGTGGTCATTACCACGAGGAAGGAAGAGAATCTGATCAGCGACCTAGCGGAAACTTTCGACAACTTGAACAGGTACAAGCTCAAGCTCAACCCGATAAAATGCTCTTTCGGTGTATCAGCAGGGCAGCTCTTGGGGTTCTTAGTATCAGCAAGAGGAATAAAGGCAAACCCAGAAAAGATCCAAGCAATATTAACAATGGGAAAACCAACAAAGCTACATGACGTACAGAAGCTCGCAGGATGTGTTGCGGCACTGAGTCGATTAGTGGCTCGATTGGGAGAGAAAGCACTACCTTTATACGCGCTCATGAAAAAATCGGACGATAAATTCAAGTGGACAGAGGAGGCGGACGTAGCCCTCACACAGTTGAAAAAAGTGCTCTCCACACCTCCAGTGTTGGTCGCACCAAAGGAAAAAGAACCACTACTACTATACATTGCGGCAACACATCAAGTGGTGAGTACAGTACTGGTAGTCGAAAGAAGCGAAGAAGGGAAGGCTCATGGCGTTCAAAGGCCAGTATATTTCATCAGCGAAGTACTATCTCCAACAAAGCAAAGGTACCCGCACTATCAAAAGCTAGCATACAGTGTTTTCACAACAGCGCAGAAACTACGGCAATACTTTGCGGTGCACCCAATTATAGTAGTCAACGAAGCACCACTCTCCAATATATTGAACAACCCTTCGGCAACAGGACGTGTCTCCTTATGGGGAATTGAACTATCACCCCTGGACATCACGTACGAAAAGCGAAAAGCAATCAAGTCATAAATTCTACCAGACTTCACAGTAGAGTGGCTGGAATTACAAAGTCCAGGTCCTCCAGATCTATCGAGTGTTTAGACGATGTATTTCGACGGCTCAAAAAGAATCCAAGGCGCAGGAGCAGGCGTAGTCCTGATATCACCACAAGGCGACAAATTGAAATATATGTTACGGATGAGTTTTCCTCAAGCTTCTAACAACGAAGCCGAATACGAGGCGCTGCTCCATAGAATGAAAATGGCAAAAGCTTGTGGAGCAACTCGACTTAAAATATTTGGAAACTCGAATCTTGTCGTCCAACAAGTAATGAATAAATGCGACGCCATCAGTGACAACATGACAGCATACAGAAACTTATACTACCATCTCGAAGGAACATTTGATGGATGCGAAGTTTCGCATGTCAGCAGAGCCAGCAATGAGGAAGCCGACAATTTAGCAAATATCGGGTCCCAATGCTTGCCCATACCACAAGGAGTCTTCTGGGAATAAATAATAGAGCGATCAATAAAGAATAGCAAAACTTCGACTACAGAGGGACAAGCAACAGGTTCGGGGACTAGAAAAACGAGTACAGCAGAACCAGAAGAAGTCATGATGATAGAAGAAACTTGGATGCAGCCATATCTGGCGTAGATGATAAATAAGACACTACCCGAAGACGCGGTAGAAGCAAAAAGGATAATACGACGATCCAAGGCTTTCGTCGTGTTACAGGGAAAATTATATAAGAAAAGTATATCAGGCGTCTTGCAACGATGCGTCACTCCTCAAGAAGGACAAGAAATTTTAAAGGATATCCACGCAGGAGTATGTGGACATCACGCGAGTAGCAGAGCTATCGCAGCCAAAGCCTTTCGAGCAGGATTCTATTGGTTAACATGATGGGTTCGTAGCATAGAAAACAAAAATTTTCCTACGCAAGAACGCATAAACTAGCCAAGATACTCTACGAGATGGTAGCAACGGAAACTAACCCTCGACGACCGTAAGCGGGGATTTCGTTCTCGCACAAACGTTGACGATGGAGAGTTGGTGAAGACACACGTAGTCGACGTAGTTGTTCACTTGACGTAGTCGACGTCGTGGTTCACTTGACGATCACAAGATCGTGTACCCGGCGCCACAAGCGGCAGCGCCCCCGTGCTCGGTCACACGTGCAGCTCGACGTCGACTCCTCCACGCCCTCGGTCCAGCGGGGCAGCGGAAGAAGGGATCCGCCGGACACTCCTCCACACACTTCACCAAGTGTATGAACTATGAACTACAATTCCAGCAAAGCTTCGCTAAGCCAAGACAGAAAGTGGGCAGCAACTATGCAAGGGAGGGGAGGATCAAGAAGTGTGTGTCAAGGGAGAGAGGGAGGGGTTTATATAGAGGAGGAGGGTCAGCCAAGGGGTGGCCGGCCAAGGGGTCTCCTCCTCTTCATTGTCCCCTCTTCATTCCCATTATGGTGATAACTCCCTCATCAACATGAGGTAACCCCCATTTTAATGCATGACATTCATGCTAATTAAAATTCACACTTATTGATTTAATAAAACATTTTCATTTCTTTAATATTTGTTAATTCATTCAATTAACAAACATTAACAAATACACCCTCGAGTTATTTCGATATCCGAAACAGTTTCGGTGCTTTTCTGAAATAACCCTCATGTTGTCCTGTAATTCAATTGGAGTATCGTATCCACTCAAAAAACGACGGCGAACCTTAAGTGTGTCACCCTACGGTTCGTGAATAACATGGACATGATCGAGACTCCTCTCCGATCAATAATCAACAGCGGGATCTGGAAATCCATGATGACTCCCACTTACTCAACGATGAACTAGTGATCGTGTGAACCAGTAACGAACATAGTTAATTCCTTTTGTCTCGCGATATTATTACTTGTCCGAGATCCGATCATTTGGTATCAACCATACCTAGTTCGATCTCGTTCCTGACAAGTCTCTTTACTCGTTCCGTGATAATGCATTCCTGTGACCTAGTCACATGCTTGCAAGCGATTCCAATGCAATATCACCGAGAAGGGCCCAGAGAATATCTTTCCGTCATCCGGATGGACAAATCCCACTCTTGATCCATGAGCCTCAACTAATACTTTTAGAGTACCCAAATCAACCTTTATAATCACCCTATTACGGTGTGACGTTTGATATCATCAAAGTACCCTTCCGGTATCAGTGATTAACATGATCTCATGGTCTAAGGATTAGAACTACTTCGCATGAGTTTGATATAGCAATGAACTTGATGACTTGATCGTATTGCTATTCATACTATGGGTGTGAGTGTTCATCACATCATTCTTCTAATGATATGACCCCGTTATTAACAACATCCAATGTTCATGATCAGGAAACCTTGATCATCAGTTAATCAACGAGCTAGTATAAAAGAGAGGCTTTACTAGGAACCCTTTTAGTTTATTAATCACACAAGTATTAATGTTTCCGATTAATACAATTCTAGCATGAAAAATAAACATCTATTATGAAAACGGAATAATATAATAACAACTTTATTATTGCCTCTCGGGTATATTCCTTTCAGTCTCCCACTTGCACTAGAGTCAATAATCTAGATTACATAGTGATGAATCTAACACCCATTGAGTTCTGGTGCTGATCATGTTTTGCCTTGGGGAGAGCTTTAGTCAACGGGTCTGCCACATTCAGATCCGTGTGCACTTTGCAAATCTTGACATCACCATCTGCGACATGTTCACGGATGGAGTGAAATTGGCGCTTTACATGCTTGAATTTCTTGTGAGACCTTGGCTCCTGAGTATTGGCTATGGCACCATTGTTGTCACAATAGATAACCATTGGATCCAATGCACTCGGAACCACACCCAGTTCGGATATGAACTCCTTCATCCAAACTGCTTCTTCTGCCGCTTCTGAAGTAGCAATGTATTCCGCCTCTGTAGTTGATCTTGCCACCACGCTTTGCTTGGAACTCCTCTAGCTTACCGCTCCTCCATTCATAACAAATACGTACCCGGATTGCGACTTAGAGTCATCCGGATCAGTGTCGAAGCTAGCATCGACGTAACAACTTGCGACGAGCTCTTCTTCACCGCCATATACGAGAAACATATCCTTAGTCCTTCGTAAGTACTTAAAGATATTCTTGACCGCTGTCCAGTGTTCCAAACCTGGATCAGATTGGTACCTACTAGTCAAACTAATAGCATGTGCCACATCCGGTCTTGTACATAACATGGCATACATGATAGAGCCTATGGTAGAGGCATAGGGAATCTTATTCATTTCTTCTCTATCTTTAGCTGTAGCCGGACCTTGAGTCTTACTCAATATCTTTCCTTGCAACATAGGTAAGAACCCTTTCTCACTATCTTCCATTCTAAACTTCTTTAGAATCTTGTCAAGGTATGTACTTTGCGATAGCCCAATTAAGCGTCTCGATCTATCTCTATAGATTTTGATGCCTAAAATATACGCCGCTTCACCAAGGTCTTTCATTGAAAACTTACTGTTTAAGTAATCTTTTACGCTCTTTAAAAGTTCCGTATCATTTCCAATCAGCAATATGTCATCCACATATAATATTAGAAATGCTACAGAGCTCCCACTCACTTTCTTGTAAATACAAGTTTCTCGATAAGTTTTGACAAATCCAAACCCTTTGATAACTTCGTCAAAACGGAGATTCCAACTCCGGGATGCTTGCTTCAGTCCATAAATGGATCGCTGAAGCTTGCATACCTTGTCAGCATCCTTAGGATCAACAAAACCCTTGGGCTGTACCATGTACAACTCTTCCTCAATGTTACCATTAAGGAACGCGGTTTTCACATCCATCTGCCAAATTTCGTAATCAAAAAATGCAGCAATTGCTAACATAATCCTAACAGACTTTAGCATCGCTACGGGTGAGAAAGTCTCATCGTAGTCAATTCCTTGAATTTGTCGGAAACCTTTTGCGACAAGTCGTGCTTTACAGATGGTCACATTACCATCAGCGTCTGTTTTCTTCTTGAAAATCCATTTATTCTCAACGGCCTTTCGGTCATTGGGAAGTTCCACCAAAGTCCATACTTGGTTTTCATACATGGATTCCATTTCGGATTTCATGGCTTCATGCCATTTGTTGGAATCTGGGCTCATCATCGCTTCATCATACGTCGCAGGGTTATCGTTCTCAACAATGGAATTTACGATAAGATCATCGTACCATTCAGGAGTGGTGCGTGTTCTTGTCGACCTGCGAGGTTCGGTAGTATCCTCTTTTGGAGTTTCATGATCTTCATCATTAGCTCCCACTTCATTTGGTGAAGTCACCACCGGAACGGTTTCCGGCGCTGCGCCACTCGCCAATTCATGAAGAGGAGGTTCAATAACCTCATCGAGTTCTACCTTCCTACTATTCACACCTTTCGAGAGAAACTCCTTCTCCAAAAAGGATCCGTTCTTAGCAACAAACACTTTGCCTTTGGATCTGTGATAGAAGGTGTACCCAATTGTTTCTTTAGGGTATCCTATGAAGACACATTTTTCCGCTTTGGGTTCGAGTTTATTAGGCTGAAGTTTCTTCACATAAACATCGCATCCCCAAACTTTTAGAAATGACAGCTTAGGTTTGTTTCCAAACCATAATTCATACGGTGTCGTTTCAACGGATTTAGATGGAGCCCTATTTAAAGTGAAAGCGGCTGTTTCTAGCGCATAACCCCAAAAAGATAGTGGCAGATCGGTAAGAGACATCATAGACCGAACCATATCCAATAAAGTACGGTTACGACGTTCGGATACACCATTTCGTTGTGGCGTTCCAGCGGGAGTGAGTTGTGAAACTATTCCACATTCTCTCATATGTGCGCCAAACTCGTAACTAAGATATTCTCCTCCATGATCAGATCGTAGAAATTTAATCTTTCTGTTACGATGATTTTCTACTTCACTCTGAAATTCTTTGAACTTTTCAAACGTTTCAGACTTGTGTTTCATTAAGTAAATATACCCATATCTACTTAAGTCATCAGTGAAAGTAACAAAATAACGATATCCACCACGCACCGGCACACTCATAGGTCCACATACATCGGTATGTATGATTTCCAATAAGTCTGTCGCCCGTTCCATTGAACCGGAAAACGGCGTTCTAGTCATCTTGCCCATAAGGCATGGCTCGCATGTTTCAAATGATTCATAATCAAGTGATTCCAGAAGTCCATCCGAATGAAGTTTCTTCATGCGTTTAACACCAATATGACCTAAATGGCAATGCCACATGTATGCGGCTATATCATCATTTGACTTAATTCTTTTGGCATTCACATTATGAATATGTGTTTCATCACTATCAAGATTCAAAAGAAATAAACCTTTCTTCTCAGGTGCATGTCCATAAAAGATATTATTCATATAAATCGAACAACCATTGTTCTCAGACTGGAATGAATAATTGTCTCGCATTAAACAAGATCCGGATATAATGTTCATGCTCAACGCAGGCACCAAATAACATTTATTCAGGTTTAAAACTAATCCAGATGGTAAATGTAGAGGCAGCGTCCCGACGGCGATCACATCAACTTTTGATCCATTGCCGACGCACATCGTGACCTCATCCTTCGCAAGTTGCCGCTTATTCTTTAGCCCCTGTTTCGAGTTACATATGTGAGCAACCGAACCAGTATCAAATACCCAGGTGCTATTGCGACTACTAGTAAGGTACACATCAATAACATGTATATCATATATACCTTTGTTAATCTTCCCGTTCTTCTTATCCGCCAGATACTTTGGGCAGTTGCGCTTCCAGTGCCCCGTTTCCTTGCAGTAGAAACACTCAGTTTCAGGTTTAGGACCAGCCTTGGGTTTCTTCTCAGAACCGGCAACAGATTTGCCGTCCTTCTTGTTTCTACCCTTGGACTTATTATCCTTTCTACCTCTCTTGAAACTAGTGGTCTTATTGACCATCAACACTTGATGTTCCTTTTTGATCTCCACTTCTGCAGTCTTAAGCATTGAGAGAAGCTCGGGGAGAGACTTCCTCATGCCCTGCATGTTGTAGTTCATCACAAAGCCTTTGAAGCTAGGTGGGAGAGATTGGAGAACCCGATGTATTCCCAACTCATTGGGAATCGTTATTCCCAAAGAGATGAGCTTATCGGCGTACCCAGACATTTTGAGTACGTGCTCACTAACGGAGCTGTTCTCTTCCATCATGCAGCTAAAGAACTTTTCTGAAGCATCATAACTCTCCACGGCAGTATGGGAGTCGAAGATTAGTTTCAACTCTCCCATTGTATCATAAGCGTTGCTGTTCTCGAAACGTTTTCGCAGCTCCGGCTCAAGTCCATACAGTATGCCGCAATGAACTAAACTGTGGTCCTCCTTACGAGTCAGAAAAACATTTTTCTCTTCATCGAGAGCATCTTCTGCAGGCGGGTTACCTAGCGGTGCCTCAAGCACATAGCCCTTTTGAGAGGCATTGAGGAGGATCCTCAAGTTAAGTGCCCAGTTGGTGAAGTTGCTACCGTTGGTGGCTAGTTTTTCTTTCTCCATGAACGCATTGAAATTCAGAGCAGGTGGTGCCATGATCTACAAATTATTTGCAAAGTTAACTTAGACTAAGTTCATAATAGAATGAGTTCAGGTTAAATCAAATTCTACGTGAACTCCCACTTAAAAACAACATCCCTCCTAGTTTTCTTAAGTGATTACATGAACCAAATCCACTATACCGCAACCGATCATCACGTGCAACGGTATAGTTTCAAAGGCGAACATCACCATGTTCATCATATCAACCATATGACTCATGTTTAACCTTTCGGTTCGTGTTCCGAGGCCATGTCTGTACATGCTAGGCTCGCCAAGTAGAACCATAATATTTGCGTGTGTAAAACTGTCTTACACCCGTCATATGTGAACGTAGAGTCTATCACACCCGATCATCACGAGGTGTCTCAAAACGACGAACTTTCGTGACGGTGCATGTTATGGGAGAACACATTTTATCTTGATATTTATGTGAGAGGGATCATCTTATAATGCTACCGCACGATCAAATCTAAGCAGAATAAGATGCATAAAAAGGATAAACATCACATGCATATATAATGTGATATGATATGGTCCTTCACGCACTCGATCTCCATCTTGTGCGTCATGGCATGATCTCCATCATTCCACCGGCGTAGCACCAAGGTCCATGGCGCGCCAACTTGGTTGTCTTCCTCCATTACAATATATCACTTGGATATATATATATACGGCACGCAGGCCATTTAAATGTAAAGACAACCATATGGCTCCTGCCGGTTGTTTATAACTTTACAAAAAGGATCATCACATACAATTTGTAACATAAACAATTTGACCATATCACATCACATGCCCTGCAAAAACAAGTTAGACGTTTCTAATTTGTCTTGCATATTTTACGTGGTTTGGGGCTTTCTAGGAAGAACCGTTCTTACCTACGAACAAGAACCACAACGGTGATAAAAATATTATTAACAACTCTTTGTAAAATAGATCATAACTATAGTGGGAGAAACGTGCACCCGCAAAGCCACATATGCCGAAGCATGTCAAGTGTGGGACAAGTCTCGTGAACGCGGTCACATAAGGTTAGTCTCGGGCAGCTTCAATCCCACTATGCCACTATGATCCAAAATACCAAAAATTGCAATAACATGATCATCAACGCCCACATCCACATGTGTTCTAACTGTGCATACCAACTACGCATAGAGATGGCTCTGATACCACTGATGGGTTCGTAGCATAGAAAACAAAATTTTTCCTACGCAAGAACGCATAAACTGGCCAAGATACTCTACGAGATGGTAGCAACGGAAACTAACCCTCGACGACCGTAAGCGGGGATTTCGTTCCCGCACAAACATTGATGATGGAGAGTTGGTGAAGACACACGTAGTCGACGTAGTTGTTCACTTGACGTAGTCGACGTCGTGGTTCACTTGACGATCACAAGATCGTGTACCCGGCGCCACAAGCGGCAGCGCCCCCGTGCTCGGTCACACGTGCAGCTCGACGTCGACTCCTCCACGCCCTCGGTCCAGCGGGGCAGCGGAAGAAGGGATCCGCCGGACACTCCTCCACACACTTCACCTAGTGTATGAACTATGAACTACAATTCCGGCAGAGCTTCGCTAAGCCAAGACGGAAAGTGGGCAGCAACTATGCAAGGGAGGGGAGGATCAAGAAGTGTGTGTCAAGGGAGAGAGGGAGGGGTTTATATAGAGGAGGAGGGGCAGCCAAGGGGTGGCCGGCCAAGGGGTCTCCTCCTCTTCATTGTCCCCTCTTCATTCCCATTATGGTGATAACTCCCTCATCAACATGAGGTAACCCCCATTTTAATGCATGACATTCATGCTAATTAAAATTTACACTTATTGATTTAATAAAACATTTTTATTTCTTTAATATTTGTTAATTCATTTAATTAACAAACATTAACAAATACACCCTCGAGTTATTTCGATATCCAAAACAGTTTCGGTGCTTTTCTGAAATAACCCTCATGCTGTCCTGTAATTCAATCAGAGTATCGTATCCACTCAAAAAACGACGGCGAACCTTAAGTGTGTCACCCTACGGTTCGTGAATAACGTGGACATGATCGAGACTCCTCTCCGATCAATAATCAACAGCGGGATCTGGAAATCCATGATGACTCCCACTTACTCAACGATGAACTAGTGATCGTGTGAACCAGTAACGAACATAGTTAATTCCTTTTGTCTCGCGATATTAGTACTTGTCCGAGATCCGATCATTTGGTATCAACTATACCTAGTTCGATCTCGTTCCCGACAAGTCTCTTTACTTGTTCTGTGATAATGCATTCTTGTGACCTAGTCACATGCTTGCAAGCGATTCCAATGCAATATCACCGAGAAGGGCCCAGAGAATATCTTTCCGTCATCCGGATGGACAAATCCCACTCTTGATCCATGAGCCTCAACTAATACTTTCAGAGTACCCAAATCAAACTTTATAATCACCCTATTACAGTGTGACGTTTGATATCATCAAAGTACCCTTCCGGTATCAGTGATTAACATGATCTCATGGTCTAAGGATTAGAACTACTTCGCATGAGTTTGATATAGCAATGAACTTGATGACTTGATCGTATTGCTATTCGTACTATGGGTGTGAGTGTTCATCACATCATTCTTCTAATGATATGACCCCGTTATTAACAACATCCAATGTTCATGATCAGGAAACCTTGATCATCAGTTAATCAACGAGCTAGTATAAAAGAGAGGCTTTACTAGGAACCCTTTTAGTTTATTAATCACACAAGTATTAATGTTTCCGATTAATACAATTCTAGCATGAAAAATAAACATCTATTATGAAAACGGAATAATATAATAACAACTTTATTATTGCCTCTCGGGCATATTCCTTTCATAACAGCCATCGAGGACGCAAAAGACATAGTCCGAAAGTGTGAAGCATGTCAAAGGTTCGCATCCCGGCCACACGCGCCAGCAGCAGAGTTACAACCAATACCATTATCTTGGCCCTTTGCGCAGTGGGGTCTCGACATGGTGGGGAAATTGCACAAATCCTGGCTAGGAGGGCATGTCTATATGCTGGTGGCAGTCGACAAGTTCACAAAGTGGATAGAAGCAACCCCAGTAACAACTCAAGACTCTAAAGCAGCAATAAACTTCATAAAGTCTATAGTCTTTCGCTTTGGAGTGCCACACAGCATCATCACAGACAACGATACAAACTTCACGTCAAAAGAGTTCAAGGACTATTGCGAAGGGTTAGGAATCAAATTGAAATTTGCATCCGTAGCACATCCAAAGACAAATGGACAAGTCGAAAAAGCCAATGGCTTAATATGCAGCAGGGTAAAGAAGCGACTGTTAGCACCCCTTGAGAAAGCCAAGCACGCTTGGATAGACGAGTTACCTTCCGTGCTCTGGAGTCTGCGAACTACGCCCAACGCTGCTACTCGAGAAACACCTTTCTTCCTGGTCCATGGCGCAGAAGCCGTGCTTCCAGTGGAGGTCATGCATGAAGCTCCAAGAATCACGACATATGATGAGACAGCTTCTACAGAGGCACTTCAGGACGATGTCAATGCGCTCGACGAGGCAAGGGACGTAGCACTAGCCAGAGCCACCCAATATCAGCAAAGCCTGGGAAACTACCATAGCAGTCGAGTTCGTCCACGATCCTTCGTAGTGGGAGATCTAGTCTTACGACTCAAGCAAGATGGGCATGGAAAACTCGAGTCCCCATGGGTGGGACCTTACATCGTGACAGAAGTGATACCAGGAGGAGCTTATTGACTACAAGATAAGAAAACAGGGCAAAATGAGAGTAAACCGTGGAATGCAGAGCAACTACGACGATTCTATGCATAGTCGATATAAGATTTCTTTGAGTTATGACCCTCCGAACCCAGAACATGAGGCCACCGGTCGGGTTCCTTGGGTCAACTCGACAATGTATGTAAACATTTTATTTTTTCACTCGGGGCTTGGACCCTCGAGTCGTACGAAGTATAGAGTAAAAGGTTATTATCAAGTATTATGGTTATTATCTTCGAGATATTACAAGGTTGATCTCAACCAGAGATTTCGGCAGCTATATAAATGGTTCAAAGGAACCCGATAAAACGTTAATATGCACACCTCGGAACAAGATTTTGTTCCCCTGGTCTATTACTGAAGAAAACACATAGTAAGGGCATGATTGCTGATTACAGATAACACGAAGAAACACAACCAGGGAAGCAGATTACATAGAAAGGAAATTAATGAAAATGTACTTCGGCTTCGTACTCCTTCTGGCATTGGGTGCAATCATAGACTTTCACATCAAACTTCGACGTCCCAACGTGGAAGTCGAAAGTCATGAAAAAACCCTGATGGAGGTCATGGTCCTCTGCAAATTGCGACCAGCCGCCCTTGAAGTATTGTTCACCGGCGCCGTCGTACTAGACTTCCACTTTGTAGGGAGTTCCTCCCCCAGAGTGCTCGCGAAGAACGGCTTCCCGCAGTTCTCGCCCATCCATGAACTTGGTAAAATTCAGAGGGAGACGCTGAATTTCACGGCATTGCGTGCCAACGATGCAGAAGATCGAGAAGAGTCTGGGCGGAGGAGAAGATGCGTTAGCAGAAGGAGCACTTGGACTAGGCACAGCTAAAGGCACCTTGGGCTTGTTTTTGCTCCCAGCCGGACGGCCAGGGCACCACTTCACCAGAGCGGACGACGAAGCCACCAAGGCATCAGTTGAAGCCTTGTTCTTACTGCCGCGAGGGCGGCCGCGGCCCCGCTTCTCCATCGGGGCGCCAAGGTTCAAGCGAGATCCACTTGCATCAGCCATGGAGGCAGGAGTTGGGAATAGAAACCCTAGATGAGTTTGAGAGGAGGAAGATGATGCGGCGGAAAAATGGGCATGTACAAGGGCCAAAATATAGTCACAAGCTCTTATATGCTGCCCAAGGCAGACGATAACAGACAGGTCAACATATCCAGGAAAATGATACATAAGAGAAAAAAGAAGATGAAGGAAGAGAGGGAAAAAACACAGCAAAAAATAAAGAAGCAGGGAGTACGAAAGATATCTGTCAAGGAAGCACAAGTTTACCCCGTCTTCAACTCGGGGGCTTGTGACATTCAAAGAAAAGGAATACATTGCATAAATAAAGGAAGTCGAAAACTGCTGCATGAAGAAGTACAAAAAATATATACTTATCTATTTTCTTGAGTCTATACTTGAAAATTTCGGCCATAGCCTCGGGGGCTACTCCCATCGGGAGCACTGGGTGCACACCCGATGATATTTATTCATGAGTACTGGAGCAGAAAGAACAAATCAGAAAGTTTTATTACTCCCATCAGGAGCGACCTCTTTTATCAATTTAAGTAATTTGAGTATTTTATACTCTGAAACAGTCAAACAAGGCTGCGACATATGACCCTCGAGTTGCGTCATCGCGACTAAAACTCGAATGCCGTGATTTATCACGAAGGTAAGACCCTAGGATCCGTCCTGTGTGGCCCGGTATACGCACATGGATGCGCTCTGCTGGTATGTATACTGTGTCTACGACGCGAAGAAAATCCTGGTGGACGCACTGGGTACCCTGAGAACCACTGGGATTCATTCTTTGTAAGTCCTAAATGCGGCAAAAGATTGGATTTGACCGGTTTCCTGAATTCAAGTCCAAGGGGATTGAATTTGAAGTAGGTGACGAGTGTCTATTTCGGCAGTTAACTGACCTCTTGATCCGTCAGAGTTGTCAGGCTTGCTCATCAAAACCCCTTGCGAGGTATTATAATGAAAATAAGTCGAAAGACTAAGTCGAAGATTTGAAGATATGAAAAAGTCAAAGAAATGATCAAGTCGAAGATTTAAAGATTAGAGATTCAACCCGAATCTGTAATTCTGGTAGAATCTCGGGGGCTACTGACAAGGGTATAGATAATAGAGCCCGTCAGTTGAGTACCCCTGAGGCCTGTTAAGCTAGGCCCAATTGTAATACTAGTCGAAATACGAGTTCTTACCGTATGTCGATATTGTAATCTGTATCGGACCCTACCCAATCCTCGAGACCTGGCCACCTATATATAGGGGCCAGGAGGGGACGGTGTAGGCCAGATTGAAAGCAAGCCAGGTTTTACACCCACTTTTACTTTCATAGCCACCTTGTTTGACTGAGTTTACCTTCGAGTTTATCCGACGCCCTATCTCCCCGATCCTAAGTCCTTCATCTAGGACATTTGTCGAGTTAACCCCTCGTCACACATGGATGCGCTCTGCTGGTGATGCGTGGTAAATGACCAGCCCGTTGGGAACCCCAAGAGGAAGGTGTGATGAATATAGCAGCAGATTTTCCCTCAGTTAAGAAACCAAGGTTTATCGTTCTTGGAGAGGAGAGACAAACGACTGAAGGTGATGCTTGCAAGCTTCACGACAGCTCAGGACAATTTATAGGGCGCCTCGTCCAAGCTTTGCTTTGCGAGCAGCAACGTGGAACCTGCACACACACAACCAAATACTTTGTTCCCAACTTACGATGAGGTTGTCAATCTCACCGGTTTGCTTGAAACAAAGGGTATGAGCGTATCGAGTGGAAAACAGTGAAAGTATGCGAGTAAAGTAAACAGTGCGAGTAAAGTAAACAGGTGATAGCAATATGATGGAAATAGGACCGGGGTCCACAGTTCACTAGTGGTGTCTCTCCATGACAAGGGTATAGCTAATAGATCCCGTTAGTTGAGTACCCCTGAGGCCCGATAAGCTAGGCCCAATTGTAATGATAGTCGAATACGAGTTCTTACCGTATGTCGATATTGTAATCTGTATCGGACCCTACCCGATCCTCGAGACCTGGCCATCTATATATAGGGGCTAGGATGGGACGGTGTAGGCCAGATTGAAAGCAAGCCAGGTTGAACACTCAAGTTTACTTTCGACGCACACCTATTTCGACTAACTTTACCTTCGAGTTCATCCGACGCCATATCTCCCCGATCCTAAGTCCTTCATCTAGGACATTTGTCGAGTTAACCCTCATCAATTGGCGCCGACCGTGGGGACCTTGGGCGTTGGAATCATGAATTCGACGGCTTTTTCGCTTTTAGCCAACAGCAGTGCAGAAGTCGACGAAAATCAAGAGATGGAATTGACAATTGGAAGTTTGAGCATCCTCATCGGGCCATCAGGCTCATCTCGCCTTTCAGATCCGACGAAACAAGATCCGACGACAAGTGAACCCGAAACAGTAGCAATGATGGAGTATTCCGATGGCTCTTCTAGCGAAGTAAATTCGCTGGTCAGCCTAGGAGAAGTGCAAAAAGGAAAAGCCGCAGAAGAAGCAAAGGAAAATCTCGACACAGAAGTCCAACTCGACGATCTCATGATCTGCCTCGACAATATCTCAGACAAATCAACAGACACATGGAAAACAGGGTTAGAGCTTTCTGAAGATGATGACTCGATCTTCTCAAGCTTCAATAGTGAAATCGGCAGACAATGCCAGGTGCTCGCCATTGTGGGAGACAACTCAGAAGAATTCGATGAAAATAACAACCCAGTGCTAAACCCAGCAAATATTGACAGAGGAGCAAATCACCTAGCAGAAGGGCAAATAGCAGAATCCCTCGAAGCCAGGGAAAAAATTCGACTATCAGTCGACGAATGGAGGATAATAAGAGAAGCCGTAGAACACGGCACGCCAATACCATCAAATTCCAGCAAAGACATGCTTTTGGGGTATCATTATACCCTAAGGCAGCAGGCAAAGCAACTAGCAAAGGAGAAAATAGAGATACAAAAAAGAAAAGATTCAGCCGTGGTAGCTAGCGAAGCTGCTCGAAAAGCACGAAGCGACGCATCATATAGTAACGCAAGGAAAAATCGTCGACACGGTTCAAGGTACGACAACCTCGAGTACTCTGACAGGCAAAGTATTTCCAAAAACCTCGACTCGTCCTTCCTATCGGTCGACGAGTAGGGGAACATCCTACCGAAAACCCCTGAAGCAGCACTAGTAGCAGCGCAAGCATATCTACTTACAACTCGACCAAGTCCAGGAGATCCTAGGGAGCATATGCATAGAGCAGCATTGAACGGACTCAACATGGTGGGCCACAAGCTATCAGCAAAAGGAGAAGAAGCATATCACCACAAGGAAGTGCACAAAGCAAGGTCACCTCGCCGTCACAATAGTCCTCGGCGCAGAAGCAGCAAGCAACGATCTCGATCGCCATCACCAAAACATCATGGTGGAACCCGAAGATCGCGATCCCCAAATGAAAGACGCGACTATGAAGACGACGAGAAAGAGATGGGGGCCTCATGCTTTACCCGCAGGGTTCGCATCACTCCAGTTCCCAAGGGATTTAAATTACCTCATGATCAGCAAAAGTACGACGGGTCACAGGAACCACAATCATGGTTATCAGATTATCTACAAGCAGTGCAAATATTAGGAGGAACCAAAGAAACAGCAATGCAAAGTTTGCAACTACACCTCACCGGAGCAGCAAGGTCATGGTTGAGCAATTGACCTCACAAAGCAATTCACTGGGAAGACCATTGGAAACTGGGAAGACCTCACAAAGCAATTCACAGGCAACTTCAGGTCGACATACAAGTGGCCAGCATCAATAGAAGAAGTTAAAGCGTGCGTGCAGCAACGCGACAAAACACTGCGGGCATACATCCAAAGATGGAGCCTTATCAAGAATTCGGCAGTCGAAGTTTCAGAAGAAAGAGCAATAGATGCATTCATTATTGGATTAAGGCGAAGAGACCTAGTCGAAGAGATGGGTAGAATCAAGCCAAAAACAGTGTCAGACCTCATGGACACAGCAAACAGATTTGCAGGAGAAGACGCATGCAACAATAAACGGACGCGATCCCCAGAAGACGATAGAAGAAATAGATATGGAAGTCAAAGGAGATGGTCTAGAAATTATGACAACTATGGCCCCCATAGCCAAGTCGCCGCAGGATACAAAGACAACAGCTACCAAGGAAGTGATCAAAGAAGTTCAGGATATCGAAGTTACGGAAAAGAGGACTATAAAAAATTCCCCGCAAGAGAATCCAGAGAATACAACCCCTCGCCAGAAGATATGCTCAACAGACCTTGTCATATACACTCAGCGTTCGTCGATGGGAAGCGAGTATCAAGGCACGCAATGAAAGATTGCACAACATTCTTAAAACTTCAAGAGGCAGCACTAAACAAGCAAATTGAAGCAAGGCGACAAGGATTTGAAGGAAGCAACAACCCTCCGGCAAAACAGCAAGGAAATAACGGAGCTCCTCAAGGACAAGACCAGCAAAACCAGGGACACGACGACGACGAAGGGTACGTTCCATCAAAAGGACACATCACAGCAATGATACAACCTATGCCCAAGTCGAACAAAGAAGAGAAGAGTATAACTCGACAAGTCAACCTAGCAGTCATCTCACCTCCAGCCACAACGGAGTATCTGCACTGGTCAGAACAACCAATCGAGTTCAACAGAGAAGACCACCCTATAACAGTACCTCGGCCGGGAAACGTGCCTTTGGTACTCAAAGCTCAAATCGGCGCGTATGATGTCGACAGAATATTCATGGACGCAGGGAGTGGAATTAACCTGATATACGCAAAAACACTCCGAGCAATGCATATATCACTAGAGTTCCTGAAGCCAACAGATTGTTCCTTGCATGGGATCGTGCCAGGAAGTGCCAATTACCCACTGGGTCGAATAGCACTCAATGTTTGCTTCGGCAACCGACAAAATTACAGAAGAGAAAAGCTAGACTTCGAAGTCATGGACTGGCCATCTCAATATCACGCAATCCTCGGACGACCCGCGTTCTCGCGATTCATGGCAGTGCCTCACTATACATATTTGGTACTTAAAATGCCAGGACCAAGAGGAGTAATTACAGTGAAAGGAAGTTTTGAAGTTTCAGATCTCTGCGACAAGGAGTTCCACAAGATGGCACAAAACTTCGGCATGATAGCCAACTATGCAGAGAAGGCAAAAAGCACGACTACAGAGGGCGTCAAACCACTCGAAGGACACGCTGCGGAGCCCGAGATGAAGAAACCACGAGTAGGAGCATCAGGAGAGGACAAAAATACAGGAGAAGAGGAGAAAGCTATGACAGCATAAGCATCAAAGCACAATAGAGTAGAAGAATAAAGCTGTAAAAGCCACGAGTTATACCAGGGGCAATGCTCTCTAGATCCAGAACACAGGTCATAGGCCGGATCTCTTGGGTCACCCCATGTATCTTACATTACAGGTATAATGAAGACGAAACGTTCCTCATATTCGAGTTTACGAGTCTTTCAAAGAGAAAATGCGGCAAACGCACGAGTCATACAATAACGCTCTGAGAACAAATTTTTTGCCATAAAAGTCGCGAAATAAAACACTCTCTTGTTGCACACATACAAAAATATGTTACAACATCGGGTTGTCAGAATCATCTACACCCAAAGGGTCTAAATAGTGAAACTCGCGGAAAAACGCGACATCTTCTTGCAACAGCCTGGCTATAATTCGTCGGGCAGGCTGCAGGGTACTCTCCAAGTGTACTCGAAGGCTAGCTCCACCTGGAGGGTAGCTCAGCAACATAGAACTATAATTGAGTCTTGGTTTCCACTTGCGTATCCACCCAAGAGCAAAATTGGCACCTGCCACTAAGTTCAGTTCTATCAACCGATGAATTCGCTGGCTGGATCTAAAAGTATCAAGGAGAAGTGGGAAAGTCGCAGGTAGAGGATTGCGAGGAAGCATAACAGAGTGCATAGTTACGAGAGATCTTCTGCAGCCGTCCACCACTTCACCAACGTGCTGAGCACGGTCCTGAAGCAATACAACAGCACTCCGGCGTCGAGGATCAGACCACAAGTTTTCAACACCTGCGGACATTTTCTCTAGGGCCGCATTTCGCTCGGTAACCCGACGATCTTCAGCAGCAAAATCTAAACAAGTGCCTACGAGGGCAAGAGGATATCATAAAAACAGCAGTGGGGCAAAAAGAGAGAAAAGATAAGTCGAAGGGAAACTTACATCGCAACATCTCGCAGGCGGACTCGATAATGCCAAGGAGAAAAGAATTGCATTCCTCGTGATGCAAAATTTTTGCTGTCAAGCTGGACAACTTATCATCAAGAATAGATACCTGCTTCGTCAAATTGGAAGTCTTGCTGGCTTTGTCAAATGACATCTGAGCTTGCCGCTTGGCTAAAGTTAGGCGAGCCTCAAGATCAGAAACCCTGGAAGAGTATTCTACGCATCGACTGCATCGACTAGGAGTCGACGAAATCTGAGAACCGAACACGCGGGCAGAGGAAGGAGCAGGACCATGAGTCAAAGGATCATTGACGTGCATCGACTGCAAGCCAAAAAAGGAAGGAAAAACATTTCAGAGAGACAGCATAAGACTTCATACCCTAAGAAATATATTTACATAAAGTGCAAAACCCTATGACTAAGGTTCTCGGGTTGCACGCAACTAAAGTTTTTTACATTCAAAAGGAGAAATCTAAAGCTACAGAGAAGCCAAGTCTACGCCACCTCAGCATTACGCTCCGTGGCAGAAGAAGGCATGGCAGTTTCATCGCCAGAAGTTGACGGGGGTACTGGATCTTCCGCCGCTGGAGGTGGTGCAGCAGAGGCCGCAGAGGATGCCGAAGGGGAAATAATTGTCACCAATGGAGGTGCCAACTTCTTCGCCTTCTTGAAAAAAGCCTTCATCTCATCACGAGTGCGGCCATGGGGAGAGCTCACCCTCTCCCAGTCGAAGTCCGTACCGTGCGCAAGAGAAAGTGCAATTGCACCCTCGGCGCCACGTTTAATAGAAAGCCCTTTCAGCTGGAGGGTGGGGTCTTCAGTTGTATCAAAGGACTTGGCAAGATTACTAAAGTTACCCTTCGGAACCGCTGCCCTTTTCTTCGGCCACAACCCGACAAATAGTCGTGATAGAACGCGGTCAACTAACTCAAAAGTCTCCTGGATAGATATCCAGTTTTCTTCGAGTAGGTTAACAGCAGTCATCAGAGGATCATCATCCGGTTGCAGGGACGATGGAGACACCCCGGTAAATCCTGCACGACACGAAGCTGACAGAAGAGAAAAAAGGAGAAAAAAGTTAGCAAGTACAACAGTGCAACAGAAGTCGAAAATAGAAGACAAGGTGAAACACTTACTTTCAGCAGCAGTAGACATCGTGTGAAGACGCTCTGCCACGGCTTGCTCTAGCTGGGCATGATCTTTGTTGGCATCAGCTAAAGCTTTTTCAGCTTTCTTCGCCTTACCAAGCGCAGATTTCTGTGACTTCTCAGCGTTTGCTTTAGCAGTGGCCGCATCATCATAGGCTTTCTGCGAAGCACGAAGCTCCGCCTCCAGTGACGCAATTCGAGCGTTGGCCATTACCAGAGCAGCTACAGAAGAAGACGCAAGCGTGTCAGGTAAACAGGAAAGGATAAGTACAAGGAACAAGCTGTAACTGGACGTCAAAAGTGTACCTTCGGAAGCTGTCGCAACCTTTAGGTACTCAGCACATTCAGTGCCCAAGGCGACCAATCTGTTCAACAAAGCCTAAGAGAGCAGAGCGTGTAAGAGCGCAAGTGTATGCAAGGAAAATGAGTAAAAGAAAAGTTACTCACATCATGGGGGGAAGCCAAGGATTCGTGGGCTTCCAGAGAAACTTCGGGTTCTTTAGCCTTCTTCAAGCGCTTGGGGTTTCGGGGAACAGGAACCTTCTTTACAGAGGCCCTGGTAACCCTAGGCGCAACTTCTTGGGCCGGGGGCTCATCATCAACAGCAGGAGGAATTGAAGGAGTACCTGTAGCAGCTTTTGACGGCTCTTCGTTATCTCTACACGAAGCAAAAAACTTATGAGTAACACGATGGAAACAAGGCAAGAGAAACGCAATTGACGAACTCGACTAAAAACACTTACGATGCTAGGAGGTCGAAGTATTCCTCATCTTCTGCAAGAATAGAGGCCTTATCAACCGCTGCAGAACTCGAAGAAGCAAATTCTTCGACTCGCTTCCTTTTCTTGTCGACACCAGCATCATCAGCAGGCACGGGGGGAGACGATGTCGACGAGCTCGTTTCCTCTTCCGACTCTTCGGCATCATCTCCGTCCTGATTATCATCAGCCTCGGGGGCTTCAGATACAGATGAGGCCAGGTCAGCTGGAAGAGGCCCTGCCTCTGGAAGAGGAGGGTGCGAAGCAAGGAATTGGTGACCCTGCATACAGAATAAGTCAGCAGAGTACAAAGGCAAATGTAAGTCGAAGCAAACAAAAATCGACAACAAGTGAACACAAAGATGCATACCTCGGGTAAAGGGTGCACGGAGTCGAAGTAGTCAGCGGTTAAGTCAGCAACCGCATGATCCTTGGTGAGCTTGGTAAGGCTCCTAACTCGCTTGTCGACATCTTTTTTCTCTATCAAATCTTCAGAGACGCGAGTAGGATCTTCCAAGCCAGAGTAATTCCAGAACTTGGTGAGGCGGTGCTGCAAGGGTTGAACTCGACGTTGTATGAAGAACGCCATGAGTTGGATACCCGACAAAGCTCCTCCTTGGCCTCCTTTCAAAGCTTGAATGCGAGATAGAAGAGGAAGAACTTGTGCTATCTCCGCATATAAGGGAAGCGCATCCCACGACGCCAATTTCTTCACTTCCCTGGAGGCTTCGAAAGGGGCTAACCCATATTGGTCTTCAGGGGAGGCCTTGCGGTCTTTGATATAGAACCACTTGGTTCTCCACCCTTGGACAGACGCGGCCATGGAAAATTCAAGATATTGAGCCTCAGGACGCACCGAAACAATGGCTCCGCCCAGTTCGGGTTTTCTGTGTAAAGCAACATTGGGGCGGAGCCGGAAAATCGACCTCCAGAGGAGAAAATGGGGCTCAATGCCCAGGAACGACTCGCAAAGAGTCACGAAGCAAGCAATGTGAAGAATGGAATTTGGTGTGATCTGGAGAAGCTGCACACCATAAACAAAGAGGAGCCCACGGAGAAACTCGTGGGCAGGAAGAGAAATGCCGCGGAGGAGGAAAGCAAGAAACATTACCCGATAGCCGCTTGGGGGCTGCGGGATCCGCTCAGTACTGGGAAACTTGATGGAATCCTGGGCGGAGATGAGGCCATCTGCCCTTGCTTTCTCCACCTCCTTTGGCGTGATGGCAGAGCGCACAAACTTGGTGGCAGAGGAGTTCTTGGCCATGGTGTTCTTGGTGGCTAGGTGCTTCACGCGCATCTATCGCACCGCATTTGGGGACTATGCACGAACAGAAAAAGGAGCAGAGATCGGCAATGGAGGCGGCGGAGGGAACGAACTGGTAAACAGTAAAATCCTCCACTACGCCCCTTATATAACTTCTGGGAGAAGGATCGTGGGCTGAGACGTGGCGCAAAGAGCGGAAACGGCAGCCCACTAACGGTCAAAAATCACGAGAATTACAGTGTTGCCCATCAAACGGTTCGCACTTATACAGAGTGACGTGTTCATTGACGTCATAAAAAAAGATGATATAAGAAAGAAGAAGGATGGCGCCGAAAGGTACAAAATTTATAAACAAGATTATATATGAAGGATTTTCAATTATAGCCTTAGGGGCTACTATTACCAAAGATATTGAAAATATCTCGAGTTGAAGTATGATGGACAGTATTATATTTGAGCCTATACTCGAAAAAGACTTTTTTCGACTATAGCCTCGGGGGCTACTCCCATCGGGAGCGCTGAGCGCGCACCCGACGATATTTATAGGTAAAGCATCGTGTAGAAGTGTTACTCCCATCGGGAGCGAGTTCTATGGTTGTTGAAACCCGAATATTTTCAGTCAAAATTTGACTGCGACATAAGATTCTCGAGTTATGTTATCGCAACATAACTCGAATGTCGTGACTTGTCACGAAGGTAAGACCCCGGGATCCGTCCTGTGTGGCCTGGTATACGCACATGGATGCGCTCTGCTGGTATGTATCCGTGTCTACGACGCGAAGAAAATCCTGGTGGACGCACTGGGTACCCTGAGAATCACTGGGATTCATTCTTTGTAAGTCCTAAATGCGGCAAAAGAATGGGTTTGACCGGTATCCCGAATTCAAGTCCAAGGGGATTGAATTTGAAGTAGGTGACAAGTATCTGTTCCGGCAGTTAACTGACCTATTGATCCGTCAGAGTTGTCAGGCTTGTTCATCAAAACCCCTTGCGAAAGAATATCATGAAAATAAAGTCGAAAGACCAAGTCGAAGATTTGAAGATAAGAAGAAAGTCGAAGAATTGATCAAGTCGAAGATTTGAAGATTAGAGATTCAACCCAAATCTACAATTCTGGTAGAATCTCAGGGGCTACTGACAAGGGTATAGCTAATAGATCCCGTTAGTTGAGTACCCCTGAGGCCCGATAAGCTAGGCCCAATTGTAATGATAGTCGAATACGAGTTCTTACCGTATGTCGATATTGTAATCTGTATCGGACCCTACCCGATCCTCGAGACCTGGCCATCTATATATAGGGGCCAGGAGGGGACGATGTAGGCCAGATTGAAAGCAAGCCAGGTTGAACACTCAAGTTTACTTTCGACGCACACCTATTTCGACTAACTTTACCTTCGAGTTCATCCGACGCCCTATCTCCCCGATCCTAAGTCCTTCATCTAGGACATTTGTCGAGTTAACCCTCGTCACTCCATAAGATAAATAACACATGCTGGGTAAACAAATTACAGTTGGGCAATTGATAGAATAAAGATAAACATGATATGTCAAGAAGATCACTATGCGATTTACTCTGGGCATTACAACAAAATACATAGACCGCCATCCAACTGCATCTATGACTAATAATCCACTCACGGGGATATCATCCGAACACCCCATGAGTATTAAGTTGCGAACAACAGATAATTGCATTAAGCAAAGTGTGTAATGTAAACAAACCATATGCCCTGAGCATATGAATGTTGTTTTCTCCCTAGTAGCAACAGCACATCTACATCCTTAGAGGTTTCTGTCACTCCCCCAGGTTAAATAGAGGCATGAACCCACTATCGAGCATAAATACCCCCTCTTGGAGTCACTAGCAACTACTCGGCCAAGATAGCTACTAACAACGGAGAGCATGCAAGATCATAAACAACATAGAGATAACATAAGATATATTTCAGTATAGCAACTCAATCATAACACCAATATTTATCGGATCCCAACAAACCAAACATGTAGAATTACATAATGGTGATCTCAATCATGTAGGGCAGCTCATGAGATCTAAACATGAAGCACATGGTGGAGGAGACAACCATCTAGCTACTGCTATGGACCCATAGTCCAAGGTAGACTACTCACTCATCGCTCCGGAGGCAAGCATGGCGATGAAGAAGACCTCCGGTGGCGATTCCCCTCTCCAGCAGGGTGCCGGGAAGTGCTTCTGGACCCTCCCGATCTCGGGTCGACGACGGCGGTGGATCGCGATGTGTTTCTGGAAAATTGATCGGGCCCTTAGGTTTTTCCCATCGGGGGGTCTTTATAGGCGAAGGGGCATCGTCAGAAGTGGACCCAGGCATCCTCACACATAGGGGGCGCGGCCAGGGGCTGGGCCGCGCCGCCCTTGTGTGAGGGTGGCCTGTGGCCCCTCTCCGTCTCCTCTTCGGATCTCTGGAAGCTTTCGGGAAAAATAAGACTTCAGGAACTTGTTTCATCCAATTCTGAGAATATTTCCTGTGTAGCTTTTCTGAAACACAAAAATAGCAGAAAACAGGGAACTGGCACTGTGGCGACTTGTTAATAGGTTAGTTCGGAAAATGCATAAAAGTGCCACGAAGTGTAACGAAACATTAGACAAATGGTGTAAAAAAAAGCATGGAGCATCAAAAATTATGGATACGTTGGAGACGTATCAGCATCCCCAAGCTTAACTCCTGCTCGTCCTCGAGTAGGTAAGTGATAACAAAAGAAATGATTTTTGAGGTGACATGCACCTACACAATCTTGATCATATATGTAGGCATTTGTGAGCTGGGATCATAAGAACTTAAAACATGGGCATGAAAGATATAATCTTGACAATAAGAACTTAGCAACCATGTTATAAACATGAAAATGAACACAAACAAAAGATCATGAAAATGAAGCAATGAAAGTCAAACGTGTGTTCAAATCATAAGGAAAAACATACAAATGGTTTTCAGCTTGTCCTTAATAGAGAGCAAAACATAAATGCTTAGGACACCTTCAAGTTTAAGAGGGAGACTAGATACAAATAATTTGAGAACAAGTGAAACCAACAATATGAATCAATCAATGAAAACTTTGGGACAATGCACATTATACTAAGAATGACAACTATGCTCTCTTAATGGTGCATAAAGATAGAAGGTGGTGACTCAACATAAAAGTAAAAGAAAGGCCCTTCGCGGAGGGAAGCAGTGATTGCAAGTTTTATAACCTTCAAAAATTATGGTACTTACCGGCTTTGAGCTCTCATTGCCCCCATCATAAGCATCTTGAATGGTTAAAGTTAATGCGAGAACAATTATGATGCATATGCTTGACAAATCATAAGTTCAAAACCTTGTGTCCCGTGAATACAAGTACCCAAACCTCATGCTACTTTACTTAGAGTCCCAAGCAAGGCTCTTGTCATTGTAAGTATATGCGTATCATTGAGAACCGCCAACGGGGTACCTCCATGCCTGATGACATGGAACAAGCCCACATCAAAATGACAGGACAAGTAGACAATGAACACCTCGTACATCTCTTTTATTTAACATTTGTATAGCTTTTTATTTTGAGATGCGTCGTCGAATGTCCACTATAGGCATGCTGCAAATTTCCACCATGAATTATGCATGGCTTAGATTGGCGGCCCAGGCGTTTCCCTAACACATATACAAACTCCATGATCCCCGCAAGATTTCCAATTCATTTCACACCGTGGGCATCCATAAACAAAAGATCACGATATCAACTCAAACAAGAAGTGCAATATTGAAAGCTTGCCCATGACTGCATGGCTGGGCTAGTCTCCAACTTACAACTTGCAAGCATAACAACTCAACATAAGAGACCACAATGTCAAATTTTTAAGAACAGGAAAAAGTAAAGTGTGCCTTCCGGTTCGTGAGAGCTTTACTGACCAATTTTCGCATAACACTGGTAAGATTTTAATTTGAAGAGAAAATAAAAGCAAGTCAAATTTACTTGGAATAGCAAATTGCTAGTAGGTATGTATGGTGGACACTTTGGAATAACTTGGTTTTTAGGAGTTGGATGCACGAGTAGAGCTCATACTCAGTACAAGGCGAGGGCTAGCAAAAGACTGGGAGCGACCAACTAAGAGAGCAATAATGGCCATAATCATGCAAAGCGACAAAGCGATATTAAAAGAAGCATAAGATGGCATCAAAAGTCAAAAACTAAATGATCATAGAGGCTATTGGCGACTTTGTAAGAGTCTAACATGTGTGAGCATGCGCCAAGTCAACCCAAATAAAGCATCAAGGAGAAAACCAAAATAATGCTTCCAAATAATAAAAACAACGCATGATTTTTTCAAAGGCTCATTAAGCAATCTCAGTTATTTGAGACAAGTAATGCTACAGCAAAACCACTAAGCATACTATCAAAAAGACATCAAGCATGACATGAAAAAGCCTAAGCCGCAGTCTACACAAGCTCCTTCTTGTACCACTTTTTTGCATAAAGCTTTTTCTCTTGTCCAACACCATTCAAACTTTTTATAAACACCTCTTTTGATGAAAACCAATATAGATCAGAGGCAAAAATACACCTTGATAAATAAATATAAGAAGATCTGAACGCAAATCAAGGCGAAAACGAAAACCAAAAGCAGTAGCAGAAAAAGAAGAACACTCGATTTTTTATAAGAGTGAAAACTAGAGCGTTCTTGGCAAATGAAAAGCAAGGCAACTTCTCCAAAACAAATTTGTTGGGGTCCAACCATTTATTGCAGCAAACAAACTAAACTAATAAAGAAAACTAAAACAACTGATGCTCCAAGAAAAACACATAGTGCATGAAGCAATAAAAATATAGTGTCTTGAAAGGTGACCTGATTTTTGCCGATGAAGAAGGGGTGCCTCAGGGGCATCCCCAAGCTTTGACGCTTGTACTTCTTGGATATTTCTTGGGGTGATGCATGGGCATCCCCAAGCTTGAGCTTTTGTCCATTCTTGAACTCATCTCATCATTCTCCAATCACTACACTTGAAAACTTCCTTCATACAAAACTAAACACAAATCTATTAGCAACATTAGTGTAGCATAACATATAATCAACCTCTTTTTGCTTCAGGTTTCAACCCAAAACCACCAAATATATAGAATATACTACTGTAGCAACTTCCCCAAAAGTTCCGTGATCAAAAGAACTCAAAAGAAAGCGATTAAGCGGCAAACACAAATATTGACAGAAATCTATCAAAACAGAACAGCTGACAAAGGCCGAATTTTTGAGGGGTTTTATGTTGCTCAAATAAAAAAGTGTTCAACTAACGAAAGTTTGGATATAACCTGGGGCATATGCACAAGAAATTTCAGGTCCAAAAGATATACAGAGAAGTTATACGAATTTTTATGGTGCAGCACCGAAAACAGTTTCAGGACAGCAACATCCCCAAATCTTACCTCACTCAAATTAGAGGCTTCTCTTGGCACAACAATGAAATAAAAAGGATAAGGAATGGTCATTACAGTAGTAATGACTTCCAAGACTCAAATAAAAGAAAAATTACTGAAAAGAAAACATTGGGTTATCTCCCAAGAGTGCTTTTCTTTAACGCCTTTGAGCTAGGCGCAGAAAATTGCGAAGCAAGTATTTTTAGAAGAAGCATTAAGATTAACTGCAGAGGTCTTGTCAATAAGGAATTGTATTTCATCCACATAAGTTTTTGAAGACCCTTTGTGATCATGCTTTGGTTCACTCAAATCACTAAAAAGATTCTCAGGACAGATCCAGTTAAAATTATTTTCGAAAGCTTCATACAATCCCAAGAGCTTGCTAGGTATAGGTATTTCGGTTCCATCATTGTTTGTACTAATAACCTTTATAGGTGAACCAAGTTTATTAAAACACTTAAGAACTTTCCTAGATTCAATAGCAACATCTTTGAATTCTAAGCGCAAAGTTTCCAAGATAAAGGCTTTCTTTTCAGGATCTTCAATTTCATGAAGCTTAAGGAACATGTTTTCAATAAAAGGATTAAGACTAGCAAACCTAGCTTCCAACATGTGAATTAAATAAGCAGAAGCAACTTCAATACTAGGAGCTAGCTCAACCAAAGACTTTTCCTCAACTTCTTTATGCATACTAATGTGATTAAAGAACTCCTCAATGTTATCTTTCCCAATAATTGAACCACTACCTACTGAGAGGTCCTCCAAAACATACTTAGGGAACAACATGATAAACTAAAGTAAAGAAATAACAACTACCAAGGATTCTAAATTTTTTGGGTTTTTGATAAAACGATGCAGGTAAAATAAATAAAGTAAAGCAAAACAATAACAAAGTAAAGGATGTGTGCGCGAAAAACTCCCCTCGCAGAAATCTTCTACTTCCTCCTCGGCAATGGCGCCAGAAAATATGCTTGATGCGTGGTAAATGACCAGCCCAGTTGGGAACCCCAAGAGGAAGGTGTGATGAATACAGCAGCAGATTTTACCTCAGTTAAGAAACCAAGGTTTATCGTTCTTGGAGAGGAGAGACAAACGACTGAAGGTGATGCTTGCAAGCTTCACGACAGCTCAGGACAATTTATAGGGTGCCTCATCCAAGCTTTTCTTTGCGAGCAGCAACGTGGAACCTGCACACACACAACCAAATACTTTGTTCCAACTTATGATGAGGTTGTCAATCTCACCGGTTTGCTTGAAACAAAGGGTATGAGCGTATCGAGTGGAAAATAGTGAAAGTATGCGAGTAAAGTAAACAGTGCGAGTAAAGTAAACAGGTGATAGCAATATGATGGAAATAGGACCGGGGTCCACAGTTCACTAGTGGTGTCTCTCCATAAGATAAATAACACATGCTGGGTAAACAAATTACAGTTGGGCAATTGATAGAATAAAGATAAATGTGATATGTCAAGAAGATCACTATGCGATTTACTCTGGCATTACAACAAAATACATAGACACCATCCAACTGCATCTATGACTAATAATCCACTCACGGGGATATCATCCGAACACCCCATGAGTATTAAGTTGCGAACAACAGATAATTGCATTAAGCAAAGTGTGTAATGTAAACAAACCATATGCCCTTGAGCATATGAATGTTGTTTTCTCCCTAGTAGCAACAGCACATCTACAACCTTAGAGGTTTCTGTCACTCCCCCAGGTTAAATAGAGGCATGAACCCACTATCGAGCATAATACACCCTCTTGGAGTCACTAGCAACTACTCGGCCAAGATAGCTACTAACAACGGAGAGCATGCAAGATCATAAACAACATAGAGATAACATAAGATATATTTCAGTATAGCAACTCAATCATAACACCAATATTCATCGGATCCCAACAAACCAAACATGTAAAATTATATAACGGTGATCTCAATCACGTAGGGCAGCTCATGAGATCTAAACATGAAGCACATGGTGGAGGAGACAACCATCTAGCTACTGCTATGGACCCATAGTCCAAGGTAGACTACTCACTCATCTCTCCAGAGGCAAGCATGGCGATGAAGAAGACATCCGGTGGCAATTCCCCTCTCCAGCAGGGTGCCGGGAAGAGCTTCTGGACCCTCCCAATCTCGGGTCGACGACGGCGGCGGATCGCGATGTGTTTCTAGAAAATTGATCGGGCCCTTAGGTTTTTCCCGTCGGGGAGTCTTTATAGGCAAAGGGGCATCGTCAGAAGTGGACCCAGGCATCCTCATACATAGGGGGCGCGGCCAGAGGATGGGCCGCGCCGCCCTTGTGTGAGGGTGGCCTGTGGCCCCTCTCTGTCTCCTCTTCGGATCTCTGAAAGCTTCCAGGAAAAATAAGACTTCAGGAACTTGTTTCGTCCAATTCTGAGAATATTTCCTGTGTAGCTTTTCTAAAACACAAAAATAGCAGAAAACAGGGAACTGGCACTGTGGCGACTTGTTAATAGGTTAGTTCCGGAAAATGCATAAAAGTGCCACGAAGTGTAACGAAACATTAGACAAATGGTGTAAAAACAAGCATGGAGCATCAAAAATTATGGATACGTTGGAGACGTATCAGCTGGTATGTATCCGTGTCGACGACGCGAAGAAAATCCTGGTGGACGCACTAGGTACCCTAAGAACCACTGGGATTCATTCTTTGTAAGTCCAAAATGCGGCAAAAGAATGGGTTTGACCGGTTTCCCAAATTCATGTCCAAGGGGATTGAATTTGAAGTAGGTGACAAGTATCTGCTCCGGCAGTTAACTGGCCTCTTGATCCATCAGAGTTGTCAGGCTTGTTCATCAAAACCCCTTGCGAGATATCATAATAAGAATAAGTCGAAAGACCAAGTCAAAGATTTGAAGATATGAAGAAGTCGAAGAAATGATCAAGTCAAAGATTTTAAGATTAGAGATTCAACCCGAATCTGCAATTCTGGTAGAATCTCAGGGGCTACTGACAAGGGTATAGATAATAGAACCTGTCAGTTGAGTACCCCTTAGGCCCGTTAAGCTAGGCCCAATTATAATACTAGCGAAATACGAGTTCTTACCGTATGTCGATATTGTAATCTGTATCGGATCCTACCCGATCCTTCAGACCTGGCCACCTATATATAGGGGCCAGGAGGGGACGGTGTTGGCCAGATTGAAAGCAAGCCAGGTTTTACACCCACGTTTACTTTCATAGCCACCTTGTTTGACTGAGTTTACCTTCGAGTTCATCTGATGCCCTATCTCCCCGATCCCAAGTCCTTCATCTAGGACATTTGTCAAGTCAACCCCTCGTCAGTTGGACTATGATGTTTCTATGGATGAAGTTGTAGAGGTCGTTGTAGTGATTCCAACGAGCCCAAGATCATCGAAAACGGAGTCCGGATGCAAAAGTTACAGCCGTTTTCGTATTGATGTTTTCTCCTGGGCCAGAAATTCCATAATTTCCGGCCCTGCGAAATTCCGCTAAGTCTTTTGTGGTGCAACCCTCTGTAAAGGGGGCGGAAATTTGGGCCAGAAATTTTATAAGGGGGGCAGAAATTCCACCCCTGGGCCAGAAATTCCGCCCCCAAGGCCGGAATTTCTGGGTTAAAGTTCCTGTAATGGTCAGATTTCGTGCGGGGGCTATATAAAGCCCCTTCTTCCTCATTTGGATGTTGGCTCTTCCATTTTTCTCTCTCCTCCATTGTTGACCTTGAAGAGCTTGCCCTTCCTCCCCATCCCTCCCATGATTCTTGCATCTTCTTGAGGGAAATGAGAGAGATCTAGATCTACATTTCCACCAATCTCTTTCTCCTCTAAGTGAGGGGAACCTATTAGATCTAGATCTTGGAGTTCTTTGTAGATTTCCTCCTTGTTCTTCCTCTCATATCCCTCCATAGCATTTGTTGCTTTGGTAGGATTTGGGAGCGAAGGATTTGAGCACTTCGTGTATTCTTGCCATTGCATTTGGTGCATCGGTTTGAGTTCTCCTCGGAGATTCAGTAGTGAAAGTTCGTTGAGATTTTTACTCTTGGGTTCTTGGAACCCTAGACAGCTTAGTGGCTTAGTGGTTACATTGGGACCTCCAATAAAGTTGTGGAGATCTTTCCAAGCTTTGTGGTGCCTTCGTGGCAATTACTTGGGGACCTCCAATTAAGTTGTGGAGATCTTCCCAAGCTTTGTGGTGCCTCAGTTGTGATTCTTGGGAGCCTCCAATTGAGTTGTGGAGATTGCCCCAAGCTTGTACGGGTTCGGTGACCGCCCTCAAGTGTCCCATAGTGGTCGGGTCTTCCATCTTGGTGGGAGGGCTCGAGGAGATTACGGTGAGCCTCCGTGGCATTTGGGGAGCCTTGTGCCTCCACACCGCTCCAACGGAGATTAGCACTCGCAAGAGTGTGAACTTTGGGATACATCATTGTCTCCGCGTGCCTCGGTTATTTTTATACCCGAGCTCCTTACTTATGCAATTTACTTTGTGATAGCCTTCGTGCTTGAAGTTATATATATCTTGCTATCACATAGTTGCTTATCTTGTCTAGCATAAGTTGTTGGTGCACATAGGTGAACCTAGTTTATTTAGGTTTTGTATGCTTGGCAAATTAAATGTTAGTTTTATTCCGCATTTATCAAAGCCACTCGTAAAAGTTTTAAATCACCTATTCACTCCCCCTCTAGGCGACATCCATGTCCTTTCAATTGGTATCAGAGCAAGGTCTCTCATTTTAGGCTTCACCGCCTTGAGAGCAAAGATGTCGGCTAGGGGATTAGTGCACAAGAACACTTTTATATTTGATGGCACTAATTATAATATATGGAAAACTTGCATGCTTATCCACTTTCGAGGTATGAACCCAAATATAGAGAGAATTTTAGATATGGATTTCTCTCCTCCTAAGGATTCCCAAAGTCTATCTTTAGAGGAGAGGAGAAACTCTTATCTTAATTCTTGAGCTACTAATGTGCTTGTTGATTTTGTGAGCGATGCAGTTATTCTTGCAATCATGCCTTTCCATAGCGTTCATGAGTTTTGGACAAAGATTCAAGACAAATATGATATATCCAACAAGATTGAGTGATTGTATTCCCTCCACTTCCGGTCGTGATGAACTCTCTTCCACTTCACCAAAGTGTAGCAAGACACAAGGTAAATCTATGGTGAGTGGTGATGGAAATTGCAATGTTGATAGTGAGCTTACTTGTGATGACCATTTATCTCTATCTAATTGCCATGCTTCATCTTTGGACTTAAATACTTCTAGCACCATAAATGCTTTACATGCTTGTGTTGATAGTCCTTGCATATCATGTGTATGATCCTTGAACACATCTCATAATGATATGCTTACTTCGTCTTGTTGCCATGATATAAATGCCTCTAGTTCCTCTAGTTGTTTTGTGTCTAACAATGTAGAGGAAACCAGAAATTCTATTGGCCAAGACATGGTCTCACTTGGAGCTTCAAGTATTTATTCATCATCATCTATTGCTTCCCACATTTGCCTTATGGCTAGGGCTTCGAAGGTAACTCCTACTTTGGAACCCAATATATCTAGTGATGATGAGAATGAGGATAATGAAGAAGAAGATGATCTTGCATCTTTATTTGAGAAGAGTGAAATGTTTTTTCATGCTATTCGTAAGAATAAAATTGCTTGCTCTTACTTCTATAAGATTTTGGCTATTGCCATCGAGAGCAATAAAATTATTGAGGAGCATGAAAATACCATTTTTAAAATGCAAGGGCATGCCCATGATTAGTGGATGAGATCACGGATCTAAAAGAAGCTCTAGAAGAAGAATAAACCACCAAGGAATCTCTTGAGGAGACCTTTACTTTAGAGTTATCTAAAATAAAGAAATCCTATGATAGAACTCTTGTGGTGGCAAATGATTTTGAAACTAAATATGAACAGCTTGTAGTTACTTATGCTAAACTCCTTGAGAATGTTCTGCTTCTTAAAAATGACTCTAGGATCATTTCGTGTGAGCCCATCATTCTCACTGAGTCGCATGAGCAACTTAAAGCTTCAAATTTAAATGAGCTTACTAAATTGCCTTCTCTGCTTTCCGTTAGTGATGATGCTTGTGCTACTAACTCTACTTCTTGTGAAGCATCCATCTTGAAGGAGAATGTTGAGCTAAGGGCTCAACTTGATTTGCTAACTAGCAATTATGGGAAAATGGAAGAAAATCATGGAAAACTCTCTAGCTCCCATGAGGATCTTCTAGCTTCCCATGATAGGCTAAAATTAGCTCATGAGGCTATTATGTCAAAGCTAACATCTAGTGAGCCTCATGTGGACATTTGCACTACTTCTCAAATTGCCATATTGCCTTGTGCTAGTCTTAGTAATTCATCCACTCATAACATTGCTACATCTTGCGATGAATTACTTTCCTTTCCTTGTTGCTCTAACAATGAAGCTTCTACTTCCTCTAGTACTTGTGTTGTTACTAACCATGTAGAGGAAATCGAAGAGCTCAAGACCCAAGTCACTTCTTTGAAGAAAGACTTGGTAAAGAGTCATGAAGGGAAATCCAATCTCGACAATATGTTGAGAGTGCAAAAATCCCCCAATGACAAGAGTGGACTTGGGTTTATCTCCAACAACAAGAACAAGTCCAAGATTAACAAGAAGAAGAAGGGCCAAGGACAAGTCAAAGATCCGGCCAAGATTGTTTGCTTCAAGTGCAAAATTGAAGGGCACCATGTTAGATCTTGCCCTTTGAAGAAGAAGGCACTAGTTGAGAAGCAACTAGGGAAGCGGCCTCAAGTTCAAGGTCATGCTCAACCTCGAGTTGAAGAAATGCCACTTCCCAAGAATCAAGCTAATGCTCCCATTGCGGAGAAATCAAGTGAGAAGAAGGTGAAGAAAAGAACTTGCTACGTACATATGCCGTGAGAAGGGTCACCTTTCTTCTTCATGCACTATGGGTAACTCATCCAACCCTATCATAATTGATGATGCTTATTCCCTTTGCAAGGATAAGATTGGCAATGTGTTTGCCAAATTTGTTGGTACTCAATTTGGTGTCAAGAAAAGAACCATTTGGGTGGCCAAGCCTATTGTGACTAACCTCTTAGGACCCAAATTGGTTGGGTACCAACACACCAAAACTTGATCAATAGGTGTTTGTTGGAGGGCATTGGAGACTTGGCTATATCATAAAGAATTAAGGGATCTTCATCAATATATTGTCTCAAGTCAAGTCAATTGAATTATCTTGTTTATATCATATATCCAATGTTCCTCTTTGCGGTAACATGTACTCAACTTATCTATATTGAAAGTTACTCGCCCCCTTTTGCATGTGTTGGTTGTGTTCCTTTACATGTGTAGGTATATGTTGTGCTACCTACTTGTTTTATTTTGATTAATCAAGTATGTATTTGTGGGTTTGCACACCATGTATGTGTGTTTGTGTTTGAGCCTATATTGCATCTTATTTTATATTATTTGGCTATTTTGAGGGACTAATGGACTATCCCATTTTGGGGGAGTGATATGCTTTGGCACTTCACAATCCTAAATATGTGTGCACATGAGGAATACCACTTATTGTTGATATTTGAATTTATCTAGTCTCTATGTGGTATGTCATGTTCATGAGAAAATCAAATTCTATAATGTCCATTAATCTTCTCATATTGAATTTTATTTACCTCTTGTGAAAATAAATGCTTATCACATTATGGGGGAGTAATATGCTTTGTGCATACTACAAACCAATAAAATGTGTATATTTGAGGTTGTGTCACATAGTGTTGATATTGCAAATTATCTTTCTTCTATGTGATATGTTTGCTCAAACAAGTTTCATTTTTCAAAATTGTTTTATTGCTCTTGTTTTGGATCTTGTTTGTGAGATACATTCTTGGTAGGGTTTTCCTAAAATGTGGCATTCTACATCAAAGTTGGAAAACCATTTGCTTCAAGTTATCCTAATCATTGCTTTGCGTGATTATTTAACTATTTGAGTCTATCAAGAATATCTTCTTTAGTATGGTGTTTAATTCTTATCCTTTTCATATGCTTCTTGTTGTGAAGATGATCTTGGATTTATATGTAAAATACCACCGGGAAATTAATAACTCCAAATACCTCTTGTCCTTGGACAATTGGTACTTTATCATGAGGTATATATATTGATCATCTTTACATTGGCTATTGCTTTTAATTACCTTATCTCTTGCCAGGAAATGTGTTTGTTGTATTTCCCATTGTCTTCCTTGACTCTTTTGAGTCCATTTAATTTTGTTGAACTTGTTTTGTGTTATTCTTAATGTAGGTAGAGATGATGATCCCATTTGTGTGCATTTTGTATTCAAATGCAAAATCATAAATAATGCACTAATCTTGGGGGAGTTCTCCTATATTTTCTATAACATACTCTTACGGCTTATTTCAATTGGTATTGGTTATAGTTGGAAGACAAATCTTTTTGTTTTTGGTACTTAGTGTGCCATCATAAAAGAGTGGAGAGTTTGGTTTGTTTGTTGGAACCTTGCTCTCTTTGGGAGAATGGCTCTCTCTTTTCTTGATTTTGCTCTATATTCTTAAAATGAGATAAGTCATTGGGCATGTGTGTTTTAGTGATCCTTTATGCTTATTGGCGTTTGCTTTGTTCACTTGGTGGACTTTGGAGTCAATCTTGTGTTGAGTTGATTCATTGATATAATTTGGACAATCTTTAGTTCTTCACACCTTTGTGTGACTTCTTGGTCTTCTTGGTGTTTTGTCCAAAGTGTATCTCTTTTGACTCTTGAAAGTCTTGTGCATGCATATTTACTAAATGTATACTCTATGGCATGCTTTGCTTTCTTTGATCCAATATATAGGGTAAACTCCAATAAATCCTAAATCAGCTAAGATGTGCATGAAATTCAATTTCATATCTATATGCACATATTTATGTGGAGCTTGTCCTATATATTGTAGTGTCTCTAACTACTTCGGACCCAATGAGTTTGGGGACCATATTGTACTTGAATATGTTTTAGGTACATGGGAGATATATTGGTGCTTGTCTCAATAATAAGGATGAAGCGGTGACTAGTTGATAATTTATGGCAAGCTAGGATTATTGAAGAACTCCTATCTACTACATCCTTCCAATGATATCTCGGTAACAAGTATCTTATTCATGCATACTTTTCTAGCATATAACCTTGTGTGGGTCATTTCATGGCATGAAAATCTTTATTTGCAAAGATCTTAATGAAACCTCTCTATTGAAAATGTGAGTAATTTGAGATGAGTGCATATTTTGGGGAATATATAAAATCATGCTCATGATTCACCCTTCCCAAATATGTCTTTCTATCAATTTTATTGCATATCAATTCCTCAAGTTCCTCACATGTGCAATATTGATGAAAGTGCAAATTTAGTTCTTTCTTTTGGTATACTTATTCGTGATACTTGTTGCTTTTCTCAAAACATCCCAACTATCTTCTTTCCCTTGTTGATATTTGTGATGTCTTTGACATGTTTATGGTTGAAGTTCTTCAATATGCAATAAGATAAATTGAGCCTTTGGCCATACTTTAAAAGTAAAAATCTCATTGGTATATTTCATGAACTTTTTTAGATATCATGTTCTTCCCTTTGTATTTATTTTATGTGTACATGTTTCTTTGTGATAATTATCTTTGTTATATTGTCTACTTAGAAACTTATACACATGAGAGATGATATCTCCTTAATTGATATCTTATTTATTCCTTGTGTGTTGGGATGGAATGCTAAGCAATATCATTCATTGAGGACTATGTGGATACTCTATATTCATCTTTGTACTAGTCTTATAATATGCTTTGTCATTCCTATCACACATTCCTTTGGTTGAGACGTTTAATATGTCAGTTCCTTATTTGTTGCTCAACCATTTCCTTGATGCAAGTGTTAAGCTTGATTTATTTTCTATGGTCTCTTGCTAATGGTTCTTTTTAAATGGTATTGAGGGAGTGAGGACTCCATGTTGTGCAAATTGTATTCAAATGCAAACATTCTAGCTTGTGCACGTACCTTGGGGAGCTTCCTCATTTCATTTTAAAGCACAATTTTGTGGTTATCATAGTATTTGATGTCACTTGGTATCATTTTGTTTTGAATAATATCGAGGGAGTGATGATTCTATGTTTTTGCTCCTTATACTTCAATTCAAATGGAATATGTTGTGCACAAACCTTGGGGAGCTTCTTCATATTATTTAGAGCATTGTTTTGGTCTTCTCATAATATCTTTATTTGTTTCGCTATTTGGATCTTTTGATTGCTATCTTCATTTGTTGGAAGTTTAACCATCATGTCATCCTATTTTGTTTGCAATCTTTGATCCTCAATATAGTTTGATTTCCTCCAAAAAAAAATCTTTGGATTTCTGCATGTGTTTTCACTCTTTTTGGGCCATGCACACCTTGAGGAGGAACTCTCACTTATTGGCCTTCTAAGCCTTTCCGCCCATTTTGGCAATGAATGCCAATGGGGGAGAAGTTTCGAGGGTTTGAAGGGAATTGGGCTTCATGCTTTGGTTTTGTTCTTAAGCATTTGCCTTGCATGCTTTGCATGGTTGAGTATATATAGTGGAAACTCCACCAACAACATTTGTTGGCAATATATGCAATGAAATTCAAGTTCATTCACACGTGCATAGATTGTGGGGGAGTTTGCTCTATATATGATGGTTCTACTAACATCATATACTTTTGTAGTATTTAATGTTAGTGTAACCATCTTAGTCCTTTAAATTCATTATATAAATCCTCTCAAAGAGATTGCCATCAATTACCAAAATGGGGGAGATTGAAAGAGCATGTGCCCCATGTGTGGTTTTGGTAATTAATGACAATACCTATGGAATAATGTTTGCATTGAGTTATATTTATAGGACTTGTCCGTAGACAATGCTTGAGCCATATGTTGGTTTCAAGGGTGTAAGAAGATGAAGATAAAGAAGATTATTCAATGACCAAGGTGTTATTCAAGAAGTGATCCGAAGATTGGTCTAAGGAGTTGAGCCTATAGAGTGTGTCTTGAGGAATAAGATGGAGTGAACTCTCATGTGCATTCTCAAGACATCATCATTATGAAGGAAGAAGATGAAGTGCAATATTGATCAAGTAGAAGTGCAAGTTCAAGATAGGCATATAGAAGATATCATTTGCTTGAAGCTCGGTGTCCATTTGGTGGTAATGGACATGTGAAGATATTTCTACTAGTGTCTCTCCCATAGTGAAGTATGGGGGAGCAATCCGCAAGACTTCACCGAGCAAGCGCAATCAAGAAAGGTAGTCCAACTTGAGAAGATCAAGATCGTCACCATCTAGCTCAAGTGGAATGCGCAAGGCAAAGGTATGTTTTTGATAGGGTTTCTTTCTAACCGGTCTCATAGTGTTTGGGAGACCGGGTTTTAGGATCGATAGACGTACTATCAAGAGGGGCTCTTGAGTGAGTAACTTAATTGTATCATTCGGAGAGAGCTCAAACCTTTGCATACTTGGCATTATCTTTCTTGGTTCTTATTTGGCTTTTATCCATGTGAAGTTCTAGAGCTTGTGGTTATTTCCATGCCAAGCTCTAGACTATCAAAAATGGATTTCGTATGGAACTCTTATTGCATTTTTGGTGTTTGAAGGTTTTACCGGTTCATCTTTATAGCTAAGTCAAACCTTTTATCATTTGGTTTCATCCTCCTTTGTTGGACTATGATGTTTCTATGAATGAAGTTGTAGAGGTCATTGTGGTGATTCCAACGAGCCCAAGATCATCGAAAACGGAGTCCAGATGCAAAAGTTACAGCTATTTTCGTATTAATGTTTTCTCCCGGGCCGGAAATTCCATAATTTCAGGCCCTGCGAAATTCCGCTAAGTCTTTTGTGGTGCAACCCTCTATAAGGGGACGGAAATTTGGGCCGGAAAATTTATAAGGGGGGCGGAAATTCCGCCCCCAAGGCCGGAATTTCTGGGTTAAAGTTCCTGTAACGGTCAGATTTCGTGCGGGGGCTATATAAATCCCCTTCTTCCTCATTTGGATGTTGGCTCTTCCATTTTTCTCTCTCCTCCATTGTTGACCTTGAAGAGCTTGCCCTTCCTCCCCATCCCTCCCATGATTCTTGCATCTTTTTGAGGGAAATGAGAGAGGAGATCTAGATCTACATTTCCACCAATCTCTTTCTCCTCTAAGTGAGGGGAACCTATTAGATCTAGATCTTGGAGTTCTTTGTAGATTTCCTCCTTGTTCTTCCTCTCATATCCCTCCATAGCATTTGTTGCTTTGGTAGGATTTGGGAGAGAAGGATTTGAGCACTTCGTGTGTTCTTGCCATTGCATTTGGTGCATCGGTTTGAGTTCTCCTCGAAGATTCGGTAGTGAAAGTTTGTTGAGCTTTTTACTCTTGGATTCTTGGAACCCTAGACGGCTTAGTGGCTTAGTGGTTACTTGGGGACCTCCAATTAAGTTGTGGAGATCTTCCCAAGCTTTGTGGTGCCTCCGTGGCAATTACTTGGGGACCTCCAATTAAGTTGTGGAGATCTTCCCAAGCTTTGTGGTGCCTCAGTGGTGATTCTTGGAAGCCTCCAATTGAGTTGTGGAGATTGCCCCAAGCTTGTACGGGTTTGGTGACCGCCCTCAAGTGTCCCATAGTGGTCGGGTCTTCCATCTTGGTGGGAGGGCTCGAGGAGATTACGGTGAGCCTCCGTGGCGTTTGGGGAGCCTTGTGCCTCCACACCGCTCCAACGGAGATTAGCACTCGCATGGGTGTGAACTTCGGGATACATCGTTATCTCCGCGTGCCTCGGTTATTTCTATACCCGAGCTCCTTACTTATGCAATTTACTTTGTGATAGCCTTCGTGCTTGAAGTTATATATATCTTGCTATCACATAGTTGCTTATCTTGTCTAGCATAAGTTGTTGGTGCACATAGGTGAACCTAGTTTATTTAGGTTTTTTTGCTTGGCAAATTAAACGTTAGTTTTATTCCGCATTTGTCAAGCCACTCGTAAAAGTTTTAAATCGCCTATTCACCCCCCCTCTAGGCGATATCCGTGTCCTTTCAAGCCTCTCATTTAACTAGCTCATTGCTTAACTGATGATCAAGGTTTCCTAATCATGAAGATTAGATGTTGTTATTAATGGGGTCACTTCATTAGAAGAATGATGTGATGAACACACACCCAAAGTATATATGGCAATATGATCAAGTCATTAATTTCAAACTCATACGGAGTAATCCTAATCCTTAGACTATGGAATCATGTCAATCATTCACACCGGAGGAGTGCTTTGATGACATCAAACGTCACACCGTAACATGATGACTATAAAGGTGGATTTAGATACTTTGAAAGTTTTAGTTGATGCTCATGGATCAAGAGTGGGATTTGTCCATCCAGATCATGGAGAGATATACTATGGGCCCTCTTGGTGATATCACATTGACACCACTTACAAGCATGTGACTTGGTCACAAGAATGTCATATCTCGAAACGAGTAAAGAGTACTTGTCGGTAATGAGATCAAACTAGGTATGGTTGATATCGATGATCGGATCTCGGACAAGTAAAATATCGCAAGACAAAATGAATTGGGTACGATGTTTATGGTTCACACAATCACAAGATTCATCATTGAGTAAGTGGGAGTCATTATGAATCTCCAGATCCCGCTGATGATTATTGATCGGAGAAGTGTCTCGATCATGTCCATATTATTCACAAACCGTAGAGTGACACTCTTAAAGTTTGTTGACGCGCTTGAGTGCATACGGAATGCCGAAGGAAATATTGGACAACACAGGGATTGTTTCGAGAAGTACCAAAATTGTTTCGAGGTAAATTGCCGAAATTGTTTTGGGTGTAATAAAAACATTCCTGTGCAGTATGAAAAGTCAAATGAAAAGCCACTGTGGCGGGTGAACGGAGGGTAAGCCGGCCCAAAATTATCACTTCTTTTGGGCTTGAGCTTTCCGGGACCTAGATGCTGATCTAAAAGGCCAAAAGAATTGGCCCTGTATTAGTCCTGCAAACAAGATGTTGCATCAGCAAAGCTTAGCAGGTTGTCTAAAAAAATAGGTCTTTCAGCTCATTTTTTCAGAAAACTTAAAACTGAGATAATTGTAATGTTTATTCATCCGTCGTTCATGTGCAAAATCATGAAATGTCATATCTCGGGAAGCTCATGACAATATTGTGGGAGAACAGATGTTACTTCTTTTCTGAAGAAAGAGAACAGATTGCTGAATCAGCAGCGGCCTTGAAGATGGCTTGTCAGAGGCAAGCTGCGGCCGCTGAGCTACAGGTTCGTATTGTATTTCCTTGAACTATTACACAAGGCTGGATTTTTAATCCCACTGGTACTACTTATTATAAGATCTCAACTAGCTAGTACTTATCGCTAATTAGGAACTTCTTCCTTCCTCTGCTCTGTTCCCGCCAAGATCGAGCTCGAACGTCAAGCCTCAGGTCTCGATCGCGATGAATCCATCGATCCAAGCCGGCCGGGGTCGGCAATAGAACAATCAGCTAACTAGGTTGCCCCGCCGGTCAATCAGTAATCCGTTTTGGCTCAGTTAACTAGCTCTTGGTGGATGGATTGAAATATACTCTCCCATCCATGAACCATGATCCACGGATGATGCTTCAGTTCAATCACCTCGGCTGCAGGCGGTTTAATGCAAGGTAGGCGACGACTCGGTAGCCGACGAGGAGGAGCGCCATGACGCAGATGTCGATCCAGTGGTTGTTCAGACCGACGGCCTTGATGGCGGGGAACTCGGAGACCGGGCAGAGCGCGCCGCCGCCGCAGTCATAGACGCCGCCGCCATCGCGGTACTGTATCCCGAGGAGGAGTCGGTAGCAGTAGAAGCTGTAGTTGAGCCACCTGAGCCACCCGACAAACGGCGGGATGTGCTGCACGTAGTAGCCGCCGGCTATGAGGAAGACCATGGTGATGACGGATGCGAGCGTGGTCCCCTGCTTCACGTCCATGAGCACGGCGCCGACGGCGAGCCCGAGGCTCTGCGCCACGAGCACGCTGTACAGTACGACGAGGAGCGAGAGGAGGAAGGACGCCGGGCGCGGGTCGAGGCCGCCCATCCAGTAGAGTATGATCACGAACGCTGTTGGCAGGCCGAGCTCCATGGGGAGGTCGGCGGCGGTGCGCGCGGCGAAGTAGGAGGAGAGGCGGTACATCCCCGACGAGCGCTCCTTGAGCAGCATGGGCCGCTCAAGCGGGAAGACGAAGACGGCGTTGTAGAGCGGGAAGAAGCCCCAGAAGACGGAGAAGAAGAAGATGAGCGCCGTCCGGTCCTGCAGGTGCGCCGCCGGCGTGCGCCACCACAGGAGCCCAGCCAGGAACGCCACGGTCAGCACCTGGAAGATCCGGAGCTTGTTGAACGACTCGTGGCGGCGCTCCTTGAGCCCTCGCCGGAGCAGCACCGAGAACTGGGCACACCACCCGGCCGTCCACTCTACCCGCGCGGCGCTTCGTCGCCGTGCCCCATGCCCGCCATCGCCGGCGCCACCCGCCTCGCTCGAAGATATGTCCAGCTTCACCGCAGGCGCAATGTGGTGCTCGTACGCGGTCGCCAGCTTCGCCCTCACCTCCTTCTGGTCTGCCTCGCTCCCGCTGCCAGGCACCGCAACCACTACCCCGCAGCCGTCGCCGCTTGTATCCGGCGCGATACCTGCATGCACAGCACAAGTCACAGTGATCAGCAGCCACAAACTCGACAAGTGTCCGCCGCTGTGCACAGAAATTTCAAGATCGGAATGGAGAAGGGAATGATGAGGGCCGGTCGGTCGGGCGGAGTGGTGGCGGCCATGATTGGGGAGTGGACGGAGCAGTGCGTCCCTGTCCGTGTCTCATACTCTCATCCCCACCCAGGCGGCCAGACCCAGCTTGATGGATCGTCTTGCCGTTTCGGCTTCCTCTGAGTGGCCGCCGATTTGGGGTGCGCGTACGTGTAGTCAATCACAAACGCGGCACGGTGGTGATGGTGATCGACGCTGATGCAGATGCAGTAAAAGGGGAGAAATGGATGAAAAAAGCCCCCTGCATGCGCGCACCATATAGGGGACACGATCTTGGCACACACATTTGTTGTTTTGTGCTGCTGATTACCCTGACCTTTTTCCTTCTTCCATTCTTTATTGTCTTCTTTGATATTCCTTTTACCAAAAAGTATATTATTTTAGTTTTTGGTGGCTATGGCATATGTTGTCTACTGCACTAGTTCTTTACTTAATTTTATCTTTTCTGGCTTGGTGGTTAATAACCGAACAACTGTGGTTTTGGATCAGATTCTATAAGTACTATACTTGTAGTGTGGTACATTACATTTTTTGTTTGAAGTATTGGTGCCCGGGGCAATTTCAATTTATAGTGTTAAGATACCACATGACTTTTTCATCATCACATTTTTCTTTCTTTTTCATATATTTACTTACTCTTCCTTTTTCTCCCTCAGTTCTCTTACGACATCACCTCTAAGTGCATCAACTTTTTGAAAAATGATAAAACTAAGAACAAAAGATTATTTGGCAGGGGACCAGGGGTTCTTACTTCTTAGGCCTTGTTTGGCAAAGGTGTAATATAGAGTATTTGAGAGTATTTTTTCGAGGGGATTGGGTGAAAACACCCTTGTCACCCAAAACACTTTGTTACCCTATAATCCCTTTTCTCACCAATACTCCCTATTAATTTATACGTTTGGAAGGCAGGGAAGTGTAGAAGAAAGGAGGGCTGGATTGTGTAGCTGGCATGGTTGGTGACCGCTGCGGCACAGCCGCACAGAGAAATCAAGGCGTCCCGGCCAAAACGCGAGGAGCCTGGAGCGTTTTCGATCCACCTCGGGTAGACGTGTATTTGGGTGTTTTCTGGGTCTCAGCCCGACCAAAACCAGCTTGCCAAACAGCCCACTAGTGGTTTCCAGTGTTTTCTTGTTGGGCCGGGATTAAACACTGAAAAACCCGTCAACACCCCTCTGCCAAACAAGGCCTTAGTGTGTAGAAAGATGTATACAATCACGTGTTAAGATACAATTTTGACCACTAATTTCTGTTTGAATATATGTATACAAACAAAAGAAAATTATATGATTATAGCAATACGATTTGGGACAATTTTATAAAATGATTTTCAAATCTCCATTATAAATAAACTAGTGATATCATTGTCAAAGTTTTTAAAATTTGATTGGCGTGTCCAAATGTTAGGGAAGGATTATTCTTTTCCAAATTCAAAACATTTTTTTTTGTAAAGAATTGAGGTTTTCTTGATAATCGCTGGTTACTATGCCAATTTTGAAATACCCAACCTCGCGCCCTGCAACAGCAATGTGCATAACATTTTTTTCTTTTGAGAGAAAATAATGTGGGTTTGTATCTGGATGAGGTCAGCATGATGGAATGGAATTGAACTGCACATGCCAACATGCCATATGAATTGGAAAGCATCATAAAAAGGGCAAGTAAAGAGAATTAAAGAGGAGAGTATATGGGGTTAGTGGTGATGAGTGGGTGGAATGAGTGGTCCGTGTCGTACCGTTGGCGAGGTCCAGCATGAGGTCGGCGGGGTTGAGGGAGAGTGGCGACGCGAAGCCGACGGAGGCGAAGTAGGAGAGCCCGTCGGCGGCGCGGCCGTAGTAGACAGGTCGCCCGTCCGCGGAAAGCAAGAGCACCTTGTCGAACATGTGGTATAGGCGGGACGACGGCTGGTGGATGGTCACCACCACCGTGCGCCCGCCGGCGGCGGCCATGCGGCGGAGCGTGCCGACTATCCTTGCCGCGGTAGTGGAGTCGAGCCCAGAGGTGGGCTCGTCGAGGAGCAGCAGGCTCGGGTCCACCAGCATCTCCAGCCCGATGCTGACCCGCTTGCGCTCGCCGCCGGATAGGCCGCGCACGCCGCGGACGCCGCCGACCATGCTGTGTGCCACCTTGGTGAGACCCAGCTCCCGCGCCACCGCCTCCGCCTGCGCGCGCTTCTCGCCGGCGCCCAGAGCGCGGGGGAGCCGGAGCAGCGCCGTGTACCAGAGCGTCTCTGAGACGGTCAGGTGCGGGTACAGCACGTCGTGCTGCGTCACGAAACCTGTGCGCCGCTTCACGGCGCCGGAGAAGGGCTGACCGTTGTAGGTGATCTTCCCGGAAAGAAGCGCGTGCCGTTGCCGCCCGCCTAGCGCCGTGAGAAGCGTCGTCTTGCCGCTTCCGGACGGGCCCAGCATCGCCAGCATCTCCCCCGGCCGAACCACCCCGGACATCCCGCTGATGATCGTCTTCTCCCTCGGAGGCAACGAGGCAGATTTATTCTTCAGGTCAGCCGCCGCCCCGCCGCTGATCGCCGCGCACGCCGACGACACCCTCTCGCACAGTCCCCCCGTTGTCTGCCCAACCTTCACTTTGTACACCACTTCCTCGAACTGCAGCCATGCATGCACACGTCGTCGATCTCATCAGTCACCACTTACCTTAGGAAGGCTTGAACACATTCCACACAAAGAAATGTGCAGTGTTTGCTGTGCATGTTCACGAAACATTACCTTGAGGATGAGAGGGAAGGAGTTAGCGGCGGGGCGGTGGCCGGAGGCAACCGACGGTGGGCTTGAGGTGGTAGGATGGACGGCACCGGAAGGGCTGTTGCTGCTGCTTGTGGTGGTACAAGTAGAAGTAGGTGACTCCTTGTGCTTGCCATCATCGTCATGCAATTCCTGAGGCGCCATGACGATCTTACTTGATGATCTTCTATAGTAGCTGCTTATGACGATGAGGTGAGATGGAGCAATGAAGGAGAGAAAAGAAGGCCTCTGCTTCCTACTAGAACCTCTACTTCGTTAACTTGTCTGGTTGGGATGGCTGATTGCAAGGTGGTATTTATCATCGCAGGAGGGGGGGAGCAAAGGCAAAGAAAGGAAGAAAGGGGCCTACCAAATGGGGCAGGGGGAGCAACACTTGTTGCTGTCACTTTTTCTTTAGTACATGTGGGAACCCTAGTTTGTTAGTCCTTGGTATACATGTTTACTGATGATTAATCCTTGATTAACAAATGTTTGTGTGGTGTGTGCATGAAAGTAACATCACTAGCTATCTGGTAGTTACAAATGGTAGTTTTTATTGTTAAAACCTGAAAAGGAAGTTTATTTACAGATGTCAAATTTAGTGGTTAGCTGTAGCTCATAGTATGGAGGGGTTGCTCGGTGGACATACATTCAGTTTCAGTGGACAACATATCTCTTTGCTTTTCTTTTCAGAAAATAGATGTAGTGTCTGCGTGATGATGGAGTTTGCTTATTGATCAAATTGGTAGTTCTTTGCAATTCACTAGAATGCACGTAGTACTCCCACCGTTCCATTTATCTATATCTATATTTCTTAAAAGCAAAACCCTGCTAACTGCAATAAATGCTAGTCTATCTTTATAACGAAGTCATCCACATCATCTATTTCACTACCCAATAAAATATCCATGTCATCCCACTAACATTCATTAACGATAGTGTATATTTACATGCAAGCTACTTATTTTTCCATCCAAGTCACAGATTTTTATCCATCAAATATACATCAATTTAACATAAATTAAATATACATCAATTCTTTCCTATATATAGACAACTCCATGTTTCATGCTTATTGTACATTTTTATGCAATACAGTTTTGTTAAGACATGTTTGCTGCAAAGGACAGGGTTTCCTACTAATATTGAAGGCAAGAGTAGAAATTCTTCTTTAACCAAACATCCAACTGTGTTCACCATAAACGAGCGACTATGCATTCGGTTGTCATGACAAAAATAATTGTTTCAACATCGCAATTAAATGACTATCCATCTTAAGAAAAAAGTATCACACCATGCATTGATGATGTCAATGACAAATATCATATTCATGTTCCTACGCTTGATGGTTTTAATAGTGAATAGCACAGCTTGTCCAATATGGCAATCTCCGCCCCTAATGAAGTCCCTCTATGCCTCTTTGCTAAAGGATAGGCAACCATCCATCTCCGCCTCGTATGAAATGGTGGCGATGCCACTTGATCCAACGCGTACTCAAGCAAAGCCTTCATCAGGCATGCCAATGCAAGAGGTGACCTTCTTAGGTAATTTTGGGATGTTGTCGTGGCTGAAAAAACAACCACTAGTACAGAACATACCTTCGCACACGACTAAAATAGCCCATCACACATGATTTCTTGTACCGTCACTCTGCAAGGGTGGTTGATGAACTTCTACTGCGCACACAGTTCATCTAACCATGTGCGAAGACTAAGCTCTCACAAATGTTTTTTTTTGGGTAGCATCGTTTGCGATGGTCCGAGCCATTGCAAATGGCTTTTGCTATAGAACTGTTATTGGTTTCGTAGATTGCAAATGGCCAATATTACAGAAGTCGTGTGTGTTAACTAAGACGACACCCATTTGTTTACACCAACTATATTATTATTGTGAGCATCTCACATGGTTTAGCATTATATATGGTATTCCAACCATGCTAGCAACTAATAGTACTAAGATACCAATTATATTTGTTAGGATAGTTCATGGATCACATATACATGCATTTTGATGTGGATTCATTGCTAGCTATGCAAATAAGATAGAATTACAAAACATATAATGTTGCTATTGGTTAGGTCTTTATCTCGGTGATAGCTTCCCAAAGGATAATACCACAATAGTCTTCCTAAGACTCTATGGTAGCATATCCCTTGTTGTACATAATTTCATCGCAAACTTCTCCTAGCTGAATCCTCCCTGAAGTGAAGTTCTTGACTTCCTCAAGTGAGATGAAGTTCTTTACTTCCTCATGTAAAGTGCAATTCTTGTCCATCAAGGGGAATACTACACATAAATTTTATCAATGTGAGTATATGTAAACTCACCGAAGCTAGAAAGAGAACTATGTACAAGTCAAATAATTAGATGTCTTACTCAGAAATGCATCTCCTACTACGAGAATGTCACATACACAGACATGCACACATGTCCCCTCTAGAAGCTCACGAGATGATGGTGCAAGGAGTATTTTGTTCAGAAGAAGCAGGCTTTCGCTCTTGGTTATGTCTTAGTCTATATGTTGTTAGTCGACCTTCTTATGCGTTGTCACCAACATAATACACCTATTATACAAAGATAGTGTCAAGATGGATCCTGTCTAATAATCAAATTGTACCACATAAGGAAGCCCATAAATTTGTGGAAAAAGGATATCAGAAGAAAATACGTGATGCAAATTATGTACAATAGTTTGAGTAGATCTACTCACTAGTGCAGAAGATCTACCATTCTAATCCTGTCCAAAATTGTAAGATATTTGAGCAAGCTCACAGATTTGCTCAGATCAAGTAGATCCCTACAATGTTTAACAGTGATGGTAACAACTCATACCTTGTGGAGGGTAACCATGGCTGGCCATGGTAAAGGGCGAGAACTCGCGACGTTGACCTGCGGTATCGGTGTCACCTCCAATATTTGACACGCGGGTAGGAACGAGTCCACGACAGAAAAAGCCACAAGCAGCGTGAAGGCCTCTAGGAGCCAGCTCTTGATTCCGCATCGCCAACCAGGTGAGTTTTTCGGGGAGCAGATGCACTCTGTGGTCCTAAAGGAGAGTGACGAGGGTTGCCTCGGCAAATGTCCTAGATGAAAGACTTAGGATCGGGGGAAGAGGACGTCAGATAAACTCGAAGGTAGGGTTTCAGACAAAAAAGGCGAATATTGTGTATTGAGAATAAACTTAGAGTCGATCTTAGCTCAATCTCCATGTCTCCCTGGCCGGTCTCTCCTGGCCCCTATTTATAGGTGGTCAGGTCTCGAGGAACCGGTCGGTTTGATACAAATTACAATACGGGTTACAATGCAATCTCATATTTCGACTACGACTATACTTGGGCCTAGCTTTCATGGGCCTTTACCCAAACGGATCCCAGGGGTACTAAGATAATGGGCCTCGGTAGTCATGCCCTTGTCAGTAGCCCCCGAGATTCTAGCAGAATTGTAGGTTCGGGTCGAATCTCAAATCTTCAAACCTTTGACTTGATTAATCTTTGTCTTCTTCTGTTTCTTAATTTTAGTCTATATTTCATATTCTTAAATTTTCATGGGGATTTTGGTTAACAAGCCTGGTGCTTTTGACGGATCAGGAACCAGTTAATTGCCTGGGCAAATACTTGCTACCTACTTCAAAGTCAAGTCCGCGGACACGAATTCGGTACCTGACGTAACCCAGCTTTTTGCCGCATTTAGGACTTACAAAAGCATGGATTCCATTATTTCTCAGGGTACCCAGTGCGTCCACCAGGATTTTCTTTGTATCATGGATACCGAAACTTACTAGCAGAGCGCATTCATGTGCGTATACTAGGCCATGCAGGACGGATCCTGAGATCTTACCTTCATGATCTTTGCGACTATGGCATTCAAGCATATTATCTCGGTGGACGTGGCCTGAGAATCAAATTTTTATCGAGAGTCTTGTTTGGCTATTTCAGTACCTGAAATCATCGGGTTGCTTCCTCAACTAGTCGCGAATCCCTCCCGATGGGAGTGAAATATCGAGTTTATTATCTGGTGTTTGCCACCGATGTTGAAGTCAATTTTTACTCCTGCATTGGAGTCGATATTTCCATCTTCATCGGGTGCACGACCAGTGCTCCCGATGGGAGTAGCCCCCAAGGCTATAGTCGAATTTGCTATTCGAGTATAGGCTCAATATTTTTTGCGTCTTCAACCTTGTAGTGCAACCTGCAGAATATTTTCCATCTTATCCGCTTGATTCATGCACCCATTTTCTTTTTGATTTGATTTGTCATCGGGTGCGCATCCAGCGCTCCTGATGGGAGTAGCCCCCGAGGCTATAATGGGGTGCTTGCAGCCGATTATAGGCTAAAAAATTCTTTGACTTCTATCTTGTTGATTTCTCTTGTATGAATATGCCTTCGTATGCCGAAAGTATGACATCATTGCCATGACACGACAACTTGCTGTACTGATTTGACCAAAAGATGACCATCACACATGGGTAGAGCGATAATTTTCCAAATTTTTCGACCATTTGTGGGCTTACCGCTTCCGCTTTTCACGCCACATCGCAGCCCACATTCCTTCCAACGCAAGCTATTTAAGGGCAAACCCTTTTATTTTTACTGTTTAGCAGTTCTTTGCTCCTCCGCCGCCACCACTTCTCCCGTGCTCTCTTTCCACTCCAAGCGCCTCGCCATTGCATGCCCATCAAGCGCGTCGCACATCGCAAGCAAATGGCAAAGAAGTCCGCGAAGAAGCAAGCTGTGGACTGGACCGCTCCACTCTCACAGAGTTAGATCTAGCGAAAGATAGGGAGGAGAGCTTTCTTGCAGCCTCCGCCGAGGTCGTGTTCTCCAGCACCGAGGTCATTTCTTGCCCGCAGCCTGGCTTCTAGGTGATGTTTCTGGCCTTTCTTCTCCGTGGTCTCTCGCTCTCCATGCCCATGAATTTCTTTGTGGGTTGCTTTTTGTTTACGGCGTGCAGCTTCATTAGCTCACGCCAAATTCCATTTTACATATTGCCAACTTCATCACTCTGTGTGAAGCATTCCAGGGCATAAATCTCCACTAGGGCCTATGGAAATATCTGTTTTGTCTGCATCGTAATGTATCCAAGGAAGAAATTCACAACCTTGGCAGCGCCATTGTATCTGTGCGATCTGAATCGCAGTATCTTGCATTTGAGATGGCTGAATCGGTTCAGAACTGGAGGCAGAAGTGGTTCTATATTAAGGACCAGAAATTTGCTGAAGCCGATGAATATGGACTGACTCCTTTTGATCTAGCCAAACTTCTGACAAAGTTGACTTCCTGGGATGCTCTTCTATCAGAAGCTGAAGCTGAGGAAATCAAGCCAGTGTTGGCTCGTATCCAAGAGCTGAAGAATGCAGCCAAGAAAGAACTCAATGGGACACAACTCATAGTTTTCTTCCTTCAATGACAAATTCAGCCACTGCAAGCTAGAGTTTCCAAGCTATGAACATATTCGGGTGCAACAGACCCTTCTCGAGTGTCCCAGCAAGATCCAGAGCTAAAGGATCTCGAGAAAAGAGTTAGATCATTGACTACACTGACTGCAAGGAAGATAGTACCTGCTTGTCTAGCAGTTCCTTTCGATGCTACACATACCCTTGCCAAACGTACCTGTTGTGTAACCCGAATAAATACTCGGCACTCTTGTTTTTATTTGGTTTACTTCCTTTTTCCCTGATGCATTGTTTCTGCCTTGTCCCAGGGTCATCTTTCTCTGGCTTCACGTCTCCCTCTTCCCGAGGAAGGGCCACTTGTTGTAGAAATCGCTTCCTTTGATCCCCAAGCCCCTGAGACCGTCGAGAGTCGAGGAGAGGAGGAGGTCAAAAAATCTTAAGAGGGAACTGGATCAACTCTGTCTCCTCCCCGTGCTGATTCTGCAGATCAAGATGCAGGATGGAAAAGAAAACGACAAGATGACTTGACTTCTATGGGTATGTCAAAATCGATAGACGTACCCCAAGATTAGTCAATTTCCAAGAATCCACCTGCATCTTTATATGACTTCCTTGAATCTGACTCGTAAATTTTTCCTCTTTGTCTTGAAAATGCTCTTTGCCTTGTCAAATTTTTGTGTAGTTGTTTTGTCTAACTTGATTAATATTTTCCAGTGATGAAGGCGCTGTGAAGGAAAACACAGCTCCAGTTCCTCCTCCTTCGACTTCTGTGACTGTGGAGAGGAACCCGCAGAAAGAAACTGCTAGTGAAACTCTAATAGTAGCAGTATTGGAGAAAGCTGCAGCTGATGCGAAGAGCAAGCGCCACAAGAAGGATACAAAGCCTGCATCGAGCTCTCTGGAGGCACATCAGGCCGCATTTTCTTCGAGTGATGTAAGTATTTTTTTTTCCTAGGCTTCGGAATATGCTACTTTTATCCTTACTCTCTGCTGTTTTCCCTTCATCCTCTAATGCAGAAGTTTTTGTCCCTTGGCATCGAGTGCCTTGAATTCTGGAAAGCTGCCGATGAAAGCAAGGATAGGTTCTCTCGTTCTCTTCTATACTAAACATATTTGATGTCCTCATTGCTTTGTTTCCTCTCAATGAATCTGTCTGCTCAATATTGTAGTTTCCTTGTCCAACCTCTAAACGTTCAAGTGCATTGGAAGCTAAACTCAAAGCCATCACCAAGGCTATGGGGGAAGCTGACAAGAAGCATGCTAAAGAGGTTGCGGCTACCATACTTGCTGCCGGTTGGGTAGTTAGGGAGGCAGAGGCAAGAATGACCAAAGCTAAAAAAAACCCTAGCCAAAGTTTCCAAGAAACAATCGCGACGCGAAGAAGCCGTCATCAAGCGTATTGATGATTTACTGACTTCTTTTGGTAGTAAGTATCGTCTTACTATGTCCTCCTTGGTACTGCTTTTATCTTTATGTATTCTCAATGGTTACTTTCCCGTGATGCAGCAGAATGATGGCGTGTAGATGTCCGCCCAGTTGGGAACCCCAAGAGAAAGGTATGATGAGCACAGCAGCAAGTCTTCCCTCAATATGAAACCAAGGTTTATCGAACCAGTAGGAGAAAGAACCAACTTCCGAAGGTTGATGCTTGCTAGCTTCGCGATAGCTCCAGACAATTTATTTATGGCGCCTCGTCTGGGGCGTAGCTTTGCACCAGCATCAACGTGGAACCTGCACACAACAAAACCAAGTACTATGCCCCAACTTATAGTGAGGTTGTCAATCTCACCGGTTTGCTGTAAACAAAGGATTAAACGTATCGCATGGTAAAAGATAGTAGTTTGCAAGAATGTAAATGATGAGAGTAAATAGTAAATGGTAATAAGAATGTAAAAGAATGGACTAGGGTCCATAGTTCACTAGAGGTGTCTCTCCATAAGATAAATAACATGCTGGGTAAACAAATTACAGTTGGGCAATTGATAGAATAAAGCAAGCATACAAATGTCATGAGGATCACTATGAGATTCACTTGGACATTACAACATAATACATAGACTGTAATCCAACTGCATCTATGACTAATAATCCACCCGCCGGATATCATCAGAACAACCGTTGGGTATTAAGTTGCAAGCAACAGATTATCGCCTTAAGCAAAGTGTGTAATGTAAACAATACGAATGTCCTTGAACACAAGATTGTTGTTTTCTCCCTAGTAGCAACAGTACATCTACAACTTTAGAGGTTGTTGTCACTCCCCCAAGTTACCAGAGGCATGAACCCACTATCGAGCATAAATACTCCCTCTTGGAGTCACTAGCATCTACTCGGCCAAGATATCTACTAGCAACGGAGAGCATGCAAGATCATAAACAACATAGAGATAACATAGAGATGATAAATCACTAGATCAACTTGACAAAGTACCAATATTCATCAGATCCCAATAAACACAACATGTAGAATTACATAACGATGATCTTGATCATGATAGGCAGCTCACAAGATCTAAACATGAAGCACATGGAGGAGAAGACATCCATCTAGCTACTTCTATGGACCCGTAGTCCAAGGAAGACTACTCACGCATCACTCCGGAGGCAGGCATGGTGATGAAGAAGGCCTCCGATGGTGATTCCCCTCTCCGGTAGGGTGCCGGGAAGAGCTTCTGGACCCTCCCGATATCGCGTCGACGACGGCGTTGGCTTGCAGTATGTTTCGTGGAAAATTGATCGGGTATTTAGGTTTTCCTTGCCGAGGAGAATATATAGGCGGAAGGGCGGCATCATGAGGTGGGCCAGGTGGCTCCATCACCTGGTGGCACGGGCCAGGGGCTGGCCGCGCCACCCCATGGTGTGGCTGGACCCTAGTCCCCCTCCATCTATGCTTTGGACTCCATCTCATGTCGGGAAAAATAGGAACTTCGGCTTTTGTTTCATTCAATTCCGAGAATATTTCCTGTGTAGCTTTTCTAAAATACAAAAACAGCAAAAAACAGGGAACTGGCACTGTGGTATCTCGTTAATAGGTTAGTTCCGGAAAATGCATAAAACCCCCACAAAGTGTAACAAAACACAAAGCAAATGGTGCATAAACAAGCATGGAGCATCAAAAATTATAGATATGTTTGAGACGTATCAAGCATCCCCAAGCTTAACTCCAGCTCGTCCTCGAGTAGGTAAGTGATAACAAAACAATAATTTGTAAGGTGACATGCACCAACACAATCTTGATCAAACGATGTAAAGCATTGAGTGCTGAGATCAAAGTACTTAAAACATGGGCATAAAAGACATAATCTTGACAATAGAACTTAGCAACCATGTTATAACATGAAAAGTAACACAAACATTGAAAAGTCAAGTGTGTGTTTTGAGCATATAGAAAAACATAGCAAAGTGGTTTTCAGCTTGTCCTTCGTGGAGTAGCAAAACATAAATGCATAGGACACCTTCAAGTTTAAGAGGGCGACTAGATACAAATAATTTAAGAACAAGCAAAACCATAATCATGAATCAATCAATAATAAATTTTGGGACTATGCACATTATACTCAGAATGACAACTATGCTCTCTTAGATGGTGCATAAAAGTAGAAGGTGGAGACTCAACATAAAAGTAAAAGAAAGGCCCTTCGTAGAGGGAAGCAGTGATTGCAAGTTTTATAAACCTCCAAAAATTATGACACTTACTAGCTTTGAGCTCTCATTGCCCCCATCATAGGCATCTTGAGTGGTTAAGTGTAATGCGAGTACAATTACGAAGCATATGCTTAACAAATCATAAGTTGAAAATCTCATGTCCCATGAAGTACTAATACCCAAACCTCATGCTACTCGACTTAGGTCCCCAGCAAGTTCTTGTCATTGTAAGCATACATGTATCATCGAGAATGCCAACAGGGTACCTCTTGCCCGATGACATGGAACAAGCCCACATCAAAATGACAAGACAAACAGACAATGAACACCTCAACATCTCTTTTATTTACCATTGGTATAGCTTTTTATTATGAGATGCATCATCAAATGTACACTATGGGCATGCTGTAAATTTCCACCATGAATGATGCATGGATTAGATTAGTGGCCCAGGCATTTCTCTAACACATATACAAACTCCATGAGCTCACAAGTTTCCAACTTATTTCACATCGCATGTATCCATAAACAAAAGATCATGATATCAACCAAATGAGAGTAAGTGCAATGTTGAAAGCATGCCCCATGACAGCATGGCTGAGCTAACTTACAACTTACAACTTGCAAGCACAACATCAACATAAGAGAGCCACAATGGTCAAAATTATTAAAAGCAAGAAAGTAAAGTGTTCCGTCAGGTTCGTGAGAGCTTTACTGACTAATTTTCACATAACACAAAAAGTTTAATTTGAAGGATAGATAAAAGCAAGTCAAATATACTTGGAATAGCAAATTGCTAATAGGTATGTATGGTGGACACATTGGAAAACTTTGGTTTTTGGGAGTTGGATGCATGAGAAGTACTCCCTCTCAGTACAAAATGAAGGCTAGCAAAATATTGGGAGCGACCAACTAAGAGAGCAATAACGGCCATAATCATGCATAACGACAAAACATCATTAACCGAAGCATAAAGTGGTATCACAAGTCAAAAACCAAATGATCATAGAGGCTTATGGCGACTTGTTAAAGTCAAACATGGTGTAAGCATGCGCCAAGTCAACCCAAATAAAGCATCAAAGGAGAAAACCACAATAATATGCTCCCATATAATAAAAACAACGCATGATTCTTTCAAAGGCCCATAAGGAATCTCAGTCATTTGAGAGAAGTCATGCTATAGCAAAAACTACTAAGCATGATATCAAAATAACATTAAGCATGACATGCAAAAGTCTAAGCCACAGTCTAAACAAGCTCCCATATGTACCACTATAGTCATGAAACTATTTTCTCTTTTCCAACACCATTCAATCTTTTTGAATCAACTTTTAAAGATGAAAACCATCATAGACCAGAGGTCTAAATACACCTTGATACAAAGAAATAACAAGATCTGAACAAAAATCAAGGTGAAAAACAAAAGCTAAATGCAGTACTAGAAAAAGAGAACACTCGTTGAACGATAAGAGTGAAAACTAGAGTGTTCTTGGCAATGAAAAACTGAGTGCATCTTCTCCAAAAGAAATTTGTTGGGGTCCAACCATTTATTTCAGCAAACAAAACAAAAGAAAACTGAAAGCAAAAGTAAAGACGCTCCAAGAAAAATGCATAGTATACGAAGCCATAAAAATATAGTGTCTTGAAAGATGACCTGATTTTTGCCGATGAAGAAAGGGTGCCTCGGGGCATCCCCAAGCTTTGACGCTTGTACCTCTTGGATATTTATTGGGGTGACATGGGCATCCCCAAGCTTGAGCTTTTTTCCATACTTCATCTCATCTCATCATTTTCCTTTCCCTACACTTGAAAACTGCCTTCATACAAAACTTCACACAATTCTATTAGCAACATTAGTGTAAGCACAATAGTAAATCTACTCTTTTGGTTCAGTTTTAAACTCAAGTATAACACCCATTAAAGCATAAGCTACTGTAGCAACTTCCTCAAAAGTTCCGTGATCAAAAGAATTCAAAAAGAAAGCGATCGAGAGGCAAACACAAATAGTGGTAGAAATCTGTCAAAACAGAACAGCTGACAAAGATCGATTTTTCGGAGGGTCTTCGGTTGCTCAAATCGAAAAGTGCAAAGCTAATAAAAGTTTGGAAATAAACTGGGGCATGTGCACAAGAAATCTCAGATCAAAAAGACGTTCTGAGAATTTTCACGAATGTTTATGGTGCAGCGCAGAAATCTGTTTCAGGACAACAACTTCCCCAAATCTTACCTTCCTCCAATTAGAGGTTCTTCTTGGCACAAAAACAAAATGAAAATGATAAGCAGAGGTCATTACAGTAGTAATAACTTCCAAGACTCAACAAAAAGAAAAAGTACTGAAAAGAAAACATCGGGTTATCTCCCAAGAGTGCTTTTCTTTAATGCCTTTGAGCTAGGCGCAAAAAGTGGAAATCAGGTATTTTCAAATAAAGCATTAAGATCAATTGTTTCCTCAAGAGCACCACTTACCACACTAGGCACTTTAGATGCCTCCGAAGATGATTCAACCTGCAAATCACTCTTAGTTGAACTAAAAGTCTTACCAATCTTAAAAACATGCTATGGTTTTGGCACAGACACCTTGGGAACATACATAAATTTTTGCTCTTTTCCAACAAAAGCTTTCTCCTTCTTAAACTTAAGAGAAGAGAAAATGAAACTTAGAGTTCCCATAGACTCCTCTAATTTACCAATCCTAAGGTTTTGACTTTCATGGATAGTGCTAGCCTCTACAGCAGTGATTCTTTTACCGATACTTTCTATCGATTCATTAACCTGGCTAGCGTTATCAAGGAGATTTGGCAAACTTTTCTCTAAAGAGCTCAATTTTTCTACAACTTCCTCCAAAGTGACCTTAGTTTTAACAACATGAATAGGTGGGACTCCCACTAAACTTTCAATTAAAGTGCATGCTTCCAAAGCAGGAGTACCCAGAAAATTACCTCCTGCTAGAGTATCAAGAACGTACCTATTCCAACTAGATATACCAACATAAAAATTCCTAAGGAGGATCATGGTAGAATGCTTCTTTGTACACCTATGATAAGCATTCTAATTCGGTACCAAGCATCTTTCAAACTCTCTCCCCCTTGTTGCTTAAAAGTATGGACCTCAACTTCAGGATTACTCATTCTAGCAAGACTAAAAAGCAGACAAGTAAAAATAACAACTATAAAGGAACTATTTTTTTGTATTTTTGATAAAAAGATGCAAGCAAAAAAAAATAAAGCAAAACAATAACAAAGTAAAAGATTGGAAGCGAGAGACTCCCCTTGCAGAAATCCTCTTTCTCCCCGGCAACAACGCAAGAAAAATTGCTTGATGGCGTGTAGATGTCCGCCCAGTTGGGAACCCCAAGAGGAAGGTATGATGATCACAACAGCAAGTCTTCCCTTAGTATGAAACCAAGGTGTATCGAATCAGTAGGAGAAAGAACCAACTTCCGAAGGTTGATGCTAGCTGGCTTGGCGACAGCTCCAGACAATTTATATATGGCGCCTTATCTAGGGCGTAGCTTTGCACCAGCAGCAACATGGAACCTACACACAACACAACCAAAGTACTTTTGCCCCAACTAGCAGTGAGGTTGTCAATCTCACCGGTTTGCTGTGAACAAAGGATTAAACGTATCGTGTGGTAAAAGATATTTGTTTGCGGCAAGTCTTCCCTTAGTATGAAACCAAGGTGTATCGAATCAGTAGGAGAAAGAACCAACTTCCGAAGGTTGATGCTAGCTGGCTTGGCGACAGCTCCAGACAATTTATATATGGCGCCTTATCTAGGGCGTAGCTTTGCACCAGCAGCAACATGGAACCTACACACAACACAACCAAAGTACTTTTGCCCCAACTAGCAGTGAGGTTGTCAATCTCACCGGTTTGCTGTGAACAAAGGATTAAACGTATCGTGTGGTAAAAGATATTTGTTTGCGAGAAAGTAAATAATGCTTGTAAAAGTAAACGGTAATATGAATGTAAAAGAATGGACCGGGGTCCACAGTTGACTAGAGGTGTCTCTGCATAAAGATAAATAACATGCTGGGTAAACAAATTCCAGTTGGGCAATTGACAGAATAAAGAATGCAAACAATGCATGTACATGTCATGAGGATCACTATGAGATTCACTTGGGCATTACAACATAATACATAGACCGTAATCCAACTGCATCTATGACTAATAATCCACCCGCCGGATATCATCCGAACAACCGTTGGGTATTAAGTTGTAAGCAACATATTATCGCCTTAAGCAAAGTGTGTAATGTAAACAATATGAATGTCCTTGAACACAAGATTGTTGTTTTCTCCGTAGTAGCAATAGCACATCTACAACTTTAGAGGTTGTTGTCACTCCACCAAGTTACCAGAGGCATGAACCCACTATCGAGCATAAATACTCCCTCTTGGAGTCACTAGCATATACTCGACCAAGATATCTACTAGCAACGGAGAGCATGCAAGATCATAAACAACATAGAGATAACATAGAGATGATAAATCACTAGATCAACTTGACAAAGTACCAATATTCATCGGATCCCAACAAACACAACATGTAGAATTACATAACGATGATCTTGATCATGATAGGCAGCTCACAAGATCTAAACATGAAGCACATGGAGGAGAAGACATCCATCTAACTAGTGCTATGGACCCATAGTCCAAGGAAGACTACTCACGCATCACTCCGGAGGCATGCATGGTGATAAAGAAGGCCTCCGGCGGTGATTCCCTTCTTTGGCAGGGTGCCGGAAAGAGCTTCTGGACCCTCCCGATCGCGCGTCGATGACGGCGGCGCGTGCAGTATGTTTTGTGGAAAATTGATCGGGTATTTAGGTTTTCCTCGCTGAGGAGAATATATAGGCAGAAGGGCGGCATCAGGAGGTGGGCCAGGTGGCCCCACCACCTAGTGGCGCGGGCCAGGGACTGGCCGCGCCACCTCATGGTGTGGCTGGCCCTGGTCCCCCCGTCTCTGCTTTGGACTCCGTCTCGTGTCGAGAAAATATGAACTTCGGCTTTTGTTTCGTCCAATTCCGAGAATATTTCCTGTGTAGCTTTTCTGAAACACAAAAACAGCAGAAAATAGGGAACTGGCACTATGGCATCTCATTAATAGGTTAGATCTGGAAAATGCATAAAAACACCACGAAGTGTAACAAAACACAAAGCAAATGGTGCATAAACAAGCATGGAGCATCAAAAATTATAGATATGTTTGAGACGCATCACAGAACAACTTGGAGAAGTTATCAGACGTCATGCGGGCGTAGCTAAAGATCCTCTGCTGGATGTCGTTGGCTTGCTGGAGTCGAACTGCAGGAACGTCAAGAACATTCTCCAGAAGGCTCGACATGTGCTTCCCCGCCTGTTTGTTGGGTTGTTCCCAAAGAAGAGGAAGGAGATGCCAACGGGTAACCTGAGGTAGTTGGTCGACGCCTTTGACACTCTCAAAGATCCAATGCTCCAGCTGAAGCTATCCTCTGTGAAAAGAGGTGTCAAGGGAATGGTTTCCCTGGCTCTATCTCATGGCAAAGATGTTAACTGGGAGAAGGTGAGCTCATCTCATGCTCGATGCCCGAAAGAAATGAAGGAATTTTTCTCTGAGGCGAAGAAATATGCGCCCAATCTCGTGTCCTTGATTCTTCCTACACCGACGCCTGCGACTACTGCGCCTTCGTCTAGTACTCCTCTTGCGCCAGATTCCACACCTTCTAAAGTGTCGTAGTATTCTCTTTTACCTTGTCAGATAATCTTGTGTATAAACTACTCTACCTTTTGCTGTAACCGAAACATTCCCTGAGTTTAGAATGACTGCTCCTTGCCCTGTAAATGACTTATGTGATGATTCTTTTGCGCTGCTACCCATTGTATTGAATTTTGCCGTTTCCTTCTTTCCAGGCTTCTCTTGATGATGCTAAAATATCTGAGAAAATCCTTGACTTGCCATCAGTAAATACGGTCATCTCTCAAGTTCTCGAAGTTTCTTCTGAACCTGATCCTTTGGATTGTACTGCTGAACATGTCAGGAGAATTGCTGATCTCGAAGGTCGACTAAACACTTTGAAGCGGCATACTACTATTGCTATGGGACAAGCCGAAAAAGCTAATGCATTCTCTCTGTTAGAAGATCATGGCCAAAATTGTTCATCTCGAAGAGTGCGATCTTTACATGGTCGAGATCATTGAAGCGGCTAGTGGGCAGCTGTCTTGTAAGTTACTTGGAGCCCCATAGTTTTCATGTTAATATTTTGTTGTGTTGTTTTGAGCTCTTTCTTCCTAGGTATTTGTTTGGATCCTTCTACTAAAGATTGTCGAGTGGGCGAGCGAGCTGCGGCCCTTGAAGGGGTTACGTCTGACATCAACAACTTTTGATCCAATGCACGCTATCGCGATGTTGTGGTCCGGCTGCAAGATCATGCCCAGCATATTGAAGAGGCGGTGGAAGGTTGTCGAAGGGTTGTGACAACTATGTTCTCTGTTATGATTCCAAGAAATCTCTTTCCCACGAATTTCTGTGAGTTGCTGGATATCTTCAAGACAAGTCAATGTATCCATCACCTGATAGAGATGAATCCAATTGCTGGAGCCAATTTTGCTCTTGCCTGGGTGCTAAAGTGTCATCCACAACTTAATTTTGACAATATGTCTCAGGGTTTGCCTCCTCAGAGATCTTGGTCGACGTTGATGCAGGCGCATATGAATGCCACGATTGAGCCTGCGAGGAGAATCATAGCTCATTTGCTTGAAGCCAATGCTCAATTTTTCCGAGAGCATCACTACTTATACCCACTTCTAGCTAGTCATGTAGATGATTAACTATTGTACAAAGGATGCTTGATACTCTCTATTGTTATTTAGTCTTTTTCGTATTTGTATTTTCAGCATGAGAGTCGTTTTTGTTGGTCTGATGCCTTAGCGGCTGTATCAGATTCTAGACTCAAGACGCTTTTTCGTAGGATTGGTTAGAATGGTTCGGTTGACGAAGTTTTTGTGTGTTTGCCGCAGTTTTGCCAAAGTTTTGTGCATTTGCTGCAATTGTTATTTGCCGAAGTTTTGTGTGTTTGCCGCAGTTCCATGCTTGCCGCGGTTTTGCAGGGATGGCAGTCCCCAAGCTTGACGTATTGCACAAAGTAAGAAGAACTTGTCTTTTCATCTATATTCTGAATGTAAAGATACATGGGGTGGCCTAGGAAACCCGACCGGTGGCCTGTGTTTTGGGTCCAGAGGGTCTTATCCCTATAACTTGTGGCTAAATAGCCTTATTTTGAACTAACTCGAAATATCTAGCTGAAAAAGCCTAAAAAAGGAATGCTGCCTAAGCAGTGGGAGTGCCAGACTCGTTTGGTGTAGAATTGTTCAGGTCCTTGGTATGGACCCAAAGTTTCTTTGCTTCTGGTGTGTCATCGATAGGTGCTTCTAGTGATGGGCAAGTTAGAGTAGATGATGCACCTTGCTCTGCTTTTCCCTTTGATTCTCCATAATCTGCTATTACGCTGAAGGATTGCGCCATCTTGTGGAATTCCTTGTCGCATATATCAGACAGCTCAAAACTTCCTTTGATTGTTATGATTCCTTTGGGTCCTGGCATCTTAAGTACCAGATATGTATAATGAGGTACTACCATGAAGCGCAAAAATGCGGGTCGCCCGAGGATCGCGTGATTCTGGGATGGCCAGTCCATGACTTCAAACTCTAATTTTTCTAGCCTATAGTTCAAATGGTTGACGAAGCAAATGTCTAGTGCAATTCGACCTAGTGGGTAATTTGCGCTTCTAGGGACGATTCCATGGAAAGAGCAGTCCGTTGGCTTGAGGAATTCGAGTGAGATGTGCATTGCCCGGAGGGTTTTTGCATAGATTAGGTTTATCCCTCTGCCTGCATCCATGAATACTCTGTCGATGTCGTATCCTCCAATCTTTGTTGGATTTTGGTACTGGTTCTATCATTTCCACGATATGTCCTTTATATGGGATATAACCTCCATCATTTTCATTGCTCTTGTCGGGTTGTCCCTGGCCCTGTGGAGCTCCGTTTGTTGGCTGTTGGTTTGAGATGGCATTTTATTTATGGCTCCTCCATAGCCTTGACTTTTTGCTTTGGCTTGCTTGAATCCTACCGCTTCTTGCAGCTTAAGGAATGTCCTAAAATCTTTCATTGCGTGCCTTGACACTCTTTTTCCATCGACATACATACAATGCATGTGGCACGGTCCATTGAGCATATCATCTGGCGATTGATTGTAATCTCTTGAACCCCTTGGCCGGAACTGCTTGTTGCTGCCTAGATCATCTCTGTTATCATTGCGGGGACTTAAACAAGCTCCACGTGTGTGGTATGAGCACCTTAGGGAGTTGTTGCTAGACCGTGGGTTTGAAGTTGGGCATATTGATCCCACTTATTGTACTAAGAGGGTTAATGGGGAGCTTTTCGTATGCCAACTATATATTGATGATATTATATTTGGCTCTACTAACAAAGCTTTTAATGATAAATTTTCAAAGCTTATGACCGATAGGTTTGAGATGACTATGATGGGCAAAATAAAGTTCTTTATTGGTTTTGAAATCAAGCAATTGAAAGAAGGGACTTTTATTAATCAAGCAAAATATGTCCAAGACATGCTCAAGAGGTTCAAGATGAAGGAATTAAATGGGGCCGCCACACCAATGCCCACCAAATGCCATCTTGAACTTGATCCCAATGGTAAAGATGTGGATCAAAAGGTATATTGTTCTATGATAGGTTCTTTGCTTTACCTTTGCGCATCTAGACCTGATGTTCTGTTGAGTGTAGGTGTGTGTGAAAGTTATCAAGCCGCTCCAAAAGAAAGCCACCTAGTGGCGGTCAAAATAATATTTTGATATTTAGTTCATACTCGAACTTATGGGCTTTGGTATCCTAAAGGCTCAACTTTCTCTCTTTGTGGCTACCGGGATTCGAATTGGGCCGGTGACAAGGATGATAGGAAATCAACCTCCGAGGCTTGCCAATTTCTTGGTAGATCTTTGGTGCGTTGGTCATCTAAGAAGCAAAATTGCATATCTCTCTCCACCACCGAAGCCGAATATGTTGCCGCCACAAGTGGATGCACTAAATTTTTATGGATGAGGCAAACTTTAAAGCAATATGGTGTCAATTGTGAGAAAGTTCCTCTTTTGTGTGACAATGAGAGTGTTATCAAGATAGCCTATAATCCAGTGCCACATTCAAGAACCAATCATATTGAGATTTGGAATCACTTTATTAGAGATCATGTTGCTCATGGTGATATTGAACTTGCATATGTTTGTACCAAGGATCAACTTGCCAATATATTCACAAGGCCCCTTAATGAAGCAACATTTGGATACTTGAGGAATGAGCTAAATATCATTGATTCAAGGAGTGTGGCTTGAACATCTTGCAAATACACCTATACTTTAATCTTTATTAGGTTTAGGTGTGGGCATGAGATAGGGGGAGTGTAGTTCTAATTAATTGGGCTATCCCTCCCCCCATAATGCTAATAGTAAGAAAATCATTCTCTTAATATCATATTGTGATATGTGAGCTTAAATGTCGAGTATTGGTTATGAACCCAAGATACATCTTCGCGGTCCAATGCCAAAACACTCATATATGGTGGCCACGGCCACTGACCTTTTATTTTTGAAGAGGTGATTCATTGCAAATCTTATTTGGGATTTATTGGTTTTCACTAATCTTTGGCTTTGTTTTTGGTATGGGAAGGGACTTGCATTAGTTTTCTGATTTTTTTATTCTTGCAATGTCAAGTGCCAAGAACCACTCAGTGCCATCATCTTGCCTAGGCCTACTCATGTAAGCCAACTTCACTCTCTCTAAAATCATGCATGCTCAGAAATTCCAAAGAAACCTTTCCTGGCAATCTTGGCCAGCTATAACCGGACTTAGTCCGGAAATAGATGGTGGGGCGGCTAAAGCTGGTCTGAACCCTGGCTAAAGCCGGCCCCATGGAGAATTCCATTTTCCTCTTAGGGCCATGGGGGAGAGGGTTTCCCTCATTTCCCCCACGCCCTCCACTCTCAAACCACCACCAACCCCCTTGAGCCCGTTGTTGCCTTCGTCTTCACCGTCTCCGTCCACCGGAGACCCCTCCCCGACCGACTCCCTCTCTCTAGAGCCCCTCCTCCCTCCCATGGAGCATGGTACCCTCTCTCTCCTCTCTCTCTCTCTAGGCTTGATCTAGTGTTAGAGGTAGATGTGATTTTGGTACCGTGGATCCATGTGCGTGGGTAGGAATCGATGTTAATCTCTTACAATAGCCTTGTTGAAATCTTAGACGAAAAATGCTGGCCTAATCCGACCTATTCTCGGTCACAAGCATCTAGGCCGGCTAAAGCCAGTGTGACACCAGAAAAAGCCGGTCAGACCGGCTAAAGCCAGCCTATGTCCGGAAATAGCCGGACTAGATCATAATTTTTTCATTTTTGCATTTCTTTCCAGGCTAATGTGTTTGATCCTCTGTCATGCATGCTTACCTCTATGCTACCTATCTCTTGCTATTCATAGGTCTGCTGGGGCTCATCCCAAGAGGACCTATCCCAAGTTTGTTGATGATTGCGAGGGCAACATCATCGATCCCTCTCTTGCCCATCGTAGGGCAGCTCAGGATGCTCGTGTGGCTGCTGCCACCAAGAAACAAGGGCTAGAAGAAAGGAAGAAAAGTGCACTATTTGAAAATGTCTCCGACCTCAAGACTCTGTCAAAGCAAGAGTACAGGGAGTTCCGCCGTCAGTTGTTCTACTCCCTGCCCAAGGATATCACTAGCACCTATTTCTTCCGCTCCAATCATGAGAGGATCTATCAACAAATCTATGCACCCATGAGCACCAAGGTTTCCCCCATGAAGTACACTGACATTGAGTTCTTGTCCATGGATAATTATTTTGGAGATGCTCTTGGGGTCACGGAGAAGATGGGGTTGCACAAATTGATGACTATTAAGCAAGACTATGGTCCGAAGTTAATCCAACAATTCTTTGCCACTTTGGAGTTTGACACCCAGGGAAACATTGGCTTCACTTGAATGACTAATGAAGTGAGGAGGTTCTCCAAATTCACTCGCTTTTGGCAGCTTTTGGGCTATGAGTTTGTTGGCTTTCAATATCCAAGTGGTCACCGGATGCATATTGACACCTCCGAGTACAACAAGAAGAATATTGATTCGCTCTACCTTCCCGAGGTAAACCAGGAGACACCACCAACCTCCTACCGCTCTATGACATTTTCTCCGCATGTTTCGTTCCAACATCTCTCCAAGCGGTGGCAAGAATGACTCTATTCGAGGAGGTCTTACTCTTCGGTTGGAGAACAAACACTAATTCACGGCGTAGGGCTATAATAGCACTCCTTGAAGTTCGCATTCCCCAATCTAGATTACCCCACACTGTCACCTTGAGTGCACTAGACGGTTCCAGACAAACACCACAATTTCATAGAGACATCCAACCCAAATCATAACTCATGATAAATATTACTGTAATCTTTAGCCTAAGAGCCACACGTAATGCGCACACTTGATACGTCTCAAACGTATCTATAATTTTTGATGCTACATGCTTGTTTTTACACCATTTGCTTAGTGTTTCGTTACACTTCGTGGCGTTTTTATGCATTTTCCGGAACTAACCTATTAACAAGATGCCATAGTGTCAGTTCCCTGTTTTCTGCTATTTTTGTGTTTCAGAAAAGTTACACAGGAAATATTCTTGGAATTGGACAAAACAAAAGCCGAACATGCAGATATTTAACAAAGCTTCCAGAAGACCAAAGAGGAGAGGGAGATGAGCCAGAGGCTGGCCTCACCACTAGGGGGCGCGGCCCAGGCCCTGGCCGCGCTGCCCTATGGTGAGACCCCCTGGTCCACTTCTGACGCTGCCCCTTTGCCTATAAAGACCCCCCGACGGGAAAAACCTAAAGACCCAATCAATTTTCCAGAAACACATCGCGATCCGCCGCCATCGTCGACCCGAGATCGGGAGGGTCTAGAAGCTCTTCCCGGCACCCTGCCGGAGAGGGGAATCACCACCGGAGGTCTTCTTCATCGCCATGCTTGCCTCCGGCGTGATGAGTGAGTAGTCTACCTTGGACTATGGGTCCATAGCAGTAGCAAGATGGTTGTCTTCACCACCATGTGCTTCATGTTTAGATCTCGTGAGCTGCCCTACATGATCAAGATCACCATTATGTAATTCTACATGTTGTGTTTGTTAGGATGCGATGAATATTGGTGTTATGATTAAGTTGATGTGTTGAATATTGTCTTATGTTATCTCTATGTTGTTTATGATCTTGCATGCTCTCCGTTGTTAGTAGCTATCTTGGCCGAGTAGATACTAGTGACTCCAAGAGGGGGTATTTATGCTCGATAGTTGGGTTCATGCCTCTATTTAATCTGGGGGAGTGACAGAAACCTCTAAGGTTGTAGATGTGCTGTTGCCACTAGGGAGAAAACAACATTCTTATGTCCAAGGACATATGCTTTGTTTACATTACACACTTTCCTTAATGCAGTTATCTGTTGTTCGCAACTTAATATTCATGGGGTCCTCGGATGATTCCCTGTGGGTGGATTATTAGTCAAAGATGCAGTTGGATGGAGGTCTATGTATCTTGTTGTAATACCCAGAGTAAATCTCATAGTGATCCTCTTGACATATGCACGTTATCTTTATTCTATCAATTGCCCAACTGTAATTTGTTTACCCAGCATGTTGTTATTTATCTTATGGAGAGACACCACTAGTGAACTATGGACCCCTGTCCAATTTCCTTTACATTGCTATCATCTGTTTACTTTACTCGCACTGTTTACTTTCTTGCATACTACTATTGCTTTCTACTCGATACGCTCATTCCTTTGTTTACAGCAAACCGGTGAGATTGACAACCTCATTGTAAGTTGGGAGCAAAGTTCTTGGTTGTGTTGTGTGCAGGTTCCACGTTGCTGCTGGTGCAAAGCAAAGCCCTGGATGAGGTGCCTTATAAATTGTCTAGAGCTGACGCGAAGCTAGCAGGCATCACCTTCTGGAGTTTGGCTTTTTCCTACTGGATTGATATACCTTGGTTTCATAACTGAGGGAAAACTTGCTGCTGTGCTCATCAAACCTTCTCTTGGGGTTTCCAACTGGCCGGTCATTTACATCATCAACACCGCGCCACTAACAAGTTTTCTGGCGCCGTTGCCGGGGAAAAAGAAGACTTCTGCAAGGGGAGTTTCGCACGCACATCCTTTACTTTGTTTTAAGTTTTGCTTTACTTTATTTTTGCTTGCATCATTTTTATCAAAAACACAAACAAATTAGTATCCTTTTTAGTTGTTACTTTATTACTTTTAGTTCATTATGTTGTTCCCTAAGTACGTTTTGGAGGACCTCTCAGTAGGTAGTGGTTCAATTATTGGGAAAAGTAATATTGAGGAGTTCTTTAATCATATTAGCATGCATAAAGATGTTGAGGAAAAGTCTTTGGCTGAACTTGCTCCTAGTTATGAGTTGCTTCTGCTTATTTAGTTCACATGTTGGAAGCTACGTTTGCTAGCCTTAATCCTTTTATGCAACACATGTTTCTTAAGCTTCATGATATCGAAGACTCCGAAAAGAAAGCTTTTATCCTTGAAATTTGTGTAGAGAATTTAGAGATGTTGCCATTGAAGCTAGGAAAGTTTTTAAGCGTTTTAATAAGCTTAGCTCGCATATAGAGGTTGTTAGTACAAACAATGAAGAAACCCAAATACCAATACCTAGCAAACTCTTGGGATTGTATGAATCTTTTGAAAATAATTTTGATTGGATCTGTCCCAAAAATCTTTTTAGTGAATTGAGTGAACCAAAGTGATCACAAGGGGTCTTTAAAAACTTATGTGGATGAAATACAATGCCTTATTAAAAAGACTTCTGTAGTTGATCTTAATGCCTCTTTCGATATTAGTTGATTCGCACTTTCTGCGCCTAGCTCAAAGGCGTTAAAGAAAAGCACTCTTGGGAGATAACCCATTGTTTTACTTTCAGTTCTTTTTCTTTTATTTGAGTCTTGGAAGTTATTACTACTGTAATAACCACTCCTTATCATTTTTATTTCGTTTTTGTGCCAAGAGAAGCCTCTAATTTGAGGTAGGTAAGATTTGGGGATGTTGCTGTCCTGAAACAGATTTCGGTGCTGCAACGTAAAAATTCGTGAAAATTCTCAGAATATCTTTTGGACCTGAGATTTCTTGTGCATATGCCCCAGGTTATATCCAAACTTTAATTAGTTTAACTACTTTTTGATTTGAGCAACAGAAAACCCTCTACAAATTCGACCTTTGTCAGCTGTTCTGTTTTGACAGATTTTTGCCACTATTTGTGTTTGCCTCTCGATCGCTTTCTTTTTGAGTTCTTTTGATCACAGAACTTTTGGGGAAGTTACTACAGTAGTATATACTTTATATGTGGTGGTTTTGGGTTGAAACCTGAAGCAAAAAGGGTTGATTCATTACTATGCTTACACTAATGTTGCTAATAGAATTGTGTTTAGTTTTGTATGAAGGAAGTTTTCAAGTAGGGATTGGAGAATGATGAGATGAGTTGAAGAATGGACAAAAGATCAAGCTTGGGGATACCCACACACCCCAAGAAATATCCAAGAGGTACAAGCGTCAAAGCTTGGGGATGCCCCCGAGGCACCCCTTCTTCATCGGAAAAAATCAGGTCACCTTTCAACACACTATATTTTTATTGCTTCATGCACTATGCGTTTTTCTTGGAGCGTCAGTTGCTTTAGTTTTCAGTTTAGTTTAGTTTTGTTTGCTGCAATAAATGGTTGGACCCCAACAAATTTCTTATGGAGAAGTTTCCTTGCTTTTCATTTGCCAAGAACACTCTGTTTTTCACTCTTATCGTTCAACGAGTGTTCTCTTTTTCTGCTACTGCATTTAGCTTTCATTTTTCGCTTGATTTGTGTTCAGATCTTGTTATATCTTTACATCAAGGTGTATTTTGACCTCTGGTCCAAGAGGGTATTCATCAAAAGAGTTGTTTAAAAAAGGTTAGAATGGTGTTGGAAAAGAGAAAAAGTTTCATGCAAAAAAGTGGTACAAAAATGAGCTTGTGTAGATGATACGTCTCCAACGTATCCATAATTTTTGATGCCCCATGCTTGTTTTTACACCATTTGCTTAGTGTTTCGTTACACTTCATGGCATTTTTATGCATTTTCTGGAACTAACCTATTAACGAGATGCCACAGTGCCAGTTCCCTATTTTCTGCTGTTTTTTTGTTTCAGAAAAGTTACACAGGAAATATTCTCGGAATTGGACGAAACAAAAGCCAGACGTCCAGATATTTACCGAAGCTTCCAGAGAATCGAAGAGGAGACGCAAAGGAGCCACAGGGCGGCCACACCACCAGGGGGTGTGGCCTGACCCTAGCCCGCGCCGGCCTGTGGTGTGGCCCCCCTGGTCCACTTCTGACGCTGCCCCTTCGCCTATAAAGACCCCCCGACGGTAAAAACCTAAACACACAATCACTTTTCAAGAAACACATCGCGATCCGCTGCCGTTGTCGACCCGAGATCGGGAAGGTCCAGAAGCTCTTCCCGGCACCCTGCCGGAGAGGGGAATCGCCACCGGAGGTCTTCTTCATCGCCATGCTTGCCTCCGGCGCGATGAGTGAGTAGTCTACCTTGGACTATGGGTCCATAGCGGTAGCTAGATGGTTGTCTTCTCCACCATGTGCTTCATGTTTAGATCTCGTGAGCTTCCTTACATGATCGAGATCACCGTTATGTAATTCTACATGTTGTGTTTATTGGGATCCGATGAATATTGGTGTTATGATTGAGTTGATGTGCTAAATTTTATCTTATGTTATCTCTATGTTGTTTATGATCTTGCATGCTCTCTGTTGTTAGTAGCTATCTTGGCCGAGTAGTTGCTAGTGACTCCAAGAGGGGGTATTCATGCTCGATAGTGGGTTCATGCCTCTATTTAATCTGGGGGAGTGACAGAAATCTCTAAGGTTGTAGATGTTCTGTTGCTACTAGGGGGAAAACAACATTCATATGCTCGAGGGCATATGCTTTGTTTACATTACACACTTTGCTTAATGCAGTTATCTGTTGTTCGCAACTTAATACTTGTGGAGTTCTCGGATTGATTCGCCACAAGTGGATTATTAGTCATAGATGCAGTTGGATGGCGGTCTATGTATCTTGTTGTAATGCCCAGAGTAAATCTCATAGTGATCCTCTCGACATATCATGTTGTCTTTATTCTATCAATTGCCCAACTGTAATTTGTTTACCGAGCATGTGTTATTTTATCTTATGGAGAGCCACCACTAGTGAACTGTGGACCCCGGTCCTATTTCCATTATATTGCTTTCACCTATTTACTTTACTCGCACTGTTTACTTTACTCGCATACTACTACTGTTTTCCACTCGATACGCTCATACCCTTTGTTTCAAGCAAACCGGTGAGATTGATAACCTCATCGTAAGTTGGGAACAAAGTATTTGGTTGTGTTGTGTGCAGGTTCCATGTTGACGCTCGCAAAGCAAAGCTTGGACGAGGCGCCCTATAAATTGTCCGGAGCTATCGCAAAGCTGCGGGCATCACCTTCCGTCGTTTGGCTTTTTCCTACTGGATTGATTACCTTGGTTTCATAACTGAGGGAAAACTTGCTACTATATTCATCAAACCTTCTCTTGGGGTTTCCAACTGGCCGGTCATTTACTTCATCAACAAACGCAATCAAGTTCTCTAGCAACTTCAATACCGCGCCATCAACAAGTTTTCTGGCACCGTTGCCAGGGAAAAAGAAGACTTCTGCAAGGGGAGTTTTGCACGCAAATCCTTTATTTTGTTTTAAGTTTTGCTTTACTTTATTCTTACTTGCTTCGTTTTATCAAAAACACAAAAAATTAGTATCCTTTATAGTTGTTTTTACTTGCTTGCTTTTAGTTTTGCTAGAATGGCTACTCCTGAGAACACCAAGTTGTGTGATTTTACTAGTACTAATAATAGTGATTTTATCTGCACTCCTATTGCGCCACCTGCTCCTGCTGAAATTTTTATGAGATTAAGCCTGCTTTGTTGAAACTTGTTATGAAAGAGCAATTTTTTGGTGCTAGTACTAATGATGTTGCAGCTCATCTCAACAATTTTGTTGAGCTATGTGAGATGCAAAAATATAAGGATGTGGAAAGTGATATTATTAAGCTTAAGTTGTTTCCTTTCTCTTTTAGAGGAAAAGCTAAGGATTGGTTGCTGTCTTTGCTTAAAATAGTATTGATTCATGGGCTAAGTGTAAGGATGCTTTTATTGGTAGATACTATCCTCCTTCTAAGATTATAGCTTTGCATAGCAATATTATGAAGTTTAGTCAGTTTGATAATGACCATGTTGCTCAGGCTTGGGAAAGAATGAAATCTATGATAAAGAATTGTCCCACTCATGGACTGACTACTTGGATGATTGTCCAAACTTTTTATGCAGGACTGAATTTTTCTTCAAGGAACCTATTGGATTCAGCTGCTGGAGGCACTTTTATGTCCCTTACCTTGGGCGCCGCAACAAAGCTTCTCAACAATATGATGGTAAATTACTCTGAATGGCACACCGAGAGAGCTCCGCAAGGTAAGAAGGTAAATTCCGTTGAGGAAACCTCTTCCTTGAGTGATAAGATTGATGCTATTATGCTTATGCTTTCTAATGATAGGACTCATGTTGATCCTAATAATGTTCCTTTGGCCTCTTTGGTTGCTCAAGAAGAGCATGTTGATGTAAACTTCATTAGAAATAATAATTTTATCAACAATGCTTATAGGAACAATTTTGCTAGTAACAATTATAGGCCGTATCCTTCTACCAATGGTAATGGTTATGGTAATTCCTCCAACAACACTAGGGCCGCGCCCTCCGAGCTTGAGGTAATGCTCAAGGACTTCATCGGTAAGCAAAATGCTTTTAACAGGTCTGTTGAGGAAAAGTTAGGCAAAATTGATATTCTTGCTTCTAAAGTTGATAGCCTTGCTCATGGTGTTGAACTTCTGAAATTAAAAGTGTTGCCTAATGATGTGAAAGAGAACAATACTTTTGCCACTGCTAATGCTATCCAAGTTAGAATTGATGAAAATGTTAGGATGCTAGCAGAATTGCATGCCAGGTGGGAAAGAGAAGATGAGATGGCTAGAAAGATGAAGGTATGTACTATTACTACCTCTAATAATGTTGCTCTAAATTCTAGCAATCCTCTTACTTTGATTGGTGTAGAGAAAACTCCCACTCCTTGTGTTAAAAAGCCCAAAACAGCTAAAAAAAATCTCAAATGAGTGCTGAAATTTTTCGGAGTGTGGGAGATGATAGCTCTATTTCCTTTAATGATTTTGATGTTGATGGCTGCAATATATCTGAAGTTATTTTGTTCTTGCAAAATCTTGCTTTGACTCCCAATGCTAGTTCTTTAAATGTTGCTTTTACTAAGCATATTACCAATGCTCTCATGAAAATTAGGGATGAAAAGTTGTAGCAAAAAGCTTCTATTCCCAAGAAGCTAGAAGATGGTTGGGAACCCATCATTGATATGCATGTTAATGGTTTTAATTGCCATGCTTTATGTGATCTAGGTGCTAGTATTTCTATCATGCCTAGAAAGATTTATGACATGCTTGATTTAACACCTCTTGAAAAGTGTTATTATGATGTTCCTATTGCTGATGTTGCTAAGAAGAAACCTTTGGGAAGGATTAATGATGTTCTTATTATGGTTAACAATAACCTTGTTCCCGTTGATTTTCTTATCATGGATGTTGAATGCAATGCTTCATGTCCTATTATTTTGGGAAGACCTTTTCTTCAAACTGTAGGTGCTATCATTGATATGAGGGAAGGCACCATCAAATATCAATTCCCACTCAAGAAAGGTATGGAACACTTCCCTAGAAATAGGAAGAAATTACTTTTTGACTCTATTCTTAGAGCAAATTATGAGCTTGATGCTTCATCACTTGATATTACTTGATTCGCACTTTCTGCGCCTAGCTCAAAGGCGTTAAAGAAAAGCACTCTTGGGAGATAACCCAATGTTTTACTTTCAGTTCTTTTTCTTTTATTTGAGTCTTGGAAGTTATTACTACTGTAATGACCTCTCCTTATCATTTTTATTTCGTTTTTGTGCCAATAGAAGCCTCTAATTTGAGTGAGGTAAGATTTGGGGATGTTGCTGTCCTGAAACAGTTTTCGGTGCTGCACCGTAAAAATTCGTGAAAATTCTCTGTATATCTATTGGACCTGCGATTTCTTGTGGATATGCCCCAGGTTATATACAAACTTTTATTAGTTGAACACTTTTTGATTTGAGCAACAGAAAACCCTCTAAAAATTCGACCTTTCTCAGCTGTTCTGTTTTGATAGATTTCTGCCAATATTTGTGTTTGCCGCTTTATTGCGTTCTTTTTGAGTTCTTTTGATCATGGAACTTTTGGGGAAGTTGCTACAGTATTATATACTTTATATGGTGGTTTTGAGTTGAAACCTGAAGCAAAAGGGGTTGATTCATTGTTATGCTTACACTAATGTTGCTAATAGATTTGTGTTTAGTTTTGTATGAAGGAAGTTTTCAAGTGTAGGGATTGGAGAATGATGAGATGAGTTGAAGAATGGACAAAAGCTCAAGCTTGGGGATTCCCACGCACCCCAAGAAATATCCAAGAGGTACAAGCGTCAAAGCTTGGGGATGCCCCCGAGGCACCCCTTCTTCATTGGCAAAAATCAGGTCACCTTTCAACACACTATATTTTTATTGCTTCATGCATTATGTGTTTTTCTTGGAGTGTCAGTTGTTTTAGTTTTCAGTTTTATTTAGTTTTGTTTGCTGCAATAAATGGTTGGACCCCAACAAATTCCTTTTGGAGAAGTTCCCTCGCTTTTCATTTGCCAAGAACACTCCGTTTTTCACTTTTATCGTTTCAACGAGTGTTCTCTTTTTCTAGAACTATGTTTAGCTTTCGATTTTCGCCTTGATTTATGTTCAGATCTTGTTATACCTTTGTATCAAGGTGTATTTTTTCCTCTGGTCCATGTTGGTTTTCATCAAAAAAGAGTTGTTTAAAAAGTTCGAATGGTGTTGGAAAAGAGAAAAAGCTTTATGCAAAAAAAAGTGGTACAAGAAGGAGCGTGTGTAGACTGCGGCCTAGGCTTTTGCATGTCGTGCTTGATGTATTTTTGATAGCATGCTTAGTGGTTTTGCTGTAGCATGAATTGTCTCAAATTACTGAGATTGCTTAATGAGCCTTTGAAAAAAAAATCATGCATTGTTTTAATTATTTAGAAGCATTATTTTGGTTTTCTCCTTGATGCTTTATTTGGGTTGACTTGGCGCATGCTCACACATGTTAGACTCATACAAAGTCGCCATTGCCTCTATGATCATTTAGTTTTTGACTTTTGATGCCATCTTATGCTTCTTTTAATGTTGCTTTGTCGCTTTGCATGATTATGGCCGTTATTGCTCTCTTAGTTGGTCGCTCCTAGTCTTTTGCTAGCCCTCATTTTGTACTGAGTATGAGCTCTACTCGTGCCTCCAACTCCTAAAAACCAAGTTGTTCCAAAGTGTCCACCATACATACCTATTAGCAATTTGCTATTCCAAAGTACATTTGACTTGCTTTTATCTATCCTTCAAATTAAACTCTTTTTGGTGTTATGCGAAAATTGGTCAGTAAAGCTCTCACGAACCTGATGGCACACTTTACTTTTCTCGTTCTTAAAAATTTGACATTGTGGCTCTCTTATGTTGTGTTGTTATGCTTGCAAGCTGTAAGTTGGAAATTAGCCCAGCCATGCCGTCATGGGGCAAGCTTTCAACATTGCACTATCTTTCATTTGAGTTGATATCGTGATCTTTTGTTTATGGATACTCGCGATGTGAAATAAGTTGGGAATCTTGCGGGATCATGGAGTTTTTATATGTGTTAGGGAAACGCCTGGGCCGCTAATCTAAGCCATGCATCATTCATGGTGGAAATTTACAGCATGCCCATAGTGGACATTCGACGACGCATCTCAAAATAAAAAGCTATACCAATGGTAAATAAAAGAGATGTCGAGATGTTCATTGTCTGTTTGTCTTGTCATTTTGATGTGGGCTTGTTCCATGTCATCGGGCAGGCGGTACCCCGTTGGCGGTTCTCGATGATACACATATAGTTACAATGACAAGAGCTTGCTTGGGACTCTAAGTCGAGTAGTATGAGGTTTGGGTATTCGTACTTCACGGGACACGAGGTTTTCAACTTATGATTTGTCAAGCATATGCTTCATAATTGTACTCGCATTAACTCTAACCATTCAAGATGCCTATGATGGGGGCAATGAGAGCTCAAAGCTAGTAAGTACCATAATTTTTGAAGGTTTATAAAACTTTCAATCACTGCTTCCCTCCGCGAAGGGCCTTTCTTTTACTTTTATGTTGAGTCACCACCTTCTACCTTTATGCACCGTCTAAGAGAGCATAGTTGTCATTCTTAGTATAATGTGCATTGTCCCAAAGTTTATCATTGATTGATTCATGATTTTGGTTTCACTTGTTCTTAAATTACTTGTATCTAGTCGCCCTCTTAAACTTGAAGGTGTCCTATGCATTTATGTTTTGCTATTCTATGAAGGACAAGCTGAAACCATTTGCTATGTTTTTCCATATGATTTGAACACATGTTTGACTTTCATTGTTTCATTTTCATGATCTTTTATTTGTGTTCTTTTTCATGTTATAACATGGTTGCTAAGTTTCTTCTATCAAGATTATATCTTTCATGCCCATGTTTTAAGTTATTTTGATCCCAACACTCAATGCTTACATAGATGATCAAGATTGTGTAGGTGCATGTCACCTCAAAAATTATTCTTTTGTTATCACTTACCTACTCAAGGACGAGCAGGAGTTAAGCTTGGGGATGCTTGATACGTCTCAAACGTATCTATAATTTTTGATGCTCCATGCTTGTTTTTACACCATTTGCTTAGTGTTTCGTTACATTTCGTGGCATTTTTATGCATTTTCTGGAACTAACCTATTAACAAGATGCCATAGTGCTAGTTCCCTGTTTTCTGCTATTTTTGTGTTTCAGAAAAGTTACACAGGAAATATTCTCGGAATTGGACGAAACAAAAGCCGAACATCCATATATTTAACGAAACTTCCAGAAGACCGAAGAGGAGAGGGAGATGAGACAGAGGCTGGCCTCACCACCAGGGGGTGCAGCCCAGGGCCTGGCCGCACCGCCCTATGGTGAGACACCCCTGGTCCACTTCTGACGCTGCCCCTTCGCCTATAAAGACCCCCCGACAGGAAAAACCTAAAGACCCGATCAAATTTTCCAGAAACACATCGCGATCCGCCGCTGTCATTGACTCGAGATCAGGAGGGTCCAGAAGCTCTTCCCGGCACCCTGCCGGAGAGGGAAATCGCCACCGGAGGTCTTTTTCATCGCCATGCTTGCCTCCGGCGCGATGAGTGAGTAGTCTACCTTGGACTATGGGTCCATAGCAGTAGCTAGATAGTTGTCTTCTCCACCATGTGCTTCATGTTTAGATCTCATGAGCTGCCCTACATGATCGAGATCACCGTTATGTAATTCTACATGTTGTGTTTGTTGGGATCCGATGAATATTGGTGTTATGATTAAGTTGATGTGCTGAATATTATCTTATGTTATCTCTATGTTGTTTATGATCTTGCATGCTCTCCGTTGTTAGTAGCTATCTTGGCCGAGTAGATACTAGTGACTCCAAGAGGGGGTATTTATGCTCGATAGTTGGGTTCATGCCTCTATTTAATCTGGGGGAGTGACAGAAACCTCTAAGGTTGTAGATGTGTTGTTGCCACTAGGGAGAAAACAACATTCTTATGTCCAAGGACATATGCTTTGTTACATTACACACTTTGCTTAATGCAGTTATCTGTTGTTCGCAACTTAATATTCACGGGGTCCTCGAATGATTCCCCGTGGGTGGATTATTAGTCATAGATGCAGTTGGATGGCGGTCTATGTATCTTGTTGTAATGCCTAGAGTAAATCTCATAGTGATCCTCTTGACATATGCACGTTATCTGTATTCTATCAATTGCCCAACTGTAATTTGTTTACCCAGCATGTTGTTATTTATCTTATGGAGAGACACCACTAGTGAACTGTGGACCCCGGTCCAATTTCCTTTACATTGCTATCACCTGTTTACTTTACTCGCACTGTTTACTTTCTCGCATACTACTATTGCTTTCCACTCGATACGCTCATTCCTTTGTTTACAGCAAACCGGTGAGATTGACAACCTCATCGTAAGTTGGCAGCAAAGTTCTTGGTTGTGTTGTGTGCAGGTTCCACGTTGCTGCTGGTGCAAAGCAAAGCCCTGGACAAGGCGCCTTATAAATTGTCCAGATCTGACGCGAAGCTAGCAGGCATCACCTTCTGGAGTTTGGCTTTTTCCTACTGGATTGATATACCTTGGTTTCATAACTGAGGGAAAACTTGCTGCTATGCTCATCAAACCTTCTCTTGGGGTTTCCAACTGGCCGGTCATTTACATCATCAACACCGCACCACCAACACTGTCACCTTCACATCATGGGACAAGGTGTCTCCGGAGATTACATTAATAAAAGCACTTGAGTAGCATAATAGATGAAGAGTAGCATCTACTTATTCAACTAGATACAAATCTCATGATCACATAAAGATCACACCATGGGAGAGAGAGATGAACACATAGCTACCGGTAGAGCCCTCAGCCTCGGGGGAGAACTACTCCCTCCTCATCATGGGAGTTAGCAACGTCGATGAAGATGGTGGTGGAGTAGATGGAGATGGCTCCGAGGGCAATTACTCGTCCCGATAGGGTGCCGGAATAGAGACTTCTGTCCCCCAAAATTGGTCTTCGATGGCGGTGGCGCTGTGGAACTTTTCGTGGATGGATACTCGATGATTTAGGGTTTTCGCGTCAGAGGCATTTTATAGGCGGAAGGGCAATTTCAGAGGGCACCCGAGGGGCCCACACCACATGGAGGTGCGGCCAGGGGGGGACCCACGCTACCCCATGGTGTGGCTGCCTCACGGCTCTTCTTCATCTCCCCTTTGGACTCCGTCTTCGTGTCAGCAAAATAGGAACTTTGGGCTTCGTTTTGTCCAATTCCGAGAATATTTTCTATATAACTTTTCTAAAATACAAAAACAGCAAAAAACAGGAACTAACACTGTGGCATCTTGTTAATAGGTTAGTTCAAGAAAATGCATAAAAATGCCACGAAGTGTAAACAAAACACAAAGCAATTGGTGTAAAACAAGCATGGAGCATCAAAAATTATAGATACGTTTGCAACGTATCAAACCCCTTAGTGGAAAAGTCAGCTAGGCCTTTGTGGCAGAAGCTCACACCAGAGAATAGGGTGAGCCTTTGTAGCGTTGGTTAGGCCTTTGTGGCAACCACACCCCTCCAATATAGACATACTTCCCCTCAAAAGGAAGGAACTACGGGAATCACATCCTTGTCTCCATGTGCTCCACTCTCGGTTACCTCTACCCTTTATTACCTTTACTTGTTGTATCTTGCTTAGCTTGTTAATTATCATATAGGTAAATTCACCTTAGTTGCATATCTAGAGAATTTACCTTTTGTGTCAAGCCTAAATTGAAAAAGAATTAAAATTTGAGTAGCACCTATTCACCTCCCCTCAAGGTGCCTTTACGATCTGTTCAATATGTCCGGCTTGGTGTTGTGGGACACACTAGTAAGCGAGATGTTGCTTGACCACTCTCTATCATTGGCCCCACTTTTAATGTTGCTTAGAATGGACAACATACATCGGTAATGCCCCATGGACCGAACGCGGCATAAAAACGTGTTGCTCTCTTGTATGATACCTACCACGACACTACCATGTGTTGATATGCATTTTGTAACAATGCATAAATATCCGCCCCCATGATAGCCGTCGGGAACTAGCAGCTCATGCATGCAAAATACATGCATGAACTTTGTAGTTTATTGATGCATATTACTACATATTATAATGTTATTAGTTGTTATAATCATGATTTGCAATGATTTATGAGGATTTTCCATTGATCCCTCTTATTTTGGTTATAACTCTGCAGAACAGGAAAACCCTATTTTGTGTATTTTTATGTTTCAGGAACCTTCCCAAACTAAAATGATCTGGGATTTTTCGGGCGTTAATATTTTATCACGAGAACCTTCTGGAGCACAAGAAGTCAGCGAGGTGGGCCACGAGGGCCAAATGAGGCCAGGTGGCACAGGCCCCAGGCCGCCCCACCCAGGCTTGTTTGAGCCTCGAGGCTCCGATGTTGTCCATTTTCGTCTCCTGATCCTCAGCTTGACCTAAAAACGACTACATAAAGACCTCCCCTTGGTATTCTCGAGAGGAGGCGGTGGAGAAACATGAAACAAAGAAACAGAGGCTGTTTCAGGGAAGATTGGAGAGGGAAACGCTGCCGGAGTCACCCCCGGATGCTTCTCCAACCTCTCCGACATCAACACCATCGACACCTCCATGAAGAGGGAGTAGCACCTCTGGACTATGGGTTTGTGGCAGTAGTTTGATCTATTTCCCTCTTATGCTTCAATTTTTAGATGCCATATGAGCTGCCCAACATGATTATGGTGCATATTATGTAATTCCTATGTGGTGGATCTTTATTTTATTCAATGATCTATGAGATGTGATATGTTATTATATTCTTGATGTATGAGTAGATGCATATTATTACCGCAATCTTTATTACTTGTTCTGATCCAACATGTATGCAAGAGCGCGAGAGGGGGATGGTGTGTATTAGATGGAGTAACTAGGTAGTCGTATTGAATAGTGAACATTATTCATAATCTGCTATGGTGTTTACCTTTTCCACGGTTACCTCACTAGGGATAAAAAGAATGCATGTGATATAATTTCTTTGTGACAGCTAAGAATTCCAAGTGACATTCATAGGCATAGTTTTATTGTAATATGTCCAAGCGGTAGCATATTTGATATTCAACATCATGTCAAAGTATCTAAGGCTATACTCTGTTAATTCTTAATACTAGATTGCTTGAAGTGTATTCCTATCTAGTGGAATTAAATTAAAATGTGTTGCATCATCTTTAAATTAGGACATGATACCCATATGAATATTATCAAGTTAATATAATTAAAACTAGCAGGGTAACCCGCGCATTTGCGCAGCTAGATATGATATTATTTTCAAGGCGATAATTTGATATTTAATTGAATCATGTACTAAACTTGTGGAGTTTGCTAAGAAAACCTATGAAACTTGGTGACTTATCCATACATACTTTGATGTGTCACATGGAGTATTAAAGGATTTTTACCCTGTGTGAAACAAAAGCTTTTAGACAAATCTGTACCTTCATCTTCCTTGCTTGCCTAGTCCCTGTCCAATTTTTCGTAAAAGAAAGAAAAATCTGATAAGAACTAAATAGAAATAGCGTTGTTTGGTAGTTAGACATCAAGGTCTCTTTCACCAATTGCCTCATCATTGGCCATCAGAAAATTATTTTTTTCTTTGTGAAATTTCATGCTTCTAGATGATTTCATGGATGCTTATTTTACTTAATTATCTATGTTCCTAATCTAGCCAAAGCAAACTATTTTCAGATATGGTCACCAAATAATTTGAAATTCTCTCTCTCTCTCTCTATATCTCTCTCGCGCACACACAGTAACTTAATCTTCTTACTATCCTACCCCATTGTTAAGTATCAGTCTCTTTTGCACAGTTAGGGAATCCCTGATCCGCTATCCTTGAAAAGCATGAATAGAACATAATTGCATGCGAGAAATAGATGTCTGTGAAAACATAGTAATTTTAGAAATTTGATACTTATTTCACAATAATAGGGAAAATGCAGGATTTTTTTAAAAATTGTCCTCAGTGTTAAAATATATGCAAAGGTAATTTTTGGTCATAACCATGCAACTTATTTATTTAGCCTTGTTCCTTTGTGCATAACATCTAGAAACATGTTTAAGTAGATTGTAAAATCACGATGTTATGCTATTGAAATCCAACCAAAAAGATAAGTTCCTTCATTTTTCTTATGCTCCATTAGATAGATATATAAAGAGGATGGGCTTTCTTGAGCTGTGAGGTGCTCTGCTACTGTTCATCGTGACCAATCGTTGCGCGGCACGTTTAGTACACGAACAGTGTTTACGTGTATGTACGAACAGTGTTCTGGGTCCGCTTTTCCCAAAAAAATTTATTTTTTCTGGTGGTAATTATTTTAGGTAATTTTCTGATGGTAATTATTTTAGGTAATTTTTAATATTGCGTAACTTTTCAATGATAATTTATTCCAGTGCATGACAAGTCGCTTCTAGCCGTGACGATGATACGTAACTCTCCAACGGTAATTTCTCACTTATGCACGAACAAGTCGCTTCTACCCGTGACGCAACGGTAATTTGTCAGTTGTAACTTCTCAGTAGTAAATCGATGCGACAATTCTCCTGCGGTAGATATCTTACGTTATTTCTTCAATGATTATACGTAACTCTTCAACGGTAATTTCTCACCGATTCATGAATAGTAATTTTTAGCAGAAGTTTTCACCGCTAACGGTTATTTCCAAAGGATGGTTTCCCGGTAGTAAATCTCTGCGACAATTCTTCGATGTTAGTTAACCTTAAACTCTCCGGCGGTAATTTCTCATCGGTGCACGAATAGTCATTTTCAGCAATGACCAAAAGTTTTGACCGCTAACGGTTATTTCCAAGCGGTGGTTTCCCGGTAATAAATCTCTACGACAATTCTTCCACAGTAATTACCCTCCAATAATTCTTCGACCATGTGTAACTCCCTCGCGTTAATTTTTCACCGGTGCATAAATAGTTATTTTCACAATTAACTTATAGACTTCGATATTCGTCTCTATGGACAAAGCGGTCTGAAGCGGTCCACAAGATTATCATCTAGAACGACATGGTCATTTTGCCCCACCTCTCTCTTCTTTGCTTCTCCACTTATTCGAGATGCGCTAGCGTTCTCTCTCTTCTTTGCTTTTTCACTTCGAAAAAGTCTTGAAGGCACGCCACACTTCGCTCCATCGGACCGTACCACATAAAATGTACCACTCCGCAAATTTTCAGAAGATATAAAAGAAGATAGTTACCACTAACTACTAATGCTAAAAGATTAAGACAAGGGGCGCGGCGTGCCGCCGCGTCAAAATTCCTAGTTTCTTTTAATCAAATGGAGGTAGAGTGTCATCACGACATGAGAGGTATATTTCCTCTTCCTAATGCCTATATTTTTGCTCTATCCATTGTATGAATCAAAATGGCCCTAAGATATATGATTTGCTGCTTTAGACCTTTATTATAGTTGCTGAGACAACATTGTTTTGATCGCTTCACACTATACACCCGTTAGAAAAAAATAGATATATGTCCATAATGTTCAATCCTTTCCAGCAAACATCATGAGCGACTGCCGGTTCATGTATGCTCCACTTTTTTTTGTTGAAATGGGAGCAAAAAGCCCTAGCCTCTGCATCAAAATGATGCACACGGCCTTATTTATTAACACAGTATTCATAGTATTATTACATCACAATTCTGTTTTTTCAACATGTTTTTCTACTCTTAAACTATGCATGCAAGCAAGCAACTTCATAGTTGATGCATTTGACTCGTCCATAATATGTATCATGTATCATTCCTATTCTACTACACATTATCCATGCATATTGATGGGTAATCAAATTGTTAAACTATATATTTAATATTCTATATTACTGCTATTGCTAATAATCACTTCTAATTAGTTATTTATATACTTTAGAGTACATGAAAAAAGATATAATTTTCAATATTTATCTCTAATTTTTATTTAATGTATGTTGCACAGTTACAACAGTTGGTTTTTATATAGTATGCTCTTTCTATGCATTATCTACAAACAAATAGAATTACAAAACTTCCTCTTTTTGTTATTTTGAGTTCTGTATGTAAAACACATTTGTGTTCTGAATCCAACTTAAAATTACATAAAACTTATTTCGAAATTGCTCTTTATGCCATTAATATATGAAGTATTTCAGTCGTCTGGATGCACAATGCATGCATCGCATATTAGCTTAAGAACATGAGCAAACCTGTTTGAGTCGACTTGCTGGATTGAGCTGTGTCCTTCTAAACATTTAATTAATGGAATTGGTCCGTCCCTAAGCTATAGTCCACACTTGTGATCGGAAACTTAGCAGAGCCAACTGATGCAAACCGAGGTAGAGCTGCCGGTCACCAAATCCGTAACTGCTGTTGCGCTTTGGCTGCTCAAGTCGCATGCTCTTCCGATGTTGTTGCCGTTCCTCGCCCGATGGCTACGTACTGAGGCCGCGCTTTGCTGTCACAGGATCGTCAATGGTCTGACTATCGTCCTGGAGTATTAACCGTCGAGATCTACAACTCCACAGCCATCGACGATCTGCAAACGTGATGATACCGCTGCCATGGGCTGATCAATCTCGGCTAAGAAACACGAATATCTCTGTTGTTGAAGAAGGCGTGACAATTTGTGTTTTTGATTGTGTCTCCATGCACGGCAAGAACAGCTATGGAATCCTTGACATATATTTGCTTGTACATAGATACTGTCGGCAGAACCCCACGGCAATCGATCGTAATATCATTGCTTGGCTGCTTGGTATACATCGACCTATCAGCGCGTCCTAAACAGTGTTTCAATGACCAGAGATAGGGCAGAGATGGAGAGGAGATGGCGGCGCCGGCATCTCCGTGCACGTCAAGAACAGCTATGGAATCCTTGACATATATTTGCTTGTACATATATACTGTCGCCAGAACCCCACGACAATCGATCTTAATATCATTGCTTGCCTGCTTGGTATCCATCGACTTATCGGCGCGTCCTAAACAGTGTTGCAATGACCAGAGATAGGGCAGAGATGGAGACCAGACGGCGGCGCCGTCGTCTCCGTGCATCCAGGGCTCCGTTTTCTCTCTCTTTGAGATGCATCTAGGCTTCAGGTTAAAAAGCACATGAGACGTGAGCCTAGTAGTTTCATAGTCCTTTATCTAAAGTTCTAAAGTTGTATGCTCATACGTTTCATGTGTTATACGTGCGTACGTTTCCGCTTCCTTTGTTAATCTGATCTGATGCGTCCGTTACTGTTGCACAATCCTTGAGTAATCTAGGCCGTTCGTTGTTTATTGTTTTAATAATGTAATAGATCGTGTCAATATTCGGTCATCTATCTTGCACTTAATGCCACCACAACTTTATGAGAGAGTAGACAAGTGAACCCATGAACCCCGGTCCAATTTTAATCATAAGAAACAATGTTCCGATACTTTTAATCGCACTTTTATTTTCAGCATTAAATAATTCCGAAAATACAACAACATATTTACTTTCTTGAATTCACCTATAAAACCCAAAAACACCTTTACCACATTATTTTAGTTGCATAATAGTTTAGTTCACCTTTCCCGCATCATATTTATTTTATTGCATTGTTATTTATTTATTTATTTATTTATTTGCATCATCATACTTATTTTACTTATATTCGTACCTTGTGCTTGACAACCATTCGGTGGAGTTGGGGACACAAGACAAGAAAATTATTTTGTAGGTTGCTTGACGAGAACGAAGAGAGCTTTTTCGAGTGTTCCCCGAGAGTTCGATATAAACCCCGAGTTTCCTTGTGGGGAGAATTTACTCTTGCTACAATACTCTGCACTTGGAGTCCCAACAATGTGACACATTTCTTAGTGTCATCAGCAGCTGGGAAAAAACCTTTTGCACGTGAGTTTTACTTGTGGCATGCAAAAAATATTCCATGTACGAGGATGTTTTGTTTGTAGTGCAAACCAAACTACCAAAACCAAAAACAAAAACGAAACACTTAGATATAATTTAGGGTTGTGATAATGGGTGCGAGAGCAAAAGATTATCACTATGGGAGTTTTAGACATGCCTTTAGGCCCACAACTAGGGGTGGAAACAGGAATTGCAAATGCTAATAAACAAGCACTTAGAAACTTGGCTCAAATTCACACACTAACTAGTTAACTAGTAGAGTTTTGAGTACTCGTTAGAGTCCTTGAGCTCCCAAAGACAATGTCTGATGTGTTGTTAAGAATATTATTTACTATATTGTCATGATACTTAATTTTGGAGTTTTATATAGTATACCTTTATTAATACATAAATTTTGTTCTCTTTATGTTGTTCTAGCAAAAAATCACTATACAGTTCGATATTTGTGTTTCCGTTAGGTGCACGTTAGTTTCCTAAAAGTTATGCATCATATCAATCCTTGCAAAGTTATGAATCCTTGAGATATCATGCCTTCTTATTTGAACAACAACTTTTTTTTCTAATTTTCGTGAAAGGCTTAATGAGTGCATGATACCCGCAAGTGTGGATGGCCAAAGTCAGCCTCATGGTGGGTAGCATTTAAATTTTAATTTATATCCAACACAATGGGAGCCAAAGGCATGAACATGATTGATGCATGGATGGCTTTGTCATAACAATAAATTTTAACATTGGTTGCGAACTGCTAGAGGTTAATGAACAAATCAATGAGCTGTAGTATGTGGTAGTTTATTGCCCATCCTATAACTGCATGTTTTCCCCAAATATTACTATGGGTTGAATCCACATCTCTCCGTTTATAAACAAGGTTCGCCTTCCTCATTAATTTATTTTGGTAGGTTTTAGGCTGCATGTTTGATGCTCTTTCACATTTGTTAGTACCAATATACTAGAAGTTTGTAAAGCCCCACGGGTCATAACACTTCAAGCATGAACAATACAAACTTTTGGAAATATTACTTGATTTTACAATGACACTTAACTTGGAATGTTGTTTCTCTTCTGTAGATAGGTAGGTGTGGGGGATAAATTAGGAGAAATTGTTTGGTAAAAGATTTGGATGTAAAAGTAAACATATGATACTTAGTCAGTGATTGTCTTATCAATATTATAGAGTGATGTAACTAGGGAGTAGGATGATCATAATTATGTATATTGAACAACAAACTCATGAATATGATGGCACGAATAAATGTTGTCTTTCTTAATCATATTACCACCAACTTAGTGGAATATATATGATGATATATATAGTATCCAAGCTATTAATCCATTATGTAATGCAAAAAATGAGATGACCATCCTATAGCACCCCAAATTCAACTTGCCAGACCAATCACAATTCATGCAGTAGTACTCAATAGATGAAAATGTCATAATAAAACATGCATGAATAATTAAATTACTTTGAGTTCTTGATTACAAGGATGTACTTCAATGAAGATAACATATCAATAGAAATAAGTGTATGCTGGAAGTATAATTGTCAAAAATGTTTTCAAAAAAAATACTAACATCATATATCATAATTATTGGACCTTCACTTGATCCCATACATGAATATGCAAGACTACCACATGAAGTGATAGTGACGCAGGAAGGAAAACTTGAGGTCAAATATATATAACAAAAACAAACAAATGGAAAGAACATGAAAATCTTATCATTTCTGAAGAACTTAATGAAAAATTATTTATTGCCATTTACATGTTTCATAAGCCATAGAATACAAAAAAAATTGGTATGATATTTTTAAATGAGATGGCAAACAGAACATTCAATGAGGCAAAACAAACAATACGTGGAAAAAATATAATTAAGAGAAAAATATTTTTCTATTTTAGTTTTGAACTCGACAAAGCGAAAAAGTGAACATGTTAAGATAAAAAATAGAAAATAAACCCAGACTGTCTCAACAACATGAATTAGACTATTGTGATGCAACAAGAAGGAAAGTTGCCCACTTAGTCATTGATCAACACTAGCATATATTCTAAATGTTCCCATACTATGATAGAGGAAATGTAGCTCGTGGTAAATACAACATCAATGGTTCAACTAAGGTTAGAAAAGTCATATGGATTGCTAATAGGAATATTTTATTTCATGACACAAGTAAAAATTCATTAAAAATATATAGTACCAGTGTTTCTTTTACCCCGCCTAAGAATGTAACTAACGACAATAGCATCTAAACTGTACCTAGGAATTCAAGGTAAACATCACATCTCCAAATAAGTGAATCAAGCAGGGATTAAAAAAGCAAAACATCTAAGACTAGGATGCAGCATATGGGACAATCTGACTCCACATCTAAGAGATAATTGATAGGTTATAAGCATATCTGCTCCTTTTAAAGTTTAATATTATATTTATTTAACTAAATATTTATCTTAAATTGATAGTAATCATCGGAAGTCTGAAAATCATTGTCCTTTATTTGTTGTTTCATGAAATTTTTGGACATTAAAAAATACAAGAAAATACTAGAGATCGTCTTCGATCAGAAGAAGATTTGCAAAAGGAGACACGCGGGCTGAGGCACCAAAGTAAAGCATTCGACCAACGTGGACATGTGTGCCCTGCGTGTGCTTGCCTAGCAAGAGGCCATCACCTTCACCCACTCATTCATGGACTCCGCCAACCCAAAAAATAGTATGTAATTTTGAGGATTTTTCTGTCGTATGTTTATAAAAACATAAGTCCCGAGATGAAAACACATAAAACTAGACCATGCTAGAGCAAGGTTGGAGTGGGAACCACCACCGGAGACATCTTTACCCCATTTTTGAACGCACAAAGAGCATAGGTAAGATGGAGCATATACAAGGTTCATCACAATTGATTTACTGGTTTTTGGATCTTGTCTTGTAGCACGACAACTCTTAACCCTTTTGAGCAAAATGATATATGATATACAGAATTTTGGCGTGTGTTAACCTTTGCGGCGTGACATTATAACCCATAATTGAGTGACTTTAGTGGGCTGATTGTGGAGGCTGACATAAGGAGATCTCAACCCTCGCTTTCAGAATGTTAGGAATAAGCTCCTAGCTAGTTTGATGTGCCTTATATATACATACATACAAGAATTTCTCAAGGGAAATATCGTACCTGGGCTACGAAATATATGTTCCGCCTCATAGAATGTGTGCAATTGATCCTTTGCAACATAGTATGAATAAACATATCATGTTATTTGGATTGCTCAAGTGAAAACGATGGCATGAAAATACTTCTCCAAGATAAAGGTCAAAATTCTGACTGGATACCATATTTATCATTTTGTCAGGACCCTAGCTAAACACCTTTTACATGTAGTTGTTTATTTATGTACCATGTTATTTATGAACTAGAGGGAGTGTAACTTAAATGGAAATTGCAAAAGCGTGCTTGCAAGTTTGTACCAAGTAATGTATATTGTACTTCATATATATACGTATAAACTTGCAAGGGCCATGCGCTCACCTACTGGTGCATTCCACCTCAGGTGCTACAAAATCCCCTCCGTAAGGTATGTCCACTCTAATCTTCTTACATATACATATATTTAGAACACCAGATATGGACAGCACATTATGTATATGTACTTGCTACCTACTTTCTACACTACAACCTATATCTATCGTGAGTCTCGACCTGAACAAACCCAATAATCCGTAGATACAGCACATTAATTAAACCTGATTATGTTGTGAGATAGACAAGGAAGCAATTACATTTAACTGTACAAGATTTGAAATCTTTACATATACAAGAAGAATTGGAGTCGAGAAATGCATCTATGTATGTGTATGAAGGAAACCAAAATTGAGGTTGATACGATGAATAACAACAAAATAAAGATGATGTGAATATATGTACTCGAATCGAGATGATTGTGACGTCCGGCAGTTGGGTGCGCTCTGACCCAAAACTAACTCTGAAAAAATATATACAAGTACATGTTCTACACAGCTGATCCCCTTTTCCATTATCTATTTCTTCAGAAGTTATAAAACATTATTCATCTTTTTGACAGACAATCTCCATTCTTGTATGCAAATCTAATCTAGTGCACCACCTGCAGCCACCTTTCGTTTCTTTTCCGTCTCTTTGTTCCCTTGTTCATTTCATTGTTTATTTCCTCAACTGTGCAACTACATGTTCACTATAAATTATAGACCATTAAATAAAAATGTCGCCACCTAACAACCTCCATACTAGATCACTGATTTGGAGAATAAACACTTGAACGTGTTCATAAATATAACTCCTTCACTGACTTGCACAGTACCACCACAAAGAAAATGTCTAAGGCATGCTATATTTTTACTAAACAACTTTAATGTATATCAAAAACAAACTAAGAAAGGCTATGACATATCATCAACGGAGGCCGACATCAGGTCGCCTGCCCTAGTGCACCCACCTCAGTCCCTATAGGCGCCACATTCTTGATGATCGTCAGATCACCGATAGGGGAGAATTGATATTTGTTGGAAGGAGAGAACATATTGTTGCCGAGAATCAACTGCTAAATAGAGAGATCTTGGAACAAGATCTGCCTTTGGCCAGTGATGTCACATTGACATTAAAGCCCATAGCTTTTGCTACTTGCTACACAATTGCAGGTCCCATGCAGTCGCCTTTACCTGCGGCACAAAGCTAGCAACCATGCAAAGCAGACCATATTACTGATCATGCGCAGGGAATGAGTGAAAGAAAGCCCATAATAGTTAGAGCAAGTACAATAAGGCTGAGTCAGCTGGCCTGGCTATAAGGATTAAAATAGTATATTTATGCTTAGTTGGAGGAGAGAGAATAGAAGAGAAAAGTGTGCTCTCATGCAAGAACTAGCTCTAGCACGTGCTCCTAGACATGTTGTGAGAGTGTAAGGTGGGTCATACATCAATAAAGTAGTGGCTTTTTATACCTTGTTATTGTACATGTTAACTATAAGGTTGGCTAACATCTTCGTACTATTGAATATGCTCTTACTAGCTGCATGCATGTGTAATTATGGAACAGTGATAGAACTTGAAGCCATGTGTGGTTCTTTCGATCCTGCACCAACCGTTTAGGTGTGTGTTCACACAAATTCAGAATAATCTGTGTGAAAAGCCAGAGCTGGAAATATGCACTTTTAGCTAGTAGTACGTATCAGGTCACCAGTTTTCTCCTGGGAGATGAATCTGTTTATGTCAATTTGCCGTTTACATTTATGCTGGCACCAATATCTTCCTTTTTTGCCTAACATTTCTTCCTTTGATTCTGACACTCTCTTTTTTATTATTTGATTGCTTGCTGCATATAGTTTGATTGGTAGCTCCTTCAGGTTTGTAAAGGCTGCCAAATTGAGATCTCTGGTAGATCAACTGTTTCGTTTGGGCTTTTGCATTAGCATGTGCATGTGCAAGCAATGATCCATCTGAGGACCGAAACCAGCTACTCATGAACTATGGTACAACCAAATCAGCAGCTACTAGTGTTTGTTACCTTTGCATGACATCGGAAAAGTATAGTGGTACTTGCTCAGTTTTTCCCCAACAGCTAGCTGCCATCCATTTCACACGATCATGATGTGAAGCCCTCAAAGTTTAGTAGCTAGTGACACTGCACATAAAGAGAGATCTAGCTAGCGTTATGCCTCTGGCCAGACAAGTGATTGCTTTTCTAAAAGGAAACTGCACAGATCGATCGTGTACAAAGCAATCAAACAGATGACGATGTATATTTAAGGATTATGGACCGTAGTCGTGTTTATGGATCTGAGATGTATTCTTTTGTTGACGCAGTACAAATAAAGCATGATATATTGTAGAATATTGACTCGGCTAAATTAGCATTGGCATTGCTTAAGCTTGATTTGTAATGTTGCAACTGTAATCTAGCCTTAAATGGAGGGGATTCTTTCCAGTGGATGATGCTTTGTGCTAATTTATTGGTTGCTGATCATGGCTAACGCTAGGGGTCTGAGACACAACCCAACTGCTATATTCAGAGTTTAGTGAGATGCTATGGAGCTAGCTAGGGTACATAATCGGCTTTTGTTAATTCATCGATCGATATGTGCAACTGCCCTGTCAGCTCCCATATGAGACCATGTGATGTTATTCCGGCATCAACTAACATTTGTTGGCTTCAGATATATGCCCAGGAATTCTCTTAGCTCAGCTAGTGTTCTCCACTACTCCTCCACTGGGCATTTGCTCATGGGTCCTTTTCACATATCAATCTTTCAAAATTGGGGACCGTACTTTCCCTCGCATTTTGAGATCGAATAAGAGTGCACCGGTGATGAGTATATTGTACATAATGCATAAGCATGGCCTGATGGGGATGTCTCAGTGTCGATCTGCTACCTGAGCTTGCACTTGTGTTCTTGATCATGATCTTCCACGGACACATTACACAAAGAATAAATGTCAAACCGGTGATGGGCAGAGATGATCAGCAGACTGATATCGATCGGGTATCAAAATTAGATTCCTGGGAACATGATTCATGTTTGGTTACAATTGCGTGCCTTTTATGGACACTATGGGATTTCTACAATGCTTAGTCACACCATGAGTGCAATCTTGATTAGTTGAATCATCCGCATTAGAGAATATCAGTGTCTCAATCCTCGTCGTTCTAAAATTTCTGGTGCTACCTGGAAACATAGGACGACTTAAGAAGTTAAGATGCACAGATAAAATATCCTCGGCGTTATTTTATTGGAATATGGAAGGTTTCGTTAATTTTTCATCATGTATCTATGTGCATAGATAATACACCACAAAACGGGGACAACAAGGTAAAAAACAGATGGAGTACTTCTAATGGCATAGGACGACTTAAGATGCAGCAATGTGAAGACTAGACCGCCACCTTAATTAACAGAACATGTCTCCAAAAACGGCTCCAGTTGCCTGCATGCCGCCAATACCAACTCGTACTACTAGGAAAATTCTTATAGGCGACCTCCTATGATGGCGATCTATATTTTGCTTGCGCTACTGCTAACAATGGTAGGGCACAAAAAATACGTATTCTATAAGTGAAGTGTTACCGGTAGCGTACACTCTAGCAGTGGCGTATCAAGTGGGGGTGCCATGGCACCCCTCCAAAAACACAAATGTTGTTATAGCTACTAAAAGCTGTACTAACTATGTCTAAATGCAAGTCTAATGATGAAGTTTTTAAGTTTGGCACCCCAACCAATTTCATCCTAGATTCGCCACTGCCCTCTAGAATGGATCGTCACTACTATGTGGGCCTCAGCCACCCACGGGTCCACACACTATTTGTAGTGCACGAAATTTAACAAATGCTACCAATAGTCAACCACCTACAGCATGCTCAATGGGAGCAAGCTACCACTAGTTCAGTACCGATAGTGTGCATATAATATGTGCGCTACCGGTATTTTGGGCCGAGACACGTGTGTAGCCTCTACTTTCTGGTGTTGTTGGGCCGTACACTACATTATTGAGATACTGGTCATGCATGGATCCAATGGCCCGGTGAAGTTTCTGACATTATATATTGATGCTTTCAAAAAAATCACTATATTAATGGAAAACCCTATTTTTTGGAGGAGGGAGCCATAGCCACGAAATTTCCTCGTCTTGGCAGCCGCTGAGGGTCGGGAGGAACTCCTCCATACCAAAAAAATTGGAAGAAGAGAGGGCAAGGGGCCTCTGCCCCTAGGCTGGCCACCACCCTCATAAGGGACGCCGCCACCGCCTCTTCAAACATTACCCTCTCCATCAACCACTTCATCAAGCTTCTGATCTTCATGTCCATGTGTGAGTAAACATGTTGTAGGTGTGCGGTGTAAGGGAATTGGATGAGATCTTTTATGTCATTATGAATACTTGTCAACTCTTATGGAGGCTTGTTTGATCATGACTTGGAAATATGATTAATGCAACTTTGCTATGCCTAATGCTTGTTAATAGGGCTTGAGTGACATGATCTTAGTACTAAACTTTATTGCTCCATCATATTTATTTCTTTGATATCTATGTGCAATTTGTATTATGTTGAACCGGTGAACCCTAAAGTGACACATAGGAAAAACAAGGGGGCGTTTCTATAAATTGAGGAGTTCATTTGTTCATGGAGTGTTAATTCTTTGCTTTGGATGACTTGAAAAAGTTATCCTTAATTACCCTAAGTTCCTTTATGGCCCCAGTTAATAGGGAGGGTAGGAAAAGAGATATTGTCCAAGTTCTTTTGTAAGCACGTACAACTATATGTGGAACACATGCCTACATACGAATTGTATAGAGCAAGTTTCCATTATATTATGTTAATGAAAATATTATTATATGAATGATATCATCCATGCAGCATCCTGCTGGTCAGCCCATGCCTATTTTTTAACCACTGCTTGATCTCAACAACAAAGTTTTCTTTAAATTTCAGAACCTTTACTTTTGTGTTCTTTACTTTGCTTGCACTCTTACTTTCAGTTTTAAACTTCTACAACTAAAGTTTAATTTTAATTGTGTTCTTAGGTAATTTAAATTGACTCTTTAATTGGAGAATATTTGGCAGTACCTTCAGTTCCTCTGGGATTTGACAACTCAATACTTATCGAATTGTGCTACAATAATTATGTGCAATTGCAGGTTATAAGGCGGTGAATGCAGGATTAGTATATATTGATAAGGTTTGCTATTGGCCTGCTTTTCTCACATCACTTATTTTCCTTTTTATATATTTACTTCTATTTATAAAAATATTATTAATTCTTATATAGTTAATAAATTTAATTATATCTATACTTCATACTGACGAGGGTTAACTCAGCAAATGTCCTAGATGAAGGACTTAGGATCGGGGGAAGAGGGTGTCAGATGAACTCGAAGGTAAAGGTCAGTCAAACAAGGCGTGATTATGCGTGTATTGAGAATAAGCGTGGTACTCAATTGGCTCAATCTCAATCTGTCCCTGACCGGCCTCTCATGGCCCCTATATATAGGTGGCCAGGTCTCAAGGATCCGGTCGGGTTTGATACAAATTACAGTGCCCGTATATGATATCATCTCGTATTTCGACTATTACTATGACTGGGCCTAGCTTAACGGGCCTCAGGGGTACAAAGATAACGGGCTCTATTAGCTATACCCTTGTCAGTGGCCCGCGAGATTCTACCAGAATTGTAGATTCGGGTTGAATCTTAAATATTCATATCTTCGACTTGATCAATCTTTGACTTCTTCTTTTTCCTTTCATTTAAACAACTCAGATTATTTTATTTCTCAAGGGGATTTTGGTTAACAAGCTTGGCATCTCTAACGGATCAGACAACCAGTTAACTGTCGGAGCAGAAACTTGTTACCTACTTCAGACTCGAGCCCCTGGACTTGAGTCTGGTACCTGGTCTAACCCAATATTTTGCCGCATTTAGAACTTACAAGGAAAGGATTCTAGTAATTCTCAGGGTACCAGTGCGTCCACCGAGATTTTTCTTAGCATCACAGATACGGAAAATTACTAGTAGAGCGCATTCAGGTGCGTATACTAGGCCACGCAGGACGGATCCTGTGGTCTTACCTTCATGATCTGTTACAATCACGACATTCAAGTTTGGTCATGATGACGCAACTAGAGAATCACAATTTTAATTACTTCAGCCTTGTTTGACTGTTTCAATGCCAAAAAACTTTGAGTTGTTTTTTCAACTAGTCGCAAATCTCTCGATGGTAGTGAAACCACTTCGATTTAATTTTGTCGACAATGAAATCGATGATTGTTCCGATCAGTAGTCGATGTTTTCTATTGTCATCGGGTGCACGACCAGTGCTCCCGATGGTAGTAGGCCCCGAGGCTATAGTCGAAAGTTTTTCGAGTACATGCTCAAGCATACTGCCATCTCGCCTTTCCAGCTTCGTTATTCTTGTGTTAATTTCGTCGGGTGCGCGATTAGCGCTCCCGATGGGAGTAGCCCCAAGTCTATAAGGGGGTTCTTGCAGCCTGTTATAGACTCAAATATCTCTTTTGTACAACTTTTCTTTTTGAAATTTATTGAATCCTTCTTCTCCCTTTATATATTTCCACTATTATTTAAGGCCTGCGATCTCGTTGGACCTTTAGTTTGCAAAGGCCCACTAAAGGTAACTTATAAGTAAGGGCCCCTTGTTTCACTGGGGAAAACCCTAATTCCTACACCGGATATCTCTTCGGCCGCATCATCTTCACCCCCCAAATCTTGCTTAGGGTTTCGTCCGCTCTTGCTTCGCCAATCTATTAGCGGATCTTCTGATGGCAGATGCTGGTGTTATAGATCTAGACACCGGTGCTGTTGTGGAGAAGCGTGTGCATGGTCACCCTCGCGGCAGCAAAAACAAGCCTAAGGATACTTCCATGGTGGCTTCATCATCTGCCGCGCCGATGAAGTGACGCCCCGGCCGTCCATTAGGGAGTAATAATAAGTTAAAGCCTTCTTCTTCTCTTGCCCAACAATCTATTGATGCACACGCTGCACGACACAATGCTTCTCCTCCTCCTCCCGTCAATCAGTTCTCCTTTTTTGTTATCGCATGTGCTCAATACCATGAGCAACAGCGTGTTCCTTTAAAGTTTACTCAATTCATGGACGGGCGCGAGCTCTGTGAAGCCATTCTCCGCGAAGAATCTGGTGGAGGAACTCCATATGAGGTGGAGGTATACTATGACGGCCGTGGCGAGATGTACTTCAGGGGTGGCTGGCCCCAATTCATAGAGGATCATGAACTGCATCAAGTCTTTTTTATGCTCTTCAATTACCATTGTGGTACGTCAAAGTTTGACGTGAAGATCTTCGACGGGACACAATGCTAGAAGAAGTATGACGCCAAAGTGCATTTTCAGTAGATGTTGTCTGTTCTTTGATGTAATCCATTTGCCATGCACTTTGGTCGCCTTTATGTAATAAATATTTGATGTGAACAATGCTTATATTCTCTTACTTGATGAAGAACCAAGGGAATAGACGGTGTTCCGAGGTGTTTTCTTGAGCACCGACGTGCTCTTTATGTATCTGCCTGTCGTGCTTTGTATTGTATACTTACTTATCGAATTTATTTTTATGGACAACCTCATAATTACTCGGGAGAAAACATGAAAACATGATTTCAATAATATTCATACTGTTTATCATAACGACTCGAGGGTTAGAGCCCCCGAGCGGAAAATGTTGACACACTTTTACATATCATAAAATCGACCCAAGAAAACCCGACCAGTGGCCTCGTGTTTTGGGTTACGGGGTCATAACTCGAAGTTTGTTGTTCTTGTCGACGTAGATTTTTTGCCAGTGATGCCTTCTATGCGTAAAAACGCCAAAGTTGCTCCGCATTCTATGGGTTACTTTTGTCCTTGTCTGTCTTCTTATCTTGCAGTCGATATGTGATACGTCCCAAACGTATCTATAATTTTTGATGCTCCATGATTGTTTTTACACCATTTGCTTAGTGTTTCGTTACACTTCGTGGCGTTTTTATGCATTTTCCGGAACTAACCTATTAACAAGATGCCACAGTGCCAGTTCCCTGTTTTCTGCTATTTTTGTGTTTTAGAAAAGTTACACAGGAAATATTCTCGGAATTGGACGAAACAAAAGCCGAACATCCAAATATTAAACGAATCTTCCAGAAGACTGAAGAGGAGACGGAGCCGAGCCAGAGGCTGGCCTCACCATAGGGCGGCGCGGCCAGCCCTTGGCCCGCGCCCCCTATGGGTGAGACCCCCCTGGTCCACCTCTGACGCTGCCCCTTCGCCTATAAAGACCCCCCGACGGGAAAAACCTAAATACCCGATCACTTTTCCAGAAACACATCGCGATCCGCCGCCGTCGTTGACCCGAGATCGGGAGGGTCCAGAAGCTCTTCCCAGCACCCTGCCGGAGGGGGCAATTGCCATCGGAGGTCTTCTTCATCGCCATGCTTGCCTCCGGCGCGATGAGTGAGTAGTCTACCTTGGACTATGGGTCCATAGCAGTAGCATGATGGTTGTCTTCTCCACCATGTGCTTCATGTTTAGATCTCGTGAGCTGCCTTGCATGATCGAGATCACCATTATGTAATTCTACATGTTGTGTTTGTTGGGATCCGATGAATATTGGTGTTATGATTGAGTTGATGTGCTGAATATTGTCTTATGTTATCTCTATGTTGTTTATGATCTTGCATGCTCTCCGTTGTTAGTAGCTATGCTTGCCTCCCGCGCGATAGTTGGGTTCATGCCTCTATTTAATCTCAGGGAGTGACAGAAACCTCTAAGGTTGTAGATGTGCTGTTGCCACTAGGGAGAAAACAACGTTCTTATGTCCAAGGACATATGCTTTGTTTACATTACACACTTTGCTTAATGCAGTTATCTGTTGTTCGCAACTTAATATTCACGGTGTCCTCGGATGATTCCCCGTGGGTGGATTATTAGTCATAGATGCAGTTGGATGGCGGTCTATGTATTTTGTTGTAATGCCCAGAGTAAATATCATAGTGATCCTCTTGACATATGCACGTTATCTTTATTCTATCAATTGCCCAACTGTAATTTGTTTACCCAGCATGTTGTTATTTATCTTATGGAGAGACACCACTAGTGAACTGTGGACCCCGGTTAAATTTCCTTTATATTGCTATCACCTGTTTACTTTACTCGCACTGTTTACTTTCTTGCATACTACTATTGTTTTCCACTCGATACGCTCATTCCTTTGTTTACAGCAAACCGGTGAGATTGACAACCTCATCATAAGTTGGGAGCAAAGTTCTTGGTTGTGTTGTGTGCAGGTTCCGCGTTGCTACTAGTTGAAGACGCGCTAACAAGTGTCGTAAATGGCGCCCTTGTTGGAGTGTCACTAAGCTAGCAGGCATCACCTTCTTGAGTTTGGCTTTTTCCTACTGGATTGACATACCTTGGTTTCATAACTGAGGGAAAACTTGCTGCTGTATTCATCACACCTTCTCTTGGGGTTCCCAACTGGACGGTCATTTACATCATCAACACCGCGCCACCAACAAGTTTTCTGGCGCCGTTGTCGGGGAAAAAGAAGACTTCTGCAAGGGGAGTTTCACACGCACATCCTTTACTTTGTTATAAGTTTTGCTTTACTTTTTTTTGCATCATTTTTATCAAAAACACAAAAAAATTAGTATCCTTTATAGTTGTTACTTTATTACTCTTAGTTCATTATGTTTTCCCTAAGTATGTTTTGGAGGACCTCTCAGTAGGTAGTGGTTCTATTATTGGGAAAGTAATATTGAAGAATTCTTTAATCATATTAGTATGCATAAAGATGTTGAGGAAAAATCTTTGGCTGAGCTTGCTCCTAGTTATGAAGTTGCTTCTGCTTATTTAGTTCACATGTTGGAAGCTAGGTTTGCTAGCCTTAATCCTTTTATGCAACACATGTTTATTAAGCTTCATGATATTGAAGACTCCGAAAAGAAAGATTTTATTTTGGAGACTTTGCATAAAGAATTTAGAGATGTTGTCATTGAAGCTATGAAATTTTTTAAGCGCTTTAATATGCTTGGTTCGCCTGTTAATGTTGTTGGTACAACCAAAGAAGAAACCCAAGTACCAATACCTAGCAAACTCTTGGGATTGCATGAGGCTTTTGAAAACAATTTTGATTGGATCAGTCCTGAAAATCTTTTTAGTGATTTGAGTGAACCAAAGCGTGATCACAAGGGGTCTTCAAAAACTTATGTGGATGCAATATAATGCCTTAATGAAAAGACCTCTGTAGTTGATCTTAATGCTTCTTTCGAAAATACTTGATTCACACTTTCTGCGCCTAGCTCAAAGGCGTTAAAGAAAAGCACTCTTGGGAGATAACCTAATGTTTACTTTCAGTTCTTTTTCTTTTATTTGAGTCTTAGAAGTTATTACTACTGTAATAACCGCTCCTTATCATTTTTATTTCGTTGTTGTGCCAAGATAAGCCTCTAATTTGAGTGAGGTAAGATTTGGGGATGTTGCTGTCCTGAAACAGATTTTGGTGCTGCACCATAAAAATTCGTGAAAATTCTCAGAATATCATTTTGACCTGCGATTTCTTGTGCATATGCCCCAGGTTATATCCAAACTTTCATTAGTTTATACACTTTTTGATTTGAGCAATAGAAAACCCTCTAAAAAATCGACCTTTGTCTGTTGTTCTGTTTTGATAGATTTCTGCCACTATTTGTGTTTGCCTCTCAATCGCTTTGTTTTTTAGTTCTTTTGATCACAAAACTTTTGGGGAAGTTGCTACAGTAGTATATGCTTTATATGTGGTGGTTTTGATTTGAAATCTGAACCAAAAAGGGTTTGATTCATTATTATGCATACACTAATGTTGCTAATAGAATTGTGTTTAGTTTTGTATGAAGGAAGTTTTCAAGTGTAGGGATTGGAGAATGATGAGATGAGTTGAAGAATGGACAAAAGCTCAAGCTTGGGGATGCCCACGCACCCCAAGAAATATCCAAGAGGTACAAGCGTCAAAGCTTGGGGATGCCCCCGAGGCACCCCTTCTTCATCGGCAAAAATCAGGTCACCTTTCAACACACTATATTTTTATTGCTTCATGCACTATGTGTTTTTCTTGGAGCGTCAGTTGTTTTAGTTTTCAGTTTTGTTTAGTTTTGTTTGCTGCAATAAATGGTTGGACCCCAACAAATTCCTTTTGGACAAGTTGCCTTGCTTTTCATTTGCCAAGAACACTCCGTTTTTCACTCTTATCGTTCAACGAGTGTTCTCTTTTTCTGCTACTGTGTTTAGTTTTTGTTTTTCGCCTTGATTTGTGTTCAGATCTTGTTATATATTTGCATCAAGGTGTATTTTGACCTCTGGTCCATGTTGGTTTTCATCAAAAGAGTTACTTCAAAAAGGTTCGAATGGTGTTGGAAAAGAGAAAAAGTTTCATGCAAAAAAGTGGTACAAAAAGGAGCTTGTGTAGACTGCGGCCTAGGCTTTTGCATGTCGTGCTTGATGTCTTTTTGATAGTATGCTTAGTGGTTTTGCTGTAGCATGACTTGTCTCAAATAACTGAGATTGCTTAATGAGCCTTTGAAAAAATCATGCGTTGTTTTTATTATATGGAAGCATTATTTTGGTTTTCTCCTTGATGCTTTATTTGGGTTGACCTGGCGCATGCTCACACATGTTAGACTCATACAAAGTCGCCATAAGCCTTTATGATCATTTAGTTTTTGACTTTTGATGCCATCTTATGCTTCTCTTAATGTTGCTTTGTCGCTTTGCATGATTATGGCCGTTATTGCTCTCTTAGTTGGTCACTGTAACGCCCCGCCTTTGGATTAAGGTGGAACATCTGTGTTACGTGCTATTCCCTGGATCACTGATAGCACCACAGAACAAAATGAAATATTCATTGCATAGTATCAAGATTACAACGTGGATCCAGATACAAAGTATTCAAACCTTACAGATACATAGCGGAAAACAAAGTGGCAATGAGCCTCCATCTTCATCTCATGCCACAGGCAGACTTGTTGGAATGTAGTCTCGAGATCCTACTAACGATCCTTTTCTGAAAACCTGCACATTTGAATATGCAGCCCCATGAATGGGGGTCAGTACATTGATGTACTGGTAAATGACACATATTTGGTGGCTGTTGTGAAAGAACTAACTACATGACATTTGGCTGGTGGATCTCATAGGCTGATTTGCATAAAGCCAATTTTATCCTAAAATCCTTTTCAATACTTTCTTACAAAATTTTATTTTTCAAGGGTCAAGACAACCCCTATACATTACATACTGGCCGGTATGTAGTTCTGGGCGAAACTCAACAAAGTTGGAATATCAGAAACCACCACCCCTCGGAGTGCATGGTCCTTAGCCCCTACCTAGGGGTTTCTAGACAAATTTTAATCATTCAGAAATGGTGATGAGATTCTTCCGTACATTCCATGTCTAGAGACTCAAATTGTCCATAACTGGGGACACGGCTAATCGATTAGTTTGACACCCTGCAGGGGTTGTGCACTTTCACTTTAAGACTCATTTTACGCCCATATATAAAATGAGACGAGACCTTTTAGAAGGAGAGAGCAACCAACTGGCAAGATCCGTTCCCAACCTATAATTCAACTACCAGCCATCTTCTTGCACACAAGTTGCACCCTCACATCTAATCAGTCAAGATAGAGCCCATATTGTCATAAGGCTGCACTGTAAGTACTCTAAGCATGGAAGACATGGTAAGCTCTTTATTCCTGGGTGGCAATCCACAAGTGAGCGCCCAGGCAACAACTACACAAATCCTGGGTTGTAAGCCAGGAGTGTAGCCCTGTGTAGCCACTCAACATCGCCTCCACACTAGTGGAAAAAAGCCTATAGGTGGCGCACCATTTTGGCATATGTGTGGCGCATATGGGATGCGCCACCAATGCCACGCCACTAATAACAGTTTATTGGTGGCGCATCTCAATATGCGCCACGCATAATTTGCCTATGTGTGGCGCATATTGCTATATGCGCCACTAGTAACCTTTGAAAATTCAAAAATTTCAAAAAAAAATTAAAAATCGAAAAAAACCATTTTTTTTTGAAAATCATAAAAATCGAAATAATGTGAAAAAACTATTGTATTTCAATTTTTTGAGGATTTTATCACATGAGGAACATTTTCAAATCACACCAAATTTCTTGACTTCCCGCTAGGTCACCCATCCTTAGACTACTCCGGACTGAGCACGCTTAACTTCTCCATTCTATTTGCATGAGCTATCCCTAACCTACCCAAGTTCTTATTGATATTACTATCATATCAATCCTCTTAAGGCCTATGTGTGCTTGTGTGTATATGTGTGTGTATGTGCGTATATGTGTATATGTGTATGTATGTATGTATATGTATTATGTATATGTGTATGTATGTCCACGTATATATGCGTATATGTGCGTATATGTGTGTGTATGTATGCATATATGTGCGTATATGTGCGTGTATGTGTGTGTATGTATGCGTATATGTGCGTGTATGTGTGCGTATATGTGTGTATATGTGTGTATTTGTGTGCATATATGTGTATATATGTGTGTGTATGTGTGCGTATATATGTGTGTGTATATGTGCATATATGTGTGCATATATATGTGTCTATGTGTGTATTTGTGTGTGTATGTGTGCGTATATGTGTGCGTATATGTGTGTCTATATGTGTATGTGTATGTGTGCGTATATGTGCGTATATGTGTATGTATGTGTGTGTATATGTGTGTCTATGTGTGTATATGTGTGCATATATATGTGTATATGTGTGTAGATGTGTGTGTATATATCTGCATGTGTGCTATATGTGTGTATATAACTAATCCAAAAGTTTAAACCAATATAAATTTTGATCTAAAAATAAAAATAAAAATAAAAATTTGAAAATATAAAAGTGCGAAAAAGTCTATTTTCCCTTTTGAATTTTGAGATTATAAAATTTGTCGAAACGACCATAGGGATTGGAGAATGATGAGATGAGTTGAAGAATGGACAAAAGCTCAAGCTTGGGGATGCCCACGCACCCCAAGAAATATCCAAGAGGTACAAGCGTCAAAGCTTGGGGATGCCCCCGAGGCACCCCTTCTTCATCGGCAAAAATCAGGTCACCTTTCAACACACTATATTTTTATTGCTTCATGCACTATGTGTTTTTCTTGGAGCGTCAGTTGTTTTAGTTTTCAGTTTTGTTTAGTTTTGTTTGCTGCAATAAATGGTTGGACCCGAACAAATTCCTTTTGGACAAGTTGCCTTGCTTTTCATTTGCCAAGAACACTCCGTTTTTCACTCTTATCGTTCAACGAGTGTTCTCTTTTTCTGCTACTGTATTTAGTTTTTGTTTTTCGCCTTGATTTGTGTTCAGATCTTGTTATATATTTGCATCAAGGTGTATTTTGACCTCTGGTCCATGTTGGTTTTCATCAAAAGAGTTACTTCAAAAAGGTTCGAATGGTGTTGAAAAAGAGAAAAAGTTTCATGCAAAAAAGTGGTACAAAAAGGAGCTTGTGTAGACTGCGGCCTAGGCTTTTGCATGTCGTGCTTGATGTCTTTTTGATAGTATGCTTAGTGGTTTTGATGTAGCATGACTTGTCTCAAATAACTGAGATTGCTTAATGAGCCTTTGAAAAAATCATGCGTTGTTTTCATTATATGGAAGCATTATTTTGGTTTTCTCCTTGATGCTTTATTTGGGTTGACCTGGCGCATGCTCACACATGTTAGACTCATACAAAGTCGCCATAAGCCTTTATGATCATTTAGTTTTTGACTTTTGATGCCATCTTATGCTTCTCTTAATGTTGCTTTGTCACTTTGCATGATTATGGCCGTTATTGTTCTCTTAGTTGGTCACTGTAACGCCCCGCCTTTGGATTAAGGTGGAACATCTGTGTTAAGTGCTATTCCCTGGATCACTGATAGCACCACAGAACAAAATGAAATATTCATTGCATAGTATCAAGATTACAATGTGGATCCAGATACAAAGTATTCAAACCTTACAGATACATAGCGGAAAACAAAGTGGCAATGAGCCTCCATCTTCATCTCATGCCACAGGCAGACTTGTTGGAATGTAGTCTCGAGATCCTACTAACGATCCTTTTCTGAAAACCTGCACATTTGAATATGCAGCCCCATGAATGGGGGTCAGTACATTGATGTACTGGTAAATGACACATATTTGGTGGCTGTTGTGAAAGAACTAACTACATGACATTTGGCTGGTGGATCTCATAGGCTGATTTGCATAAAGCCAATTTTATCCTAAAATCCTTTTCAATACTTTCTTACAAAATTTTATTTTTCAAGGGTCAAGACAACCCCTATACATTACATACTGGCCGGTATGTAGTTCTGGGCGAAACTCAACAAAGTTGGAACATCAGAAACCACCACCCCTCGGAGTGCATGGTCCTTAGCCCCTACCTAGGGGTTTCTAGACAAATTTTAATCATTCAGAAATGGTGATGAGATTCTTCCGTACATTCCATGTCTAGAGACTCAAATTGTCCATAACTGGGGACACGGCTAATCGATTAGTTTGACACCCTGCAGGGGTTGTGCACTTTCACCTTAAGACTCATTTTACGCCCATACATAAAATAAGACGAGACCTTTTAGAAGGAGAGAGCAACCAACTAGCAAGATCCGTTCCCAACCTATAATTCAACTACCAGCCATCTTCTTGCACACAAGTTGCACCCTCACATCTAATCAGTCAAGATAGAGCCCATATTGTCATAAGGCTGCACTGGAAGTACTCTAAGCATGGAAGACATGGTAACCTCTTTATTCCTGGGTGGCAATCCACAAGTGAGCGCCCAGGCAACAACTACACAAGTCCTGGGTTGTAAGCCAGGAGTGTAGCCCTGGGTAGCCACTCAACATCGCCTCCACACTAGTGGAAAAAAGCCTATAGGTGGCACACCATTTTGGCATATGCGTGGCGCATATGGGATGCGCCACCAATGCCACGCCACTAATAACAGTTTATTGGTGGCGCATCTCAATATGCGCCACGCATAATTTGCCTATGCGTGGCGCATATTGCTATATGCGCCACTAGTAACCTTTGAAAATTCAAAAATTTCAAAAAAAATTAAAAATCAAAAAAACATGAGCTATCCCTAACCTACCCAAGTTCTTATTGATATTACTATCATATCAATCGTCTTAAGGCCTATGTGTGCTTGTGTGTATATGTGTGTGTATGTGCGTATATGTGTATATGTGTATGTATGTGTGTATATGTGTATATGTATTATGTATATGTGTGTATATATGTGTATGTATGTCCACGTATATATGCATATATGTGCGTCTATGTGTGTGTATGTATGCGTATATGTGCGTATATGTGCATATATGTGTGTGTATGTGTGTGTATGTGTGCGTATATGTGTGTGTATATGTGCGTATATGTGTGTATATGTGTGTATTTGTGTGTATATGTGTGTGTATGTGTGCGTATATATGTGTGTGTATATGTGCATATATGTGTGCATATATGTGTGTATTTGTGTGTGTATGTGTGCGTATATGTGTGCGTATATGTGTGTCTATATGTGTATGTGTGTGCGTATATGTGCGTATATGTGTATGTATGTGTGCGTATATGTGTGTATATGTGTGCATATGTGTGCATATATATGTGTATATGTGTGTATATGTGTGTGTATATATCTGCATGTGTGCTATATGTGTGTATATAACTAATCCAAAAGTTTAAACCAATATAAATTTTGATCTAAAAATAAAAATAAAAATAAAAATTTGAAAATATAAAAGTGCGAAAAAGTCTATTTTCCCTTTTGAATTTTGAGATTATAAAATTTGTCGAAACGACCATAGGGATTGGAGAATGATGAGATGAGTTGAAGAATGGACAAAAGCTCAAGCTTGGGGATGCCCACGCACCCCAAGAAATATCCAGAGGTACAAGCGTCAAAGCTTGGGGATGCCCCCGAGGCACCCCTTCTTCATCGGCAAAAATCAGGTCACCTTTCAACACACTATATTTTTATTGCTTCATGCACTATGTGTTTTTCTTGGAGCGTCAGTTGTTTTAGTTTTCAGTTTTGTTTAGTTTTGTTTGCCCCAACAAATTCCTTTTGGACAAGTTGCCTTGCTTTTGATTTGCCAAGAACACTCCGTTTTTCACTCTTATCGTTCAACGAGTGTTCTCTTTTTCTGCTACTGTGTTTAGTTTTTGTTTTTCGCCTTGATTTGTGTTCAGATCTTGTTATATATTTGCATCAAGGTGTATTTTGACCTCTGGTCCATGTTGGTTTTCATCAAAAGAGTTACTTCAAAAAGGTTCGAATGGTGTTGGAAAAGAGAAAAAGTTTCATGCAAAAAAGTGGTACAAAAAGGAGCTTGTGTAGACTGCGGCCTAGGCTTTTGCATGTCGTGCTTGATGTCTTTTCGATAGTATGCTTAGTGGTTTTGCTGTAGCATGACTTGTCTCAAATAACTGAGATTGCTTAATGAGCCTTTGAAAAAATCATGCGTTGTTTTTATTATATGGAAGCATTATTTTGGTTTTCTCCTTGATGCTTTATTTGGGTTGACCTGGCGCATGCTCACACATGTTAGACTCATACAAAGTCGCCATAAGCCTTTATGATCATTTAGTTTTTGACTTTTGATGCCATCTTATGCTTCTCTTAATGTTGCTTTGTTGCTTTGCATGATTATGGCCGTTATTGTTCTCTTAGTTGGTCACTGTAACGCCCCGCCTTTGGATTAAGGTGGAACATCTGTGTTAAGTGCTATTCCCTGGATCACTGATAGCACCACAGAACAAAATGAAATATTCATTGCATAGTATCAAGATTACAACGTGGATCCAGATACAAAGTATTCAAACCTTACAGATACATAGCGGAAAACAAAGTGGCAATGAGCCTCCATCTTCATCTCATGCCACAGGCAGACTTGTTGGAATGTAGTCTCGAGATCCTACTAACGATCCTTTTCTGAAAACCTGCACATTTGAATATGCAGCCCCATGAATGGGGGTCAGTACATTGATGTACTGGTAAATGACACATATTTGGTGGCTGTTGTGAAAGAACTAACTACATGACATTTGGCTGGTGGATCTCATAGGCTGATTTCAATAAAGCCAATTTTATCCTAAAATCCTTTTCAATACTTTCTTACAAAATTTTATTTTTCAAGGGTCAAGACAACCCCTATACATTACATACTGGCCGGTATGTAGTTCTGGGCGAAACTCAACAAAGTTGGAACATCAGAAACCACCACCCCTCGGAGTGCATGGTCCTTAGCCCCTACCTAGGGGTTTCTAGACAAATTTTAATCATTCAGAAATGGTGATGAGATTCTTCCGTACATTCCATGTCTAGAGACTCAAATTGTCCATAACTGGGGACACGGCTAATCGATTAGTTTGACACCCTGCAGGGGTTGTGCACTTTCACCTTAAGACTCATTTTACGCCCATACATAAAATGAGACGAGACCTTTTAAAAGGAGAGAGCAACCAACTGGCAAGATCCGTTCCCAACCTATAATTCAACTACCAGCCATCTTCTTGCACACAAGTTGCACCCTCACATCTAATCAGTCAAGATAGAGCCCATATTGTCATAAGGCTGCACTGTAAGTACTCTAAGCATGGAAGACATGGTAACCACTTTATTCCTGGGTGGGAATCCACAAGTGAGCGCCCAGGCAACAACTACACAAATCCTGGGTTGTAAGCCAGGAGTGTAGCCCTGTGTAGCCACTCAACATCGCCTCCACACTAGTGGAAAAAAGCCTATAGGTGGCGCACCATTTTGGCATATGCGTGGCGCATATGGATGCGCCACCAATGCCACGCCACTAATAACAGTTTATTGGTGGCGCATCTCAATATGCGCCACGCATAATTTGCCTATGCGTGGCGCATATTGCTATATGCGCCACTAGTAACCTTTGAAAATTCAAAAATTTCAAAAAAAAATTAAAAATCGAAAAAAACCATTTTTTTTTGAAAATCATAAAAATCGAAATAATGTGAAAAAACTATTGTATTTCAATTTTTTGAGGATTTTATCACATGAGGAACATTTTCAAATCACACCAAATTTCTTGACTTCCCGCTAGGTCACCCATCCTTAGACTACTCCGGGCTGAGCACGCTTAACTTCTCCATTCTATTTGCATGAGCTATCCCTAACCTACCCAAGTTCTTATTGATATTACTATCATATCAATCCTCTTAAGGCCTATGTGTGCTTGTGTGTATATGTGTGTGTATGTGCGTATATGTGTATATGTGTATGTATGTGTGTATATGTGTATATGTATTATGTATATGTGTGTGTATATGTGTATGTATGTCCACGTATATATGCGTATATGTGCGTATATGTGTGTGTATGTATGCGTATATGTGCGTATATGTGCTGTGTATGTGTGTGTATGTATGCGTATATGTGCGTGTATGTGTGCGTATATGTGTGTATATGTGTGTATTTGTGTGCATATATGTGTATATATGTGTGTGTATGTGTGCGTATATATGTGTGTGTATATGTGCATATATGTGTGCATATATGTGTGTCTATGTGTGTATTTGTGTGTATGTGTGCGTATATGTGTGCGTATATGTGTGTCTATATGTGTATGTGTATGTGTGCGTATATGTGCGTATATGTGTATGTATGTGTGTGTATATGTGTGTCTATGTGTGTATATGTGTGCATATATATGTGTATATGTGTGTGTATATATCTGCATGTGTGCTATATGTGTGTATATAACTAATCCAAAAGTTTAAACCAATATAAATTTTGATCTAAAAATAAAAATAAAAATAAAAATTTGAAAATATAAAAGTGCGAAAAAGTCTATTTTCCCTTTTGAATTTTGAGATTATAAAATTTGTCGAAACGACCATAGGGATTGGAGAATGATGAGATGAGTTGAAGAATGGACAAAAGCTCAAGCTTGGGGATGCCCACGCACCCCAAGAAATATCCAAGAGGTACAAGCGTCAAAGCTTGGGGATGCCCCCGAGGCACCCCTTCTTCATCGGCAAAAATCAGGTCACCTTTCAACACACTATATTTTTATTGCTTCATGCACTATGTGTTTTTCTTGGAGCGTCAGTTGTTTTAGTTTTCAGTTTTGTTTAGTTTTGTTTGCTGCAATAAATGGTTGGACCCAACAAATTCCTTTTGGACAAGTTGCCTTGCTTTTCATTTGCCAAGAACACTCCGTTTTTCACTCTTATCGTTCAACGAGTGTTCTCTTTTTCTGCTACTGTGTTTAGTTTTTGTTTTTCGCCTTGATTTGTGTTCAGATCTTGTTATATATTTGCATCAAGGTGTATTTTGACCTCTGGTCCATGTTGGTTTTCATCAAAAGAGTTACTTCAAAAAGGTTCGAATGGTGTTGGAAAAGAGAAAAAGTTTCATGCAAAAAAGTGGTACAAAAAGGAGCTTGTGTAGACTGCGGCCTAGGCTTTTGCATGTCGTGCTTGATGTCTTTTTGATAGTATGCTTAGTGGTTTTGCTGTAGCATGACTTGTCTCAAATAACTGAGATTGCTTAATGAGCCTTTGAAAAAATCATGCGTTGTTTTTATTATATGGAAGCATTATTTTGGTTTTCTCCTTGATGCTTTATTTGGGTTGACCTGGCGCATGCTCACACATGTTAGACTCATACAAAGTCGCCATAAGCCTTTATGATCATTTAGTTTTTGACTTTTGATGCCATCTTATGCTTCTCTTAATGTTGCTTTGTCGCTTTGCATGATTATGGCCGTTATTGCTCTCTTAGTTGGTCACTGTAACGCCCCGCCTTTGGATTAAGGTGGAACATCTGTGTTAAGTGCTATTCCCTGGATCACTGATAGCACCACAAAACAAAATGAAATATTCATTGCATAGTATCAAGATTACAACGTGGATCCAGATACAAAGTATTCAAACCTTACAGATACATAGCGGAAAACAAAGTGGCAATGAGCCTCCATCTTCATCTCATGCCACAGGCAGACTTGTTGGAATGTAGTCTCGAGATCCTACTAACGATCCTTTTCTGAAAACCTGCACATTTGAATATGCAGCCCCATGAATGGGGGTCAGTACATTGATGTACTGGTAAATGACACATATTTGGTGGCTGTTGTGAAAGAACTAACTACATGACATTTGGCTGGTGGATCTCATAGGCTGATTTGCATAAAGCCAATTTTATCCTAAAATCCTTTTCAATACTTTCTTACAAAATTTTATTTTTCAAGGGTCAAGACAACCCCTATACATTACATACTGGCCGGTATGTAGTTCTGGGCGAAACTCAACAAAGTTGGAACATCAGAAACCACCACCCCTCGGAGTGCATGGTCCTTAGCCCCTACCTAGGGGTTTCTAGACAAATTTTAATCATTCAGAAATGGTGATGAGATTCTTCCGTACATTCCATGTCTAGAGACTCAAATTGTCCATAACTGGGGACACGGCTAATCGATTAGTTTGACACCCTGCAGGGGTTGTGCACTTTCACCTTAAGACTCATTTTACGCCCATACATAAAATGAGACGAGACCTTTTAGAAGGAGAGAGCAACCAACTGGCAAGATCCGTTCCCAACCTATAATTCAACTACCAGCCATCTTCTTGCACACAAGTTGCACCCTCACATCTAATCAGTCAAGATAGAGCCCATATTGTCATAAGGCTGCACTGGAAGTACTCTAAGCATGGAAGACATGGTAACCTCTTTATTCCTGGGTGGCAATCCACAAGTGAGCGCCCAGGCAACAACTACACAAATCCTGGGTTGTAAGCCAGGAGTGTAGCCCTGGGTAGCCACTCAACATCGCCTCCACACTAGTGGAAAAAAGCCTATAGGTGGCGCACCATTTTGGCATATGCGTGGCGCATATGGGATGCGCCACCAATGCCACGGCACTAATAACAGTTTATTGGTGGCGCATCTCAATATGCGCCACGCATAATTTGCCTATGCGTGGCGCATATTGAAAATTCAAAAATTTCAAAAAAAAATTAAAAATCGAAAAAAACCAATTTTTTTTGAAAATCATAAAAATCGAAATAATGTGAAAAAACTATTGTATTTCAATTTTTTGAGGATTTTATCACATGAGAAACATTTTCAAATCACACCGAATTTCTTGACTTCCCGCTAGGTCACCCATCCTTAGACTACTCGAGGCTGAGCACGCTTAACTTCTCCATTCTATTTGCATGAGCTATCCCTAACCTACCCAAGTTCTTATTGATATTACTATCATATCAATCCTCTTAAGGCCTATGTGTGCTTGTGTGTATATGTGTGTGTATGTGCGTATATGTGTATATGTGTATGTATGTGTGTATATGTGTATATGTATTATGTATTATGTATATGTGTGTGTATATGTGTATGTATGTTCACGTATATATGCGTATATGTGCGTATATGTGTGTGTATGTATGCGTATATGTGTGTATATGTGCGTATATATGTGTGTATGTGTGTGTATGTGTGCGTATATGTGCGTGTATGTGTGCGTATATGTGTGTATATGTGTGTATTTGTGTGCATATATGTGTGTATATGTGTGTGTATGTGTGCGTATATATGTGTGTGTATATGTGCATATATGTGTGCATATATGTGTGTCTATGTGTGTATTTGTGTGTGTATGTGTGCGTATATGTGTGCGTATATGTGTGCGTATATGTGTGTCTATATGTGTATGTGTATGTGTGCGTATATGTGCGTATATGTGTATGTATGTGTGCGTATATGTATGTCTATGTGTGTATATGTGTGCATATATATGTGTATATGTGTGTATATGTGTGTGTATATATCTGCATGTGTGCTATATGTGTGTATATAACTAATCCAAAAATTTAAACCAATATAAATTTTGATCTAAAAATAAAAATAAAAATAAAAATTTGAAAATATAAAAGTGCGAAAAAGTCTATTTTCCCTTTTGAATTTTGAGATTCTAAAATTTGTCGAAACGACCATAGGGATTGGAGAATGATGAGATGAGTTGAAGAATGGACAAAAGCTCAAGCTTGGGGATGCCCACGCACCCCAAGAAATATCCAAGAGGTACAAGCGTCAAAGCTTGGGGATGCCCCCGAGGCACCCCTTCTTCATCGGCAAAAATCAGGTCACCTTTCAACACACTATATTTTTATTGCTTCATGCACTATGTGTTTTTCTTGGAGCGTCAGTTGTTTTAGTTTTCAGTTTTGTTTAGTTTTGTTTGCTGCAATAAATGGTTGGACCCCAACAAATTCCTTTTGGACAAGTTGCCTTGCTTTTCATTTGCCAAGAACACTCCGTTTTTCACTCTTATCGTTCAACGAGTGTTCTCTTTTTCTGCTACTGTGTTTAGTTTTTGTTTTTCGCCTTGATTTGTGTTCAGATCTTGTTATATATTTGCATCAAGGTGTATTTTGACCTCTGGTCCATGTTGGTTTTCATCAAAAGAGTTACTTCAAAAAGGTTCGAATGGTGTTGGAAAAGAGAAAAAGTTTCATGCAAAAAAGTGGTACAAAAGGAGCTTGTGTAGACTGCGGCCTAGGCTTTGCATGTCGTGCTTGATGTCTTTTTGATAGTATGCTTAGTGGTTTTGCTGTAGCATGACTTGTCTCAAATAACTGAGATTGCTTAATGAGCCTTTGAAAAAATCATGCGTTGTTTTTATTATATGGAAGCATTATTTTGGTTTTCTCCTTGATGCTTTATTTGGGTTGACCTGGCGCATGCTCACACATGTTAGACTCATACAAAGTCGCCATAAGCCTTTATGATCATTTAGTTTTTGACTTTTGATGCCATCTTATGCTTCTCTTAATGTTGCTTTGTCGCTTTGCATGATTATGGCCGTTATTGCTCTCTTAGTTGGTCACTGTAACGCCCCGCCTTTGGATTAAGGTGGAACATCTGTGTTAAGTGCTATTCCCTGGATCACTGATAGCACCACAGAACAAAATGAAATATTCATTGCATAGTATCAAGATTACAACGTGGATCCAGATACAAAGTATTCAAACCTTACAGATACATAGCGGAAAACAAAGTGGCAATGAGCCTCCATCTTCATCTCATGCCACAGGCAGACTTGTTGGAATGTAGTCTCGAGATCCTACTAACGATCCTTTTCTGAAAACCTGCACATTTGAATATGCAGCCCCATGAATGGGGGTCAGTACATTGATGTACTGGTAAATGACACATATTTGGTGGCTGTTGTGAAAGAACTAACTACATGACATTTGGCTGGTGGATCTCATAGGCTGATTTGCATAAAGCCAATTTTATCCTAAAATCCTTTTCAATACTTTCTTACAAAATTTTATTTTTCAAGGGTCAAGACAACCCCTATACATTACATACTGGCCGGTATGTAGTTCTGGGCGAAACTCAACAAAGTTGGAACATCAGAAACCACCACCCCTCGGAGTGCATGGTCCTTAGCCCCTACCTAGGGGTTTCTAGACAAATTTTAATCATTCAGAAATGGTGATGAGATTCTTCCGTACATTCCATGTCTAGAGACTCAAATTGTCCATAACTGGGGACACGGCTAATCGATTAGTTTGACACCCTGCAGGGGTTGTGCACTTTCACCTTAAGACTCATTTTACGCCCATACATAAAATGAGACGAGACCTTTTAGAAGGAGAGAGCAACCAACTGGCAAGATCCGTTCCCACCTATAATTCAACTACCAGCCATCTTCTTGCACACAAGTTGCACCCTCACATCTAATCAGTCAAGATAGAGCCCATATTGTCATAAGGCTGCACTGGAAGTACTCTAAGCATGGAAGACATGGTAACCTCTTTATTCCTGGGTGGCAATCCACAAGTGAGCGCCCAGGCAACAACTACACAAATCCTGGGTTGTAAGCCAGGAGTGTAGCCCTGGGTAGCCACTCAACATCGCCTCCACACTAGTGGAAAAAAGCCTATAGGTGGCGCACCATTTTGGCATATGCGTGGCGCATATGGGATGCGCCACCAATGCCACGCCACTAATAACAGTTTATTGGTGGCGCATCTCAATATGTGCCACGCATAATTTGCCTATGCGTGGCGCATATTGCTATATGCGCCACTAGTAACCTTTGAAAATTCAAAATTTTCAAAAAAAAAATTAAAAATCGAAAAAAACCAATTTTTTTTTTGAAAATCATAAAAATCGAAATAATGTGAAAAAACTATTGTATTTCAATTTTTTGAGGATTTTATCACATGAGGAACATTTTCAAATCACACCGAATTTCTTGACTTCCCGCTAGGTCACCCATCCTTAGACTACTCCGGGCTGAGCACGTTTAACTTCTCCATTCTATTTGCATGAGCTATCCCTAACCTACCCAAGTTCTTATTGATATTACTATCATATCAATCCTCTTAAGGCCTATGTGTGCTTGTGTGTATATGTGTGTGTATGTGCGTATATGTGTATATGTGTATATGTGTGTATATGTGTATATGTATTATGTATATGTGTGTGTATATGTGTATGTATGTCCACGTATATATGCGTATATGTGCATATATGTGTGTGTATGTATGCATATATGTGCGTATATGTGCGTATATGTGTGTGTATGTGTGTGTATGTGTGCGTATATGTGCGTGTATGTGTGCGTATATGTGTGTATATGTGTGTATTTGTGTGCATATATGTGTGTATATGTGTGTGTATGTGTGCGTATATATGTGTGTGTATATGTGCATATATGTGTGCATATATGTGTGTCTATGTGTGTATTTGTGTGTGTATGTGTGCGTATATGTGTGCGTATATGTGTGTCTATATGTGTATGTGTGCGTATATGTGCGTATATGTGTATGTATGTGTGCGTATATGTGTGTCTATGTGTGTATATGTGTGCATATATATGTGTATATGTGTGTATATGTGTGTGTATATATCTGCATGTGTGCTATATGTGTGTATATAACTAATTCAAAAGTTTAAACCAATATAAATTTTGATCTAAAAATAAAAATAAAAATTTGAAAATATAAAAGTGAGAAAAAGTCTATTTTCCCTTTTGAATTTTGTGATTCTAAAATTTGTCGAAACGACCATAGGGATTGGAGAATGATGAGATCAGTTGAAGAATGGACAAAAGCTCAAGCTTGGGGATGCCCACGCACCCCAAGAAATATCCAAGAGGTACAAGCGTCAAAGCTTGGGGATGCCCCCGAGGCACCCCTTCTTCATCGGCAAAAATCAGGTCACCTTTCAACACACTATATTTTTATTGCTTCATGCACTATGTGTTTTTCTTGGAGCGTCAGTTGTTTTAGTTTTTAGTTTTGTTTAGTTTTGTTTGCTGCAATAAATGGTTGGACCCCAACAAATTCCTTTTGGACAAGTTGCCTTGCTTTTCATTTGCCAAGAACACTCCGTTTTTCACTCTTATCGTTCAATGAGTGTTCTCTTTTTCTGCTACTGTGTTTAGTTTTTGTTTTTCGCCTTGATTTGTGTTCAGATCTTGTTATATATTTGCATCAAGGTGTATTTTGACCTCTGGTCCATGTTGGTTTTCATCAAAAGAGTTACTTCAAAAAGGTTCGAATGGTGTTGGAAAAGAGAAAAAGTTTCATGCAAAAAAGTGGTACAAAAAGGAGCTTGTGTAGACTGCGGCCTAGGCTTTTGCATGTCGTGCTTGATGTCTTTTTGATAGTATGCTTAGTGGTTTTGTTGTAGCATGACTTGTCTCAAATAACTGAGATTGCTTAATGAGCCTTTGAAAAAATCATGCGTTGTTTTTATTATATGGAAGCATTATTTTGGTTTTCTCCTTGATGCTTTATTTGGGTTGACCTGGCGCATGCTCACACATGTTAGACTCATACAAAGTCGCCATAAGCCTTTATGATCATTTAGTTTTTGACTTTTGATGCCATCTTATGCTTCTCTTAATGTTGCTTTGTCGCTTTGCATGATTATGGCCGTTATTGCTCTCTTAGTTGGTCACTGTAACGCCCCGCCTTTGGATTAAGGTGGAACATCTGTGTTAAGTGCTATTCCCTGGATCACTGATAGCACCACAGAACAAAATGAAATATTCATTGCATAGTATCAAGATTACAACGTGGATCTAGATACAAAGTATTCAAACATTACAGATACATAGCGGAAAACAAAGTGGCAATGAGCCTCCATCTTCATCTCATGCCACAGGCAGACTTGTTGGAATGTAGTCTCGAGATCCTACTAACGATCCTTTTCTGAAAACCTGCACATTTGAATATGCAGCCCCATGAATGGGGGTCAGTACATTGATGTACTGGTAAATGACACATATTTGGTGGCTGTTGTGAAAGAACTAACTACATGACATTTGGCTGGTGGATCTCATAGGCTGATTTGCATAAAGCCAATTTTATCCTAAAATCCTTTTCAATACTTTCTTACAAAATTTTATTTTTCAAGGGTCAAGACAACCCCTATACATTACATACTGGCCGGTATGTAGTTCTGGGCGAAACTCAACAAAGTTGGAACATCAGAAACCACCACCCCTCGGAGTGCATGGTCCTTAGCCCCTACCTAGGGGTTTCTAGACAAATTTTAATCATTCAGAAATGGTGATGAGATTCTTCCGTACATTCCATGTCTAGAGACCCAAATTGTCCATAACTGGGGACACGGCTAATCGATTAGTTTGACACCCTGCAGGGGTTGTGCACTTTCACCTTAACACTCATTTTACGCCCATACATAAAATGAGACGAGACCTTTTAGAAGGAGAGAGCAACCAACTGGCAAGATCCGTTCCCAACCTATAATTCAACTACCAGCCATCTTCTTGCACACAAGTTGCACCCTCACATCTAATCAGTCAAGATAGAGCCCATATTGTCATAAGGCTGCACTGGAAGTACTCTAAGCATGGAAGACATGGTAACCTCTTTATTCCTGGGTGGCAATCCACAAGTGAGCGCCCAGGCAACAACTACACAAATCCTGGGTTGTAAGCCAGGAGTGTAGCCCTGGGTAGCCACTCAACATCGCCTCCACACTAGTGGAAAAAAGCCTATAGGTGGCGCACCATTTTGGCATATGCGTGGCGCATATGGGATGCGCCACCAATGCCACGCCACTAATAACAGTTTATTGGTGGCGCATCTCAATATGCGCCACGCATAATTTGCCTATGCGTGGCGCATATTGCTATATGCGCCACTAGTAACCTTTGAAAATTCAAAAATTTCAAAAAAAAAAAAAATCGAAAAAAACCAATTTTTTTTTTAAAATCATAAAAATCGAAATAATGTGAAAAAACTATTGTATTTCAATTTTTCAGAATTTTATCACATGAGGAACATTTTCAAATCACACCGAATTTCTTGACTTCCCGCTAGGTCACCCATCCTTAGACTACTCCGGGCTGAGCACGCTTAACTTCTCCATTCTATTTGCATGAGCTATCCCTAACCTACCCAAGTTCTTATTGAAATTACTATCATATCAATCCTCTTAAGGCCTATGTGTGCTTGTGTGTATATGTGTGTGAATGTGCGTATATGTGTATATGTGTATGTATGTGTGTATATGTGTATATGTATTATGTATATGTGTGTGTATATGTGTATGTATGTCCACATATATATGCGTATATGTGCGTATATGTGTGTGTATGTATGCGTATATGTGCGTATATGTGCGTATACGTGCGTATATGTGCGTGTATGTGTGCGTATATGTGTGTATATGTGTGTATTTGTGTGCATATATGTGTGTATATGTGTGTATGTGTGCGTATATATGTGTGTGTATATGTGCATATATGTGTGCATATATGTGTGTCTATGTGTGTATTTGTGTGTGTATGTGTGCGTATATGTGTGCGTATATGTGTGTCTATATGTGTATGTGTATGTGTGCGTATATGTGCGTATATGTGTATGTATGTGTGCGTATATGTGTGTCTATGTGTGTATATGTGTGCATATATATATGTGTATATGTGTGTATATGTGTGTGTATATATCTGCATGTTTGCTATATGTGTGTATATAACTAATCCAAAAGTTTAAACCAATATAAATTTTGATCTAAAAATAAAAATAAAAATAAAAATTTGAAAATATAAAAGTGCGAAAAAGTCTATTTTCCCTTTTGAATTTTGAGATTCTAAAATTTGTCGAAACGACCATAGGGATTGGAGAATGATGAGATGAGTTGAAGAATGGACAAAAGCTCAAGCTTGGGGATGCCCACGCACCCCAAGAAATATCCAAGAGGTACAAGCGTCAAAGCTTGGGGATGCCCCCGAGGCACCCCTTCTTCATCGGCAAAAATCAGGTCACCTTTCAACACACTATATTTTTATTGCTTCATGCACTATGTGTTTTTCTTGGAGCGTCAGTTGTTTTAGTTTTCAGTTTTGTTTAGTTTTGTTTGCTGCAATAAATGGTTGGACCCCAACAAATTCCTTTTGGACAAGTTGCCTTGCTTTTCATTTGCCAAGAACACTCCGTTTTTCACTCTTATCGTTCAACGAGTGTTCTCTTTTTCTGCTACTTTGTTTAGTTTTTGTTTTTCGCCTTGATTTGTGTTCAGATCTTGTTATATATTTGCATCAAGGTGTATTTTGACCTCTGGTCCATGTTGGTTTTCATCAAAAGAGTTACTTCAAAAAGGTTCGAATGGTGTTGGAAAAGAGAAAAAGTTTCATGCAAAAAAGTGGTACAAAAAGGAGCTTGTGTAGACTGCGGCCTAGGCTTTTGCATGTCGTGCTTGATGTCTTTTTGATAGTATGCTTAGTGGTTTTGCTGTAGCATGACTTGTCTCAAATAACTGAGATTGCTTAATGAGCCTTTGCAAAAAATCATGCGTTGTTTTTATTATATGGAAGCATTATTTTGGTTTTCTCCTTGATGCTTTATTTGGGTTGACCTGGCGCATGCTCACACATGTTAGACTCATACAAAGTCGCCATAAGCCTTTATGATCATTTAGTTTTTGACTTTTGATGCCATCTTATGCTTCTCTTAATGTTGCTTTGTCGCTTTGCATGATTATGACCGTTATTGCTCTCTTAGTTGGTCACTGTAACGCCCCGCCTTTGGATTAAGGTGGAACATCTGTGTTAAGTGCTATTCCCTGGATCACTGATAGCACCACAGAACAAAATGAAATATTCATTGCATAGTATCAAGATTACAACGTGGATCCAGATACAAAGTATTCAAACCTTACAGATACATAGCGGAAAACAAAGTGGCAATGAGCCTCCATCTTCATCTCATGCCACAGGCAGACTTGTTGGAATGTAGTCTCGAGATCCTACTAACGATCCTTTTCTGAAAACCTGCACATTTAAATATGCAGCCCCATGAATGGGGGTCAGTACATTGATGTACTGGTAAATGACACATATTTGGTGGCTGTTGTGAAAGAACTAACTACATGATATTTGGCTGGTGGATCTCATAGGCTGATTTGCATAAAGCCAATTTTATGTGTGTATATGTGTATGTATGTCCACGTATATATGCGTATATGTGCGTATATGTGTGTGTATGTATGCGTATCTGTGCGTATATGTGCATATATGTGTGTGTATGTGTGTGTATGTGTGCGTATATGTGCGTGTATGTGTGCGTATATGTGTGTATATGTGTGTATTTGTGTGTATATATGTATGTATATGTGTGTGTATGTGTGCGTATATATGTGTGTGTATATGTGCATATATGTGTGCATATATGTGTGTCTATGTGTGTATTTGTGTGTGTATGTGTGCGTATATGTGTGCGTATATGTGTGTCTATATGTGTATGTGTATGTGTGCGTATATGTGCGTATATATGTATGTATGTGTGCGTATATGTGTGTCTATGTGTGTATATGTGTGCATATATATGTGTATATGTGTGTGTATATATCTGCATGTGTGCTATATGTGTGTATATAACTAATCCAAAAGTTTAAACCAATATAAATTTTGATCTAAAAATAAAAATAAAAATAAAAATAAAAATTTGAAAATATAAAAGTGCGAAAAAGTCTATTTTCCCTTTTGAATTTTGAGATTCTAAAATTTGTCGAAACGACCATAGGGATTGGAGAATGATGAGATGAGTTGAAGAATGGACAAAAGCTCAAGCTTGGGGATGCCCACGCACCCCAAGAAATATCCAAGAGGTACAAGCGTCAAAGCTTGGGGATGCCCCCGAGGCACCCCTTCTTCATCGGCAAAAATCAGGTCACCTTTCAACACACTATATTTTTATTGCTTCATGCACTATGTGTTTTTCTTGGAGCGTCAGTTGTTGTAGTTTTCAGTTTTGTTTAGTTTTGTTTGCTGCAATAAATGGTTGGACCCCAACAAATTCCTTTTGGACAAGTTGCCTTGCTTTTCATTTGCCAAGAACACTCCGTTTTTCACTCTTATCGTTCAACGAGTGTTCTCTTTTTCTGCTACTGTGTTTAGTTTTTGTTTTTCGCCTTGATTTGTGTTCAGATCTTGTTATATATTTGCATCAAGGTGTATTTTGACCTCTGGTCCATGTTGGTTTTCATCAAAAGAGTTACTTCAAAAAGGTTCGAATGGTGTTGGAAAAGAGAAAAAGTTTCAAGCAAAAAAGTGGTACAAAAAGGAGCTTGTGTAGACTGCGGCCTAGGCTTTTGCATGTCGTGCTTGATGTCTTTTTGATAGTATGCTTAGTGGTTTTGCTGTAGCATGACTTGTCTCAAATAACTGAGATTGCTTAATGAGCCTTTGAAAAAATCATGCGTTGTTTTTATTATATGGAAGCATTATTTTGGTTTTCTCCTTGATGCTTTATTTGGGTTGACCTGGCGCATGCTCACACATGTTAGACTCATACAAAGTCGCCATAAGCCTTTATGATCATTTAGTTTTTGACTTTTGATGCCATCTTATGCTTCTCTTAATGTTGCTTTGTCGCTTTGCATGATTATGGCCGTTATTGCTCTATTAGTTGGTCACTGTAACGCCCCGCCTTTGGATTAAGGTGGAACATCTATGTTAAGTGCTATTCCCTGGATCACTGATAGCACCACAGAACAAAATGAAATATTCATTGCATAGTATCAAGATTACAACGTGGATCCAGATACAAAGTATTCAAACCTTACAGATACATAGCGGAAAACAAAGTGGCAATGAGCCTCCATCTTCATCTCATGCCATAGGCAGACTTGTTGGAATGTAGTCTCGAGATCCTACTAACGATCCTTTTCTGAAAACCTGCACATTTGAATATGCAGCCCCATGAATGGGGGTCAGTACATTGATGTACTGGTAAATGACACATATTTGGTGGCTGTTGTGAAAGAACTAACTACATGACATTTGGCTGGTGGATCTCATAGGCTGATTTGCATAAAGCCAATTTTATCCTAAAATCCTTTTCAATACTTTCTTACAAAATTTTATTTTTCAAGGGTCAAGACAACCCCTATACATTACATACTGGCCGGTATGTAGTTCTGGGCGAAACTCAACAAAGTTGGAACATCAGAAACCACCACCCCTCGGAGTGCATGGTCCTTAGCCCCTACCTAGGGGTTTCTAGACAAATTTTAATCATTCAGAAATGGTGATGAGATTCTTCCGTACATTCCATGTCTAGAGACTCAAATTGTCCATAACTGGGGACACGGCTAATCGATTAGTTTGACACCCTGCAGGGGTTGTGCACTTTCACCTTAAGACTCATTTTACGCCCATACATAAAATGAGACGAGACCTTTTAGAAGGAGAGAGCAACCAACTGGCAAGATCCGTTCCCAACCTATAATTCAACTACCAGCCATCTTCTTGCACACAAGTTGCACCCTCACATCTAATCAGTCAAGATAGAGCCCATATTGTCATAAGGCTGCACTGGAAGTACTCTAAGCATGGAAGACATGGTAACCTCTTTATTCCTGGGTGGCAATCCACAAGTGAGCGCCCAGGCAACAACTACACAAATCCTAGGTTGTAAGCCAGGAGTGTAGCCCAGGGTAGCCACTCAACATCGCCTCCACACTAGTGGAAAAAAGCCTATAGGTGGCGCACCATTTTGGCATATGCGTGGCGCATATGGGATGCGCCACCAATGCCACGCCACTAATAACAGTTTATTGGTGGCGCATCTCAATATGCGCCACGCATAATTTGCCTATGCGTGGCGCATATTGCTATATGCGCCACTAGTAACCTTTGAAAATTCAAAAATTTCAAAAAAAAAAATTAAAAATCGAAAAAACAAATTTTTGTTTTGAAAATCATAAAAATCGAAATAATGTGAAAAAACTATTGTATTTCAATTTTTTGAGGATTTTATCACATGAGGAACATTTTCAAATCACACCGAATTTCTTGACTTCCCGCTAGGTCACCCATCCTTAGACTACTCCGGGCTGAGCACGCTTAACTTCTCCATTCTATTTGCATGAGCTATCCCTAACCTACCCAAGTTCTTATTGATATTACTATCATATCAATCCTCTTAAGGCCTATGTGTGCTTGTGTGTATATGTGTGTGTATGTGCGTATATGTGTATATGTGTATGTATGTGTGTATATGTGTATATGTATTATGTATATGTGTGTGTATATGTGTATGTATGTCCACGTATATATGCGTATATGTGCGTATATGTGTGTGTTTGTATGCGTATATGTGCGTATATGTGCGTATATGTGCGTATATGTGTGTGTATGTGTGTGTATGTGTGCGTATATGTGCGTGTATGTGTGCGTATATGTGTGTATATGTGTGTATTTGTGTGCATATATGTGTGTATATGTGTGTGTATGTGTGCGTATATATGTGTGTGTATATGTGCATATATGTGTGCATATATGTGTGTCTATGTGTGCGTATATGTGTGCGTATATGTGTGTCTATATGTGTATGTGTATGTGTGCGTATATGTGCGTATATGTGTATGTATGTGTGCGTATATGTGTGTCTATGTGTGTATATGTGTGCATATATATGTGTATATGTGTATATATGTGTGTGTATATATCTGCATGTGTGCTATATGTGTGTATATAACTAATCCAAAAGTTTAAACCAATATAAATTTTGATCTAAAAATAAAAATAAAAATTTGAAAATATAAAAGTGCGAAAAAGTCTATTTTCCCTTTTGAATTTTGAGATTCTAAAATTTGTCGAAACGACCATAGGGATTGGAGAATGATGAGATGAGTTGAAGAATGGACAAAAGATCAAGCTTGGGGATGCCCACGCACCCCAAGAAATATCCAAGAGGTACAAGCGTCAAAGCTTGGGGATGCCCCCGAGGCACCCCTTCTTTATCGGCAAAAATCAGGTCACCTTTCAACACACTATATTTTTATTGCTTCATGCACTATGTGTTTTTCTTGGAGCGTCAGTTATTTTAGTTTTCAGTTTAGTTTAGTTTTGTTTGCTGCAATAAATGGTTGGACCCCAACAAATTCCTTTTGGACAAGTTGCCTTGCTTTTCATTTGCCAAGAACACTCCGTTTTTCACTCTTATCGTTCAACGAGTGTTCTCTTTTTCTGCTACTGTGTTTAGTTTTTGTTTTTCGCCTTGATTTGTGTTCAGATCTTGTTATATATTTGCATCAATGTGTATTTTGACCTCTGGTCCATGTTGGTTTTCATCAAAAGAGTTACTTCAAAAAGGTTCGAATGGTGTTGGAAAAGAGAAAAAGTTTCATGCAAAAAAGTGGTACAAAAAGGAGCTTGTGTAGACTGCGGCCTAGGCTTTTGCATGTCGTGCTTGATGTCTTTTTGATAGTATGCTTAGTGGTTTTGCTGTAGCATGACTTGTCTCAAATAACTGAGATTGCTTAATGAGCCTTTGAAAAAATCATGCGTTGTTTTTATTATATGGAAGCATTATTTTGGTTTTCTCCTTGATGCTTTATTTGGGTTGACCTGGCGCATGCTCACACATGTTAGACTCATACAAAGTCGCCATAAGCCTTGATGATCATTTAGTTTTTGACTTTTGATGCCATCTTATGCTTCTCTTAATGTTGCTTTGTCGCTTTGCATGATTATGGCCGTTATTGCTCTCTTAGTTGGTCACTGTAACGCCCCGCCTTTGGATTAAGGTGGAACATCTGTGTTAAGTGCTATTCCCTGGATCACTGATAGCACCACAGAACAAAATGAAATATTCATTGCATAGTATCAAGATTACAACGTGGATCCAGATACAAAGTATTCAAACCTTACAGATACATAGCGGAAAACAAAGTGGCAATGAGCCTCCATCTTCATCTCATGCCATAGGCAGACTTGTTGGAATGTAGTCTCGAGATCCTACTAACGATCCTTTTCTGAAAACCTGCACATTTGAATATGCAGCCCCATGAATGGGGGTCAGTACATTGATGTACTGGTAAATGACACATATTTGGTGGCTGCTGTGAAAGAACTAACTACATGACATTTGGCTGGTGGATCTCATAGGCTGATTTGCATAAAGCCAATTTTATGTGTGTATATGTGTATGTATGTCCACGTATATATGCGTATATGTGCATATATGTGTGTGTATGTATGCGTATATGTGCGTATATGTGCTTATATGTGCGTATATGTGTGTGTATGTGTGTGTATGTGTGCGTATATGTGCGTGTATGTGTGCGTATATGTGTGTATTTGTGTGCATATATGTGTGTATATGTGTGTGTATGTGTGCGTATATATGTGTGTGTATATGTGCATATATGTGTGCATATATGTGTGTCTATGTGTGTATTTGTGTGTGTATGTGTGCGTATATGTGTGCGTATATGTGTGTCTATATGTGTATGTGTATGTGTGCGTATATGTGCGTATATGTGTATGTATGTGTGCGTATATGTGTGTCTATGTGTGTATATGTGTGCATATATATGTGTATATGTGTGTATATGTGTGTGTATATATCTGCATGTGTGCTATATGTGTGTATCTTATCTTATATTTACTAATTGGAGGCACCGTAGGAGGCTCCACGTTAATTCTGGACAAAATAGAATTATATCCATCCGATATACCTCCGAGACGTTAGTAGTCGTTAGATTAAATCGGCTTGACAACGCTTCATAACAGTTGTCAATCACGGGAAGGAGTCCTCAGGATATCCAACAAAAAGACCTAATCCATTCGCTTGCGCTATGCGCTTCTTGCCTCCTTTCGCTCCGCCGCCGGCGCCGCGGTTCCCAGCTGGGCACGCCTCCAAACAGCGAACTCATAGGCAGCTGGTAGATGTTGCTAAGTACTCCCATCTATATATATCTAGATTTCACAAAAGCATCAGATCGATCTGGCCATCTTGTGCTTTGCTACTGATCCGTGCGCTTTTTGCTTCTGCCAAAATCACCAGTCAGCGGTGAATTGTTCATGGACGTTGCACATCGAGCCACCCTCCTCCAAGTAGCATGCCCACCTTACCGGAAAATACACATCGCGTCGAGCCTGTGCCAACGGAGGATGCGTGCTGGCACGGGTACCACATCAATCTATTCTACCAATTGTTTGCATCCTGTTATAGTTATTTCATTTTGCATTTACCAATCTAATAATTAACCAGTTCGGCGTGCATTCGTCACTAGAGAGCTGATCCAAATTTTGTTTTGGGGCTACAACAGTTTACTGCAGATTTGTGATTTGAGTGATCAAAAATAAATATATTGTGTTATACGGTTGAGAGAAGCAAGGTATCTCGCATGTACTCGGGTGTTGAGCACGTGCCAACGCCGGCTGCATGAGAAAGGATGGCACATCGTAGCAGTCCTTCCAGGTATAGCTTGCAATCTTGCTTTATTGTTTCGGTAAGCGTCAATCTAGCCATCCAACTCAACCTGCAATTCTCACTAGGGCCTGATCAAATTTCACTAGAGGCCTGATCCAATTATCACTGCAGATTTGCGATTTGAAGGGCTGAAAAGATCGAGCATGTGCCAGAAATATACGTGAGCAAGGATGGCACATCAGGTACCAGATCAATCAAAGTATTGGTTGCATTGCTTTATTTATTTTTTTGGTTTGTATCTAGCTATTTAATAATTGACCAGTTTGACGTTCAGTTCTCACTACAAAGCTAATCCAAGTTTTTTGGCTAATATATTTACTGCAGATTTATGTTTTGAAGGGTTGAAATAAATATATTGTAATATAGGCCACGGTAAGGCAAAGTATATTACGATGATTCATCAATTCCAAATGTCTACTATTATATATTTAGGATTTACGCACGACTACTAGCTAATGGACACTCGACCATCCTTTTTTGCTTGCAATCATTAAGTGTACTTTTTACATGAGTTCTCTTGAAGAATACTTCTTTTTGCCATAAGAAAGCCAAATATATGTATACTTTTGGAAATAGTTCACATGCCTACTATAATTTACTTCAAATCCAACTTTGATTGAGTTAAACATATTTGGTAGGAATGGCTATGACTAATGCTAATCTGAAGTATCTACTTTGTAGCGATGGCTGGGTCAGATGGATTACAAAATCAATAAAACAAAGTCGATCTTTACTCTCAGACAGCTTGATTTATTTGCATGTATTTTTGAGAAATCCGATTCATGCAGGATACCGAAAAAGGTACATATATATTTTGATATTTGATTATCACGGAGAAGCTAGATAAAGTACAAGCTATTTATTACTTTGTGGACTATGGTCATATTATAATAGTGAAAATTGATCAACACTTGAGTTGCATATTGTTCTTTGATTTGTAGAACGAAAACATTATAATAAGATATACACACTATTAAAATAAATAGTTAAACATTTTTATCAATCTTCATCATTCTTTTTCTTCGTGATTTAAAAGAAAACAATATTATATACACTTTATATGTGTAATACGAAGCAGCAGTATATAACGAGTTTTCAAAATGGCTAGCCTGTGCAGGAGCACGGGTTAATGACTAGTATAACTAATCCAAAAGTTTAAACCAATATAAATTTTGATCTAAAAATAAAAATAAAAATAAAAATTTGAAAATATAAAAGTGCGAAAAAGTCTATTTTCCCTTTTGAATTTTGAGATTCTAAAATTTGTCGAAACGACCATAGGGATTGGAGAATGATGAGATGAGTTGAAGAATGGACAAAAGCTCAAGCTTGGGGATGCCCACGCACCCCAAGAAATATCCAAGAGGTACAAGCGTCAAAGCTTGGGGATGCCCCCGAGGCACCCCTTCTTCATCGGCAAAAATCAGGTCACCTTTCAACACACTATATTTTTATTGCTTCATGCACTATGTGTTTTTCTTGGAGCGTCAGTTGTTTTAGTTTTCAGTTTAGTTTAGTTTTGTTTGCTGCAATAAATGGTTGGACCCCAACAAATTCCTTTTGGACAAGTTGCCTTGCTTTTCATTTGCCAAGAACACTCCGTTTTTCACTCTTATCGTTCAACGAGTGTTCTCTTTTTCTGCTACTGTGTTTAGTTTTTGTTTTTCGCCTTGATTTGTGTTCAGATCTTGTTATATATTTGCATCAAGGTGTATTTTGACCTCTGGTCCATGTTGGTTTTCATCAAAAGAGTTACTTCAAAAAGGTTCGAATGGTGTTGGAAAAGAGAAAAAGTTTCATGCAAAAAAGTGGTACAAAAAGGAGCTTGTGTAGACTGCGGCCTAGGCTTTTGCATGTCGTGCTTGATGTCTTTTTGATAGTATGCTTAGTGGTTTTGCTGTAGCATGACTTGTCTCAAATAACTGAGATTGCTTAATGAGCCTTTGAAAAAATCATGCGTTGTTTTTATTATATGGAAGCATTATTTTGGTTTTCTCCTTGATGCTTTATTTGGGTTGACCTGGCGCATGCTCACACATGTTAGACTCATACAAAGTCGCCATAAGCCTTTATGATCATTTAGTTTTTGACTTTTGATGCCATCTTATGCTTCTCTTAATGTTGCTTTGTCGCTTTGCATGATTATGGCCGTTATTGCTCTCTTAGTTGGTCACTGTAACGCCCCGCCTTTGGATTAAGGTGGAACATCTGTGTTAAGTGCTATTCCCTGGATCACTGATAGCACCACAGAACAAAATGAAATATTCATTGCATAGTATCAAGATTACAACGCGGATCCAGATACAAAGTATTCAAACCTTACAGATACATAGCGGAAAACAAAGTGGCAATGAGCCTCCATCTTCATCTCATGCCACAGGCAGACTTGTTGGAATATAGTCTCGAGATCCTACTAACGATCCTTTTCTGAAAACCTGCACATTTGAATATGCAGCCCCATGAATGGGGGTCAGTACATTGATGTACTGGTAAATGACACATATTTGGTGGCTGTTGTGAAAGAACTAAGGGTGTGTTTGGTAGCCCGGGGCTACTCAGAAATTCTCCTCCCAACCAAGATTTTGAAAAGAGATGGTGTTTGTTAGACCGGCTCTTCCCATCTGAGCATTGTCGAGGAGATACGAAAAAGGCCTCAGAGCCGGGATGAGGAGCGAAGCCCGAATCGAGCTTCGCTGCTCATCCGGGATGAGGTAATCCCGCAAAACACTGTAGCAGAGGCCCGCGACCCCCCAGACCCCCACCCGTCTCGTCATTTCCTTCCCCTGCGTCTTCTCCCCGCCTCCTCTTCCTCTAGCCATGGCCGCCACCAGCGACGCCTGCAGCCTCGCGCCGCCGCTCCGGCCTCCCGCCTCCAGGCTCGCGCCGCCGCTCCGGCCTCACGCCTCGCGCCGCCGCTCCGGCCTCCGGCGCCGCCCAGGGCCTCCCGCGCCGCCACCCACGACCTCCCGCGCCGCCACCCAGCCTCCACCCGCGACCTCGCGCCGCCGCCCAGGACCTCGCGCCACGGCCGCCATGGCCTACCCAGGAGCAAGCTCCACCGGATCCGGTGGTCAAGGACGGGATTGAGTTTTATTTTTCAGTTTCAGGGACTCGATTGCTTTTGTATCTTATATATAGGGACCCGATTGCTTTTTACATTTGTAGAGCCCGTCTCTAGTCATACGTGAGAACCAAACAACTTCTCAACTGAGAATCTCTCAATACATACGGGCTGCCAAACAAGCCAAAAATCTTAACTCAGCATAGTTGAGGTTAGCAGGGATGAGGTGAGAAACGCTTTCTCAGAGGAGCCGACCTACCAAACACACCCTAACTACATGACATTTGGCTGGTGGATCTCATAGGTTGATTTGCATAAAGCCAATTTTATGTGTGTATATGTGTATGTATGTCCACGTATATATGCGTATATGTGCGTATATGTGTGTGTATGTATGCGTATATGTGCGTATATGTGCGTATATGTGTGTGTATGTGTGTGTATGTGTGCGTATATGTGCGTGTATGTGTGCGTATATGTGTGTATATGTGTGTATTTGTGTGCATATATGTATGTATATGTGTGTGTATGTGTGCGTATATATGTGTGTGTATATGTGCATATATGTGTGTCTATGTGTGTATTTGTGTGTGTATGTGTGCGTATATGTGTGTCTATATGTGTATGTGTATGTGTGCGTATATGTGCGTATATGTGTATGTATGTGTGCGTATATGTGTGTCTATGTGTGTATATGTGTGCATATATATGTGTATATGTGTGTGTATATATCTGCATGTGTGCTATATGTGTGTATATAACTAATCCAAAAGTTTAAACCAATATAAATTTTGATCTAAAAATAAAAATAAAAATAAAAATTTGAAAATATAAAAGTGCGAAAAAGTCTATTTTCCCTTTTGAATTTTGAGATTCTAAAATTTGTCGAAACGACCATAGGGATTGGAGAATGATGAGATGAGTTGAAGAATGGACAAAAGCTCAAGCTTGGGGATGCCCACGCACCCCAAGAAATATCCAAGAGGTACAAGCGTCAAAGCTTGGGGATGCCCCCGAGGCACCCCTTCTTCATCGGCAAAAATCAGGTCACCTTTCAACACACTATATTTTTATTGCTTCATGCACTATATGTTTTTCTTGTAGCGTCAGTTGTTTTAGTTTTCAGTTTTGTTTAGTTTTGTTTGCTGCAATAAATGGTTGGACCCCAACAAATTCCTTTTGGACAAGTTGCCTTGCTTTTCATTTGCCAAGAACACTCCGTTTTTCACTCTTATCGTTCAACGAGTGTTCTCTTTTTCTGCTACTGTGTTTAGTTTTTGTTTTTCGCCTTGATTTGTGTTCAGATCTTGTTATATATTTGCATCAAGGTGTATTTTGACCTTTGGTCCATGTTGGTTTTCATCAAAAGAGTTACTTCAAAAAGGTTCGAATGGTGTTTTAAAAGAGAAAAAGTTTCATGCAAAAAAGTGGTACAAAAAGGAGCTTGTGTAGACTGCGGCCTAGGCTTTTGCATGTCGTGCTTGATGTCTTTTTGATAGTATGCTTAGTGGTTTTGCTGTAGCATGACTTGTCTCAAATAACTGAGATTGCTTAATGAGCCTTTGAAAAAATCATGCGTTGTTTTTATTATATGGAAGCATTATTTTGGTTTTCTCCTTGATGCTTTATTTGGGTTGACCTGGCGCATGCTCACACATGTTAGACTCATACAAAGTCGCCATAAGCCTTTATGATCATTTAGTTTTTGACTTTTGATGCCATCTTATGCTTCTCTTAATGTTGCTTTGTCGCTTTGCATGATTATGGCCATTATTGCTCTCTTAGTTGGTCACTGTAACGCCCCGCCTTTGGATTAAGGTGGAACATCTGTGTTAAGTGCTATTCCCTGGATCACTGATAGCACCACAGAACAAAATGAAATATTCATTGCATAGTATCAAGATTACAACGTGGATCCAGATACAAAGTATTCAAACCTTACAGATACATAGCGGAAAACAAAGTGGCAATGAGCCTCCATCTTCATCTCATGCCACAGGCAGACTCGTTGGAATGTAGTCTCGAGATCCTACTAACGATCCTTTTCTGAAAACCTGCACATTTGAATATGCAGCCCCATGAATGGGGGTCAGTACATTGATGTACTGGTAAATGACACATATTTGGTGGCTGTTGTGAAAGAACTAACTACATGACATTTGGCTGGTGGATCTCATAGGCTGATTTGCATAAATCCAATTTTATGTGTGTATATGTGTATGTATGTCCATGTATATATGCGTATATGTGCGTATATGTGTGTGTATGTATGCGTATATGTGCGTATATGTGTGTGTATGTGTGCGTATATGTGCGTGTATGTGTGCGTATATGTGTGTATATGTGTGTATTTGTGTGCATATATGTGTGTATATGTGTGTGTATGTGTGCGTATATATGTGTGTGTATATGTGCATATATGTGTGCATATATGTGTGTCTATGTGTGTATTTGTGTGTGTATGTGTGCGTATATGTGTGCGTATATGTGTGTCTATATGTGTATGTGTATGTGTGCGTATATGTGCGTATATGTGTATGTATGTGTGCGTATATGTGTGTCTATGTGTGTATATGTGTGCATATATATATGTGTATATGTGTGTATATGTGTGTGTATATATCTGCATGTGTGCTATATGTGTGTATATAACTAATCCAAAAGTTTAAACCAATATAAATTTTGATCTAAAAATAAAAATAAAATAAAAATTTGAAAATATAAAAGTGCGAAAAAGTCTATTTTCCCTTTTGAATTTTGAGATTATAAAATTTGTCGAAACGACCATAGGGATTGGAGAATGATGAGATGAGTTGAAGAATGGACAAAAGCTCAAGCTTGGGGATGCCCACGCACCCCAAGAAATATCCAAGAGGTACAAGCGTCAAAGCTTGGGGATGCCCCCGAGGCACCCCTTCTTCATCGGCAAAAATCAGGTCACCTTTCAACACACTATATTTTTATTGCTTCATGCACTATGTGTTTTTCTTGGAGCGTCAGTTGTTTTAGTTTTCAGTTTTGTTTAGTTTTGTTTGCTGCAATAAATGGTTGGACCCCGAACAAATTCCTTTTGGACAAGTTGCCTTGCTTTTCATTTGCCAAGAACACTCCGTTTTTCACTCTTATCGTTCAACGAGTGTTCTCTTTTTCTGCTACTGTGTTTAGTTTTTGTTTTTCGCCTTGATTTGTGTTCAGATCTTGTTATATATTTGCATCAAGGTGTATTTTGACCTCTGGTCCATGTTGGTTTTCATCAAAAGAGTTACTTCAAAAAGGTTCGAATGGTGTTGGAAAAGAGAAAAAGTTTCATGCAAAAAAGTGGTACAAAAAGGAGCTTGTGTAGACTGCGGCCTAGGCTTTTGCATGTCGTGCTTGATGTCTTTTGATAGTATGCTTAGTGGTTTTGCTGTAGCATGACTTGTCTCAAATAACTGAGATTGCTTAATGAGCCTTTGAAAAAATCATGCGTTGTTTTTATTATATGGAAGCATTATTTTGGTTTTCTCCTTGATGCTTTATTTGGGTTGACCTGGCGCATGCTCACACATGTTAGACTCATACAAAGTCGCCATAAGCCTTTATGATCATTTAGTTTTTGACTTTTGATGCCATCTTATGCTTCTCTTAATGTTGCTTTGTCGCTTTGCATGATTATGGCCATTATTGCTCTCTTAGTTGGTCACTGTAACGCCCCGCCTTTGGATTAAGGTGGAACATCTGTGTTAAGTGCTATTCCCTGGATCACTGATAGCACCATAGAACAAAATGAAATATTCATTGCATAGTATCAAGATTACAACGTGGATCCAGATACAAAGTATTCAAACCTTACAGATACATAGCGGAAAACAAAGTGGCAATGAGCCTCCATCTTCATCTCATGCCACAGGCAGACTTGTTGGAATGTAGTCTCGAGATCCTACTAACGATCCTTTTCTGAAAACCTGCACATTTGAATATGCAGCCCCATGAATGGGGGTCAGTACATTGATGTACTGGTAAATGACACATATTTGGTGGCTGTTGTGAAAGAACTAACTACATGACATTTGGCTGGTGGATCTCATAGGCTGATTTGCATAAATCCAATTTTATGTGTGTATATGTGTATGTATGTCCATGTATATATGCGTATATGTGCGTATATGTGTGTGTATGTATGCGTATATGTGCGTATATGTGTGTGTATGTGTGCGTATATGTGCGTGTATGTGTGCGTATATGTGTGTATATGTGTGTATTTGTGTGCATATATGTGTGTATATGTGTGTGTATGTGTGCGTATATATGTGTGTGTATATGTGCATATATGTGTGCATATATGTGTGTCTATGTGTGTATTTGTGTGTGTATGTGTGCGTATATGTGTGCGTATATGTGTGTCTATATGTGTATGTGTATGTGTGCGTATATGTGCGTATATGTGTATGTATGTGTGCGTATATGTGTGTCTATGTGTGTATATGTGTGCATATATATGTGTATATGTGTGTATATGTGTGTGTATATATCTGCATGTGTGCTATATGTGTGTATATAACTAATCCAAAAGTTTAAACCAATATAAATTTTGATCTAAAAATAAAAATAAAAATTTGAAAATATAAAAGTGCGAAAAAGTCTATTTTCCCTTTTGAATTTTGAGATTCTAAAATTTGTCGAAACGACCATAGGGATTGGAGAATGATGAGATGAGTTGAAGAATGGACAAAAGCTCAAGCTTGGGGATGCCCACGCACCCCAAGAAATATCCAAGAGGTACAAGCGTCAAAGCTTGGGATGCCCCGAGGCACCCCTTCTTCATCGGCAAAAATCAGGTCACCTTTCAACACACTATATTTTTATTGCTTCATGCACTATGTGTTTTTCTTGGAGCGTCAGTTGTTGTAGTTTTCAGTTTTGTTTAGTTTTGTTTGCTGCAATAAATGGTTGGACCCCAACAAATTCTTTTTGGACAAGTTGCCTTGCTTTTCATTTGCCAAGAACACTCCATTTTTCACTCTTATCGTTCAACGAGTGTTCTCTTTTTCTGCTACTGTGTTTAGTTTTTGTTTTTCGCCTTGATTTGTGTTCAGATCTTGTTATATATTTGCATCAAGGTGTATTTTGACCTCTGGTCCATGTTGGTTTTCATCAAAAGAGTTACTTCAAAAAGGTTCGAATGGTGTTGGAAAAGAGAAAAAGTTTCATGCAAAAAAGTGGTACAAAAAGGAGCTTGTGTAGACTGCGGCCTAGGCTTTTGCATGTCGTGCTTGATGTCTTTTTGATAGTATGCTTAGTGGTTTTGCTGTAGCATGACTTGTCTCAAATAACTGAGATTACTTAATGAGCCTTTGAAAAAATCATGCGTTGTTTTAATTATATGGAAGCACTATTTTGGTTTTCTCCTTGATGCTTTATTTGGGTTGACCTGGCGCATGCTCACACATGTTAGACTCATACAAAGTCGCCATAAGCCTTTATGATCATTTAGTTTTTGACTTTTGATGCCATCTTATGCTTCTCTTAATGTTGCTTTGTCGCTTTGCATGATTATGGCCGTTATTGCTCTCTTAGTTGGTCACTGTAACGCCCCGCCTTTGGATTAAGGTGGAACATCTGTGTTAAGTGCTATTCCCTGGATCACTGATAGCACCACAGAACAAAATGAAATATTCATTGCATAGTATCAAGATTACAACGTGGATCCAGATACAAAGTATTCAAACCTTACAGATACATAGCGTAAAACAAAGTGGCAATGAGCCTCCATCTTCATCTCATGCCACAGGCAGACTTGTTGGAATGTAGTCTCGAGATCCTACTAACGATCCTTTTCTGAAAACCTGCACATTTGAATATGCAGCCCCATGAATGGGGGTCAGTACATTGATGTACTGGTAAATGACACATATTTGGTGGCTGTTGTGAAAGAACTAACTATATGACATTTGGCTGGTGGATCTCATAGGCTGATTTGCATAAAGCCAATTTTATGTGTGTATATGTGTATGTATGTCCACGTATATATGCGTATATGTGTGTGTATGTATGCGTATATGTGCGTATATGTTCGTATATGTGTGTGTATGTGCGCGTATGTGTGCGTATATGTGTGTATTTGTGTGCATATATGTGTGTATATGTGTGTGTATGTGTGCGTATATATGTGTGTGTATATATGTGTGTGTATATGTGCATATATGTGTGCATATATGTGTGTCTATGTGTGTATTTGTGTGTGTATGTGTGCGTATATGTGTGCGTATATGTGTGTCTATATATGTATGTGTATGTGTGCGTATATGTGCGTATATGTGTATGTATGTGTGCGTATATGTGTGTCTATGTGTGCATATATATGTGTATATGTGTGTATATGTGTGTGTATATATCTGCATGTGTGCTATATGTGTGTATATAACTAATCCAAAAGTTTAAACCAATATAAATTTTGATCTAAAAATAAAAATAAAAATAAAAATTTGAAAATATAAAAGTGCGAAAAAGTCTATTTTCCCTTTTGAATTTTGAGATTCTAAAATTTGTCGAAACGACCATAGAGATTGGAGAATGATGAGATGAGTTGAAGAATGGACAAAAGCTCAAGCTTGGGGATGCCCACGCACCCCAAGAAATATCCAAGAGGTACAAGCGTCAAAGCTTGGGGATGCCCCCGAGGCACCCCTTCTTCATCGGCAAAAATCAGGTCACCTTTCAACACACTATATTTTTATTGCTTCATGCACTATGTGTTTTTCTTGGAGCGTCAGTTGTTTTAGTTTTCAGTTTTGTTTAGTTTTGTTTGCTGCAATAAATAGTTGGACCCCAACAAATTCCTTTTGGACAAGTTGCCTTGCTTTTCATTTGCCAAGAACACTCCGTTTTTCACTCTTATCGTTCAACGAGTGTTCTCTTTTTCTGCTACTGTGTTTAGTTTTTGTTTTTCGCCTTGATTTGTGTTCAGATCTTGTTATATATTTGCATCAAGGTGTATTTTGACCTCTGGTCCATGTTGGTTTTCATCAAAAGAGTTACTTCAAAAAGGTTCGAATGGTGTTGGAAAAGAGAAAAAGTTTCATGCAAAAAAGTGGTACAAAAAGGAGCTTGTGTAGACTGCGGCCTAGGCTTTTGCATGTCGTGCTTGATGTATTTTTGATAGTATGCTTAGTGGTTTTGCTATAGCATGACTTGTCTCAAATAACTGAGATTGCTTAATGAGCCTTTGAAAAAATCATGCGTTGTTTTTATTATATGGAAGCATTATTTTGGTTTTCTCCTTGATGCTTTATTTGGGTTGACCTGGCGCATGCTCACACATGTTAGACTCATACAAAGTCGCCATAAGCCTTTATGATCATTTAGTTTTTGACTTTTGATGCCATCTTATGCTTCTCTTAATGTTGCTTTGTCGCTTTGCATGATTATGGCCGTTATTGCTCTCTTAGTTGGTCACTGTAACGCCCCGCCTTTGGATTAAGGTGGAACATCTGTGTTAAGTGCTATTCCCTGGATCACTGATAGCACCACAGAACAAAATGAAATATTCATTGCATAGTATCAAGATTACAACGTGGATCCAGATACAAAGTATTCAAACCTTACAGATACATAGCGGAAAACAAAGTGGCAATGAGCCTCCATCTTCATCTCATGCCACAGGCAGACTTGTTGGAATGTAGTCTCGAGATCCTACTAACGATCATTTTCTGAAAACCTGCACATTTGAATATGCAGCCCCATGAATGGGGGTCAGTACATTGATGTACTGGTAAATGACACATATTTGGTGGTTGTTGTGAAAGAACTAACTACATGACATTTGGCTGGTGGATCTCATAGGCTGATTTGCATAAAGCCAATTTTATGTGTGTATATGTGTATGTATGTCCACGTATATATGCGTATATGTGTGTGTATGTATGCATATATGTGCGTATATGTGCGTATATGTGTGTGTATGTGCGCGTATGTGTGCGTATATGTGTGTATTTGTGTGCATATATGTGTGTATATGTGTGTGTATGTGTGCGTATATATGTGTGTGTATATATGCATATATGTGTGCATATATGTGTGTCTATGTGTGTATTTATGTGTGTATGTGTGCGTATATGTGTGCGTATATGTGTGTCTATATGTGTATGTGTATGTGTGCGTATATGTGCATATATGTGTATGTATGTGTGCGTATATGTGTGTCTATGTGTGTATATGTGTGCATATATATGTGTATATGTGTGTATATGTGTGTGTATATATCTGCATGTGTGCTATATGTATGTATATAACTAATCCAAAAGTTTAAACCAATATAAATTTTGATCTAAAAATAAAAATAAAAATAAAAATTTGAAAATATAAAAGTGCGAAAAAGTCTATTTTCCCTTTTGAATTTTGAGATTCTAAAATTTGTCGAAACGACCATAGGGTTTGGAGAATGATGAGATGAGTTGAAGAATGGACAAAAGCTCAAGCTTGGGGATGCCCACGCACCCCAAGAAATATCCAAGAGGTACAAGCGTCAAAGCTTGGGGATGCCCCCGAGGCACCCATTCTTCATCGGCAAAAATCAGGTCACCTTTCAACACACTATATTTTTATTGCTTCATGCACTATGTGTTTTTCTTGGAGCGTCAGTTGTTTTAGTTTTCAGTTTGTTTAGTTTTGTTTGCTGCAATAAATGGTTGGACCCCAACAAATTCCTTTTGGACAAGTTGCCTTGCTTTTCATTTGCCAAGAACACTCCGTTTTTCACTCTTATCGTTCAACGAGTGTTCTCTTTTTCTGCTACTGTGTTTAGTTTTTGTTTTTCGCCTTGATTTGTGTTCAGATCTTGTTATATATTTGCATCAAGGTGTATTTTGACCTCTGGTCCATGTTGGTTTTCATCAAAAGAGTTACTTCAAAAAGGTTCGAATGGTGTTGGAAAAGAGAAAAAGTTTCATGCAAAAAAGTGGTACAAAAAGGAGCTTGTGTAGACTGCGGCCTAGGCTTTTGCATGTCGTGCTTGATGTCTTTTTGATAGTATGCTTAGTGGTTTTGCTGTAGCATGACTTGTCTCAAATAACTGAGATTGCTTAATGAGCCTTTGAAAAAATCATGCGTTGTTTTTATTATATGGAAGCATTATTTTGGTTTTCTCCTTGATGCTTTATTTGGGTTGACCTGGCGCATGCTCACACATGTTAGACTCATACAAAGTCGCCATAAGCCTTTATGATCATTTAGTTTTTGACTTTTGATGCCATCTTATGCTTCTCTTAATGTTGCTTTGTCGCTTTGCATGATTATGGCCGTTATTGCTCTCTTAGTTGGTCACTGTAACGCCCCGCCTTTGGATTAAGGTGGAACATCTGTGTTAAGTGCTATTCCCTGGATCACTGATAGCACCACAGAACAAAATGAAATATTCATTGCATAGTATCAAGATTACAACGTGGATCCAGATACAAAGTATTCAAACCTTACAGATACATAGCGGAAAACAAAGTGGCAATGAGCCTCCATCTTCATCTCATGCCACAGGCAGACTTGTTGGAATGTAGTCTCGAGATCCTACTAACGATCCTTTTCTGAAAACCTGCACATTTGAATATGCAGCCCCATGAATGGGGGTCAGTACATTGATGTACTGGTAAATGACACATATTTGGTGGCTGTTGTGAAAGAACTAACTACATGACATTTGGCTGGTGGATCTCATAGGCTGATTTGCATAAAGCCAATTTTATGTGTGTATATGTGTATGTATGTCCACGTATATATGCGTATATGTGCGTATATGTGTGTGTATGTATGCGTATATGTGCGTATATGTGCGTATATGTGTGTGTATGTGTGTGTATGTGTGCGTAGATGTGCGTGTATGTGTGCATATATGTGTGTATATGTGTGTATTTGTGTGCATATATGTGTGTATATGTGTGTGTATGTGTGCGTATATATGTGTGTGTATATGTGCATATATGTGTGCATATATGTGTGTCTATGTGTGTATTTGTGTATGTGTGTATGTGTGCGTATATGTGTGCGTATATGTGTGTCTATATGTGTATGTGTATGTGTGCGTATATGTGCGTATATGTGTATGTATGTGTGCGTATATGTGTGTCTATGTGTGTATATGTGTGCATATATATGTGTATATGTGTGTATATGTGTGTGTATATATCTGCATGTGTGCTATATGTGTGTATATAACTAATCCAAAAGTTTAAACCAATATAAATTTTGATCTAAAAATAAAAATAAAAATTTGAAAATATAAAAGTGCGAAAAAGTCTATTTTCCCTTTTGAATTTTGAGATTCTAAAATTTGTCGAAACGACCATAGGGATTGGAGAATGATGAGATGAGTTGAAGAATGGACAAAAGCTCAAGCTTGGGGATGCCCACGCACCCCAAGAAATATCCAAGAGGTACAAGCGTCAAAGCTTGGGGATGCCCCCGAGGCACCCCTTCTTCATCGGCAAAAATCAGGTCACCTTTCAACACACTATATTTTTATTGCTTCATGCACTATGTGTTTTTCTTGGAGCGTCAGTTGTTTTAGTTTTCAGTTTTGTTTAGTTTTGTTTGCTGCAATAAATGGTTGGACCCCAACAAATTCCTTTTGGACAAGTTGCCTTGCTTTTCATTTGCCAAGAACACTCCGTTTTTCACTCTTATCGTTCAACGAGTGTTCTCTTTTTCTGCTACTGTGTTTAGTTTTTGTTTTTCGCCTTGATTTGTGTTCAGATCTTGTTATATATTTGCATCAAGGTGTATTTTGACCTCTGGTCCATGTTGGTTTTCATCAAAAGAGTTACTTCAAAAAGGTTCGAATGGTGTTGGAAAAGAGAAAAAGTTTCATGCAAAAAAGTGGTACAAAAAGGAGCTTGTGTAGACTGCGGCCTAGGCTTTTGCATGTCGTGCTTGATGTCTTTTTGATAGTATGCTTAGTGGTTTTGCTGTAGCATGACTTGTCTCAAATAACTGAGATTGCTTAATGAGCCTTTGAAAAAATCATGCGTTGTTTTTATTATATGGAAGCATTATTTTGGTTTTCTCCTTGATGCTTTATTTGGGTTGACCTGGCGCATGCTCACACATGTTAGACTCATACAAAGTCGCCATAAGCCTTTATGATCATTTAGTTTTTGACTTTTGATGCCATCTTATGCTTCTCTTAATGTTGCTTTGTCGCTTTGCATGATTATGGCCGTTATTGCTCTCTTAGTTGGTCACTGTAACGCCCCGCCTTTGGATTAAGGTGGAACATCTGTGTTAAGTGCTATTCCCTGGATCACTGATAGCACCATAGAACAAAATGAAATATTCATTGCATAGTATCAAGATTACAACGTGGATCCAGATACAAAGTATTCAAACCTTACAGATACATAGCGGAAAACAAAGTGGCAATGAGCCTCCATCTTCATCTCATGCCACAGGCAGACTTGTTGGAATGTAGTCTCGAGATCCTACTAACGATCCTTTTCTGAAAACCTGCACATTTGAATATGCAGCCCCGTGAATGGGGGTCAGTACATTGATGTACTGGTAAATGACACATATTTGGTGGCTGTTGTGAAAGAACTAACTACATGACATTTGGCTGGTGGATCTCATAGGCTGATTTGCATAAAGCCAATTTTATGTGTGTATATGTGTATGTATGTCCACATATATATGCGTATATGTGCGTATATGTGTGTGTATGTATGCGTATATGTGCGTATATGTGTGTGTATGTGTGTGTATGTGTGCGTATATGTGCGTGTATGTGTGCGTATATGTGTGTATATGTGTGTATTTGTGTGCATATATGTGTGTATATGTGTGTGTATGTGTGCGTATATATGTGTGTGTATATGTGCATATATGTGTGCATATATGTGTGTCTATGTGTGTATTTGTGTGTGTATGTGTGCGTATATGTGTGCGTATATGTGTGTCTATATGTGTATGTGTGCGTATATGTGCGTATATGTGTATGTATGTGTGCGTATATGTGTGTCTATGTGTGTATATGTGTGCATATATATGTGTATATGTGTGTGTATATATCTGCATGTGTGCTATATGTGTGTATATAACTAATCCAAAAGTTTAAACCAATATAAATTTTGATCTAAAAATAAAAATAAAATAAAATTTGAAAATATAAAAGTGCGAAAAAGTCTATTTTCCCTTTTGAATTTTGAGATTCTAAAATTTGTCGAAACGACCATAGGGATTGGAGAATGATGAGATGAGTTGAAGAATGGACAAAAGCTCAAGCTTGGGGATGCCCACGCACCCCAAGAAATATCCAAGAGGTACAAGCGTCAAAGCTTGGGCATGCCCCCGAGGCACCCCTTCTTCATCGGCAAAAATCAGGTCACCTTTCAACACACTATATTTTTATTGCTTCATGCACTATGTGTTTTTCTTGGAGCGTCAGTTGTTTTAGTTTTCAGTTTTGTTTAGTTTTGTTTGCTGCAATAAATGGTTGGACCCCAACAAATTCCTTTTGGACAAGTTGCCTTGCTTTTCATTTGCCAAGAACACTCCGTTTTTCACTCTTATCGTTCAACGAGTGTTCTCTTTTTCTACTACTGTGTTTAGTTTTTGTTTTTCGCCTTGATTTGTGTTCAGATCTTGTTATATATTTGCATCAAGGTGTATTTTGACCTCTGGTCCATGTTGGTTTTCATCAAAAGAGTTACTTCAAAAAGGTTCGAATGGTGTTGGAAAAGAGAAAAAGTTTCATGCAAAAAAGTGGTACAAAAAGGAGCTTGTGTAGACTGCGGCCTAGGCTTTTGCATGTCGTGCTTGATGTCTTTTTGATAGTATGCTTAGTGGTTTTGCTGTAGCATGACTTGTCTCAAATAACTGAGATTGCTTAATGAGCCTTTGAAAAAATCATGCGTTGTTTTTATTATATGGAAGCATTATTTTGGTTTTCTCCTTGATGCTTTATTTGGGTTGACCTGGCGCATGCTCACACATGTTAGACTCATACAAAGTCGCCATAAGCCTTTATGATCATTTAGTTTTTGACTTTTGATGCCATCTTATGCTTCTCTTAATGTTGCTTTGTCGCTTTGCATGATTATGGCCGTTATTGCTCTCTTAGTTGGTCACTGTAACGCCCCGCCTTTGGATTAAGGTGGAACATCTGTGTTAAGTGCTATTCCCTGGATCACTGATAGCACCACAGAACAAAATGAAATATTCATTGCATAGTATCAAGATTACAACGTGGATCCAGATACAAAGTATTCAAACCTTACAGATACATAGCGGAAAACAAAGTGGCAATGAGCCTCCATCTTCATCTCATGCCACAGGCAGACTTGTTGGAATGTAGTCTCGAGATCCTACTAACGATCCTTTTCTGAAAACCTGCACATTTGAATATGCAGCCCCATGAATGGGGTCAGTACATTAATGTACTGGTAAATGACACATATTTGGTGGCTGTTGTGAAAGAACTAACTACATGACATTTGGCTGGTGGATCTCATAGGCTGATTTGCATAAAGCCAATTTTATGTGTGTATATGTGTATGTATGTCCACGTATATATGCGTATATGTGCGTATATGTGTGTGTATGTATGCGTATATGTGCGTATATGTGTGTATGTGCGTATATGTGTGTGTATTTGTGCGTGTATGTGTGCGTATATGTGTGTATATGTGTATTTGTTGCATATATGTGTGTATATGTGTGTGTATGTGTGCGTATATATGTGTGTGTATATGTGCATATATGTGTGCATATATGTGTGTGTATGTGTGTATTGTGTGTGTATGTGTGCGTATATGTGTGCGTATATGTGTGTCTATATGTGTATGTGTATGTGTGCGTATATGTGTATGTATGTGTGCGTATATGTGTGTCTATGTGTGTATATGTGTGCATATATATGTGTATATGTGTGTATATGTGTGTGTAATATCTGCATGTGTGCTATATGTGTGTATATAACTAATCCAAAAGTTTAAACCAATATAAATTTTGATCTAAAAATAAAAATAAAAATTTGAAAATATAAAAGTGCGAAAAAGTCTATTTTCCCTTTTGAATTTTGAGATTCTAAAATTTGTCGAAACGACCATAGGGATTGGAGAATGATGAGATGAGTTGAAGAATGGACAAAAGC